>CM062818.1:363786545-365107795 GCA_031772625.1 Pinus tabuliformis | reverse complement strand
GTGTTATTTTATCAAACAATTGTTAACTTATTAGAGTAATATCTTGTTGAATCTTGATTGTTTAAGTTCTTTCCAATATTCCTCTTTCCCTTGCTTTGTTTCTGTGAGAGTTATTTTGGCATACATTGAGTTTTGACTTGAAAACTTTGCTTTTGGCATCTTTATCTAAAAGAGATACATACTAAAAATTCTAAAAGACCAATCATGCATGATTTTAAACTTTTGAGACCAGATATCATGAGTTATAGTCTACTAAAAGCAGACTATAATGTGGAGTCGCCATGTGTTGACCCATGTATGGATCACTTGTATTAAAGCTCGCAAAATATTGCAATGCTTGATATTGCTATATTTCCGTTAGGCTAAAGGAGGTTGGGTCATACTAGTTAAATTATCATGAATGATGGGCTTGAGTCTTATGACTTATATGATTACATGGCATGAAATATTTAGTGTCATATCTACATTATTGAAGGTTTATCATCATAGGAATATCATTTGCACATATTCTTTCACTTTTGCAAGTTCTGCATATGAATTCATTCCTAAACATGTGAATCATGGTACAAAACTAGTATATATTTATACCATTGTTTGGATTATACAAAAGGTTGGAAAAAGCTCATAATGCATGGATATCACAAAAAGTATGTCATATTGTTAAGTCATAAGGCAAGTTTGAATAGTGTTTGAAGTAAGGAGATATACATTTATAAGATTATATGGCAAGTGGTATGTTTTACATTTATAGTTCTATGATGGTTAAGGATGTACATGGTATGAGTTTTAAGGTGGCATAACATTGTGGTATAACCATAAGGTTGAACCTTGTGTTGGAATTTAATAATGGAAGAATGGTATACCATATGAGTTTAAATGAGTATAAAGCATAACATTGAATCTTTAACATATCATATTAAAGTTTTAACATATGTTATTGAAGCTGGTTGTGGCATATACCATGTTGAGGAATACATTGAATTGTGTTTGTTGGTGCATTAATGGAATTGATCTCCATCACACCCTTTGCTCTTGAAGTTTGTTAGGCTTAATAATCTTGGTTGATTTGGCCATTTGGATTATCAAGTTCTACTTTTAACTCTTCCTATGAGATTTACGAGCTATAAAAAGGTCTCAACCATTGCACAATGAATCATTGGAGGATATTTAAGCTGAAGAAACATTCTGTAGCAAACAAAAGCTTGGTTTAACAATGATTACTTTGTCTGGTTAATTTGTGTATTACAGTAGCATGATTTTGTTAGCAAATGCTTTAGATTAGTGTGGTTTAGTATGGATTTATAAGTTTGTTCTCCTATTTAATGGAATTAGCTACTAAAAAAGACAAAATCATTGTTATTTTTCTATGTTTGCATGTCTTGGTTTGAAGTTAAATTTTTTGGCCTCAAATTATTTCATTCCGTGCATTTCAATATTGGAAGTATGGTAATCTAAGTTGTCTATTATGATAAACAATGTCTTGGTTGTTGTATAGCATGTGTTAGTTTTGATTAGCACATGTTCTGTGGTTTCCATTCACTTGTACTCTCACTTTACACTATGTTTACTCCATTCAAATGACTTTGTGCACTCTGTTATGCACTCTAGTTGATGTCCTTCTACACTATAATCTTCATTTTTTAATGGAATACCTTGGAAGGAAAACCATCATAATGGTTTGTTTCCACTTCCAAGTAAAATTTGGACATTTTCTCAACTTTTCCACTAGAAAAAATAATAAATAAATAAATAAATAAATAAATGACATGTTTATTACAAATTTACAAGAGGTTTGGAGAGGATCCATTTTGGATCACACTTTCCTCATTTGTAGGCTTTTGGACTCCAAAAGATGGACCATTAAGGAGATGGAAGCAAATGGACTCCATTTTCTTCTCCATAGCCACCACTCCATTACCAAAAAGGTTGTTTGTTTCTTGCTTTTCTGCTCATAACTTGCTACTAAAGAAGCTATTCTCTCCATCCCGTTATATGATTTAGTGAAGTATGCATCACCACCCTTGACCAAACATTATTTCTTTCTATCTTGTAGAAGGTAGCATTCCTATCCCACAAGTATGTGTAACCAAACATCACTCCAGAAATTTCTAATGGTGCAACTTCACATTTTACTTCATTAATATAGCTAGCACTAATTGTAAACTTTATTTTGTCTCTTTGAGTGATTCCCATAATAGTTTTCCATTACAACCATGCTAGTGAACTTAATTTCACTAGATTATATGTTTCTAGACCAAGATCATCAACTACTATTTTAGAAACCAGATTACATTGAGAATGGTTGTCAAACAAAGCATTTGACTTTTCATTATTTACTAGAACTTTGATTAGGAATAATGCATATTTATCTCCACTTTCCTTTAGCTTCTGCAATGTGGTACAAACTTTGGTTTCATCTATATCAAAGGTGCTTTCTACCACTTCTTATTTTCTCTTGTTAGTTTCCTTTGCATTCCCCCCAGGATTTAGCCACTTTAGAAGTAATTTTGGACGAATTTTCCAACATTTCTCTTTTATGTACCCATCCACATCACAATATTTAAAATGCCTATTAGGATCTCTCCTTTTATCAACTTTTCTACGTATTCTTTTATATTTCTTATTGGTTACTTCTTAAACCATATATTGTTGCTCGTTTCTTGATTCCAAATCAATCTAGAAAGCCTTTTTACTTGTCTTGTTTATGCTTTTCACATTAAGAAGTTACAATTGCCTATGAATATTGATGAAAATTCCTCCAAGTTACTTCACCACCACCCATATATCTTCTAATGATATACCTAATATAATGGCTTTCCTCCTAAACTTATACATTTATTCTTGCACCCCTTGTCCCTATTATTGCAAAAGGTACTACCATTTCATGATTTACTCCTCTTCATAGCCCGCGGGATAAAATTGTGACTTCATCAATGCCTTGAAGTCTCCCCCTTTTATAATCATGCACTTCTTACCTATCTTCAATGCATCCACGTAACTCTCTCACTATAGTAGAGCATGTTTAGCCATATTCAAATGGGACAAATAAATCTTCTATGCTTCATGGATTTGATACATGCCAAAATAATTTGCCATTTATTTCAACCAACTATTCAAAACTCCATTTTTAACTTGACCATGAAACATTTATATATCAAACTTCATTTCAACTTTGAAAGGACCATTGAAGATGAATACAAATCCAATGTCATTACCTAAGTTTCCAAGTATGTTTCCTTTGAAACCGATTGAGATAGCCACGCATTCTCCATGCCTAGTCTTTGTTGGGTGTGTTTCCTTACCTTTTATTACTAGCAACAATGTTACCATATCTATTAGTGCAAAAATGCTATGTTATAGCCAAGTGAATCTCACATTTGGGTCTTCCCTATCATGTTATTCATGAGCACCTGCTATTATTGGTGGTCCTCTACTTCTATGTAGGTCTAATAATAATGCTTGTCCATTATTAAGGTATTGGATGTAGGTGTTTACTATATAAGTGTTCTCCTAGTCTTCAAAACCTACATTGATATCAAATGATCCATAAATACTAAGCCTATGGCCTATCCATTTTCTCAACATAGATGCTAATTGTGGAATAAGAAAAAATACTTTGTCCCCTCTTTTCACTATAAGGTTGTAAAACATTGCTAAGTAGTGTAAGTTTTAACCCTATACAATTAGTCGCTGCAAACAAATTCTTAATTAAAAAGAAAAGTTACAATGGAAAATGCACAAATTTACACAGAGATTTTATTGTGGAAACCTAAACCCACGAAAACCAACAAGCTTTTTCTTCATTATATTTCTATATAGTATTACAATACAATATATATCCAGTGGCATACATAAACTGCCAACCCAACTATAGTTCCTTAACCTAAACTACAAAACCATGGGAAAAACTACCATGTGCCACAAAACAAATTTTACAAAAAATGTGGGCCAAAACCCACCAAAAATGGACGCAAAAAATTGACCTAATGTTTGTGGTGCATATAAGTCATGCAAATAATATAACGCATACCCAACATGTAGGAAATATACCTAATTCAAAATAGAGGTCGTGTATTTTATAAATGGCAACTTGGAAACCATTCTTCACCCATCCATTACCATTCACCATCGAAAAAACTTTGGATTGAGAAAACATATTCTAAAATTGGTTCATTGTGGAAGAGGAATTGAGGTGTGGAATGCTGCTGTGGGTATGTTTTACACAACCCATAAATAATTGTAGGTGATTAATAGTAGTGCCCATAAATAATAAAAGAATGAATCAAACAATTTTAGTACTATGGTGAGTGGGAACGAGTTGGTGAAGTTTTAATCTACTAACCGTAATGGAACTTTCAAGTAGTAAAACATAATAGATTCATAGTAGCATTTAAATGCACCATAGTCAATAAGGTTTTATTTTTCTCAAGAAATTCCTTATAAAGGGTGAGTTTTGCATGCTAAAAAATCTCATATATTGTGAAAAACAAAAATTGTAGATGACCATGGGTCAAACACACCTTCACTCATCATGGATAGGCTCCCTGACTCCTTTTTCCTTTGATCCTCAAGTAGGTTGCACTCTTCAAGTTATCATTCTTTTCTCTTCAAGCTTCTTGAGTTCTCTTTGCATCTCTTTGTTAATGTACTTCTTAACTATAATCTTCATGATTAATGGGTTGCCTTAGAATGCTAACCATCATAATGGTTCATTGCCACTTCCAATTAAATTTTGAATATTTTCTTAGCTTTTTCGAAGATTTTTTTTTTTCTTATTACAAATTTATAGGGTTCGTTAAGGATCCAATTTGGATCAAAATATTTGTAATCTAGCATTTGAAGCACATTCAAAATATTCTTTGTGTACTACCCTTATTCAGAAAAGACCTCAGATGTACCCCACTAAACCTCTTAACCCATAAAATAATCCATGAGGCCTATGTCCATATCAAAATCATGGGATAATTCCTCCTTACACCATGCAATGAGATTCTCATAACTATTTTCCAAGATTACGTCATCTACATACAAGGATTGACAAGACAATTAGATTGTATCTATCACACATACAAGATCCAAATCATTATCTAAATCTCTCATAATGCCTTATCATTTCCTACTCTCATTCATCATTTCTAGAGGAGGATGACTACTCTTGGTACAACACTAGGGTTCACCATTTCCCCATGATCTCCTTGACACCATTATATCCCATGACTTGAGCATACTATCAAATTGCTTTTTGCGTGAGCTTGTACTTATCCCAAGTGGCATTATCACCAGATGCACCCCTACTTTCATTTGTCCCATCTATGTCATTGATTATCCTAAGGATTCCATTTGGGTTAGTGGCCGAATGACACATGAGGGAGTGTCATATACCGAAATACCACCACACCATTTATGGAGAGGTTGTTGCTATTGTTCAATATCAATAAAAATTCCTTTATATTTGGAGGTATGGCTCCATCCCATTACCAAACCTTTGACATATTTCACAGATCTAATCCCTCATTTTCTAGCCAATTTTCCAAGGTGTTATCTCTATGTTTGAATGTGAAGGGATAGACAATGATATTTTCTATGAAATCTCTATGATCTACCCAAGTCCCAAGGAAAACTACCAATTTGATGATACATTGTCAAGGTTGGTTCCATGGATGATTTTTGTTAGGGAATAGATCAAAATCTATGACCCTCCTTCTATCATGAGGCTATTTTAACCCACATCTTTGGTAAATTTCATTACATTGTTTATATCCACTTGTTTTCCCCCATTATTTATATTTTTCCCACCTAAAGGTGAAAAGGGTTAAAATATTACTTGATGAGTTTCTAGTGACTCTTGTTTTGTTTGAGGGTCCTAGCTTTCATTTTGTGGTGCCATCAAAATTAATTTTTACGAATTGATATGAAGGAATCCTAGGGTTCCTTAGTTTTCTTGGAAGTAGGCCTACTATTTTTGATCGGGGATCATCCACATTAAAGAGATCCAATTAGAAAATATTAGAGACTCTATCCCTAATTGTTTCCATTCCTCTTCCACTCAAGGGAGTACACTGATAAATTCCCATACATTCAACTTTATGGTTTTCCACACTCGTTGACTTGTTTTCTTCTATCACTTGAAGATTCTTTTATTAAGTTCCTTCCATACATTATAAAGTTTGAAGCTTAGGAAGGAATTCTAGATTCTACTGAGAATTGGATTCCTGAATAGATTTAATCTCCAGTCTTTCAAGGTTTCGATAATGTCACCTCTATTTTTGTCTCTTTGTTTGAAACACAACTCCCCTTTGTACAAAAGGGTAGATGTTTCTTTGTAGCCATTGAATATATGCTTTGAATATTTTCCTTTCATTTGACACAGTATGCATATTGATGAGCATGCATATCCTTTCTTAATAATTTATCCTAGGTCAAAGTCTTTCTTTTGACCAAGAATCATAGGAAAGTTGAGAATTTTGGCTATATTTGTGGGTTCCATAGATTATTCCTAAGACCAAATTTGGATCCTAATTGGTAAGTATTATTTACATAGAGGTTTCCACCATATCAATACATCTTAGCCCAATTTTTATTTTAATTTTCTTACTTGAAGTTGATTCTCCATTTGTTTATCAATATTTTCCTCCCACACAACTAGCCGAGAACCACAAGGTTGCATACTCTCTTGGAATATAATAGTAAGTTAGTTTTGTCTAGCCAATAGTGTTAACCCTTTATTCATCCTTTTTATATCATCTAGGCTTTAAGTGTATGGAAGATGTTTCTTTATCCTAATATTGGTTATGGTTTCTAGGTGTCCTCCTAAAAAGGAGGTGAGTTACCATTTTTGATTTACTAGAAGAAATGATTGGAACTAGGTTTATAATACTCCATGCATTGTTCCGTATCAAAGATCTATGGTGCTCCCCCTCCATCCTAATAAGGTCCCGGGATAGTCATAGCATACTTTATTTTCCATATATTTTCCCATCATTTGTTTTTCCCTTTATTCCATTTCCATTAGGTCTTTGTGGCTATGGCTTTTCCCATAAGTGGGGATCTTTGATGCCCACATCTCACATGGATTTTGGGAGGCAGAATTTGGCCTAGCATACCAAGGACCATTTTAGCTCTTCCTTTGATCCCCCCCAAAAGAAAAAACCGCTAGATATTTCAATTGATTTCATGACTTTCATTGGCACTGCAAAGACTAAGAAGAGGTAAAGAGGTAGATAATGCATAATGGATTTAATTAGGAGAATCATTCCAAGCCACAATAAGGAATTGAAAGGTATAGTTGGATATTCTAGCTCCAAGTTTAGCTAGTAGTTCTTCCTAGGAGGCATTTTTGAGAGCCTTGTCAAGTAAAGGAGACCCAAGGTACTTTGAGGGGAGCTATTCCTTTTGGAATCCCAAAATTTTGGTGATAATTCATTTAATTGATAGTGGGGTTTTGGAAAACATGACTTTGAATTTTTCTCCAATTGATGAGTGATCTCAAGGATTTCATAAAGTATTCAAGAATTATCTTGAGAGCTTTGGCTTCTCTCATTGTGGGTATCCCCATCAAGTTGGCATCATCCACAAATTGGAGATTGTTTAAAAAATAGGGTATTCCATACAGGATAAACACCTTTAGTAATCACTCACGCATTCAAATCAAATATCATAATGACGATATTTTGACATGGTTAAAACCCTCTAAAAGTAAAATAATCCATGGCCCAAGCCATCATGGCCGCTTGAGGAAATTTTATTAAAGCAAAAGTTTTTTTTTTTTTACATAAGAGAGTTTACACAATTGACTATCAACCATGAATCTTGTTTTTCTTTAAATAGAGATCATTAACTAATCAGGTGTTAATACATAGATCAAAATCCATTAGTGTCAAGGATAATATGAGCCATTATATCACTCTACGTCTAGATCATATCACAAACATGAAATTATAATGCAACAAATACATATTGAAGAAGCACACTAGAAAACACGCTTTGCCTAATAGACACATTATAAAAAGTTGAACTTAACTAAGTTAAGTGTTTAAGAAAAACTAGGGATAGGATTTAAGGATTTATTAAGGTTACATAATAGGAGAAAAAAGGAGGCATTAGAGCCTATCCACCCTTAAATGCAACTTCTTAAACTCCTAATATAAATCAAAATTTAGAAAATGTATGCAACTTGATCCTTTGTAGGAGAAAATAACACTTGAATAACCTGATCATTAATGAGATTTTTGATGAAGTGCATTTGTAGATCAACGTGTTTACTCTATGTTGATGTCTGGAAATGACTAAGCCAACAATAGGGAGATCACCCAGTCAAGGCCCTAATTAGATCTTTATCTATTTGGTATGGTGATTCTGACTGGTATGTGGGATCAATTGCCACTGAGCGAATTGCTCCTCAAAAGGAGGATTTCTAATATGATTTCCAAAATCTAAATGTAGACAAAACTAATATGCAAGAAACATAAAGAGATATCCTAAAACTAACTCACTCTATCCTAGCACAGTTAAGAGGGAACAATCCCATTCTCAACCAAGAGCAAGGTGAAAGGACCGAAATTGAATCTAATATTAAGACGAACCAACAAATCAAAAAGATATTTCACATGATTTACAACAGTTGGAACACATGTGCATATATTATTATTTGAATAAATAGTTATCAAAATCAAATAAATACATACTTAGATTCAAATAACAATAATTGAATTCAAGATTAAGATGAACTATTGTCTCATAGAAGTATTTCATATGATGCAACAAAAATTGGGGCAAAAAAAGCATGTAATTGACTGCATAAATAGTTATCAATAATGTCACACAAGTTCTCTTAAATCCAATATTCAATTCTGATCTAAATCTAACAACCATGAAAAGCAGTATTTTCATTGATTTTAAATACACATGAAATTACACGAAATTAACAACAATTCCAAATCAAAAAACACATACTGATATAAATTAGAAATAAACAAAAGAATCAAATAAGTTTAATAGGCCATCAACCAACCTTTAAATTCATACAACAATGTACATAAGTAAAGGTTTGATTACATGATTCTGAGCACAAAATATCTCAATGAATGTTCATGTCAGCGTGAGATTCTCTAATCCGAGTGTCTCCTCTTTGGTCCAGTCATGCAAGCTGCCAATTTCCTCTAAGAAATCACTCTACAATAGTGCAAAAGTTCCTCCTTTTGGAAATACACCCCCTTTCTTCATTCTAAGGTTTCTCCTAAATATTGTTACCAATTGATTGAAAATATAACCCTATTTAATTTCAGTGCATCAAATAATTGAAAAATGGAAATGAATATTCATTCCCTGATGTCTTAGGATCCAAAGGATCAAATCCTTAAGTCTAAAGTTTCAATCCATCAATCATGAGCCACCAATTGGTAACTACATTCAAAACAGAAAAGGGTTTATTTTGTTTTCTGGTCTTGGGTATTCAAAATACATGCAAAATATCCACAAAATTTATTATTAAAAACCATATTAAAATTGAAAACTATAATTAAAATCAAGAATAAAAAATCATTCAAATCCCGTTAAATTGGAAACTAGGGCCAAACTCCATGTGGGTTAGCCTATTTATGGGAGCTGATATTTTTATTGGATCCCTCTCTTCGAGAGGTATAGGATTGATCCAAAGATCATCCGATTCCAATATGTATTGATGGAGATATGAATTTATTTAGATTATGGTTTTATTATCTAGCCGACCAGCTCTTACGTAGGCTCAAGAAGCCCAAACGTCATGTCTATTCAACCTTATGCTTTTAGTATAAATAAGAGAGGATTTGGAGTCATTAGAGACACACTCTTCATGTGATCTTCTCCTCACCACGTCTTGGGTTTTTGGTGAAGGAGAGACACACAAGAAGACACATTGGATGATGCCATAGCTTATATGTGGATGATGCCCTAGCTATATACAAAGCAAACATGTTACACGCATAGCTAACCCTACTTCACGCAGGCATACAATGCAACAAACATGTTACATGCACAACATGCCCTATACTCTACACGTAGGCATACAATGCAGTCATATAATATGGATCTATACGCAGTTATGAAGCCAACGTAATGAAGCAAAATTAACACTTCTGGACTCTTGCATCTATGGATTAGCTTGCTACAGGACTCTCGCATCTATGGATAATGACCTCACATTTTTGAGTTCACACATCATGTTATGGCATCAATTCAAATCACAGAAGTCTTGTACGCATCACAGAGGAGTTATATTAGTCGCATAGGTCTTGTACGCATCGCAGAGGAGTTATATTAGTCACATAGGTCTTGTACACATTGCAGAGGAGTTATATAAGTCATAGAGGTCTTGTACACATCGCAGAGGTTATATATATACATGCAGAGGATGCCAAAGACTCTTATATATACTCACAGAATATGTAAATGTCTCTTATGTATATTCGCTGAGGCCACGAAGGTTTTATACAATTGCATTGGTATATGGTCTCGCATTCGTCTCTCTGATGTGGTATGACATTCGCATGATATCCCTGATTATAATGGCATACGATTACATCCCTCAATGGAATATGATTGCAATACTGTGATGGTATATGATATTGCATTGGTGTGAAATTGATACACAGATGTATGGAATTAGCATTATATGATAGGGTCTCGATATGTATGATCTTTCTCCAACATTATATATGGTCTTAATATGTATGATATCGATACAGAAGTATATATGGTCTCGATATGTATGGTCTTTATATATACGCTGGACTGTACATGCGATGGGAAGTAATCGCTGGACAATATACGCTTTGCATAATGGGATTACGTGGAACTGTAGCCTAGCTGCTTTGCTAGGCTGCAAGCCATAGCAAGCAGCTAAGGCTGATATGTATATGAACTCCATAATAAAGCAACAGAAGGGTATCATGGGCAGCACGGGAAACATGAAGCATGATGAGATCATGGGCAGTATGGGCAACATGAAGCATGATGAGATCATGGGCAGCATGGGTAGCATGAAGCATGATGATGCATGAGCAGCATGAAGTATGAAGTCATGGACAACTTGATGTATGGGCAGCACAGTGATCATGAGCAGCATGAAGATGCATGATGCAGCATGATGGTGCTACACGGTAAGGTGCAGCAGATGAACGAAATGGATAGGTGAAGTCGTCACCTAGGAGATTCAGTTGAAGCAGAATGTCTTCAACTGATCTCATCATTATAGGAAATGATCTATGCTTAGATCCAGATAAGTCAAAGTGTTGACTTTGGTTGTAAATGTATTATCTCTCTCTCCCTCTCTTTCTCTGCCGAACTTTGAACATAAAAGAATAATTGATAAAGGGTTTCCCCACACATTGTGGGGTTTGTCCCTAGCTTGTGCCACATCTTGTGTCCTCTTGTATTGGCTTGTCTTCTGTGATTTATATTTATGTTCTATCTGCAGTTTACTTTATGCTGGTGTAATTGCTAATATGAAAAAAAATTAAATAAATTGCTCTAGCATAGAACATACCTAAAATTAACATGGTATCAGAGCTGAGGTGAAGACAATGCCCAAGAGAAATCACCAAAGGTAGTTGGGACAAGACAAAAGGATCGATGGGTTCCTCATAATTCACCCAGGGTAAAGTTGAAGCAGAGGATATTATCATAATGACGCAATGGAAGACTCTGATAACCTATCTAAAGATCACTTTATTGGGAAGTTCAGATCTAAGTGTTATAGACAATTTTGTGCCTTACAGCAACAGGCATGAATTTTCAATAATCCAAGAGATCCAAAGTTCCCTAAACATGATGTTCCTACCCCTAGAAGAACAAGGTCAGCAAACCAACAGCTCTCAGATCAGTTCTCCACCTGAAAACACTCAAAAACAAGCAATACTGAAATCAAAGCGGGTGCTCCACTAGGCTTCTGCGCTGAAACTCAACTCCTCCATGGTGTACCTGCGTTGCAAAGCAAGTGGAACAAAGGCCACCTGCGTTGAGCGAGATGGGACAAGTGGCACACTGAGTCATTGCTCCAAAAATAACACTTGGATCAGGGATTTCGCCTTGTGATGAGTCAGAGGCTCTGTTTCTCCAAGTGGAAGCAAGGTTCTCCAAGTGGACTCAAGAACTGAAGATCAACTGAAGAGAGAGAGGACACAAGGCAGCTACACATCAGTTGCAAGCTGACTCATCCTTTCTCAATTCATCTATATATTGAGCTCTCTCCTATGAGCTCAGGAGGCTGGAATTTTGTGCAAAGTAATGATATGCTGTTGGTTTCACTATAGAGCTATTGGGTGAATGCTTGAGGGAGGTGAAGAAGAGAAATTCTTTCTGCTGGGAGGTGTTGCTGGATTAGGGCCTTCAATGGTTGTAACACTCTCAGAACCTTTACTTCTTCATTAATAAAAGCTATTGAGGTTCTTCTATATGCTCTTGTTTCAATGATGTATTGTGATAATTGTATATTTGATTTATGCTAATCCGTGAATCAGTTATGATTGCATGCTTCTTGTAGTTCCCTTCTTTGTTATTTTGCAGGATCTCATTGTAGCTGGGCCAGCAAAAGAGCAAGGAGCTGGAAGCAAGCAGCGAAGAGAAGAGTTTGGATTCGACATTAAGCGCAAGGCAACGGTTAGTGCATTCCTTCATTCTCTTTTGCTTTCATAAAGAAGTAAACCTTAAGTAGTTTTCTTTACAGCTGTTGCTGAGGTACTATCACCCTTAGAGTGGGATAGGGTCATCCGAATCGGATACTTTTCCCTACAACAAACTGGCGAATCCATTGGGGATCGTATCTGTTTGATTGTGTTTGTAGTATTTTGCTATTCATTTCCTGAACAAAAGAGTACCAAATCGAAAAGCTTTTGACTATATCAAAAGCGAAGTAGAGGGCAGCTACTCTAGCTCATTTCTGAGCATGTTCATGATTTGAAGAGCTGATCTACAAGGATCCTTGTAAGAACTTAGTGATAGCTTTTCACCTTCCTTGTCATCCCTTTGTGTGTGCTTGACTGATTGCTTCTGATTTGAGCAAAAACTGTGCATTTTTGAGAAAATTGTGACCCGGAAACTGAGAAAACGCAACTTTCGTTTTCCAAAGCAGGTAGTACACAGGCTACCTGCTTTGCAACGTAGGTCCCGAAGGGACTACCTGCGCTGAGAGCCAGACTGGCTGTGCAGCACCTGCGTTGGCCCAATTTTTCCTAGTACAGTTGGGGTTTCCTCCCCTTTTCTTGCCAGTTTTCACTTAGATTTTGCTGCAAGTTGTCTTTCTTGTACCTGTTCTGAAACCAACCTTACTTGCCATCATTCCGCCTCTGTTATATAACGAAATTGTACTTGTTCTTTTGTATTTATTACTTCATTTACAATTTCCCATAACGAAGAGTAAACTAGTCTTGCTTTGGCCTCTTAGATCTGAACCTGTGTTAGGCATTTTGCTGGTCTAAAGAGTTAGCTTGTTTGCTGTCCATAGATGATTAGTCATTTTACTTTCATCATTATGGTTTGATTTCATGTATTTCCAGTGATTAAACAAGTAAATCTTAAGGTGTCTTTTGATTTTGGACAAACTTGTTTGTTTTCGCTTTAAATCGAAATCAAAGTTATATAACAACTTTCTTTTTGTAACCCATCAACATTAAGAAAGGGAAAAGAAAATACATGCATTGTGCATTTTGCATTTGACTGTTTGCATGACGATTTAGGAAATATTGCATTAGTGTGTGCTCTATGATCTGTGTGAAAAGATTTGCCTTTCTTCTCCTCAGTAGTTAAGATTTTCAAAGTTGAAAGATTGAAAAGCTTGCTTCTCATCTTAGGCTGCATTTAGGAATTTGTCATATACATCTCGTGGTGAACCTTGAAAGGCAAACTTTAACAAGATCAACATTAAAATAAATTCAATTTACATAACAAAGCTTTGTAACATAACGCAAACACATAGAGGTCTAGGTAGAGACGTGTTCCGGCGTCGTTAAACATAGTGACTGTCGATCTCTATGAAGGTGGGTGATTCCTCCTGAGAGTCGGTGGCACTAATACGGACTTGTGCTCCCACGTATCGTCGCGTATATATTGGGAGACCCCTATAGGCATATATCTTTTATCCATAGGAAGCCGTGTCGGCCGCCCTACTGATCGCAATGCAGTGAACACAGCATTCACGAAGATCGACCACCCGTACCGTAAAACGTATTCTGTGGTTTTGCGAAAGGTTTGGCACACCCTCTGCCCAGATCTCCAGAGCAGTTCCTTTTGGCCTTTTTCAAACTCTATAACTGAAAAAGTCCATCCGAGCATTTGTCACTTCGGGCTCGTTAAAACATCGAAGGAGACTAGAGTCATCTTTAGATTTTTCTCGACTCTTTAAAACCGAAAAAGCAAGTTGTGTCTAAAGCATCGTTATAAAATTTATTTTAAGCGGAATAATCATCACCCTTCCCTTGTTGATCTTCGAAGTTAGTCCACCACAAGTGGAAGCTCCTGTAGAATCGCTAAGAAATCTTTTGGATAGACTAGATATGTCTGAACAACCGTCAACATCTAGGACTGTGTTGTCCGACACAGCAGCAGCAGAGCCTCCTGCTGCTACTCCAACGATGTTCGCTGGTATACCATCTGTCCCGGTAAATTGTCAACAACAAGCCAGAGTCCCATCAGGGACGATGACATGGTTAGTTCCTATTTCTTCGTCCGGATTATCATCTGGTATTTCTTATGTTGAAACTCAACAAATTGATCCAGTGTGTCTTCAAAGGCCATTTTACCCTTTAAGTACTGGATTTCCACCATGTGGAGGGCAGTATGCTCTTTCATTGTTCCCTCCTAGAGAACAACCATATGAGAGTTTACAACAAGGATCAGGTCAAACTGGAATTACATCCAGCGGTCGGGTACCAATGCTGCCTCAACAATCAGGAGTTGCATATTCAATGCAACCAGTACACCCTCTGTCGAATATTCCCACCACACCTGCTATGGCGAATGCGTCGCAAGTACAAGTGCTACCTGTTGTAATACAACAACCTCTTGTCTCAGCAGCTCAATCACAATCTAAGGGTAGTGCCTCCTTATCTGGAGTGACTCAGGCTCAAACAAGTACTGTGACTCCTCATCCTGGTCAACCATCCAGTATTGGTCAACAGCAAATGGTCCAACAACCAGAGCTGGTTCAATCTCAACAACCGCCATTCCAGCAATCATATCAAGGACCTAAGCAACAAGTCTTTGTGAGTAATGGGCAACCATGCTATAATGGTTATGCCCATCAACTTTGTCAAAGTTGTCAGCATTATGCTGGTCTGCAAAGACCCATTGCTCAGGCGATACCATCTTATCCTGGATATGCTTCGCCGAACCTGAACCAACAATTGCCCTTTGTAGCAACTCTAGAATTGCCAGATCTAAACTGGCTGACGAATGATCCAATTGCTTATGCCCCTTGGTGGCCAGCGATTCCGCATAAACTTCCATCGGACATTCCTAAATTCAATGGAAATCCAGGTGAAGATCCGTCAAATCATGTGATGACATTCCACCTATGGTGTTCATCAAACACCCTGAATGATGATTCGATAAGACTTCGCCTCTTCCAGAGGACATTGACAGGTCCAGCGGCTAAATGGTATATTGAATTGCCAAGAGCCTCTTTCGACAATTTCAGCTCCTTAGCCACGACTTTCTTAACCCATTTTCAATTACCGATAAGGTATGAAACAGGAACAGAACTCCTTACCAACTTCAAACAAACAACAGCCACTCATATATCTGATCATATACATGAGTGGCGACGTCGTTATAGGATGGTGAAAACTTACGTTCCCGATCAACTGTTAGCTGAATGGTTTATAAAGTCGTTACTTCCGGCTATAATGGAAGATGTGGCCAAGGGGGGAGTCGTAACAGAGGAGCAAGTCATTGCTCATGCTCAATACTTAGACTTAGTATATACTCAGTCGGGCACGCTCTACGAAAAAATACCTGACGCCCCTAGACCTGAATTTTCAATTCCTCCCCCTCCTGAATCGAATACTAACTCTCACGCCAGTAATGGCGTGACTGGCAAACGCAAAATTTCTAGTCAAAATGAAAATGAGCAACTTCTTGCCTCAGAAGTAAATGCCATGTCGACCGACAAGGGCAAACAACTAAAGCAACCAGGGGGCAAGAAGATAAAGAAAAGGAAAGGGAGACCCCCAACAGGGTGTCATATATGCGATGAGGATCATTGGACGAAAGATTGTCCACATATACCTGAAGTTAAGAAACTCTTCAAGAGTTCAAAAACCCCAGCAGTATTGACTGATCCGTTCCCTAATCCAAGCCAAAATCTGGTTGCCAATCAAAATGCTTCCCGATCCCAAGTGCTTATGTTGTCCACCTCAAAGCAGCAGAATAATGCTTTGACAAGGAATAAAGGTTACCGGAATCCACAGCGGTCGAATAACAAGGCTGATAAACAACCTAGTAGTTCGACAACAACTTTGAACGAAGTTGTGCCACCCATCGTTCCTAAGCCAATAATAAACTCGCCAAAGGGAGTAGTACACAAATCGACATTTAATCCTCGTGCAAAAGTAGCACAGAATTATAATATAATAGAGGACCTGACCCAATCGTCGTCCGCTATGTCGACACCTGAGGTAGCGCAAAATTGCACCTCCCAAGAGCAAGCTTTATTATCAGCCATAGATAGGATAGGCCCAATGGATTCCAATCTTGTGGCCTTTGATCATAAAGGATATGACCCTCAGTTACCAGCACAACAAGCTTTCCTTATTAAAGTGAAAGCCCTCAACAAAACTGTTCATCGAACAATTATTGATGAGGGGGCATCTACATGTCTTATGTCGATGAGTTGCTGGAAAAATTTAGGCTCACCACCCTTGTCGAAATCGTCAACGACATTAAAAGCATTTGATGGACGATCATACACTCCATACGGGATTTTAAGTAACTTGCAAGTTGAACTAGGGGGAAAAACAGTAGAAGTTGATGTTGAAGTAATCGACGGGAGCCTTGATTACAACATCCTACTGGGAAGGCCTTGGATATATGCCATGGCTGCAGTTGTGTCGACCTACTACAGGAGGATTGTATTTCCTTTTCAAGGAAAAGTTACAATCGTCGACCAACAAACATTCCTCCCCAACAGTTCTCAAGTTACGGGAAGCAGCAAAATGATCCATGAAAGTAATCAATCACTCCAAAATATCGGAGTAGGTCTCCTAAAAGACCCTGCCTTAATGGGTGCTTTTGCCCTACCGCCGGCAAGTAATCTGGCGGAAGTAGCCACAGTGGAAACCTACAATATGAAATCTTCTATATCCAACGGATTCAGAAGATTCCTAAATATTTTGTCAGCATGGATCGTCGCCCTAATGGAAATACTGTAAATACAGTGGGCCCCGAGGACGGTTCTTACCTCGTGTCAACCTCGTTAAAAAATGAAACAAGGAATCATGAGGATAGTTATTTTAGTATGTCAACCTCCTTAAAAAATGAAACAAATCCCCTTTTCAAAATTCAAAGGTAAACCTTCATTCCAACCACCGAGTTGAATGCAATGCAGCTTGGGGGGCACCCTCCTTTGACATGCGTTATTATGATGCTGGGGGCATGCATAAAATCGAGTAGTTTTAGCAATGTTCATGCTCGTTAAAAAATAAACGCAAGACCCGAGCAGTTTTAGCACATAGTTCATGCTCGTTAAAAAATAAACATAAGTTGTGAGCAATCTTCCCCTACAGTTCAAGCTCACCCAGAAAAAATGAACCGGTAAATAACCTTGAGAAATGTAACCTTTGACTGCCATATTAAAGCCCTTGGTCGTGTTCTTGCAGTCTCACCTCCATCCATTCATTTGGCCAATCGTTCATCTCCATATGTTTGTTTACCCATTTTGAGGAACAACTGTGAAGAGTGATGTCACTTAGCCATCCTTGTGACATTGCCGTGATTGGAAAATTCCAACCTGTACCTGGAATCTGCTGCTATCCCTGCTTATCACTCGTTCCTCAAAAGACGAGTCTTCTTTGAGCTCTTTTCACTGACTCGTAAAATATGAAAAGTTTGACGAGTTTTGGCCTTCCAGCTCGTTAAAAGGACCGGAAGAGCTATCCCTCCTCTAGATTTTAATCTTTTTGGACCTGAGGGATTATTGCACAAAAAGATCGAGCGCTTGTTTTGTTCGGCTCGTTAAAGAAATCGAAAATTCATCCCTTCTGTATTGTTTTATACTTTTTCGGACTTAAGGGATTAGATGACGAAAAAGGAATTTTGGAGTTAACTTTCCGTACCTTTTCAGACTCTCTAAAAATGAAAAGGACCGAGTTTTCCTTGTCGTTAGACTCGTTAAAATAATTAAATAGCGACAAACTTGTCTTTAGACGAGAACGAGTTGCCCTATCGCTAGGCTCGTTAAAAAATAGCGATGGGCTTGCCCGAAGGGCAGGTTATAGAACACGCATATGTTATCCTCCTCAAGCTTGACAAAAATAAAGAGGTACTGGTCAGCAATGACTGGGGAAAAATTGGGAGAACCTCACAGCTTTAATGGTAGCAAGTCGCTCTTGAACATGACACTTTGTCCTTCGTATCACATCGGGTTGGGTTGTTTCATTCACCGGTCTCATAACCATGGTCCTCGCCACACCATCCACATTTGGGGTAATGCTACCAATCCATCACATCAGTGTCGTTATATGTTCAAGAGATGTTGTTCTGCAAAGAGTCAACCGTGTCCCATCCACTGCCATACATTGTCCTTCATCCATTTCATGACCGCCACCCTGAATCATACATCACAGTTTGTTTTCACCTCGTCACAATCACTAGCTCCGTTCCGTGTCACTGATGTCGTATTCATTAAGGCCCTCCTTTGACGGATCGCTCCTTGTCGACATCAGCTCATTATCCAGGGAGTTGATCTAGGAACACCCCCGTCAGTACTTTGAAGCTTGCATGCCTCAATGGCAAGTTTCTCACTTCCGGCGACAGGTATACATCAATGACCTTCGACCAGAAGATTTTGCATGGTGGTCGACGCCAAGTCCTTTATTCCCACCATGTGAATTGTACTGCCGTACCTTGAGGGTCATCATCCTTATCGGTGATTCCTCTCGCGCTTGTTAACAATTTACATCATTGACCGGTAATCAAGCGATGTCTTTCCGTGTTCGACTTCAAGAAATTCTCACATGGATCGACTTGTACATCGAGTGAAGATCGGAAGAGATTGAAGACCCCGGATCTAGTTTCATCCATCCGGGCTGCGATATATATTCAGGATATAAAGACATTTGATATGTACATCATTACAGCAGATGATCATCCTTCTCAAAGGATGATAATTTCAGCAGAGAATTATCAGTCTACCATCAGACGATCGTCTGTTCTATGTACCAAAATGTATTTATAAAGCTGAGCATGGGAATGCCCGCCTCAGCTAGATCATGAAAAAGTATGAAAAATAATGTATTGTATTGTATCTTATTACAGGACACTTCTCAGCAGATTGAATGAACTTCGGATCCTCCTAATAAAGCATTTCACCCGATAAACGACCTCATACTTTAGGGGGCATTTGTTATAGACAATTTTGTGCCTTACAGCAACAGGCATGAATTGTCAATAATCCAAGAGATCCAAAGTTCCCTAAACATGATGTTCCTACCCCTAGAAGAACAAGGTCAGCAAACCAACAGCTCTCAGATCAGTTCTCCACCTGAAAACACTCAAAAACAAGCAATCCTGAAATCAAAGCAGGTGCTCCACTAGGCTTCTGCGCTGAAACTCAACTCCTCCATGGTGTACCTACGTTGCAAAGCAAGTGGAACAAAGGCCACCTACATTGAGCGAGATGGGACAAGTGGCAGACTGAGTCATTGCTCCAAAAATAACACTTGGATCAGGGATTTCGCCTTGTGATGAGTCAGAGGCTCTGTTTCTCCAAGTGGAAGCAAGGTTCTCCAAGTGGACTCAAGAACTGAAGATCAACTGAAGAGAGAGAGGACACAAGGCAGCTACACATCAGTTGCAAGCTGACTCATCCTTTCTCAATTCATCTATATATTGAGCTCTCTCCTATGAGCTCAGGAGGCTGGAATTTTGTGCAAAGTAATGATATGCTGTTGGTTTCACTATAGAGCTATTGGGTGATTGCTTGAGGGAGGTGAAGAAGAGAAATTCTTTCTGCTGGGAGGTGTTGCTGGATTAGGGCCTTCAATGGTTGTAACACTCTCAGAACCTTTACTTCTTCATTAATAAAAGCTATTGAGGTTCTTCTATATGCTCTTGTTTCAATGATGTATTGTGATAATTGTATATTTGATTTATGCTAATCCGTGAATTAGTTATGATTGCATGCTTCTTGTAGTTCCCTTCTTTGTTATTTTGCAGGATCTCATTGTAGCTGGGCCAGCAAAAGAGCAAGGAGCTGGAAGGAAGCAGCGAAGAGAAGAGTTTGGATTCGACATTAAGCGCAAGGCAACGGTTAGTGCATTCCTTCATTCTCTTTTGCTTTCATAAAGAAGTAAACCTTAAGTAGTTTTCTTTACAGTTGTTGCTGAGGTACTATCACCCTTAGAGTGGGATAAGGTCATCCGAATCGGATACTTTTCCCTACAACACTAAGGGTGAAAGAAAAGACAAATGCCCTGGTTACAAAAAGTTCGGTCATTATGCGAAGGAGTGTTTGAATGGTAGAGACACTTCACTTGATGAAGACAAACAAATCATTCCAGGGTCAAGGGAATGACAGGTAATACAGTTCATCAAGGAGAAATGGTCAAATCTTCAAAGGAAGTAAGGAACCCCAGCTAAGAAGAATCAAATATTGTTTCTAATAAAGAAGTGTTATCTTGTATTGGCCCTCTCCTTTAGATTCTTTAGGAATCTGGCATATTGATTGTAGTGCTTCAAGGCACTTCATCGGATAGAAGGGTGCACTCTCTAACTTGATAGAGATGGAAACAATCGTGGGATTACACTTGGAGCTGATGCCACCTATCCTGAAAAAGGAATGGAAGTCAAAGGTTTTATGGTAGCATTCGTCGATGGAAAGGTACGTGTTTAAAAATAGAATTTTCAAAGATGCTTTTGAGTTCAAGGTTGTATCAAGTTGCAGGAAGTCCACTGGGGACCATGTCCATTGACACAGCACTGGAGGTCTGTGAGTCAAATGGTGACAGAGATGCCTGAATTCAAAAAGAGCATGAAACTACATGTTTGAGATGTACAGAAGGAAAATCTTACAAGGGGACCATTCCCCTCAAGTAGCAGGTCCACAGGTTTGAAACAACCCGTGGAGTTTTGAGATTCATGAACAAGAATCTCATGTAGATAGGTGGAAGAAAGCCCTCTATGGCTTGAAGCAAATCACCCCGGGCATAGTATGAGAGGATCAACAACTATCTGATGAAGCTGAGATTCACTAGGAGTGAAATCGATCCAAACCATTACTTGAAGGTTGTGGATGATAGACCTCTCATATCGGCACCTATATATGATAGGTGCAGACCCTCTCATTTGTAGGAAATAGAGGGAGTTGGATTCTGTATGTGGAATGATAAACTGCAATCCTATGACTACCTCAAGGATATTAAATTTTAGAAGCTATATGGCAGTGATGTCAGACCAGATTTGGGAAATGCCTCTGAGTTTCATAAACTCTATCACGTTGATGTTCTTGGTGAACTTCCATCTGGACATATGTTTTGCAGTTATCATGGTGAGCTCATATTTGGTTAAGCCTCACTAGATTGGTGCCAAGAATCCTCTGAGATATCTTCAGGGCACAATCTCTCATGGATTGAGATACACTTCTAGAAATATGAAAATTGCACGATTATTCGAATGCTAACTAGGCAAGCATTGTGGAGAATCATGAGAGCACTTCTAAGTGCTGGTTCTTTTTGGATTCTGCTTCGATATCATGGATGAGTAGGAAGCAGAAATCGATTGTTATAAGTACCATCAAGACCGGATACATAACTTCGAGTATGACCTCGTATGAAGTTACCTGGCTATGGAAACTCTTCAGTGAGTACACATGATGAATACCACTGTGATTCTCTGTGACAACCAGAGGTGGGATTCGATTATTAAGGAATCCCGTATTCAATTATTGGTCCATCAAATAGACATCAAATGTTACCTTATCTGGGATATGGTAAGTCGATGAGCAAGGAGGCTCCATCGCACTTAGATGATGTACAAGTCAAAGCCTCGGGGAAAGATCAAGTTTTTGATTTTCCCAACGACTTGGAGTCGTTTAGAGACCTTTGTAAAAGGGTCCTGCATGTTGCATACATTGAGCTTTGGGAGCTCTGGGGGGCTTGTGGTTCTTATTGGAGCAATATACGACCACAGGGTGACTCACCCTCTCCTAGTGGTGCGCACTGGAAAAAGATGATTCGCTCTCTTGTGGGACAATATGATTCGCTCTCTTGTGGAACAGGACGACTCACTCTCCTGTGTAGTAGGATGATTAGTTCTCCTGTGAGGCCTGGATTGATGTGTTCTCCATGGCTATTGTAGCAGGATTGATGTGTTCTCCTGTGAGGACAAGATTGATTAGTTCCCATGTCAAAATAAAATAAAATCTTTATAGATTAAAACCAAATTTCTAAGTCCGGGCCAAATTATTTTATGCTGGTTAATAATTCATTTATTGTTGCATTTCAAACAAACATATAGAATCTTGATGAGATTCAATGTTGTTATGCATGAATTAATTAGCGCAAACATTTCAACATTCAATTCTATTCTTAAACTAAATCCAATGATCTCAGTTTGGTGCAATTTTATGACCCCTTTTTTTGCTCATTTTTAGGCATTTAACTTGCCTATTTGACCAAACTATCATTCCTAAATTATTCTCCTTGATTTTATCTTTCAAACAAGCCCTCCTAAGCTTGATTTGGTGCCTTGGAGCTTGAGATATGGCCTCTGAAAGTTGTGACTCAACAACCGTTCATTAATTTCAATGGATTTCATCCATTGATTTAAATCCTAAAATCATTATACCACATGAATTGGAGGGATTTAAACTTGAATTATTTATATTATATTTTTAACTTATAATTATTTGTGTGTGAGAAAGAGGAAGGTATAGGTAGAGGCACAAACGTGACCCTTCATGTCGTTGTCACCCCAAAGACCATCAACATCATCACACAAAATATGAGGTAATAAGATATTAATAAATTGATTCAAACTTAGACTTTCGTGAGTGAATTAACACATCTATGAGGTAACAAGACTGTCCATGTCATCATAGCCCAATAGACGTCCACATCATCGTGACCTCATCCATGGAGAACTGAGTAAATAAATAAAAGTCACCCTACATATAATTGTGGCCCTATCGACTATCACATAATCGTGGCCTTAGGCCCTGACTTGCAGGTGAGTTTAAAGTTGCACCATAAGAAAGACCTGTGACCCGGGACCCATGGAGTCATGAATTCATAAAAAACAAAATAAAATCAATGTATCTCCCCTAATTAAAACTCTTACTCCTTGGCTCCTTTGGCTCAATATTTTGCAACCCTATCTAACCTCTTCGTGCCAATAGCCAGGATGACATGGCAAGCAATGCTGATGTGTCATCTATGTGGAGGTGCCACATGATGCGTAAAAGATGTGTTATTAGGGTGTTCATATGGATTACCTAATGTGACACATGGTGGTGATGTGGAAGTTCCATGTGTAATTTTTTTAACATGTAGGGTCTACCAAGTCATCATTTCCATTTCAACATGCCATGTAGGCTGCCACATCATCAAAACAAGCAAAAAACACAAAATTTCTAAGGGCCATAACTTTCAATCCATGAGTCGAAACGAGGCAAACTTTATATCACTGTAAAGGTCTTGACGAGAATATAAAAAATGGAAAATTGTGGAACCTAAGAAGCACTCAAAATAGGAAACCAAATTCAAACCAAGGTGATATTCCCAAAATTTATATGGGGCCCCCTTTTTTTTGAGTAAAATTAGGGGGGTTATTGAGGTATTAACAAATGTAGACACATTGGGATGAAGAATTTATCTTTGTTGTTAATATAATGGGGCTTAAATTTATTAAAAATGTAATGATACGTTTGATAAAATTCTTAAAATTTGAACCAAATTTTATGGGTTCCACATAAGACAAATCCAATAGTATAAATTCTAAAGGTTTGATTACTTAATACCTAATCAATATTCAAGCAATGAATTAAAAATAGGGAAACTTTATTTCATAATTTTCTCATACTATTGAATATAAAAGGTAGATCTTATTGAGTTTTATGATCAACAAACATCTACTAGGTGTATGTTATATCTCTTTTTTCTTGACATTGCTTCACTTCCTGCAAGCGTCTATAGTACAAACAACGATGTCTTGGTACAATACAAGCATAGTTCTATTGTCAACAAGCATCCATAGCCCTGACAAGTTTACTTGTACTCCCACACTATGCAATTCTTTCAATTCTCTTGTACTAAAATTCCACCCTTTATATTTGATTAGTTGGGAATAACGATACACAATTGGGTGAAGAGAGAGAGGTGGTACAAGAGATGCTCTTATATGTTCTTTGGAGAAAATAGATGTAATATTTTATAAGTTTAACTCCAAAATTTTTCCCTTAATCTACAATGTAGAGGATTTAAATATAGTGGGGTAAGGGATAAGATTTAATGAAAAATACTGAGGTATATTTTTTTCTCTATTTAAAGAGAACCATAATATTTGAAATCGATATTGGTGTTCCTCCATAATCACTAATCGATGCAGGAGAATGGAAACTTGATAAATAAGTTTTAGATAAGTAGAACCTAATTTGTAATGATAGAGTATAGATTCCATGGGCCACCAATTTGTGTTTCCTTGAATAAATTCCCCATATAATACTTCAAAAACATCATGAAATCAAAATATGAAATGAAAGGAAAAGAAAAACAAAGAAAATGTATAAAAGTATTGACATAAGCTCAAAGGAATATGAAAAACGAGGCCATAGAAGAGCTTTCACATGCCCAAATATTATGGAAGCGGTTACAACCATACTAACAAATCTTGAAGGAGTAGAAAAGGGAAAATTAAGATATAGAAAAATCTAAAAGCCTATTAAAAACTAATGCATTTAGAGAGGCCGTGAATATAACAAAAGCACATATATCATTATATCATAGTTTAAAAATGTAAATGAATAATTAGATTGTGAGGGGTATATTGAATTTTAAATCATGATTCTTAGCACTATTAAATCTAATTAATAATTTAATATGTGAATACATCCTTTCCTTTAGATTGTGATAAAATGATTTTACTATTATAAGAGATGTTGTTGTTCGTGTCTTTTATTCAAAGAAAAAATAATCTAAAATACACATCCTAAACTAGTACAATTATGACATCAATTTTGAAATAGGGAATCCATATATCAAAAGATTAGAGTGATGTATAACCAAATATTGGATTCTTTGCCATTTTATTCTCTCCATCTATCTCTCTCTCATTTTTTTAACAAGAGTGAGTAAATTTTGTATTAAGTTTGTGCCCCACACAACAAATATGCGAGAAATATTACAATAAGAGCATCATACTGTCGGCTCGTAGAGATAGAGAGTTCTAGTGCCTAGATTACAAAATTGTAGACGAGGTAAAATTTCAAACTATCCCTATAGCTCTATAAGCAACAAAACCTTCCAAGGAAAAAGAAAAATTTACAAGGTAACAGGCTAATTTCATTTGGTGTCCTTATCAATGGTTGGCCCATTAAGATCTAGGCCATGTTCATCCCATATGGTGTCATCTCTGTCACTAATTTTGGTCTTCAAATGGTTAATTTGGTCTTGGAGCTCTATAAGATGACTCTGTAAGGCCTTCAATTCATTTTCCTACCGGGTTAGTTTTTCATTGAAGAACTAATTGTTTTCCATCACTTGGATAGTATAAAGACTATAATCCTTTAGTTTTAGATTGAGAGTAAGAAAATCCACATATAACACATCTAGTTTCTATTTCAATTGGGTGATTGTATCCATGTAGTGGCTTCTCATTTTCCCTAAACTTCTGCTATCACCTGCCATTACTGTAAGGTCCTTCCTATTTTTTCTCCTATTTGATTCCTGAAACCTAGCACTATTAATATTTGCTCAAAGTCAATAGATGCAGAGAGATTTTTTGCTGCCAGTCTAGGCATGCAAAGAGGGGAATTTGGGTCTTCTAGATAGAGGGGATGATTGGTATTCAACTCCAAATAAAGGGGGAATAGAAAAACCCCAACCCATAATACTAGGGATCATACAAAATGATCAATGAAACAAGCAGAGTAAGAAAATTATGGGAGTGATAGTGGCTTGCCTGATTGTGCTGTAGAGGTCACTACAGAGTTATAAAATGCCTACAATTCCACCTTGAGACAAAAAAATTCTAATTATGTGTCTTCTAATCAAGATAACATGCAACATTGAGTGCCAAGCTGTGAATTCATACCCAGTTGGGAAACCACTGCACCCACATGATTAGAGGGGTGAACTAATGGACCACAATTGTACCTTTTCTAATTCTACTTGTTGTCCTCAAGTTAGAGAATGATGAAGAGATGGAAATAGTTCTCAAATGCATAACCAGAGGCTCCACAACCTGAAGGTTCTAGGGAAACCTTGATGTTTTATAACAATTATTTATGTAGGATCTGGGGACGAAATGGACTTTCCATCTACAAGAATTCAAGTGAATTCTTGTAGTCTTGAACCACATTAATCCACATGCCGGAGTAGTTATGGCCATATAACATTGTGTCATATTCTTATGGTGATGTACAATCATTTTTTTGAGTTGATGATCCATAGTCACATATTGCAGCTGCCGGATGAAGAGAAAGCATGTAGGGGCAAGGTTAAATGATTTGTCTACATGCACGAAATTATGATGAGTTTCCACGACCAAAGTCCAACACTTATCTAAATGAGGGGAGGTATTTCATTTTTCATACATTAATCTCATGAATGAGCTAGTTATCTTCGCAATGATCAAAAGTTTGATTGCTACTATATTCATTGTTGTAATGTTATGGGAGGGTGCACTCCTTTGTTTCTCCAATAATTTTGAGCTACCTAGCCTGGAACTGACATGCCCAGTTTGCACTCTTATTGACTTTTGTGCTCTTCTTTCTTAGAATATGAAATAAATATCTATGAGGTAATCCATCCAACAACACGAGAATTTGCTTTAGTAAATTTTCTAAATGGTTGTCCTTTGAACTTGTTATGTTATGGAGATGTTGAATAATAATTAATGGGTCCCAAGGATAACAATATTAGAAGCTTTAAATACTTTAGATAGCCACACATGTTGTCACAACTGTGCATTTCATCTTGATTGTTGGTCATGTTTCCTAACCACCATGCATACCTTGTGACCAGTTTTCCTTTGGGGCTATAAGACACCCCTCCCCCTCCTACCACCCCTTTCCCATTTTATTCTCACAAAATATTTCTTACTTCACGTTTTATGAGACTAAACATTTTACATCAAATTCCTCATAATGATTAGCTCATACAAGATATAACTAAATATAAATTTTTAATAATTATGATGATAAGCAAAGGAAATAGGAGGGAAAATAGGTAAAGTAAACTTCCCTAAATTCATCTTGGTAATGACTTGTCCCTAGTTTGAGAGTGACACATGCCCTCATAACTCTGTTTATTTGAGTGAATAAAAGAAAAATAACACAAACAAACTAACGTAATCCTAAACCTAATATAACCTACATTAGCAATAAAACCTAAGCAAAATAAAATTTCCTATGGGGCATTCATATTGCTTCAAACCTGCAAACATAGGTATATTAGAAATTAGTAATGAAAGAGGAATTAATCTAGTAAGAGAGAATAAAATAATTGCACTACCTAACATTCCACACATTATGAACAATATAACAACATTATTATTTACAAGAAACTTTGCTTGAAAGGATTCCTCCAACCATGTTTCGATTCTATCATAAAAAACATTATGCAACAAGAACTCTACCAATAAATTTTCCAATTGAAATTTAGTTGAGTTTCTAAAGTTAGGTTGAAAATATGCTAAATATTGGGAAGAGCTTATGGAGGAATAATTTGGTTGGTATGAATAATCTGAAGTGATCTCAAGTACTGAAGTTTGTGTGAAATCATGAAAGTTGATTTCGAGAGAAACAACAAGATGATGAAGCATAACCATGATTTGAAATTGTAAAGTTGTTCCATCAACTTGAAGTAAATTAGTCAAATAAATTAATGTATCTTTCTCCATTACACTGTTAGCACTAAAATACCAATATAAATTGTTATGAAACTGAAATATTACAGTCATATATACATCATAAATTAGAAACAAAAATTGAATCAATATTAAGCAATAAAAAATTAAAATATCTAGAGTTGAATTTAACATGTGCAAGAAAAGAATGTTAATATTTATAGGAAATCTTACATGGAAATATTCTTCTAACCATTCTTCTATTTTATCATAATATGTACAATGAATGATGTGAAAATATTGGGATTAATCTATAAATGAGTGTGGATAATGAGTAAAATTATTATGAAAAATTTATTGTGGAAGAATCTTGTCATGATTAACTTCAGATATCTTAGCAATATTATGAGAACTTGACATGACCATCTGTTGTACCTAAAGTGTCTCATCCTCTTGACAAGTCCCCAAAAATTCAAATGTTGAACAATCAACTTGTGGTGAATCAATAGGTTCAAAAAATGTGCATGAGCTATCCTCCTTTATTGTACAAGCTAAAATGTTACTAATATGAAGACAACTATTAACATCATTTGATTGATTAAATCATTTAATTTCACCTAGATAATTATTAGTACAAGAGCAATCAAATAAAAAAATCATTTTGTGACAAGTATTTGTTATGGAATTTATTTCTTCCCATGTAGGAGATCAAAAACCAAAAGGTTCATGGAAAGGGATTTCATTCTTTTCATCTTCTATGTATGATACATTTAGTATCTTGTTAGAATATAGCCATGCATAATGAGATTTGAAAGATTTTGAAATGATTCCTGGAGAAGCACAACTGTTGTGGACCCGACACTGAAAATTCCACCTGATGGATTCCCTGCCCAATCTTCATTTGTGAAGCCACATAGCTTCACTCCCTCTGTCAGTCTGTACCATAATAAAAACTGGGTAGTGCCTATGAGGTACCATAGAACATGCTTAGCTACCCTCCAAAATAGTTTGGTTTGCCTAACCATAGCTTGGCTCAGCTGGTTGACTACATAGCACATATCTGGTCGTGTGTTCACAAGATACATTAGTGAACCCACCAACTATCGATAAATAGTAGCATCCACTTCCTCACCTAAAGTGGCATCCTCTTTCCTCCAGTTGGTCACTAGAGGTGTCTCCATGGGTTTGCAACTGTCCATGTGGAACCTCTAAAGTATCTCATTGGCATACTTTCCCTAAGAGACAAACAGTTCCTCATCACCTTTCCATACTTCCAATCTAAGGAAGTAGTGCATGAGACCCATGTACTTCATTTCAAACTCTCTTGCAAGATCCTCCTTATAATTTCTTTCTCAACCAGTGCCTTGAATTCTATGAACTTGTAGAATGTCTCATCCTTCTTCCGCATGAAGAAGATCCAACACTTTTGTGAGAAGTCATCAATAAAAATGAAAAAATATTTATGTGTGGAAGTGGAGGCTATTGAGAAAGTTCCATAGACATTAGAGTGGATCCTTTCTAGGACTACTTGTGCTTTGTTGTCCCAATCATGGAATGTGGCTTTTGTGTACTTCCCTGAAATACATATTTTGCATACATCTTGTTGCTCAGGTGCTCCTTTACAGAGGCATGTGGTTATCTACTATACGATCTTCAACACACCATGATGAAAATGACCAAGTATTCTATGCCAAAGTTCACCAACATCGCGGCTCTGCACCTTCTCCACCTTTGTGCTAAATGCAACATAATCATCCACATCTAGCTTATACAGTTTCTTCACACGAACCTTGATTTTCTTCACTTGTCTCATGGCTATGTGTCTCAAGAATGCCTTTCCTTTACTGAAGATCACATCATAACCATGGTCTTCCAAAATTGCAACAAAAATGAGATTTTTCTTTAGGTCCAGAATGAAAATGACATCCTTGATCCTGAGTGGGAAACTTGCCTCCCTCTGAAAGATGACTGTATTAATCTCGGTCACTTTAGACCTTCCATAGTCCCCCATCTCTATGTGCATATGTAAATATTCTCTTCTAGGTCACTGGAAAAACTCTATTTCCCATAATGTAGAATGATGCACCTAAGTCCAAGTACCATAAGCTCCCCATCACTATGTTGGACTTGCATGCAGTGAGGGTAAAGTCAAGCTCGAACTGTGAAGCCAAAGCTTCACCTGATGCTCCTCCTAAGGTCTTCTTGTATGGAAAACTCGTGGCATAGTGCCCAGATTATGACAATAGAAGCATTTAATTTTTGACAAATATTTCTTATTTCTTGGATTGGGATTTCTTCCCTTTTGCCTTCTTTTCCTTCTAGCCAATGCAAATTTTTCTTCATCCTTTTCCTGGGATGAAGTCCCATCTTTACTATTCCACCTTATTTCTTTCTGCACCAAATCAGACCATACGTGCTCCCAACTTGGTAGTTTCTCCCTCCCATTCACCGAATCTTGATAGCTATGCAAACTCTTGGGAAGGACCAGAAGGGCTAAGGTTACCAAGTCTTCTTCAGGGATATTAACACTGACCCCACCAAGTTCATCACAACACTATGTAAAATTTCTTAGATAATGCAGAATTGTGTCATTTTTCTGCATCTTGATACTTCAAAGTTTATCCTTGAGAGCCAGTTTCCTGTGGTCACTACTATTATCAAAAAATTATGTCAGTGATTTCTACATCACGAACTAATTTTATTTTCCATGGAGATTTGAGACAACATGATCCAGTACTCCCTCCAAGATTATTCTCTTCGCCTTGACTACATATTTCTTCCAATGAGAAAGGTTTTGGGCATAAGATGCTTGAGTTTTTGTAACATCTGTCTTGATGTATTCTAGCAACACATTGTCATCCAATACTGCCTCCATGCGGTCCTTCAATGAAACAAAATCAGAGGTTCCTTCCAAGACATACTATAGCCTTAGTCCATTGAAGGCCATCTTCTAATCTCTAAAGAAATCTTGCTACAATGATCTTCAAATTCAAACCTATGAGAAACAACTTTGAATTTCTTGCTCTAATGTGAATCCAATTATGATACCATGTAGAAATTAGGATATAGATTTGAAGATGCTCATGAAGTTTTAATCAAAATCACAAGACACAAATCTACATTACCGCTATGTGGACATTATTTGACAATTTAGAACAAAAATCTCAAACATGGAAGAAGAAATAACACACATGCAATAAGTTATTATTATTATTATTATTCAAATCTTGGGGAAGCAATCTGCTAAAAACCCCCAATGCCTCTTGCATTAATCAAATGAATATAGATGTATTACAATTGCTTTGATCAACTGAGCTCACCCTACAAGTGCATAACCTATCTCTCTACTCACTGAAGGCCTCTAACCCACACTTAGTCAAATTTTTCCTCGACTTGAGCTCCTATTTCTTTGCACTATTCCTTGGGGAATTAACCCTTATTATTTAGGAAATTCCCTCAATTGAATTACACAATTCATTTAGGCTGATCATCTTACTGCATGCAACAACTGTACACTCAAGTCTAGTTTATAATTGATGTTACATTGCCTTGGAATTTCCACCTCAATTGGGTAACTTAAATTCTTTGCATGCACTAACTATTTTTGGTTGATTGATAAGTTAACTAGATTATCATTGAGTTTGACTGAAGTCCCTTTAATTAACTTACCTTCCACTAGTTCCACCAAAAGTTGGAACTAGTTTAACTGAAAATAACCTAAGATAACTGACCTTCATTGCTACAAATTAATAATCACACAGGTAGAATTGAACTCTAACTCCTCCAACTCAAATTTACTGAGTAAACTAGGTGAGAGAATCTATGTCACACAAGTTAACTGTAGAGCTATAAAAAGGGTCTCTTTCACCTCTAATTACCTCACATTAATATGTCAATTCGGGAACGTTTGGTTATTTCAAAGAGCGACTCAATCCGAGGTTATTTGTCAGAGTAATGCAAGTAGTATAGCGTCCTACAAAATACAAGAGTAAACTGATGCGTGTCTATAACTAAGTTCCTTCAAATGGCTAAAGCACACACTCTCAAAATATCAGTCAAGGGTCCGACAACAGTAGTCCATCCCTTTGGAAACTGATGGAAAGGAAACTAGAGCATGGATCATGGGTCTGGGAGCAAGGAAGTAAATGCAGAGGCTCACTACAGCCACAGATCGTCTCTCACACCAAATGCAAGTAAATGAAACAACAGATAGAAATGGAACGACAAATAGGAAATTAAACAGTAAATCTAGAAAGGAACAACAATGCTTAAAATGGAACAACAATTCTGAAATGGAACAACAATCACTATAACTAAACCTTGCAAGTAACAATCAAACTTTATCCTATCAACTCAAAATCTCTTATCGTAATCAAAACTCCAATATTTCATTCTCCAAGAAAATCACGCAATCCACTAAAGGAACAACAATAACTCTCAATTATGGAACAACATGTGAAAGTCATACACACATAACACTCTAAGAAAGTAATCTGAATTTAATCCCAATCATCAACAGGAATTATAACCGTGTTTCCAAATGGAACAGCATGAATTCTGAATCATAAATAACACACCTTTCAGATAATTACCTTAACACACATACTTAGCATAGAAGCTTCATAACACAAGGATAACACTGTTCAGTTGAATCTAATAAGATTTCATCCACTCTGAAAGTATTGATAATATAATGCAGAGGCAATGGGAAGAACATTAATGAACGAATCTTAGTAGAGCATGTGATGTAACTTATAAAGCATATCAGATTACCAACTAGTGACGATAAGTAAACCACGCAGAAATCAAATCGTAGTGATACAGAAGCAAGTGTCCTCCGAGGCCGGGCCCTTAGCCTCAAGGGTACACCGCTTTAAGCTAATCCAGACGTGAAGATGAGATAACCACCAAGTTTATATTAATGCATAAAACAGAAAGTACAATGAGCCAAGTTTAACGAGACTCAATGATCAAAGTTAAGTCTTTAACAAAAGTTACATAAAAGCATCTCTCCCCAGAGTAACAGTGTCGTCTCTTTATATAAGGGTAACGACGTAGATGTCTAAGTAATAAGTTAAATAAAGCAGCGATCCCTCAGGATCGAAGATCCTGAGGGATTCGCAAACTGTTGATCCCTAATCACTTCTTTCTCTTCCGCTGAGTTGGTGCTTTTTCCTCCTTTTCCGGACCGGTTTGCTTCAGCTTGCTTTGCCTCGTCTGCACTCGGTCCTTCGTCAAAGGGACAACAGTTACCCTGTTCTTATCTTCTTCTTTGGAACATCAGCTCCTCGTCTTTACCCTTTTCTACACAGGAGAATGACAATTATCAGCAGATAAGTCTTTGCATACTAATTCCACGTATTCTACCACAATTCTCTATTGTTTTCCTCATTCATGATGTAAAAGATTCATAAGTCCTACTGAAAAGCCACTAAAATGATCATTAAAAACATACCTTTTTAGTACTCCACACACCCCCCTGCTTACCCTATTTCATGCCCTCATGAAAACGTTGTAGTTGACATGCAAAGCAGTGAGAGAGTAGGCTGGAGAAGGAATCTCATGCGGAGGCCTACAACCATGGTGAGTGACTAGGTAGTCAAAGAACTGGCCTGTTTGACCCTCAGGCATCTCATATAGGGCTTGATATCCAGGTGCAGGATGCCATATAATTGGACTGCGGAATCTATATCCTAACCAGGATGGGCCTGCCCTCAAAATGCTTTCGCCATAGAGGTTCAAACGATTGGCGGCTAACTGAAAATTCTCATACTTAAATGGCTCCCTGAGCTGGATGTTTGGATTAGAGGTTCGGTACCGGAATTTGGCTGCATCAATGGTGACGTCTTTGATAGAAATAAAATATTCTAAACTTTGTCGAATGAGTGCCTCGTGCATGGGTCCTAATGTTTCAATGACACCCAGAGTTCTCATAAGGTTTCTATGTGCTCTCCACAGCTGTGCTGGGTCCCTAGGCTCAACCCTTACCCACAAGTCTAGGCCATTTTCCTGTCTCTGAAAAGTATTATAGGCTTTGAGCCATTTAATCTGATTGACCCCGAATGAGATGAATGCTTGCAATTGAATGTCCCCAACAAAAGGGCCAGGGTTCAACTCAGTTTCCTGATCTAGCACAAGGTTATGCAAATAGAATTCACATAGCAATCTCTGGACCTTCACTCCATAATGTTTACAACAATCTATAAAGTCATTGACAGTATTAATTTGTATCGGGGCACCCGCTTTAACGGCCTTTATCTTTAATTGTAAGTATCGTTCCAATAAAAACAAAGCATAGTTTTTGGCAGGGGCCCTACATGCTAAAACGTCATTGTATAAAGAACACAAGGTATCCATCTGTTTGATAACAGTATCTAACCTATGGGTTACCTTTGCAACTTTCTCCTATTCCTTTTGCCACCCTTCAAAGGCCTGGCTTTCAGATTGATTGATATTCCATAGTTGCTGTTGGACTTCTTCATACTTCTCACGAGGGACTGTCTGCTCTCTAAGCCTCTCCATTTCTTGCTGAGCCTCTTTCAATCCTTTGTGCAAGGTCCTTATCTTTGGATCTCTTTTCCATGCATCAGTGGAGGCCGGGAGTTTTACTTGAACTTTCTTATTTTGTTGCTTTGAGTTCAGAACCCTTATCACCCCTGAGGGTGGTGCCTCTGTTTGAATCTCCTTGTTGTCTTTTTCTTTTTTAACGTGATTACCAGCTGGCAGCTGTTCCTTTTCAAACGGAACGACAGTCTGTCCCTCAGCTTCATTTGGAACATTAGCTGAACTTTCAGCTTCATTTGGAACAGCAGCTGGGCCTTCAGCTTGATTTGGAATGTCAGCTGGGCCTTCGGCTTCATTTGGAGTGTCAGCTGGGCCTTCGGCTTCATTTGGAACAACAACTGGGCCTTCAGCTTCAATTGGAACAGCAGTTGGATTTTGGGCAGGGTTTTGATCAACAGAGCGATTTTTAGTCCTCCGCTGTTTTATCCTGCGGTTTCTTACTGCAGTGGTAATCTTTTTCTTACTGGCGGTCTTCCTTGTCCTCTGCCTTGCTTTCAGAATCCTAATCTGCTGGTGGAGCTAGGCTATTATGCTTAATAACCTCAGTTGTTCCTTTCGTAATTCTCTAATTTCCAATGTTTTGTTAGAAGGAACAGTAGGCTTTTTGCTGCGTTCTGGGCTGTGACTAGTCCCTTGATCTTTCTCCTGGGGTACTTCTTCACTGTTTTGTGCTGGCTACTCTGGGGTAAGAACCCTAGCTGATTCCATGGCTTCGCTTTATATTCTCACTTCTTCTGGTGCCGTGGGAACAGATTGTTCCCTCTCAGTATCTCCTATCTCTTTTTCATCATGAACGGGTAGGTTTCCTTCCTCTGCCTCTTCTGCATGTGGTTTTTCAGGTGCATCTTCTTCCTGGGGTTTGTCGCGGAGGTATGGTGGAGTGGAAGGTTGGCCATACTCACCCATATTGGCCAAGATTGCGGCCAATTCCTCTTCTCCCACTGGGTCCTGTGGTGGGCTACCTACCTGCTGTCCCATTTCCTCCTCCTGCCTGAATTGTCCATCTTCTGCCTCAGGATGCTCAATTTCCATTTCAGGGTTCTCGGCTCCTATCTCAAGATATTCAACTTCTGTCTCAGGGGGCTCGGCTTCTGTCTCAGGAGGTTCAGCTACTTCATCGTTTTCTTCTTCGGATCGCTTAGCCTTCTCGGCCTCCCCTTCCTTTTCTCCTTCAACATTTTCTTCTTCTATTTCTGGTTGTGCAGATTGTTCATCCTCAATTACCACTAGCTGGCTAGTGCTTTCTGGAGTTTTTCCAGCCTTCCTCTTATCCGGGCTAACCGGACTGATTTTCTGCATTTCTCTGGCTGTTCCGGTGTCTCAGTCTCATGCTTATGCTTTGCTGATTCCTGGCGGGTTTCTGGTCGTTCGGATGTGCTTGCAATAGGTTTTTGTTTTCTTAATTCTCTGCATTTTTCCGGACGTTCTTGTGTGCTTAGAGTATGTTTACGTTTTGGGGAAGGTGCTGTCACTCTCCCCTCAATTATTGCAATTAATTCTTTCCAGCTGCCTTGCTGCTGGGTGAGACTATGACTAACTATTAGTCGGATTAATCCATGGTGGCTGACAACTGATTCTACATGCTGTGCCTTTTTCAGGCTTCGTGCGGCGTCATGGAGTAAAGAATTCAAAAGTGCAGGAAGCTTTATAGAGCATTTCTGTTTTAAAACAGCTAAGAGTTTAAGGTGTCGTGGCCTTACCACGTCTTTTCTCCCCTCGCAGGTGATGTAGCTTTGCACTGTTCTCGCTAGTTCTGCCAAGGGTTCTCCTAGCGTTGCTGGCAGGAATCCCTTCCCTTTAACTGTTAAGCTCTGGCCTTTGTCCTGGAAAATTTCCATGATCTTCTGGAGTCTTTCCTTCTTCAATGTCCATACAGGTTCGGTGGCTGGTAGTCCTGAGACTTCGGCAATTATATCGTCGGTGACTGCTATTCGCTTCCCCCACACCGTGGAGTGATCCTCCTGCAGGTTCTGCAGAAATTCCATTGCTACTGTTTCATTGGACTCCTTCAGGCGACTGAGATAAGTCAGCCACCATGCTCTTTCCAGGATCTACCGAGCAGCAGTGGAGACTGTCAACTTTTGTGGTTCGCTTCGAACTGCCCTGCCTCCCATGGTTTCACTGTGGATTCACAATGGAACAACAGCTGCTTGTGCTGTTTGAAACATAGAGAGAGTAGTGATCGTTGGATTTGGAAAAAAGCACAGAGTATGCAACATAAATGAGTTATGAACAACAAATTGTATAGAAAAAATAGAAATGTCATGCCGTTAAACCGTGCCATTTCCTGGTATGCTATCTTTCCCGAATAGTGAGCTGACACATAACCCAGGGAATCATGAGGTGAACCTCCCCCCCGCAATGCGATAGGCTGCCCCAGCCGTCAAAGAAAGGAGCGGCACCCCGATCTATAACCAAGTCATAAAGGAACAACATATGAAAATATGCCATGTTTAGAAAAACAACGGTTTGCCGAAATCGAGGCGTAAAGTTAGATCACGTATTACGTAAGAGGCTACTGTGATATGATGCGAGGCCAGGGGATAGGACGTCTTTCGTACTTGCCAAATCTCAAGTGGTCATTGTTACCTCCTTTGCCATGATTGATGTAATAAATGTCCATGCGGTATATACGTCGGGAGATAATGTATGATTAGTGCCTAGGATATAAGAAACAAAAGAGTATTAGTATCCTACCTATTGGTGTAATTAATGTGACCTCGATACCATTAACAATGCTCTACTGCCAACAGGTGTCCATAACCTTGGCAGAGTTGTTTATTTCATCCCCGGAACCATGATCCTTTATGTGCATATTAAGGAATGCGATGTCAAAGTGTAGGCCATTATGCTGGCTTGGTAACCAGGTAGCCATAATGCCATTCACGAGGAGGGGGCGAAAAGTGGGCAGGCCGGCTCATGATGAGACCTCCTGTTCCAAGGTTTTTTTCTTTTACTATACCTTTTGGACCATATCCCTGGTGTGGTGGCCATAGTGGGAATGCCACTTCGCTTCCATCCTCATGATCATGGTAGGCTGGCTCTTGATGAGACCCCCTATCCTGCATTTGACAATTTATAATTCATTTGCTTTTTCTTTCTCTTTTTTTTGATAAAGCACTATTCCTTATATATCCACAAAGGGTTGTTCAACACTCCTTAAGAGTAGGAATGGTGGAAGAAGTCTTATCATCTCAATAAGAGGATATAAACCCTTTGCTCTTATTCCTGAACAAAATCAATTAGAAGAATGACATGATAAAAAAATAACCAATCAGGGTAAGATTAGTAAGACAATGATAACAAAAGATAAGTACATCCTTCCTTCTGTCCTCTACCAATAGATAGCCTCATAAAGATAGCGATTTATAATTGCCTGATTTCAGTGTGTTGTGATTTTGGATTCATTGCATAAGTGCATTGCTTGTCTCTAAAAGACTTTGAAAGAATAGGGGCAAGACGCATCCTTACTTGGACCAGCAAGAGGTTAGCTGTGTCACAAAGAGAGAAGAAGTATACTAGATGAATAAAGGAGCATAAGTTCAAAAAGTGCAAATGCCGTTCCTTTTGGAAAAGAAACAGCAGAACACAACAATTCCGTTCCCTTTGAAAAAGGAACAACAAAAATCAAAATGTGTTGTTCCTTTTGAAAAGGAACAACATGAAATCAAAATGTGCTGTTCCTTTTGAAAAGGAACAACAGAAAATCAAAATGTGCTGTTCCTTTTGAAAAGGAACAACAGAAAATCAAAATGTGCTGTTCCTTTTGAAAAGGAACAACAGAAAATCAAGAGGCTCGTCTCTGGCATTTGTGACAGGCTTATTTGCTAAGTATACTAATTCCACGTATTCTACCACAATTCCACGTATTCTACCACAATTCTCTATTGTTTTCCTCATTCATGATGTAAAAGATTCATAAGTCCTACTGAAAAGCCACTAAAATGATCATTAAAAACATATCTTTTTAGTACTCCACATTAACATCATCCAAGTTGTCTGCTTATGTGAAAACTCAAAATTTCTCAATTTAATTAAGGCAAAATCAAATTTAAAATTTCTTATTGCATTTTTTGTTGGGTCCCTATAATACTAGTGATTACCCCATTACTATTGTAGTTATACCCCCTATTTATATTGTTGTGCCCCTATTACCCCCATATTGTTATTTCTGTGCCCCATAGAATCCCTCTATTGTTATTTTTGTGGCTTTATATTATTATTGTTAGGTCGGCTGGATTATATTGTGACTCCTTAGACTCCTATATATAGAAAGGAGGTTTTGTCATTTGTATCATCCAAGAATTGTTCATTTATGTAATGTAAAGGAGGTTGCCCCCTCGAAGAGGCTGAATTCTAAGGCGTGGATTTATCTTTTCTATCTTTTCTTGAGCTGGTTTCATAACATTTGGTATCAGAGCTTTAGATTCTAGGGTTTCGCTGCTCCAAACAGGTCATCGTGGAATTTTCGCTATAACTTTTTTTATGTGATGTTTCAGAAGTCGCAAAAAAAACCCATTTGATAAGAATTGGTGCTGAACCTTGGGTCCGAATTTCAGAGGTTTTCGCGTGATATGTTCAGAGATATGATCTGAGGAAGTTGGCCTTTTTGTAGACTCCTGAATTACATTCAAAACAGGTGACCTGGGGAAAAGCGTCATAACTCTCTCTCTGAGGATCGGATTGAAATTTCGTAAAAAGGTACAGAAAGAGGACGGACTGTAATTTCTTGTATGTGTGTTTTAGATTCAAAGGTTGAAACAGTGACTCGTGGAATGTCGTACAAGTTCGCTCTACTGAACTAGTCTAAAAGCGAGTCACTGTGGGAGATTTCAAATAACTCTTCCTTGGAGAATCCAATTTGGCTCAGACTTGTGGCATTGGAAAGAGGACACAGAAGGCTACTGCAAGTCAAAATTTCAGAATTGGATGATATGAAATTACAAAGATACATCAGATTCAATATCAGGCTTCTATAAAGTGAAAAAAGGTGTGTAGTTTTTTTTTAAATTTTTGTGTAAGCTTGGTTTAATGGAATTCAAAGGGCATAGTAAAACATTATTATCGGTAACTGATGCCCCGAGGAAAGAAAATGCAAACACCTAGTAAGGAACCTGAAAGCTCTAGCATGAGTCATGAAGAAGAGGAAGAAATGCTACATGATATATCAAAATTACAAGAACAAGTGCAACAAATGTCACGCTCACAAAAGCTAACAGAAGCTAAGATAAGTGGCGTGGAATCTAAGATAAATGGCGTGGAATCTAAGGTAAATGGCGTGGAATCTAAGATAAAGGGAATGGAAGCTAAAATGGATGGCATGGAAGCTAAGGTGAATGGCATGGACGCTAAAATTGACGGCATGGATGATAAGATGGATGAATTGAAGAAGTTGCTACAAGAAAGGGTCACTAATGGTGAAAAGGTAGTAAAGGAAACTCATGATGAGAATAAAATAAATGTTAATCATGATTCCATAGACTCTAATGTTGGATCAAAGACTCACCATGTTCCAAAAATTGATATGAGGAAGTTTGATGGCAAGGATCCCGCCACATGGATATTACAGATGGAGCAATTCTTCGATCTCAATAATGTGCAAAAAACACAAAAGGTACGTATGGCAACTTTATATTTGGAACCAAATCAATTTGTATGGTATCAATGGCTTTGTTGTCGTAAACAATTTATCACTTGGGCAATTTTTACGGAAGAATTGATAGCACATTATGAGGATACAAAAAGCAACACTTTTTTAGCCAATTGATAAGTCTCAAACAAAAGGGTTCAATAATGGAGCACATTGAGGAGTTCCAAAAATTGAACATAAGGGTAAAAGATATTCCAGAGGAGCATAGGATTGATGTGTTCATAGGGTCTTTAAAGGATAATATCCAACATGATGTGCGCCTTTGGGAACCTGATTCATTAGAGAAGGCATTCAGGTTAGCAAGAAAAATGGAAAGCAAAATTATGGCAACTAGGAAGCATACCGTTCACAACTATAAAGACGGAAGTGTTGTTGCCCATAGTCTTCCACAACCTACAAGGTTGACACCACAACAATTGGAAGAAAAAAGAGAAAAAGGGCTTTGTTACAATTGTGATAGCAAATACACAAAAGGTCATAAGTGTGCTGAGAAGAAATTATTCTACATAGATTGTGAAGAGGAAGAAGAAAAGGAGCAAGAAAGGTCAAAAGAAGAGGATATATTCCAGGAACAAAGCCTAGATGAAGAACAAATAAATCCGACCATATCTTGTAATGCATTGGCGGGAATTACCACTCCTCAAACCATCAAGATAGAAGGACAAATCAAGAAGAAAAAGGTAATAGTGTTGATTGATTCAGGAAGCACCCACAATTTTATTCATTGTAGGGTAGCAAAAGAATTGAATTGCTTCCTATATCCAGCACCAGAGTGTCAAGTGATGATTGCAAATGGAGGAACAATAAATTGTTCTGGAAAGTGCCATAATATCAAGCTATCCATGGGAGAATATGTATTGACTAGCCCAATGCTTTCCATTCCAATGGGAGGTGCTGATGTTGTACTAGGAGTCCAATGGCTACAATCCTTGGGTACAATAGCTTTTAATTTTCAAGAAATTTTCATGAAATTTTCTGTGGAAGGAAAGGAAGTTGAATTAAGGGGTATTGCAGGGAAACCAGGAAAGATAATCAGCTCTAATGGCATGACAAAGCTTCTAAAAAAGGAGCAAAGAGGTGTAATTGCACAATTATGTTCGCTAGATGTTTCCACATTGGAATCATCTATTTCTCCAGATCTCCAAAAAGTCCTGGACAATCATTCCAAGGTATTTGAGACTCCCAAAGTTCTCCCACCTATGCGTGATCATGATCATGCTATTCATCTGATTCCAGGAAGTGTTCCTCCAAACATCAGGCCGTACAAATATCCATATGTCCAAAAAAGTGAAATTGAACGTATGGTTGCAGAAATGCTAGAGGCTGGTATAATTCAACCGAGTCAAAGTTCTTTCTCAACTCCAGTAGTATTGGTGCACAAGAAGGATGGATCATGGCGCATGTGTCCAGATTATAGGGAGCTCAACAAGATCACTATTAAAGATAAGTTCCCCATTCCTGTTATTGATGAATTACTGGATGAATTGCATGGATCAATTTACTTCACCAAGTTGGATATTCGTTCGGGATATCATCAAATTAGAATGAAGATTGAAGACATTCTGAAAACAACATTTAGAACTCATGAGGGTCATTATGAAATTTTGGTCATGCCTTTTGGCCTTACCAATGCACCTTCAACATTTCAAGGTTTGATGAATTCAATTTTCAAACCATTCCTTAGAAAATTTGTGTTAGTATTTTTTGATGATATACTAATCTACAGCAAGTCTTGGAAGGATCATGTTGAACATGTTGACAGGGTGTTACAACTATTGGAGGAGAAACAATTATATGCAAAAAGATCCAAATGTTTCTTTGGAGTCCAGGAGGTGGAATATTTGGGTCATATTGTATCTCATGAAGGAGTTAAGGTAGACCCTAGCAAAATTAAAGCCATTAAGGAATGGAAAATCCTCACATCCATAAAGCATCTGCGAGGATTTCTTGGGTTGACAGGGTATTATCGCAATTTTGTTAAGAATTATGGGAGAATAGCAGCACCTCTAACAACATTATTGAAGAAAGATTCATTTTCATGGACTTCGGAAGCAACAAAGGCCTTTGAACATCTTAAAGAGGCAATGTGCCAAGCACCAGTCTTAGCTGCGCCGGACTTCACAAAAACCTTTATTGTGGAATGTGATGCTTCAGGAAATGGAATTGGTGCTGTTCTAATGCAAGATGAAAGACCCATTGCTTTTGAAAGTCGTCCAATCAAGGGAAAGTTTTTAAACAAATCTATTTATGAGAAGGAAATGTTGGCAATACTCCATGCACTTAAGAAATGGCGACCCTACCTAATGGGAAGACACTTCAAGGTAAAAACGGATCATGATAGCCTTAAATACTTTTTAGAACAAAGATTATCCTCTGAAGAGCAACAAAAGTGGGTCACAAAGATGTTGGGTTATGACTTTGAAATCATCTACAAAAAAGGGAAGCAAAATGTGGTGGCAGATGCACTCTCAAGAAAGGATGAGGATGTGGAAGCATTGTTGTGTGCCATTTCTATTATCCAACCAGATTGGATAAACAAAGCAAGGGAGGAATGGAAGAACGATGAAGAAGTGTGGGCACTTATTCAAAAGTTACAACAAGATTCCAGTACTTCTGATACATTTAGCTGGCAAAATGATTCGTTATGGTACAAAGATCACTTATACCTCTGTAAGAATTCCCAGCTAAAACAAAAGATTCTTATGGAATTGCACACTTCTCCCTTAGGAGGGCACTCAGGATTTTTAAAAACTTACCACAGGGTTAAGAAGGAATTTTTTTGGGATGGCCTTAAATCAGATATTCAAAAGTTTGTGGCAGAATATTTGGTTTGCCAGCAAAATAAAGTTGAAACAATTAAGACACCACGTCTATTACAACCTTTATCCATTCCAAGCCAACGTTGGGAGGAGGTTTCAGTGGATTTTATCACAGGTTTACCCAAGTCTGAGGGAAAGAGTGTCATCATGGTGGTAGTTGACAGACTTACCAAGTATGCACACTTTTGTGCATTATCACATCCATTTAAAGCCAGTACAGTTTCTACTGCATTTATGGAAACAGTTCAAAAGCTACATGGAAACCCAAAGATTTATCTTTTCTATCTTTTCTTGAGCTGGTTTCATAACATTTTTCAACATATGTCCACAAAATATTTGTACTAGGAAGATCCACCCAAATGGATCGCTTCCTTTTGGCTCAATCATGAAGCCTGACCTTGAGAGTGTCAATAGAATTGAACCCATGACTTCTCAATAGCAAAGGTGATTTAACAAAAGGGACTTGACCAATTGAGCTAACCTTTAGGGATGAGACCTCATTGTTTACACAAGATATCTATTCATTAAGTAATGAAGGTGGAGGTAGATGAGAGATATTAGTGGTCACATGTTCTTCCTTCAAAGTATCATGTTACCCCCGATTCACATTTGTGAAAGTGAAAAATGTTAGCATAAAATGTTGTTAATTAATAACTTCCAAATCTTCTAAATCAACTTGTAATTGATTATTAATGCATAATTTAGATTGATTAATATTTAGTTTAATTTTGTTCCAAGGAAAGAGAAATTGAATGTTGAACCATTCGCTAATAGAAGGAAAATCATCTAAAGGAAATCTATAGAAAAGATTAATAAATCTCACTTAAAATTCTTCCAATGATTCATCTGATCATTAACTTCTTCACATAATCTATCATAACCAAAACACTGAAAATCAAACAGAAACTCATCTATAAATTGTTCAATGAATGAATGGACATGGCCGACAATGATTCACACCGGTACTTCACGTGGCCTTCAAATGTCAGAGTGAAAATCTTGCATATAACATCTTTGTGAAACATATCATGAGAAATATGATTTTGAACAAATTAATCAACATGTTCATATGCACTAATCTCATTTTCACCATCAAACTTATTTTTTCGACAAGGATTTAACTATCTCCAATGGAGAGGTGCATGATACTTTTTCAAAAATAAACCTGAAAATAGGTATTTGGAAAGGAGCCATTAAAAACAAAAAACTTTTAAAATGAAAAGCTCCAAATGGTCAACTTGTCACTCTTCCCTCCTTCTAGTGCCAAAAATGTTGGTTCCTGGAAATGACTAAGCCAACATAAGGGAGATCACCTAATCAAGGCCCCAATTAAACTTTTTTTGTTTGGTATGGTGATTCCAACTAATATGTGGGCCCGAATACCATTTAGTGAATTGCTCCTCAAAAGGAGAATTTCTAAAATGATTTCCTAAATTTAAATGCAATATAAGCTAATATGCAGGTAACAGAAAGAGCTACCTAAAACTAACTCTCTCTATTCTATCTGGATCAAGAGTGGGGATAGTCCCAATCTCAACCAAGAGCAAGGTGAATGGACTAGAATTGAATCTAAGATTAAGATGAACCAAAAAATAGCATAAATAGTTCATATGATTTACAATAATTGGAGCACATGTGAATATATGATTATTTGAATAAATAGTTATCGTAATCACACAAACACATACTTAGAATCAAATAACAATAATGGAATTCAATATTAAAATGAACTATTGTCTCATAGAGGTAGTTCACATGATGCAACAAAAATTGAGGCAAAAACAAGCATGTAATTGATTGCATAAATAGTTATTAGCAATGACACACAATTTCTCTGGAATACAATATTCAATTCTGATCTAAATCTAACCAACCATCAAAAGGAAACTTTTCATTGATTTTAAATATGCATGAAATTAACAACCGTGCCAAATCAAATAATACATATTGATCTAAATCATAAATAACCCAAAAAATTGAATAAATTTAATAGGCCATCAACTAACCTTCAAAATTAGACAACAATGTACAAAATTAAAGAAATGGTTCCACGATTATGAGCACAAAATAACTCAAAGAATGTTCATGTTAGCATGATATTTTGCGTCTCCTCTCTAGTCTGCTCACGCAGGCTACCAATTTCCTCCAAGAAATCACTCTACAATAGTGCAAAAAATCATACTTTTGGAAATCCAACCCCCCTTTCTTCATTCTTAGGTTTCTCTTAAATACTAATACTAATTGATTGAAAATATAAGCCTATTTAATGCTAGTTCAACAAATAATTGAAAAAAGGAAATGAAAATTCATTCCCTAATTTCTCAGTAGCTGAAGGATCAAAACCTTAAGTTTGAAGTTCCAATCCACCATCACGAGTCACTAATTGGTAACTGCCTTCAAAACAGAAGGTGTTTATTTTATTTTCTTGTTTTGGGCCTTCAAAATCTATACAAAATCTCCACAAAAGTTATTATTATTATTATTATTTTTTTCTTTTGAAGGAATGGTTAGAATATTTTTATTAAAAACAAAATTTGAATTTCAGGCAAGAAGTCTTACATAATCCATCCATTTTCACCATGATTATGATTTTAGATGTCCAGTAGAGATGTAACCCATGCCTATGAAATTTTTTGCCTATAATTCTAAATAGGTGTCTATTGTAGAATTTGTAGAATATTCCTAGAAAAGGAGAAATTTTTTCCAAAAACAGGCCTCCAAACTAGGCCCATCTTCATGGTTGAAGCTCATAAATCACTTATGATGATCTATATCTTAGACCATCTTTCCTCTTTTTCAAGTTACATCTTCGCCATATTCAACTTCATAAGGATCTAGCTATAGTACTGCAATGAACATGTCCTCCATCTTTGCAATTTTGTAGTGAATGGTTGCCATATCGGTCCTAAATTCACTTTGAAAATGATCAATTTTAATTAGCATCAGCTTGAGTTTGGAGTTGGTTAACAACTGTAGGGATTTATGAGCCTTTTCTTCAACCTATTGATGTTTCTTGAAGATGAGCAACATGCCTTCCTTAATCTTAGGGAAATTATCTAGAATTTCATTAATGTCAATGAGTGCAGAGCCACAGGAAGAGGAACCTACATTCTCCATATTGAACTTGTGTAATGCCAACACCAAGTTGTGAATGTTGACTTTGAAAACCGCTACGTTTATGAAACCATACTCTGTGAAGTTCAAGGCCCGAAGAATGATATATATACTACGCCATTGAATGTATTCTGGAGAGGACTTGATGATGGGACTAAGAATTCCATCATGGCTTCTGCAATTCTTCACTCTCTCCATTGAATGTCAGGCTGGGATTTCCATGTAGAATGGTTTCTAAAAGAGAAAATTGCTATAGAGAGGGAGGCATAAAGGCCTTGGTGTGAGGTGAAATGAATGCAACCATCTTCACTGACTAATAAATTGAGACCCAATAAAAGTTGACAGGAACAACAGGTAGCGGAAAGGGGATTCCTCATGCCAGGCGTGAATGTTTATTTGACATAGTACATCCAAGGGGGTGATTGAGGTATGGTAGAATATGAAGACCACCAAAACCTATTATCCATTGCACTTGAAACATTGATTCTGCAACTGATTAATTACTCCTCATAATTCTCAACTTCCCTCATTTTTATTATTCCATAAATGCAAATTGAAATTCCTTATTTACTGATTCGAGACATCATGGAAATAGGGAACTTATTTGACATTTGTTATTTATCTCTATGATCCCTTTATTCAATATTGCTCCCTTATAATTTACTAATTTGTCAGCGAATGAGTTTAAATTCCTTAATACATGATAAAATTCAACTTGTTCAAAATGTTGAAGTTGAAGAAGGATCCAAAGCACCATGGGAGAATGAATGCATTTATGTTGATGTTTAGCTCCCAAAATTGCTGGATTACTATCATTGAATAACCAAATATCAAAATTCTTTGGATCTTCTTTTCAATGGCTATATTCAAACATTTCCAAAGAGTGAGGAATTTCGATTGATTATTGTTTGTTTCTCCCAATCCCTAAGCATATTGTATCTCAATTTTTCCATCAAGACAAATAATCACCCTCCGTGCTCTTGCCACCCCTCTCCAAAATTTTTATTATTAAAAACCATTAAAATCAAGAATAAAAAATCATTCAAATCCAATTATTAAAAAAAAAGCATTTTTTTAGATTAAAACCAAATTCCTAAATTTGGGTCCTTTTTTTCTTGTTGTTGAATACTTCATTTATTCTTGCATTTCAAACGAACAAATAAAATATTGATGAGATTCAATGTTGTGTGGCATGAATTAACCAACACAAATGTTTTTGCATTCAATTTTATTTCTAAATTAAATATGGTGATCTCAGTTTGATGCAATTTCATGGCCCTTTTCTGTGCATTCTTTTGGGCATTTAACTTGCATACTTGACTAAATAATCATCACTAGATTATTCTCTTTAATTTTAGATTTCCATTGAGCCCTCCTAAACCTGATTTGGTGCCCTGAACCTTTAGATATAACCTTAAAAAGTTTTGACTCAACAATTGTCAATCAATTTCGTGGATGCATTTCATTAGGTGATTTAAATCCTAAAATCATTATACCACATGTACAAGAGGGAGTTAAAATTAAAGCTTTTATACTATAGTTTGAGCTTATAATGCTTTGTGTGTGAGAAAGACGAAGGTATAGGCGGAAGCATGCATGTTTAAATTTTGATCCTTGATCTTACCACATAATAAAATATAATTAAATAAATTCAAACAATTTTGACTAAATTCAAACTTAAACATCCATCATAACTAAATTCAAACTTAAACTTAAACATCCATCATGACTAAATTCAAACTTAAACATCCATCATGATTAAATAAATTCAAACACATGTAGGAGTGAAATAACACACCCCATTAATGAGATATAATTAAACAAATTCAAACACATCCATGTGAAATAACACATTCACCAAATATGAGGTAATAAGATATAATTAAATAAATTCAAACTTAAACATCCATCATGATTAAATAAATTCAAACACATGCATGAGTGAAATAACACATCCTGGTAATAAGATATAATTAAATAAATTCAAACACATCCATGTGTGAAATAATACATCCCGGAGAATTAGTTAAATAAACAAGATCTTTACTAGAAATATAAGGTAATAAGATATAATTAAATAAATTTAAACATATTCACGAGTGAAATAACCCATTCTAAAATATAATTAAACAAGGCAGCATAGCTAAGGTTTCTTGTAGTTTAGTTTAATATTAAATTTTGAAAAATACCAACTATTTATGACATATATTGGATGGTTAAATAAATTAGAATTTGAACATCTAATGAATTAATTAAATAAACGATTTCGAACTTAAACATCTAGTGAATTAATTAAATAAACAATTTTGAGCTTGCACGAAACAATCTTGATCTTGACCATGAAATATGAGGTAATAAGATATAATTAAATAAATTCAAACACATCCATGTCTAAAATAACACATCCCAGAGAATTAATTAAATAAAAAAGATATTTTACTAGAAATATGAGGTAATAAGATATAATTAAATAAATTTAAACAAATTCATGAATAAAATAACTCAGGAAATATGAGGTAATAAGTTATAATCAAATAAATTTAAACATATTCATGAGTGAAATAACACAAGAAATATGATGTAATAAGATATGCTTAAATAAATTTAAACATATTTATGAGTGAAATAACACAAAAAATATGAGGTAATAAGATATATTTAAATAAATTTAAACATATTCATGAGTGAAATAACACATTCTCATAATAAGATATAATTAAACAAGGCAGCATAGCTAGGGTTTTTTGTGATTTAGTTTAATTATTGAACTTTGAAAAATACTAACTATTTATGACATATATTGGATGGTTAGGCTCCAATTTAAAATGTTTTTTCCCATTGTATTGTGGATTATGTGTAAAAGTAATGAAAACCTTTTTTTTCTTATGCATATTATTTAATACTTGACAGAAATAATTGAAGTCATCACATATTATTTCATGTTCTTCATCAATCAAGAACGAAAATTTATCACAAATGTATATGCTTAGCATGTTCACCCATTTTAAGAATATACAATTGGAGATTTGTATTCGCTTAGCAAGTTCTCCCATGTGCAACTTTATTATTTATTTGCAAATATGATTGGACGTTTATCTTTGATCAATTTTTGCAAAAACAAAAAAACACATGAAACCAATGGCTGTTTTGTTATAAGATTAATTGCATAACAATTAATAATATTTAATATAATATTAATAATTATGCCATTCAAATCAGCGTTAAATTCAAATTTGGTGTATTATTTGATAAAGATACTTTGAATGTTTAATATATGTGTGTGTGTGGGTGGAAGGGAGAGTGGGTCATATTCAACCATTTTAAGAATACACATAATTGGAGATTTGTATTTTCTTAGTATGTTCTCCCAAAATGCAATTTTATTATTATGTTAAAATATTAAAGATACTAAATTACTAAATTGCATTTCAAAATGAAGAATAATAATTTGTGATTTTATTAAAAGTATTTGATTTTAAGTTAAAAAGGAAGATCTATTATTATTTGATAATGGGTAATGTGAAATTAGATTCAATTTCCACAAAATACCTTTAATATAGATTCTTAACTTGAATATTTGAAACATATATTACATTGTTAAAAGAAATTCAACCCATAACACTACATGTAAAGCTATAATTGTAATGATACATAAGAGAAAGAATTAAAGTGAAAACCATTATAAAAAAATTAATTTTTTAATACTAAACCAAAACATTCCAAACTAAACCAAACCACTAGTTAAACCCTTAATCCTTAAAAAATAAAAATTGATATAACTATAAAATCATTAATAGTGAAGAGTTGACTAAGATTAATCTCTTAGATATATTTTTACAAATGAAAAAATTAATAATGATTTGTCCTTTAAATATATTTCTTAAAAAAAGTAAACACAAAATTAAATATATGAAAAATATAACATGTTATTAGAATTTTTTTTTTACTATAAAATAAATATTAAAAAAATACAAATAAACTATTTCTAAATTATGAAAATAACCCAACTAATTTAAGTAAATCTGTAATTTCTAATATCTAAGCTATAGGGGAGAGATTCCTAATGTTGTGCAGGGACCAGTAATTGATATAGTACTGGTCTCACCAAACTACCATAAATTGAGACTTTTGAAACCAATATTTAAACAAAAATAAATAAAATTAAGTATAAATAGGTATTAATTTATGTCCAAAATTTCCCCATACATTCACTGGGCCCACAACTATCCATGTATAGTATTTTACTAGTTAAAACTGCAAACCATATTGACCCAACTAGAAAACAACTAAAACCATAAGGCTTCCAAAATGGCATATTCCAGAAGTACAAAGCAGCAGTCACTTCAACCCCCACTCATCAGAATTGCAGCTTTGCATCCCAAAGGAATATGCCTACCTGCACATAACAAAATCGAATGTATGTCAGCCATAACTGTTGTGTTGTTCAACAACTAAACACCCTATGTTCAATAAATGACACCCAACCCAATAACATTTAAACCCACTTTGTGCAATAAATGATACCCAGACCCAATAACTGCAATAAATGACACCCAACTCACTCTATTTCTCATTAAAACAGATCAAAGCACATAGATCAACAAATAACCAATTCCCAACCATTAGATAACATCAAATTAAATCTAGACCACACATTGAAAATGAAGCATTGCAATCCATGTGCATCCATGTCCACCAATTAAATTCAAGTGCCCAAAACTATAAAAGAAGTCAACCCACTGTTGAAGTTGCATCTTATGCTTTCAAACCATTCAACAAACTTGAAGATAACATCACAAAACAGTTACCAATATATTCAGGTTAGTTATATGAATTACAACTCATTCTTCTTACAGTTTTGTTTTCATTTATCAGATTTCTTACATGATGTGTCTGGCCATAACTGCTAGAAGGATACCTGGATGGTTTCAAAAACAACCATTGAAAGTCATTGTTCTTACAGTTCTGTTTTCATTGTTTTCATTTATCAGAGTTCTTACATGATCTATCTGGCAATACTAAATATTCAGAGTAACTAAATATTCCGAGGGAGGTTTTTCTTGGTTTTCTTGAAGATAATAGGGACGCGGTTCAAAAGAGTTCCATGATACTGTAGCAAAAATAAATTAAAATTTTTTATTTAATAACCATGTGGCAACAATGATAAGAACAAGAGCAAACAATCTTGATTATTATTTATCATAAACTAGAGACACATCAACAGGGCTCTTTAGTGCCTTCATTACATAGGTAAGCCTATGTTTCTGATAGTCATTGCTTGATGCTGGATAGTGCATAGAAAAACTTTGTTCGGCTTTAATGTTCAAATTCTCTCTGATCCAGGAGTCACGCTTGGATCTCATCATGAATTATTTTGGCGGCTGAAAGCATTTTAATTTAAATTGGCCGCATTGAGATCAAGATCAGAACAATCAAACAGCAACGCATATGGAAATTTACAGAAACCAGAACAATCGAACAACAACGCATATGGAAATTTACAGAAACCAGAACAATCAAACAACAACGCATATGGAAACCAAGATGACTCTAACGATTGCTTCTGAGTCAAAGTTCAATTCCAGTAATAAGAAATTATCCCAATACAGTTTAGCGTTAAAAGAGACTTCACTAATTTGAATGAGTATGGTATCAAAAATCATTGTGGTATTGGCATGGACCATTATCTTTGTTGTGTTTTATAGTGAGATATGGGCTCAAAGGAATCATGCTTTGAGATGGTCAAAGGAGGAAAACAAAACATTGATAAAATACTTGACAGTTATCCTGGTTTTCATCACTTCTGAGATTTTGACATTGCTTCTTTTTATTCTTCCTTGAGATTGTTGCTTGTGAATTTCCTCTTTAACTACTATTTCCAAATCAAAGCTATGGTCTCTCCAATGAACGCAAAATTGAAGATTAAAAATATTCCATGCAAGTGGCATGTTTTACTTAATCAAAGTAACAAAATTTCTGTGGTGTGATCATGGGTCCTGGTTATTCATGTATTTCATGGACACCTTGATATGGTATTCCATTGTCACATCCTTCATTTTTTGTGGGAATATTCTCCCATCTTGGTGAGATAAGGAATATTAGACATTTGAGGTTGTGAGTGCTATCCAAAACCTAGAGAAAATATTAAAATGTAAATACATCAATGTGAAAACTAATTTTTGTAGGTGGCCCTAGGAGGTGAATTTTGACTGTTTATTTCAGGAAAATGAAGCAAAATTTTGAAAATACACGAGAATTTGCAGTACTGAGACATTTTTGGCAATGCCAACTATCATAGAATCCTACTTGAATCCATATAAAAGTTGCTAAGTTGATGAACTATGGATTTACTTGGAATGACATTTGCAAAATTTTGAGACTGCCCTATGAAAGTTAAACATTTACTCTCATTATGAAAACAGATGAATACATGGAAAAATAGCTTAATTGCAAAATTTCCTGGATCACTTTGGGTTTGGGTTATAAGAATTTATAAGCAAGTGTTACATTGTCCGTCATTTGGTGCCATTGTCAACCTACACAACATATGTACTCCACAAAGATCATAAAGAGTTACAATTGGAACCAGTGGACTCTTCAAGGAATCTGGCACAGATAGATTTACAAGGGTTTAAAGCAAAAAACCTTAGGTTAGGTATTAATGGGTGGCATTGTCAGCCTACACAACATACAGATTCCATGAAAACCATGAAGAGTTATGACACGAAATTATGGACTCTACTAGGAATCTGGAAAAGATATATTTACAAGGGTTTAAAGCAAAAACACTTAGGCTATGTATCAAAACCCCTGATCTATTGTAAGGTTATTAATACATGCAAAAAACAACATTTCAAATGAATCTAAGCCACATCAACAAGAAACAACATCAGAAACACAAAACGATTTCATCTCCATTACAAAAAAAAAATCCCACTTCACCACTGAACCCTTAATGGGATAGACAGAGTATCAAGCCATCCCCAAGGGTTCCAATATCATTCTGGTCTCCCCCACCAAATAAATAAGAGAGGCAGGGGAAAAAATCCAGGTGATTTTGACAAAAAACCTCGCTCTCAGAAACCTACATCTAAATCGCAATAAGTCCCCAGGGACAATCGGGTCTGCTTCTCCGAACAACATCCAACCAAACAAAAGATGAATGAATAAAACTCATTACTAAGAAAGATAAAACTTGATAATTTCTAAGCACTCATTCGATCGACTCTTGAAAATTCACATATCAAACTTCAAAGATATGAAGTAGATGACTTGAATCGCCCTAATCAGGGTATAGATTGGTAATACTAGCATCATATTTTTCAAAAAAACATCACAAAAAAACATAATGATTTACCAACATTGGAGCTACATGAAAACGAGTATAAAGGATCGAACCCATGACATACCTCTACAGAGAAGTTGCAGTACTGAGACATTTTTGGCAATGCCAAACAACAAAAAAAATGGAAAATGATATTTGAAACAACTATCATAGAATCCTACTTGAATCCATATAAAAGTTGCTAAATTGATGAACTATGGATTTACTTGGAATGACATTTGCAAAATTTTGACACTGCCCTATGAAAGTTAAACATTTACTCTCATTATGAAAACAGATGAATACCTGGAATGGTGGCCATGGACTGCAATGGAGAAGTTGCAGTACTGAGACATTTTTGGCAATGCCAAACAACAAAAAAAATGGAAAATGATATTTGAAACAACTATCATAGAATCCTACTTGAATCCATATTAAAGTTGCTAAACTGATGAATATGTAGACAATTGAGAGACTACGAAGTAATGCAATTTGATTTCCTGTAACATAAGTAATGAAATTCGATTTCCTGTAACATAAGTAATGAAATTCGATTTCCTGTAACATACATGTTGATAATTTCCTGTAATAAAGGAAAAGTATTTTTGCAGAAGTAATAAAGCATAATTTGCAAATATTCTAATGTCTAAATGCATGCAATAATTTTACAGGTTGTTGCATCTATGGCAAAAGGAAGTTACTCTGCTTGTACAAGGAGAAGTGGCATGAGAGTGACAAGGGGTGCGCAGCTGCGATGCACATCGTCTGATGATGACAGGCTAGCTGATGTCAATGCCAACAATGCACCAGGGAACATTGTTGAGGATGACCATGTGACAATAGCTGATGTTAACACACCATCAGCCACAGAACCACCATCAAAAACAGTCCAAGGGGCAAGCTCAACTAAAAAGATCAGTGCTATAAGAGGATGGACAAAAGAACAAATGTTAGTTGCAATTGACGACATAGAGTTTCACGGATACTCAGTTCGGGCATCTAAAAAAAAACATGGTATTCCTTCCTCATCAATACATTTTTGGATAAATGGACTGACCCATACAAAACGTAAAGGGCCTCTTACAGTTATGACTGAGGAGGAGGAAGCCGAGGTGGTTGAGTGGTGTAAAGAGATGGCCCAACTGGGACATGGGCTAGAGTTGATACAACTCAAATCAACAGTTGCTCAAATCTGTCAAGGGAGGCCAAACCCATTCAAAGATGAGTTTCCTGGTAAATCATGGTGGTTTGGGTTTAAAAAAAGGCATCCAGAACTTGTATTGCGTACTACTGAGGGCCTTGACAGAGACAGAGCATTAAATTTGTGCCCTGCAGTTGTGCAAAAGTTCTATGACACACTTTCTAGTGCTTACGCTAAACATTCTTATGGAGTAGACCATATATGGAACTGTGATGAAACAGGTTTACAGGCAGGGAGGAATTGTGGCATGCGGGTAATTGCCAAGAGAGGGAGCCGAAATGTGCCAAATATTTTGCCCAAGAGCAGGGAGTGGATAACTATTTTATGTTGTGTCAATGCAATTGGTACTTCAATCCCACGATTTTATCTATTCAAAGGTAAAAATCAACTGAAAAACTATATACAGAACTATGAACCAGGTGCATGCATGGCTGCAAATCCCCATGCATGGATGACTAAAGAACTGTTTCTAAGTTGGCTTTTTCACTTTGTTGCATCAGTACCAGGTGGCGTCTCGCCTAATAACAGACACCTTTTGATATTAGATGGCCATGGGAGCCACATGGTTGTACAAACAATTGAGGAAGCAAACAATTTAGGCATCAGCCTGTTGACATTGCCAGCTCATACCACTCACAGACTACAACCCTTGATGTTAGTGTGTTTGGCCCTTTCAAGAACTATTTCAGGTCGGAGTGCACTGCATGGATGGCAAAGAGTCCAGGGGTTGAGGTGAAAAGGTTTGAGCTAGCAGAGCTTGCAAGTAAAGCTTTTAAAAGGGCTTTGACACCATCAAATATCAAGGCTGGCTTTAGGAGGATAGGAATCTAGCCACTGAACTATGATGCTCTTAAGCATGATACTAGTTGTAGCCAAGCGTTTCATGTGGATGGTCAGGAAGAAGGGAACGCCCAAACAGGTGTTGAAGTGCAAGAAGTAGATGACCAAGATGATTTCGTTGCAGCTAGTAATATGATTTCCCTATCTCAAGGACACTTATATGCTGAAGATGATGAAACTGTATGTGAAACAAAATATAACAATGAACAAATTCACAGTAACATGGAGAACGTTCCACCAACTCAAGAACATGAAATTCCTGTTGCTGATATTGTTAATGATATTGTTGAACACGCAGTTGAAAATGACCAATTGACATTGCCAAGCCAAGTAACCCCACCTTCAAGGCTAGCAGAAGCAATGATCAATATGAATGCACATAGTGTCTCAACAATCAATGAAGAAAGCATGAACATGCCCTCACAACCAACAGAATTGAATAGTGAAATTATTTATTTTTTTGTGGACAATAGATCAATGGAAGAAGATGAAGGACATAATGAGGCATCAAATGAAGATAATGATATAGTTCAATCAGTTCCAACAGATACTGAAAGGGAAGTACCAAGCAATGACATGCAGGTGGGAGGGGTGGAGAAGACACTTGGACGGTTCCTAAAGCTACCAGTACAGAGAGTATCAATTAAAAAAAAGTAAGGTGCACCGGGTAGTCTTCATCTAGGCCGAAGCTCATAGTTACTCACCTCAGAGGACTATATAAACCTATTAGTTGAGTCTGACAAAAAGAAATTTAAAATGAAAGAATTAAAACAGAAAAAGAAGGATCTAGTCAAGGAGAAGAAGGCAACAAGGATTGTTTCAGCACAACGTCGAGTAGATGAAAGGATTGAAAGAGACAAAGCAAGGCAAGTTAAGGACCAACAAAATCAAATGGCAAGACAGGAAAAGGAAAAATGAAAGGCACAACAAATGCTTGAAAAGGAACAAGGGATGATCAATATGGTTAACAATGATACAAGAATAGCTGATGAAACCAAGATTATTTCAAAATCATTGGACTCCATTGCAGATAATACACCATTATTCCAAGATCTCATAAACATTCAAGTGCCTCACTATCAAACTGAGGGTTTACCCACTTGCCTTATTCCTACCAGAGTTGGTGCCAATTATATGTATGCTCATTACACACCTCCACTTAATGAAGGGGTCAGTAGTGCAAATGTGAGGTATGGGTACTCAATACCTCCATGGTTGGAAGCTGCAAATTGGAGTCAATCATATGGTAGCAAACAACCATTTCCTAATCAACCCTTGACAGGTAGTCCAACCTACCTGGCTCAAGAAGGTAACTCGGGGAGTTTTGGCACTCAAGATTCTCAGGGCCATAAAGAATAGGGGTGTCATATGTTTTTGGTTGTAACCACATTATGATGTGGATTTTGGATGGATTGTATCTTTTTCTTGTCACATAAACATTTTGGCTTACAACCTAGGTTGTTTTATTTCATAATGTGTGATACATTGTAGCCAAAATCCATTTTAGACGGAACATCTATAGTCTATTATAATGTATAAATCTTACAAGATTCTCAGGGTCCTAAATAATGGGGGTGTCATATGTTTTTGGTTGTAACCACATTATGATGTGGATTTTGGATGGATTGTGTCTTTTTCTTGTCACAGAAACATTCTAGCTTACAACCTAGGTTGTTTTATTGCTTTGAAACGCTAACAACATTATGGTTCTATGCATTCACTACATTGAAAAGCCAACAACAACTTGGTTGGTTGTAAAGTAGTTTTATTTGCGAGCTAATCACAAATGTTTATAAAAAATTGATTATTAACATTGAAAGACTATTTATTACAGTGGAAGAAATGCTAGTACCTAGAAAGAAAAAAGAGAAACCAATGAGGTTTGCCACCCAATGGATGCAAACATAATAGTTAGACCTGAAACCAATGGCTCAAAAAATACACCAACCTATGAAATATTTAAGAGAGATGATATCAGTCCACAAATGATGCTACAATGATAACTTAGATACTTATTCCCCTTTTGAAATTGTTATGCCAATTCATATTATGTCTTGGAGCTTCTTTTTCCACTGCAAAGATGAACAATATTTCACAAAATAAATCACTTAATACTTCACCATTAGCTTCAAAATGATGCTCCCAAGATTGATAAGTGATTTCTTATGGATATTAAACCTTAGAAAATTGATTTCTTCCTACTGAAACAAGTACACCAGATCTTGAAAAGCATATTTCAGATATCAGAAAACATATACCAGACCTTAGAAAAACACCTAGAAAGTCACCAACAGAAAAACATATGACTTTATTAGCCTCTTATGGTCAATGTTCATACACTTGTATAGTGGCATGGTCCATTGCAACAAAATCAAGGGAAAATGAAAAGGAAGCTATGGGTGACGATGCCTGAGAGTAGGATTATGCCTGAAATTATTCAGATCTAGTAGTTCTTTTAAATGAGGAGGAAGTAATCATCAACAAGAAGAAACCATCCAGTTAGGTTCCATGTCTCATATCCTGCTAAGTCCCTTACTATAATTTGACCTCTGCCCCGAAAAAAGACAGATTAAAGAGGACAAATACCTACTGAACTGCTTGGGATCTATCAATTTTTTCAAATGATGAAGAAAGCTGAAGTAATCATCCACATCCACACAATCTCAAAATCATTAATCGACATGCTTACTAAGTTCATTCACATCCACAAGCCTATCTCCAAGACGATGGTGTGGAAGGAAAAGTAAATGTTAGCAACCCTCAACTGAAAGTAGCTAATTTAGAAACTAAAAGCCATGCACAAAAGTCACCTTTATGTTAATTTTAGATCTGACTTCTATAAGATTCCTTCTCTACTTTAATAATGCAACAATTTTGGAACGATGATACGATGATAAGTATAGGAAGGATATATTATGCAAGAGGTAATATTCCTGAAGAGTAGCTAGAATATGTTGTGTTATATGAAAAATACAAATTAGAATGTCAATGTAATGTTTTGCAATGAGATGAGATGCAAACATGCAACACTCAAATAAGAAAGACAAAAAGAGAAACCAATGAAGTCTGCCACCCAATGGATGCAAACATAATAGTTAGACCTGAAACCAATGGCTCAAAAAATACACCAACCTCTGAAATATTTAAGAGAGATGATATCAGTCCACAAAAGATGCTACAATGATAACTTAGATACTTATTCCCCTTTTGAAATTGTTATGTCAATTCATATTATGTCTTGGGGCTTCTTTTTCCACTGTAAAGATGAAAAATATTTCACAAAATAAATCACTTAATACTTCACCATTAGCTTCAAAATGATGGTCCCAAGACTGATAAGTGATTTCTTATGGATATTAAACCTTAGCAAATTGATTTCTTCTTATTGAAACAAGTACACCAGATCCCGAAAAGCATATTTCAGATATCAGAAAACATATACCAGACCTTAGAAAAACACATGGAAAGTCACCAATAGAAAAACATATGACTTTATTAGCCTCTTATGGTCAATGTGAAATGGTCTTGGGCTTATTATTATTGTCTTATGGTATTTATTAAGTCACAGTAGCAATATGCTTCAGATCTAATTATTCATTGCAGTCAACAAGAATCATAGAAAGTAGGCCACTATAAGCAGTTTTTCAACTTTGAAAGAATAACCTAGATCTAAGTAAGCTTACCTACAAACACATACTTCTGTAAAATATCTTAACTCTCAAACACATCCATATTCTATTGAATACAGAAAGAAGTTAATACACAACAATAGCTCAAAACCAAAACTCACTAACCAACACAGTGGCGCACCCTACATTTCCTTTCTTAGATAACAGAATAAGGTAAAATAATGTCTCTAAACACGTGCAATAAGAACTTGGTTTCACTGTGTTAAACCCTAACCCTACTCAGAACACCTAGTACACCCTAGCTCCATGGATAACTACACATCAGGCAAATCTGCTGGTGCCTCCTATAGAACTAAGCTCTCATCCAGAAATAGAAAACTCCCATAAAAGCACCTTGGACAGCTTAAGGATGTACGCTATTTGAAAAATGGACCATGCATAAAACTAAACTAAACTTAAAGCCAAACTGAACAGTAACAAAAGACAAACTGGAATTACTAATCTGAACAACATGCAGAATGGAATTAACTGAAGGTGGAAACACACGAAAGATACTAAGATTCACATATGCTTGTTAACACAAGTATGCACCCTCTACACAATGTTCAACCCAAAAATAACAGTAAGGAAATGGTTAAGAAACCAGTGCACTTTCCAACAATAAATTTCTTCATTATGCTCAGTCCATTGTTGTGAGATGGCTATCAATCAATACGAACAGTCACAATATCCTTACGATGCCTAGGGAAGGTCATTATTTTACAGTTGACCACGCATATCCTAGTTTGTGTGCTAAGCAGGTATTATCAGACGACATAATTCATCACATTACTAGGAGATAAGCTTTAACTCTTGATGTTGTAAAGAGTGAAACATATTGAACTCCAATTTTGCAAGTTCTAAAACCTTTTGAGTCTTCATATTTGGCGTCGTGGAAACAAACAAATGTCAAAAACATTAATTGAAAAATTTACAGGGAGCTAAATTATTAAGACAGATTTTTAGTGATACAGGTCAGAAAAGCAACAACATCCCATGGCTTAATTTACAAAACCCAAAACCTGTCTGCAAATTTAACAAAAATTCAAATAAACAAGGTGAGGTGTTGAAAAACACATCAGAAAATGGCTGGTAGGATTAAAATCCTACCAGATAGAAGCTGTTAGCCTCCTATACCAATAGGTTTTCATTTCTCATGATTGACAGTGGAAGTGCCAAAAATGTTCACCTTCCATGCTGCTAAGGTTCCATTTTTGTGAAAGAGGCAGACATTTAAAAAATGTAAAGAGGGTATGCCTTAAAAGAAACATCAAAGGGCAAGAAAATCAATTGGTCAAAGAAAAAAATAAAAGAAATGAACCCCAAACAAAGACCATGAAAGTGGCTAGTCCAAATTGCCACTACTATTTTGATGGGTGGTCCAACAGCTCAAGCTGGGCCTCACCATGTTTTGAATTGCATGTTGTAGACTAGAGAGGAAGTACCTGTTCAAACAGTTCAAGCTTGACAGATGACTAGGTGGATAGAGAAAGAAAGGAGCCCAACTGCTAAATCTGGGCCCTTGGAAGTCATAAGGGTAGACTTAGATAGGAGGGCAGCAAAAAGAAAAAGAGAATTATCAGGGTTTGCAAGGCCAAGTGCACCCATCCAAAGGAAGAAAAAATGCTAGGCATAATAGGCAGGGTAGGCAGTGGAAGGTTGCAGAAAGCATGATCTAAGTATATCAATTGGCAAAAATCACAATGATGTCACCAGCAAGAGAAAGGAAAGACCAATGGCTCATTTGGCAAACTACTAAACTATCACTAACTTCCCTCATCCCCTTCAAAAGTTTTTACTAACCTCCCCATGAGCACTACAGGATCTGCCTGATCAGTCCTCCTTAGACTCTTCATTTGTACAAATTTCATGTCAAAAGTGACTTCTCTCTTTGAAAAGAAGCCACATTTCTTGTGTAAAAATTCTTTTCATTTTGATCTACTCCCTAACTAAATTTGTTTCCTAAAAAGGCTTAGTATCTGTCACTTCCCATTCACACTCCCCTCCAGTGCTAACTACTAACTCTATCTACACTAAATCCCCTATGTTCCCCTTTTCCCCTACTACTATAACACCATGGTGTATAAAACCCCAAGCAATGTATAAATATCCCCCCTTTAGCATTATAGCTAAATAGTATGTCTATGGGAGACATTAGTCCACCAGGGACTATAGTCAACCCTTGTTTTGGGAATTACTCTAACCCCTGGTTAGACTAATAGCCCACCCTTAACCCTCATATATACCCCCTTTTTTCCAGAAAAATACCCATACAAACCCCTTCTCCCCCTCTCAAACCCAATATTCACATGTTTTCTAAACCCGACAGTCTAACCCGCATACCCCAAACCCACGCAAAAACCCCTTAACCAAAGTTTTGAACCCCGAAGTATTAAATAAATGGTTTATTGGCCGGCGGGACCCCCCAAAACGTGCACGATGGGTCGGGACCCCCGCCAACCCTTGATCTCCCGCCCCCTTTGATCCAACGGTGGGCGGGCATTTTGAGATCTGAAGGTGCCGCGCGTTAACGTCCGGGGAGCGGGCGGTTTTCCCCCCCGTACACGGGACGCGTGGCAGCCGGCGGGGGTGTTCGCAGCCCCCCTCCCCGATACCGCCTTCTCCCAAAAGCGGTGCGGGGAGACCGCTTACCACCCTCCCGCTTACCACCTTCCCCGTCACGTCACTCTACGTCATCCTGACGTCATATCCCCGGCCCCCGCCCTCGCGCCTTGTGGCCCTCCATGTCACCTTGCCACCCCACATCGCCCGCCACCGTGTCCCGCCACGCTGGCCTCCAGCTCAGCGCCCACGTCACCTTCCGTACCCGGGCCCGCCATGACGTCATGCTGACGTCATCGGCGGAAAAGCGCCAATGACCCATATTTTCCAAAATGGTCGTTAAAAACGCGCAAAAGAGCCGTTTAGTGTCATTTTCACGCGAAAAAGACAGAGTCACTGTTCTATGCGTCCATTGCGAAAATTGCCTCCAAGTCACCAAATTCAAAGCTGCAGACGCCGCAACTCACCAATTTAGCTGCATTATTCACTCACTGTTCAATCCGGAGGATCTCGGCATCGTTTATCCAGGTATTTGCCCAAATTCACCTGTTCTACCCGTGTTTACGCCATTTCTCTGCAAGTTGTCCATTAAACACCTGCTAAATCCAACATTAAGGACTGTCATTTAATCAATTCTGGACCAAAGCAACCTACATTGCCCCCTGCTCCAAAATTTGGTGTTAAAACAATAATCCGCGGTCTCAAAAATCGCAAATTGACTCCCAAATCGCCCGGCATTGTTCCCTTTTGCCGGGTACATACTTCAAGGACCAAATTGCACCAAACTATAATTGCACCCCCTGCAATTCATCTTCATTATTCACAATTCCTGTGAATTTACCCAAGCAGAGCAGAGGCAAGCCTGCCTAGCCAGCCAATTCCTCTTTGAAGAATACATTCAGCAGCACCTGCATCCAATCTGCCAATTGACTTCTAGAAAGGCCTTGCAACCTATTGCACTTACCTTGTTCCATTCAGAAATTACATAATGGCTGCCCCTGCACCCACAGCTCTCAGTGTTGCCCCCATGAATCCACCAAATAAAGAGCTGGAGTCCCTGCCTCTTGCTGACAGGGATTACCTCATCCAAGACTTTGTGGGTGATAGGAACCATTTGCAGACCTTCAGGGAATTGAGAGATGACTATTTGAATGGCAAGGATACATATGGGATATGGGAATCAAATCTGCCATATTACTTTCTCCCATCTGTTAACATTTTTCCAGAGATTATTCGCCTATGTGCTGAGAATTATGATGCAAATCACAGAGCTGTCAAGTCTCCATCTGGGAGCATCCTCTTTCACATTAATGCTGAGTCCATCAACCAGATGCTCAACTTCAAACAAACTCAGCTGTTGTTTCCTTTCTCCATGAACTATCTGCTGGATACAGGTGCCAAGATGTCCACTGATGACATGCAGAAGATCACCCAGACATTTATGAGGCCTGACCGCCAGCCCACAGGGCCACCTCCCTATTTATATGTCCACTTTATTGATATAGGAAAACTTCTGCTGGACATGATTTCATATGTGTTGGGCTATAAAACCAGTGAATTTGTTGATGAGACAGTGCTGGTATTACTAGCTGCTTATAGCCCAGGCCAACCTCCTGCCTACAAATATAATTTTTCTAAGTTCATAGCCAACAAGATACATGAGCAGCTTTTCAAAGTGGACAGGGAGGGCATCTTCAAGTATTCATCGTATATCTACCACATGTTCATGTACTACCAGTCCGAGGCTTTTCCATGCTACATCAAAAAGCTGGATTCTAGAGGAGAAAGAAGATCTGTTATCTTCTGGACATCTGTCTTCCACCAAGTCCAAAATTCACCATATTCATATTGTGAATTTATTGATCAATTTGTATACCCAGTCTCCTGCTTATTGATGAGGTCCCCTCCTCCCAGAGTGTCATTTGAAATATAGAAAACCCTGCAGCTCTCTAAAAACTATAAAATAGGTGATTGGTACCTATACCAGGATCATACAGTCATCAGAATCTATGGCTGTGAGCTCTGTCCATACAGGCTCCCAAAATATGTGCCCATGAGACTATTTGCCTTGGAGTATTATAGGCAACTCATTCACTCTGACCTCACCCACTTCCACAGTGCCAAAAAGAAGGCCCATCTCAAGTTCAAGCACCACCTGGGCCCCTTCATCATGAATAAAAAAGAGGGATGGCAAGATGCTGAGCTAATCCTCAAAGACAAGTACATGCTCTCAAAAAGCTTCCGGTGGGTCCCTTATGACCCTGAAGGCTTCATCTGTGCTAGGAGGGTTAAGTACAGGCTGTTAGGCTATGAGCATTGCAAATATCCACATATTGAACAGTATGCCAATCAGCAAGAATGGCTGCAAGACACTTTTGATTGAAAAATTAACTGAAGAGGAGATAATGCAAAATAATGTCAAGGATTTGGAAAAAACTCTTGACTTAGATTCTGTGCAGTAGGTAATCTTCAAGCAACCACATCCAGTGGGAGAAGGGACCTCAGCCACAACAACTGCACCAGCCACCCAGGCACCTTCTACAGCAGCATCAGGTACAGACAAGGGTAAAGGGATAATGGGTGCTGAAGAGGAAACAATAAAAGAACAACCTGCCTCCTCAATTGGGCAGCAACAAGAGCAGACCCCTCCACCACAAACAGAGCCACCAACAGCACCAATTTTGCAGACTCCAGCACATGAGGAGAGAGGTAAGAAAATAGACAGAGAAGAGTCCACTCCCGCTAGTGGATCCTCCCAGCAACCTGAGGCCAAGAGGCAAAAGGTTGACTCCCCAATAGTAGAAGAAATAAGTGAAGAAGTCCTTGACAGTCCAAGGAAAGATGGGGAAGCTAGCCAGCAAACGGGCACAAGCTCCTTCCAGCAGGAGCAGGGATTGCAGCTTGGCTTGGAGGTGTCCTCCTCCACTCAGCAGAGCAAGAAGCCTTCAAGCACTAAGGCTTCTTTCAAACAAATAAAGGCACAGAATGATTTGCTGAGAATAGAAGTATACAAACAGTTTCTCAAGGCAACACCAGCCAAGCAAGAAAGGCTAATGTCTGTATATGACATTCAAGAGGATAAAATGATCCTCAACCACTTCAAACCTAAGGTGCCGCAGCCTAAATCAGCTGCAGATTATGTAAGAACAAGGGTGGAGGTCATGGCAAAAGACATTCACCCCATGGACCAAATTGAACTGCACAAGCAGACTGGAGAAATGGTCTATGCCACCTTGGTGGACAGGGCAACAATGGCCCATGAATTAAAGGAATCATTAAAGAATACCAACATTCAGTTGGATTTTGAGAGAATGTCCTCCATGGCCAAAGATAACAGGATCAAATCATTAGAGGACATCATCATAGACCTGGGACATGATCCCAAGGACCCAAAGGGCGTGAGGGCCCTCATGAAGAAAAAAGAAGATGACCTTAATGCATTGAAGAAAAGGTTAAAGCTACTGCCCACCGAGCACCCCCAAACAGCAGAATTGCAGAAGGAAAAGGAGGCCGATGAGCAGCTTGATTTAATAATGCAGCTTAACCAGAAGGTCCTTGATTTGGAAAAGGAGCTTGAGGGGGCACTACAAGATAAGTAGGGAGAATCTACATCCCAAGCTCCTCCAACTACTTCAACCACTGCAACAACTACAGAGGCAGCAGTAGCCCCTGTAACGACGACAAAAGCAACAGAAGCAGCAACAACAACCACAACCCCAGAGTCCAGTTTAAACATGGAAGATTTGACTAAGGCTATCAAAGAAATGGAGCTCTAGGATACTGAGATTAAGCAGGCCAAGGAAAAGTTGGCAGAGCTAGAGGCCAAATATGACAAATCAAAGATGACTGTGGCAGAGCAAGGTAGAGAAATAAAGGCCCTGAAAGAGAAAATAAAGGCCTTGGAGAAAGAGCTCAAGCTAGAAAGTGCTATGGCAGAAATAAAAAGAATTTTGTGGGCCCGAATTGACCAATCCATTACTAGACAATGGAAGTCAATCAAGATTGTGCATGAACAAATGGAGTTAATTGGCAAAGCACAGATTGAGATCCAGAAGGCCAGGACAGTACTGGGGAACAGGCCTGAGCAGGCCAATAGAATGATACACTTTTTGAACAGTCAGACCCAGGAGGAGCTAGCAGCCATCAACATTGTCAACAGAACAGAGGTTGTCCTTACGGCTAAAAAGGTGCTGACTCTCAGGAATTATGTACAGACTGTAGAGAGAAAGTGCCACGAAATACAGGCTGAGGTGGATGAATACAAGCTCAAAATGGGAGCACTACAAGGAAAGGGATTGCCCAGCCTACTAACCAGCACAGGGAAACTGCTCCCCCGTGAGCAATATGCTGCCAGGATGGCAACTTTTATTGAAAATCATATTACTGCATCTGCCAGTACTTCTGAGGAAGCAGGGCCTCCAACAGGGCAGGGCCTTCTTGACAAACTTGAAAATCTATTTTTTATTGAAAATGAAATCCACCACCTTTTTGAGGTTCCTCCTAATTTTTACAGGTATACAGAGGCAGATGAAACATTGGTGAAAATTCGAAGACACCAGCTGCCCAAAGAGGATTGGTGGCAGGCAATGCTACAAATTTTGCCACAGTAGTCTCAGCTGCTCGGTCCCAGTCAACTTCAACTCAGCAAAAGGAAAAAATACGCAAATTTTGGGCAGCATATCTTCAGCCGACTCCAACGGTCACTAAGTCAACATTCTCTGACCATTTTGGACAGCTAAGGCACTGAGGAGTTACTACAGCATTTACTTTCTCAGCTACAATGCTCCAGGAGTTGGCACGACATTAATGAAACATTTACTCATCAGCTAGATATTTTCTTATGTAAATTATGTATATATACCTCCCCTGGCAACGTATGAGGGGTTGGTGATTTTCATTCTGAGGCAAATGTATTGTATATTTTCAGATTATCTAATGCAAAAGGCTGGAAAAGCTCAGTGATTTCCTGAATGTTTGATGTCTTGGTGATGCTATGCGTGCTGTTGCAGAATTCCTGTGCTGTCTGATGGAACAATAAGTTTTTCTCAATCTATGTTTTGTCTTCTTATGTTTATTAAATCATACACATGTCTCACTAATATAGCAATAGAGAAAAGGAATAGTACAGGAAATGTTTGGTTACACCTTGTGCTCAATCTTTATTGCTGAAATTGTTTTCTTCATAATTGATCATGAACATGAATTCTTAATTTCTCATGTTTTCATTAATTCTATAAATATGAATGTTATGTAGAAATTCTTCACTGCTTCTAAATAATATTCTCACTGTTTCCCCATACCAGTTTGTTGAAAGATTCTTAATTGCCTTTCATACCCTGGTTACATCACACTTAATCACAGATTCAAAGAATTGTTTCTCAGACACTTATTTGGCTCTGCAGCATCACTAATGTATCAACACAGACATATCAAACAAATTAAGCACCACTGACTCCATGCCCAATGGCCTAGAACACCCTGGTAAGCACATATATATCTTGACTAAAGTCATCATCCAGCAAATTCCAAAAACAAAACCTTGAGCATCATAACTAGCCTAAAAAATTATACAAACAAAGTTAAAACATAAAGAGAGAGCCCTCTCTGGTCATAGGTAGGCTAGAATCTGTGACCCAAAGATTGGTTATTGGTTACCTCGGCCGTATTCCCTTGGGAGTCAAAGGGAACAACCTGAGTGTTAACAGAAGCCATGTCCAAGTCCAGAGCTCACCACACCTTCGGCGAACCTTCTCCAACGCTCTCCACACCTGCCACACCCGCAACAAGTGGGAAATTAGCAAATGGAGAAAAAAAAACCAAAAAAACCAAAAAAACCACACAAAAACTACCAAAACCTGTAATTACCTGTAAATGCCACCTTCGACCTTGAATTGGCTGAAATTGGTACTAGCTCCTCTCCAAACAACAAATAGCGTGAATTAAACAACCACCCAGGAAACCCTAAACCACCAGTGGTTCAGATTGAACAACAATTGCAGGCGGAAAACCACAAGAACAACAGAAACCATGTTCCAACCATGGATTCGAGCAAGCAAACAATGGCAGACATCAGCTCAACCATGGTGGACATCATGCGCAGGTAATGGAGCCCTCCCACGCCATCGTCGGTGGAGGGCTTCAAACAAACACCAAACTCGAACAGAAAACCCACAACCAAACCACACATCGCGGCAAAAAGGCGGAAACGAGCGGGCGGAAGGTCGAAAGTTGTAGTTTTATGGCATGACACGCTACACAACATGTGGCAGTCCAAGCTGGACACGTGTCATACAACGTCGCGTGGTGTCCACGTGCTTGTAGACCAGGTGGAGGGGAGGGCGCACAGGTAATGGCGTCCCTCCCCTAATACGTATAGGAGGGGGTGAGTTAGACGTGTGTGTTAATGTCTTGTCGGTAAAATTATTTTAAAGAAAAGTGGAATATGTAATTCATACCAAAAATTAAACCAGGCCAATGGATCCTTGCTTGCATTTACTCCACCCGAGAATCCCTAATTAAAATCGTTATATAATAACCAATGGACAATCCCGATATTGATGCGGGGGAGTTTCAAGACATTATCCCTACGTTTCTCTTCGTAGGTAATTATCTAAAAAGATGAACAAAACACGTGTCCTATCAGATTCCCTTGCTGGACAGTTCAAGAACTCCGTATATTGGCTGGCGGGTGTAAAAACATCAATGTCGTCATCAAATGAAAATCTGTATAAAGATCTAGTGAAAGTTTAGGGTCCGGGGGAGCAATATAGCCAGCAATAACCACCCACCTCTTGTAGGTTGCACACCGTCCAAAGTAATTTTATATTAGACGGATATTGAATGCCCTGCCTAAAAGGTGGCATGTTGGCCTGGATTTTAACCAATACTTTTACATTGAGAATGCCTACTGTTATCACTCAGGTTGTCCTTAAAGCTCCTTAAAGGATACAGCCGAGGTAACAAAAACCAATCTTTGGACTGCAGGTCCCAGCCTACCTGCAATCAAAGAGGGCTCTCTCTTTATAATTTAGCTTTGTTTTGGGTTGATTTTAGGCTAGTTATGATTTTCTTGGGTTTTGTTTTGATTTTGGTGGGATGGAGGATTCTTTCAAACAGAGTTGGGATGCATAGTGTGAGAAGTTCAAACCATTGGGCATGGAGTCGTGGATTAGGCTTGCTGTTGCATTTTCTTGGTCACAAGAGGAATACAGAGCAGGATAGCTACACATAAAACAATATCTAGCTAGAATAAAGATGGAACGAAGGTCAGTGAATGAAAGGCAACTAAACAAGGATTCCTAAACAACATTCATATATGAAGGAACTAGCGTAAATATGAGAAAATCAATATTCATATTCAGGGCTAATTCAGAGGAAAACATAGATAAATCACAGAAATTGAGAACATAATACAACTAAGTGAGCTCTGAACTATTCTTTCTTTCTGCTATTTAGATAGTGAAACAATGATGGCATAAAACATATAAACTGTAAACAGAGATAAGAAACACTTATTGGGCTATGTAGAAGCGTTAGGATTCCATAGTCACTCTTCAGTCATTAAAACACAACAGTCAGTTCATCTCCCAAACATTCCAACGATCTTTGATTATAGAGACTCTCAGAAAATACAATCCAAGTCTAGAGGAAGTTATCGACCAACCAACCCTTAAAACAGTGCAGAGGGTGGTTTAAATGGAAAATATTTACAAACATCCCTTGAACAGGTGTGAAGGGAGAAAATATCTCAAAATATCTATCAAAACAGATTCAAAAGAGATCTGTGCAATAACTGCTTCTAATGCTAAGTTGTGCTGGAAATAAATGCAATAAAATATCTAAAACAGGTGTTCATGAGGGAGCAACCTCATCAAAATGGCTCTTTAGGGCTGCGCATGGTCCTGCAGCTTCAAAAACGGACTAAAATATTTCCTTGAGCCACGAGCTGTCCTTTGTGTGATAACTGCGTAATTAAGGAAGCAGTGCTGCTCAAAAATGCGACTGGGACCATTGTACTTGTCATAAATCTGCGTTGAAATCCTTTAATCTGCCTTCAAGTGGTCCTGTTGCCTTAAATGGCCAAAATCTGTGAGTTGGTGAGCCATTATAGCTCAATGATGCTTTGCTAGATCCGTTGGGGCCATTTTGAATTCATCTGCTTTGAACCGCAATACTGATACTCTCTGTCGCTTTCCTGATACTCTTTGACATGCACTTGAGCCTTCTCTTTCCTCTGATACACTTTACGCTGTCAAATCACCCCTTTTCTGCCTTTTAATGCAAAATTAACTGCTGCAAAGGTTCCCGTGGCCTTTGGAATGCTATCGGCGCTCTGGCCGATCAAAACTAGCCTTAAACTTTTTGAAAAATGGTGCAAACAGGAGGAAAAAGTGTTGCCAACTGTGCCGAGGCCGAGACTGGCTATCTGAAGCAAAACTGGGCCTTGGAGCGATCTCAGAAAGCTTAGGGATGCATGAATTCCCTTATCGGGAGCCGGGCACGGGCATATATGTGAAAATATGAACAAATGCCGCCTTTTCTTTTACACAGAAAAAAGACCAATTTCTATGTAAAATTCGTGAAAAACATAGGCGGGAGCGACATTGTAGCGGAGATTAAATCCTAGCCGTTGGATCGTGCGAAGGTAGATCCAATGGCTGGCGCTAACTTGCATCAGGGCGGACCATTGGTCCCAACACATAAAACCTCCGAATAGCGATGAACCTGGCGGACCCGAAATGCTTATATGCCCTTTCTTTATGGAGATCGGGTCCGGTCTGTCGGCGATTTCATATCGGCGGATTTTAACAAAATCAATATGCGGACTCGAAATCCTTTAAAACTGCGCTTTAATATTTTTCGGCTCTGGGATATAGGAGCACACAGTGCAGACCCTTTCGGACCCGATATGCCTTTATTCCACGCTTTATTACTTTTCGGCTCCGTTGGTCGGAGCCATATAGGAGTGATGCGATTAAATATGGGCCATTGATCTCTGGGCCTGAATGGGCGGCTGAGATTAACTCGGCAATTCGCTATCGACGGGGTCATGGGGTTGCCACATAAAAATGCCGAAACCCATCGGACCTGATAAGTTATACAGGCCCTCTTTATTTTATTTCGGGTTTGACCCATCGGCGGGACCCAAATCGACGGTTTTAACAGTGGAATGGGTCTGCGGACCCGAAAACCATTAAAACTACATTTGATAACTCATCGGATCCACCAAATCAGAGCAGTATATGGGGCGATGCGAAGTGGCGGGCCGCGCGACAAGATCTGGGCCGTCAGATCTGGGGCCCGATCCAACGGTCTTGGATCCATCGGCGGATCGGCAGTCGGAGGGACCAGGGGGGAGCATATATGTGATCGCCGAACTACGCGGAACCGATATTCTATTACCGGTCCACTTTATATGTTTTCGGGTCTGGCCCATTGGCACTATGCCCCATGCCTTGAGACTTAGCCATTTTCGCTTATATATGCCACTGCCCCCTCCCGATAGCGATATCGCATCGGAGGGGGATCAAACAGATCTTTATCTCATTGGAGCATGCTTTTTATGAAAAGGCAAGGCAAATGAATTGAGAGGGGTTATATATGATGTTTTAAACATATGATTGCCCCCTCCCGATAGCGATATCGCATCGAAGGGGGTCCAAATGAAACTTTGTTATATCGGACCCATGTTTTTGTGAACTACCAAGCCTTTTGGGAAATCAGAAGGGTTCCTTTATAGTTTGGCATGGATTCTAAGGCATCGGAAGGGGTCCGACAGCCAAAAAAGGGAGGATTTTATACTTTTTTGAAGGTTTTTCATGGTTTTTGCATGGTTTTTGTATTCTTATGCCTTGGAAGGAGTCCAAAGGCACTTATGGGGAAAGTGATGTGGTTTTGAGAGGGGTTTAGTGGCCAAAGAGGGTTTCATGCCTTATAAAGGCAAACCAAGGCCAAAGAGATGATTTTTATACATATGAAGGGAAACTATGCAAAGGAATGAGTCCTTATGCATTTGGAAGATGGTCAGAGGGGTCAATGAGGGTTCTTGCTGAGTTTCAGATAAACTTAGCAATTCCCAAGGATGTATATGGTTATTTTTCAACCAAGGGGAGGGGATAAGTATATAGGGGAGTTATAGAGATAGTTTTTGTTGGGTCCCTATAATACTAGTGATTACCCCATTACTATTGCAGTTATACCCCTTATTTATATTGTTGTGCCCCTATTACCCCCATATTGTTATTTTCGTGCCCCATAGAATCCCTCTATTGTTATTTTTGTGGCTTTATATTATTATTGTTAGGTCGGCTGGATTATATTGTGACTCCTTAGACTCTTATATATAGAAAGGAGGTTTTGTCATTTGTATCATCCAAGAATTATTCATTTATGTAATGTAAAGGAGGTTTCCCCCTCGAAGAGGCTGAATTCTAAGGCGTTGATCTTTCTTTTCTATCTTTTCTTGAGCTGGTTTCATAACATTTGGTATCAGAGCTTTGGATTCTAGGGTTTCGCTGCTCCAAACAGGTCATCATGGCATTTTCGCTCTAACTTTTTTTCTGTGACGTTTCAAAAGTCGCAAAAAAAAACCTATTTGAGAAGAAATCACGCTGAACCTTGGGTTCGAATTTCAGATCTTTTTGTGCGATATTTGCGGCGATATGCTCTGAGGAAGTTGGTCTTTTTACAGACTCTTGAATTACATTCAAAATAGGTGACCTAGGGAAAAGCGTCATAACTTTCTCTCTGGGGATCAGATTGAAATTTCGTAAGAAGGTACAGAAAGAGGACGGACTGTAGTTTCTTGTATATTGGTTTCAGAACCAAAGGTCGAAAATTGTACACGTGGAACTTCATACAAGTTCACTCTTCTGGAAAGGTCTATAATCAGGTCATCTTGGGAGATTGTGCATAACTCTTTCTTGGAGAATCCAATTTGGATCAGACTGGTGGCATTGGAAAGAGGATACAGAGAGCTACTACAGGTCACAATTTGAGAACTAGATGATTGGAAAGTACAGAGATACATCAAAGGCAATATCCAGTTCCTACAAAGTGAAAAAATGTGTGTAGATTTTTTTTAAATTTTTGCTTAAGCTTGGTTTGAAAATTTATTTTGAAGGAATTCAAAGGGCATAGTAGAGCATTATTATCGGTAACTGATGCCCCGAGGAAAGAAAATGCAAACACCTAGTAAGGAACCTGAAAGCTCTAGCATGACTCATGAAGAAGAGGAAGAAATGCAACATGATATATCAAAATTACAAGACCAAGTGCAACAACTGTCCCTTGCACACAAAGGAACAGAATCTAAGATGGATGGTTTAAAGAAAGATGTAGAAGCTAAGATGGATGGTTTAAAGAAAGGTGTAGAAGCTAAGATGGACTGTTTAAAGAAAGGCGTAGAAGCTAAGATGGATGGCATGGAAGCTAAGGTGAATGGCATGGACGCTAAAATTGATGGCATGGATGATAAGATGGAAGAATTGAAGATAAATATGAATAAGTTACTACAAAAAATGGTCACTAAGGGTGAAAGAGTACTAAAGGAAACTCATGATGAGAACAAAAGAAATGTTAATCATGATTCCATAGACTCTAATGTTGGATCAAAGACTCACCGTGTTCCAAAAATCGATATGAGGAAGTTTGATGGCAAGGATCCCGCCACATGGATATTACAGATGGAGCAATTCTTTGATCTCAATAATGTGCAAAACACACAAAAGGTACGTATGGCAACTTTATATTTGGAACCAAATCAGTTTGTATGGTATCAATGGGTTTGTTCCCGTAAACAGTTTATCACTTGGGCAATTTTTACGAAAGAATTGATAGCACATTATGAGGATACAAAAAGCAACACCTTTTTTAGCCAATTGATAAGTCTCAAACAAAAGGGTTCAATAATGGAGCACATTGAGGAGTTCCAAAAATTGAACATAAGGGTAAAAGATATTCCAGAGGAGCATAGGATTGATGTGTTCATAGGGTATTTAAAGGATAATATCCAACATGATGTGCGCCTTTGGGAACCTGATTCATTAGAGAAGGCATTCAGGTTAGCAAGAAAAATGGAAAGCAAAATTATGGCAACTAGGAAGCATACCATTCACAACTATAAAGACGGAAGTATTGTTGCCCATAGTCTTCCACAACCTACGAGGTTGACACCACAAAAATTGGAAGAAAAAAGAGCAAAAGGGCTTTGTTACAATTGTGATAGAAAATACACAAAAGGTCATAAGTGTGCCGAGAAGAAATTATTCTACATAGATTGTGAAGAGGAAGAAGAAAAGGAGCAAGAAAGGTCAAAAGAAGAGGATATATTTCAGGAACAAAGCCTAGATGAAGAAAAAATAAATCCAACCATATCTTGTAATGCATTGGCGGGAATTACCACTCCTCAAACCATCAAGATAGAAGGACAAATCAAGAAGAAAAAGGTAATAGTGTTGATTGATTCAGGAAGCACCCACAATTTTATTCATTGTAGGGTAGCAAAAGAATTGAATTGCTTCCTATATCCAGCACCAGAGTGTCAAGTGATGATTGCAAATGGAGGAACAATAAATTGTTCTGGAAAGTGCCATAATATAAAGCTATCCATGGGAGAATATGTATTGACTAGCCCAATGCTTTCCATTCCAATGGGAGGTGCTGATGTTGTACTAGGAGTCCAATGGCTACAATAGCTTTTAATTTTCAAGAACTTTTCATGAAATTTTCTGTGGAAGGAAAGGAAGTTGAATTAAGGGGTATTGCAGGGAAACTAGGAAAGATAATCAGCTCTAATGGCATGACAAAGCTTCTAAAAAAGGAGCAAAGAGGTGTAATTGCACAATTATGTTCGCTAGATGTTTCCACATTGGAATCATCTATTTCTCCAGATCTCCAAAAAGTCCTGGACAATCATTCCAAGGTATTTGAGACTCCCAAAGGTCTCCCACTTATGCGTGATCATGATCATGCTATTCATCTGATTCCAGGAAGTGTTCCTCCAAACATCAGGCCGTACAGATATCCATATGTCCAAAAAAGTGAAATTGAACGTATGGTTGCAGAAATGCTAGAGGCTGGTATAATTCAACCAAGTCAAAGTTCTTTCTCAGCTCCAGTAGTATTGGTGCACAAGAAGGATGGATCATGGTGCATGTGTCGAGATTATAGGGAGCTCAACAAGATCATTATTAAAGATAAGTTCCCCATTCCTGTCATTGATGAATTGCTGGATGAATTGCATGGATCAATTTACTTCACCAAGTTGGATCTTCGTTCGGGATATCATCAAATCAGAATGAAGATTGAAGACATTCCGAAAACGGCATTTAGAACTCATGAGGGTCATTATGAATTTTTGGTCATGCCTTTTGGCCTTACCAATGCACCTTCAAAATTTCAAGGTTTGATGAATTCAATTTTCAAACCATTCCTTAGAAAATTTGTGTTAGTATTTTTTGATGATATACTAATCTAGAACAAGTCTTGGAAGGATTATGTTGAACATGTTGACAAGGTGCTACAACTATTGGAGGAGAAACAATTATATGCAAAAAGATCCAAATGTTTCTTTGGAGTCCAGGAGGTGGAATATTTGGGTCATATTGTATCTCATGAAGGAGTTAAGGTAGACCCTAGCAAAATTAAAGCCATTAAGGAATGGAAAATCCCCACATCCATAAAGCATCTACGATGATTTCTTGGGTTGACAGGGTATTATCACAAGTTCGTTAAGAATTATGGGAGAATAGCAGCACCTCTAACAACATTATTGAAGAAAGATTCATTTTCATGGACTCCGGAAGCAACAAAGGCCTTTAAACATCTTAAAGAGGCAATGTGCCAAGCACCGGTCTTAGCTACACCGGACTTCACAAAAACCTTTATTGTGGAATGTGATGCTTCAGGAAATGGAATTGGTGCTGTTCTAATGCAAGATGAAAGACCCATTGCTTTTGAAAGTCGTCCAATCAAGAGAAATTTTTTAAGCAAAGCTATTTATGAGAAGGAAATGTTGGCAATACTCCATGCACTTAAGAAATGGCGACCCTACCTAATGGGAAGACACTTCAAGGTAAAAATGGATCATGATAGCCTTAAATACTTTTTAGAACAAAGATTATCCTCTGAAGAGCAAAAAAAGTGGGTCACAAAGATGTTGGGTTATGACTTTGAAATCATCTACAAAAAAGGGAAGCAAAATGTGGTGGCAGATGCACTCTCAAGAAAGGATGAGGATATGGAAGCATTGTTGTGTGCCATTTCTATTATCCAACCAGATTGGATAAACGAAGCAAAGGAGGAATGGAAGAATGACGAAGAAGTGTGGGCACTTATTTGAAAGCTACAACAAGATTCCAGTACTTCTGATACATTTAGCTGGAAAATGATTCGTTATGGTACAAAGATCGCTTATAACTCTGTAAGAATTCCCAGCTAAAAAAAAAGATTCTTATGGAATTGCACACTTCTCCCTTAGGAGGGCACTCAGGATTTTTAAAAACTTACCACAGGGTTAAGAAGGAATTTTTTTGGGATGGCCTTAAGTCAGATATTCAAAAGTTTGTGGCGGAATGTTTGGTTTGCCAAAAAAATAAAGTTGAAACAATTAAGACACCGGGTCTATTACAACCTTTATCCATTCCAAGCCAACGTTGGGAGGAGGTTTCAATGGATTTTATCACAGGTTTACCCAAGTCTGAGGGAAAGAGTGTCATCATGGTGGTAGTTGACAGACTTACCAAGTATGCACACTTTTGTGCATTATCACATCCATTTAAAGCCAGTACAATTTCTACTGCATTTATGGAAACAATTCAAAATCTACATGGAAACCCAAAGATTATTGTAAGTGACAGAGATCCCATTTTCACTAGAAATTTTTGGACATAATTATTTTCTTGTCTTGGTACTCAGTTAGCTCATAGCTCATCTTATCATCCTCAATCTGATGGGAAAACTGAGATAGTAAACAAATGTTTGGAAGGATATCTTTGTTGCTTTGTATCTGATAAACAGACACAATGGGTCAAATGGTTGCCTCTGGCTGAATGGTGGTATAACACTTCCTTCCATACAGCAACAAAAATGACCCCATTTATGGCACTTTATGGGTACCAACCACCATCAATCACATCATATTTAAGAGAAAATTCTAAGGTTCAGGCAGTGGAACATCACATCGAACATCAACAACAAGTCCTCCAACTCTTAAAGGATAACCTCGTGCTGGCACAAAATAGAATGAAACAACAGGAAGATCAACATCGCAGTGAAAGAAGTTTTGATGTAGGTGATTGGGTATTCCTACGGCTACAACCATATAAGCAAATGTCCCTAAAGCAAGCTAAGAAGGATAATAAATTATCACCAAAGTATTATGGTCCATACAAGGTGTTGGAAAAGATTGGTACTATGGCATACAAATTGGAGCTTCCTGCAGCTTCTCGATTGCACCCAGTTTTCCATGTTTCATGTTTAAAGAAGGTTATAGGCGACAAGCTCCCAGTTCAAGCAATATTGCCAGAACTTGACGAGGAAGGAAAAATTATATTGGAACCGGAAGCAGTGACAGAAACAAGAACTCGACAGCTACGAAATCGATCAATTTCAGAGTATCTTATCAAGTGGAAGAACTTATCCGCTGAAGATTCCACATGCGAGGATGAGAATTTTATGCAGAAGTATCAAGAACCGCTCAAGCGTTGAGGACAACACTTTTTTGAAGGAGAGTGGCATGTTGGGTCCCTATAATACTAGTGATTACCCCGTTACTATTGTAGTTATACCCCTTATTTATATTGTTGTGCCCCTATTACCCCCATATTGTTATTTCTGTGCCCTATAGAATCCCTCTATTGTTATTTTTGTGGCTTTATATTATTATTGTTAGGTCGGATGGATTATATTGTGACTCCTTAGACTCTTATATATAGAAAGGAGGTTCTGTCATTTGTATCATCCAAGAATTGTTCATATATGTAATGTAAAGGAGGTTACCCCCTCGAAGAGGCTGAATTCTAAGGCGTTGATCTTTCTTTTCTATCTATTCTTGAGCTGGTTTCATAACAGTTTTAGTAGGGGAAGGGAAAAGAGATAGGGAGTTACATAATAAAGTTAGTAGTTAATATGATAATGATGAGAAAAAGTGCTAAGAATGAAGTCTTAGGCTATCAATGGGGGAAAAATGACTGATAGAAGAAGTGTGAACATTCCTTTAGTGAAGCAGATCTTCACCAAGGCAGATGATATGGAGAATGATGAATCTAAGAGGTATCAAGCAGATCTTGACCTCTTTAGGGGAAGTTAGTGAGTGATTTGGGAAAGAGGGAGAAGGGGAAGTTAGACATGCATTTCTTGAAGTCCTCCAACTGAAAAATCACCTTCAACTTGTGATATGATAAATATAACACTTGACAATATGAAATGGATCACAAGCCATGATTCTGTAACCACAAAGCTACCTACCCAGCCTATTCACCTAGCATTTTCTCTTCTTTTTGGTTTGGGTGCACTTAAACTAGCATACCCAGCTTTTTGTTCTTTTCTTCTTGCTGTCCTCCTATCTACAACTACACTTATTGCATCCAGGGGCTCAGATTAAGCTGTTGAGCACCCTTATTTCTCTACCTATCTACAAATATGCCAAGATTAAGCTGTTTGGACAGATATTTGTATTCTATATTCTACAATAGGAAATTGAAACCTAGGGAGGCCAAGATTAAGCTGTTTGGACCTCCCTTAGCCGAAAAATCATAAAAATGGATCAACTCATCAAAAATGGAACACAGCAGTGGCATTTAGACTAGCACACTCTCATGGATACTTCTCTGGCCATCTGTAGCAAATATGGAGCATTGCAGCAAGCACAGTATGACATATTTGGCATGAAAAAATGTCGATCATGAAAGATGATTAACCTGCTGCAGCAAGAGGCTAACAGTGGCTCCACTTGGGGATGGCTTTTCCTTGTGACAAGCCAAGAACAATAGGTCATAATGCGTTGATCCTCTGTAGTTGTTGTTAATTGAAAATCTCTTCCGTGCTAACTGCTGAACGACTATAACTTTAACTTCTGAATGAAGCACTCCTCCTTATCTGAAACACTATGAAAAATAAAGCATCGCCTGCTTTCTTCTGCGTGCTTGATATTGCATACACTTTTGCTTGAGCACTGCCTTGTGAAATAAACATAAAAAAGGGAATAAAATTGGAGCTCTTCTTTTCTTGTCTTTGAAAGGGTGCTGAAGTAAACTGAAAATCCTCCTTTCTTTTGATACTGTTGACTTGAAGACTACAAGCTGCAAACAACTTCTCTTTAACATAAATCACTGTGATATGACAGCGCTGCTCTTGCTGTTTTGCTGAGACTACTGCAGAGACAGAGATTAAAAATAGAGGACTTGCATTGGTTGTGTCTTCACAAACTTTGTTGCTGCTCCTCTAATAATCGGATTGTTTATACAAAATAAAAACAAAAGTGCTGATATATACAAATATCAATGTACAAAGAGATATTTACAAAGCTGCGTTATGTTCAACAAAATGGATCATGATAATGCTTCAGCATACGGCCATTTACAGGGCCTTCTTTAGCAGTGCCGCCCTCTACAGTTTTGAGGAAATATGTGTTATTTCCCTGAACAACAGAAATAACAAATGGCCCTCTCCAAAGGAAATCAAATTTTGCATGTTTTCCCTTGTCTTCTCTTCATAAGTCCCACCTCAGAACTTTGTTGCCAACACAAAAATTCTCAACCTTAGTTCTCTTATCAAACATCCTTTTGAGCTTTTCTTGCATAATTTGAGCTCTGTCATAGACCTGCTCTCTTGTTTGGTTTATCCTCCTTTGTATATCATTTGGCTCAGCCTGAATCTCTTGCAATAGTTTGATAATAGGAATGCCCAGTGATGAAGGAAATCTGGCCTCCATGCCATATACTAGCTCATAAGGGCTCATCCCAATGGATTTCTTGGTTGATAATCTGTCTGCCCAAAGGGCATTGGTGAGCTTTTTATGCTAGTTCTTCTTGCTTTCTTCCAAGGTCTTCTTAATGATACTGATCAGGCTCTTATTAGATGACTCGGCTAAGCCATTACCTTGAGGGTAATAGGCTGTGGAATGGCCTAAAATGATATGGAATTTACGGCAAAAATTGATCATCTTTTTGGATTTGAAAGCAGCGGCATTTTCAGTGATGATCTTCTCAGGGCAGCCAAATCTAGACAGGATATTGTACTCAAGGAATTGGATAATGGTGTTGTCATTAGCCTGCCTGCATGGAATGGCTTCAATCCACTTGGTGAAATAGTCGGTGGCAGTTAGAATCCACTTATGCTGGCCTGAGGAAGAGGGATGGATTTCTCCAATGAAGTCAAGACCCCATTGTTGAAAAGGCTTTTAGGTTGAGATGGGCTTAAGAGGCAAGGGAAATAGCTTTCTTTTGCCCTCAAATATTTGGCATTTGTGACATGAGATAGCTAACTTCTTTACATCTGCAAACAAAGAGGGCCAATAGAAACCAACCCTTGAAATTTTATCAGCAGTGGACTCCCAATATAGATGTCCTCCACAGTGCCCTGCATGGAATTCTTTCATGACATTATTAGTTTCATTCATGGTCAAACAATTAAGCAATATGGCTTCATGATTCTTCCAAAATAAAACACCATCTAAGACACAAAATTTCAAAGCCTTCATTCTTAAAAATCTCTTCTTGGTCTTGGACAATCCTGGGGGAGCAAACAGGTTTAACAATACAAAGCATATATCAGTATACCATGGGGATTGCAGAAAGGTGTCACTGATCTGTGGAGTCACCAGCTCCTGTTCATTGTCCAGTTGGTTGATGTCTAATGCTTGAAAGTTTGTTTAGGACATCAGTTTGGCTAAACCTTGTCCCTTTATTAGCTTGGTTGGTTTTATTTCTATGTCATACTCAAGAATGTTAGCAATCCACTTGCCTCTTTTGCCTTCTAGTCCTTCTTTGGTTAATATGTATTTTACAACAGCATTTGGGACATAGGCAGTCACGTGTGAATATAAAATGTAAATTCTGAAGTCTTTGATTGCTTTAACAAGGGCATAGGCCTGCTTCTCCATGATTTGGTACTTCAAAGGGGCATCTCTTAAGGCTCGGTTGAAAAAAGCAATTGGCTTTTCATTTCCTTGGTCATCCTTTTGCAACAGGACAACAACTATGGTATTATCAGATGCAAATGAAAATATGATAAAGTCCCTATCAAATTGAGGACTTGTGAGGACTGGGGCTTGAGTTAAGGAAAATTTGATACTTTCAAATGCTTGCTTGGTTTCAAGAGACCATTTTATCTTGGCATCCTTTTTTAACATGTTGCTCAACAGTCTTATCAACTCGGCTAGATTTGGGATAAATCTCCTTAGGAAATTGATCTTTCATAGGAATGCTTGCAACTCTTTTATGTTTCTTGGATATGGGATTTGCAATATGGCTTGGATCCTTTCCGGATCAATTCTAATCCCATCTTTTGAAATGATATGTCCAAGTAATTTTCCTTATTCAAGGCCAAAGAGAGACTTCTTGGGATTCAAGGAAATGCCATATTTCCTACATGTGATGAATATTTTCCTTAGGTGTTTGAGGTGCTCTTTATCAGATTTGGAGAAAGGGGTAAGATCATCAAGATAGACAACCAAGAAATCATGGATTTCCTTGGCAAATGCAATGTCCATAGCCCTTTGAAAGGTGGCACCTGCATTCTTTAGGCCGAAAGGCATTTTCACATATTTAAATGTTCCCCACGGTGTGGTAAAGGCTGTATTGTCTTGGTCATCCGAGTGAACCAGTATTTGATTAAAACCTGAAAAGCCATCTAGCAAAGAGATTCTAGATGACCCCACTACTCTTTGTAGGATGTGGTCCATTTTGGGCAATGGGTAGTGGTCTTTAAGGGAGACTTGGTTTAGGTTTCTCAAATCTACACAAAGCCTAATCTCACCTGTTTTCTTTCTTGTGGGAACAAGATTGGATACCCATTCAGAAAATCTAATGGGTGCTATGATACCTGCTTCAAACATTCTTTTCACTTCTTTCTCAATTAAAGGGAGAAGCACAGGATTGATTCTCCTCAGTTTCTGTTTGAAGGGCTTTTGATTTGGCTTTAAGGGAATGGTATGTTGAATAATTGAGGTGTTATAGGACTTCAAGTCCTCATAACTCCAAGCATATACATCTTGCAATTCTTTGAACAAATCCACATACTTTGGTTTTTGATCAGGAGGCAAAGATTTAGACAATTTGATCATTTTGGGCTTCTCTGCTGTTCCAATGTTGTATTCTTCTATGGCAGTGTTTATAGGCTGCATTTTTGGCTTTTTGGGAACATCATTTGCATCAAACATGTCTTCTAGTGGAGTGAGGCCAACCGGGAGAAAATTGTCCTTTAGATCAATGATTTCGGCCTCTGTTTTGGCTATTTCCTCCAAATGCATCTGTTTCAGCTCTTCTATGTTTTCTTCATCAAAGATGGTTGGATGTAGCAATTTTCTAGCTGTTTCAGCTGTTACAGTTTGCTGGATTTGGTTTATTGCTTGCAGGGGATCATCCATGGCATCCATATCAATGTTTAGGCCTGAAAACTCATGCTGTAAGGTAAGAAAATTGGTGATTTGAGCATTATCCTCAAAGACTTGCCAATCTTTAATGTTATTTGGGACATCAGGCCTATGTTTTATTTCAGCAGTGAAATGGTGATTTGGCTCAAAGGGAAGCTTGCATGTACTAGCAAAAGTAGCTAGGCTGTGAGCATGCATGTTATGATTTCTTGAAATCTTGGCAAGCGTGGATTCAGTGAATGTATCAATTATTGCAGTGGCAGTAGTCCTATAAGCTCTTAGCCTTCTATCATTGGTAACAAAGTTGCCTTTCATTTGTTGGATTACTAGGTCCGAGTCACCTAGAATGGAAACTTTGGCAGCTCCTAAAGCTTTGAGCATCTTAAGGCCTAAGAGGAGTGCCTCATACTCAGCCATGTTATTGGTGCATTTGAAATTTAGTCTATAAGCATGACCCTCTGCATGGTTGTTATGTGTATTGTGAATCCATATTCCTGCCCCTGCTCCTAACTTGTTAACAAAGCCATCAAACTATAAATACCATGTGATTTCTTGCTTGTGGTTGACATTAAGAGTTTCAGTCATTTTAGGATTGGGCAGACCTAGGTTTTGTGCTTCATGTGGTTCTTCTTGTATGCTGGTTGCACTGACTGTTTTGACAGTTTCCTGGGTATGAGCAACCGATTCATCATTGATGTGTGCTTGTTGTACTAAAGCCATAGGCTTATCATCAGTTGGAGGACTTGTTTCATCATTAAACAAAATAAAATAATCCATATCAGAATGGATTGAATAGATAGGGAAATTCTGGGGCTTTTCCTCACTACTTACCACATACTTCATCAGTGTTTCTCTATACAGTCTCTTTGGTTGCCCAAAGATTGAAATAGTGGCATAGGAAAGGTCTAATTGGAGAGATCCTTGGAGTTTTGCCCCCCAAGATCTTGACAAGAGCATACCATACTTTGGTGGAATGTCAGAAACCACCACATCCATGAGGATTTTCTTGTTTGGGTATTGGACTAAGGAGACACACATGCCTTTGATAAGGCCTAAACATTTGACCTGACTTGAGTCAAAGGAGAATAGATCTTTGTAGGGTCTTGTGACATCAAGGTTTAGCTTCTCCATTACAGCTTTGGGCATAAGGTTGTGTGAGGCACCTGAGTCAAACATTGCATTATGTAAAACTTTATCATGTATGTGCAAACTGACATAAAAGGGTAGAACAGCTCCATGTGCTGATTTGCCATCAACTTCTGGACCAAAAAGCAACTCAGGTGTATCATCTAAAACATTCACATCATCCCTATTCTCTGGCATTTGCAGTGATCTTTGGATTTGTTGCCTATACACATCATGCTTTGCAAGTTCAGATAAGGGGATGGAAATCTTAAGTTTGCTTATTTCTGCTTCTAAGTTGAATGGTTTCTCCAATGGAGTCTTTGTGTTGGCAATAGCAGATTTCCCCTTTTCAAGTGTATTTTCTGCGTTTTCCTCTTGATTATCAATGTTATGGTGAGTGATACCTTGCGGTATTTCTATTTTGGGAAGGCTTTTAGGAGTGCTGTTCAAGTTCTCTTTCGAGGGAGAAGGTGGCAGAGGCTGATCAATAGAAGGCTCTATGTCTGTTATGTCCTCTACAGTCACTTGGTGCGGGTTTGGGACAGTTATATCAGTTGTTTCTGTTATAATAGCCTTGCGTCTAATCTGGTTGGGCTGTTTTCCCTCCTTTGGTTTAACTCTTTCGGGCACATCTGTGGTTCTTGTCCTCAGCTTATATTGTTTTTGGACTTCATAAACAGCTGAATCATAACCTTGTTTAAAGTCAAAAGACTCACCAGACTTAGTCTGAAATTGATTTATCTCATGGTCATCTTGGTCTTCTTGAGTTAGAAAAATTTGTTGCTCACCCTTCAAATCTATTAAGTTCATGTGAGTGTCTTCTATGGGTTCATTAGAAGTGGATGCCTCTGCGTAGTTTTCTTGAAAAGGAGGTCTTATATCATGGTCTGGGCTAGACCTACCAGCGTTTGGATTTTGAGTTTTTCTGAAATTTGGGTTCCTTATGGTATTGGGCTGTTGCCCTTCCCATGATGATTTCCTCTCAACACTCTCTACTCTGTCTCCCAGCCTGTGCATGCCATTGATAATAGCATCTAGCTTTTGATCTAAGGCTGAGGGCTCTTCCTTGAAGGTGGTTCTTCTCTCAGTTCTAGCTCTATTTCTTTTGGCAATTAAATTTGCCTCCACAGTGATAGCCACATTTTGCGCCTCTGCAAGGGTTCATGGAGCCCTTTCTTTTAACTGATATGCCATATCAGGGTCAAATCCATCAGGGAATTTATATAAGGCAAGGTCAGGTGGGGGCCTTAAGTTTTGTGGGATAGCATTATAAACACTATTGAACCTTGCACAATAGTCCAAGACTGTTTCTTGTGGACCTCTTTTGATTGTATCGTATTCAATTAGTATGTGCAAGGGGTCTTTCTTTTTCTCCCATCTTTTGATAAATGACTGGTATAAGGCTTCTGGGTCTGCTATGGAATTGGCTGGAAGTGCTCTAAACCAAGTCCTGACATCACCTGACAAACTTTGGACAAAAATCTTCATTCTCACACCATCATCGTCAATCTCATAGCTTTCAAAGTAATCCTGCATTTTCTTTGTATGCTGAAGGGTTGTGCAAGCACTTGTGCCATCAAAATAATTTATTTTGGTTTGGTAATCCTGAGGCATAGCCCCGGGATTTGTAGGCAGCTGTAAAGGTGCATATCTATTCGCCATGTTGGCAGGGATAAATGGAACAACAGGGATAAACGGAACAACTAGAACAACTGGGATAATAGGAGTATTAGTGGTAGTATGTTCAATGAATGGAGGTGTGGAAGGAGTGCTTTGAGAGGTGGATGAAGAACAAGGGGAACTAGGGGTTGAACGAAATAAAACTTTGACAGGGGTTGGGACACAGCGTGGGTGAACTGCTTCAGGACTATTATCAGCAAAATCCTCTCTTCGCTCTAGCTTCCCGAGGTTCCTTGGGATTATATTGGGATTTTCAAAAGCTGCTGGGGGATTTGGGTCTGGATTTGACCTTGTATAACATGAATTCTTTTTGGGAGCCAGATTATAGCTTGTTTTTTGGGGATTTTCTAAAAATGTATGGGTTAGAAAGAAACTTTTGAAGGTCTGGTTCTTTCCCAGTGGAGCTTTCCAACTTAATTTGTGAAATTATCTGAGGATGGTCCCCAGTGGAGTTGCCATTATGTTATCAATCAGGTTGTCCTTAAAGCTCCTTAAAGGATATGGCCAAGGTAACCACAAACCAATCTTTGGACTGCAGGTCCTAGCCTACCTACAATCAGAGAGGGCTCTCTCTTTATAATTTAGCTTTGTTTTGGGTTGATTTTAGGCTAGTTATGATTTTCTTGGGTTTTGTTTTGATTTTGGTGGGATGGAGGATTCTTTCAAACAGAGTTGGGATGCATAGTGTGAGAAGTTCAAACCATTGGGCATGGAGTCGTGGATTAGGCTTGCTGTTGCGTTTTCTTGGTCACAAGAGGAATACAGAGCATGATAGCTACACATAAAACAATATCTAGCTAGAATAAAGATGGAACGAAGGTCAGTGAATGAAAGGCAACTAAGTAGCTCTCATTATGCTAACAGAGGGAAGGTGAATGAACATTTATATAGGAGCAGTCAAGGATTCCTAAACAACATTCATATATGAAGGAAATAGCGTAAATATGAGCAAATCAGTATTCTTATTCAGGACTAATTCAGAGGAAAACATAGATAAATCACAGAAATTGAGAACAGAATACAACTAAGTGAGCTCTAAACTATTCTTTCTTTCTGCTATTTAGATAGTGAAACAATGATGGGATAAAACATATAAACTATAAACAGAGATAAGAAACACTTATTGGGCTATGTAGAAGCGTTAGGATTCCATAGTCACTCTTCAGTAATTAAAACACAACAGTCAGTTCATCTCCCAAAAATTCCAGCGATCTTTGATTATAGAGACTCTCAGAAAATACAATGCAAGTCTAGAGGAAGTTATCGACCAACCAACCCTTAAAATAGTGCAGAGGGTGGTTTAAATAGAAAATATTTACAAACATCCCTTGAACAGGTGTCAAGGGAGAAAATATCTCAAAATATCTATCAAAACAGATTCAAAAGAGATCTGTGCAATATCTGCTTCTAATGCTAAGTTGTGCTGGAAATAAATGCAATAAAATATCTAAAACAGGTGTTCATGAGGGAGCAGCCTCATCAAAATGGCTCTTTAGGGCTGCGCATGGTCCTGCAGCTTCAAAAATGGACTAAAAGAGTTCCTTGAGCCATGAGCTGTCCTCTGTGTGATAACTGCGTAATTAAGGAAGCAGCGCTGCTCAAAAATGCGACTGGGACCATTGTACTTGTCATAAATCTGCGTTGAAATCCTTTAATCTGCCTTCAAGTGGTCCTGTTGCCTTAAATGGCCAAAACTTGTGAGTTGGTGAGCCATTACAACTCAATGATGCTTTGCTAGATCTGTTGGGGCCATTTTGAATTCATCTGCTTTGAACCGCAATACTGATACTCTCTGTCGCTTTCCTGATACTCTTTGACATGCACTTGAGCCTTCTCTTTCCTCTGATACACTTTACTTTGTCAAATCGCCCCTTTTCTGCCTTTTAATGCAAAATTAACTGCTGCAAAGGTTCCCGTGGCCTTTGGAATGCTATCGGCACTCTGGCCGATCAAAACTAGCCTTAAACGTTTTGAAAAATGGTGCAAACAGGAGGAAAAAGTGTTGCCAACTGTGCCGAGGCCGAGACTGGCTATTTGAAGCAAAACTGGGCCTTGGAGCGATCTTAGAAAGCTTAGGGATGCATGAATTCTCTTATCGGGAGCCGGGTGCAGGCATATATGTGAAAATATGAACAAATGTCGCCTTTTCTTTTACACAGAAAAAAGACCAATTTCTATGTAAAATTCATGAAAAACATAGGCGGGAGCGGCACTGTAGCGGAGATTAAATCCTAGCCATTGGATCGCGCGAAGGCAGATCCAACAGCTGGCGCTAACTCGCATCGGGGCGGACCATTGGTCCCAACACATAAAACCTCCGAATAGCGATGAACCTGGCGGACCCGAAATGCTTATATGCCCTTTCTTTATGGATATCGGGTCCGGTCCGTGGGCGATTTCATATCGGCAGATTTTAACAAAATCAATATGCGGACCCGAAATCCTTTAAAACTGCCCTTTAATATTTTTCGGCTCCGGGATATAGGAGCACACAGTGCGGACCCTTTCGGACCTGATATGCCTTTATGCCGCGCTTTATTACTTTTCGGCTCCGCTGGTCGGTGCCATATAGGAGTGATGCGATTAAATATGGGCTGTTGATCTCTAGGCCTGAATGGGCGGCTGAGATTAACTCGACAATTCGCTATCGGCGGGGTCATGGGGTTTCCACATAAAAACGCCGAAACCCATCGGACCCAATAAGTTATACAAGCCCTCTTTATTTTATTTTGGGTCCGACCCATTGGCGGGACCCAAATCGGCGGTTTTAACAGTGGAATGGGTCCGCAGACCTGAAAACCTTTAATACTGCATTTGATAACTCATCGGCTCCGCCAAATCGGAGCAGTATATGGGGCGATGCGAAGTGGGGGGCCGCGCGACAAGATCTGGGCCGTCAGATCTGGGGCCCGATCCAACGGTCCTGGATCCGTCGGTGGATCGAAAGTCGGAGGGACCGTGGGGGGAGCATATATGTGATCGCCGAACTGCGGGGACCAGATATTCTATTACCGGTCCACTTTATATGTTTTCGGGTCCGGCCCATCGGCACTATGCCCCATGCCTTGAGACTTAGCCGTTTTCGCTTATATATGCCACTGCCCCCTCCCGATAGCGATATCGCATCGGAGGGGGATCAAACAGATATTTATCTCATTGGAGCATGATTTTTATGAAAAGGCAAGGAAAATGTATTCGGAGGGGTTATATATGATGTTTTAAACATATTATTGCCCCCTCCCGATAGCGATATCGCATCGGAGGGGGTCCAAATGAAACTTTGTTATATCAGACCCATGTTTTTGTGAACTGCCAAGCCTTTTGGGAAATCAGAAGGGTTCCTTTATAGTTTGGCATGGATTCTAAGGCATCGGAAGGGGTCCGATAGCTAAAAAAGGGAGGATTTTATCCTTTTTTGAAGGTTTTTCATGGTTTTTGCATGGTTTTTGTATTCTTATGCCTTGGAAGGAGTTCAAAGGCACTTAGGGGGAAAGTGATTTGGTTTTGAGAGGGGTTTAGTGGCCAAAGAGGGTTTCATGCCTTATAAAGGCAAACCAAGGCCAAAGAGATGCTTTTTATACATATGAAGGGAAACTATGCAAAGGAATGAGTCCTTATGCATTTGGAAGATGGTCAGAGGGGTCAATGAGGGTTCTTGCTGAGTTTCAGATAAACTTAGCAATTTCCAAGGATGTATATGGTTATTTTTCAACCAAGGGGAGGGGATAAGTATATAGGGGAGTTATAAAGATAGTTTTAGTAGGGGAAGGGAAAAGAGATAGGGAGTTACATAATAAAGTTATTAGTTAATATGATAATGATGAGAAAAAGCGCTAAGAATGAAGTCTTAGGCTATCAATGGGGGAAAAATGACTGATAGAAGAAGTGTGAACATTCCTTTACTGAAGCAGATCTTCACCAAGGTAGATGATATGGAGAATGATGAATCTAAGAGGTATCAAGCAGATCTTGACCTCTTTAGGGGAAGTTAGTGAGTGATTTGGGAAAGAGGGAGAAGGGGAAGTTAGACATGCATTTCTTGAAGTCCTCCAGCTGAAAAATCACCTTCAACTTGTGATATGATAGATATAACACTTGACAATATGAAATGGATCACAAGCCATGATTCTGCAACCACAAAGCTACCTACCCAGCCTATTCACCTAGCATTTTCTCTTCTTTTTGGTTTGGGTGCACTTGAACTAGCATACCCAGCTTTTTGTTCTTTTCTTCTGGCTATCCTCCTATCTACAACTACACTTATTGCATCCAGGGGCTCAGATTAAGCTGTTGAGAACCCTTTTTTCTCTACCTATCTACAAATCTGCCAGGATTAAGCTGTTTGGACAGATATTTATTCTCTATATTCTACAACAGGAAATTGAAACCTAGGGAGGCCAAGATTAAGCTGTTTGGACCTCCCTTAGCCGAAAACTCATAAAAATGGATCAACTCATCAAAAATGGAACACAACAGTGGCATTTAGACTAGCACACTCTCATGGATACTTCTCTGGCCATCTGTAGCAAATATGGAGCATTGCAGCAAGCACAGTATGACATATTTGGCATGAAAAAATGTCGATCATGAAAGATGATTAACCTGCTACAGCAGGAGGCTAACACCTACGACAATTGATTTTAAGTTTAGAAAGCATAAAACAGAGTATGAATTCATGCTGGTAGAGCTTCTTCATACATTTTAAAAATCATTACTCAATAAGATATGAGCCCAGCTAACCAATCAAGAACAACAAAAATAAATTTAAAATAAATAACAAAGTAAATTAATTATTTTTTATAATGTTAAGCTTACAAATTGCAACTTAATTTTTGGTCAAATAGTAAGAAATTAAAAGTCAAATACATATTGAATACGTTATACCCTATGGCCACATGGATAAAAAATTCAAACACGTCCATGAGTGAAATAACACATATTATGAAACTAGCTCACAAAAAGATAGAAGAGATAGATCAATGCCTTAGAATTTAGCCTCTTCGAGGGGGCAACCTCCTTTGCATTACACAAATGAACAATTCTTGGATGATACAAATGAATAAACCTCCTTTCTATATATAGGAGTCTAACGGGTCACAATATAATCAAGTTGACATAACAATAATAACATAAAGACATAACAATAACAATAGTGGGTTTCTATGGGGCACACTAATAACAATATGGGGTCAATAGGGGTGAAATACTAACAATAAGGGCTACAATGACAATAGTAATAGGGGAATCACTAGTATTATAGGGAACTAACATGCCCCTCTCCTTCCGAAAAGCGTTGTCCTTAATGCTTGAGTAGTACTGGATATTTATGTATAAAATTCTAATCCTCCCATATAGAATCTTCAGTGGATAAGTTCTTGCACTTGATGAGATACTCCAAAATTGATCGATTTCGTAGCTATCGAGTTCTTGTTTCTGTGACTGCTTCCGGTTCCAATATGATTTTTCCTTCCTCGTCAAGTTCTAGAAATATTGCTTGAACTGGTAGCTTGTCACCTATAACCTTCTTTAAACATGAAACATGAAACACTGGGTGCACTCGGGAAGCTGCAGGAAGCTCTAATTTGTATGCCATAGTACCAATCTCTTGCAACACCTTGTACGGACCATAATACTTTGGTGATAATTTATTATCCTTCTTAGCTTGCTTGAGGGACATTTGTTTATATGGTTGTAGCTGTAGGAATACCTAGTGACCTACATCAAAACTTCTTTCGCTGTGATCTTGATTTGCCTGTTGTTTCATTCTATTCTGCGCCAATGTGAGGCTATTCTTTAAGAGTTGGAGAACTTCTTGTTGATGCTCAATGGGATGTTCCACTGCTTGACTCTTAGAATTTTATCTTAAATATGATGTGATGGATGGTGGATGATACTCATAAAGTGCCATAAATGGGGTCATTTTTGCTGCATTATGGAAGGAAGTGTTATACCACCATTCAGCCAAAGGTAACCATTTGACCCATTGTGTCTGTTTATCAGATACAAAGCAACGAAGATATCCTTACAAACATTTGTTTACTATCTCAGTTTTCCCATTAGATTGAGGATGATAAGATGAACTATGAGCTAATTGAGTACCGAGACAAGAAAATAATTCTGTCCAAAAATTTCTAGTGAAAATGGGACCTCTGTCGCTTACAATAATCTTTGGGTTTCCATGTAACTTTTGAATTGTTTCCATAAATGCAGTAGAAACTGTATTGGTTTTAAATGGATGTGATAATGCACAAAAGTGTGCATACTTGGTAAGTCTGTCAACTACTACCACGATGACACTCTTTCCTTCGAACTTGGGTAAACTTGTGATAAAATCCATTGAAACCTCCTCCCAACGTTGGCTTGGAATGGATAAAGGTTGTAATAGACCTAGGGTCTTAATTGTTTCAACTTTACTTTTTTGGCAAACCAAACATTCCACCACAAAGTTTTGAATATCCGATTTAAGGCCATCCAAAAAAGATTCCTTCTTAACCCTATGGTAAGTTTTTAAAAATCCTGAGTGCCCTCCTAAGGGAGAAGTGTGCAATTCCATAAGAATCTTTTGTTTGGGTTGGGAATTCTTACATTAGTATAGTGATCTTTGTACCATAACAAATCATTTTTCTAGCTAAATGTATCAGATGTACTGAGATCTTGTTGTAACTTTTGAATGAGTGCCCACACTTCCTCGTCATTCTTCCATTCATCTATTGCTTCGTTTTTCCAATCTGGTTAGATAATAGAAATGGCGCACAACAATGCTTCCACATCCTCATCCTTTCTTGAGAGTGCATCTGCCACAACATTTTGCTTCCCTTTTTTGTAGATGATTTCAAAGTCATAACCCAAAATCTTTGTGATCCATTTTTTTTTCTCTTCAGAGGATATAATCTTTGGTCTAAAAAGTATTTAAGACTATCATGATCTGTTTTTACCTTGCAGCGTCTTCCCATTAGGTAGGGTCACCATTTCTGAAGTGCATGTAGTATTGCCAACATTTTCTTCTCATAAATGGCATTGTGTAAATACTTTCCTTTGATTGGACGAATTTCGAAAGCAATGGGTCTTTGTTCTTGCATTAAAACAACACCAATTCCATTTCCTGAAGCATCACATTCCACAATAAAGGTTTTTGTGAAGTCCGACATAGCTAAGATTGGTGCTTGTAACATTGCCTCTTTAATATGTTCAAAGGACTTTGATGCTTCTGGAGTCCATGAAAATGCATCTTCTTCAATAATGTTGTTAGAAGTGTTGTTATTCTCCCATAATTTTTAACAAAATTGTGATAATACCTTGTCAACCCGAGAAATCCTCGCAGATGCTTTATGGATGTGGGGATTTTCCATTCCTTAATGGCTTTAATTTTTCTAGGGCCTACCCTAACACCTTCAGGAGATACAATATGACCAAGATATTCCACCTCGTGTACTCCAAAGAAACATTTGGAGCTTTTTGCATATAATTGTTTCTCCTCTAATAGTTTGAGCACCCTGTCAACATGTTGAACATGATCCTTCCAAGACTTGCTGTAGATTAATATATCATAAAAAAATACTAACACAAATTTTCTAAGGAAGGGTTTTAAAATGGAATTCATCAAACCTTGAAATGTAGAAGGTGCATTGGTAAGGCCAAAAGGCATGACCAAAAATTCATAATGACCCACATGAGTTCTAAATTTTGTTTTCAGAATGTCTTCAGTCTTCATTCTGATTTGATGATATCTTGAACGAATATCCAACTTGGTGAAGTAAATTGATCCAAGCAATTCATCCAATAATTCATCAATGGAAAGAATGGGGAAATTTATCTTTAATAGTGAGCTTGTTGAGCCCCCTATAATCTAAACACATGTGCCATGATCCATCCTTCTTGTGCACCAATACTACTGGAGTAGAGAAAGAACTTTGACTAGGCTGAATTATACCAACCTCTAGCATTTCTGCAACCATACGTTCAATTTCACTCTTTTGGGCATAGGGATATCTGTACGGACTGATGTTTGGAGGAACACTTCCTAGAATAAAATGAATAGCATGATCATATATCATGAATAGGTGGGAGGCCTTTGGGAGTCTCAAATACCTTGGAATTATTGTCCAAGACATTTTGGAGATCTGGAGAAATAGATGATTTCAATGTGGGAACCTCTAGCAAACATAATTGTGCAATTACGCCTCGTTGTTCCTTCATTAGAAGCTCTGTCATACTGTTAAAGCTGATTATCTTTCCCAGTTTCCATGCAATACCCCTTAATTCAACTTCCTTTCCTTCTGCACAAAATTTCATGAAAAGTTCTTGAAAATTAAAAGCTATTTTACCCAAGGATTGTAGCCATTGGACTCTTAGTACAACATCAACACCACCCATTGGAATGGAAAGAATTGGGTTATTCAATACATATTCTCCTACGGATAGCCTGATATTATGGCACTTTTCAAAGAAATTTATGGTTCCTTCACTTGCAACCATCACTTGACACTCTGGTGTTGGATATAGGAAGAAATTCAATTCCTTGGCTATCTTATAATGAATAAAATTATGGGTACTTCCCAAATCAATCAGCACTATTACCTTTTACTTCTTGATATTTCATTCTATCTTGATAACTTGAGGAGTGGTAATTCCAGCCAATGCATTACAAGAAATGGTCGGATTCATTTCTTCTTTATCTAGGGTTTTCTCCCGCATTATATCCGCTTCTTTTGATATTTCTTGTTCCTTTTCTTCCTCCTCTTCACAATCTATGTAGAATAATTTCTTCTTAGCACACTTATGACCTTTAGTGTATTTGTTATCACAACTATAACAAAGCCCTTTTGCTCCTTTTTCTTCAAATTGTTGTGGCGTCAACCTTGTAGGTTGTGGAAGGCTAGGGGCAACAACACTTCCATATTTATAGTTGTGAGTGGTAGGCTTCCTGGTCGCCATAATTTTGCTTTCCATTTTTCTTGCTAACTTGAATGACTTCTCCAATGAATTAGGTTTCCAAAGGCGAACCTCATGTTGGATATTATCATTTAAAATTCCTATGAACACATCAATCCTATGCTCCTCTGGAATATCTTTTACCCTTATTTTCAATTTCTGGAAGTCCTCAATGTTATCCATCATTGAACCCTTTTGCTTGAGATTTATCAATTGGCTAAAAAAGGTGTTGCTTTTTCTATCCTCATAATGTGTTATCATTTCTTTTGTAAAAATTTCCCAAGTGAAAATTTGTTTACGAGAGCAAAGCCATCGATACCATACAAACTGATGTGGTTCCAAATATAAAGTTGCAATACGTACCTTTTGTGTGTTTTTCACATTATGGAGATCGAAAATTGATCCATCTATAGTATCCATGTTCCGGGATCCTTGCCCTCAAACTTCCTCATATCGATTTTTGGAACATGGTGGGTCTTCAATCCAAAATTAGAGTCTATGAAATCACGATTAACATTTCTTTTGTTCTCATCATGAATTTCTTTACTACCCTTTCACCATTAGTAACCATTTCTTGTAGCAACTTATTCAAATTTATCTTCAATTCTTCCATTCATCTTAGCTTCCATGCCATCCATCTTAGCTTCCATGCCATCCATCTTAACTTGCACTCCATTCATATTAGCTTCCACGCCATTCATCTTGGCTTCATTTACCTTTTGTGAGAGTGAAATTTGTTGTACTTGGTCTTGTAATTTTGATATATCATGTTGCATTTCTTCCTCTTCTTCACGAGGCTTTCAGGTTGCTTACTAGGTGTTTCCATTTTATTTCTTCGGGGAATCAATTAATGCTAATAATTCCTTACTATTCCCTTTGAATTCGTTCAAACTAATTTTTCAAACCAATCTTATGCAAAATGTAGAAACAACTCCACACCTTTTTTTTCACTTTGTAAGAGCTCAATATTGAATCTATTGTATTTTTGTAATTGGGGATATCGAATATCTGAAATCGTGTCTTGCAGTAGCCTTTTGAGTCCTCTTTCTAACCCCAAGTTTGATCAATATTGGAATCTCCAAGGAAAATTTATGCCAAATCTCCCACAGTGACCTAATTATAGACTAGTTCAGTAGGGTGAACTTGTATGAAGTGCCACATGTCACTGTTTCGACCTTATTACCTAAAACTTATATACAGAAAGTTAAAGGCCGTCCTCTTTCTGAAACTTACGAAATTTTAATTTGATGCTCAGAGCAAAAGTTATGACGATTTTCCCCAAATCACATGTTTGGAATGTAATTCAGGAGTCTACAAAAATCCTAACTTCCTTAGATCATATCTCCGAAAATATATTGAGACAAGCTCTGAAATTTGGACCCAAAGTGCAAAACAATTTCTTCTCAAATGAGGTTTTTTTTTTAGCTTCTGAAATGTTTCAGAAAAATTTTTATAGCGAAAATACCACAATGACCTGTTTGGAGCAACGAAACCCTAGAATCCAAAACTCTGATACCAAATGTTATGAAACCAGCTCACAAAAAGATTGAAAAAATAGATCAACGCCTTAGAATTCAACCTCTTTGAGGGGGAAACCTCCTTTACATTACACAAATGAACAATTTTTGGATGATACAAATGACTAAACCTCCTTTCTATATATAGGAGTCTAAGAAGTCACAATATAATCAAGCCGACATAATAGTAATAATATAAGGGCTCAACAATAACAATAGTGGGTTTCTACGGGGCATACTAATAACAATATGGGGACAATAGAGGTACAATAATAACAAGAAGGGCTACAATGACAATAGTAATGGGGAAATCACTAGTATTATAGGGACCTAACAACACATCCAAAATATGAGGTAATAAGATATAATTAAATAAATTCAAACTTAAACATCCATGAGTGAAATAACACATCCACGAGGTAACAACTATCTGTGGGAGAATTAATTAAATAAACAAGACAAGAAGTGAATTAAATAAAAAAATAAGATTAATAAAGTCCCCACCCATGTTAATTAAATAAATTGAAGTAAATAAAAAATAAAAGTCATAAAGTCACTGCCCATGTTAATTGAAGTAAATAAAAAAAGTTAAGAGTTATAAATTACAATGAGTTTGTTCAGTAATACATGCCTTAACATTACAAATTATAATGAGTTAATGAGTAATACATGTCTTAACATTACAATAACAATAAATTACAATGAGTTTGTTAGGTAATACATGTCTTAATATTACAAATAAGTTTGTTGAGTAATACATGTCTTAACGTTACAATAGATTACAATGAGTTTGTAATACATGTCTTAACATTACAAATTACAATGAGTTTGTTGAGCAATACATGTCTTATAATATTATAACTTGCATGATTAGTTACCCAGGGAATTACGTGTTGAGTAAACTTAACATTAAAACGAGTTTGTTGAGTAATACATGTCTTAATATCCAATTACAATGAGTTTGTTGAGTAATACATGTCATATAATATTATAACTTGCATGATTAGTTACTCAGACAATTACGTGTTGAGTAATCTTAACATTACAATGAGTTTGTTGAGTAATACATGTCTTATAATATTATAAATTGCATAATTAGTTACCTAGCTAGTTACGTAGCTGTCGTGGGAACATAAAGACATTGCCATCATTACAATTATGAGGTAATAAGATATAAGTAAATAAATTCAAACTTAAACATCCATGAGTAAAATAACACATCCATGAGGTAACGATCATCTGTGGGAGAATTAACATTACCATCGTTACAATTATGAGGTAATAAGATATAAGTAAATAAATTCAAACTTAAACATCCATGAGTGAAATCACACATCCATGAGGTAACGACCATATGTGGGAGAATTAACTAAATAAACAAGATGAGCAGCAAGTCCCTCCCCATGTTAATTGAAGTAAATAAAAAAACAAAAAAAAAGAGAATTAACTAAATAAACAAGACGAGCAGCAAGTCCCTCCCCATGTTAATTGAAGTAAATAAAAAAAATAAAAAAATAAGGGTCTTAGACTATTGCATAAATTACAACGAGTTTGTTGAGTAATACAGGCTTTAACATTACAATGAGTTTGTTGAGTAATACATGTCTTAATATTCGATTACAATGAATTTGTTTAGTAATACATGTCTTATAATATTATAACTTGCATGATTAGTTACCCAGACAGTTACGTAGCTTCCGTGGGAGCATATGGACATTGCCATTAGTAACTATGTAAAATACCATTCTCTACCCAAAACTAAAGTTTTGCGAAATCACAGTCCAAGTTCAATTTTCTAGAACCTAAATGAATTTACGGGTTTATTACTAATTTTGTTCAATCAATTGTTTGTGAGGTGCTTTTTTCAATGGGAAAAAATAATTTTCATAACCATTTAAAATTTATTACTTCACAATCACAAAGTAACAATAATAGTAGACTTTTGAGATGATATACTCACTGTGGTGGACTTGATCACACAACATTAATGATCCCCACACCCATCCTTGCTGCAATTGCTGAACCTGTTGCCAAAGCAACTTCTCCAAGCTCCAAGACCCACAGTATAATTGTTGAACAATCCACCAAACCAAGATATCTATTGGACCAGTTTATAGAATCAGAAGGCTTATGAATGTGTGAAGGGTGAAGCAGTATTCCACTCTGCAAGATCACTGTTTGTGTTCTATCCCTAAGTTATATGCCGCTAAGTCAAATATATTCCTAGAAGTTTGAATGCAATTATAGATCTCCAATTATCATTTCTAAATAACTGTAAATAGGTCACCTTTGGCTTATTTGAGCTTAATATCTGCTATCCTGCTCTGAGATGTTTCTTCTTTGCTTAAGCAATGGGAGAAATGATAAATAAGGCATTCACTAAATATAATTTGGTTATTGATTTGTAGTCAAAAACTTAGGTTTTACCTTCCAGATTTCAATGCATGAAGTAATTGGAAATGTTGGTAGTATGTTCTATGGGAGAAATGATAAATAAGGCATTCCCTAAACATAAATTGGTTATTGATTTGAGGTCAAAAACTTAGGTTTTACCTTCCAAATTTCAATGCATGAAGCAATTGGAAATGCTGGTAGTATGTGTTTCCCTGAAATTCATATGATGGCTCGAGTTCTCCTTCACTTTGGTCCTGTGCAAGTTTAGAGTGTATAAGAGTGAACCTTTATTTTAAGAAGTTAGGTTTATGGTTGATGCCAATAGGGTTCTGGTTTCTGTAAACCAGTGCATGCCGAAGGGTCAAGTTGGTGCACAATCCTAGTGCATGACCTTGTCGTTCAAGAAACAACCCAACATTATGTGAAGAACATACAACAAAAGTCCAACTCTTTGGCAATTTATGAATTGCAGGAGGTTTGTTATGCAACCAGCTCACAAAATAGAAGAAAGAGATAGATCAATGACTTCGAAAGTAGCCTCTTGGAGGGGGAAACCTCATTTACATTACACAAATGAAAAATTCTTGAATGATACAAATGACAAGACCTCCTTTATATATATATCGGAGTATAAGGGGTTACAATATAATCAAAGCCGATATAACAATACTAATGTAAGGGCACAACAATAAAAATAGTGGGCTTCTATGAGGCACAATAATAACAGTATGAGGAAAACATGGGCACAACAATAACAATAAGGGGCTATAATGAAAATAATAATAAGGGAATACACTAGTATTATAGGGACCTAACATGCCCCTCTCCTTCCAAAAAGTGTTGTCCTCAACGGTTGAGTAGTTCTGGATGCTTATGTATAAATTTCTCATCCTCCTATGTGTAATCTTCAACGGATAAGTTCTTTCACTTGATGAGATACTTTGAAATTGATCGATTTTGTAGCCGTCGAGTTCTTGTTTTTTTTATCGCTTCAGGTTCCAATATGATTTTTCCTTCCTCGTCAAGTTCTGGCAATATTGTTTGAATTAGGATCTTGTCACCTATAACCTTCTTTAAGCATGAAACATGGAAAGCTAGGTGCACTTGGGAAGATGCAGGAAGTTCCAATTTGTATGCCATAGTACCAATCTTTTGCAACACCTTTTACGAACCATAATAATTTGGTGCTAATTTATTATCCTTCTCAGATTGTTTGAGGGACATTTGTATGTATGGTTGTAGTCGTAGAAATACCCAGTCACCTACATCAAAACTTCTTTCATTGCGATGTTGATCTGCCTGTTGTTTCATTCTATTCTGTGCCAAAGTGAGGTTATCCTTTAAGAGTTGGAGAAATTTTTGTTGATGCTCGATGTGATCTTCCACTGCTTGAACCTTAGAATTTTCTCTTAAATATGATGTGATGAACAATGGATGATATCCATAAAGTGCCATAAATGGGGTCATTTTTGTTGCAGTATGGAAGGAAGTTTTATACCACCATTCAGCCATAGGTAACCATTTGACCCATTGTGTCTGTTTATCAGATACAAAGCAACGAAGATATCCTTCCAAACATTTTTTTCACTATATCAGTTTTCCCATCAGATTGAGGATGATAAGAAGAGCTATGAGCTAACTAAGTACCCATATAAGAAAATAATTTTGTCCAAAAATTTCTAGTGAAAATAGGATCTATGTCGCTTACAATAATCTTTTGATTTCCATGTAGCATTTGAATTGTTTCCATAAATGCAGTAGCAACTATACTAGCTTTAAATGGATGAGATAATGCACAAAAGTGTGCATACTTGGCAAGTCTATAAACTACCACCATGATGACACTCTTTCCTTCGGACTTGGGTAAACCTGTGATAAAATCCATTGAAACCTCCTCCCAATGTTGACTTGGAATGGATAAAGGTTATAATAGACCGGAGATCTTAATTGTCTCAAATTTATTTTGTTGGCAAACCAACAATTCCACCACAAACTTTTGAATATCAAATTTAAGGTCATCCCAAAAAAATTCCTTCTTAACCTTGTGGTAAGTTTTTAAAAATCTTGAAAGCCCTCCTAATGGAGAGGTGTGAATTTCCAGAAGAATATTTTGTTTGAGTTGGGAATTCTTACAGAGGTATAAGCAATCTTTGTACCATAACGAATCATTTTGGTAGCTAAATGTATCCAATGTACTAGGATCTTGTTGCAACTTTTGACTGAGTGCCCACACTTCTTCGTCATTCTCCCATTCAACCCTTGCTTCGTTTATCCAATTTGGTTGGATAATATAAATGGAACAAAGCAATTCTTGCACATCCTCATCCTTTCTTGAGAGTGCATCTACAACAACATTTTGCTTCCCTTTTTTGTAGATGATTTCAAAGTCATAACCCAACATCTTTGTGACCCATTTTTGTTGCTCATCTGGAGATAATCTTTGTTCTAAAGAGTATTTAAGACTATTATGATATGTTTTTACCTTGAAGTGTCTTCCCATTAGGTAAGGTCTCCATTTCTTAAGTGCATGTAGTATTGCCAACATTTCTTTTTCATAAATAGCTTTGTGTATATACTTTCCTTTGATTGGATGACTTTCAAAAGCAATGGGTCTTTCTTCTTGCATTAAAATAACACCAATTCCATTTCCTGAGGCATCACATTCCACAATAAAGGTTTTTGTGAAGTCTGGTGTAGCTAAGACCGATGCTTGGCACATTTCCTCTTTAAGATGTTCAAAGGCCTTCATTGCTTCTCGAGTCCAAGAAAATGCATATTTCTTCAGTAATGTTGTTAGAGGTGCTGCTATTCTCCCATAATTCTTAACAAACCTGTGATAATACCTTGTCAACCCAAGAAATCCTTGCAAATTCTTTATGGATGTGGGGATTTTCCATTCCTTAATGGCTTTAATTTTGCTAGGGTCTACCTTAACATCTTCATGACATACAATATGACCCCAAGACTTGCTGTAGATTAGTATATCATCAATAAATACTGACACAAATTTTCTAAGGGTGGGTTTGAAAATGGAATTCATCAAACCTTGAAATGTGGAAGGAGGATTGGTAAGGCCAAAAGGAATTAAAAAAATTAAGAATGACCCTCATGAGTTCTAAATGTTGTTTTTGGAATGTCTTCAGTCTTCATTCTGATTTGATGATATTCTAAAGGAAGTTCCAACTTGGTGAAGTAAATTTCTCCATGAAATTAATCCAATAATTCATCAATGATAGGAATGGGAAATTTATCTTTAATAGTGAGTTTTTTGAGTTCCCTATAATCCGGACACATGCACCAATACTACTGGAGCAGAGAAAGAACTTTGACTAGGTTGAATTATACCAGCCTTTAGCATTTCTGCAACCATAAGTTCAATTTCACTCTTTTGGGCATAGGGATGTCTGTAAGGCCTGATATTTGGAGGAACACTTCCTGGAATAAAATGAATAGAATGATCATGATCACGAATAGGTGGGAGTCCTTTGGGAGTCTCAAATAATTTGGAATGATTGTCCAAGACTTTTTGGAGATTTGGAGAAATAAATGATTTCAATGTGGGAACCTCTAGCGAACTTTGACTAGGTTGAACTATACCAACCTCTAGCATTTCTACAACCATATGTTCAATTTTAGTCTTTTGGGCATAGGGATGTGCGTAAGGCCTAATGTTTGGAGGAACACTTCCTAGAATAAAATGAATAGCATGATCATGATCACGAATAGGTGGGAGGCCTTTGGGAGTCTCAAATACCTTGGAATGATTGTCGAAGACTTTTTGGAGATTTGTAGAAATAAATGATTTCGATGTGGGAACCTCTAGCGAACATTATTGTGTACTTACACCTCATTGTTCTTTATTTATAAGATTTTTCATGCCATTAGAGCTGATTATCTTTCTCGGTTACCTTGCGATACCACTTAATTCAACTTCCTTTCCTTATGAATTTTTTTTCAAGAAAATTTCTTGAAAATTAAAAGCTATCGTACCCAAAGATTGTAGCCATTGGACTCCTAGTACAACATCAACACCACCCATTGGAATGGAAAGCATTGGACTATTCAAAAAATATTCTCCCATGGATAGCTTGATATTATGACACTTTCCATAGCAATTTATGGTTCCTCCATTTGCAACCATCACTTGACACTCTCGCGTTGGATATAGGAAGCAATTCAATTCCTTGGCTATCTTACAATGAATGCAATTATGGGTACTACCTGAATCAATCAACACTATTACATTTTTTTTTCTTGATGTGTCCTTCTATCTTGATAGTTTGAGGAGTGGTAATTCCGGCCAATGCATTACAAGATATGGTCGGGTTCATTTCTTCTTTCTCTAAGGTTTTTTCCTAGTGTGTGTCCTCTTCTTTTGATGTTTGTTGTTCCTTTTATTCCTCCTCTTCACAATCTATGTAAAATAATTTTTTCTCAGCACACTTATGACCTTTAGTGTATTTTCTATCACAACTGTAACAAATCCCTTTTTCTATTTTTTCTTCCAATTGTTGTGATGTCAACCTTGTAGGTTATGGAAGGCTAGGGGCAACAACACTTCCATATTTATAGTAGTGAGTGGTAGGCTTCCTGGTTGCGATAATTTTTCTTTCCATTTTTCTTGTTAACCTAAATGACTTCTCCAATGAATCAGGTTTCCAAAGGAAAACCTCATGTTGGATATTATCCTTTACGGTCCCTATGAACACATCAATCCTATGCTCCTTTGAAATATATTTTACCCTTATGTTCAACGTTTGGAAGTCCTCAATGTGCTCCATCATTGAACCCTTTTGTTTGAGATTTATCAATTGACTAAAAAAAATGTTTCTTTTTGTACCCTCATAATGTGCTATCATTTCTTCCGTAAAAATTGCCCAAGTGACAATTCTTTTATGAGAGCAAAGCCATCGATACCATACAAACTGATTTGGTTCCAAATATAAAGTTGCAATACATACCTTTTGTGTGTTTTTCACATTATGGAGATCGAAAAATTGCTCCATCTGTAGTATCCATGTTTTGGGATCCTTGCCCTCAAAGTTCCTCATATCGATTTTTGGAACACGGTGGGTCTTCAATCCAACGTTGGAGTCTATGGAATCATGACAAACATTTCTTTTGTTCTCATCATGAGTTTCCTTTACTACCATTTCACCATTAGTAAAAATTTCTTGTAGCAACTTTGTCAAATCTATATTCAAATCTTCCATGTTGCCTTTAAGTTTTTCTTCTATACTATCCATCTTAACTTCCATGCCATTCTTTAAACCATCCATCTCAGTTTTAGTTACTTTTTGTGAGAGATAAATTTGTTTTACTTGGTCTCGTAATTTTGATATAACATGTTGCATTTCTTCCTTTTCTTCATGTGTCATAGTAGAGATTTCAGGTTGCTTACTAAGTGTTTCCATTTTATTTCTTTGGGTCATCAATGAATGATAATTATGCTTCAAAATTCCCTTTGAATCACTTCAAAATACTTTCTCAAACAAAACTTATGAAAATTAAAAAAAAAAATACACTTATTTATTTATTTTTAATATATATATATATATATATATATATATAGATATATATTTAGATATATATTATTATTATTATTTTTTCTTTGTATGAGCTCGATCTTGAAACACCTATAACTCTGTAATTTCATATCTTCAAGTTTTGAAATTCGGTCTATGAGAGCCCTTTGAGTCCTCTTTCCAACCCCACAAGTCTGATCATGATTGGATTCTCCAAGAAACAGTTATGCCCAATATCCTGTGATGATCTAATTATAGACTAGTTTAGTAGAGTGAACTTGTACGAGGTGCCACGTGTCATTGTTTCAACCTCCGACTCTCAAAACGATATCGAAAAACTACAATCCGTTCTATTTCTATCACTTTTTATGAAATTTGAATCTGATGCTTAGAGAGAAGTTATGATGATTTTCCCAATGTGACTTGTTTGAGATCGAATTCGGGAGCCTGTAAAAACCATAACTTCCTCAATTCATATCTCCGAAAATATAGCGCGAAAAGATCTGAAATTCAGTCACAAAGTTCATCATGATTGTGGCTCAAATGGGTTTTAATCCAGCTTCTGAAACTTTGTAGAAAACAAGTCATAGCGAAAATGCCATGATATCCTGCTTTGAAGCAGCGAAACCCTAAAATCCAAAGCTCTGATACCAATTGTTATGCAACCAACTCACAAAATAGAAGAAAGAGATAGATCAACGACTTTCAAAAGTAGCCTCTTCGAGGGGGAAACCTCCTTTACATTACACAAATGAACAATTCTTAAATGATACAAATGACAAGACCTCCTTTCTATATATAGGAGTCTAAGGGGTCACAATATATTCAGAGCTGACATAACAATAATAATGTAAGGGCACAACGATAAAAATAGTGGGCTTCTACGGGGAATAGTAATAATAGTATGAGGACAACATGGGCACAACAATAAAAATAAGGGGCTATAATGACAATAATAATAAGGGAATACACTAGAATTAGAGGGACCTAACAAGGTCCTTTCAGCAAAGGCTGAGGTTGGCCCCTTGCCCTACTGTTTATGATTTCTGTGGGATTTACACATATTTCTCCTTTACTGTGGTGTAATGGGTGGTGCTTCTATCGTTGTCTTTTAGATAGTTGATGGATTTACATTTGGAGACTAAGAGGGAAAGTAAGGTTGAAGAGCACAAGGTTGAAATGAATTGCAATCCTAATGGTAGATTGACGTTAACATCACATTTAACATGATGTATGGTAGTGATTCTATAGTTTATAAAGTTTATATTGTGTATATTTATGGTTAAACAATATCTGTATTTATGAAATACTACTCGTTAACAGTTTATATTGTGTATGTTTATGATTAAACAATATTTGTATTTATGAAATAATGCTCGCTGGCATTAGCTGGCATCACTTTATTTGCCATCAGAGTCTTTAGGATATTTTTACTGGTTAAATGATTTGACCTCTTAACACTTATTGAAGTTGTGAATTTGGGATTATGATCTATTTTGAAGTTGTCTTGTAGTCAGTAGTATGTAATGTTTACAATGATTTTTATTATGTCAATCATTAGATATATGCATCTGAATGTTAGTAAATGATAAGTATTTTTATAAGTTGAGTAAATAATAGTGCAAAATACAAAATTTTGGGTCTCTTGCAACAAAGCTAATGGAAAAAGCCATGCACCCTTCAGAAAATGATTGGGATGTAGCAGTAAAAGACATGACAATATTTAACGAGTTTTTGCTTTGTCTAGTAAGTAAGCACTTGCAAATAGTAAGCACTTGAAAATACGTGTCATTTCCCATTCATAGTTAATGCCAATATGAGTCTTTGTTTTATCTATTACACTTTTTGGTTCATTTTCCATATGGAATGAATCCATGAACATGCATAACTGTTGTTGGAATCTCTTTTACTGTTGCTCTGAAGCTATTTAAAATAAATGCATAGAGTTGATCATTGCTACCGAAGATCAGCAACAAGTCCATGCCCAAGAGAATGAGTGTTGCACTAAGGGAATTTTTCCTTTTCTGTCAAATAATTCTATCTCTTCTGTCAAAGAATTCTGTTTCCTGTCAAAATTTTGACTCATGTCAAGTAGCAAGAACTCCTCTTTCTGAAGGTTGACTTATCTAGCTATTCGTGTATTTTGACTTATGACTTAAATTCATTTGAATAAGTTGATGCTATCGATCATTATCTACCACAAACCCTCAATTCAACATGAAAAAAAAACAAATAAAAATTGTGAACGGTATCAATGTTGTGAATAATCGCAAAATAACATGCACTGATCTACTCCAACTGATCGAGTACCTGAAATATATTAGAATATTTTTCTATTATTCTTACATGGACTTTCACTAGGGAAATTGCATGCCTCCCCGAGGCTACATCATGCAATTAGTTTCTTTAGACCACATACTTGAGACTATCACTAACTTTATGCATTCCAAAGTGGGAGTTGAATTCAATTTTTGGGCCATGATTCTCACTAGTATACAAGGTTGTATCCAAGACCATCTGGTTGGTGATAGCATTAAGACACCAATATAGTTTTAAACTACTAGCCTTGGTTTGAAATGTTAACAAGGATTACCTGTAACTTCATGCCACAACTTTGACATTTTCCTCAGCTCTGCTTTATAAATATGGATAAAGGCTAATTTTAGGAAAGTGGACCTAGGTTAGGAATAGAAGCTATATCAAAAGGATATAAATATGCACATTTAGGTAACACTGTAACCATCCAATATTTGGCCAATATTATTGAAGAGATATGTCCTCATGTTACATGAAATCTTAGTATATCTCATGCATCTACAGTTTATTAGAGATGAATTATGTTAGAAACAAGAAAAAACTTGCAAAACATAGACCTTCACACAAACGGTCCATGAAATAAGAAAAATAAAATTATTCCCATTTACAAATATAATTGTGATTCAAGAAAATAATTCAAATAGACTAAATAGATTTTGAACCAACACTGTAAGAAATATGTGGAGGGTGTAAGCAACATGTGGAGGGTATACATATTGATAGATGGGCACTCACCCTTGCCTCTGCAAATCTCCTCTTCCGCCTCAAAGCTTTAGGGAAGAAAATATCTTGGTAGGTTTTTTAAATACATGTCTAAAATCAAAATGCATGGAGGAGATACTTGTCTACTGAAAGGATATTCAAATTTGAGAATGGAATGGAGCCATATGTAAGTCAGGTCTATTTGCTGAGAGGATAACCCAATTTCAGAGAGAAATGGAACTAAGTGGAGGTAAATCACCAATTGGCAACAACCTGGAGAGAAGTGATCCGTCCACTGAAAGGATATTCCAATTTTAGAGATCAATTGAACCATATGGAAGCCAGGTTTGTCAACTAAGAGGATATTCCGGTTTCAGAGAGAAATGGACAAAAACCATGAAATTTTGTCTTTGGCACTGCTTACCTTGTGTTTCTAGCTATTTTATGCAAGGATTTTCTGTAGCCCTTTCTAAAATAGGATTGTGACAGACTAAACTATGCAGGTTGAATGTTTGGATCTCCATTTTTGAGAACTATGAAGCATAAAATGGTTTAGCACCTAGGCCTATGATCCAATTCACCCAGTTCATATTCATGTTTAAACTTCATATTAAATTTGGAAAAAAGTCACCAATACCAAAGAATATGGTAAAATACACTAGTGAGTTTAAGAAAGCCAATTCAATGAATTTCATTATAGCTTCATATATTCAAACAAAAACCAAATACAAATTTCAAACGTAACCCAAGAATATGTCAAAATTAATAGTCAACTTTTAGAACTGGACTCATGAATATATACATTTGTGATTTTGTTTTTACAATTTTTAAACTGAACATAAAACGAATCTTCAAATTTATTTATTGTAATATCCCGAAAAACGAAATAATCAAACAATTTGGCACATCTAGGTGTTTTAGTTAAAAATAATTGCAATCAAAATTCTAAACAAAATGGGATCTTAAGAAGAAACCTTTATTTATATTAATAAATGAAGGAAATGTACATGCCCATACAATAAATTTCAAGCCCTTGCAATGACATGCATAACTTCTTATCAAAATGAGAAGACAAATTAAATTAAGCACAATTGTGGACCCTGGATGGATCCACCAAACAAAATAACACCCATGGGATTTTCGTCCTTGGGATCAAACTGGAACTGGCCATGCCAAGTTCTAAAGAAAAACACAACAAGATAAATAAACTCGAATGAATCAAATGCTTAGCTTCTATCCCCTTTTATAGGCTTGATGGACTCTCTAAAGATCCTATTTTATTATTTTCCCTCGAAAAATGAAGGCAAATACCATGGGCTGATACCATGGGAAAATACCACAGTAAATACCATGGAAAAATTTTGTCCATTTTGACCAGATCAAGAAAGGGAATATTACAAATCCTCCTTCCCAAATATTTCTTTCCCTCGAGAAATTCACTTCTATCCACAATAGAAGCATTGATACCTGGATCCCATACAACCTGAGGTGTTATTCCATTCCTCCATACCACATGACCCTAAATTGATCCTTAAATACCTAGATCCAAAATGATCCTCTGACCAATCCTTCCCTTGATAGATTCATTTGGATCCCAAACAATCCTCTTACCAATCTTGACCCCAATGGATTCTCCTGGATCCCAGTGCCACCTAAGCCCTCGGAGCTATGGGTTATGGTACCATCTCTGCCCTCCATCGCTGCTCGTGCCAAAGGGTCCAAGCTACAATATATGCTTTGATGTGAGTATCCTCATAGGAATCAACCCATCAATAGAGTACCAACTCATAATATCTCACCAATCCATGCCTTGGGAAGGATGAATACCTGCAAATCTACTATGTTGATGATGCTCAATGCTAAACTCATGCTAATCCATTCGATTACCCAAACATGATGCATTTGGAGAAATCGGCCCTACTCTTCCCAGTTTATAAAGGTGGGTTGGTAGTGTTGTAATCCTTATCTATGTACTCCTGTAGAGGGTTGCTATGGAACGCTCAACTGTATTCCTATTATTTCCTTGTGAGGGACTTGAGTCGTTCCTCAACATTAGATAGATTGGTCATTGATTCGACACATATCCCTATGAGCTCCTCAAATTTTCTATTCTCTTGTAAGAAAGTGTCTCAGACTGTCCAGACTCTCTGCTTCAACATCATAAGATCTGTCTTGAAATGCATGATCCTTTCTTGAAAGTCCTCTACTGGAAATTCTAGTGCCCTGTTGAATGTCTCTATATCTGTCTGCACCGGATGCCCCATGACCACAACTTCAACTTGAACCTTTGACTGACCCTCCAGAAATGGCTCATCTTGCATACTATATTTTCCATGCTGCCCCACATGATCATGCTCATCTTGTCAGATTATTACTACTCGCTCCTCATTTGATTCTCCTTGAATGTCTTCTTCCTGGCCTTCTCCACATGTGGAGATAAGTTGTCCACCCTCTATGGTTGTCACATATGAATGTACCAGTGGACTGTTATTTACACCTGATTACACATACTCTTTATGGATGTTATATTGGATATCTATAAACTCAACTACCACATCATTAGGAGGAATTACCTCCTTCCTTTCTCCATGTACTTTTTCAAGCTGACTAATTATCATTGGCTTGTCCTGCAAGTTTCTCTAAAAAACATGGTGTTGTTGTTCACCATTTGTACTTGACTGCTTGGATTCGTCATAGGTTCTCTTATGAAAACCAGTGAACCCAACTGTGGATCAATCCCCATGATCTGCCCTTGTTGCCTCCTTATCACCTGGACATGAATGGTTAAGGCCCAAGGTCCCTTGCAGATAAAACATAGTATTCTCCTCAGTTCATTCTTGCTACAGATTTTGTTCTTGCTTCCTCCATCAATCCTTCTCAACTCCTTCCTAGTTAGCACCCTTTTGAGAAATTTTATGTTTTTCCTGACCAAATTCTCGACTAGATCATAGGCAACTAGTGATCCCTGTGGTTCCTTCCTCCAAATGGTCAATAATTTGGATCTTAGTATCTTGCAGATGTCAGCATTGCCTTCTAAGATTAGAGACACAATCTTGCACACTTGTTTTGACATGGTCTAAATGAGCTGATGTAATACTGGTGTAAAAGTTTTGGAGCAACTAAAAGATCAACTCATCACATTCCAAATTCAGCATGAATATGCCAAAGCTAAATTCTTACATGAGTTTTAAAATTTTTCACCGATTCTGAAAGGTGGGAAGCATGATGTTATTCAATCCCTGAAGGGTTTCTACTATCAGCAGCAGTGTATCTCTCATGATATCATTATTGTAGGGCAATAATGATGATGTTAGAGCTATGATCCCATTGAGACAAGAAGCAACTGTGAGCCTAACCTCTTCACAAGGATGTTCCCAAATTTTGGGTTGTATCAATTCAAACATGGATGGCTTGAGATCCCAACTGAGTTTCTTCCATTCTTGCTGCCCCACCTTAGACAAACATGTGTCTAATTCCTCCAACTTAAGAAGGGCGTCTCCTAATTTTATACACTACAACTCGAATCCAAGTTCAAAGAGATACTTAGTTCTGAAATATTCCTTTTGAATATCATTTGACTGTTGAAGGATAGCATGGATATTTTGAGAGAAATCCATGTTGTTATGCTCTTGCTTTTGATCTGCATGTTGTTTCCATTTTTGATCCACCAAAGTATTGCAGCGTAGAGGACCAGTGAATGTACTAATATATTGATTCCTCAGGCGTTTCCAAAAGTAAAGTGATGACATTATGGCTTGGCATTAGCGGATTTAAACGCTTGGTCTTCTCTCTCTCCTTGGCTTCTTCAATAAAACTGATTTACCTCCTTTGAGCAGAGATAATAAACCCTTGTAGAAATAATAATAAATTGTTCTCCTGCAATAATAACCTTGATCTAGATCTCCTATGTGGTGATACCACTCAAATATAATAAGAGCAGATCAATTGAAAACTTAGGTCATAATATCTTCCTCAGAAATCAATCTATACTAAGCAAATGATGAATCTTTAGCCTCCATACCACCATAAAATACCCAAGACAAAATATGACCACTATCTTTGAAGACTTTATTTTATTTTCAACTAACACTCCACTTAATTCACTTAATTTCAAAGGAACCATTTAATACACTCTTTCCATATAAAACAAACTCCTTTCATGCAACCCATACGTTACACCATACAATAATTAAAAGAAAAAAGGCTCAACCACATTATTTGATTATGACAACCAACCATGCCAATTCATAAGACTTAATACATTGGCCCTTTATATAATTTACCATCACCGTGTGCTTTGAGAGCTTCGACAAGCCCTTGCATCCAAAAGAAATTTGAATGAAGCTCCTAACTGTAGTGGCTTTATTTGAGATCTGCCCACTTGTTGTGATTTATTGGGACGGTCCTTTGGTTTGGTTTGGAACAACGCACTATGAATCAGCCCCACACTGCTGCAATAAGAATAATCAGAGTGTTCCCACACGGTTTTGATCTCTGCAGTTGTTTCAATGCGTGTTCGGAAGGGTTGGCTCGGTTATGTCTCAGTGTTGGAATGTTGTACGATCTTGAAGCTCTGCATGGTTGTACCTTGACTCCCTAAAGCCATGACTATAGTTTTTGCAAGGACCACGACTCTGTTCACAACCCACGGCTCTTGGCGACCTGACCTAATCAATGCAAATCACAGCGGTTGACTTGAATGTCCCACTCGACCATTGTCCCCAAAAACCCATGGCTCTCCATGTGAAGATGAGGACCTTTGGTGCATGGAGGGCTATCGGTCTTAGCTCAGATCTGATCTGTTAGCCTCAACAACAGCTAGATGCAGTCAAATGGATTGGTCAATTTCTCAACTCGCTACCTCTCCTTATGATGTTGTAAAAGATAATTTTTTCCAATCAACCTGAAATCCTTAGATGGAAAGCTTTCCTAAGCTCTCGATCAAATCACCAAAGAAACATTAGAACTCTTTTTCTCCATAAAACAAAATGAACTCATGGCCCTTCAACATAATCCGATGCAATAACTTCAATGAACCAAGGCAATCAACTCGTCTTTGCAATAAATTTGAAACCAATGCTCTTCATCTAGAAATTGATTGATGTGGAAAACCCAGTAATATATCTGTATATATATGTGTGTGTGTGTGTGGGGAAAACCTTTTACAAATATAGATCTATTCGGCCAACACTTTGTGGAAAATAGAAAATGGGAGACATATTAGGGTGATATTAAGTACCATCGAAGATGGAAATGCAAGAAATGGTAAGAATAAATCCCACCAAAATTTCCTGCATAGAACCCTCTTCCGTGTGTGGCAGGATGCATAACTCTGATACCACTGTAATATCCCAAATAGCGAAGTAATCAACCAATATGGCACATTTTTAACTGTAATAGTTAAAAATGATTGCAATCAAAACACTAAACACAATGGGATCTAAAAATGCAGCCTTTATTTATATTAATAATTGAAGGAAAGGTACATGCCCATACAATAAATTTCAAGCCCTTGCAATTGCATGCACGAATGATTATCAAAATGAAAAGACAAATGAAATTAAGCATAATGGTGGACCCTCGATGGATCCGCTAGAAAAAACAACACCCATGGGGTTTTCATCCCTGGGATTCTCAAGAAAAACACAAGATAAATAAACTCAAATGAATTAAAAACACAAGATAAATAAACTCGAATGAATCAAACAATTAGCTTCTATCTCCTCGAATGAATCAAATGCTTAGCTTCTATCCCCTTTCATAGGCTTAGCTTCTATCCCCTTTTATAGGTTTGATGGAATCTCTAAAGATCCTATTTTATTATTTTCCCTCAAAAACTGAAAGCAAATACCATGGGATGATACCATGGGAAAATACCACGGTATACCACGGTAAATACCATGGACAGATTCCGTCCATTTTGACCAGATCAAGAAAGAGAATATTACATTTTTTAAACTTATAAAAAGTTCTGCACAGTCTATTGAATTCACCCCCGCTTGCGATTCAATGAAATTAGATTTTTTTTGAAAAACGTCCACCATGCGTAGTGACTACGACAAATCATTTTAGCTACATTTGGATCTGTGGGAGTGCTTTGCATGTAGCATGTTGTGCATCAATCCACTTCTTTTCACTATGCAGAGCTTTGCTAGTTTTGTAAGAAATCACAAGAACGTGTATAAGTTTGTTTGCTTGCCTATATTTGTTATGAATTACACTATGTAGACAATTGTGACAGAATTCATGTGAACGTGTATAAGCCTATTTTCTTGCCTATATTTGTTATGAATTACACTATGTAGATGATTGTGACAGAATTCATGACCTTGTCATGCTTGCTGGAGTGGCAGAACCTTTTAGAGAGACTGCAAAATGCTGATTTTAAGACCATGATAAGAAGATTCCACACTTAGAAAGACTAACCTAAAACACTAGGTAACTACAAATTGAAAATTTCAATCAGAACAAAAGATCCAAAAGATCCAAGTATGTTAATCCAAAAAATATATATGATGGAAAAATTTACAACGAAAGAGAAACTGACTTTCAAACCTTCTATTGCTTTTCATTAAATCAGAAAATCAAATCTGCTATAGCCAACTAACCTAAAACACTAGGTAACTGCAAATTGAAATTTTCAATCAAAACAACAGATCCAAGTATGTTAATCCACAAAATACATATGATGGAAAAATTTACTAAACAGTGAGAGAGAAACTAATTTTCAAACTTGCTAATGCTTTTCATTAAATCAAAAAATCAACTCTACTATAACCAACTCGGAAAATCACTTCACTCCTTGAATCAAAATTTATTAAAAAAAACCTCTTGTTGATCATTTTCTTAAGAAATTGAAGCTTTAGTGGGAACATGTGAATGAAAATAACATGAGTATTTCACGGGAAGTTATCCCCTTTGATTTGTAGATGAATGTGATCATGCTACCGATAATAAATCATCAAGAGTCCTAGAATTTTCCAGTGTGTTGAAGTTTTCATTGGCATCCCACGAACATCAAAAGAATAACCTATCCAATAACTTAATTGTCCAGATTAAGTCCAGATTTGAAAGATTGTTGACAAAAAGCTCTGGAAAGAATTGTACAATAACTCAAACTCACAAGACTCAATGTAAACTATCTAACAACATAAAGACAAGAATTCAAATCTGTTGTGATAATTGGGGAAATGAGGAAAGAAACAAAGATTTAGTTACACATAGACCAAGAAAGATTCATAACTGACTTTAAAACTGAAACCAAACACACAAATAAAAAACACAAGATTTACGTGGTAAAACCTTGACAAGGTGTCAAGGAAACATCCACGGGGCAAGGGATTTTAATCTCTATTAATTCACCAATGATTCTCCACACTTACATTTCTCGGGCATTCACTAGTTTTATATAAGCCTCCTCTGTTACATAACTGTTGTTTCGGTATAAAACTAACTAGTAGTAACTAATACAATTATTACTCATATTTACATAATTTGTTCTCAAACTTCCAACAAACTCCACCTTGACAACAATTTTCCTAATCCCTTGCCCATGCCCATTCTGTTGGCATTATGACACAGGTTTGGTGCTATGATACAGGTGTTGTCCTTGATGGAAACTCACTCAAATGACAGATCACAGTTCAGGCTCTCAGAATGAAAGAAAAAGAGATATACGCAGGTTCCTCTTAACCAAGTCGCGTATACACGCGGGATTGATGATCAAAAGGCATGTATACATATGCACGCACTTTCATACAAGAAAAAGTGCGTACATGTGGGAAAACTTATTTTTCGGTCCACGGTATTTAGTCCTTGGTATTTGGACCTATGGTTTTGGACCATGGTATCTCGTCCAAAGTGTTGAACCCAAGTATTGGGTCCATGATATTGATTCTCTATGGTTTTGTATCATGATATTGAGTAAGGCCTAAGACTATAAAAGGGGAAGGAGAATACTAGGCAAGGGAATTGACTCAAGCATTGAATATCTTATGAAGAGAAAGATCTAGAATTGGATTATGGTGCATGGCTGGATTTGAACCAAGGAGGAACCTGAGCGCTAGAAGAAGGATAAGTTCTATTGATGGGTCAAGATATTAAGGCTTGAATAGTAGTATCTTTGTGTGATTTTGATCTGTTATATTTGGTGCATGACTTGATATATAAATCTGATAATTTGGGTATAACTAATGTCTGAATAAGTGAAAAGGGTAAATTATCTTTTATAGATCTGTACGTAGCTTCGGCACATCAGAGGCACATATACACGCTGGTTCATTAATTCAAAACATCGTATATGCAGGCTGGCCTTAACACATCAACGTATGCACGTAGGTTCTGCATATTGAAGTAGCGTACATCTCATGAAATATGTTTTAGTTACTTCTATATATTGTTGCAGTGTTCTGGGTTCAGGATTGGTTCTAGTTACTGTCACTGTATTCTGGTTACAGCTTTCTGAGAAGTGATTGGTTGATTTAGTATTGGTTTGTAAAAAGGATATTGGTTGATGTAGATATACTTGATGTTTGATGTTATTGATGGATCCAGTCTAAAAATTTATGAAACGTGGTCCCTGGAAGAAAAGAGAAGGTTGTAGCCTTCTGCAGGTCAGCACCTACGTACTAGTACCTCAACTAGTATAAGAGCTGAGGGGGTTGTAGCTCCCTTCCAGGAGAAGCTGGAGAACAAGAGAAGGTTGTAGCCTTATGCAGGTAGCAGCTTGCTTACTAGTATAAGACTGCACCAGTACAAAAACATTGTAGAAATAAGTTTCTAATTAAAAAATGATAGAGACGAATTGCAGCAGGTGGTTTTCGCCCACATTGGGTTTCCACCTTATATCTTGTGTTCTTATGTTTGACTGCCTGTTCTGTTTTACTGTTCGTGGTTACTGTTTATATGGTTTGATGCACAGATTAATGATCAACATCTGAAGAATAATTTAAATTACAAGGCTGCTAGTTATATGCTAGTTTCCTTAACTGCAGTTGCATACATATGCGGTAGTAGCGTATACATATCTGATTGTGAAATGAAAAATAATTGACTTGATAATACTGATTCACCCCCCCCCAGTATTATTTCCAACAATTGGTATCACAGCAGGTCCTTTAGAAGAAGCTTGATCGCTTGAAGGAAGATCTATCATCATGAGCAACTACGAAAAAGAGGCATCTATTAGGCCACCAATCTTTGATGGGAGAAACTTCATCTATTGGAAAGTAAGAATCAAAACCTATCTTCAATCTCTTGGTACAAAAGTTTGTGATATCATGGAAACAGGATACACATTTCCATCAAAAACTCCTACAGATTCGGCTAGTAAGAAACAATATGAAACAAATGCAAAGGCTGTCAATACTCTATTAGGGAGTTTATCTCAATCAGAATTCGTCAAGGTGATGCAACTCAAAACTGCAAAAGAAATATGGGACAAGATCGTTCTGAGCTATGAAGGAGACGATCAGGTAAAATGTGCAAAACTTCAAACTCTCAGAATTCAATATGAAAATCTCAGAATGCACAGTGATGAAAGCGTGGCTAATTATTTCTTATGTATAGATGAGATTGTTAATCGTATGAAAAACTTGGGTGAAGAAATAAAAGAAGTTACTTTAGTTGAAAAAGTGCTAAGATCCTTGTCTTCTAAGTTTGAATCAAAAGTTTTTGCCGTAGAAGAAAAGCAAGATCTACAGAGCATTACCATGTCACAGCTGCACAGAATCCTAACTGCTTTTGAATGAGAAAAGGGGGACCATCAGACAGGTGAGAAGCCACATTCAAAGCTTTAGGAAAAGGAGATTACAATGAGTCAGGACATATGTCGGAAGGAGAGGAAGAATCAAACTTTGTAAAAAACCTTCAACAGGGTTTTGGAAGATTCAGAGATAAGCTACCTTTCAAATGCTTTGCTTGTGGAAGAGTCGGTCACTATGCAGCCAAGTGTCCTCATAAATACAAGCTTGACAAAGGTAAGGGACTAGTTAGATGGAACAGAAAAAATAATGTAAGTAAGAAAAGCTATTATACTCATGAAGACAGTGATGGATTTTCAATTAGTGATGAAGAGGAGCAATGTAATGATTATAGACTTTTGATGGCTTTTGAGGATGATGATTTCTTGGATGCTATAGATGAAGATGATCTTTATGAAGAAATTTCTAAACTTAAATTCTGTTTAGAAGAAAAGAGTATGATCATAGATACTCTGACATTCCAACTTGCTGAAAGGGAAAAACACAATGAAAAGTTAGAATGTGAAATTGTGGGACTTAGAAAAGATATTAAGAAAACAAAAGCTCTTAATCTTAGATTTGCTAAAGGATCTGATACTTTAGATGAGATTATCAAAGTGCAGTGTTCTCCTCTAATCAAGACAGGTCTCGGATATTCTGAAGAAGCATCTCAAGCACAGAAGCCATCCACCTCCAAAAGTTATCTCGATGCAGCAAGGAGAAGCGAATAGGTTGACAATCAACAGAAAAAAGAATATCACCAAGTAAATCAGGGTCAATCCACTTCAAGGATGAACAAATAGCACCAAGTAAATTGGGGGCAATCTACTTCAAGGATGAACAGAAGCTACAATCAATTGCAGGTAAATCATTCTCAATTTGCCTCAAGAATAAATGCCAATGGAAATCACTGGGATGGTAGGTTTGATAATCGAAGGAATTTCTTCAATGGCCAATGTTTCTCTTGTCATAACTTTGGACACAAAGCAGCTCAATGTGTTGCCTACAAGACCATCATGACTAGAGAAGCATGAAATCAAAGGAGTGTGACTGGGATCATGAAAAGGACCTACAATAACTTTTCTGCTCTTGAAAATGAAATAGAATGTTCTATTTGTAACAACTTCGGTCATGAAGATTCTGAATGCAGGAGTAGGTTTTGGCAAACAACTCAGAAGGAGCAAGCTTCATTAAGTCCCAAAACATGGAGAAAGAAAGAACCACAACCAGAAAGATGTGGTATAACCTTATATGCGGAAAGACGGGAAAATCAGTGGTACATCGACAGTGGATGCTTGAAACATATGACAGGTGATAAAGAAAAACTTCAGTCATATAGTGCCTTAGAAAAGGAAAGGAAGGTCTCATTTGGAAATGATACCCTTGCACTCATAAAAGGTAAAGGTTCAGTTCTTTTGAAAGAAAAGGTCAAAGCTGGAAATGTTATGTATGTTGATGGCTTAAAACATAATCTATTGAGTGTCAGTCAAATGTGTGATTAAGGAAATGAGGTAATATTTCGATCAAATGGATGTATTGTTAGTGAGCTTGATATAGGAGAAACAGTGATCAAAGGCATAAGAACTCCAAATAATTTATACATACTCAAGGGAGGACAACAACAATGCTATCTAAGCAAGAATGATGAACACTGGCTGTGGCACAAAAGGTTGGGGCATCTAAGCTTCTCTCAGATAAGGAAAGCATGCAGATATCAAGCGGTTCGTGATCTCCCTGACATCAGAATTCCAGACAATACAATATGCAAATCATGTCAGTTTGGAAAGAAAACCGGAACTAATTTCCCTGAGAAGGAAGGATAAGTTAGTAAGCCACTTGAACTTGTCCATATTGATGTATGTGGTCCATCCAGGGAAAGGTCACCTCGAGGAGAAGAATACTTCATATTATTCATTGACGACTTTTCCAAGATGTGTTGGATAGGACTTCTGAAGCATAAAGATGAAGCTTTCGAAAAGTTCAAAGCATTCAAAGCTTTGGTTGAAAACGAATCAGATCGCAGAATCAAATGCCTCAAGTCTGACCGAGGAGGGGAATTTACCTTGGATGAATTTTTCGATTTTTGTGAAGAACATGGAATAAGAAGGAAATTATCTACTGCAAGGACTCCTCAACAAAATGGAGTAGTAGAAAGGATGAACAGAACGGTTCAACAAATGGCTCGTGCTATGCTTGATGAATCTGAAACTCCTGTGACCTTCTGGGGTGAAGCTGCATTTGCTGCCATGACTATTCTCAACAAGACAAACGTCCAGGTAAATAGCACTCAGACTCCTCATGAACTTTGGTATGGTAAGACTCCTACGGTAAAATACTTCAAAATTTTTGGAGGTAAATGTTACATCAAAAGGACTGATGAAAACCTTGGCAAGTTTGAACCTAGAGCAGATGAAGGCATTCTCCTTGGTTACTCTACCCACAGCAAAGGATATAAGTGTTACAATAAAATACTTGGAAAAATTGTTGAAAGTATTGATGTAGTGATTGATGAAGAAGGAAATATTCTTAGGCAGGTAAAATCTGAAGATTTCGAAGATGATGAGGACTATCCTTCAACATCAAATCAGACTTATGATGAAGAAGAAACATATGAGGCACCAAAAGAACAGATAAGGGTAGAAGAAAAGACTCCATCCATGTATGTCTACAAGAATCATCCAGAGACTCAAATTTTGGGGCAAAAAGAGGAAGGTATACAAACAAGAAGAACTATTTGAGAAGCTTCAAGTTATCTAGCATTGCTCTCCTCCACCGAACCACAAAATGTAAGTGAAGCATGCAAAGATGAATGCTAGGTCAAGGCCATGAATGAAGAACTTGATCAGATTGAAAAGAATAACACTTGGGAGTTGGTTTCAAGACCAAATGATAAGAATGTCATAGGGACCAAATGGATATTCAAAAACAAGCTAAATGAAAATGGAGATGTTATTAGAAACAAGGCCAGACTTGTTTGTAAAGGGTATGCTCAAAAACAAGGTATAGACTTTGAAGAAACTTTTGCACCGGTTGCTAGACTTGAAGCCATAAGAATGTTCCTTGCTCTTTCTACCTATCATAAGTTCAAAGTATTTCAAATGGATGTGAAATCTGCCTTTCTGAATGGAGACTTGGAAGAAGAAGTGTATATTGAGCAACTAGATGGGTTTATCCTTGGAAATGATCCAAAACTTGTATGCAAACTCAAAAAGGCTCTCTATGGCCTTAAATAGGCTCCAAGGGCTTGGTATTATTGTTTGGATAAGTACCTCCATCAACAAGGTTTTACAAAAGGATCAACATATAACAATCTATATATAAAAATTGACAATGATAAGTTGCTAATACTTGTTGTGTATGTTGATGATATCATCTTTGGTAGCAATGAAGAAGACATGAGTCAAAACTTTGCCTTGGTGATGCAAAAAGAATTTGAAATGTCCCTGCTTGGTGAGCTCACATATTTTCTTGGTTTACAAGTCCAACAAAACAAAGATGACATTTTTCTATCGCAAACCAAGTACCTCAAGCAGATCTTGAAGAAATATGGTATGGAGGATTCGAAACCAGTATGTACCCCTATGGTAACAGGATGCAACCTCAGTGCAAATGATGAATCAACAACAGTACATCAACCAACCTATAGATCCATGATTGGTAGTTTTCTCTATCTAACAGGTACCCGACCAGACATCATGCATGCAGTGGGAATAGTTGGAAGATTTCAGGCAAATCCAAAGGAAACTCATCTTTAGGTAGTTAAGAGAATTTTCAAGTATCTTCAAGGAACTCAAAACTATGGCTTATGGTATCCTAGAGATACAGATCTCACACTTCATGCATATACAGATGCAGATTGGGCAGGAAGCGTGGATGTCAGAAAAAGCACTAGTGGTGGTGCATTCTTTATGGGTTCCATATTAGTATCTTGGTTCAGCAAGAAACAAAGTTCAATTGCATATCTACAACTAAAGCAGAATATGTGGCTGCTGCATTTTCTGCACACAATTCCTTTAGATGATGCAAACATTGCAAGAAATTCAAATCACTTGTACTCCACCTATCTCCATTTTTTGTGATAATAAAAGTGCAATAAGTATTTCAAAGAATCCAATCATGCATTCTAAGACCAGGCACATACCTATCAAATATCATTTTCTCCTGGAACAAGTGCTTCAAGAAAAGGTCAAATTGGAGTATGCCCCCTCCAAAGAATAAGTTGCTGATATACTCACCAAACCACTGCCCAAGGAGACATTTGAATACCTCAGATAGAAGTTGGGAGTAGTTGATGCATCATCTTGCTATTGAAATTATCTGTTTTAGAGAACAATTGTTGTACGCGAGTTTCATGAAGCGTATCCACGTATATACGTAGGTTTCTGTAGATATAGTTGCATATATGTTGGTTTGAAGAAAAACAGTGGGGCCAGACTCAGGATGAAAAGAGTATGATATGGGTCTGACAGAGACCATCTAGCACAGGTTCAAGGGGAGCATATACTTCTAATAATGCATTGTTGGCATTATCTTAGAAAATCTTGGTTCAACTTCACAGCTATTTTGTTTTCAGGTGGAACAAGTGCAGAGGGAGATCATGCTTGCCGGTCTGAATGATGATTAACAAATGCTGCTAGTTGCTGATGACTATCATAGTCTTGTATTAAATTTTAGTCTCTATATCATGTATTTCCTTTATTATCAAGGTCATGTAACGACCTATCTTGTTTTCCCCACTATGCCTGGGATGGATGATGTAATGTTCATGTGTAAATTTTTGGTGTATCCCCATTTGGTTGGGTGAATGAGTCAATATTGGTATATCCCCACTTGGTTGGGATATGGATGTATGTATGAGTCTTTGGTGATACAAAGACCATTTATGATGTATAAAGTCATGTTTCTTCTTGTAGAACATCTTCTTGCATACCTTGCCTACAGTCAAGGGGAGCATGGACAACACAGTAGAGCAGAGATTTCAGCATGTACTCAGGGGGAGCATAACTCTTTGCCCTTGATGACAAAGGGGGAGAATGACTTTGAGTGACTTGGGGTTGCCATCAAGTCCAAAGGGGGAGATTTTTGGCATTATGACACAGGTTTGGTGCCATGACACAGGTGTTGTCCTTGATGGCAACTCACTCAAATGACGGATCACAGTTTAGGATATCAGAATGAAAGGATATACGCAGGTTCCTCTTAACCAAGTCGTGTATACATGCGGGATCGACGATCAAAAGGCGCATATATGTATGCATGCACTTTCATGCAGGCAAAAGCGCGTATACGTATGCATGCACTTTCATGCAAGAAAAAGCGCGTACATGTGGGAAAACTTATTTTTGGGTCCATGGTATTTAGTCCTTGGTATTTGGACCTATGGTTTTGGATCATGGTATCTCGTCCAAAGTGTTGAACCTAGGTATTGGGTCCATGGTATTGATTCTCTATGGTTTTGGATCATGGTATTGAGTAAGGCCTAAGACTATAAAAGGGGAAGGAGATCAATAGGCAAGGGAATTGACTCAACCATTGAATATCTTATGAAGAGCAAGATCTAGAATTGGGTTATGGTGCATAGCTGGATTTGAACCAAGGAGGAACCTGAGCGCTAGAAGAAGGATAAGTTCTATTGATGGGTCAAGATCTTAAGGCTTGAATAGTAGTATCTTTGTGTGATTTTGATCTATTATATTTGGAGCATGACTTTATCTATAAATATGATAATCTAGGTATAACTAATGTCTGAATAAGTGAAAAGGGTAAATTATCTTTTATATATTTGTATGTAGGTTTGACACATCAGAGGCGCGTATACATGCTAGTTCATTAATTCAAAACAGCGTATACGCAGGTTGGCCTTAACACATCAGCGTATGCACACAGGTTCTACATATTGAAGTAGCGTACGTCTCATGAAATATGTTTTAGCTACTTCTGTTTATTGTTGCAGTGTTCTGGGTTCAGGATTGGTTCTAGTTACTGTTACTGTATTCTGGTTACAACTATCTGAGAAGTGATTGGTTGATTTAGTATTGGTTTGTAAAAGGAGATTGGTTGATGCAGATATACTTGATGTTTGATGTTATTCATGGATCCAGTCTGAAAATTTATGAAACGTGGTCCCTGGATGAAAAGAGAAGGTTGTAGTCTTATGTAGGTCAGCACCTACATACTAGTACCTCAGCTAGTACAAGAGCTAGGGGGTTGTAGCTCCCTTCCAGGAGAAGCTGGAGAATGATAGAAGGTTGTAGCCTTCTGCAGGTAGCAGCCTGTGTACTGGTATAAGACTACACCAGTACAAAAACATTGTAGAAAGAAGTTTCTAATTAAAAGAATATAGAGACGAATTGCAGCAGGTGGTTTTCACCCACATTGGGTTTCCACCTTATATCTTGTGTTCTTATGTGTGATTGCCTGTTCTATTTTACTGTTCCTAGTTACTGTTTATATGGTTTGATGCACAGATTAATGATCAACATCTGAAGAATAATTTAAATTACAAGTCTGTTAGTTATACGCTAGTTTCCTTAATTGTAGTTGCGTACATATGTGGTTTTTACTAACTAAAGTAGCGTATACAAATTTGATTGTGAAATGAAAAATAATTGACCTGATAATACTGATTCACCTCCCCTCCTCTCAGTATTATTTCCAACACATTCATCATCTTTTCTGCAAGCCAAGAGAAGCTAAACACCATCGCAACTTCTCTATTGTAACTAGATTTGTGGATATGTCTACACAATTCTCTCGTGTATGGACCTTTTGAAGAGCTACTTTTCCGCCATCGATCACATGTCTCAGAAAGTGATACCTTACATCAATGTGCTTGGTTCTGCTGTGATAAGCAGGATTTGTAGCCAAGTGAATAGCACTTTGACTGTCACAAAGTACATTCACTTTCTCCTGTGTCCTTCCAATCTCATCAAGCAAACCATTTAACTAGATTGCTTCTTTACTGGCATCTGAAGCAGCTATATATTTTGCTTCGATAGTGGGCAATGCAACTGTTTCTTGAAGCTTTGACATCCAGCTAATTGCTCCACCTGCAAGAGTAAAGACATAACCTGTAGTAGATCTTTTGTTGTCCAAATCACCTGCATAATTAGAATCTACATATCCGCAGATTGATCCCTCACTACCACTAAAGATGATGCAATGGTCACTTGTGCCTCTTAGATATCGAAGCACCCATTTCACCGCTCGCCAATGTTCTTCACCTGGATTTGCCATGAACCTGCTAACAACTCCAACTGCATGTGAAATGTCAGGTCTTGTAGATACCATCACATACATTAAGTTGCCTACAACATTTGCATATGGTACATGAGACATATACTGCTTTTCTTCATCAGTTCTAGGACTCAAAACCAAAGAAAGCTTAAAATGGGAAGCTAGTGGAACATTAATAGGTTTCACATTGTTCATAGAGAACTTTTCAAGTACTTTCTCCACATACTTCTGTTGTGATAACCAAATCTTACCATTTTTCCTGTCTCTATGTATCTCCATGCCCAAGATATGTTTTGCTGCTCCAAGATCCTTCATATCAAACGTCCTAGAGAGCTGAGCCTTTAACCTGTTGATCTCTTCCATGCTTTTGCTTGCAATAAGCATATCGTCAACATACAGAGCTAATATAATGAATATGCCATTGAAACTTTTGAAGTATACACAATGTTCATACTCACTTCTTATAAAGTTCTGGCTCACCATGAAGAAATCAAACTTCTTGTACCATTGTTTGGGAGACTGCCTTAGACCATACAATGATTTCCTGAGCTTGCAAACTAATCTTCTGCTGCGACCTTGTACAAAACCTTTTGGCTATTCCATATATATATCTCTTCATTCAAATCACCATGTAGAAAAGATGTTTTAACATCTAACTGTTCTAACTCAAGATTAAGTAACGTAGTTATTGCCAACACAGTACGAATAGAAACAAGTTTTACAACTGGAGAAAAAATCTCATGAAAGAGTATACCTTCAACCTTAGAATACCCTTTTTCTACCAGTCTCACCTTATACCTTTCGATACTTCCATCAACTTTCCGTTTCAGTTTGAAGACCCATTTGCATCCAACAACACTTCTCCCTTCAGGAAGCTCTACGAGATCCCAGGTATTGTTCTTGGCTAAGGAATCAATTTCTTATTCCATAGCCATTTTCCATTTTTTTCTATCTGTATCATCTACTGCTTCCTGATACCAAGAAGGTTCCCCATCTTCAGTAATCAAAGAAAAAGATGAAGCAAAATCTTCATACCTTTTGGGAGTTTTTCTTTCCCTTGTAGACCTTCTTTGAGCGACTCGTTGCTGAACTGGTTCAAAAAATTGAACTAGTTCAGAAGCTTCAACAACTTCCTTTGTGTCTTCAACACCTTTTTCTCCAGAAGTCTCTCCTTCCTTTTGACTGTCACCAAAAGGTCTAGCCTCCAACTGAACTCGTTGATTTGGCGATACCTGTTCCTGTTCAATTCTTTCAACATTTGATTTTAAAAGAGAAGATTCATCAAATGTTACATCTCTACTAATGACTATCTTCCGCAATGTAGGATCCCACAACCTGTATCCTTTCACTGCATAGTCATACCCAACAAATACATAACATTTCGATTTTGGATCTAATTTTGAACGCTGATTTTTAGGAATAAGAGAATAAGCATCACAGCCAAATACCCTCAAATGTGAATAATCACAAGACCGAACTGTCCAAACTTCTTCAGGAATTTTACAATAAGTTGTTACTGAAGGTGATTTGTTAATTAAATAACAAACAGTAAATAGTGCTTCTGCCCACAACTCCTTTTGCAAGTTAGCATTGCTAATCATGCTTTTGGCTCTTTCCATAAGAGTCTGATTCATACGCTCAGCAACACCATTTTGCTAAGGAGTATAAACAAAAATTTTGCGTCTAATAATTCCTTCATCCTTACAGTATTGTTCAAATTCAATTGAAGTGAACTCACCACCATTGTCAGTTCTTAAACATTTAATAGATTTGCCTGTTCTTTTCTCTACCATTGCTTTAAATTGTTTAAAGACATTGAATACATCAGATTTCTTTTTAATCATAAAGACCCAAACATTATGAGAGAAATCATCAATAAACGTTAAAAAATATAGAGCACCTCCATATGCTACAACAGGGGATGGTCCCCACATATCATAATGAATATAGTCTAAAATATCTTTACTATTATGATTTCCAACTTTAAATCTCTGTTTACACTGTTTTCCATACACACAATGTTTACAGAAATCTAACTTCAAGGATTTCAGATTGGGAAGAGATTTACGTTTCATCAGTATTTGAAGACCTTTCTTGCTCATATGATCTAATCAATGATGCCAAAGATGAGTACCTGCTTCTTCCTTTTCTGATGCAACCGCTGCTTCACTGACTTGAGGACTTCCTTTTAACCTATAAATATTTACGACCTTTTCTACTTTCATAACCACTAGGGCTCCTTTAAAGACTTTCAAGACGCCATCTTGACCTACAAACTTATAACCATCTGAATCCAACACTCCCAAAGAAATCAATTTTTTCTTCAAATCATGTACATGTCTAACACTAGTTAATATTCTAACTGTGTTATCATACATCTTAATCCTGATATTCCCCATCCCAGTAGTCTGACATGACACATTATTACCCATAAACACAAAACTACCATTTACATTTTCATATGAAGTAATCCAATTTCTGTGTGGACACATGTGATGAGAAGCACCAGAGTCTAACAACCATCTTTCTAAACTCTGAGAGACATTACATTCAGGTGAAGTTTCATCTATCATACATAATTCTTCAGCAGATAAAACTCTGCCTATCATACCTGAATCGACCTGATTCGCTTCCTTCTTCGGGTTATCGGATTCTTTTCGTTTTCAACATTCTTTCTTCAAGTGCCCAATTTTATTGCAGTTCCAACATTTTGCCTTACACTTCTTTCCCTTCGATTTAGATCTGGAAGACTCCCTTCGTTTTTCTCCTCTTTCCTTTGAGCATCCTCTAGCTACCATGGCTTCTGATGCAACTGTTTCAGTACTGGATTTCCTTCGTACTTCTTTACACAAGAGGACTCCCATGACTGATTCAAACTTCAAAGAATCAACAGTGTTCAAATTGATTGAAGTTACGAAGTGATCCCATGATTCGGGCAGAGAACACAGCAAGGTTATGGCTTTATCTTCTTCCTGAATTTTAACTTCCATATCCGGGTTCAACAGGCAGCAACAGCGTGATGGGGTTCAGGAAGCAAAAAATCCAACACCCTCTTCACGCGGCTTTGGCTCTGCACACAGACAGGTCACTCCTGCACGCGTAGCCCACACAGCTCTATAGAGGCTTCACGCAGAATGGACAACCAACATCACGCAGCAAAGGCTTCACGCAAATCGCAGAGGTCTCTGCCTCTTCACGCAGCGGGACAATACAGGGTCTCAAGCAGAGAATATCTCACGCAGATCTTCACGCCTTGGACAGCATATACCAAGCATCTCCTGCTCCTTCACGCAGGCCGAAACCCTTTCCAACTGGTTGCACAGCAGTGTATGGACGCTGACCTCCTCACACAGATGGACAACAATACACGCAGCGTTCTGGTGGTCCTCCTTACTCTGCGAGAGACAGCAATACCTTCATAGCGGGTTTGGCAACTTCTCTCCTTCACACACACACAGAGCCTTCACAACTACGACAGGATGCTCTGGTAGCACGTAATAGGCAACAACAATACAGGGCCTCCTTCACGCATGCAGATGGACGCTCTACTCACGCAGGTGGACACTGGCCTCCCATTCTAGACTCCTCCTCGTCACGCAGAGCACTTACAACCCCGTCATTCACAGCTCTCAGCTCTTCAAAAAACTCAACTAACGCTCTGATACCAATTGTTGTGATAATTGGGGAAATGAGGAAAGAAATAAATATTTAGCTACACATAGACCAAGAAAGATTCATAACTGACTTGAAAACTGAAACCAAACACACAAATAAAAAACATAGGATTTACGTGGTAAAACCTTGACAAGGTGTCAAGGAAACATCCACGGGGTAAGGGATTGGAATCTCTATTAATTCAACAATGATTCTCCACACTTACATTTTTCGGGCATTCACTAGTTTTATACAAGCCTCCTCCGTTACATAACTGCTATTTCGGTATAAAACTAACTAGTAGTAACTAATACAATTATTACTCATATTTACATAATTTGTTGTCAAACTTCCAACAAGATCTAAGTGTTGCTTGCCTAATTACATCACTGTAGAAATTAAAAATACAATTGTAAGAAGATTGGTAATGGATGCTATTATTTACCAATTCGATGCATCCCTTACCAATTCTCCAACTTCTCCTAGAAGGGAGCTACAATTGTAGTGTGCACACTTATAACTCTTTAATAAGGGAGGAGAGGTAAATATAGATGCAACTGGGATGAAGTCAGTTTATCATTAGTGCCATAAGTAGCAATGGAGGCACCAACAGAGATAAGGGCATAGGAAAGAGCAATTTCATCGAGCTATTATTTATAGAGAAGTTGGAGTAGGGATGCCATTTTAGATGTAGACCTCTCTTTTTACTAGGGGCTCTCCAACAACTGGATTAGTGAACTGCTACTACTAGCCATGTTGCTTATGAGATTCTCAATGATCATGTGTAAAATGCTTTAAATTCTATTTGGAAATGTATTTTTCTAGTTTATGTGAAAGTAATAATCATCTCTGTTCAATACTAAAATGCAATTTGAAATATAGAAGACCCTAGCTTATGGGAATCTGTAGGCGTAATGGGATCCACCGGGGTTGAGAACTCACATTTTTTAATAGCCAAATAATTGATTTAATGCATGCAAGCTGATTCCATCCATCTTCATTATAAGATTCCCTCATATATGTAGGCACCAACTTTATGTGCTACTCTGTAACAAGAATTATTGGTTTCCACTATTCTGGTCTTTTAGGCTGTGCTTCTCACGTTCAACAATGACTTATGTAACCCGGAAATACTTTGTAATATTCAATTCATTCTTAGGCTCTCCATTAATTTTGTCTTGACTCTTAATACATCAGTGGACTTCTCTAGCAGTGTCTTGACTCTTAATACATCAGTGGACTTCTTTAGCAGTGTCTTCCCAAGAAGATCCTCTGTACATTTTGACATGTTTGGTTTTCTTTCTATTCTTTGATAATTTCTGAACCACTTGCTTGTATTGATCTCTCCTTCAGCATCTTGGACTCTGATTGTTTTTCATCAATTTTCCTCCTTAGCTGTAGAAAAATGTTTATTGATTCTCTTTCCATAAAATATCTCAGTTGTAGGACAAATATTCTCCAAAGTGTAAATATTACATCGAACTTATTGATATGTGTGTAAATATTGCATCAAACTTATTGACGTATGTGCTTCTGCCCTGCAAATTAGGTGAAACTTCTATCCACAATTTTCACTTTCAGCTGAGATTTTGTGCTTTTGTCCCTACAATTGGGTCCGATTTGAATTCTAAGTGCCATTTTTGCGAGTTAAAGAACTTTTACACAGGAGTATTGCATAAGGGAGGACTTAGGAAAAGCTGAATAGTACTGCGAAATGGTCCTAAGTTCATTCTATGTGACAATCCCAAATTTTTCTTCTAGGGACACATAGAGATATCTTTTTCTGCATAATAATAAAGTCCAAAATAATCCTATAAAATGTTTTCCTATTTATTATATTCAGACTGTGAAGCTAAATGAAGTTAGCCTTTTTTTTTTCAGAGAGAAAAAAACCAATATAGATTTATATTAAGAGTATATAAAGGTCATCATTACATAATCAAAAGTCGGATAAGGCATAGAAGTGCCCAGAATCACTTTCAGAGATAGGATGCAGATAGGGATAAATGAAGTTAGCCTTGTGTTGTGTATTTTCAAGTTTCATTTTTGTAAAGGGCCAAGGAAACCTAATTTATGATCATACTGGAATTGCTATACACTTAATTCCCATTAGATATTGGCTAACTTGTCAGCAGATTAGCTCTCCCAGGCACGCAGAAATAAATCAAATGGATTGTCTAATAATGAACTATTTCCTATAATACTAGATTGTCTCCAGATCGAGTTATACCCATAAATAGATCCCAATTTTGGAATTGTTTAGGATCCACATGGGAAACAAATCCTATAGCCTTGAAGCATCCAGCTGATGCAGATCTCAAAAATAGAAATTAAAAAAAAATTGCTACTACTACTTGCTTAGTAAAACCATAAGCATAACAAGAACCCCACCCCAAACCAAATTCCAAAACACAAAGATGACATCTACTTGCAATTGCTTGGATAGAAGCTTGAACCAAGGAGTTGAAGTATATCAAGGGGCGATCACTTTATCACTGCTATTTATATAACTAGATTTGTGTTAATTACGTTACTAGTATTGCTCACTTTACATGCCATAAAGAGAGTCGAATTTCCTTGTGTTCAACAAGGTATTCCATAATGAATATGATAGTGTAACAATAAGCAATAGAAGAAAGAAACATATGCAACAATTAATCTACTTATATCTTGCTAACTATATCCAAAACCTGCTGAGTGATAATTTGCTGGTGGAAAGACCAAAATGGAAGTCTCCACCATATCCTCAAACCCCTCCTTTGGTAGGTCCATAACTCGCTTCCTCCACTTGAGTTTTTACACTCATCACTAATAACTCATATCATCCATGCCATGATTTTTTTTTTTTTACTAATGTACCATAAATAACCTATTTCATTTTTGTCAATAGAACGAGTATATGCATGTATATTGAAGGCAACAACAGGGAATGTAGAAGGCATGCCTTAAAACAAATATACAAGCAATAATTATCTGATAAGCATACCCAACACAAAGAAACACTCAATTTGATACAGTTGGTGCCCATATAAGCAGTTATGATACCCAGATTATATGTATAATATCCTCATCTAAGATGGATAGTTATCAACAGTCCAGTTGATACTTATCGGCAGTCTAGTTGTATAGCTTAGCATGACATTGAAAGATGAAATCCCCTCTGGAGCTACAAAATGTATGATGAGAAGTAGGAATCAAAAGAACTCATCCTGAGTTGCTCGTTATAATGTGAAGTAATGCTAATAAAAAATTGGGATGCAGTGACGTGCCCGATCATTCTATGAGAGTATACTATGAAAGAGAATCTCATAAATACCTGTCCTCAACAGATCATCCACAAAGTGATTAGAGTGTTTTTTTAAACCTAACGCCTGCACGAAATATATGTTGGAATGATGATTTCAACTTGCCGGAAGCTGACAGTTGAACAACGACCCAACTTATTCAGAAAATAGCGATTGGACTTTCCCTGCGATGCGATATTATCGCATATCACACTTTCCCTTGTCACCCTTCGCTGCATCCCTGTATTGTTTGCAATGCGATATTTGCGATGCGATCGCAGATCGCAGATCACAAATCTTAAACTTCTGTGCGTTAAGCCTTTTGCTCCTTATCCACCGATGCAATGGTGCGATGTTGTGATAAGCCATGCATTAAATTCCGATAAGATATTTTCAGCTGTGTAATTAATGATATTTACTACGGTTGGTAAATATAGGTGAAATTTTTAATTTTATTGTTTTCTGTTTTACGGAAGTATGGGCACAAGCAACACGTATTGTAAGATATTTTTGCGTTGTTCATTATTAAAATAAAAATAAAAATGCAAGAGCAGATAGATGTGTGTAGAATTAGAGAAAGAGTTTTTTTTTCTACAATGCAAAACAATGCTGAACCTTTTAGTTTTCTGATATAATGAAATTGGTTTCTGGAACTGGAGCGTTCCTGATGTAATCCCTCTGTAGAGGAAGACTATTTTGTAACAGTTTTACTTATTGTTGTTTTCTAATAAAGATCCTGTATTAGAAACAGAGTGTTGTTCTCTGTGCTATTTTTTTGTGTTTGAAATAAACAGAAATTTCCATCATGGTATCAGAGCTAGTCTAGGCACTCAGTGAGTCAAAAACAGAGTTTGTTTTTCACTGTAGGAGCTGTAAGAAGCTTATCAAGCAGAGAAAGTTTTTTTTGCTTTTTATTATACAGTCAGTATCTCTTCTTTATTTATACAGGTTAAGATGGCAGATGCTGGAACTGGTTTGACAAATTCCCAACTGCCACAGTTTAATGGGAAAAATTACAGTTATTGGTCCATAACAATGAAAGCATTGTTTGCTTCTCAAGGAATATGGGAGCTGGTTGAAACTGGCTATGCTGAACCTGCAGATGCAACAACATTGGCTGCTTTGACAGTAGCAGAAAGAGACCAGTTGAAGAGCGACAGGAAGAAGGATGCCAAAGCCCTCTTTTTTCTCTTCCAATCAGTACATGAAAGTGTTTTTCCACGGATAGCAGCAGCAAGAAAATCCAAGGAGGCATGGGATATTCTCAAAACTGCCTATCAAGGCATGGAGAAGGTGAAGACTGCAAAGTTGCAGATTTTGAGAAGAGACTTTGAAACACTCAGCATGAAGGAATCTGATACAATAGATTCATTCTTCACTTAGGTTATTGGGTTGATAACCCAGATAAGATCTCATGGTGAGATTCTTGAAGAAAGAAGGATTGTAGAAAAGATCTTGAGAAGTTTACCCTCAAGGTTTGAAGCTGTTGTGGTAGCAATAGAAGAAACAAAGTATCTCTCACAGTTCACAGTAGATGAACTGAGTGCTTCTCTTATGTCTCATGAACACAGACTGAGTAGAGAAACAGATTCCTATTTTGAGCAAGCATTCAAGACTCAGATGTCTCTTTGCCAAGGAAGAGGTCGAGGCAGAGCAAATAACAGAGGTCCTGGAAGAAGCCAAAACAGAGGCAGACATTATCCTGCTAGCACAAGCGGAAGGAGCTGCAATCAGAACCAAGCTGAAGGTTCAAGCAAACAACAAGCTCATGGACAAAGGTATGACAAATCCCAAGTCCAATGTCATTATTGTAAGAAATATGGGCACTATGCCAATGAATGTAGGAAAAAACAAAATGACATGAATAGTAGGCAGAATGCTAATTTTGCAAATGAAGAAGATAAGAACCCAAAGAACGTGCTGTTAACATGTAACATAGCACAAGACAAACAAGAAGATTTTTGGTTCTTAGACTCAGGTTGTAGTAATCACATGACTGGAAATATTGCAATGTTTGCCAATCTGGATGAAAATGTGAAATCTGAGGTAACAACAGGGACTGATGATAAGATATCTGTCAAGGGTAAGGGCAGAGTCAGCATTCAAGCAAGAAATGGAGAACAGATGATTGTGCCAGAAGTATACTATGTACCTGGTCTGAAATGTAATCTTTTGAGCATTAGACAGCTCATTAACAAAGGTTACAATGTGTTCTTCAAATATGATTTGTGTACTATCAGAGACATACCTCCAAGTAAGAAGATCATTGCATAGGTGCAGATGACCAGCAATAGAATGTTTCCTCTCAAACTCAGGGCAGATTTGAAGGAAGGAAGAACTATTGCAGCTGTAACACAAGAAGTCTTTCAGGAACAAGTGAAAGATGTGAATTAGTTTTGGCATTTGAGATTTGGACATCTCAATTTCAGAGGCCTGAATCTGTTGCACAGAAAGAGAATGGTAAAGGGATTACCGTTGATTGAGAAACCGGACAGCCTTTGTGAAGGCTGCATCTTGGGCAAGCAACACAAAGAAAGCTTCCCAGCAGGGAAGAGTATAAGGGAAAAAGTACCCTTGGAAATTGTTCACTCTGATGTGTGTGGACCGATGCAAATACCATCATTTTCCGGAAATAAATATGTTTTAACTTTCATTGATGATTACACCAGAAAGACATGGGTGTATATGCTGAAACAGAAGAGTGAAGTGTTTGAGAAATTCCACCACTTCAAAACTCTTGTTGAGAAGCAGTGTGGGCATTATATCAAAGTGCTCAGAACAAATAGAGGAGGAGAGTACATCTCCAAAGACTTTCTGCGTTTTTGCAGAGAGAATGGCATACAAAAGCAGTTCACTGCGAGGTATACACCTCAGCAAAACGGTGTTGCCGAAAGGAAGAATAGGACCATTCTTGACATGGTCAGAAGTATGCTAAAGGAAAAGCACTTACCACATGAGTATTGGGCAGAAGTTGTCACTTGCGCAGTTTACATCTTGAATAGATGCCCAACTAAAGCTGTCATGAACAAAGTACCAGAAGAAGCATGGAGTGGTCAAAAGCAAACAATCACTCACATGAGAGTATTCGGTTGTGTAGCATATGCACGTGTACCGGATCAGCTAAGGAAGAAGCTTGACAGTAAGGGGGAGAAGTGTGTCTTTATTGGTTATAGTGATGATTCAAAAGCATACAAACTCTATAATCCATCCACCAAGGAATTGATAGTAAGCAGAGATGTGCAGTTCATTGAAGATGAAGCTTGGGATGGAAGCTTAGAGAAGACAGTGAATGTGAAGACAATTGTGTCTCACGAAGAAGAAGAGGAAGGGACAACAACAAATAATCCTTCATTAGTGGCTCCTCCTCCACCACTGCAAGTACAACAAACCTCACCACAAGCTGGAATTCGAATAGCCTTGAGAAGTCAAGGAAGTGCTTCTCCAAGCATATCACAGGGATCAGAAATACCCTCAAGTTCAGATGCAACTCCTAGCACACCAAGAAGACCAAGATTCAGAGATCTGAATGAGATTTATAAACAAGGAGAGGTAAGTAACAATACCGGTCTGAATTCATTATTCGCCTTGTATTGTCATGTTGATGACCCAGTTCATTTTGAAGATGTTGTAAATGAAGATAAATGGATTAAAGCAATGAATGAAGAAATTGGTGCAATTGAGAAGAGTAAAACATGGGAGTTAGTGGATCTCCCTGAAGGCAAAGATGTCATTGGAGTTAAGTGGGTCTATAAGACCAAAAGCAATGCTGAAGGCAATATTGACAGGCACAAAGCAAGACTTGTTGTGAAAGGCTATAAGCAGCAACAAGGCAAAGACTATGATGAAACCTTTGCACCGATAGCAAGGATGGAAACAGTTAGAACAGTGTTTTCTATTGCAGCACAACACAAATGGAAGATTTATCAGATGGATGTTAAATCTGCATTCCTAAATGGGGTGTTAAAAGAAGAGGTTTATGTTGAACAACCTCCAGGCTATGAAGTTGAAGGCCAAGAGCATAAAGTCTGCAAACTGAAGAAGGCTCTTTATGGGCTGAAGCAAGCTCCAAGAGAATGGTACAGCAGAATAGATGCTTATCTGATTGAAAATGGGTTTGATAAGTGTGATGGTGAACCCACACTCTACATAAAGGATAATGACCGTAAGTTTCTTATTGTTGTTTTATATGTAGATGATTTAATTTTTACTAGCAATGATGCTTCTCTCATTGATGATTTTAAAGCAGTCATGAAGAGTGAATTTGAAATGACTGACTTGGGCTTCTTAAGATATTTTCTTGGAATTGAAGTAGACCAAAGTGAAAATGGTGTTTTCATTTCTCAAGATAAATATGTAGAAGCAGTGTTGAAGAGATTTAACATGCAGAACAACAAAGCAGCTGTGACTCCAACTGTAGTAGGGTTGAAATTGACCAAAGAAGACAACAACAAATATTTTAATCCAAAATTGTACAAGAGCATAGTTGGCAGCCTTATGTACTTGACTACAACTAGGCCGGACATTATGCACGCTGTGAGTTTAATCTCCAGATTTATGGAAAGACCGAAAGAGACTCATTGGCAGGCAGCCAAGAGGATTCTAAGGTATGTAAATGGAACGAAGGGGTTTGGTATTTTATGTACCTAAGGGGGGTAATATGGGTACCAAGGGAGGTACCCAAGGTAATAATGTAATAATGGGATGGGCCATAGTAATAAATAAGGTGGTTAACCCATGTCATGTAAGGGACCACAAGTAGTTAACAATAATGTAATGGGCCCATGGTATTAGTTGATGGTATGAGGAAACCATAGTAATGATGCATGGTATTTTATGTATGAAGCCTATATAAGGGCTAGAGACTCCATATGAAGATGAAGAGAAGTATTCTTGTATGAACAGGCATATGGCTTGTGGAGTGTTCGCCTTCCTTAAGGAGTGAATGTATGGTGTTGCCCTACCATAAGGGTTTTGATAATAAAGAAGAATTTCTATATATTTTGATCTTGTTATTCTTGGGTTATTTCTATTCTCATATATCTTTTGGATTAGATCTACAACAATTGGTATCAGAGAACTTTCTTGGGCACAAAAGTGGAATTTTTTTTTTATTTTTTGCAGGGATTTTTGGGTGGCGAGTTTGCAGATCAGATCTGTACGTTTTGGTGAAAGATCTACAAAGTCTAATTGTAGATCTGTATTCTTTGTGAAAAAATAGCCAATTTCAAAAAACAAATCGGTTGAATCGGAGTCCGGATGAAGGAGATATCGCTGATCTAAAAATCAGTGGGGTTGTAGACAATTTTTCAGGGCAGCGAGTTTGCGGTGCAGATATGGACGTCCTGGTGCACGATATGCAAAATATACTTGTCGATCTGGAATATTTGTGAAAAAATACCTAATTTAAAAAAAAAATCAGTTGAATCGGAGTCCGGATGAGGGAGATATCGCGGATTTAAATCAGCTCTTTTTTGCAGAAATTTTGGTGACAGCGGGAGAGTTGCAGCGCAAATTTGAAATTTCATTGTCTGGATCAAAATTTTTATCACATGGTCAGATGCAGAATGGTTGTTCCATTTCCAAAAACAGGTCATAATAAAGATTCTGAGCAATATTGACTAAACTGTGACAATTTCAAATTTTCGCCACGTAAGTGTTTTTTTTTAAAACTCTCTTCATGGCTTCTATCAAGTATCTTTATTTTACAGGAAAAGATAGTGGTCTTCTATTGAAGAATTCATAAAACAAAAGAAGTGGGTATGGAAAAACAATTGGAAATTGTGGGCAGTGCAGGATTTTAGAGATGAGGCGGCCACATGGTGGGGATTACTTAACCAAAAGAAGTGTTCCAACCTGCCCGATGAAGAATTTGAAAAATTACTTTTAGACAGATGGTCTCATGCTAGAAAACAAGATAAGGAGAAACATGTGGGGTTATTTCTTACTGGTATATCCTTATTGCAGGTTCATGGATTGATTCAGAAGGAGAAAATCATTGTGTATATAAATCCGAGTTGCAAACAAAATCTCATAAATATCAACTTGACAAAGAAATTGCAAGTCCCAGCAAAAAAAATTGAAAATACACAGGTTGATGATAAGGATGTTCAAATCTATAAGGATTTGAAGCTTTCTATGGATAATTATGTGTTTCATGGTGATTTTTATGCTTCAGAGATGGATAATATCGATGCTGTTTTGGGATATCCTTGGATGGAATCTGTGGGTACTATCAATATTAATGTGCAGAAAAAATTCCTGAAGCTATGGTATAAAAAGAAGAAAATTACATTACAGGATAGTTCCATCCATAAACAAGTAGAGCACATGGAGGCGGAAGCAGAAGATGTTCAAGGGACTGACATATCAGATGATGAGCCTTTGATGATCGACAATCAAACACAAACAGAGGCTGCAGAAGAAAAGGTTACAGGTGATGATACATCAGAGGAGGGCTCAGTGGTTGAAGTCATATTGAAAAAGAAGACACCACAACAGGCACCACAGTAAGATGAAATCAAGCAAAAGCCATCGTGGGTTAAAACTTCAACATATCATCACCCACATCACCCCACACGACAACCATCATGGAAACCAAGTAGTCACATGATGGATAGAAAGGAGAGACGATCCACCTACTACACATCCACACAGAAGAGCTACCGCAGTCAACTTCCATCTCAAGCGAGCGAGGCACCAACGAGATCGAGGGTTCACCTTTCTCTTGGATGGCTAGATGCACGTGCATGGTATCAGTGGACTACTCTTTTGAGTAGATCTTATTATTTGTGTTCTTCCCATGTTTCGGGGACGAAACATGCTTAGGGGGGTGGAATGTTATATACCTAGGGGGGATAATATGGGGTACCAAGGGAGGTACCCAAGGTAATAATGTAATAATGGGATGGGCCATAGTAATAAATAAGGTGGTTAACCCATGTCATGTAAGGGACCACAAGTAGTTAATAATAATGTAAATGGCCCATGGTATTAGTTGATGGTATGAAGAAACCATGGTAATGATGCATGGTATTGTATGTATGAGGCCTATATAGAGGCTAGAGACTCCACATGGAGGGACATGAAGATGAAGAGAAGTATTCTTGTATGAACAAGCATATGGCTTGTGGAGTGTTCTCCTTCCTTAAGGAGTGAATGTATGGTGTTGCCATACCTTAAGGGTTTGATCAATAAAGAAGCATTCTATCTATTTCTATCTTGTTCTGGGTATATTTGTATTTTCATATATCTTTTGGATCAGATCTACAACAATTGGTATCAGAGCTACAACAATTGGTATCAGAGCTACAACACCAACCTTATGTACTTGACTACAACTAGGCCAGACATTATGCACGCTGTGAGTTTAATCTCCAGATTTATGGAAAGACCGAAAGAGACTCATTGGCAGGCAGCCAAGAGGATTCTAAGGTATGTAAATGGAACGAAGGGGTTTGGTATTTTATACTCCTCTTCTGAAAGTTTCATGTTGACAGGTTACACTGACAGTGATTGGGTTGGAAGTGTTGATGATAGGAAAAACACATCGGGATATGTGTTTCATATGGGATCGGGAGCCATCTCATGGGCTTCCAAGAAGAAACATGTAGTGTCTTTGTCAACAGTAGAGGAAAAGTATGTGGCAGCAACAGTAGCAGCATGCCAAGCAGTATGGCTGAGAAGAGTTCTCAGAGATTTGTGTCATGAACAAGGAAATGGCACAACCATTTACTGTGACAATAGCTCAATAATAGCATTGTCTAAAAACTCTGTTTTTCATAAAAGGACAAAGCACATAGACACCAAATTTCACTTCATACGTGAATTGGTTAACAATGGTGAGATTGTTTTACAGCACTGCAGAACAGAGGAACAGTTAGCTGACATCTTGACAAAACCATTGGGAAATAAAAGTTTTGATCATTTCAGGACATGCCTGGATATGCAGAAAAACCCAACAGTTGAAATTAAAGGGGAGTGTTGGAATGATAATTTCAAACTGCCGGAAGCTGACAGTTGAACAACGACCCAGCTTATTCAGAAAACAGCGATTGGACTTTCCCTGCGATGCGATCTGATCGCATATCGCACTTTCCCTTGTCACCCTTCGCTGCATCCCTGTATTGTCTGCGATGCGATATTTGCGATGCGATCGCAGATCGCAAATCTTAAACTTCTGCGCGTTAAGACCTTTGCTCCTTATCCGCCGATGCGATGGTGCGATGTTGTGATAAGCCATGCATTAAATTCCGATAAGATATTTTCAGCCGTGTAATTAATGATATTTACTACGGTTGGTAAATATAGGTGAAATTTTTAATTTTATTGTTTTCTATTTTACGGAAGTATGGGCACAAGAAACACGTATTGTAAGATATTTTTGCGTTGTTCATTATAAAAATAAAAAATAAAAAAATGCAAGAGCAGATAGATGTGTGTAGAATTAGAGAAAGAGTTTTTTTTTCTACAACGCACAGCAGTGCTGAACCTTTTAGTTTTCTGAGATAATGAAATTGGTTTCTGGAACTGGAGTGTTCTTGATGTAATCCCTCTGTGGAGGAAGACTATTTTGTAACAGTTTTACTTACTGTTGTTTTTCTAATAAAGATCCTGTATTAGAAACAAAGTGTTGTTCTCTGTGCTATTTTTTTGTGTTTGAAATAAACAGAAATTTCCATCAATATAAAATAAATTAAAAGTACTAGATGGACCATGTGGGCCCTCGCATGAAAGCCACGTGCTTCACCACTCCGTCTACATAACAACAGATGGCTATCTCTCCCTGTCAAATTGGACCGGTGGAGCCTGCCTATCCAACAACAATCACCCATCGTGAGGCAAAAAATCCAAACATCTGGAACACATGACCTACGATGTTTGTGTTAGTGCCAAAAATTGCGGTTATTTTGAATTAAATAAATCCAAATGGTTCAAACTCACAACCTATCCCTTCAATCGAACCCACCAATTTCCAAAAACACAAACCTGACAAAGATTTTGCAAAAGTATACTAGGACTTGCCCTATAGACTCTGTTGGTGGATCTAACTAATTGTGCTCAGTGATCACCCAATGGTGAATGCTGCATTGGAACTAAGTAAGGTCGAGATGCAGAAGTCACACCTATCTTTTGCATGATAAATTCTGATCTCTTATGTTAATTTTCCAAATCGTTTTCTGATAAGCTCCTCATGCTTACTCATGATGTGGGATACTATTCACACTGTACAATTACCTAACCTGAATTTAACGACTATGATTGTTTCACACCTCCTTTGCAGCAGTGAGCTAGCCACTTCCTTGAGGAATCAAAACTATAGTGGATGCTATAACACCATCCTTCTTTCACTGACCCAGCTCGTTTCTTATGACTGTCAATATGTCTCAATCTTAATTAAAAACTAAAATTGTCCAGGTTAAGTAAATATTGTAACTCTCCTATAATGCCAATGAACCGAACAATTTTGTTGATGCTTCAGTACCAGTCATGTAATATCCGATAAATTTACCCTTCAGTACCAGTCATGTAATATTTGATAAATTTACCCTTATCCATCACAAGAATTTCCAATAAAATTTACAAAGGATTTGGTTCAAACCTTATAGCTAGCTACTAGATCACTAGGAACAACATTTCCAATTCATGAATCATGATATGATTTAAAAAACCTAGGAACAATCTTTCCAATTCAAGAATCATGATATGATTTATGAAAATAAAGAATTGCACCAAACCCAATAAAGATGCTAGTAGACCAAAGTCCATACATCACATATTCGTACCCTATGGTAGCTCAGTTACTTGAAACCTCGCAGAAGATAGATCAAATACATCTATAGCAGGAACACCGAAACACATTATTTCTGTTTACATGAATAACCTAAATTGTTCTATTTACATGAATAGCCTGAATTGTTTGGTTTCACTAGCAAATGTTTAAAAGAAATGATATAAAACATTCCACCATCCAACTTTTTTCTGAAATATAAGTATATGACCATGAAATAGGTAGTCCTTGGAGCATATATCAGATGCTAAGAGAATTGAATATATTAAATTTTTGTAACATATCGAATTACAATGTATTTGTGGAGTAGTATACCTTTCTCAGGGCCAAAACTTTAATTGGATTTCATTGATGCATTGGAAGCCTGCAACACTTCTCTATCCAAAGCTGATTGAGCACGCTTCTGTATGGTTAACTACCATACAACATAAGAAACAGTTAACAACAGAAAAAGCGAATGCATTATGAAGAAAGTTAGTCTATTGTTATTATAGATGCAAGATGTTCATTGATGTTGTTTTTCCTATATTAAAGGATAGGTGTGCCTGTTCAAATTGCTGTTCAAATTTCTACCTACACGGAGGACAACTAGCAGCACCGGGAAACTCACAGAAACAACAAAGCTGTATTTGCACTAGAGCACATGAATTCTGTCCCTGCACATAGCGAAGAAAATAAACAGAAACAGAGCTTGCAAAACGACATGCACATAGCGAAGGAATTCTGTCCCTGCACATAGCAAAGAAAATAAACAGAAACAGAGCTTGCAAACCGATAAGGAGAACATCTTTCCAGGCCAGAAGCAACGTGAAGTCATGCTAAGGACGTGTAATCTAGTCGACATCCCATATGGCTATTTACAGAGGTGCAGTCTCGCATACGACTATGGCTTACTCTTTAGCTGAAACCCTTAATTTTTTAACATTACTTGGTTATGAAACGATTTTTTCACAATACACTTGACCATACATTTTTTTAACCAAAGAGAAGTTACAAAGTTCTCTTTTGTGGTAAGGATTTTGTTTTTTCATTAGGAATGTGAGCCCATGATACACTACCGATGACACAAAAGTGGTTGGGTTAATGTTAGTTTATGCTTGTTCTAATGTTATATTTTTTAAATCTTTTGTAGGAAATCTTTTGTAGGAGTGTGATTTACTAAGAAATTTTCATAATTTATTGCATCCAACTAATGATGAAGACTTATTCCTTTAGATTGAATAATACAAAAAATCATTTTTTTTAATGTAAGATTTTTTATTTTATTTTAGCAACACCATTTGTTATGGTGTATATGGAACAATATGTTGCATTTGAATGCCTCATGTAATTTATTAGGTTGTGAATTTTTTGTTGACATATTCACATCCATCATCTATTCCTAACCTTTACAATTGATGTCTAGTTTGTTTTTTTCTACAAGGACCTTGTAAGCTAAGAACAAGTCAAAAAATTCACTCTTAAATCTTAAGAAGTAAACCTAAGAGCATATGGAGAAGTAATTAATGAAGGCTAAGAAGTGCTTGTAACTATAGAAAGAAGGAGAAGAAACTAAACAACACAAATCACTTTGAATAAGCTACAAAGGGGTTGGAGCATGCTAAGAGTCATGTTTTTCAAAAACTGTCCCAATGATGTTTTTCAAGAGCACAACTAACACAAACACCATCTCTACAAGAAATTAGAGGAAGAGTAGTCACCATGTTTTGATTACATAATTGTTGCAATGAGAAATAGTTTAAATAACCAAATAACTTATGCTGAATTTTGCTCAAGTCATCATTATGAGAAATAAAAACTAGGGGAAGGGTGATGACCGAAAGTTGTCAAACTTGTTCAACTTGGTAATATCATCAACTATTCCAATAACAAGGACACGATTAGGATCTTTCAAATCCTTAATTACAACTTAGTGAGGTGAAAACTCTACTATTTTTCTTTCAACTAAACGAGTGATATAATATATTGATAGAAGGTTGCAAGAAAGAATTGGAACATAGTATACATCATTGAAATGACCACTATATACTTGGATCGTTCCAAACCCTATAATACTAAGAGATCTATCATCGACAAAAAATATTTTTTTGGTGTTATAATCATTAATGGCTTTATCCTTAGCCATATGGTAAGATGCTCTAGAATCAATAAGCCATTCATAAGAAGAAGAAGTAGATGTTGCATTGAAAGAGAAACCGTAAATAGAAAGTGCATTTCCATGAGACAAAGTGCTAGAAGAAGAATCAAGATCGATGTTGTGCTTCTTTATTGCTGCTTCTAAGGCCTCCATATTTTTAAAACATTTAGATTCTAGATGACCATGTTTCCCACAATAATTGCAATGTCTATCATTCTTCTTACTCTTTTATTTTGGTCCTTTATTACCATTTGGAGTATAAGTTGTCTGAGAGGGTTTGGACCCCTTGTTTTTCTTATTATTGCAAGCATGTTGCTTCTTTGGATGCTTGGTTTTATCTTTATATTGAGCCACGAGGGCCTTGTTAGATGTACCTAAAATACTAATCACTCAAATCTGCAAGAGCTTGTCTTGCTCTCTAATTAAAGAGTCACCAAAATATTCAAGAGAAGGTTTTTAATATGTCGATCCTAGAACTTCTCTAGTAGCATAAAATGTAGATATAAAAATATAATACATAGTGCCAAGCTTGGAAAGAATAATGTATATGTAAAGTTCATCCTTTAGATCATTTTGATAGTCTTTAAGTAAATTTCCGTGTTTTGAACTTAGATAACAATCTTCAATGTATGAGAATCATTAGGACTTCAAGTCATGATTTAATTTTCAAGCTGATGATATTTAATCACAATAGGTTCATAATATATATATTTTCAACTTTTCCCAAATTCATTTGGGTCATCGATTCCCTGAGTGTGAAATAAAAAAATTAGGAGAAATGGACATCCTGATTAATCCATGTGTCATGTCATTCTTATTATCTCATTTCGCTCTCTTATCAACATCAATGGGGGCTTTTTATTTTCCTAGTGTAACCTGGTACAATCCTTAACTTCTTAGTACATCCTCCATACTCTTTAAATAGAGATCATGGACCAATCGAGTGTTAAACTATGGAACAATATCCATTAGTATCAAGGAAAATATGAGTTGCCTGATCACTCTATGTCTAGAACATATTGTGACCACCATATTATAATGAAACTAATGCGTACTAAATAAATACACTAATAAACACAGTTTTACCTAAAAGGAAAGTTATACCAAGTTGAACTTAACTAACTCCGAAGAGTTTCCTAAAAAAGATGGCATGAAGGATTGAAATTGTTGTGCACTTTAAGACCCTTGTTATGCACTTGGCCTGCGAGAATAACAAAATGCCAGAAATACGAAATGATATTACCAGAAACACAGAAAGTTCACATGAATTGAGACAAGCTACAAAGAAATATCATTATTTAGAAGAATGATATAATGCTCACTTGCCTCTTCGAGGGGGAAACCTCCAATAGAGCAGATCTCAATTACAATAAAACTTGATACTTCTTCCCTTGCTATCTAAGACTATTTATAGCTTCATGACATTCAAAACCCTAACTACTAGTGGTCCCTTTCATAACATGGGTTAACCACTTTATTTATTAACTATGACCCGTTTATAACTAATTGTGGTCCCTTTTCTATAATGTGGGTCAACCACTTATAATTATTATTAATGTGGATAACCACTTATGGGCTTTATTGACTCAATTAACTAACTATTACTTTGACGAGGCTTATTAGATAAATAAGGGAGTTAGGTTTGGACCCTAACATGCCCTCCCCCATCAAAGGCAACCTTTTCCTCAAGGCTGAAGCTGTGAAAAATGATGAAGAATATTAGTTGGTTCCCATGTCACTTATTCTGGAGAGGTGTCTTTCCACTTGATGAGGACTTCCTTGATCGTGTGACTGCGGAGATGTCTTTTGTGAGTATCAAGGACCTGTTCAATTCAGAGCCATAATGAACCTTCCTCGTCCAATTCTGACAGATTGGTTTGGACCTTGTAATTGTTCCACACAACTTTCTTGAGGCAGGATACATGGAAGGTTGGGAGGATTTTTGAAGTAACATGCCAGTTTGTAAGCAACTACTCGTATACGCTGAAGTACCCGATAAGGCCCATAGAATTTTGGGGCTAGTTTTTGGCATCCCTTTTATTTGAGATAGATCTTCTTATAAGGTTGGAGTCGCAAGAACACTTGGTCACTTACTTGAAATGTCCTCTCTAAATGATGTTGGTCAACCTATTACTTCATTCATTTATGATCTTGATGTAGATTATATTTGAGATGAGCAACGATGGCGGCATGGTTCTATAAGAGCTTATCAACTGATTATGCTTTGGAAGATCCAGGGATATAAGAAGTTGGTGAAAGTGGTAGTTGGCCATACACTACCTCATAGGGCATCATCTTGGTGGCTTCATGATAGTAAGTATTATACCAACATTCATCTAAAGGCAACCATTATACCCATTGATTTTGCTTGTCTTAGGTGAAGCACCGCAGATAGGTCTCTAAACATTTGTTGACAACTTATGTTTGACCTTTGGTTTGGGGATGATAGGCTATCCTCATTTGGAGTTGTGTGCCCTGTAGCTCGAAAAGTTCATGCCAAATTTTTTGGTAAAAGTGGGGTCTCAATTAGACACAATGGAAGTCAACATGACATGGAGTTTGAATATTTGGTCCATGAAAACCTGAGCCACCAATGTTGGGGTAAATGGGTGCGATAGAGTGCAAAAATGAGCATATTTGGAAAGTCTATCAATAATCACCATGATGATTGATTTGTTGCCTAACTTTAGGAGACTTGTAATGAAATCCATGGAAACATTTGTCCAGATGGAATCAGGGAGTGGCAAGGGTTGTAAGGTTCCCAGTAGCTTGATCATTTCCCCTTTATTGCACTGGCATACTTCACATTCAGCCACAAAAGTAAGAATTCCATGCTTCATTCCGATCCAAAAGAAAGAGAAATGTGTGTATCGATAAATCTTCTGGAAGCCTGAATGTCCAACAATGGGAGAGGAGTGCATCTCTTCCAAGATGCAAGGTTTGAGGGTGGAGGTTGGGGCCTACATCACCCTATCCTTATAGTGGATAACCTCATCCTTCCAAGAGTAATCCTCTAAGGAATTAGGATCTGCTCAATTTTTTTTAATGAGTTGGGATAGATAAGGGTGGGATAACCATTCATGATGGCCTGATTCAATCCAATCTGGTATGGGTAGAGAGAGGGATAATAGGGTGCCCTCATCCTCAAACTGGCGTAATAAGGCATCAACCACTACATTTTCATGCCCTTCTTGTAAATTATCTCATAATCATATCCCAACATTTTTGCAAGCCATTTATTTTGTTGTGGTGATGATAAGTGCTGGTCTAGAAAATATTTTAGGCTATGATGGTTAGTACATATTTGGAAACGACGCCCCAGTAAGTATGGTTTCCAAGTGTCTACTGCATGTAAGATGGCCATCATTTCCTTCTCATATATATATATATATATATATATATATATATATATATATATATATATATATATATATATATATATATATATATATATCTATATATATATATATATATATATATATATATATATACATATTGACCTAGATGTTTGCCACTAAGTTGTTGACTGGTGAAAGCCATTAGTCTACCTTCCTACATTAATATCGCGCCAATGCCCATACCTGAAGCATCACATTCAATCACAAAAAAAATTGGTGAAGTGTGGTAAGGCCAATACTGGAGTGGAGTACATGACCCATTTGAGAGCCAAGAAGGCCTACTGAGTTGTGTTAGTATAGAGAAATGAATTTTTGTTGAGAATATTAGTGAGGGGTCAGGAAATGCATCCATAATGGCAGAAAAATTTGTGATAGTAGCCCGTGAGACCCAAGAATCGCTGCAAAATATCCAAGGTTTTTGGTTGGGGCCAATCTTGCATTGCCTAAGTCTTTTTGGCATCAAAAACCACTCCATCACAACCCATAATTTGTCCCAAATACTCTACTTCTTCCATGCCAAAGGAAGACTTGGATAATTTGACAAACAATTTGTGATCTTGAAGCAATTGCAATATCTGGTCAACATGCTGAAGGTGTTTGTCTCATGCTATGGTGTAGATGAGAATGTCATCGAAAAAGACTAGGATGAATTTTCTAAGATATGGTTTCAGAAGGTGGTTCATGAGGCTTTGAAAAGTGGACGGGGAATTACATAGGCCAAATGGCATGACCAAGAATTCATAATGGCCTTCATGAGTTCAGAAGGATATCTTGGGAATGTCAACTTCCTTCATGTGTATTTGGTGATAGCCCGAGTGGAGGTCCAACTTGGTAAATTTTTTAGCACCATGTAGTTCATCAAGCAGATCATCAAATATTGGAATAGGAAATTTGTCCTTGATAATGAGCTTGTTAAGGGCCCTAAATTTGGGACATATGCATTATTATTCATCTTTCTTTAGAACCATGACCACTGGACATGAATAAGTGCTGGTGTTGGGACGAATAACACCAGCTTTGAGGATTACCTTGATGATTTTTTCGATTTCATTCTTTTATGCAAAAGGAGAGTGATATGGGTGGACACTTGTGGTTGGGCACCCAAGAGAAAAGGGATGTTATGATCATGTTCACCCCTAAAGGGTGGGAGCTTCTTAGATTTGTCAAAGACTCGTTGGTGGTGATCTAATACATGTTGCATATTAGGGTGAATATTAGGAGGAGTGGATTCAATGGCTCGGATGACATTAAATTAGGCTACTATCCCTTCATGGCCCTTTTTCAAAAGGTTCTCCATTTGATGCGAGCTGATGATAGTAGGAGAACCTGCCTAGAGTCCCCTCAGTGTATGAGTGTGGTCATTCTGCTTAAATCTCATATATAACTCCTAGAAATCCATTGTCATAGGGCCCAACGTGTGGAGCCATTCAACACCAAGGATAATGTTGCAACCACCCATTTCAATGGAAAACATATGGATTTTGAGATGATAATACCCCATTTGAAACTTAATATTTTCACAGCATCCTTCACATTTCATGGTCCCCCCATCAGTGATAAGGACTTGGAAATTAGAGACTGCCCATATAAAACAATGAACAACTTCTGCTACTCTCTTATGGAAAAATTTATGTGTGCCACCACTATTAATCAACACCACTACTGACCGATGTTTAATAAAACCTTGGATTTTGAGAGTCTGGGGCAAAGAAATTCTAGCCAAGGCATGTAGTGATATAACCGGCTCATCTGGCGTAGCTGTGAGATCATTGTCTGGGTTGGTTTGGGGTTCACCCACTTCTTCCTCAGGCACTTCAGTGGATGGAGCTTCATCAGTTGAGCTATTTTCAGTAGCATCAATTTGAAATAATTTTGGTTCCTTGCATTTATGTCCCGGGGAATATTTGTCATCACAGTAGTAGCAGAGTATTTGTTTCCTTCTTTCGACCATTTCTACTGGTGACACTTTTTGAACCTTAAGTGTTTGGGTGGGACCCGTAACCTGGGTTGGATGTGCCTTTGCAATGAAATTTGGATGATTGGATTAGGCATTTAAAGTAACTTCTACATCTAAGGCCTTGCAACATGTGTCCAACCAAGTAGCTGGGTGATGTATTCAAACATGGGATTGGATGGATTCCTTTAGGCCACTGATGAAACATTCAAAGTAAAAGGCATCTCCTAGTCCTTCAGTTTTGATGGCTAATTGTTGAAAAGCTGCAATGTATTACCTTACTATACCTGTTTTCCCGAGCTTAGTGATATGAACCAAAAAGTGAGATTCCTGATCAAAGCAGTCACAAATGGATTTTGAGAACATGTTCCAAGTTTGCCTCCCTGGATAACATTTCTGATACCACTACCACCACTGCTATCATTCTTAGTCAAAGTAAAGGGATCCCACATGTAGTTTAGTTTCATCCTCCCACATATTATTAAGGAGGAGATATTTTTCCATTCTTGCCACCCATACTAAGGGTTAGAGCCATCAAATTTTTACATGTCTAGCTTGGGTGTATGGTGGCTCAAAGATTGGAGACCTCCATGTAAATGAATGTCATGGATGGATTCTCCTTCTATGTGTTCATTAACACTTTGTTCTTCTCTCATGGGTTTGCAAGGTGTATTTATAACTTCCAATACTTATGTGAGATGGGTGGTAATGGACACCTAAAATTCATTGATTTTTTTCTCGAGGGTGTTGACCTTCTCGGTAGCCCTTTCCACAACCATAACTTGAAACTTGGTATCGAGAATACACTAGCTTCGATCAAATTTTGAGCTTACATAAGAGTAGTATGGTTGGAAAGAGGGAAACCTTAGGAGTCTAGTGATGTGAGTAACTTGAAGTTGCGTTAGGAAAAATTTGGGACCATCTGAGAATTGGGGGCTTACAAGTGAATGGTACCACTTTGATCAACTCGTCATCCTAAATCTTATGGGCTAGGTGTCTTGGAAGTGTCTTGTGATGGCCCCATGCTTTTTTCTAGTCCAAAAGAAGTTTTACTCCCAGCTGATGAATATTGCAGTGGCCAAATTCCAGAATGCTTGATACTGCCAAATATCCTATGAAAATCGGGCTTGAACGACAGTAATGAAAACCCTAAGGTCTTGGTACTGCAAAATGTGTTGCGAAAATTAGATCTAGACTATGGTGGCAAAAACCCTCACTGCATAAAGAGTATGATCTTCTTTGTGAAAATCCCAACCGCTGAAACTATTCTATACAACAGTGGAAAAACCCTAATTGCTGGATCTGATCTAGATAATGGCGCCAAACCCCAACTGCTATATCTAATATAGATGAAAAGGTAGGGGGAATTCTTGAGATACATGAGTGGACTATGGTCTCAAATGAGTGTCAGCTGCTACAAATCGCAATATACGTAGGGGTCCAACAATAATAATCGGCCCAATCTTTCAGAGCACTAACTAAGGAGGATTGACCATACCCTTAGCCATACTACTAGACTATCCTATTGTACGTGTGAGTAATCTCCCTGAGTGTTGTTCTCAGTGTATTGTAGCAAAAGAATGACCGAATAATTATCTAAGGTTAGGTTTCAGGTTACCCTATGGGGGATTCCGATATACCCAAGGCTACATGGAAGTGCAATCCGTGCATATTTCTTTATAATGTGCTACTACTCGAAGGGGTACCTGTAGGGGTTATAAGGGATTTCAACAAACATGACCACCACTTGTAGTTCTTGTGTGCATGCCTCCCCAAATCTACAAGTTGATGCACTCAACGACAAATCCTGTGGTTTAAAGATGTTGGAACACATCTCTAGCCTAAAAAAACTTCTGCAAAAATTGGAGGTATAACTAGCCCCGGAAAGTGCTCTGATACCACTTATTATGCACCTATCCTGCGAGAATAACAGAATGCCATAAATACAAAACAATATTGCCAAAAACATAGAGATATCACATGAATTGAGACAAGTTTCAAAGATATATTCTTATTCAAAAGAAAAATAAAATGTTCACTTGCCTCTTTGAGGGAGCAACCTCCAATAGAGAAGAGCTCAATTACAATAAAACTAGATACTTCTTCCCTTACTATCTGATACTATTTATAGTTTTATGGCATCCGAAAGCCTAACTACTAGTGGTCCCTTGCATAACACAAGTTAACCACTTTATTTACTAAATATGGACTATTTATAACTAATTTTGGTCCCTTTTCTATAAAACAAGTCAACCAATTACAGTTATTATTAATGCACATAACCGCTTATGGGATTTATTGAATCAAATAACTAACTATGACCCTGATGAGGCTTATTACATAAATAAGGGAGTTAGGGTTGGATCCTAACAACCCTTGATGACCCCCTTTGTAGGGTGAGCTTGAGGAATCGTATTAGACCTTTTGGTATTAGGATGTAAGGAAGGTGGATAAAGGATTTCCTTATCTAATGCCCTTGGTTTGGTTATAAGCAGATATGGAGAATTATTTATCAAGATAGAGAGGAAGGAAGAGGTGACTAGGCTCTAAAACCACATGATCCATTCCTATATAATGCCAAAGGTAGACATTATGTGATGGAGGAAGACCCAATTTAGCTAATTATTAGCCTTGTACATGTCAAATTTTATGAGCATCCTTTGTGATTTATTGGTTTTAGGGAGTGGATATCTTCATGTGATAGTGTTACATAAGATATTTTAAAAATGGTGATACAGTTCATTATATATATATATATATATATATATATATATATATATATATATATATATATATATATATATATATATATATAGACACACACACACACATATATATACACACATGTATATACATATATATGTATATACATGTGTATATACACATATATACATATGTATACACACACACACACACACACACACACACACATATATATATATATATATATATATATATATATATATATATATATATATATGACTAGGCTCTAAAACCACACCATCCATTCCTATCTAATGCCAAAGGTAGACATTATGTGATGGAGGAAGACCCAATTTAGCTAATTATTAGCCTTGTACATGTCAAATTTTATGAGCATCCTTTGTGATTTATTGGTTTTAGGGAGTGGATATCTTCATGTGATAGTGTTACATAAGATATTTTAAAAATGGTGATACAATTCATTATATATATGTGTGTGTGTGTGTGTGTGTGTGTGTGTGTGTGTGTGTGTGTGTGTATGTGTATATATATATATATATATATATATATATATATATAGATATAGATATAGATATACATAGAAAGTTGGGGCAAACTGCAGAACGGTTGCAGGTAGGGAAAACCGCGTCGCCAGAGTTTGAAGAGTTTCAGGGCCTGCTTCTAATGGAAACACGTAGAGGAGGGAGCTCCCCTCCCTCCTATAAAATTGTTGTTGCTAACAAAGGTAAGTCCCCTCTGGGCAAAGTCAAAGATTTGGAAGAAGAGGAACAAAGTAATAATGAAAAGGAAATTGAGGGGGGCAGACCCAAGGAAAATGTCAGCACTAAAGACAAAGAGGAAGAAGACAAAAGTCAGGGTACTAAAAACAATAAACAAAAAAGACCATGCAGACCCAAAATGGAGGTCACTCCCAGAGTGGTGTTAAACGATCCTGCACTTCAGGCACACAGAGAACATATGGGGACCTACGCTATAGTCTGCAAGTTTATGGGAATATGTCCCACAAAAAAGGCTTTACAATTATGGATTAAGTATCACTAGAAACCCAAAGGAATTATAGATCTGCATATAGGGTCCAAGGGTTTCTTCATGGTGGTGTTCAAAAACATTGAAGACAAAGACAGAATATTCAAAGGAGGACCCAACTTTTATGCAGCAGTTGGCCTCTACATGCGGCCTTGGAAGATGAACTTTGTGCCAAACTGTGAGACGTTCAGTTCGGTACCGGTCTGGGTAAGACTTTATTCTCTTCCTCTTGATTATTGGCAAACTGAAACAATCGCTGCCATAGGTAACAAACTAGGACGTTTTGTCAAAGCTTCGGAAGCCAAAAGAAGAGGCAAATGCACTTCATATGCAAGGATCTGTGTGGAAATGGATCTATCAGGAGCTCTTCCGGATGAATTCATCTTGGAAGTTTTAATGAGGAATGGTTTCAAACAGTAGATTACGAACATATCCCTTTCAAGCATTGTAAATGCCATGAACATGGACACTTGTTCAGAGATTTCCCTCTTACTCAAGCAGAAAACAAAGGCAGAACTAAGGAAATGAAGGATCAAGACAACTTCCAAAAAGTTATAAGCAGAGGAAAAGGCGGCAAAAAAGGATCAAGGCAACCACGTAATGAGGGGCAAAAGGTTAGCGAAAATAAGTATCATGTACTGGAGGAAAATGTAGAAATGGAAAATGGAGAGCAATCTATGGAGGATGGCCCTAAGAGAATGGAAACGGAAATGATAGCAGACTGCAACCCATCACAAGAGAAAACATATTGAGTGAAACAGAACAGATGGATCAAGAAATGACCCAAAGTGAAATAGATCTGGAAGATCATGAGCTTCAGGAAATTCTAGATAAGGAGAATCTAGATTTGGAAGGGTTCTTGAGGCAGGGGTCCATGGGAGGGATAGATTCACTACCCTAAGAAGACTGTAACAAGATTCAGTAGCTATTCTTATGGAAAACTCAGGATAAAGATTTAGAAAATGGAAAAATCAGTGAAAAGTAGGAACACAGAGGAGTTAAGGTAATGAAAGCTATTCCAGGGTTAGCAACAAGAAATGCAGGAAAAAAGAGAGGTAGGAAAAAGCAGAAGGACCTCTTAATGGAGTGTGGAAAGTTAATGATAGACTCAGGTAAGATGAAAGACCTAACTAGTTATTCATTTACTAATATTTAATCATGAAGCTCACATCATGGAATATTAGAGGTCTAGGTAGTAAAAGAAAACAAAGAATGCTCAGTCATAGAATGAAACTGGAAATGCCAGATGTTATCTTCATCCAAGAAACTAAATGTTCCATCCAGAAAATAAAACAACTCCATAGTAAATGGCTTAATAGATTTGATTTCCTAGAGGTTAAAGCTGAAAACACAGCTGGGGGTATTCTAACTCTGTGGAATCCAAAGAAAATCAGTATAACAGATGCAGAAGCATCTAGAAACTATTTATCAGTGGTCCTGCAACCAGTGGGGGAGCCAAAAACCTACCTGGTCACAAATGTGTATGGTCCTCAAAGAATAGATGACAAACTTAAATTATTAGACTCCCTTATTGATCTCAGACATAGACAGGCTGGGATTCCTTGGATCTTGGGAGGAGACTTTAATATGATAAAATCACTCTCGGAAAAAAGGGAGGCACCAGAGTGCTCAACAGAGACTCTTTAGCGTTTCAGACTTTCACTGAGGATATGAAACTGGTGGATGCAGCCCTAAACAATGGATTTTTTACTTGGAATAACAAAAGAGGAGGTAAGGCACAGGTTGCCTCAAAGTTGGACAGGTTCATGATTTCAGAGGAGCTATTGCTTACTGATACAGAAATAACAGCAACGGTCCTTCCCTTTGGCGGCTCCGACCACTGGCCGATTCAAATGGAATTCAAGGGTTTATTCTCTCCCAGGAATAGGCCCTTCAAATTCAAGAACATTTGGCTCTCTCACCTGGATTTCATCAGCAATATTGAAAAGTGGTGGTCAGAGGATTTGCAATTCCAGGGCACAAAAATGTTCCTCCTTCATAAAAGACTTAAGCATGTCAAGTTAAAACTAAAAGAGTGGAACAAAAAGGAGTTTGGTAATATTTTCAAGAACAAAAGAGCATTGGAAATCAAATTACAAGAACTCAACCAGGCCCTTATCAAAGATGGCTTTGACAAAATCAAAAGTGATCAGGCTGATAAACATCACCAAGAATGGGATAATTTATGCAAACAAGAGGAAACATTCTGGAGGCAAAAGTCTAGAGTGCTATGGCTCAAGGAAGGAGAGCGGAATACAAAATTCTTTCACAGATCCACGATGGCCAACAGAGCACACAATAGAATCTCAACGATAAAGGATGAGAATGGATAGGTACATAATACCCATAATAGTATTGAAGCCGTGCTTGTCCAATATTTCTGAGATATCACCCGAGAAAATAATCCAGACAGAGAACATTCCATCAAAGAAATCACAAGGCACATTCCTAAGTTAGTGTCTAGAGAGGATAATTTTAATCTCAACAGGCCTGTTACCGGTGAAGAAGTTAGTGAGGTTCTTAAAGACATGAAGAACTGCAAAGCACTAGGGCCTGATGGTTGCAATGTGGATTTTTTTAAATCTTGTTGGCACATTGTTAAACAGGACATTCTGGATGTGGTGGAGGACTCCAGATCCAGTAAAACAATATTGAAAGCCCTCAATACTTCCTTCATCTCCTTGATCCCCAAACAGGAATCGGCCCAAACTACAGACAAATATAGACCCATTGCTTTATGCAATGTGGTTTACAAGATCATCTCTAAGGTAGTGGCAAACAGACTTAAACCTCTCCTTCCTTCTTTAGTTTCTGAGGAACAATCAGGGTATGTGGAGGGCAGACAAATCTTGAATAACATCATTCAAGCCCATGAGGTGGTCCACACGCTTAACAACAAAAAATAGGCGGGGATGATAATGCAATTAGATATAGCAAAAGCCTATGATAAGGTCAATTGGAGCTACATCAAAAAGGTTCTCATGGCTTTTGGGTTTGACCATAACTGGATACGATGGGTCATGGCTCTGGTGACCTCTTCCAGTTTTTCAATTCTGGTGAATGGTTCCCCCTCAGAGATTTTCGTTCCTTCTAGAGGCCTCAGGTAGGGGGACCCGCTCTCTCCCTTTCTCTTCATTCTCATGATGGAGGGATTGGGCAGATCTATTAAGCATGCTAAAGAAATGGGCAAAATCAAAGGTCTGCAATTATCTGAAAATGTTCAAGCTCCGACTCATCAACAATTTTTTGATGATACCTTGCTGCAAGGGCTCCCCACAGTCAAATAAGCTTCAACCTATAATCTAATCCCGAAGGAATTTTCTTTGGCTACAGGTATGGAAGTTAATCTTTCCAAGTCAATTTTTTTTTCTTTAATACTAATATTGCTATTCAGAATAGCATTTCGAGAATTCTGGGCTTCCAAAGGGACTCCCTCCCTACAAAGTATCTGGGAATTCCTCTTACAGATAGACGATTAATAAATTGCAAGACAAAGTAAAAAATTAGACTTTTCGGGTCATGAATTTGGCAAGTAGGTTGGTTTTAACAAAGGCGGTTCTTCAATCGATCCCCGTTTTCATGTTATCGGCCCTCCCAGCTCCCAAAGGTGTTTTAGAGAAATTCAGAAACATTCAAAGAAATTTCCTCTGGGGTAAAGAAGAAACTAAGAAGAAATGGGCCCTGGTCTCTTGGGACAAAATCTGGAAACCCGAGGGACAAGGAGGGCTAGGCTTGGATGATCAGGAGATTATCAATAAAAATCTAGGAGCCAAGCTTTGGTGGCATTGGGTCCATGAGCCACAAGCTCAATGGGCTAGAATTTGGAAAGAAAAATATGCAAGCTCTTGGCACACTAAGGATCTAATAAGAATGTTTGGCAATGTGAAAGGGTCTCACATCTGGAATACAGCTTGGGACAACAGAAGCCTTGTTCAAAATAACAACTTCTGGGAAATCAGAGGTGGTGATATGGCACTCTTTTGGGAAGATAAGTGGCAGCAAGAACCAATTCTGCTAACAGAGGATTTTGTTAGTCTCAAATAGGAAACAAACAATCAAGGGTTAAATGACGTCAAGGCTTTCTGGGATTAAGCTCAAACCTCAGGAAAATGGAGAAGCTGGAGTAAACTTAACTATGGAGATGATAACCCCATGAAAATTAAAGAAGAAGCTCTTGGAAGCATACTTAAACAAAGAATGATTTTAGCTACAGAGGGGCAGGATCAATTGAGATGGGGAAATAACAATAAAGGTAACTTTGATCTTAAGGAAGCCAAAAGCATGCTTCTTGGGCTAGATTACAAGGCTCCAGAAAAAACTTGGTAGCACCTTTGGAAGCACCAAGGCTGGATGAAAATCAAGACTTTTATGTGGTTGGTTCACCATAATTTTTTTTTAACTTGGGGCAACATACAGAAAAGGGGAGACTTGGGGCCCTCCAGATGTCAGTTTTTCAAAGAGAAGGAGGAAAACATGGAGCACATTCTCAACAACTTCCCTTATACTACCTGGTTATGGGATTCCTTCTCTTCCATTTTCCAGCAGTCAGACAGGGACAGTAATAGTATCACTAATACCCTGAACAATTGGAGAGTTAATTTTTTAGAGAATGAGTTCATTAATCTAGCCTGGACTTTTACGCCAAGCTTCATAATCTAGAATATTTGGAAGGAAAGGAATAAAAGGATTTTCAAAAGTGAAAAGTCCACCCCATAGGTTCTTTTTAATTTGATCTTGAAACAGCTTTGGGAGACTGTTAGTACCACGGTTGAAAATCTCCCCAATAAACTTCTGTTAGTATCTGAGCTGAAAATTCTCAGACAATTGGGAATGAAATGGATTATTCCTCAAGGTCTAAGCAGAAAGGATTCGGACATGGATATAGGGATGGAGTTCTGGCAACCTCCACCGAAAGGATATCTGAAATACAACATTGATGGGGCTTCAAAAGGCAACCCGGGAACAACTGGTTTTGGAGGAGTTTTAAGAGATGAAGAGGGCAAAATAATTTTTATCTTCCATTATCATCTTGGCGGAGCTACTAATAATATGGCAGAATTAATGGCGCTGGAACATTGCCTGGAGTTTCTGATCCAACACCGTTGCTCTAATGTCATTATTGAAGCGGTCTCAGAGATTACCATTAACTCTGTGAAAAGAATTAATTGTGGTACTCGATTGGAGAAAGTTTCTAATCATTGGAAACTTCTCCTGGTTTACCAAAGAATCCAAGTTCACCTCCAAGAGCTGCGAACGATGAGTTTCAATCATGTTCATCATTCGGCCAATAAATTAGCAGACCTTCTTGCCAACCAAGGGGTGAACAATGCTGAAAGCGAGATAGCATACAAGTGGCGAGAAATTCCTCCAAACCATTTAAAAGTTGTCTGCGAGGAGTAAGCTATAGAGGACAAGGAAATGTTTGATTATCTGATCCAGGTGGATGTTGGTGGCCACCCACCTATCCCATTTGGACCCCCACAACTGTCTCTTTCAGCTTTTTTAGTTTCCTAAATTGTAGCATAGTTTACTATTTTTAGCAGTTTTTCGGGTCCTGAACTTCCGAAGCCATTTTGAGGCCCTAAACGACGTTTTTTTGGGAATCTAGGGCAACATTGGTCCATGGACCGTTGTTGCCTCCCAAAGTGGTAGTACTCGGATAGATCTTTCTAATGAGCTATCGTACGCGTCAAACGGAGATCGTATGCCAAAGTTACAATCCCGGGAAATTGATGTACCAATTTACCCAAATGGGGCCCACAATTTGGCGTTTCATCTTCTAGGGTTAGGTTTCGGGATGTGAAGGGTTTTCCATTGTTTATCAACAATAAATAGGCCTTTGAGCCTCATTTTAACACAGTTCGGAACAGTTCAGAGGCATGTAGCCACCACATCTCTTCTCAGAGATAAGCTACCATCGCCCTAGCTGGTTTATTTCCATTTCTAGTTGTAAGCATATTTCAGTATTTTCCATTAATGAAATGAAGTATTATTTCCGCTGCATATTTGTGTATATGGTTATCTCTGTAATTTGTTGCGTTCCTATTTAAATCCGGATCATTATCGGTCCCAGATAACAAGCTTAAATTAATTTTTTCTGTCAAGTGGTTTCTCATCCTTTTGAAATGCATTTGACAGAAATTCAAGCAGGGGTCTATCTCATACTCTTCCGGAATCACGTGAGGGGAAATATCAGGGTCTCGGAGGAAATTTTAAGGAGTCAATTCTCAAAGAAGCTCAGGCTCGGGGATAGGTACAGTGTTCAGAACAGACAAAGATTGGAAAATTGTTTGCCAACAATGGTTTTTTCCCCTCTTCCCACCCTTAATTCCGAAAACCACGCTTGGGCCGGATGTCTAGTGATCGCAAGTCTCATAAGCGGTAAGTGGTATTCGTGTTATGGCAACGATCCCATAGATCAGGTGACGCGTGGGAAAGGTACGGTTTTAAATACCGCTGTCGATCTCACTCTATTCTTTAGACAGGTTGGTGAGTGTGATATGATCCCTGACCGTTTCATCCAATAGCCGGGATCAACGGTTGAGAATTCGGATGCAGTTTGGTGGGTCCGACAACTAAGCCTCGTCATACCTTTTTGGCATATCCTTTTGCCTATTTTGTGGGTCCAGTGGATGCGTATGGGGTGTGATTTTCACGCGGTGGAGTCAGTGTTTAGAAATATTGGCGGGCAACAAATTTCTCTTTATGGGCAGCGCCATTCCTTTACCTCCCACAGTTACACGGGTGGTGTGTTAAGTGATTTTGAATTCTTTTTTAATGACTCTTTTGTTCTGCTCAGTGTTCTAGTCTATTTTTTGAGTCTGTCGGTTTATGCAATGTATTTCTTTTGAGTGTTTAGAGGTTTGATTGTAGGGTTTGAGGCTTGTACCTCTCGCCCGTTATTAGTTTCTGTAGGTTTTTATCCTTGGTGTATAACTCACCGAGGATTGTTGTATTCTATGTATTTTTATTTGTTGTTTATTGAAATAGAAGGTCCGAATCTTGCTTTAGCAAATATATAGGAAATACAGCTTGAGTGGGCCTAATGGTTAAGAGCATGTGTTTCCTTGTAAAAGGTCACAGGTTCAAAACCAGAGGGGGGTAGAGTATGTATGCCTTCGTAGACTTAGCAGTCAAATCGCTGCGCAGAGGTGGGTCCCTTGTCCCACAAACAAGGAGGTCTCATACACCAATTTGGTGTCTGGCTTGGCTGTGACCTTAAAAATGGATATTATTATTATTATATATATATATCTATATCTATATCTATATATATATATACATATGTACATATATAGATATACATATGTATATGTATATACATATGTATATATATATAGATATATATATGTATATGTATATACATATGTCTATATATACATATACATATGTATATATATATAGATATATGTATGTATATGTATGTATATACATATATATATGTATATATCTAGATGTATATATATATATATATATATATATATATATAAAATAAGTAGCAATATATTTCATTATCCAAAAAAGATATACATTAGAAGTGTAGGCGAGAAGCTGACCAGAACTAGACTAAGTAAAACATTAGTTCACATCAATTCCCATAACCATGAACATAGTTGACAAGGGTACATACATTATTCCACACAGGTTTGTGCTCACTGTGATACATTTTCCAAAATGAATCACCAGAACTATCACAAAAACTAGTTTGTTGTCTTACCAAAACATAAGGGATGCCAAACAATTATAGAAAAGCATCATCATACAAATTCTGGGAGTACAACCATCATTGAAAGAAAAGCCAATAGAGCTTGCGCACCAGTGACACTTCCACATTTCACACAACATTACATCAATGCTAAAAGAAACATGGAATATACTCATGTACGCCAACAATAGACACACACCGTCTTCTCCAAAGCCAAGACCATAAAAGAACATACATAAATTATGAGCCAAAACAAACTTGTAATAGAAAACACCTAAAGACCTTCACTTGTCCTCTCCATACGAGTCATTGTTTGAAGAAAACAAAATGAGAGTATGCCCACTGTGAGTAGGAGGATCTGTAAGGTCACTTGAACCCGAACCACTGAACAAAAAAGTTTCCACTCTTGCCAGACGAGAATGCACTCTATTCAATCACAAGCATATCTTTACTACCATATGCTTGATGTCCTCCAGGGAGGATAAAACATTGTAATTATCCACCTATTTTTCCTTGAACATGAGATGAAAGAAAGTAGTATTATGTTGATATAACTCAAGGGAACTTAAAAATTTAATCTCCTCTTTTGAAAATGACCAAGTTATGGAAAGCATTCCACCTTATCACCAACCAATTTTGAGCCTGAGGCATAAGGGTAGTCACCAACCTCCATGCCTTTCAGGTATAAGGTTTCTCTGTGAACCTCCAAAGGTATTGATTCAAAAGAACTAGTCATTGAGTCATATAAGAAGGGACACGACCTTTTTACTCTACAAAACTACCACCCCCTTGACGACTGGGCATCCTTTGCTTATGAGCAATAAACACTACAAAGGAGAGACAATGAGGACATCTTGAGGAAATATCCCATCCATGAAAAAACACTAAGGGATGGAAAGGAATACTCTGAAGACCAGACCTGAAAACAATAAGTTCATCTAGGAAAAAGCATTCCATGGGGCCTTGATCCAATAGATTTTGGAATTCACTACACATGTAGTGCAAAACCTAGACATACCTCCTTAAGAATTCAACAAAGGAAAAACTACAAACCCATAGAATTATAGAACCAAAAGAATAGACCCAACTTCTACTAGAGAATAAAGTACAGAGAAAAAAATCCCATCGCACAAAATGAAATGACTCAAAGAAATACCATTAAAAAATAATTATTGAAAGTCCAAACGACCTAAAATTACCACCACGAAAGAGCAACAATTACACCCATAATGTGATAATACACAGGTATCCAAAATAACCACCACAAGAAATAAAAATTTAGATGATGCACATAAAAACGCAAAATAAATCTCACCAAGAGAATAAACCACAGAAGAGGTATGAAACAAAAGCACCACCTCTCACTTGAGCAATCCCATATCTAACTAGAACAAAAACATATGCAAAAACAAACCACCATCTCCAACAAACGGAGCGACTAGAGCTATAGGACGAGGTAATGACCTTGCCTCCATACACCTAATGCCTCTGCCAACAAACAAACATTGATCCATACCACCCTTTAAAACACTTAATGGCACACATATCCAATTAAAACTACATTAACTACCCAACTACCTCTGTCCATCACCACCTGACGTAAAACCAAGTGTTACTTTGGTGCCTGTCCCGAAGTGACCAAACTCCCCAACTGCATAACCCCATCAGGGACACTTCATTATTATATTATAAATATGGTTTTCAGTTATTTGGGATTTGTATTATATTAGATTATATGTTTTAATGATTTATTTCAAATATGTATATATAGAAGTGGATCTATTTAACAAATATTCTAAAAGATATATATTTTTACAAATATACAAAATTTTCGAGATTTTAATTTTTTTGTATATATATATTTTAATTTATAGTTTAATGTTTTAATCATAATCTCTTCTATAACCATTAATATTTTATTATTTAATGTTTTAATCATAGTTTTTTTCATAACATTAAAATAGATTTGTGTTATTATTATTAATAATCTTAATAATAAATAAACTCGACCCATTATCAAATTATGATGACACCAAAATACATATTATTGAAAATATATACTTAATAAATAATATTATTGTAGATCCATAATAACCCTGGTTCTATCAAGTATTGAGAGTGATTAAATCTCTTGAGGTGCAATTTTTTTTAGAGTGCAAAACTTAAGGGAATTTTTGCTCCTCAAGAGATTTGATCCCTCTTGAATCTTGGTATGAAAATGGATCTATAATGATTTCATTCATGGGCAGTCACACAAAATTTCTTGATGATCAACATTATGTATATGTATATGTATATGTCTAAGATTAATTTTTTTTGAAACCAGAATGAGAATTTATATATTATACTTAAGTTTTCACTTAGATCACAATAGGAACATAAAGAATTACATAGCTATATCGACAAAATTCAGATTGCTCCATCCTATCTAAGAGTATTTCAATTCCCGAGGGACACAATTTTGAGCAACAAAAAGGGGGATTTTGTAGGTGTACCCATTACAAAATTTCCCCATGAGAAAGCAAAATTTACACAACATTCAATTATGAATTTATGATGTAATATTTCATAATAATGAACCTACTTAAGTCTTGAGTAGTATAATTTACATTAGAGCAGTTGACTATGTTGTGATTATTTGAGATAGTAGAATTTCTTGAGTCATGATCATGTTCATTTAAATATGGAAAATTGATTGTATTCAAATTACTCGAATTGGAAAAATCATCCATGCTAAGGGATAAATTGTTAGCCTGTGCTTGATGCTCTTCAACTTGCCTCTAAAGTGCATCCACTTCATATTCATTTTTATCTATTTTAAATTTCACATCTTAGATATTTTCCATATAAGAAGTGGAAGCAACATGCTCATTGTTCTTCAATTTTAGCTAAAGGACATCCAATTTTAGAGAGTAAAGCCTTGTGATTACACCCCAACTGTTCATGCAATTGGATGTCCTTTAGCATGCTCATTGTGCTTCAATTTTAGCCTTGTGATTGCACCCCATGAAAGCCTTACTATTGATGCTACCAACTTGAAAACTTACAAGAAGATAAGCTTTGTTATCTCTATCCTTGAAAACCCAACTATCAATATGCAAATAAGAAAGGATTTTGATTATGAATCCTGGGTATATCACCAATTGGATGCAAAGTTCTCTACTCAACATTGAGCAATATAATAGACACAAATTAAGAAGACCCATGAATAAAATGTAGCTTAGCTCTAGACACACCAGATATAAATGCTAAAAAGAGACACATGGCTCCAATTGACCATGCAATATCCTATCCCCAGGTTAAAGGAAAACACCAATCCTTGCTCCCTAAACTCACCACTAAAAATGGAAACTTGCCTGAACTGTTCACAATGCATTCACCTTCTCCTCACTTTGGAATTAACATGCTCATGACCATCATACATAGAGAAGGGTGTAAACAATATTGACCCAATCCATCCCTTTATCATATTCCCACACTCACAGATTAGCCCAATTCCATCATATTTCATTTTTATCCTACATGCCAGATAATATCATCCCATAAAATCATGATCTAGGATGACAAGTACTCTTTACTTTAACGCTTGGAAAGGATGGCCTTATGGAGCTTCAAAACTAGTGAAATTATATAGGAATAAATGTTATAATACCTTGCATGACATCGTTTCAAAGAGGTTGCCACATTTTCCCATTGGCCCCTTATTTTTGATTTAATAATTGGTCTTTTTTTTTTAATGATTAAGTCCATCCACTTATAGGGAATTAGTGATGGTCTAATATGGCCATTAAATTTTAGATCAACCGTTTGAAATTTGCACCCCTCATTTGCACAAATATCTTCTTTTTTATTGAAGTCTATTAGGACATGAAAGTATGCTATTGAGGAGATTCCTTTGGTAGCTCCTCTAATTCTTTTCAAAATATTATCTAGAAATTTATCCTTCAGGGAGGAGCCCTTAACCATATGTTGAATAATTAGGAAAGAATCTCCCAATAAAGTAAGAGAATTGACTTGATTTTATTTCACCAGTTGAATACCTTAATATAGGACATAGGCTTCTCCTTGATTATTCATCAGATGGCTAAACCCCATGAATACTCTAATACTTTTTATTAAAGTGGTACAATTTTTAGATGATCAACGTTATGTATATCTATATGTTTAGGATTAGTTTGATCATTTCAAATTTACTTACTTTCCTCAATTAGTTAAAAGTATAGAGAGTATTATTGAGAAGGATCTGAATTTCAATCTATCTTATTCAATTTTTAGTATAGTGACACAATTTTTAGTTGATAAAAATTATGTATATGTACATGTTTGAGATGAATTTGATCAGTTTAAACTTAGTTTCCTCAATTTGTTGAGGTCACAGAGAGTATTATTTAGAATTATAGCTCAAAAGTTACATGAGGAATAAGTTGAGTAGATATAAAGTAACAATGTTGAATGATAAAATTTTACATTGAAATCAATGCATGCATACTAAAATTAATGTGTTGATTTAGGTGTACATGTTATTTTCTATATGCATTGATTCCAGTGTACATGCAAACTTCCAACATATCTATTTTAGTGTACATCTCAATTACTATTTCTATTTCATTTTCTTTTCAATTTCAAATGCATTGATTTCAATGTACACATTAATTTCTAAAGAATTGATTTCACTGCATGTGCCAATTTCAATTTGTTTCTATTCAATGTCAATTTATTTTTCAATAATTCAATGTAAATTTCTATCTAGTATCAACTTCTATTTCTATTTCTATTCAATTTTTAATGCATTGATTTCAATGCACATGTCAATTTTTACATGCATTGATCTAGAAATGATGAAAAATGCACACTTAAGTCAATGTATGTTCACTAAAATTAACGTGTTGATTTCAATGTACATGTTAATTTCAATGTCAACTTCAATTTCTGTTTCTATTCAATACATTGATTTCAATATACATGTCAATTTCTAGACGTGTTGATCTAGAAATGATGAAAATGTACATGAAATCAATGCATATACGTTAATTTCAATATACATGTCAATTTTAATCTCAATTTCTGTCAATTTCTATATCACTTTATATTTCTAGCTACTATTTCTATTTGTATTTTCTCATTTGAACTTATTCTTCTTGTATTTATTATTATTATTTCAAATTGAGTTCATATTTTATAACAATAATGTTCCTGATTCACATCTACACACATGCCAATCATTAAAGTTTTTCATATCTAAGTAACCCTAACACTATTTAATTCTCTTTTTTTTGTAAATTTGGCAACGACAAGGCTACATCTTGGTCATGTCCAAGGATAACACCCAAATAAGGCAGGGAATTGAACCAAAGACTTAACATCTAGGATTGCCTTAATGATGCACCCGATCACAGTCTATCCAAGATCCCATGAAAAATTCTCTTTGAGTTTAAGAAGTCTAGTTTGGAAAATTTATAATCTATGTCCAATTTGAAGAATAACAGTTGCAATTGCATGTAATAACAAGACTAATAGCTGCAATGCAACATAGTCACTACCTCTACCACTAATTAATTGATTGAGGAAATGTAGGGTATGTGTTTTGTCGTTATTTTCACCTCTGTACTATGCAAAAAAGTGGGATATGCATTTTGTCATTATTCGAGAATTCTTTGTTTCAACAATTATTTTGAACTATCTGTTGTTATTGTTGCATTCACACTTTTACACTGTGCACGATGAAAGGAAACTCCGCATAGTTTTCTCCGCACTTCCACATTTTGCACATGTGGCCTATCAATAGTGTCTTAGATTTATAGCAAAATATTAATATTTTTTGATGCATTGTTCGAAGTGTAGAGGTGTGGATTCATACATTTTGTGGAGTCCCAAAGTTCGCGTTGAGAAAATACTGAGCAATATTATATATCAATTTATTTGTGCTAAGGGGAACATGTGCGGAGGTGTAGGTCCGTACATTGTGTGGAGTCCAAAAATTCATATTGAGTATATACTGAGGAATCCTAAGCTTGGAAAATTTCGTGCCCAGACCGAAATCTTTCTGTGCATAACTTTCCTTATGCGGAGTCTCAATATTCATGTCAATCAAATATTGAGAAATATTATATATTAGTTTCTTCTACATCTCTACATTACACACAATGAAAAATTTGTACCTACAATGAAATTATTCTCCGTATAATGAAAGTGTATGTATGCACTATACATAGTGAAAATTTCCTACCCATAATAAAAGCAACCTCTGCATCTCTACTGTCGACATAATGAAGGATTTATTGAGATTATATTGCACAATGAAATATTTTCCACATTATGCACAACAAAAGCTTTCTCTGCATTGGCGGAATGAAATATTCCTCCATAGATCCGAATTTCACATAGTAAAAGCCTCCCTTGCATTGAATATTTATCTGCATTTCTGCAATCCGCATCTCTGTGAGCATTGTTTTACATATCCAAGAAGTCTCGATAATTAAACACTAGTAAACAGGAAAGCAAATGTTCCAAGATTGATCTTTCCCCATTTTTATGGTTACTTTTGATAGATCAAGTAATACTTTCTCCAGTTCCATGCATCTTAGAACATAGTATGTTGTAATCTTGTCGTTTGCATGTAAAACGACAATTTTCCATTTGACGGTTTATTGTAAATGTGCCATGGATATCGAAAGTGGACAACAAAGAAATAATAACTTATTTGTTTGTATAGTATTGTTGATAGGAAACTTTTTTCAGATCAGGTAATGCTTTCTCTAGTTCCATGCTTCTTAGAACACAATATGTTGTATTCATATCGTTTGCATGTATGATGGGAATTTTGCTTGCAAATCATACAACAAACTATAGTTTCATCCATAGTTCTAGTAATTATAATTGGACCAGTACATTTTATGTAATATGTTCTAATCATTTAAAGTAATGTGGAGTGCAGAAATGTGGAAAAAATATTTCATTATGCTTCTTTACTATCTGCACATAACTGCATCTTCGCACATGGAACCACTCACAAATGTACAAACATTGTGGATAAAAGCTTATGTTGTTTATTTTTCATATCCGTTCTCTCACACAACATTTCCTCCTCACATATATTCACTCACCCTTTTTTTGCACCTGATGTACACATAACCCAAAATTTTGTTGTTCTATCTAATATAAAGTTTGTCGTTATTTAAGAATTCTTCATTTCGTAATCATTTGACTATCTGTTGTTATTGTCGCCTCCACACCTCCTCACTTTGCACAATGAAAGGAAACTCCGCAAATTTTTTTCCTCATCTCTGCACTCTAAAAATGTGGCTGCCCAACAATGTGTCTTAGAATTATAACGAAATATTCAGATTTTTTGATACATTGTGCGAAATGCGAAGCTGCGAATTCATACATTATGCAGAGTTGAGAAACTCATATTGAGAAAATACTAACCAATATAATATATCAGTTTATTTGTGCGTGAGGGGAATGTGTGCAGAGGTGTGGGTTCATATATTATGTAGAGCTCAAAAATTCATATTGAGCATATAATGAGGAATACTGAGGCTGGAAATTTCATGCACACAATGACATCTTCCTCTGGATAATTTTCCTTGTGCAGATTCATACATTATGTAGGGAAATACTGAGAAATATTATATATCAGTCTCTTTTGCATCTCCACATTTTGCACAATGACAACTTTGTACCTACAATGAAATTCTTCTCCGCATAATGAAAAATTCATGCCCACAATAAATCCTACCTATGTATCTTTACTATTGAAACAATGAAGGGTTTATTGAGCTTCTTATACATAATGAAAGATTCATATGCATATCCACATTTTTCACAATGAAAACTTTTTCTGCATTGGTGCAATCAAATATTCCTATGTAGATTTGAACTTTGAACAATGAAAGCCTCCTCTACACTAAAGCTTTATTTGCATTTCTGTGAGCATTTTTTTGACGTATCTAAGAAGCCTGGATAATTAAACACTAGTAAACAAGAAAAAAAATGTTCCAAGATTAAATATTCCTCATTTTTATTATTTATTGTAAATGTTCCATGGATCTCCAAACTGTACAATAAATCACTAATAGCTAATTTGCTTGCATATTATTAATGATAGGAAAATTTTCATAGATTAGGTAATAATTTCTTTAGTTCCATGCCTCTTATAACATAGTATTTTGTAGTATCGTAGTTTGCATGTATGATGACTATTTTCCTTGCAAATCATACAATAAACAATAGTTTCATCCATAGTTATAGCAGTTGCAGTTTGTATCTCTGTGAGCATTGTTTTACATATCCAAGAATCTTGGATAACTAAATACTAGAAAACATGAAAATAAATGTTCTAAGATTGAAATTTTCCCATTTTGATGGTTTATTGTAAATGTGCCATGGATCTCTAAACTAGACGAAAAATCAATAATAACTAATTTGTCTGTGCAATATCGTTGATAGGAAATTTTTCAGAGATAGAGTAATACTTTCTCTAGTTCCATGCCTCGTAGAACACAATATACTGTAGTCCTATCATTTGCATGCATGATGAAAGTTTTCCTTGCAAATATTACAACAAATGATAGCTTCATCCATAATTCTAACAGTTGTAATTGGACTACTACATTTTATGTTATATGTTCTAATCATTTAAAGTTCTGCAGAGTGCAGAGATGCAAAAAGAAACTTTCATTATGCTTCTTTTGTATCTGCACACAACCACATGTATGCACCTAGAGCCATTGGAAAAGGTACAAACATTACAGATAAAAGTTTCTGTTATTTATTTTGCATGTCTATTATCTCGCACAACATTTCTTCTTCACACACGTTCACCCACCCTTATTTCGCACTGGATATACTCATAACCTAAACTTTTGTTGTTCTATTTACTATAAAGTTCATTTTTTTATATGTTTTAATAGTTTAAAGTTATACAAAGTATGGAGATGTCATATGTTTTAATTATTCTTCCTCCACACTTCCACATCTCCACATCCAGAGCATTACAAATGTAAGATCATAAATGCACATGATATTTGAAAGCAATGAATAATATGTACTATCATACAGCAGGGAGATGTGCAAAAGAAATTAGTGGATGAAAAATTTATTTGGAGAGTTGAAACATTACGGAAGAAAGTTTCTATTCCTTGCTCTGCACACCTCTTCAATCCAAATGATGGTTGTTCTGTGAAACTATTAATTAGCCTTGCAGATGCATACTAGCTCCACAAGCTCCACAATATTTTTTGACAATTCAATTTTATTTGAAATAAAGCTTATTATCTAGAGACCAAACAACATCATTTACATAATCTATGGCTATTCACAATTGTGGTTCAATCAATAAAGGTGATGGCAGAGAGTTGTAAGCGTATATGATAACTAGAAAATATAAAGCGTAAAATTATTTAATTCGGTTGATCCATTATAAGAAGGCATAAACACTTTCTAAAATCACATTTCACAATTGAAAGACCATAATTTGCTATAAAGTTAGAAATATGCTATATTTTCTATTCGTTTTAAGTTATGCATAGTGCAGAGATATGGAAAATGATCTCATTATGCTTTTTCTGTACCTACGCACAACCACACCTTTGCAACTAGAGCCATCTACAAAGGTATAAACATTGTGGATAAAATCCATTGCTTGTTTCACATAACCATTTTGTTGCATAACATTTCATCATCATGCACATTTTCCCACATGTAGAGTATGGAGATGTTATATGTTTTAATTGTGCTTCCTCCGCAACTTTGTCATGTATAGATGCAAGCATGCCATAAAATCATCATCTAGCTTCCAACCAAGTTTATTTATAGTTTTTCTTTGTGGCTCAAAGTAGTTGGTTTCCCATATTAGTAATTAGCCCCTAGGGAACCAGCTAACAGTGTGAGGTGGGTCAGAATACACAGATCTTGGGAATATAGGATATGATAATCGTGTCTCTTTATAAGTGTGGTATACCCCCGAATTCCCTTCCTCTGACTATGTTGAAGCCCCAAAAATTAGGTCTACAAAAAGGGGGATACCCACTTGGTATGACCTTGGTTAGCAACTCCTTTTCCATTTGGTATAGTGGGTCCGACTCGGGATATGGGACCAGCTTCCCAATATATGTGTGTGTGTGTTGAGAATTGATATTTCCTTTCTAATAATTCCTAAGTAAAATGCTTTTATTCTAAATCTAATCTAGCAACATGCAATTGTATTGTAATAAACATAAATATCTAATTCTAAACTAACTCGAGATGTAATCTTTCTGTTATGCAATCTAAAATGTTTTCAAATAACAATTGGTAATAAAGATCATTCAACTACTATGAGAAAAGAATTCAATAAAGATAAACCATTTCGTATAAAAAGTTAGACGAAACAATTGTGAAAAACATATCGCATAATAAGCTACTCATATATTAAACATAAATAAATAGCTATCACTGTACAGAAGTGCCAAATGATAACTCAAGCATTCATGCATTCATATATAAATAACTAAACATGAATATCACTTTAACACATAGGCAAAAATAGTTAAGAGATAAAAGTACCATTTATAACTAGTTCTACTCATGAGCTTCAAGAAATAATGATTTATATCTTCTTAATCTAACATCCACTAAGAGTACAAAAGTGCAACATCAGTAGTAGATATTAAACGCAGATATCAATAAATCCTGTTCCATTCATTCATCAAAACCTCCTCGGAGGGTGCAAAAGTGCATGTTATGTGGACAAGTTTTTGACAAATTTCACGACCCTTCTCTAAATGCATGAGAAGGGTTTAAATACTACTAGCTAAATCTAAAAATAATTTATTACAAAATGTAGGATGCGGTTTAAATGACCGTCCTCATTTAAGGGAAAAATAAAGCAAAATTAAAACTAAAACTGAATCTAAAACTAAAACTAACAACTAACTATCTATGTATCTGTTCCTTGTAATCACAAGCATTCAACATTTGCTTAAGGAGAGTTGGCTGGCTGACTTCCAACTTCAGCTGTCCTGCGAAAATGGAATCGACAAGTGCTGGTGCTATCTTCTCGGCAGAATTGATGATACATTTGAGATTCATGCATTGGCTGTGTGGTTTTACCAAGTATGCCCAGTAAGAATCCCAATTCAACTTGGTTAACCTTTTGATGGATTTTTCCTTTTCTTGAGCCTTCTGTCTCCAACTTGTTTGTGGATGTTGTACATTTGGTAGATATTTAAATACCACTTGAGAATATCCCTGATAAATACCACTGGTTTTAGAGTTCAAGTTTTGCCTTTTGCCTTTAGCGTTTTTTTTAACAAATTTCCGGGCTTAGAGGTGACTGAGCAATTAGAGGCTTTCCTCTTCAAGGGGTTTTGGAAACTGCCTCCATTTCTCGATTCGGGCTTCCCTGGTGCGATTTTCGCCTCTTGCACGCTTTTTGTTAGAGGATATAAAGCTTAAATTTTGTGGAAATAATGACTCCGTGAGTTCTTGACCATGAGTCTTAAATTGTCTATTTGTGACATCAACGCTCTCTAGTACCCATTTAACCATGTTCGTGTATGGAAGAATTTTGGGCCTCGCCACTATCTGGTGCAAGAACGAACATGCTAGTTCTGTAATAGACGCCTCAGAAGACCCATGTGAGCCTGAAGTAGTTGTAACCTCCATCATTTTGGGATTTTCTTCCTCGAGTAGATTGTACATGCCTTCCCAAGTAGTAATATCGACATCTTTGTTACAGGTGGTGTCCGTGTATAACAAAGTCATTTCTTTGTCTCCAGAACTCAGAGCTTTACTCTTCTTTCCCATGATATTCTGAACACTGCTATGTATACTTCTTTTCTCTTCGCTCCTGCAATTTACAAATGAGGCAAGAGTAATGATAAGAAAAAGGTGACGGAAAGCTTTAAATGCTGAAAACATGTAAAATATACCACCTTATGTGAAATGGCTCTTAGATTAGATCAAAACCATATTTCATTAATGATTTCCAACTAACTCATTGATTAACATTAACGTGCATAACCGGGCCTCGGTTTATGGAAAAAGTTTTTTTGAACAGCAAGCCCTGTAGATCTGCGATGAGGCGATTTTGCGGTTTTCTGCGCAATATCGCAGATCACAATATCGCGGGATCACAATATCGCATATTGCAATATCGAAATATCGCTAGTTCATAGCATATGACAATCATCCATTAATGTGTTTTCTACGAAATGCGATTTGCGATATGCACCATCGCATATCGGTAGTTTGAATTATTTCAGCTTTAAGTGATATTCGAGGGATGCGATGCGATGAATGTTTTTAGTGCGTAGTTTTGCATTGCGATTTCAAAACTTAGAATTCTTCTTGTAGGAAGGCATCCATTACCCTTTTTTGCGATGCGACACACTTTAAGGAGTGATTTTATTCTAACTTATCATAAAACTTAAGTCTTTTAGATTTTTCAAGGGTATTCTCCTAAGTTTATGATAGTAAGTTTTATTGAAAATAGGAAATACAAGCATTAATCGATTTTTTAAATTTTTGAATAAGTGTCCCCACTTAGTTAGTATTAGTGATAAAACTTAAGTAAGAAGGGGGGTTGTTGCTGGCCACAACAATTGGCGATTCACTTGGAAGAACCAGTTATCTCTGCTTTTCTTTTGAACTTTCTAAACTTCCAAAGCAGAAAACTTTCCAGAAAATCAGACTTTATTATAGAAAGATAAAGTACATCATGCTTTCAGCTATCAACAATAGTTTTTTTCTTCTATGTTAACTTTGGTTATTTACTTTCTCAAGCTAGTCATTGTATCTACATCAGTCACTACTTGGTTTATAAAGATAAAAAAAAAGGCTTCTCTATAAATCAATTTTAAATATGCTCATTTGTCGTACGTAGAGCCTCTGCTGCCAGCAGGCGTTTATAGCCTCGACAGGGTTACCTGTTACCAAGCAATGATCCTATATGCCACTTGGAGAAACATACAATTTTCAAAGAGAAATCCATATCCACACTTATTGCTTTCATTTTCTTCTAATCCTTAAAGAAAAATGCCTTGGTTTGGTAGCCAAATTATGGCAATGCCACTCACTTGATTTATAACTTTGCTGAACAAGCTGGCTCGTGATGAGACCCCTTGTCTTTTGATTGCAACAATCTTCAGTCATTGCCCTGTTGTGGTATGCAGTTTTGGCAAAGTCAGCAAGCTATAATATCTATGATCATGATAAGTTGGCTCATGATGAGACCTCTTATTCTTTAAGTTAAAGTGTATCACTGTATTATTCCTTGAAGCTCTTAATTTACTAGGTGGGGAGGAAGTCATTGTTTCCTTAAGAATAGCTCTGGACGACAATGGTAGAGTTTTTGGAAAGATCTTTTCTATAGAGAATCTTTGTTTTGTTATTGATACCTCTCGTTTGACTGATATAAAACAAATTCCCACTAAAGGCCGCTTTTTATCAAAATTTACAAGGTTGAAACTAGTATCATACTCAGGCTTATAGCCTTTGACTATATTTTTGAATAATAATGACCAATTTTCTAAGACAATTCTATTTATACAAGCGAAAAAACAAAATCTAAAAGAAATACTTGTCTTTTTCATGAATTCCAAATGTAACCATTTACAACTTGTTTTATTATCAGAATAAATGAAAAACTAATCTACAAAAATAGAAGAATGATCTCCTATGGAAAGTATTTTTTGAGGATCTGCCCGTTAACAGGTAAAGATTCTCTTTTTCCTATTAAATCCTGTAACATAAAAGTAGTTGGGCCTATGATTTTTGCAATTTGGAAAGGGCCAAGCCACATTCATTGAAATTTCTTATGTTTTCCATTTTCCTCATGAGCCCTGTCCCATTTTAAAACTAGATCTCCCATCTAAAAGTCCTTTCTGGATATCATGTTTGAATCAAAAGAAGATTTTACTAATGCTTGGTGATGAGCATGAGTTATTTTAGCCTGTTCTCATTGCTCTTCTAGCTTAAGTATTTCCAGCTTCCTTAGTTGTAAGGAAGAAGTTGGTGCTTCATCAATATATTTAACTAAGGCCAAAGAGGGAATTGCTAGATGAGTTGAAAGAATCGCTTCTTTCCCATAAACTAAATTAAAGGGAGAAGTGCCAATGGAGGCTTTCTGCATTATTCGGTTTGCCCATAAAGAATATATTAAAGACTTGTGCCAAATTTTGTGAGTTTGATCAATGGTTCATTTAATGATTCTGATTAAGTTTTTATTCATAGATTCAGCTAACCTATTCCCCTGTGGATAATAATTGGCAGAGTTTTTAAGCTTAAAACCTCTTTTGAGTGCAAATTTAGTCATAACATTGCCAGGAAAATACGATGCATTATCAAACATTAAAGCAGAAGGTAAACCAAACTTGGTGATTATGAACTGATATATGAAATCAATGATGTGTTCAACATTAGCTGTCTTTAGAGGAACTGCTTCTACCCATTTAGTAAAATAATATATAGTTGTAAGGATATACCTATGCTATTTAGAAGAGTGAGGAATGATCTCACCTATTATATCCAATCCCCATTGATCAAAAGGCTGCTCAATATTTACTGGTTGCAAAGGCAACGACGGTTTCTTTTGTCTCCCTGCAGCAGTTTGACAAACTTGACATTTCCTTACATAGCTATGTGCGTCTTTGAATAGTGTGGGCCAGTAATAACCTGCACGTAGGATTTTATGTGCTGTAGCATCTCCAGCATAATGTCCACTTGCTGGTCCATCGTGGAGTTCCTGCAACACCTTTTCAGCTTCAGAGTTCTCAAGACATCTAAGGAGAACAAAATCATAATTTATCCTAAAAAGTACATTGTTCATGAGCTAATATTGCTTAGCCTTCAACCTTAGAGCTCTTTTTTTTGTATAATCGAGGTTTGAAGGAGCACATCCATTCTTTAGATAAAATATGATATCAGCGTATAATGATTCAACATCGTTTAGGCTTACCTCGTACATTTGTATCTCTGCAGATGGTATTTCGGAAATAAGCGATGCTCCAGCTAGCATTTTGCAAAAGCCTTGACCTTTTACAATACTTGTTGGTTTGATTTCTACGTTGTATTCTTGTAAGGCAGTAACCCAATTGGCTCTTGTCTCACCCACGTCTTTCTGTACTAAGAGATTTATTACTGCTAGAAACAGTACTATGATTTTTGTATGGGTTTTAAGCAGAAAAGGTATGAAATATTTAATTTCTTTGAAATCAACATAATCTTGTTTCTCGACGTCTAAATAATTTAATTCAGCCCCTTGTATATTTGAACTAAAAAAGGAAATTGGGGCTTCTGCCTTGTCTTGATTTGCATGAGTGAGTATCGCAGCATATGATTGATCAGAGGTAAATGTATATAAAATGAAAGGATCGGAAAAATTTGGAGTTGCTAAAGATGGAGCATTAACAATTGCTTGTTTGATTAGATTGAATGCTTCATATTCGTCTTGTCCCCATTTAAAGATTGAGTTCTTTTTAATCATTTCTTGTAATGGAGAAACAATTCTTGAAAAATCTGGAACAAATCTCTTTATAAATCTAATCTGGAAAAGGAAAGATTGCATAGCTTTCTTGTTGTGAGGTAGGGGTATTTCAGAAATCTCCTTGATTATGTCAGGATCAATATGGATTCCAGATTTTGACACTATGAATCCAAGAATTTTTCCTTCACTTAATGCAAAAAAGGACTTTTTTGGGTTAAGTGAAATTCCATACCTTTGACAACGTTGGAAGATTTGTTTTAAATCTCTGAGATGATTGCCTCGCTTTTTGGAATATACAGTTATATCATCCAAGTAGATTACTACTGATTTGTTTACTAATCCCTTAAATGCAATGTCCATGGCCCTTTGAAATGTGGCACCAGTGTTGATCAGACCAAAAGGCATCTTTTGATATGCATAAGTACCCCATTTGGTTCTGAACATGGTCTTTAATTGATCATCGGGATGGACCAACACTTGGTTGTAGCCAGAGAAACCATCCAAGAAGGACATTAATTTTGATCCTGCAACTGCCTGCAATATTTGCTCCATGAGAGGCAAAGGAAAATTATGTTTTTGGCAGGGTTTGTTAAGATTTCAAAAGTCAATGCAAATTCTAATGTCTCCGTTCTTCTTTCTGACGGGAACCATGTTGGAGACCCATTTAGAATGTTGAACGGGAAAAATGATTTTGGCCTTCAATAACTTATTGAGCTCAAATTTGATCTAGTTTTCTAGATTAGGAAGGATCTTTCTCAGCGTTTGCTGGATAGTTTTTCATCGTTTATCATTGGGATAGTATGTTGGATGATAGAAGTGTCGTAAGTCTTAAGTTCATCGTAGTTCCAAGAAAAGACACTTTTGTATTGTTTCAAGAGACGAACATACGCTAATTTTTCTTTAGGAGCTAGGCCAAGGCCTAGGTTGATATTCTGTGGCTTGGTATCAGTTCCTAGATTTACTAATTCATAGTTCAGAGTTGAACTTTGAAGTTTTAAATTGGTATATCTCTTGAATCGATCTTTCAAATCATATAGGTCTTCTAATTTGACTACTGACTTTGGCATAACATTATTAGTGCTATTTTGTTGCAATTATTTGTCATGTTGGTCTTCATCAATTATCTGATTGGTGTAAGATCCCTCTGATGTGAGGAAGCTTACAATATCATGATCATCGTTGAAAATTCTCCAATTGGTAATGTTATTAGGAATCGAGGGTCTAAATATTAATTCGATTGAAAATCTATTAGGGCTATAGTCTTCTAAGGGAATGAGCTTGGAAGTTACGTTTGCTAAGAGGTCAACACTAGCATTCTGGAGTCTGGGAATTGATGAAATATTGAATGCTATAAAATGTTCAGTCAGATCTTGAACTAAATATTGGTAATGCTTTAAATGAATTGATAGACAATGTATAGTATTTTGTACCTTTTTTATTACAATTTCATAATCTTCGTATACTTGTAGATATTTGATGTCTAATTCGATTGCTTTGTATAATCCTTGGACTAAAGCCTCGTATTCTACAGTATTATTGGTGCAATCAAACTCGAGTCTACAAGTTAGCATAGTTTTGTTTCCCTCTAGATTGATTAATATGCATCTTGCTCCTACTCTTTCGTTAGACTTGGAACCTTCAAAAAATAACTTCCAAAATAAAGATTTATTTACAGGACTATCTATAAAATTAATACATTTAGAACTATCTGTTTGAGAAAAAATTTCTACTTGAGATAAAACACAATGTTCTAAGTAAGGTGAAGTCTGAACATTAAAATATCCTAAGAAAGAATCAACAAAATAGTTGCCAATAATATTGTTGTTGTATGCTATCGGTTCATTTTCTCCTTCCAATTCTGTTAGTATGAATTTTTGATGTCTTTGTCGCTCAACCTTGATCTGATTTTGGTTTACCATTATAAGGGAGCCACATATGCAACCAATCAGTTGCAAAGTATCCATGGAGCTTTTCAAACCAATCTCGGCTCAGAATTAATCCATAAAATTTTGGAATATATGCAACTAAAATATCGATAACTTGACATACCTTTGGATTAGATTACAGCCTTATGGTAACCTGATTTAATTCGCCGATCACTTCAATCTGTGACTGGTCTAGCTGAACTATGCACATAGCAGATTTTTGAGGTTGAACGTTTAACTTTGCACATATTGATTTTGGTATGATATTAGATGAAGCTCCTAAATCCACTAAACAATTATGCAAATTTTTGTTGAAAACTTCATAAATAAGAAGAAATGGGGGAGTATGAGATCTCGACCTTCCTCCAATTAAAGTGATATCGTTTGGATCAAATTTATTAATCACATTAGTTGGAGGTCTTCCCATCTCATGGGAAGCTTGAGATATTACAACGGCGGGCAGAGGTGCAACTAGTACAACATGTAGTTCTTTCAAAAGTACCTTTTGCTGATTTTTAACTTGCTCAATTCATAAAAAGTGATGTTAGCCCTAGTCTTCTTCATGTCTTCTATGATATTATACTCCATTTCATCCAAAACAATCAATGTTTTAGATGGAGTTGGTGAATCTGTTTGGATTGGGCTTGTTTGAGTTGCTTTGGGTGTCGTTTTCTTGGCTGCGACTTTATACTTAGGCATTGAGCTTGCGCTCTTTGGTTGAGGAGTAGGTTGAGGAGGATTGAGTTGATTTCTACTTCGAGTACTAACCAAAAATGCCTCTTGATCCTCTTCATCTAGGAGGATGAAATCCCACATACCTTGTACCTCTACAAATTCTTCTTCATCGGTAGGATCTTCAGTGGCCATTTCCTCTTCTTCTTCTTCTAATTCAACATTTGTAATAGCATTAGGAGGCTTTGAATTAGTCAAAGGATTTCTTCTATAAGGCTTGTACGGATTTTTAGAAGAAGTCTCTACTACTTGTTTCTTAATGTCAACCATTTCGTTAGACATGGTTTTCAAAACTTTCTGCAATCCTTCTAAATCGAATGGATCTTTCGATTGTTTTTTCTTGGGATCTTCCTTAAAAGTAACCTTCTTAGATTTTCGTTCATCAACGATGTTTTTCTTTTCTAAGGTTATGATACGTTTCTCTACCGCTATTGCTTCCTTCATATTGCCAGCTAAAGTTGTTTTATTATCCCTATCAACGAAGATTGTTATGTTTGATGGTAAAGCATAGATGTACCATTCACTTCGCACTTCTTCGCTAGGCTTGGAAGCAATAGGAATTTTATTCAACAATTTATTGAAATGTGAATTAAAATCTTTGATAGGTTCTTTTGACTCAGCCCTAAGGTTAGACAGGTCATTGATCAATGTTTCCATAGACCTGTCATCACCGAACTTAGTCAAAAATTGTTCTTGGAAGATATCCCAACTAGTGATAGATCCAGATGATAATGAGAAATACCATGATCTGGCTGCTCCTTGCAAAGTGTAAGGAAATAGTCGGATGACAACGTCTTCATTAGTAACTCCATTGAGATTTATAGATAACATAAAGTTGTTTATATGTTCTTCTGCTAGCATGCCTGCTTCAAGATTAAACTTAGGTAGCCATTTTTCAAGATGGGCCAGTATTTGACTCAAGGGCGCAGGCATTAAGACTGCCCCTGGGTTATTCCATGGAGATTGGGCCATCACTAAACTACTAACAGATGAAAGTGCACAAGATGATCCCTATGGTTGGGAAGATGAGGATATTATAGTTCCAGAGGACTGAGAAGGAGATGTGGAAGTTCCAGTGGATTGGTGGAAAATAATCTAGAGTGGAGGGGTGGATGGTTGAATTCACGGTGGAGAGGTTGAGATGGATGATGATGATGAAAGAGTCTCGCTATCGGACCCTTTAGGTGATTCCCTTGCTCTCTTCCTTGTAGGTAGAGGTAACTCATTTGGCTGAATACCAAACTTTTCGCTCTTTAATCTGGTGAGAGGATGAGCAGGGTTATATTGCGAAGTCAAACTGCCCTGAGATTTATCAGATTTTTGAGGTGATATAGAAAATCGCCGAAGTTTATGGATCAAAGATTCAACTTCAGGAGGTTCAATAGTAGATTTCTCTGAAATGTCAGGGTTTGTGGTAGTGGTTGTTGTTTTTTGGACTTCTTGCTCAAGATTTAAAGATTCTAAGTGCGATGGAGAAGTCGGGGGAGATGGTGAGGGAAATTTAATCTCAGAATGGTATTTAGATTTAGATTTACTTGCCAATCACAGTTCGGGGCCCTCCTTCTAGCACCAAATATGTTGAAGCCCCGAAAATCGGGTCTACAACAAGGGGGATACCCACCCGGTCTGGACCTTGGTTAGCAGCTCCTTTTTCGTTTGGTATAGTGGGTTTGATTGGGGATATGGGACCAGTTTCCCAATATATGTGTGTGTGTGTGTTGAGAATTGATATTTCCTTTCTAATAATTCCTCAGTAAAATGCTTTTATTCTAAATCTAATCTAACAACATGCAGTTGTATTCTAATAAACAGAAATATCTAATTCTAAACTAACCCGGGATGTAATCTTTCTGTTATGCGATCTAAAATGATTTCAAATAACAATTGGTAATAACGGTCATTCAACTGCTATGAGAAAATAATTCAATAAACATAAACCATTTCGTATAAAAAGTTAGATGAAACAATTGTGAAAAACATATCACATAATAAGCTACTCATATATTAAACATAAATAAATAGCTATCACCGTACAGAAGTGCCAAATGATAACTCAAGCATTCACGCATTCATATATAAATAACTAAACATGAATATCACTTTAACACATAGGTATAAATAGTTAATAGATAAAAGTACCATTTATAACTAGTTCTACTCATGAGCTTCAAGCAATAATAATTTATCTCTTCTTAACCTAACATCCACTAAGAGTACAAAAGTGCAACATCAGTAGTAGATATTAAACACAGATATCGATAAATCCTGTTCCATTCATTCATCAAAACCTCCTCGGAGGGTGCAAAAGTGCATGTTCCGAGGACAAGTTTTTGACAAATTTCAGGACCCTTCTCTAAATGCATGAGAAGGGTTTAAATACTACTAGCTAAGTATAAAAATAGTTTATTACAAAACTGTAGGATGTGGTTTAAATAACTGTCCTCATTTCAGGCAAAAATAAAGCAAAATTAAAACTAAAACTGAATCTAAAACTAAAACTAACAACTAACTATTTGTGTATCTGTTCCTTGTAATCACAAACGTTCAACATTTGCTTGAGGAGAGTTGGCTGGCTGACTTCCGACTTTAGCTGTCTTGCAAAAATGGAATCGGCAAGTGTTGGCGCTATCTTCTCGGCAGAATTGATGATACATTTGAGAGTCATGCATTGGCTGTGTGGTTTTACCAAGTATGCCTAGTAAGAATCCCAATTCAACTTGGTTAACCTTTTGATGGATTTTTCCTTTTCTTCAGCCTTCTTTCTCCAACTTGTATGTGGATGCTATGCATTTGGTAGATATTTACATACCACTTGAGAATATCCCTCATAAATACCACTGGTTTTAGAGTTCAAGTTTTGCCTTTTGCCTTTAGCGTTTTTTTTTTACAAATTTCCGGGCTTAGAGGTGACTGAGCAATTAGAGGCTTTCCTCTTCAAGTGGTTTTCCTTAGCGATGCACGATTAGCGCCTAGAAATTGCCTCCATTTCTCAATATGGGCTTCCCTGGTGCGATTTTTGCCTCTTGCGCGCTTTTTGTTAGAGGATATAAAGCTTAAATTTTGTGGAAATAAAGACTCCGTGAGTTCTTGACCATGAGTCTTAAACTGTCTATTTCTGACATCAGCACTATCTAGTACCCATTTAACCATGTCCGTGTATGGAAGAATTTTGGGCCTCGCCGCTATCTAGTGCAAGAACGCACATGCTAGTTTTGTAATAGACGCCTCAGAAGACCCATGTGAGCCTGCAGTAGCTGTAACCTCCATCACTTTGGGATTTCTTCCTCGAGTAGACTGTACATGCCTTCCCAAGTAGTAATACTGGCATCTTTGTTACAGATGGTTTCCGTGTATAACGACGTCATTTCTTTGTCTTCAAAACTCAGAGCTTTACTCTTCTTTCCCATGATATTCTAAACACTGCTATGTATACTTCTTTGCTCTTCGCTCCTGCAGTTTACAAATGAGGCAAGAGTAATTATAAGAAAAAGGTGATGGGAAAGCTTTAAATGCCGAAAACATATAAAATATACCACCTTACGTGAAATGGCTCTTCGATTAGATCAAAATCATATTTCATTAATTATTTCCAACTAACTCATTGATTAACATTAACACACATAACCAAGCCTCGATTTATGGAAAAATCTTTTTCAAACAACAAGCCCTATAGGTATGCAATGGGGTGATTTTGCGATTTGTTGCGCAATATCGCAGATCGCAATATTGCAGATTACAATATCGCGGAATTGCAATATCACTAGTTCGTAGCGTATGACAATCATCCATTAATGTGTTTTCTACGAAATGCGATTTGCGATATGCGCCATCACATATTAGCAGTTTGAAGTATTTTAGCTTTAAGTGATATTCGAGGGATGCGATGCGATGAATGTTTTTAGTGCGTAGTTTCACATCGCGATTTTGCAACTTAGAATTTCGCTTGTAGGAAGGCATCCATTACCATTTTTTGCGATGCGACATGCTTTAATAGTGATTTTATTCTAACTTATCATAAAACTTAAGTCTTTTAGATTTTTCAAGGGTATTCTCCTAAGTTTATGATAGTAAGTTTTATTGGAAAAAGGAAATACAAGCATTAATTGCTTTTTTAAATTTTTGAATAAGGGTCCCCACTTATTTAGTATTAGTGATAAAACTTAAATAAGAGGGGGGGTTGTTGCTAGCCACAACAGACCAGAGCCAAAAATATCATAAAAAATTACATGCCCCAAACTTAAAGGGAAACTATGCGCACAATGAAAACTTTATCCACATCTTCACATTTGGCACAATGATAGGTAAATCCTTATCAAGTAAATACATAATAGATGTGAAGAAAATACTCAACAATATTGTGTATAAAAAAATTGGATATCAGAAACAACAATTAATAGATTTATTTCACTTCGAGATATGGAAAAATCTTTCATTGTATGGAGTGCGAGGATGTGAAAGTTCACAAATGCACAATATGAAAAATGAAAGCTTACTCTGCAACTTGGAATTAAGAGGAAATACATTTTGTATTTCTTATGAAATATAGGTGGCCTTTTCACCTTGAAGATGTCACAAGAACATGTATTAGTCGACTATGAACTATATTCTAGCTATCCCACTGTCACTATTACTATATCAAGTAATTTATCTCTCGTTTATTCCACAACATCATTTAGTAGAGTTATCAATCAGGGAATGATTTTCTTGGAGAATACATTCCTAACGTTTCTAAAATCCAAAAAGAAATAACAATATTGATTCATAGGAAATATTTTCTAACAGTTACATGAGCCTTGAACTTGGAAATGATTCTTAATTGAAAATACTAAATACATTTAGACAATCAAATTAGAAAAATACTTTGAAATAATGTCTATGGATATGGATCTTCGTTAACTACTTCAATACCACGTAAAATGTTTCTCTCTTGTACTATTTCTTTCACAGGTTCATAATTCAAATGACTTACATTCATTTGAAATTTCACAACATGGAACACTGTTGCGTCTTGCTTGAATGAGAAAAATTCAGCTACAATAGTCAACGTATCAATAGACCATATGTATATAGTTATATTCAAGATATACTGTATCCAATCATAAATAAAAATGCCACCCTATATCTTTCCTTTTTCATATGGCACTGCCAATTGTATAATGTATCCTTGCTAATCTACTATTCCAGGGAATCGTATAATTGCATTTTCATTCACGTATTTTTCCATGCTATTTATTGCAAACAAATCATTACGCATCATAAATTTATAAGTTTATGATATGTCAAACAACTAGCAAAAATTCGAGTGGACTTTCCACTATGACTTTCCTATCATCTAAAGGTTTTCCAAGCCAGAATAAACAAGGGAAAATAGATGAATGAAATATGGACCCTTTTTCCAAATCTAGAAAAGAGATGGAGGATGAAGTTTAAGGATTCTTGTTTTAGCATTGTAGAAAGTAGCATGACACATTATACATCAGTCAATAAACCCATAATATTACCGCATATGCCTCATCAATAAGCTCTAAATCTTATCAGTCTATGTTTGATTCCTAAATGCATTTGTTCAAATGGGGATTGCAATTGGGCTCCCGTGAATCATAATATGAAAAAGGCATATGCAAAGAAAAGAAAGAAACTGCATCCAACAATTGGTTTAGTTCATGATGACATCTTGAGATTATACATTTTAGGTGTACATCGAAAGGATTTCTTCTACACATTTCAATATTCCTACTAGCTGCATGAAGCCGTGTAAATTAAAAATTAAATCAATAGTAGAAACGTTGACGTATAATATTTCAAATTAGCATCATGTACAATGGAGGAAGCTTTGATTGTGTGCAATGTAGGAGTGCAGAGGAAGAACAATGAAAGATTCCTCCGCACATCTGTATTCCAAACACTGAAATTAATTCAATACCAAAGACAAAATTTTTCAAGCTTCAAGAGAATAAAACAAATAACATATTTATCATGTTAGAATTGTATTCTTGAGAGATGTATGCCTGAGATCCAAAACTATTGTTAAATGTTCATTTTCATTTTAATCAATAACAAAACATTATATATAATACAAAGGCTCAAAGAATATGTTCGAAAAATTATAGAAAACATTATCACAAAACTGGTACAAACTCAAAATTGGAATGTAGTAATCAATCTTTCTGCTTGTGAAGCACTAAAGAGTAATAAATATAGTTATAGTAACAAAAAATATATCCAGATTCAAATTCCAATAACCATAGCTATAATTCAGATAGATACAAGGTAATATTCACAAAATTATGTCAGGATCCTTGACAAAATTAGTGAACAAAGTTAGAATTGAAACGACGAGAATTTAGAGTTAGAAATGGAACAATGAGAATTGAAAATCTGAATACAAAATCATAAAAGTAAATGCATTTACCTACTAGGACTGGGATTTCGCTTTGGTGAATCGTAATATGAAAAAGGCATCTGCAACAAAAGCAAGAATTTGTATACATGAATTAGCTTAGTTCATGATAACATAACCAACAAAGCTAAATAATCCAATACTAGTAAATAGAAAAATGAATGTTGAAGGATTTGAGAATAGTTACAATATGTAAAAGCATCCACCATGATTCTCAATCTATTAGGTGTCTATTGGGTTGATGATTTCTTCTAGAATTTTTTTGACCATAGTTTTAATGAAATCTTTGGTAGGAGCAACTATAATCTCCATTTTGACATTTTCATTGAATATCTATTTCTAAAATTTTCTAGTCTCTTCTTGCAATCACACAACCAAGAAAAACTTATGTTCATTGATACTAGCAAAAGTAATTAGCCATTTGGTAATTTCTTTTGTAATAAAATCAATTATATCATCAAATTCTGGTGCATTTGACTGTTTAAGCTTGTCCAATTTATCTTTTAGCATGTATCTTGAAATTAATTCAGAATTGCGTATGATGCACAGACCATTTGGGTCATGTACAATTTTTATTGCCTTAAGAAAGGCATCACATCTTCTAGTGTTTATGCTATCACATTCAGAAATGATGTCCTCTAGTGTCTTGATTCTCTCAGAGCATCTAGCTTCCACTCTCTTTGTTCGATTAGCGTTTATGACTCCTTTGTTTTCTTTCTCTATATCACAAAGTAATTAAAGATTATGACTAACAGTAAGTAAGTCATCGTCAATGAATTTCCTGTATAGCTTAATATTATTCTTAACTAAATCATTAAAATGTCTTAATTTCCTGTGCCAAATGCAATAAATCGGAATTTTCTTACCATGCATGATCAATAGTTTCTAATATTTGGCATATTTTATTGATGATTTATGATTTCACTTCATTAAGGAGATTGATGAATTTATTAGATCTATGTGGTGTAGCAGGAGAAGAAATTTGAAACGGTGGTGCCCATATTTCCAATGGAGCCATTAATAAACGATCCGAATTTAGAGTATCTTCTAGCTATTTTATTCTTGTTTTTTGTCCTAGATTCTCTACTTTCTGTTTGTCAATAGACTGTGCAAGTGCCTCATCAGTAGATTGATGCAATACCATGAGCCTCTTGGCTCCAACACCAGACACATAAATATCCATTTATTATTGATAAATACCTTTTTATTATGAAAATTTACTTTTTCAATTCTCAAATTTTTACTTCCCTTGTCATAATTTTCATTTTGCAATGTGACAGGACACTCATCAAAGATAATGACTTCTTCTATAATTTGCTCCTTTATTTTCTGATTCTCTACTAAATAAGGACTAACCCAATTAGGCGGTACAACACTCTCATTTTACATGTCTATATCTTGTTTAATGCTTTTTTTTTGCGAGACTGTTGGATTTGGCTATTTGAACCTTATGCACTTTGTCTAGGGTGAATCTCCAAGGAGGCTCTTTGTCATCTCTACCACCTGATAGCTTACCATGAAGCAATTTTCCAGTCACAGTAGCTTTTCTCTTTCTTTTACTGGAGGATGAAGTTGCACTAGTACTGGGTGTGGAAGCTGCAAATTGTTGTGTAGGATTTACACCTCTTTGCTTGTGTTTTGCTTCACTGTTAATGTTGGTTTCTTCAACAATTTTTTAGTGTCCATTACCAGTTCTTGATTTTTGGTTCTTTGTAACTCTTTTAAATAATTTTCCATATTTAACAGTACCTCAATGTATCGTAAATAATCCCACTAGATCAAAGCATCGATTGATTCAACTTATCTTAAGTCAAAAGTACCCAAAGACTTTATAAACTCTGCAACATAGACCATATTTTTCATAGTGACTCGACGAACAACAAATTGCAAATAAATAATCTGGTTTTTCTTTTTGTGTTCAAGTATAACTAACCAATTACGACATTCTCTATAAACTCTAACAATAAAATGCCTATCTATAACAAATTTTGGCTGTGACAGTGGATTACGTTTAAATACATAAATTTGAATCACCTTATTATTTTCTTTGTATTCATGCATTCCTTTGCCCCATAGGAAAACTTTGACTTTCACAGATCATGTAAATGATTTGCTGTGCAAAGACATTTTGAATTAGACAAATATTTAAAGAAACTATTTGTTTCGACATTATGGGATACAAAAATTTCATTGGTTCTTTGTTGGGATTCAATTTAGGTTAATAGGGTAAGTCATCAAAGACATGGTTGTTGGGTGTGGAGCCTGATTATCTTCTATATTCAAAGGTATCGCCACATAGGACCCCAGTTCGAAATGGGGGTGGCAACACCGCCCGTAAAATATGCGCTGTAGGGGGGGTCCAGGGGGGGGCGGCTGCGACCTTTGGGAGCCCCCCCTGGCGGGGGGTTTCGGGGGTAGAGCCCACGAAGCTAAAAACAACTATAAAACTGCCTTGTAAAAGTATAGTAATTTCTAGTCAATCTGGGCCGTTCATTAGGCAGATGATCTGACGGTAGAACTTATGTTTAGTTTAGGATTTTTTTCCCTAGAAGGCAATCCCTCTCTTTGTATGAGGGTATTGTATTTGAGGCCGTGTGATAGATGTGTATTCTGTGAGCAAGAAACAGAGAGGTGAGACTGTGAGAGAAAACAAAGGATATTACAGCGGATTTGTTGTAGGTTGTGTCTCTTCATTTTGCTGGATAATAGAAAGGAAGGACTGGCTGTTCGGGGTGGACGTAGCCCAAACTGGGTGAACCACGTATATCTGTGTCTCTCTTGTTTTGTGCGTTTTCTGTGTTTATATTTCTGCAATATTTTATGTGTTCCATTGCTCCGTAATATATAATTTTCTAACAATGGCATCATAAAAAATCTATTGTTGTTGGACAAATTGACTAGCTTAAAAGCTATTTCATTGAAAATATGATTAGATTAGTCGATTATAAATTTTGTTTTGTATTAATAATAAAGAAATAAGAGAATTGTTTTCGAGACATTAGCTATAGTTCTTGGGCCCATCAAGCGGGATAAGAGCCAATATAAATCCCTAAATGATTGTGTAAACAAAGAAATATATAGAAGATAAATATGGGAAGGAACCTAAGAAGTTGAGGAAATGAATTTTCAAATAATGTTAACCCCACTTGTATAGAGAACAAAATTCTAAGGGTAGATTTATAAGTAGAGGTAAAGGAAATAGCTCATACCAACATCACCAACCACCCCTTCTAGACCACGTAGTGCCACACCATCCACTGACACTCACATTCCATCCATAGTAGGTAGATATAGACTCCTTGAGGTACATAGGTATGAAATTCAACTTAGGGACTCACCAACTTCATCTCGAGAAACGATAGCTGAAAAAACTACATCTCCTATTGAAGGAATTGTATTTCTCTCTTAAACAAGTGAACAACTCGTAAGACATGAGTTAGAAGTTCCTAGTGAAGAAGAGGAAGAATTTTTTTTTGACATACTATTAGTAGAAGAACCAAAGGAGGAAGTAGACAACACTGTTATTGAATCTTACATTAGCTTTGAGGAATCTATAATGGCAGGAGAGGGAGAAGAAGAAGTACAAAATGTAGATGGTGAACTTACGATTTGTGGAGGAAGAGGTAGAGGAGGAAATATAGGAGGTGGAAGAGGTGTAATGGGAGGTGATAAAGAATAAGACCCTTATGGATTTCCTATCTTTGGTGAAGATACCACAACTACCATGAAAAATATCTCACCTTCTATTCTTCCTAATTTTCATGGCTTGAGAATTGAGGATACTAAGACATTTATTTTTGAGTTTGAAGTATTGTGTATATCATATGATTATTTACTCGATACTCACAAATCTAAATTGTTTCTAGCCACTCTAAAATATGGATCCCTTAAATGGTTCATGGGTTTAGGAACACGCTCTATTAGAACATAGAATGAAATGAAGAGAGTATTCCTAGAAAAATACAATGATTAATGTATGCATCGTAACCTTAAGGATGAAGTCTTTTGTTATGCCCCTATACTACTAGTGTAACCTCTTATTGTTATTAATACAACCCCCTTATTATATTGTTGTACCCATGTAGTCCCCATATTGTTATTATTGTGCCCTTACATTATTATTGTTGTGTCGGCTCTGATTACATTATGACCCCTTAGACTCCTATATATAGAAAGGAGGTATTTTCATTTGTATCATTGAAGAATTGTTCATTTGTGTAGTAAAGGAGGTTTCCCCCTTGAAGAGGCTGAATTCTAAAGTGTTCAACTATCTTTTCTATATTTTTTTGAGTTGGTTTCATAACATTTGGTATCAGAGCTTTGGATTCTAGGGTTTCGCTGCTCCAAATAGGTCATCGTGGCATATTCGCTATAAATTTGTTTCTGCGAAGTTTCAAAAGTAAAAAAAAAAACCCATTTGAGATGAAATCTCACTAAATTCGGGTCCAGATTTCAGAGCTTTTCGCGCTATATTTACAGAGATATGATCTGAGGAAGTTGGTCTTTTTGCAGACTCCTCAATTACATTCCAAATAGGTGACTTGGGGAAAATCGTCATAACTTTCTCTCTGAGCATTGGATTGAAATTTTGTAATAAGGTACAAAAAGAGGACAAAATATAGTTTCTTGTATATATTTTTCAGAGCCAAAGGTCAAAACAGTGACATGTGGCACGTCGTACAAGTTCGCTTTACTGAACTTGTCTATAATCAGGTCACTGTGGGAGATTTGGCATAACTCTTCCTTGGAGAATCCAATTTGGATCAAATTGGTGGCATTGAAAAGAGGACACATAGGGCTACTACAAGTTACAATTTCAGAACTTAAAGATCTGAAAGTACAGAGTTATAGTCGTTTCAAGATCGAGCTCCTAAAATCAAGAAAAAGCGAGATGAGGAAGTTTGATGGCAAGGATCCGGTAAATTGGATACTTCAGATGGAGCAATATTTTGACATACATGGTGTACCACTATTACAAAAGGTATGTATTGCATCTTCATATTTAGAACCAGATCAATTTTTATGGTATAAAGGGCTTTGTTCACGTAAACAACTTGTTACGTGGGCAATTTTCACAGAGGAAATGATAGCACATTATGAGGATACAAAGAGAAACACCTTCTTTAAAGAAACATCACAAAAATTGGAAAGAGTAAAAGGGCTTTGCTACATAGTGGAAAGTAAAATTATGGCAAAAAGGAAGTCTAACCCTCACAACTATAATAATGGAAGTTTTGTTTCTCCTAGCATTCCACAACCTACAAGGGTTGCACCACAATAATTGGAAGAGAAAAGAAAAAAAGGGCTTTGTTGCAATTGTGATAGCAAATGCACTAAAGGTCATAAGTGTGCTGAGAAGAAATTATTTTACATAGAGTATGAATCCCACCCCAGAAAAGGAAGAAATGAATCCGACCATATCTTGTAAAGCATTGGAAAGAATTACCACTCCTCAAACTCTCAATATAGAAGGACATATCAAGAAGAAAAATGTTCAAGAAGTGAAATATCACATCTATAAAGAAGAAATGAATCCAACCATATCTTGTAATGCATTGGCCATAATTACCTCCTCAAAATATCAAGATAGAAGGACATATCAAGAAGAAAAATGTTGAAGAAGTGAAAGATCACATCGAGCATCAAGAAATGAATATCTTGTAAAGCATTGGAAGAAATTACCACTCCCCAAACTCTCAAGATAGAAGGACATATCAAGAAGAAGAAGGTTCAAATAGTGAAATATCATGAAGAAAAGTATCAAGAAACATTAAAAGAAAAGGATACTCCCCAGGAACCAACCCCAAAGAAAGAAAAAATGAATCCGACCATATCTTGTAATGTATTGTCAAAATTACCACTCCTCAAATGGTAAAGACAGAAGGACATATCAAGAAGAAAAAGATAATAGTGTTGATTGATTTGGGTAGTACCCATAATTTTATTAATTGTAAGATATCCAAGGAGTTGAATTGCTTCCTAGATCCAAAACCAGAGTGCCAAGTGACGGTTGCAAGTGGAGGAACCATAAATTGCTCTAGAAAGTGCCATAATATCCAGCTATCCATGGGAGAATATGTATTGAATAGCACAATGTTTTCCATTCCAATGGGTGGTGTTGATGTTGTACTAGGAGTCCAATGGCTACAATCCTTGGGTACAATAGCTTTTAATTTTCAAGAACTTTTTATGAAATTTTCTTTGGAAGGAAAGAAAGTTGAATTAAAGGGTATCAAAGGGAAACCAAGAAAGATAATCAACTCTGACAGAATGAAAAAGCTTATTGTCGAGCAGTAAAAAGGGTATTTTTCACCTCTATTTACCCTAAATTAATTTTCAATCCAATAACGATTTGTTATTTAAAAGAGTGTACTCAGTGTGAGGCGGTCATTTGTCAGAGTAATGCTAGTAGTATTGTGCTTAAAATACAAGAGTAAACAGATGCTTGGAAGAAAATCTACTTTCAGAAAGAATCCTAAAACTCAAATCATGCACTTAAAAAGCTACAACAATTTATCAGTCAAGGGTACAGTAGTGGTAACTCTTCCCTTTGTAAACTGATACAATTAAAAAGCAATCAAGGAAAAGATCATCAATCTGGGAACTGGACAGCGTATGTCAATGTTCACTACAGTTTCAGATCGTTCTGCACACCGAAGCAATGATAATTCAACTGTCAAGAAATGGAACAACAACTAATCTATTGAACAACAAAACCTTAACCTACATGAATGAATGAAGCAATAACTGTATCCTACAGGAATTGAGTAACAATATTTACTTTAGAAATGATTTAAACAACAAACGGAAATAAGACAACAAACTAATGGAAATGAAATATAGACCAGTGGCTTAAATCAAATGTAAATGTACAACAAACCAGATCAAATATTACACACGACACTCCTATGTTAAAAGGAACAACAATCTGAGCTCCAATATAACAAGTATGAATCTCAGGTATAAAGGAACAACAATTGTGATCACGATGGAACAACAATCCCAAATGAACAACAATCACGTTTCAGAGTAAACCATAGATAAATACAGTAATACCGATTTATGAATATACAACACTGTTACTCTGTAATTGAACAACAATGGTAATCTGTAAGGAACAACAATGTTATATGATAATGCCAATTGTTAAAGGAACAACGATGCGATATAAAGTTAGAATGAATAGCATAACATTCCTGTTGCAGAGAATAACATTACTTATTCAAGTAGAAACGAAATATAATAGAACTGATATGTAAAATAGTATGGAACATCAGATTACTGAATAGAGCGGGTAAAAGAAATCAAACCACACACGAATCAGAAATAATGGTACAGGAGCAAGTGTTCCACCAAGGCTGGGCCCTTAGCCTCCAGGGACACACTGCTTAAGATTACTCCAGAATCAAAGATAGAACAACAACCAAAGTTTATATATTACGCATCAAAATAGAGTTACAATAATCACTCTTAGAGAGAGTCTATGATCAAAGTTTCAATTACAACAGTAAATTTCATAAAAACCACAATAGTTCCATCCCTTGGGCTAACAATGCTACCTCCTCTTATAGCAGCTGAGCGGAGATATCAATGAGGATTTGCCATACTGTTAGTTCTCGGTTATCTTCTTGTTATTTTATGCCGATTTGGTACCTCCTCTTCCTTTTCCTAGCATATACGCCCCAGTTTAGATTGCCTTGTTTGGATACGGTTCCTTGTCAAAGGGATGGAAGTTAACCTTGTCTTGTCTTTTCCTTTAGAACGGCGATCTTCCGTTTTCTCCTTTTTCTGCATAGGAAAAGGGTAATTATTAGTCATTTTACGTTGCATACAATTCTTCTAGATTCTATCATAATCTTTTGCCATATACTTATTTCGTAATGTAAAGGAATTATGAATTCAAGGAAAAGATGACAAAGTGAGTGGTAATTTCATACCTTCTCTAGGGCTCAACACACCCCTTGCTTAACCTTTTTCATGCCCTCATGAAAACATTATAATTAACATGCAAGGCAATGAGGGAAGAGGCTGGAGAAGGGATCTCATGAGGTGGTCTACAACCATGATTGCTAGCTAGGAATTCAAGGAAATGTCCTGTCTGTCCTTCAGGCATTTCATATAAGGCTTGATATCTTGGTGCAAGGTGCCAAATAATTGGACTTCTGAATCTACAGCCTAACCAAGACGGTCCTTCTCTCAAAACAAGGTCACCATAAAGACTTAGGCAGTTAGCAACTAGCTTAAAGTTCTCATAATTAAATGGTTCTTAGTTTTGGATGTTCGAATTAGAAGTCTGATATCGAAACTTAGCTGCTACTATGGCAAGGTCTTTGATGGTAAAGAAATATTCTATCCCTTTCCGTATGACTATTGTGTGGATAGGTCTGAATCCTTCTATTACTCCCTTATTTCTCATTAGGCTCCTATGTTTATTCCATAATTGTTGTGGGTCTCTAGGTTATCTTCTCACCCATAATTCTAATCCATTTCCTGTCTTTGAAAGACATTATAGGCTTTAAGCCACTTTATTTGTTTAACACCAAAAGAAATAAATGCCTGTAGTTGGACATCTCCCACAAAAGGGCCAAGGTTATGATCTGTTTCTCCATCTAATACTAGATTGTGCAAATAGAATTAACATAACAGGCGCTGAACTTTCTCCCCATAGTGCTTACAACAATTTATGAAGTCATCAATAATGTTTATTTCTATAGGGACTCCTTCTTTAATAACTTTAAGTTTCAATTGTAAATATATTTCCATTAAAAATAGAGCATAATTCCTAGCAGGTGCCCTACACGCTAGAACGTCAGTGTACAAAGAGCATAGGGTATCCATTAATTGGAACAACAAAGAAAATAGGTGCAAACACAAAAAAATGCAAAAATGTTGAAGTGTTCTTCCTATGGAAAGGAACAACAAAAAATGAAAGTGTTGTTCCTTCGGAAAGGAACAAAAAAAATGAAAGTGTTGTTCCTTCGGAAAGGAGCAACAGAAAATGAAAGTGATGTTCCTTCAGAAAATAACAACAAAAAAATGAAGGTGTTGTTCCCTCAGAAAGGAACACCATAAATGAAAGTGTTGTTCCTTTGGAAAGGAACAAAAAAACGCAGAAGTTCTGTTCCTTTGGAAAGGAACAACAAAACGTAAAAGTGTTGTTCCTTCGAAAAGGAATAGCAAAACATGATAGTTCTATTTCTTCGGAAAGGAATAACAAAAACACAGAAGTGTTTTTCCTTCGGAAAGGAACAAAAAAAATACAGAAGTGTTGTTCCTTCGCAAAGGAACAACAAAACGTAAAAGTGTTGTTCCTTCGGAAAAGAACAACAAAACGTAAAAATGTTTTTCCTTCAGAAAGGAACAACAAAATGCGAAAGTGTTGTTCCTTCGGAAAGGAACAACAAAAATGTGAAAGTGTTATTCCTTCAGAAAGGAACAACAAAAACGTGAAAGTGATGTTCCTTCGGAAAGGAACAACAAAAACGTGGAAGTGTTGTTCCTTTAGAAAGGAACAACAAAAACATGAAAGCGTTGTTCCTTCAGAAAGGAACAACAACATGGCGGAAATGTTGTTCCTTCGGAAAGGAACAACAAAATGCAGAAGTGTTGTTCCTTAAAAAAGGAACAGCAAAGTGGTGAAAATGACATTCCTTGAAAAAGGAACAACAACGTAGTGAAAACGTTGTTCCTTCCAAAAGGAACAACAAAATGCAAAAGCTACAGAAATGCAAAAATATGTACAGAAAGTAATTTACAGAGATGAAATAAAAAATTATGTACAAAATGTAAAAGTGATCAAACCACTTAATGAACCAAAGGTGGGGAAGATTTCTCTTCCTCAACTAGAATCTACATGTCAGAGTCTTCATGGAGTTACTGGTAGAAGGATTCCCGAGTGAGTGGTTTATGGTATAATCGAACTTGGTCACTGTTTACCTTAAAGGTGTGTCCCGATCCATCAATGGTGGTTGAGGTAATGGTACCATTATCATGTACTTTTTGGATCTCATATGGTCTGAGCCAGCGAGTTTGGAGTTTCCCCGGAAAATCCTAGAACCTAGAATCGTATAGGGGCACCCAATCTCCTTCGCGGAAGACTTTCTTTTTTATGAGGGCGTCATGCCATTTGGTTCTTTGTTGTTGGATCAATGTGGTATGTTGGAAAGCAGAGAGCCTGATTTCATATAGCTCGTTAATCTGTTGTAATCTGTTAATCTGGGCCTCATTCAAGTCTAGACCGACTTCTTGTGTTGTTCTCAGGGTCTGTATTTCAAATTCGATTGGAAAGATGGGTTCCTTTCCAAATACTAGTTGATATGATGAATAACCAGTAGTGCTTCTCCATGTTGTTATGTATTCCCACAAGGCTTCAGGAAATCTTATAGCCCAATCACGTCTGTGTGACGCAATGGATTTTGTAAATATTGCTTCTATTACTTTGTTCGTACTCTCTACTTGGCCATTTGCCTGTGGGTGATATGGAGAGGTAATTTTATGCTGAATATGATAGATTTTCAATGTTGCAGCAATTTTATTATGAGAAAAATGTGGTCCTCCATCCGTGATTATGTCCCTTGGGAGGCCATATTGCACGAATATGTGGAACAGGAATTGGATGACAGAATCCTATGTAGCTCTTGACAATGCCTCTGCTTTAACCCATTTAGTGACATATTATGTGGCTACCAAAATATATGTTTTTTGATTCGATGATGGATTGATTGGGCCCACACAATTGAGCACCCAACGTTTGAATGGTTCAATAACTAGATGTGGGTTCAAAGGCATCTCGTTGGACTGTCTAGGGCGTCCTGTTCTTTGACAACTATCACAAGCTTGAACAAATTTCTTTTCATCTTTGAAGATTGTGGGCCAATAATATCCTATTTGTAGAACTTTGTGACCAGTTCTTTGATCTACAAAATGTCCACCACATGGTTTGTTGTGACAAGCTTTCAGAGTATCAAAAATTTCATCTTCACAGACGCATCTCCTGATGTGCATATCTACCCCTGTATGAAGTATCTAGCCCCCAATCCAAGAAAATCGGGTACTATGCTGAACAATCTGCTTTTTTTCATTGGAGTCAGATGTTTTAGTAATTTTCCTATTGCTAGATAATTTGCAACATCAGCATACTAGGGTGTTTTTACAGTAGCAACGAACAAATGTTCATCTGGAAACTGATCCTTGACTACTGCTACATCCATTGGTTTCAGCATTCGTGAGATACAGGGTTTTCTTTTCCAGGTTGGTCTTTTATTGTGATATCGAATTCCTGTAATAAAATCAGCCATCTTGTTACTCTACCATTTGTGATTGGTTTATTCGCTAAATATTTTATGGCAGAGTGATCTGTGTATAAAACAATAGGATATCCAGTGATGTAATGCCTAAATTTATTTACAGCATGTATTATAGCTAAGAATTCTTTTTCAGTAATAGTATAGTTCAACTTAGTAGGAGACAAGTTCTTTCTAATATAATAAATCACATATGGTTTTTTGTCTTCTTCCTGCCCAAGGACTGCTCCAATAGCTGTGTCTGAGGCATCTGATGAAATTTGAAATGGCAGGTCCCAATTTGGACCTCTGAGTACTGGTGTTGTTGACACAAGCTTTTTCAAATCCTCAAAAGCACGGTCACATTTATCTGTCCATACAAAGTCAACATTCCCTGTTAGTGCATATAGAGGTGCATCAATGTGAGAAAAATGCTCTATAAATATTCTATAATAACCAGAAAATCCAAGGAAACTGCGTACCTCTATCTGTGTGGTGGGAGTGGGTATTAACAAGATTATTTGAATTTTGGCCGGATCTACCTGTATCTCAGCTGCTGAAATGTAGTGACCTAGGATGAGGCCTTCGGTCATCATCATATAGCATTTTTCATGGCTTAGGCAGAGTCTGGTAGCTATACATCGTTGGAGCACCTTTTCTAGTGTATCTAGTGCTGGGTCTAAATCATCTTCCATATGGTGTGAAATCATCCATATATACTTCGAGCCCTTCATTTATTAAATCTAAAAAGATACTAAGGATAGCCCTTTGAAATGTGGTGGGGGCATTATGACTCTGTAGGCAAACGTTCCCCAAGGACAGGTAAAAGTAGTTTTGTCTTGGTCTTCAGGGGCAATCTGAATTTGATTGTATCCACTGAAGCCGTCCAGGAAAGAAAAGAATTTCTTTCCTGCTAATGTATCTAATACCTGGTCAATAAATGGAAGGGGAAAGTGGTCTTTTTGGGTTGCTTTATTTAATTCTCTGTAATCTACACAAATCCTCCACTTTCCATTCTTCTTCAGCACCACTACAAGCGGAGAGACCCATTTGCTATCGGAGATAGGATAAATAAAGTTTGCATCTAAAAGTTTTTGTAGTTCAATTTTCACAATGTCTTTTAGATGAGGGTTAAGTCTTCTTTGGGGTTGGCGAATAGGTCTTGCATCTTTTTTTGTATAAATGTGGTGTGTACATAACTGGGGATTGATTCCCTTCATATCTGGATAATCCCATGCAAATGCTTCCTTATATTTTTTCAGTAGCTGGATCAATTTCTGTTCTTGTTCAAGAGTCAAGTTACTATTAATGTTTAAATTTTTTCCTGGCTCAATCTCTATAGTTTTGCTATTTGAAACAGAGGTAGTAGGTATCGTCTGGTCATGAGTTTCTTTGAGAGGATCTTCTTCCAATTCATTATCAAATGCTGCCTCTATCATGTGACATTGTATATGAGATCTAGATTTAGGTTGGTTAATAAAATTGTTAATAATATCGTCTTCTGTTTGATCTTTGAAATCAAGGGCATCTTCTATAGTTAAGGGGGATCTAATATTTTCAGTAAGATATGATACAGGGTGTTTGTTAGTTTTTATTATCGTGACACTTGGCTGGGATGGAGGATATAAGGCTAGATTTTTGATATTAGGCTCTCTAGTTATGGTCATACTGCCTTGTTGGCAGCCAATGTAAGCATCAGCGGTTGCAAGCCAAGGTCTGCCTAAAATTAATGGGTGTCCATCAAGTTGGTTTTTAGGGTTTATTATCAGAAAGTCGGCAAGATATTCCCAGGAATCAACGGATACCATGACATCATGTAGTGTACCTTCCAGCCTAACCACTGATCGGTCAGCCAGTTCTAATAAAGTGGAGGTTGGTTCTACTGATGTAATGCCCAGTTTTCGACAAGTGGTAGTTGTTAAGATATTGATTGCAGCCCCTAAATCAACTAAGGAATTTGAAAAGGTTTGTCCATTGATTTGTACTATTACTATTGGATTTCCTGGGTCTTCATATTTGATGGGTGTTTCTCTTCCTGATAATAGGTTAGATAAGGTGCCAACTACTTGGACTGTTGGGTTATTTGTTATTCTCCTCCTTGGTTTTTTTATACATAGCTCTTTGATAGTCTTTGCATATATTGGGATGTCTTGAATGGCTTGGAGGAGTGGGATTTTTATGTACAGGTTTTTAAGTTCTCCCAGAATGTCAAAATCAAGATGTTCTATAGGTCGTGGTATAATTAATCGTTCTGGGAATGGGGGAGAAGATGTGGTTATTTGATCATGAGTTTGTTTTGTAGCCACATCTTTGTCTTGTAACGGTTGTTCTACAGGTAACTGATTTTCAATTTGAACCTTTTTATCTCCCTCGGTTTCTATAATGCGCCCAGATCTTAATTGAAGGTCATTGCATTCCCTTAGATTGGTTTCTATCTCTGGTGTTTCAATTATTTGAATAGATTGAACTGGTCTATTATTTGGCTTAGGGTTGGGTTAGGTTGGGAGTTGTGGTCTTACGTTAGACTGGGGGTTTTATTGCAATGCTGGCAGTGTAGGTTGAGGGAGTGGAATGGTTCCTACTGGCTAATTCATTGGTCTTTGCCAGTTTGTCTGCCAGGCTTGACTCTATGAAGTAGGAGGGGACCATTGTGCCAGATATGCATTGTTTTGCCAATATGGCGGGGCATAGGGAAAATTTGGCCAATTAGGTTGGCTTGTTTGATTTGGCCATGATGATGATGAAGGAAATCGCTACTGTGGCCAGTTTGAGAAATGAGGTTGATTTTGCTACATTGTATTATATTGTTGAACATGATATTGTGAAGGCTGAAAAGAAGAAGTTGGATCGGGAAACATATCTGATTTTCGTGGCTGCCATTGATGGTGTTGATTAAGTAGGTACACTGGTTCTGGTTCTTCGTCCACTTCTTTGTACTCTACTTTCAAGCCAGGAAGTGAGGGACAACTTTCTGTGGAGTGGTCTTTTGTAAAAATGGCACAAGCTTGGACTGCATCTAATGGGCACTCTTTGTGGCTATGTTTCTTTCTACGTCTAAGACAAAAGATTGCCAGATTTTTCTCTACCTCTACTTGTTTCTGCTTAGCTTACGTAATATCGAGTTGCGTTGTCAGAGTTCCCAATATATCAGTTTTGAAATTTTCTAATAAATTTCCAATTTCTGTGCGAGTTACTCCTTCTCCAGAGATCTTGTTGTCCCTTATAAACCTGTCATGTTCTGCTGGTTTTAGCCTTGTACTTCCTCATGAGCTCCTGATACATAAATCAATGATGTTAGCAAATTCCTCTTGATAGATGTCTCCTTTTCCCATAATATTCAATGTTTCAATCCATTGTTCCTTCATGCCTTTAATTAATGTTGTTTTTAATACATTATCAGGTAAGGGTAATGATGCATAAGGGGATCTTTGAAGATTATACTGAAAACGTTCAACATATTCTTCTAGTGTTTCATTAGGTCTAGCTACCATCTGAAATATTTCATCTTTTAACTCTCTAGATCTACAATAATCTTGATATTTCTTTAGGAAAACATCTTTCATATATTCCCAGTTATTTATAACATCTCCACCCAACGCCATAAACCATTGTAAAGCAGCTCCTTTTAATGTAGAAGGAAATAGTTTTAGCTTCTGGGGATCAATGGTATAGTCATATCCTTTGCATAGCACATCAAATTAAAAAAAAAATGCATCTAGATCTTTCGATGTTAGGCCATGAAATGTAGGGACATGCTGGAGAGGAATTTCCTTCATTGGTGCATTGGCTGCAGTATCAAAAATCGGATATTGCAGTGTGGAAGTTTGGGTGTTTGGCTGGTTCTGGGCCATTTGGTCAAATATGTGCCAATAACCTTCTGGAATTTCTAGGAGGGTGTTCCTAGGTTGGCTAGACGGAGGGGGGACGCCTTTAGCAAGAATGGCTTTAACAGTACTTCCTTTGTCTGGGATGATGAGAGTCCCTAATGTCTGGGGAGATTTTGATTCTTGAGGTTCTTCAACTTTGTTATGAATGATTTTTACAACACTTCCCTTATCTGGGCTGCTTAATGGCTAAATTATTCCAAGAGGAGATCTTGGTTCTTCAGTTTCCCCTGTTTCTCCTCTTCCTTCACAAAAGTTGCTAAGGTTCCCTTCTTGCAATGATTTTGGGCTAGAACTCTCAATTTCTTGAAAATCTTGCTCCTTGGTTTGACTATGCACCTCAAAAAAGGCTACATATGGTGATCCTGTGGCTTGAAGGGAACTAGTAGGTTGTTTAGAAGCAACTTTTCTAGGTCTTACTGAAGGCTGAGATTCTTCTTTCTTCATGATTTTGTCTATGAAAGTTGAATGGCCAAGGGTCACTGGCCCCTTAGCTTTATCAGGCTTGGGTAGTGGTTTGGGGTTCTTTTCAGGCTTTTTCTGCTTAGTCATGCACACAAATCAAATACTGATTTCTACCCAAAACAACAACAAATATGCAGGGAAGCGGGCAAAGGAGCAGGGTTGTTACATGCTCCATATGTAGGTTCTTACCTTCCGTTTTCAAAACCCAATTCTTTCCTAGTAGGTACTTACACTACTTTGAAAAGGAAACAAATGGCTACACTCTTCTCCGACAACGACACCAAAATGTTGAGTAATAAAAAGGGTCTTTTTCAACTCTATTTACCCTACATTAATTGTCAATCCAGGAACAATTTGTTATTTCAAAGAGTGTACTCTGTTTGATGTGGTCATTTTTCAGAGTAATGCTAGTATTATAGTGCTTAAAATACAAGAGTAAACAGATGCTTGGAATAAAATCTACTTTTAGAAAGAAGCTTAAAACTCAAATCATGCACTTAAAAAGCTACAACAATTTATCAGTCAAGGGTACAGTAGTGATAACTCTTCTCTTTGTAAAATGATACAATTAAAAAGCAATAAAGGAGAAGATCATCAATCTGGGAACTGGACAGCGTATGTCAATGTTCACTACAATTTCAGATTGTTTTGCACATTGAAGCAATGATAATTCAACTATCAAGAAATGGAACAACAACTAATCTATTGAACAACAAAACCTTAACTGTTATGAAACCAGCTCACAAAAAGATAGAAAAGAGAGATCAATGCCTTAGAATTCAGCCTCTTTGAGGGGGCAACCTCCTTTACATTACATAAATGAGCAATTCTTGGATGATACAAATGAAAATACCTCCTTTCTATATATAGGAGTCTAAGGGGTCATAATATAATCAGAGCCGACATAACAATAATAATGTAAGGGCACAATAATAACAATAGTGGGCTTCTATGGGGCACAATAGTAACAATATGGGCACTACATGGGTACATCAATATCATAAGGGGGTTGTACTAATAACAATAAGGGGTTACACTAGTAGTATAAGGGCCTAACATTAACCTACAGGAATGAATGAAGCAATAACTGTATCCTACAGGAATTGAGTAACAATCTTTACTTTAGAAATGATTTGAACAACAAATGGAAATAAGACAACAAACTAATGGAAATGAAATATAGAATAGCGGCTTAAATCAAGGGTAAATGTACCACAAAACAGATCAAATATTACACACGACACTCCTATGTTAAAAGGAACAACAATCTGAGCTCCAATATAACAAGTATGAATCTCAGGTATAAAGGAACAACAATTCTGATCACGATGGAATAGTAATCCCAAATGAACAGAAATCACGTTTTAGTGTAAACCATAGATAAATACAGTAATATCAATTTATGAATATACAACACTGTTACTCTGTAATTGAACAACAATGGTAATCTGTAAGGAACATCAATGTTATATGATAATGCCAATTTTTAAAGGAACAATGATGCGATATAAAGTTAGGATGAATAGCATAACATTCCTATTGCAGAGAATATTACTTATTCAAGTAGAAACGAAATATAATAGAACATATATGTAAAATAGTATGGAACATCAGATTACTGAATAGAGTGGGTAAAAGAAATCAAACCACACACGAATCAGAAATAATGGTACAGGAGCAAGTGTTCCACTAGGGCCGGGCCCTTAGCCTCCAGGGACACATCACTTAAGATTACTCCAGAATCAAAGATAGAACAACAACCAAAGTTTATATATTACGCATCAAAACAGAGTTACAATAATCTCTCTTAGAGAGAGTCGATGATCAAAGTTTCAATTACAACAGTAAATTTCATAAAAACCACAATAGTTCTGTCCCTTGGGCTAGCAATATTGCCTCCTCCTATAGCAGCCGAGCAGAGATATCAATGATACAGTGAATCGTTAAGGTAGTGATCCCTCAGGATCAAAGGATCATGAGGGATTTACCATACTATTAGTTCTTGGTTATCTTCTTGTTCTTTTATGCCGATTTGGTACCTCTTCCTTTTCCTGGCTTATATGCTCCAGTTTAGATTTCCTTGTTTGGATACAGTTCCCTGTCAAAGGGACAACAGTTCACCTTGTCTTGTCTTTTCCTTTAGAACGACGATCTTCCATTTTCTTCTTTTTCTGCATAGGAAAAGGATAATTATTAGTCATTTTATGTTGCATACCATTCTTTGATATTCTATCATAATCTTTTGCCATATACTTATTTCATAATGTAAAGGAGTTATGAATTCAAGGAAAATATGACAAAGTGAGTGGTAATTGCATACCTTCTCTAGGGCTCAACACTTATAAAGAAAGAACAACAAGGTGTAATTGCACAATTATATTCTCTAACTGTTCGCACATCGAAATCATGTATTTCTCCAGATCTCCAAAAAGTATTGGACAATCATTCCAAGGTATTTGAGACTCCCAAAGGTCTCCCACGTATTCGTGATCATGATCATGCTATTCGTTTTATTCCAGGATGCGTTCCTCCAAACATCAAGCCTTATAGATATCCATATGCCCAAAGGAGTGAAATTGAACATATGGTTGCAAAAATTGTAGAGGTTGGTACAATTATCCAACCGAATTTGATAAACAAAGGAAGGTATGAATGGAAGAATGGCAAAGCAGGGAGGGAACTCATTCAAGCATTGTCGAATATCCCAGTTCCAACAATATTTCCAGAACTTGACAAGGGAGGAAATATCATATTGGAACCTAGAGCAGTCATAGAAACAAGAACTCGACAGCTACGGAATCGATTAATTTCAGAGTATCTCAGCAAGTGGAAGGATTTACCCGCTGAAGATTCCACAGGGGAGGACAAGAATTTTATACAGAAGCATCAAGAACTACTCAATCATTGAGGACAACACTTTTTGAAGGAGAGGGGCATGTTAGGCCCCTATACTACTAGTGTAACCCCTTATTGTTGTTAATACAACCCCCTTATTATATTACTGTATCCATGTAGTCCCCATATTGTTACTATTGTGCCCCATAGAAGCCCACTATTTTTATTATTGTGCCCTTACATTATTATTTTTATGTCGGATCTGATTACATTATGACCCCTTAGACTCCTATATATAAAAAGGAGGTATTTTCATTTGTATCATCAAATAATTGTTCATTTGTGTAATGTAAAGGAGATTTCCCCCTCAAAGAGGCTGAATTCTAAGGCATTCAACTATCTTTTCTATATTTTTGTGAGTTGGTTTCACAACATCTTTAATATGGTTCAAAGAGAGGATGAAAATCTTGAATATATGGTAGAAAGGTTTGCCTATAATATCAAAAGGGATAAAATGCACAATTTAGATGAAGAGACACTAAAAACTCTTTTGCTAAAAACTATTAGAGATGAGTGGATTGATCTCCTCAATTTAATGGGCAAAGGAGATGTCTCTCAATTTTCATTTGATGAAATTTGTGAGTTGTGTAAACACATTGCAAGAGGAAAAGAAAAATATGGTAAGAATCCAAGAGACCCAATCATGTCGAGAGTAAGAAAATATGCATCTAGAACAATAAGTAGAGAAGAATTAGGAAATTTGCTTGATAATTTCAAAACAAATATCCTTGGAAACCTTAGTGAACAATTGGATACTCTAAGGATACAAAAAAAAAGAGTTGAGAATAATAAATATCTATTTTATGTCCTAGGTGTAGGAAAAATAATGCTCTACAGGAATCTCCTTTGGATATTATTGAGATATGTGTCATATGTGTAGAAAATCATGATACAAAAGAGTGTCCCTCAATACCTGGGCTTAAGGTTGTCTTTGTTAGGTCCCTATAATACTAGTGATTCCCCCATTACTATTGTCATTGTAACCCTTATTTTTATTTTTGTGCCCCCATTGTCCCCATATTGTTATTATTGTGCCCCATAGAATCCCACTATTATTATTTTTGTGCCTTTATATTATTATTGTTAGGTCAGCTTTGGTTATATTGTGACCCCTTAGACTCTTATATGTAGAAAGGAGGTTTTGTTATTTGAATCATCTAAGAATTGTTCATTTGTGAAATGTAAAGGAGGTTTCCCCCTCGAAGAGGCTTATTTATAAGGCGTTGATCTATCTTTTATATCTTTTTGTGAGCTGATTTCATAACATTTGGTATAAGAGCTTTGGATTCTAGCGTTTCGCTGCTCCAAATAGGTCATCGTGGCATTTTCGCTACAATTTTTTTTTCTGTGACAGTTCAAAAGCTAAAAAAAAGAAATCCATTTGAGATGAATCTCGCTGAACCTCAAGATTGAATTTCAAATCTTGTCTCACTATATTTTTGGAGATATAATCTAAGGAAGTTAGGGTTTTTGTAGACCCCCAAATTACATTCCAAACATGTGACCTTGGGAAAATCATCATAACTTTCACTTTGAGCATCATTTTGAATTTTCGTAAGAAGTCTTAGAAAGAGGACGGACTGTAGTTTCTTTGGGTATCATTTTCAGAACCCGAGGTTGAAAAATTGACCCGTGGTACATCGTACAAGTTTGCTCTATTGAATTAGTCTATACTCAGGTCATCATGGGAGATTTGGCATAACTCTTCATTGGAGAATCCAATCTTGATCAAACTTGTGGGGTTAGAAAGATTACTCAGAGGGTTAATAAAGGAAACAATTTCAAACCTTGGAGATCCACAATTACAGAGATACATCAGATTCAATATCGAGCTCCTACAAAGTGACAAAAGGTGTGTAGTTTTTGTTTTTATTTTTGCATAAGCTTGGTTTGAAAAATTAGTTTGAAGGAATTCAAAGGGAATAGTGAAGCATTATTATTGATAATTGATGCCCCGAAGAAAAAAAATGGAAACACCTAGTAAGAAACCTAAAAGCTCTAGCATGACTTGTGAAGAAGAGGAATAAATGCAACATGATATATCAAAATTACGAGACCAAGTGCAACAAATTTCACTTGCACAAAAAGTAACAGAAGCTAAGATGGATGGTTTAAAGAAAGACGTAGAAGCTAAAATGTATGGTGTGGAAGCTAAGATGAATGTCGTGTAAGCTAAGATGGATGGCGTGGAAGCTAAGATGGATGATTTAAAGAAAGGCATGGAAGATTTCAAGACAATTTTGAAGACATATTTGACAAAGTTTCTACAAGAAATGCTTACTAATGGGGAAAGGGTAGTAAAGGAAACTCATGATGAGAACAAAATAAATGTTAATCATGATTTCATAGGCTCTAATGTTGGATCGATGAATCATCATGTTCCAAAGATCGATATGAGGAAGTTTGATGGCAAGGATGTCAGAACATGGATGCTACAGATTGAGCAATTTTTTGTTCTCCATAATGTGAAAAACACACAAAAGGTACGCATTGCAACTTTATATTTGGAACAAAATCAGTTTGTATGTTATCGATGGCTTTTCTCTCGTAAAAAAATTGTCACTTGGGCTATTTTTACGGATGAAATGATAGCACATTATGAGGATACAAAAAGCAACACTTTTTTTAGCCAATTGATAAATCTCAAACAAAAGGGTGCAATGATGGAGCACATTAAGGACTTCCAAAAATTGAATATAAGGGTAAAAGATATTCCAGAGGAGCATAAAATTGATGTGTTCATAGGGACTTTAAAAGATAACATCCAACATAAGGTTCGCCTTTGGGAACTAGATTCACTGGAGAAGGCATTCAGGTTGGCAAGAAAAATGGAAAGCAAAATTATGGAAACAAGGAAGCCTACCACTCACATTCATAAAGATGGAAGTGTTGCTGCCCCTAGCCATTCACAACCTAAAAGTTTGAAATCACAAAAATTGGAAGAAAAAAGAGCAAAAGGGCTTTCTTACAGTTGTGATAGCAAATACACTAAAGGTCATAAGTGTGCAAAGAAGAAATTATTTTATGTAGATTGTGAAGAGGAGGAAGAAAAGAAACAAGAAACACCAAAAGAAGAGGATATAAACTAGGAACAAACCCTAGAAAAAGAAGAAATGAATCCGACCATATCTTGTAATGAATTGGCTGGAATTACCACTCCTCAAACTATCAAGATAGAAGGGAATATCAAGAAGAAAAAGGTAATTGTGTTGATTGATTCGAGAAGTACCCATAATTTTATTCATTGTAAGATAGCCAAGGAATTGAATTGCTTCCTATATCCAACACTAGAGTGTGAGGAACCATAAATTGCTCAAGAAAGTGCCATAATATCAAGCTATCCATGGGAGAATATGTATTCAATAGCCCAATGCTTTCCATTCCAATAGGTGGTGCTAATGTTGTACTAGGAGTCCAATGGCTACAAACCTTGGATATAATGGCTTTTAATTTTCAAGAACTTTTCATGAAATTCTCTTCAAAAGGAAAGGAAGTTGAATTAAGGGGTATCGCAGGGATATGAAGAAAGATAATCAGCTCTAACGGAATGACAAAGCTTCTAAAGAAAGAAAAACGAGGCATAATTTCACAATTATGTTCACTAGAGGTTCCCACATCGAAATAATCCATTTCTCCAGATATCCAAAAAGTCTTGGACAATCATTCCAAGGTATTTGAGACTCCCAAAGGCCTCCCACCTATTCGTGATCATGATCATTCTATTAATTTGATTCTAGGAAGTGTTCCTCCAAACATCAGGCCTTACAGATATCCCTATGTCCAAAAGAGTGAAATTGAACGTATGGTTGCAGAAATGCTAGAGGCTGGTATAATTCAACATAGTCAAATTTCTTTCTCTGCTCCAGTAGTATTGGTTCACAAGAAGGATGGATCATGGTGCATGTGTCCAGATTATAGGGACCTCAACAATCTCACTATTAAAGATAAATTTCCCATTCCTGTCATTGATGAATTATTGGATGAATTGCACGGATCAATTTACTTCACCAAGTTGGATCTTCGTTCACGATATCATCAAATTAGAATGAAGACGAAAGACATTCCAAAAACAACGTTTAGAACTCATGAGGGTCATTATGAATTTTTGGTCATGCCTTTTGGCCTTACTAATGCACCTTCTACATTTCAAGGTTTGATGAATGCCATTTTCAAACCTTTCCTTAGAAAAGTTGTGTTAGTTTTTTTTTGATGATATACTAATCTACAGAAAGTCTTGGAAGGATCATGTCCAACATGTTGACATGGTGCTCGAACTATTGAAGGAGAAACAATTATATGAAAAAATCTCCAAATGTTTCTTTGGAGTACAAGAGGTGGAATATCTGGGTCATATTGTATCTCATGAAGGTGTTAAGGTAGACCCATGCAAAATTAAAACTAGTAAGGAATGGAAAATCCCCACATCCATAAAGCATCTACGGGGATTTCTTGGGTTGATAGGGTATTATCACAAGTTTGTTAATAATTATGGGAGAATAACAACACCTCTAACAACATTATTGAAGAAATATGCATGTTCATGGACTCTAGAAGCAACGAAGGCCTTTGAATATCTTAAAGAGGAAATGTGCCAAGCACCAATATTAGCTACAACAGACTTCACAAAACCCTTCATTGTGGAATGTGATGCCTCAGGAAATGGAATTGGTGTTGTTTTAATGCAAGAAGAAAGACCCATTACTTTCGAAAGTCATCCAATCAAAGGAAAGTATTTACACAAAGCTATTTATGAGAAGGAAATGTTGGCAATACTACATGCACTTAAGAAATGGCGACCCTACCTAATGGGAAGACACTTCAAGGTAAAAACAGATCATGATAGTCTTAAATACTTTTTAGAACAAAGCTTATCTTCAGAAGGGTAGCAAAAATGGGTCACAAATATGTTGGGTTATGACTTTGAAATCATCTACAAAAAAGGGAAGCAAAATGTTGTGGCAGATGCACTATCAAGAAAGGATGAGGATGTGAAAGCATTTCTTTGTGCCATTTCTATTATCCAACTAGATTGGATAAACGAAGCAAGGGATGAATGGAAGAATGATGAGGAAGTGTGGGCACTCATTCAAAAGATAGAACAATATCCCAGTACATAAGATACATTTAGATGGAAAAATGATTCGTTATGGTACAAGGATCGATTATACCTATATAAGGATTCACAACTCAAAAAAAAGATTCTTAGGGAATTGCAAACCTCTCCCTTAGGAGGGCACTCAAGATTTCTAAAAACCTACCACAAGGTTAAGAAGGAAATCTTTTTGGATGGACTTAAATCAGATATTCAAAAGTTTGTGGTGGAATGTTTGGTTTTCCAACAAAATAAAGTTGAAACAATTAAGACCCCAGTACTATTACAACCTTTATCCATTCCAAGCCAACGTTGAGAGGAGGTTTCAATGGATTTTATCACAGGTTTACCCAAGTCGGAAGGAAAGAGTGTTTTCATGGTGGTAGTTGACAGACTTACCAAGTATGCACACTTTTGTGCATTATCTCATCCATTTAAAGTGAGTACAGTTTCTACCGCATTTATGGAAACAATTCAAAAGCTACATGGAAACCCAAAGATTATTGTAAGCGATAGAGATCCCATTTTCACTGGAAATTTTTGGACATATTTATTTTCTAGTCTTGGTACTCAATTAGCTCATAGCTCATCTTATCATCCTCAATCTGATGGGAAAACTGAGATAGTAAACAAATGTTTGGAAGGATATATATGTTTCTTTGTATTTGATAAACAGACACAATGGGTCAAATGGTTGCCTCTGGCTGAATGGTGGTATAACACTTCCTCCCATGCTGCAACAAAAATGACCCCATTTATGGCACTTTATCGATATCATCCACCATCCATCACATCATATTTAAGAGAAAATTCTAAGGTTCAAGCAATGGAAGATCACATCGAGCATCAATGACAAGTTCTCCAACTCTTAAAGGATAACCTCACCTTGGAGCAGAATAGAATGAAACAAAAGGCAGATCAACATCACAACAAAAGAAGTTTTGATGTAGATGATTGGGTATTCCTACAGTTACAAACATATAAACAAATGTCCCTTAAGCAAGCTAAGAAGGATAATAAATTATCACCAAATTATTATGGTCCATACAAGGTGTTGCAAAAGATATGTACTATAGCATACAAATTGGAGCTTCTTGTTGCTTCCCGAGTCCACCTAATTTTCCATGTTTCATGCTTAAAGAAGGTTATGGGTGACAAGCTTCCAGTTCAAACAATATTGCCATAACTTGGTGAGGAAGGAAAAATAATATTGGAACTTGAAGCAGTTAAAGAAACAGGAACTCAACAACTACGAAATCGATCAATTTCAGAGTATCTCATCAAGTGGAAGAACTTACTCTTTGAAGATTCCACATGGGAGGATGAGAATTTTATACAGAAGCATCCATAACTACTCAAGCGTTGAGGACACAACTTTTTTGAAGGAGAGGGGCATTTTAGGTCCCTATAATACTAGTGATTCCCCCATTACTATTGTCGTTGTATCACTTATTGTTATTGTTGTGCCCCTATTGTCCCCATATTGTTATTACTGTGCCCCATAGAATCCCACTATTATTATTTTTGTGCCTTTATATTATTATTGTTAGGTCGACTTTGGTTATATTGTGACCCCTTAAACTCCTATATATAGAAAGGAGGTTTTTTCATTTGAATCATCTAAGAGTTGTTCATTTGTGTAATGTAAAGGAGGTTTCCCCCTCAAAGAGGCTTATTTATAAGGCGTTGATATATCTTTTTTTATCTTTTTGTGAGATGGTTTCATAACAGTCTTTCAAGATGAAACTAGAACAAGTAAAGTTGAATCACTTTTCTATATTGCTAAAATACAGTGAAAACCTCAACAAATAGTTATGGCACAAAGTGATAATGCTCAATATCAATCATATGCACAACCACAGAGAAATTGGAATACACCCATGCCTTGGAAACCTTGGCCACCCCAACCTCAAAACCCATCTTGGGCACAAGGTTGGAAAAACTCTTATAGTAGAAATCCTTAGTATCCTCAATTCCAACAACCATATCCTCAATACCAACCCCAATACTACCCTCCTCAACCTACTCAACCACAATTCCAACCCCAACCATCAAATCAACCACTTCCCTTGCCATCCACTCCATTTCCTTAGAAATCCAATCAACTACTTGCTCAACCACTTTCGAATCCAAATAATAAAAATCCTCAACAATCCATTTATAATGTTGAGGGTCAAAACTTTCAAGCTTGCATGATATTCCCCCCAGGCCTAAATTATTTCCAACTTAGATTTGGTAGAGTTTTGCAAAAGAAATCACCACCAGTTTTCATCCAAGAATTTAAGGAGGATAAAATTCTTGAAAAAGAGGCATCTCTTGATCAAGAAAAGACTCCTCCAAAGGAAGATGTTCCTATACAATTATATGAAAACCAAATAAATCCAACTCCTACAATTCCTCTAGTAGAGAAACCTTTTATTTCCCTACAAAAGCGCCATTTTCTTGAAAGGCTAAAAATTCATAAGGGAATAGAAAGAAAAATTGTTTTACCTGAAGATGATATGCTAGGTGAGTTGAAAAATATTTGAATCAAAATTCCTTTACTTCAGGCTATAAAGGAAATACATATATTTCCAAAAATAGTAAAGGAGTTGTGCATTAAAAAACCAGGAAGAAAAACAAAAGATGTGAAAAATATTCAATTGGTAGGAAATATTGTAGATATTATGATGGGGAAGCCAATAGTTCAAAAATATCTAGATCCTGGTATCCCTATTGTAAAAATCGACATCAATGGTATTGAAATTCCAAATACTCTAATCGATTTAGGAGCATCCATTAATATCACAAGTAAGAAAAATATAGATCAATTAAAACTTCTTAATATTCAATATACCCCAATGTTGTTACAGTTAGCAGATAAATCTGTTATCAAACCAGATGGTATATTAGAAGATGTGTAGGCATCTTTAGATTCATTAGAGTATCTTGTTGATTTTATGATTTTAACTCCCAAGAATAATTTATTAGGCCATCCATTGATCCTTGGTAGACCTTGGATAGCTACAACTGATGCATTCATAAGTTTTAGATCTAGTGATATGTACATTTCCGATGGTAATTCTACGAAGAGTTTCACATTGTATCCACCTGCTAAAACAATCACTGAAGTAGAAAGTAAAGTTTGGATTAACGATGATAACGAAGACTTTGATGAATTTCAACTAGTATTTACTCTTCCACAAATAGATGAAGAGGATCAATTGATTAATTTGATGAATACTAATGATTCTTCCTCATATTATGAACAAGATAAAAGTTTTCAAGAACAATGTAATATTGAATATTTATCATCTCATCAAATAACTTTACATTTTATGGAAAAGTTTCACAACTCTTTAGTAGAATTTTTTCCAGGAAAAAAATTAAACATTAATAATAACTTGAAATAATTTCAAACGAGACATATATAAATATGCTACAAAAACATTCTTATGCATATGCATATGAATACATTGATATGAAGGGAATTGATCCTAACACATGTATGCATCACATTTACATTTAGGAAAATGCCAAACCTGTTAGACAACCTCATAGAAGGATGAATCCCAATCTGAGAGAAATTCTTGAGGAACTACAAAAATTACTCAATGTGAATTTCATTTATCCAATATCAGATAGTTAATGGGTCTCACCTTTAGTGATTTCTCCTAAGAAGAATGAAAAATGGAGAGTGTGCATTGATTATAGGGAATTGATTAAGATTACTTTAAAAGATCACTTTTCACTACCTTACATTGATTGAGTATTAGATACCTTAGCAGGAAAGAAATACTTTTCATTTCTTGATGGTTTAAGTGGAAATAACCAAATCCAGTTGGCACCATAAGTTCAATATAAAACAACGTTTACATGTCCATGGGGTACATATGCTTACAAGGTACTTCCTTAGGGTTATGTAATGCACCTGCAACATTCTAAAGAGAAATTTTAGGTATCTCTTTTGATCTAATTCATGATTGTGTAGAAGTTTACATGGATGATTTTACTGTTTATGAAAATATTTTTGAAGAAGCTCTTGAAAAATTGGAAAAAAATCTCATTAGATGTAAAGAAGCAAATCTTTCATTAAGTCATGAGAAATGTTTTATGATGTTTAATGAGGGAATTGTTATAGGCACCATATTTCAGGCGATGGAATTAAGGTGGATGCATCTATGGTAGAGGTAATTTCTAAAATTTCACTTCCTACTTATCAAATAGATGTTAGAAGTTTGTTTGGTTTTATAGTATATTATAGAAGATTCATAGAAAACTTCACAAAAATAGCCTCTCCACTCTTTAAACTTCTTACAAAAGATTGTGATTTTGTTTGGAATTCTGATTGCCAAAAAGCATTTGAATCATTGAAGCAGAAAATTACTCAAGCACATAATTTCTTAAGAGGACCTAATTGGTCTCTCCCTTTTCATATGTCAATTGATGCTTCAGATACAAATTTAGGAGCTATGTTGGGACAGAAAAATCTAACTCCTTATGTTATTTATTACACAAGTAAAAATTAGATTCCTACATAGTTAAATTACATAGTAACATAAAAGGAGTTTTTCACCATTGTTCATGCCATTAATAAGCTTTGACACTATATCACTGGTTATGAAACTTTTATTCATACAGATCATTCTTCTATTAGATATCTAATGAATAAATCAATTACTAATGGCACAATTACTAGATGTGTTAGCTCCCTATAATACTAGTGTAGCCCCTTATTGTTATTGTTACTGTAGCCCCCTTATTGTTATTTTTGTGCCCATGTAGTCCCCATATTGTTATTATTGTGTCCCATAGAAGCCAACTATTGTTATTGTTGCGCCCTTACATTATTATTTTTATGTAGGCTCTGATTATATTGTGACCCCTTAGACTCTTATATATAGAAAGGAGGCCTTGTCATTTATATCATCCAAAAATTGTTCATTTATGTAATGTAAAAGAGGTTTCCCCCTCAAAGAGGACAATTTTTAAATTGTTGATCTATATTTTTGTTATCTGGTTGTGTTGGGTGTGGAGCCTGATTATCTTCTATATTAGCGGGGGTCCGGGGGCCAGTGGTCCCCCAGCGAGGGTTCGGGGCAGTGCCCCCGAAGATAAAAATAAATGTAAAATTTCCTTGTAAAAGTCTAGTAATTTCTAGTCAATCTGGGCCATTCATTAGGCAAATGATCTGATAGTAGAAGCTATGTTTAATTTAGGGTTTTTTTCCCTAGAAGGCAACCCCTCACTATATATGAGGGAATTGTATTGCGTCTATAGATATTTGTATTCTAAGTGAAGAAGAGATAAGAGATTGAGAGTGAAGAGGTTGTTACAGTGGATCTGTTGTAGGTTGTATCTCTTCAGTTTGCTGGATAACATAAAAGGAAGGACTGGTTGTTTCTCCGTGGACGTAGCCCAAACTGGGTGAACCACATATATTTGTGTCTCTCTTGTTTTATGCGTTTTCTGTGTTTACATTTCTGCAATATTTTATGTGTTACATTGCTCTACAATATATAATGTTCTAACAACTAGTATCAGAGCCGAAGGTCTATTTGGCTAATAAACTCACAGGAGAGAAGGGTTCCTGGTTCGAGTGGGAGAAATAGCAGAAGATGGTAGGTTTAGGGTCAAAATATTCAATGGCAAAAGCTACCAGCTGTGGAAGATGTAGATGGAAGATTATTTGTATCAGAGAGATTTGTACCTACCATTGACCAGAAAGACAAAGAAGCTGACGAGTATGACGGACATAGAATGGGATATTGTTGACAGAGAGGCACTTGGAACAATACGGATGTGCCTAGCTGCATCGGTAGCATTTAATATTTCAAAGGAAATGACAACAGAGGTTTTAATGTCAACATTGGCCAAACTATATGAAAAACCCTTGGCCTCAAATAAGGTATTTCTTATGAAGCGTTTATTTAATATGAAGATGTCAGAAGGTGGATTTGTTGCAGACCATTTAAATGATTTTAATACAGTTACAAGTTAGTTAAGTTCTGTAGGGGTGAATTTTGATGATGAAGTTAGGGCTTTGTTATTTCTATGCTCATTGCTAGAAAGTTGGAATGGCTTAGTTATGGCCATTAGTAACTCTGTCTCTGGAACTAGTACTTTAAAGTTTGATGATGTTGTCGATGCAATCCTTAGCGAGGAAATGTGATGGAAAAGCTCCGGTGAGACATTAGGAAATGCTTTGACTGCAACGACTAGGGGAAGAAAAATGGAAATAGGAAAGAGCCTAGGATATCATAGTAAGTCAAGAAAAGGCAGATCCAAGTCCAGATCAAGAATAGTGTGCTGGAAATGTGGGAAGAAAGGACACCTGAAGAAAGATTGCAAGTATCAGAAGGGAAAAGGAGACGCGCAACAAGAAACTAATCATGAAGCGAATGTAATAGGTGATGTGTTGCAAGATGCTTTGATTCTTTCATTAAAAAATATTATTGATGCTTGGGTGGTAGATTCAGGGGCCTCATTCCATGCCACACCTGATAAGAAACATTTTCATGACTATGTTCAAGGAGATTTTGGATAGGTTTGATTAGGTGATGATAAACCCTATAAAATCGTTGGAATAAGTACAATTTTCATAAAACAACAGAATGGAAATCAATGGCTATTAAAGGAGGTAAGGCATGTTCCAAATTTGAAGAAAAATCTGATTTCAACAAGGCAGTTAGGAGGTGAAGGTTGTGTAACTACTTTCACAGATAAATCCTGGAAGGTCACTAAAGGATCCCTGGTAATAGCGAAAGGAGGAAAGGTTGGTACATTGTATTTATGCAATGGTATTTCTAATTCTATTAATGGTTTAACCTCTACAGGAGAAGATATAGCATTGTGGCATCATAGGCTCGGGCACATGAGTAAGAAGGGGATGCAGATTCTTCACTCAAGAAATTTGTTGCCAGGTTTGAAGCATGTTGATTTAAAATTCAGTGAGGATTGTGTTTATGGAAAACAGAAGAGAGTCAAATTCCTTAGAGTTTGGAAAGAAAAGAAGAGCGAAAAATTAGAGCTTGTGCATACAGATGTATGGGGACCTGCTCAGGTATCATCTCTTGGTGGCTCTCATTATTATGTTACTTTTATTGATGATGCAACCAAAAAAACTTGGATTTATTGTATTCGAAATAAATCTAATGTATTTGATACTTTAAAGAAATGGAAAGCTTTGGTTGAAAATGAGATAGGAAAAGGGTTGAAGTGTCTCAAATTAGATAATGGAGATGAATATTGCAGCAAAGAGTTTGATAGGTACTATTCAGAGAATGGAATTCATAGAGAGAAGATAGTTCCAGGAACACCACAAGAAAATGGTGTGTCAGAAAGGATGAATAGGACAATCATGGAGCGTGCAAGGGGCATGAGATTGCATGCAGGATTTCCTTTACAATTTTGGGCAGATGTTGTAGATACTGTTATTTATCTAATAAACAAAGGGCCTTCAAGTTCCTTGGATGGTGGTATTCCAGAGGAGGCATGGACAGGTAAAAAGGTAAACTACTCTTTTTTTAAAGACTTTTAGTTGTGAAGCCTTTGTCCACATTAATAACGAAAATAGAACAAATATTGAGGCAAAACCAAAGAAATGTACCTTTATTGGATATGGTGTTAATGATTTTGGTTATCGCTTTTGTGATTATGAAAAACACAAAATCATTAGGAGCAGAGATGTCATATTCAATGAAAAGGTTCTATATAAGGATCATCTACAAGAAAAGAAACAAGAAAAAGAAAACAAAGAATACACAGTGCTTGACGATATCACAGTAAAAGTGATGGTGCCTGAAAATCATAATGATCAACAGCCAGAACAACAACCACAATAGCAACAAACACCTTAAACACCTAAAAGTGGTGTTAGAAGATCTACCAGGATAAGTAGACCCCCTGAACGATACTCTCCTTCATTATATTATGTATTGTTGACTGATTCTGGTGAACCAGAATGTTATGAAGAAGCACTACAGGTAGAAACCAGGAAGAAGAGGGAGTAAGCCATGAAAGAAGAGATGGAATCCTTAGCACATAACCAGACTTGGTACTTTGTTAGGTTGCCTACAAGTAAAACAACATTACAGAATAAATGGGTTTACAAGTTGAAGGAAGAAGATGGAGGTGGGAAAAGGTAGAAAGCTAGACTTGTGGTGAATGGATTTGCATAGAAGAAAGGTATTGATTTTGATGAAATATTTTCTCCTGTTGTGAAAATGACTTCAATCAGAACTATTCTAAGTCTAGTAGTAGCTGAAGATTTTCATCTTGAGTAGTTAGATGTAAAGACAACCTTTCTCCATGGGGATTTGGAGGAAGAGATATATATGCAGCAGCCACAAGGATATGAGGTAAAAGGGAATGAGAAACTAGTGTGCAAGTTGAAGAAGAGCTTGTATGGCTTAAAAGAGGCTCCAAGGTAGTGGTATCTAAAATTTGACACGTTTATGTCTGAACAAGGTTATACTAGATGTCACTCTGACCATTGTGTTTATCTCAAAAGGCAAAATGATGGAAGCTATATTATATTGTTATTGTATGTAGATGACATGCTTGTTGTAAGTTCTAACATGCAAGAAATAGATGTGCTCAAAGGGAAATTGGAAAACTCATTTGCAATGAAGGATTTGAGTGCTGCAAAATAAATCCTTGGTATGAGAATAACTAGAGACAGGAAGAATCGCAAATTAACATTGTCTCAAAGTGAGTACATAGAAAAGGTGTTGAAAAGGTTTAATATGCAGAATGAAAAACCAATTGGTATACCTTTGGATAGCCATTTAAAATTAAGTAAGGATGTGTGTCCCAAGACTCAGGAAGAAATGGCTCATATGTCTAAAGTTCCATATGCATCAGCAGTTGGAAGCTTAATGTATGCAATGGTATGCACAAGGCCTGATATTGCACGTGCAGTGGGAGTTGTAAGCAGGTACATGAACAATCCAGGAAAAGAACATTGGATGGCAGTGAAGAGGATTCTCAGGTATTTGAGAGGTGCCACAAATCAAGCATTATGATTTGGTGGTTCAAACATTGCTCTACAGGGATATGTTGATGCAGATATGGCAGGTGACAGAGATAACAAGAGGAGCACAACAGGATATGTAAATACTGTAGGTAGGACAACTGTCAGTTGGGTTTCAAAAATCCAAAGTGTTGGTTTGCTTTCAACAATAGAAGTAGAGTATGTTGCTACTACAGAGGCTAGTAAAGGAGTTATTTGGTTACAAAGGTTTCTGGATGAATTGGGTAAAAAGATGGAGTTGGGCAGGTTATAAAGTGATAGCCAGAGTACCAAACATCTTGCAAATAACTCTGCATTTCATTCCAAGGCTAAACATATATAGCTCAAGTACCATTTCATACGGTTAGCATTGGAAGATGGACCACTGAAGCTGGAAACGATACACACTAGCCAGAATCCTGCAGATATGTTAACAAAAGTTGTAACCAGGAAGAAAATGAGAATCTGCTAAGTTTCAATTGGTCTTCAAGTATGATGAAGAAGATGAGAAACAACTAGGTCCAAAGTGGAGTCATTGTCTAGCAAATGAAATAGCGGTGGGGTTGCTATAATCAGTCTCCAAGTGGGAGATTATAGGGTGTGGAGCCTGATTATCTTCTATATTCAAAGGTTTCAGCCGGATGTATACCCCAGGAAGACTGTACACCCCTCCACATTGGGGCTAATCCCCCCTGGCTGGGGGATCCGGGGGCCAGCGGTACCCCAGCGGGGGTTCAGGGTAGCGCCCTCGAAGCTAACAATAGATGTAAAATTGCCTTGTAAAAGCCTAGTAATTTCTAGTCAATCTGGGTTGTTCATTAGGCGGATGATTTGATGGTAGAAGTTATGTTTAATTTATGGTTTTTTGCCCTAGAAGGCAACCCATCATTATATATGAGGGAATTGTATTTCGTCTATAGATATCTATATTCTGAGTGAAGAAGAGGTAGGAGATTAAGAGTGAAGAGGGTGTTACAGCGGATCTGCTGTAGGTTGTATCTCTTTAGTTTGTTGGATAATATAAAAAGAAGGACTGGTTGTTTCTTTGTGGATGTAGCCCAAACTGGGTGAACCACGTATATCTGTGTGTCTCTTATTTTATGCATTTTTTGTGTTTATATTTCTGCAATATTTTGTGTGTTCCATTGCTCTATAATATATAATTTTCTAATAGGTTGCATAACATTTGTTATCAGAGCTTTGGATTCTAGGGTTTTGGTTCTCCAAACAGGTCATCTTGGAATTTTCTCTATAATTTTTTTTTTTTTTTTTATATGAGGCTTGTGAAGCGGAAATTTAGATCATGTAGATTTGAAATATTGGTGAACGTCATGTATGAATTTTAGATCTTGGTTCGCTATATTTTCAGAGATATGATCTGAGGAAGTTAGGATTTTTGTAGGCTCCGAAATTTAGTCTTAAACATATGACCTAGGGAAAATTGTCATAAATTTCTCTCTGAGAATCAAATTTGAATTTCATAAAACATTGTGGAAATTTCATGAATTATAGTTTTTTTTATATCATTTTCATAACTAAAGGTCAAAACAGTGTCATGTGGCATTCTGTATAAGTTTGATGTACTGAACTAGTCTATAATCAAGTCATCATGGGAGATTGGGCATAAAACTTTCTTGAAGACTCTAATCTCAGTCCGAATTGTGGGGTTGGAAAGAACACTCATAAGGGTACCACAGGATGAAATTTTAGGCTTTCTAGATATGAAATTACAAAGCTACAACAGGTTCAATATTGAGATCCTACAGAGCAAGAAAAATGTGTTTATTTTTTAAAGTTTGCATAAATTTTGTTTGAAAAATCAGTTTGAAGTGATTAAAGGGGCATAGTGAAGCATAAATATATTGTTTGATTCCAAAATGAATTGAAGAAAGAAAATAGAAACACATATTAAGAAACCATAAATATCTACTATGACACATGAAGAAGAGGAAGAAACACAACGTGATATATCAAAATTACGAGACCAAGTGCAACAAATTTTTCTCTCACAAAGAGTAATAAAAAATGAAATGGAAGCTAAGATGGATGGTTTGAAGAATGGTGTAAAATTAGACATGGAAGGTTTTAAGGATGGATTAAAAGCAAACACGGAAGGTTTTAAGGATGGATTAAAAGCAGACATGGATGCTAAGATGGAAGTTTTGAGGGAAGGTTTGACAAAGTTGTTATAAGAAATTCTTCCTAATGGCGAAAAGGCATTTGATGAAACTCATGATGAGAACAAAATGAATGTTAATCATTATTTTAGAGACTATAAATTTAGATTGAAGACCCACCATATTACAAATATCAATATGAGGAATTTTGATGACAAGGATCTGATAACATGGATTCCATAGATGGAGCAATATTTTGATCTCCATAATGTGCAACGCACACAAAAGGTCTGCATTGAAACTTTATATTTAGAACCCAATCAATTTGTATGGTATTGATGATTTTATTCTTGTAAGCCACTTGTCACTTGGTCAATTTTTATGGAGGAAATGATAACACATTATGAGGATACAAAGAGAAACACCTTCTTTAGCCAATTAATAAATCTCAAACAAAAGGGTTTAATGGCGCAACAAATTGAGGACTTCCAAAAATTGAATATTAGGGTACATGGTATTCCAGAGGAGCATATGATGGATGTCTTCATAGGGACTCTAAAGGATACCATCCAACATGAGGTTCACCTTTGGGAACCTGATTCATTGGATAAGGCATTCAGGCTGGCAAGAAAAATTGAAAGAAAAATTATGGAAACAAGGAAGTCTACCATTCACAACTATAAAGATGGAAGTGTTGTTGTTCCTAGCCTTCCACAACCTACAAGGTTGACACCACAATAATTGGAAGAAAAAGAGAAAAAGGGATTAGTTATAGTTCCGATAGAAAATACACTAAAGGTCATAAGTGTGCTAAGAAGAAATTATTTTGCATAGATTGTGAAGAGGAGGAAGAAAAGGAACAATAAATGTCAAAAGAAGAGGATATACACCATGAACCAACCATAGAGAAAGAAGGAATGGATCTAATGATATCTTGTAATTTGTTGGCAGGAATTACCACTCCCCAAAATCTCAAGATATAAAGACATATCAAGAAGAAAAAGGTAATAGTGCTGATTGATTCAGATAGTACCCATAATTTTATTCATTGTAAGATAGCCAAGGAATTGAATTGCTTCCTATATCCAACACCAGAGTGTCAAGTGATGGTTGCAAATGGAGGAACTATAAATTTCTTTGGAAAGTGCCATAATATCAAGCTAACCATGGGGGAATATGTATTGAATAGTCCAATTCTTTCCATTCCAATGGGTGGTGTTGATGTTGTACTAGAAGTCCAATGGTTACAATCTTTGGGGACGATAACTTTTAATTTTCAAGAAATTTTCTTGAATTTTTTTGGGAAGGAAAGGAAGTTGAATTAAGGGTATCGTAGGGAAATCAGGAAAGGTAATCATATTTAATGGCATGGAAAATCTTCTAAATAAATAAAAATGGGGCATAATTGCACAATTATGCTCACTAGAGGTTGAAACATCGAAATCATATATTTCTCCAGATCTCCAAAAAGTCTTGGACAATCATTCCAAGGTATTTGAGACTCCCAAAGTCCTCCCACCTATTCGTGATCATGATCATGCTATTCATTTGATTCCAGGAAGTGTTCCTCCAAAAACCAAGCCTTATAGATATCCCTATGCCCAAGAGAGTGATATTTTCAAACCCTTCCTTACAAAATTTGTGTTAGTATTTTTTGATGATATACTAATCTAAAAGAAGTCTTGGAAGGATCATGTTCAACACGTTGACAGGGTGCTCAAACTATTGGAGGAGAAACAATTATATGCAGAAACCTCCAAATGTTTCTTTGGAGTACAGGTTGTGGAATATCTAGGTCATATTGTATCTCATGAGGGTGTTATGGTAGACCCTAACAAAATTAAGGCCATTGAGGAATGGAAAATCCCCACAACCATAAAGCATTTTCGAGTATTTCTTGGGTTGACAAGGTATTATCACAAGTTTGTTAAGAATTATGGGAGAATAATAACACATCTAACAACATTACTGAAGAAATATGCATTTTAATGGACTCAAAAGCAATTAAGGCCTTTGAACATATTAAATAGGCAATGTGCCAAGCACTGGTCTTAACTATGCTAGACTTCACAAAAACCATTATTGTGGAATGTGATGCCTCAAGAAATGGAATTAGTACTTTTTTAATGCAATAAATAATGCCCATTGCTTTTGAAATTCTTCCAAACAAAGGAAGATATTCACATAAACCTATTTATGAGAAGGAAATGTTGGCAATACTACATGCACCAAAGCAATTGTGACCTTACCTAATGGGAAGACACTTCAAGGTAAAAATAGATCATGATAGTCTTAAATAATTTTTGGAACAAATATTATCTTTAGAAGAGCAACAAAAATGGGTCACAAAGATGTTGGGTTATGACTTTGAAATCATCTACAAAAAGGGGAAGCAAAATGTTTTTGCAAATGAGCTCTCAAGAAAGGATGAGAATGTGGAAGAATTTCTTTGTGACATTTCTATTATCCAACCAAATTGGTTAACCAAAGAAAGGGATGAATGGAAGAATGACGAAGAAGTGTGGACATTCATTCAAAAGTTGCAGCAAGATCCAAGTACATTTGATACATTTAGCTGGAAAAATGATTCATTATGGTACAAAGATCACTTATATATTTGTAATAATTCCCAACTCAAACAAAATAATCTTTTGGAATTGCACCCTTCTCCCTTAGGAGGGCACCCAGGATTTTTAAGAACTTACCACATGGTTAAGGAGGAATTTTTTTAGGATGGCCTTAAATTCGATATTCAAAATTTTGTGGTGGATGTTTGGTTTTGCAATAAAATAAAGTTGAGAAAATTAAGGCCACGGATCTGTTACAACCTTTATCCATTCCAAGTCAACATTGGGAGGAGGTCTCAATGGATTTGATCACAGGTTTACCCAAGTTTCAAGGAAAAAGTGTCATCATGGTGGTGGTTGATAGATGTACCAAGTATGCACATTTTTGTACTTTATATCATCCATTTAAATCTAGTACAATTTCTATTGAATTTATGGGAACAATTCAAAATCTACATGGAAACCCAAAGATTATTGTAAGTGACAAAGATCCCATTTCACTGAAATTTTTTGGATGAAATTATTTTCTTGTATGGGTACTCAATTAGCTCATAGCTCATCTTATCGTCCTCAATCTGATGGGAAAACTAAGATAGTGAACAAATTTTTGGAAGGATATCTTCATTTATTTTTATCCAATAAACAAACATAATGGGTCAAGTGGTTACCTTTGGTTGAATGGTGGTATAACACTTCCTTCCATACTGCAACAAAAATGACCCCATTTATGGCACTTTATGGATATCATCCACTGCCCATCACATCGTCTTTAAGATAAAATTCTAAGGTTGAAGTCGTGGAAGATCACAACGAGCATCAACAAAAAGTTCTCCAACTCTTTAAGGATAACCTTACTTTGCTGCAGAATCGAATGAAACAACAGGCAGATCAACATTGCAGCGAAAGAAGTTTTGATGTAGGTGACTGGGTATTTTTATGGCTACAACCATATAAACAAATGTCCCTCAAGCAAGATAATAAGGACAATAAATTATCACCAAAGTACTATGGTCCTTACAAGGTGTTGCAAAATATTGGTACTATGTAATACAAATTGGAGTTTCCTACATCTTCCCAAGTGCACCCAGTTTTCCATGTTTCATTCTTAAAGAATGTTATAGGTGACAAGCTCCCATTTCAAACAATATTTCTATAACTTGACGAGGAAGGAAAAATCATATTGGAACCTGAAGTAGTCATGGAAACAAGAACTCAACAGCTATGCAATCGATCAGTTTAAGAGTATCTCACCAAGTGGAAGAACTTACCCACTAAAGATTCCACATGAGAGGATGAGAATTTTATACATAAGCATCTAGAACTACTCAGTTGTTGAGAACAACACTTTTTTGAAGTAGAGGGGCATTTTAGGTCCCTATAATACTAGTGTAGCCCCTTATTGTTATTGTTAGTGTAGCCCTCTTATTGTTATTGTTGTGCCCTTATGTTATTATTGTTATGTAGGCTTTGATTATATTGTGACTCCTTTGGATACGTTTGATATCTGCGGTTCTGCGGGTATCTGTGGCTCTATCTGTGGTTCTGCGGCTATTTGCGGTTCTGCGGCTCTATCTACGATTTTTACTTTAAGCAGACCATAAATTATTACATAACCTTTAAGCCAGGGGCGCTCCATATCTGCGGGTAAACTCTTCCTGTTCTGCGGCTATCTGCGAGGGCGTTCTGGCGACTATCTGTGGCTAAACTCCTCTAAACTCTTCCTGTTTTGTGGCTGTCTGCGAGGGCGTTCTGCGGCTATCTGCGAGGGCGCTCCATATCTGCGGCTATCCAGACCATAGAGGTTGGTGCGAATGGAACCTTCGAACCTGCATGAATGTCAACCTACCTGGAGAGGGGTTTTCTGCGGAATAATTTTTAAGTCTGACTTAGCCGGGATTTGGGTACTGGCTAGATTTGGCAGCTTTCTCAGAGGGAAACTTGCAGGTTCAATAATTCTGATCCGCACTCACTGTTTAGGTGAGATCTGATCATTGGCATCCGAAAAATTTGAGTGAATAAGTTTGTTTGTACATTTTGGGTTCTAGATCTAATTTTTTGCGGCTAGATTCAGATCTAGGTGGCTAGGTTTTAGATCTAATCTTCTGTGGCTAGATCTAGATCTAATCTTATCTTCTGCCTTATTTCTCTGCCGCTGGGTTCTACGGGCAAGTAAAATATGGCTCCCAGCTTTGCGAAAATAGCTGCTGGCTCATTTGCTTCTGGAGGGCAAGCTCCTGCTCATATCGTCAGTGAAGCCCCAACGCCCACTGTCCAAGTGGTCCAGGCCTCACTCGATGAGGCTTTGAAATTTTCTGAAAGTGCCCTAATTTGTCGGTTCAATGGTTTTTGGCCGTGGCTGACAGCTCTCCACAATTGGATCTCGGAGGTATGGAATCCTGTCATCTCTGATGAAATTACTGTGTTAGGGGTTTCTTTATAGTAGATTTTGAAAATCCCGAAAGCAGACAATGTATTCTAGATTCTGGCCCTTGGTTTTGGGAAAAATCTGGACTATTCATGAAGCCATGGAGCCCATCATTCGATCCCTCTACAGCAGTGATAAATTCTGCACTAGTTTGGGTGAGATTGCCAAGCCTACCCTTGCATCTCTGGAATCTCTCCTCACTAAAAGCCATTGTAAATGCAATTGGGAAATTTTACTGCAGGCGCCCAGAAACAGAGGAGTATTCCAGAACCACCTATGCACGCATTTGTGTGGAAATGGACTTCAGCGCCGTATTCCCAGCAGAAATAAACCTAACAAGTAAAGACTATGTGTGGAACCAGAAACTCGATTATGAAAGTGTCCTCTTCAGATTTCGATCCTGCTTTGAAACAGGGCATCTAGCCAAAAATTGCCCAAAAGCCTCTCAGAAAAATCCTGCTAGAAAAAACCACCACAGATCTACATGGTGGGAAGGAGCAAAAAAAGAACACTACACTGTCATCAAAGAAGAATACTCTAGAGAAAAATCTGAATCACAAAAAATCGGGCAAGAAAGAAACAACTCTCAAGACAAGCAGGGAGAAAGTCCCGCCCAACAAATCAACAGTTATGAGGATTCGAATATCACATTTAACAGTGAAGCAGATCTCCTAAACCAAACTTCTTCTCCGACTATCTTCAAAAGGACGAACACAATAGATTGCGAAGCTAAGACACCAATGTCCCAAGAACCAGAAGAGATGAAAGAGATGTAAGATAAAGAAAGTTGGAAGACTGTAGAGAAAAAAAAGAAAAATACAGCACCAATCTCGCCAAGAAAGACGAGGAGCCAGATAATTAAAAACTAAGAAAATTATAGGTCCGATAGACCAATTTGGTCTCAGTGGATGTTAACCATCATCATCATCATCATCAGAAAGGAGGTCTTGTTATTTGTATAAGCCAAGATTTTTTTATTTATGTAATGTAAAGGAGGTTCCCCCCTAGAATAGGATAACTTTTAAGCTGTTGATCTATTTTTTTGTGAGCTGATTGCATAGCAAGATGTTTGTTATTATTATAGGAATTCAATATTACTATTCTGGATTGACCAATAAAAGAAAAGAAAGTCATTGATTTCCTTTCCAGGATGCAGAATGATAATATTGATACCCACATGAAGGATATTTTTCTTAATGAATACAATTTTTGTAGTGTCTACTAAAACACCTTGGTTTGCATATATTGTTAACTATTTGGCTACAAGAAAATTCCCCCCACGATTATCAACTAAGGAAAAGCATAAAATCATCAAACCTAGTGCACCTTACTCATGGATAGAGGGAGAATTGTATCGAAATGGACTTGATATTATCATATGGAGATGTGTTCGAGAGAATGAGGTACTAGAGATATTAGAAGATTGCCACGATGAACCATGTGGAGGGCACTTTGCCGATAGAAGAATTGCTTATAAATTCCTTCTTTTGGGATATTATTGGCCTTCTCTTTTTAGAGATTCCAAGAACATGTCAAAAGATGTGATAGCTACTAGAGAATGCGGAAACCTATTCCATCAGACAAAATGCCTCTGCTACCTCAAGTACTTGTAGATCCTTTTGCAAAATGGGCTCTAGATTTTGTTGGTCCAATCAATCCTCCATCTAAATAGAAAAATGTATATACTTGTTTATATGGATTATGTTACAAAATGGGTAGAAGCTAAACCACTTTATTTTGCTACTGAAAATATTGTAGTTACATTTATTTTTGAGGATATTTTTACTTGTTTGGTGTCCCGAGGGAAATTGTGACAAATCAAGGTACTCAATTCACATCCATGTTGGTGGAGAAAATTATGGAGCAATATAAGATCAAACATTGAAATTCCACTCCATATCATCCACAAACCAATGGACAAGTGGAATCTACCAATAAGGTACTTGACGCAATTCTGACCAAGACTCTACATGTTGGGTCCTTAGTTTGTAGGGACTAGCCAAGGGGAAGAAACATAAGAAGTGGTACTAGAAGCATCAACGGAACCAGGGGCATCAACAACATCAAAGGATCCAGCAAAAGATTGACTCAGGGACGAGTTAATGAACTATGGTTGGGGCCCATTGGGTTCTTTGTTTTGAGGAAATAAATAACGTTGATGATAGGTCAAACAATTGATAATATTTTGTGGAGATAACTATTGGGAAGTTGTAAAGGAGACAACCAACAAAAATGAAGGAACTCATGGAGAAATACCAGTTGCGGAGGAATGGCGGAGGAAGGAAACCGCAACCGAGTGGAGAAGAATAATGACATATGGGAAACGATAGTAGCTAAGCAACGAAGAAGGAAGATTCTCTAAGAAAGAATTGGTAGTCCAAGCAGAGGTGGAAATATAAGGAAGGGTGTGGGGAAAAGGGAGGAGGAGGAGAAGGTACTGAATTGCTGTTGTGGATCTGTTTGAGCCTCATTTGTATCTGTTGATGTGGTTATGCATTGATCTCTATGAAATATTTGTAATGTATGTGCATATGAATTAATAGAAAAGGGAGTTTGTTGGGATATCTGTGTAGTGCATGAAAGGCTATTTGAATTCTTAAATTTTTTTAATAAAGTCATATCCATGTCATATTTCTTTTCTGAATGTTCATGATCTATTATGACTAAGTTGTCTGATTGATATAGTTCAAATCATTGACCTTTGTGTTCCTCTTGTGACCTCTCCCCGGCATTGGACTTCCAACTCCATCTAACTAAGGTCACGACATGCTTCGGGTGAGACTAGGCTTATCCTTTTTGGCTAAGGTGAAAATTTTGACGTTGTGCTATACTACAACGAAGCTTTGTTGGCCCCTGTAAATGCCTGAACCCAATTTCTTGACCTTGTTGATATTTTTACGCCAACAAATGGTTCCATTTCCAGGACCCTAAAATTTCAAAAATATGTTTGGAATATGGTATCGAGGATATTTAAGAAGGAACTACAATACTGGTGGCATGAGCAAGTGGACTGGTTTGTCTCTCAACAAGCTCAACTCCACCGACGAGGTGTAGGAAAGTTGAAGGAAGAGACCCTATACTCGAAACCGAATAGTGATCAATACGAGATATTTTGGTGCAAGTTTCTGTTGGAAATACTGAGAGGGGGGTGAATTAATATTTGTTTTCAATTGTTAACTAGTTAGATTCTACACAATTTAAAATTAGAGAAATGAATAATTTTATTAATGAAATAAGAAGGAAAAATGATCCTTTTACAAATGAAGGTGTACAATGATTTCCAAGCACCAAATTGGACTTAATGAGGCTTTGACATCTAGGGCTTCAACCCTATCTTCACCAAGGCTCCAACCTTGAGTTTAGGGGCACCTACCCCAAGGACACCAATCCTCCTTTGCTACTTCACTGAATTTATTTGATCAAATACTTCACTATAGCGTAAAAATTCTTGCACCATGCTAACTGTATTAAGATGTTCTAACCACACTACATCAACTATCCAAAAAATATCACACTGCACCAGGAATTTTCCCTACTCCACACACCAAATAAAATACCACACTAAGACTACCACAGGTATGAAGTTCTCTCTAGTACTTCAAGGGATATCTTGTAACTGATCTAGGGTTAATTGAACCATAGAAGCCTGCCAGAGCACTAAGGGAATTTTGACACCAAGCAAGGTTTGTAACAACACCAAGAGAGTGGTCTGTCACACCACCAAAAAAACTCTGCCACAGGTCCGAGAAGAGGTTATGGACACTGTCCGAGGAAAGCACAGATCTAGGTTCGAATCACTTCTGCCAAGAATCCACACTCCAATCACAATCTAAATTGTCACCACAGAAATGCATATAATAGTCAACAGTCCTTGTCTTATCCACAACAGAAGTGGCTTCTAGGTCTGAATCACAGATCAAAATTTTCTCCGAGGCATGCATAGGATTTTACCCAAGAGACAACCCTTATCCTAACTCATGTTCATGAGATATGAACATCTCTTCTCCTTCACTGAGCTTCTGTGCTTAATCAGATGATGAGATAATCCAAAACAAGGAGGTTTGACTGCATATATATATATATATATATATATATATATATATATATATATATATAGACACACACACACACACACACACAAAATTTTTGACCCTCTAACAAATATACATGTTCCATAAGGTAGGTCAACATGTCCTTGAAGGATGAGGTCAGCACACTAACCAAAAAGTTAATTTTAACTTAAAAAATTAATAACTTTCAAACCGCTTGGAGATTTTGGCTGAGTAATAGCTCATTGGAAAACTAAAAATATTCTTTATAAGATGGTATAAGCGTCATGTTCAGATGAAACCTTTCAAGAGTGAGGAATATGTTTTTTATGTGAGTGTTTAATAGATGGTGTAGAAACACAAAGGAAAATGGATGGGCTTTCATCATTAGGATCATCAAGTGTTTACCAAGTGGTCATCCATCATGGTGTCTAGTCTTCATCATTTATCATCCCTAGTCACTGTCATTATGTCCTTGCCTTCTTCAACAATATATTGACATTAATGACAACTAGATTAACAATTTCTAGAGGAGATTTAAAACTGGTTGTAGAGATTACAATTAAAAGGAAAAACCAGTGGACAAACCCATCTCTCCACACCTAGACTTAAGCAGATCTTATCAAGCTACATTTCCTTGACACAAATCTGACATGAGTAGTGGATTTCTGGGTGTAGAGCACACTGGAGGGATACATTATTGAGTTTGCAACTCAAAATCATTCTTCTTTTTCTAAAAATGGAGTTGTGTTCAGGTCGAGATTGAGATGAAGACTATTGAAGGAAATACCATTGTGGGTTAAGATTCTAATGGTGGAGGAGAAATTGTTGGTATTCTGGAACCCAAACATGGCATCTTAACTACCTAGTACTGGGGAAAGGACCTAAAGGGAAGGATTATACCAAGCGAGGAACTATGAGAATGTCACAAGAATAGACGCAAATGGATTTCAGAAGGCCATGGATCTGGGGGTGCAAAGGAGAGTGCGGATAGATGAGAAATAGAGGGAGAGGGATCTCTTGGAAATTAAGAGGCGGTAGAAAATTTTACACCAAATAGGAGAGGTGTTAAGAGATCTAGAAGAGGAAGAGAGTGTGGAAGTTGGTCTAGTGGGAAGAGCAGAGATGACTGCAATGATTGTGGGTCTTGAAGGTGACAAGAACCCATGCCTGCCAGTAGAAATGGAAACGTCACATGGAATGGACCACCTAGGCTCTGAGGAAGGCCTGGATGATGACATGCACTTTTTTATAAGGAGACTCTTTGCTGAAAATGATGCGTCCAATGGAACTAATGATTTTCCTTCCCAAAGCTCAGTTCATCTCTCCCCCAACCTTCCCCTGGTACTCTATCACAATCTTGATAAATTTCTATCTAAGTTAGTCAAAACTATAAGAGTTCAAAGTGTGCATACTAATTACAAACTAGTGCTGGTAGCAGTGGAACTAGTAATAATGGTACAAACGTGCAAGGATCATTGCATCCTGGGTTGTGGGGATTTGTACTCTGTTAGCGCTTGAATCTGCCTTAGGCTGAAAGAAGGTGAGTTTCAAGGCAACATCAAACCAAGCTCAGCCTCGTAGCTAGCCCTACGCGGACAGGAGAGGGCTCTCTCCAAGTCACACTCAACGAATAAGTAAATGAAATGGCCTGAGATGAATCACAATGAACTATTTGTCTTAGGCTAGTAAGCGAAAATAAATATAAAGAGTGATTTTTATGAATGAATTTGTATCTGGGATGTTATGGGACCTCTAGACCTCAATGAACAGAGAACTTCACATAAAGGCATAGATTGTTTCGTGAGGCAAGGTAGGCGGAAAGCATAGCAATTTTGTTTTAAAATATGGCGGAATGGAGAGATTGATTAAGAAGGTGAAAATGGCATAGGAGATGAATCCTTTTCAACAAAAGAATGAACACTATACATGAAGTTTTCCTCTAGGTAGAGCAATAAAATTGAATTCTACCTAATCTCATTCAAAAAACTTCACTAGAAATGAATATGAAATGGACTATGAAACATAACAAGATACATATGAAACATAAGAGACACACTTGCTACATTCACAACCACATGAATCTCATGAAATATAGTTTTTGCCTCTCATTAATTCTCTGTCAAAAATACATAGTGGAGAAACAAAGTTTCTTTCCCACAGTCTCCCAGAAGTTACAAACCAACCAAACAAAAATTGCCTTTGCAAATGGTTTGCATACAATATATAGAATGTGCCATGAAGAGATAGAACGCCCAAGGGTCACAAAATGAAGGTGGAGAGCCAAACATCAGCTACAGGTGTAGCTCCACAAACATGACAAATGGCTTGGGTGACCCTTTTCCTTCCTTTGCCACTTGTATAACTGACCATATGGAGTGAAAATATTTATAAAACCGTCGTGCTCCTCCTGTGCGTCACTCTCTTTTCCAGGTGACGTTTGGAGGCTTTCCCGATGTCCAAAGTGAGCATAGGATAGCTTTTTGGAAAGGTATTTGAGTCTAATTTCCAACCCCACTAGAATTTTTTGATTTGGAGTTCATTTTCTCTACTAAAAATCAAATATCCTAAGACTGGTCGAACTGTGCCAAATGAGGCTGCCTCAAGGCAGAGTGCTGTTGCGGTCAACTTTTGAATGCCTTCCTCAATCTAAAATTAAGCCCATGATAGCTCATTGGAAAGCCTGTCCTGTCTAATTTCCAACCCAATAGTAATTTTGCAATTTGGAGTTCATTTTCCCTGTCAAAAATCAAATCTCCCAAGACTGGTCGAACTGTGCCAAATGAGGTTGTCTAAAGGAAAAGTGATGTTACAGTCAACTTTTGAATGCCTTCCTCAACTCCAAATTGAGCTCAGGATAGCTCATTGGAAATAGCTTTGTGTCTAGTTATCATTTGGCTCATCATGAAAGTCATTTGTACCACCAAGCTAGGATAAAATTTGATTTTCCCGAGGTCGCTCCAGAGGTGCATCAATTCTTCTGAGACAATTGTATTTCTGACATTTCTTCAAAACCGCGACACCTGTGTAAAATGTGAAGGAGGTTTTTCTTCCTTTGTCGTTTTTGGAAAAAAACCTCTCTCTGTTTTCCTGCATTCATCTTTGATTGCTCAGAAACATCATTTGAGTGAAACATATCCCAATATGTGGGACTAGAGATTTGCCGAAATGAAGTGAAATGAAGGGGATAGGGAGCTTCTAAATTCTTGAGGAAATTTTTGGAAGTGTGGAGGGATGTTAGGAAGTAGGGGAAAGTGGAATCTTAGAAATTTAGTGAGGGGAAGGGGTCCAAAAAGGCAAAACACAGACCCAACCATAGAAAATTGCCCGGTTGTAGCAAGAAACTAGGGTTTGTGCGAAAATGAGGAACTTGGGGGCTAACGGTGATGGGAAGTGTTTGATAAGGTACTTTAAGGATAGGGGAAGGTGTATGAACATCAGGATACTAGTTTGGCCGATGATTTGACCGCCCAAGATAAATTGCCTTCAAAACCCTAGGAGAGGGAAATGACCTTACCTAGGCGCAATTGAAGCATGAACAAAGTGTAAAATGACCCAGTGGGACTTGACATGATAATGAAAACTCTCTAAATGATGGTACACTCAGCTGAACGGTGACATGGACTGACATTTGGACAAATTTTACAAGGGTAAAATCAAACCCTAGACCTAATGCCTAGTGACCAAATTTTGCTTGAAGACTCACTAAGATGACAAAATTTGACCTTGACACCTTAAAATCACTTTGTAAGAGCATGTTTGATCACTGGAGGAAGGCTGCAAAGACTGACACTAACATTGGCTTCAATAGGGATGGCAGCTCCTTGGAGGTGCCAAGAACTGCAGATCTTTGGGTGAGCAGACAGTGCCTTCATCCATTGGGCTATGGAGTCCATTATTCCGACAAACCAACATGACTCAATTTATTGACTGAAACTTGACTCAAACTGACTCAATTTGAGCTGAAATGACTGAAAAAATTGACTCTATGCAAAAGGAAATGACTCATGACTGACTTAACTAAAACAAGAAATGACAAAACTTATTCAATGGAAGCAGTCCATCAAGATTCGAGGGTTTCAAATCATGATGACAGCCACCTGCGTACTAATGCAATATGTACAACCATGTGTAATGTGTCTTCCAATGTAACCAATCAAGTAGATGCCTCCTTGATTGATTCTCCAGATCAGATCTTCTGGTCAACAACAGATACTGGTAACTGGGCCTCCAAAAACATAATTGATCATGATCTTTTTCATCACTGAATACTGTAATAAACACCTTCACGGCTGACTACAATAGATGTGCCAGAGGATCTTGAAAAACATGAAGTTTGTCCTCCTGCTGCAAGAGAAAGGTGTCTTTCTCCTTTGCTTCTGATTTTCCTTCATAATGTACTTCAGTATGAGTATGTTCTTGATCCTCAGAAAATTCTGAACAGGTAGATGAGTGAATCTCCTCTTGAAAACACATTTCAAAACATAAAACATATGAAGAAGAATCTGAAATGGAATCCTGAATGGTCTGATCTTCGGTAGTCTGAATATATTGTAAGTCATCTTCATATGATATGACAGTCAGATTCTCATTACATTCATCACATTCGTTAATCATGAGAAAAGCAACTTTAGATGATTCTTGAAACCCAACACTAACATTCATACCATCTACCAATGATTCATCCAAGGAAAATTTTTCACTTACTTGAACCAAATTCTCATCTTACTGTTCATGAACTGAATGAGCTACCTCCTCATGAAGATCTAGTTCTGGTGAGATAAGTTCAGTTAGATTTGTACCTTTTTTTTCTCCATTTGAGGCAGCCTCAACCATGCAACTCCCTTTTTCCTCCTCACCATCTGTCTCTTGATTTGATTTATCATCCCCATTATTTGATATTGGAACATCATTTTCTTGCATATCATCTTTTATTTCCACTAGATCTAAAACAAAACTTCTTCTTTCATCATTTCCAGCCATATGGAAATCTTCAACCTGCTGATCTATAAATCTGTTCATCGGAGTGTCATCCATTTCTTTAGAGATATTACGAAGATTCTGCCTTATAAACTGAAATGCTTCGTAACACAAGGGTACAGAATCCTCTTGCATCATTAAATCATGTATTTCAGCTGCCTCACCTTCATCTGTAATCTGACCTTGAATTGTGTTTGGTGGCTGCAAATCTGGTTCTGTATCCAAAATGATTTCATCAATCATTTCAGGGGAAGATTTCTTATTAATGACCTGCTCAAAAATTTCACCATCTGTCTCATCTTCAACATTAAAACTGAGAGATTGTTGATTTCCTACAAGCTTTTCATTTGAAGATTTACTATGCAATTTACCCTGCAAAAACTGAAATGATTCAAAACAGAGAGGTAAGGAATCTTCTTGTATCGTTTGATCATATAAGCCAGCTTCTATGTCTTCATGTGCAACCTGACTATTAATGGCATTTGGGGGCTGGAACTCTGAATATAAGAAGTCTGGAACAAAGTTTTCATCTCCCTCAAGGGGATACAAATCAAGATTTGTCGATAACTAATGTTTGATTGCATGGAAATTATCTTTGATGAACTGACATGAATCAAAGCACAAAGGCAAAGATCCTTCACTTACCTCAAAATCTGCTGCACTTTCCTCATCGTTTCCATAGCTGATATGCCTCGGTTGATCACTGTACTCGAGCTGCTGTAAGCGAACTTCCTCATCCCATAAACTGGCTGCTGATTTGTCTGCAAGATTAGCTTTTGTTTGGAGAGCATAATCATCATCATCATACTGATCAAACTAAGGCAAATCGTTAGTATAAAACATGTCATCAAGCATACATGTCATATCAACAGGTCTTTCTTCTCCAATATGATCTACAAAACAATCCTTATGACTACTGAGATAAGAAACAAAATGTTTTGGATCAGCCACTTGTTCATGAACGCCATTTTCATCTTTTTCAGTCATTTTTCTCACCATCTCTTCTACTGCACTCACAAAAATGTCAAGCTTTTCCTCTGAAGGTGTAGTTTTCTCTAGATCCACATTTTTCATCTCTTCTTCTTTCAACCTTGCCCTTCTGATCAGCAAATGAGCCTCTACATTTACTGCATTGTTCTGCATCTCTTCAAGTGTTGCGACATTCTTCTCTCTCAGCTGAAACTCCATTTATGGATCAAAGGCACCTTGGTAGTGCAAGGGAGAAGATCCAGGAGGGGGTCTTATATCAACCGGCATTGAGTAATAAACTTGATTAAATCTGGCTGAAAACTGTTGTATTGTCTCCCCTGGCAGTCTTTTCAGTTGATTATACTCTTCTACGATAAGGAAAATGTTCTGTCCGATCCTCCATCTGTCAAGAAAAAATTTGATGAACTGCTGTAAATCTCTAATGCTCACATCCAGTAGGGCTTTGAACCAACTCTTGACTTTGCCTTGCAAAGAAAGAGCGAAAAGCCTTATACTGACGTCTTCTTCATCAATTTCAAAAAGGTCTAGAAAAGTCTCAACATTTTGCACATGTTGCTCAACATTGACTTTCTTACATTCACCATCAAATCTTGGCAAGTATAGATCATAATTTTTGGGGAAAGCATGAAGAATAGAAGGTAAAACAAGAGGTTTATACCTATCTGGGATTATAACAGCTGTAGGGATATGTACAAGAACTATGGGATCAGTTTTGTTTTCTTTAGGCTCATCACTTTGCAGAGAATCATCATAAGATGTAGGAAAAGTAAGGAGGCCAGGATCCAAGGGAAACTCACTATTTACAATTTTTGAATAGATTGAGTGAAGATTTTGATCACCTTTATCATACAACAAGTTCTGAAAAACTTTTAGGGCAGCTTCAAGAACAACGAAGAAGTAATTTACAAGAAAGAAGAGTAGAACCTGAATACCATTCCACTTTGGATACCCGAACTTTGTGTAAGATCCTTCCATTTTCACAGAGAAAGAGTTAGTCCTCCAGTGGAGTCACCATGAAGCACCGATTGCTGGGTTCTTCAGTGAATGGAGTCGCCAGGTGAATGATTTCAGCCTTATTATGTCTGATCGTTGTTCACCGTCAACAATCAGCTCTGAACTTGAGATATGTACTGGGGCAAAACAATCTTCAAGCAAACCAATTTCCTCCCCAGTGGAGTCACCACTATGTTAGCACCTAAATCTGCTTTAGGCTGAAGAAGGCGAAAATCAGGGTAACCACAAACCACACTCAGTCTCGTAGCTAGCCTTACGAGAGCAGGAGAGGGCTCTCTCTGAGTCACACTCAGTAAATAGATGAACGAAAAGGACTGAGATGACTTTCTAACGAACAATTTGTCTTAGGCTAGTAAGTGAAAATGAATATAAAGAGTGATTTTTATGAATGAATTTGTATCTGGGATGTTATGGGACCTCTGGACCTCAATGAACAGAGAACTTAAAGCCTTAAGTCTAAGAGCTGTTATTTTATGATCATTTAAGTTACCTAGATATGTAAGATTCCTCAAATAATATACAATATCTGAATACCAACTATGATGCTCCAGTTTGTCCAGAATGGAGTTAGTGATATGGCATAGGAGATTAATCCTTTTCAACAGAATAATGAACACTATACATGAAGTTTTCCTCTAGGTAGAGCAATAAAATTGAATTCTACCTAATCTCATTCAAAGAATTTCACTAGAAATGAATATGAAATGGACTATGAAACATAACAAGATACATATGAAACATAAGAGACACACTTGCTACACTCACAACCACATGAATCTCATGAAATAGAGCTGCTGCCTCTCATTATTTCTTTGTCAAAAATACATAGTCGAGAAACAAATTTTCTTTCCCATAGTCTCCCAGAAGTTACAAACCAATCAAACAAAAATTGCCTTTGCAAATGGTTTGCATACAATATATAGAATGTGCCATGAAGAGATAGAATGCCCAAGGGTCACAAAATGAAGGTGGAGAGCCAAAACTCAGCTACAGGTGCTGGTCCACAAACATGACAAATGGCTTGGGTGACCCTTTGCCTTCCTTTGACACTTTTATAACTGACCATATGGAGTGAAAATATTTATAAAACCGTCGTGCTCCTCCTCCTGTGCGTCATGCTCTTTTCCAGGTGACTTTTGGAGGCCTTCCCGATGTCCAAATTGAGCACAGAATAGCTTGTTGGAAAGGTATTTGAGTCTAAGTTCCAATACCACTTGAATTTTGCAATTTGGAGTTCATTTTCGCAATCAAAAATCAAATATCCCAAGACTGATCAAACTGTGCCAAATGAGGCTGCCTCAAGGAAGAGTGCTGTTGCGGTCAACTTTGGAATGCCTTCCTCAATCTCAAATTAAGTCCATGATAGCTCATTGGAAAGCCTATCTTGTATAATTTCCAGCCCAACCAGAATTTTTTAATTTGGAGTTCATTTTCCCTGTCAAAAATCAAATCTCCCAAGACTGGTCGAACTGTGCCAAATGAGGTTGTCTAAAGGCCAAGTGTTGTTATAGTCAACTTTTGAATGCCTTCCTCAACTCCAAATTGAGCTCAGGATAGCTCATTGGAAAGATATTTATGTATAGTTATCATTTGACTCATCAAAAAAGTCATTTGGACCACCAAGCTAGGAGAAAATTTGATTTTCCCGAGGTCGCTCCAGAGGTGCATCAATTCTCCTGAGACAATTGTATTTCTGACATTTCTTCAAAACCATGACACCTGTGTAAAAATTGAAGGATTTTTTTCTTCCTTGGTCTGTTATGGACAAAAACCTCTCTCATTTTTCCCGATCGCATCTTTTATTGGTCAAAAAAATTATTTGATTGAAACATATCCCAATATGTGGGACTAGAGATTTGCCGAAATGAAGTGAAATGAAGGGGATAGGGAGCTTCTAAATTCTTGAGGAAATTTTGGGAAGTGTGGAGGGATGTTAGGAAGTAGGGAAAGTGGAATCTCAGAAATTTAGTGAGGGGAAGGGGTCCAAAAAGGAAAAACACAGGCCCAATCATAGAAAATTGCCCGTTTGTAGCAAGAAACTAGGTTTTGTGCGAAAATGAGGAATTTGGGGGATACCAGTGATGGGAAGTGTTTGATAAGGTACTTTAGGGATAGGGGAAGGTGTATGAACATTAGGATACTAGTTTTGTCGATGATTTGACTGCCCAAGAGAAATTTCCTTCAAAACCCTAGGAGAGGGAAATGACCTTACCTAGGTGCAACTAAAGCATGAACAAAGTGTAAAATGACCCAGTGGGACTTGACATGATAATGAAAACTCTATGAATGATGGTACACTCAGCTGAATGGTGACATGGACCGACACTTGGACAACTTTGACAAGGGTAAAATCAAACCCTAGACCTAATGCCTAGTGACCAAATTTTGCTTGAAGACTCACTGAGATGACAAAATTTGACCTTGACACCTTAAAATCACTTTGTGAGAGCATGTTTGATCACTGGAGGAAGGCTTCAAAGACTGACACTAACATAATACATCCACATTTTCATTCAAATATGACAGGATCATTCACCAGGTATTTCGTGTTCTTTGGTAAAGAGAACGATGATGTAGAGCAACATTGGTATCTATGCAAAGGCATTTGGAGGGCTCGCCATGCATCGGATGATGTAAAATTAATTGAATTCCAAACCACTCTAAGAGAAAGAGCATTGAGATGGTTCATAAAGTGGTCAGAACTACACCTGAATCAAACTGTAGATGATGCTAAGAGGGAATTTGTGCAGGAATTTAAGCTTCCTCAAACCAATCAACAGGGGCTGTCTGAACTATGGGAGATAAAACATCAGGAAGGAGAGACCGCATGGGAGCTGATGCAAAGATTCAAGGATGTGATTGGTAAATTGAGCTACCTGATAGACCCATATCATTAAGGGGACTAGTTCATTAAGGAATTATTACTCCTTACCTGAATACCACTGACTCAACAAAAAATTTACACGCTACAAGACGGTTTGGAGCAAGTGACTTAGATTGAGGCCATGGCAGGATATCCACGTGAGTATCAGGAGTGAGAAACACCTTATAATTCATCCATATTAGGTCTACAACATCAAATTGTGAACCTAATAGAGAAGTTGAGGGATCTGCAACTGGCACGACCGATTCGACCAAATGTATGTTGTACTATTTTTTTAGTGGAAGGTCATGTTTCTACGGAATGCCCAAAGTTGTGGGGCCTAAACACTACACTTATACTGGTGGGACCGTATGGATCTACACCCACTGTAGGGGTTGTGAAGATAGGGACACAATGATTGTACATGGGGCGCAACCAATTTTATGCATTCCCAAATAACTAGAATTTAACACATACTCAGTACTGCGAGATATGCACAGAATATGGGAATCCCCCTCATCTTTTTCCGATACTACAAAAATACTCTAATGTTCCAAACAACACCTTTTGTGAATTATGTGCTTCAAAAACTCATCATAATGATTAGTGTAGGGCACTAGATTCCACGGCTGACTAGTTGGACCGATTGACTTTTCAAATCAATAAGACTCCTCGAGGAGGAGGAGGAGGAGGAACAAGGCGAGGTAGGATAGGAGGCAGAGGCCTAGTTCGTTGTTATAATTGTGATCAAGAAGGGAATGTTGAAAAATATTTCCCACTACCTAGAATACCATGGTGCTCTCAGTGCAAGGTCAACACACATGCAAGAAAGGATTGTCTAGAGTTGATTGCTAGATGGGAGGAACACAACTGCCAATGGGGCAGGAACTTAATGAATGAGGAACCGAGGTTTCCATAGAAAAATCCCCTCTCAAATATCAATATAGTCACCCGTGGAGCCAAAAATATTGGAGTTGACATAGGAGCCACTGAACAACCCAAGATTATAAGACCGACTTCCCCAAAGTACTCATATGATCCTGAACAACATAAGCAGTATTACAAGGAAGCCACACAAACTTTAAACAAATTAACACTAGGCAGAGGGCCATAGGAGGAGCAACTAGGATCTCTTAAAGCTAAGATCCTAGAACCAACACAATCTAATGCTCGACCCATAGAAGAGTGGTTCATATTATTTCTACAAATTGTGAATGATGATTAGATGTTGGGACAGTTGCGGAAAAGTCTACAAGGCACTCTAGGAGGGTGTGAAGGAACAAGAAGAGAATGGAAAGGGAGTTCCAGATTGATGCTTAGATTGCAGGTTTCCAAATTAAGGACACTATGTTGGATCTAGACTCAGATGTCAACATTTTTCCAAGAAAGACTTGGGAATCCCTGGAGATGCCTAATCTGATGTTTTCACCAATCCAATTGTGTATGAAAAAACAATATTATATCCTCCTAGTTAGATGGATGGAAGACATGGAAGTTGATATAGAGGGGGTGAAGACTTATGCAGACTCTGAAGTGATAGACATGTTGGGAGACAAGGACCCCTACCCAACATTACTTGGGATAGACTGGGATTTTGAGAACTATGCCATAATTGATTTAAAGAAGGAACTGATGACTTTTGAAGTAGAAGGGTTTTGAGTGATCCAACTCATATGCCCTTATTAAGGACCAAGATTCATGGAATCGACAAATGACAGGGAAGAACCATAATTGTTGGATCAACTATATAAATTAAAAACATGAAGAAGGGAGGATTACATTAACCCAACGATAGAAGGGTGCATCAAATGGTGGAGAATTTTAGAGTTTGAAGGTCAACTCAGAGGCCGCTTGGGATGATCGGTAGTAGGGTGGATACAAAATAAACACTAGGTGTTGCACTACAATCCATTGGATCAACACTGAGGTATGATAATTCCCTATTTTCAATGGTACATATTCAATAAATTCTTTTATCAATAGAGTTGATGCAACTGTTCTTGAATAAAAAAAAGTGCCTCTACTAAATGTCGAATTAGAAGCAACACTGAAAAGGTGGTGGAGACTTCACCACGACCATCTTAGAGAATGGGAGAAGATATAAAAACAGTGGAAGTCATATTTTGACAAGCATGGGAGTACCCTCAAATTTTGTGAAGTACAAGAGGGACTTTGACCCTCAGAAACATTTATGAGAATGTGAGAATAGATGGAATAAGGAAGGAGTTCCAAAGGAGTTGTGGGTGCATGGTTTTATACACAACCGAGGGACCTTTCCAAAAGCATGGTATGTAAAGTAAGAAACAAGGAAATAGACTAGAGATTGGGATTGCTTGGATGATCAGTTTTTTAGCAGCTTTTCCATCTCAGACAACAAAAAAAGGCTGACCGAGGGATTGGAGGCTGTCAAGTGAGTTATTCTTACAACAAAAAACTAATTGAGGGATGCATAAATAATAGCACTCTAGAGCATATATATGAGTCCAAATATCATGAGGTCGTAGCTTGTGGGAAGGTGGATAGAGAATCAGATGAAGATGATCTGGAGGAATTCCGCCATCTTGTATTCAATGAAATTGAGGGGGAATAGGACATCAAGGATGGGCTCGTGATTGATGCTCCACACCTACTGCCCTTGAAGTTGCATAAACATAACATCGAGACCAATGACAAGCTGAAGTTAGCCTCGATTGGATATTATTGGGACATACATACTACAAGAGAGATCTTTGATCTCTTGAAATAATACGAAGATTTGTTCCTCTCGTCTGTTGCGGAGTTGAAGGGGATTAAAGGGTATTTAGGGGAAATGAATATCATGCTTAAACCAGATGAAAAAATAGTAAAGCGTCGACCATGCCAAATGAACTCGAGAGTTAAGGAGAAAGTGAAAAAAGAGATAGATAAGATGTTAGCAACAGGGCTTATATTCCCAATTGATGAAGCAGAATGCGGAAGCCCGATCGTTAAACAAAATAAGAATGGTGCTACAAAAATAAGGGTTTTTGTGGACTACTATAATCTAAACAATGTTAGTGTTCATGATCCTTTTTCCACTCTATTCAGTGATGGAGTTTTAGACAATGTGGCATGGAATGAAGGCTTTTATTTTATAAATAGATTCTCCAATTATCACCAAGTCAGGATTGTAGAGGAGGGTAAGAATAAAACCACATTTACCACAGAATGGGGGTCCTATTCATATCATGTTATGTCATTCAGACTCAATAATCTTATAAGTTTATATGGATGGTTGGACAATTTATAGTTTGCTGAAGAAACACTCCAATTTGCTTAGAATCATGTTTGATCGATGTAGACAATTGCAGATCTCATTAAACTTGAAGAAGTGCATATTTGTAGTCCCCTTTGGAATGCTCTTGGGCCATATAGTATGCAAGGAAGGAGTGTGTGTAGACCCCGCTAAGGTTGTGGAAATCATGAACATGGATCCACCCACAAGTGTAAAACAACTCAGGTCCACCTTGGGCCACACAGGGTACTACAGGAGGTTCATCCACAACTATGCCTCAATTACTGCACCAATGGAGAAGTTGTTAAAGAAGGTTGAATGGTTCACGTGGTCAGAAGAATGTGATGCTACACCTAAGTTCAAGTGGTCAGAAGTATATTCACTTCAAAAGTTCTGACATTGCCTGTTGGGAGGTCCATTCAAGTTTTCCATTGATCATTCTGCTTTGAAGTATTTAGCGAACAAACCCATACTTGAAGGTAGAATTTACAGATGCCTTCTATTATTCCAAGAATTTACATTTGAAGTAATTGTTAAGCCCGACCAACTGAATGTGGGGCCCAATCACTTCTCACAGCTAAGGTCAGGTTAAAGCAGAGGATCCCTTAATGATCAACTATTGGACGCTGATCTATTTTGAATTTAAGCGGTACCAAACTACTTGGAGGATATAACAACATTTATATATATAGGTAAAACAACAAAGGAATACACAACAACACAATTGAGGCATATGGTTGTCCGGGTTGTATATTATCAATTGATTGCGGGGCATCTATACAAATTGGACCTTGATCAAGTGTTGCGTAGATTTATCCTCAACCACGAGAGACAGGATGTATTATGGGAGTGTCATTCAGGGGTTGTGGGAGGCCATGTTGGGGGAAAGGCCACCATAAGGAAAGTACTGCAGGCAGGGCTTTGGTGGCCCACGGTTTTCAAGGATGCGAAGGAATATGCTAGAAGGTGTGATGTTTTCCAATGGGTTGGGAGACCATCACACCAAGATGAACAACCCTTGAAACTAGTACATGCACTACAAATATTTGAGAAATGGGTAATCGACTTTATAAGAACTATAAATCCACTCACACACCACCCCCACACCAAATATAGCATCACCTCCATAGAGTACCTTACTAGATGGGAAGAGGCCACACCGTTTAAGGATTGTACTGCGGATATTGTTGCCATATTTATTCTTGAGAACATCATTGCCAGATTTTGGTTTCCCTAGAGTCTCACTAGTGATCAGGGGACCCAATTCATAAATTAAACAATTTCCTCAATACTTCATAACTTCATGATATAACACTATAGGATCAACCCGTATCACCCTCAATAAAATGGAATGGTGGAGGCTTTCAATAAGATCTTGGAAAGGGGCTTGACCAATATATGCTCAGCCAACAGGGTTGATCGGGATAAGTGGGTTCCAATGACTCTGTGGGCCTCTCGCAAAAATTTTAAATGCTTACACAAATATATGCCTTTCCAGCAAGTATATGGATGGGAGGTTGTGGTACCCACCAAATTCGCTATTCCCAGCCTTTTCGTTGCACAAGTCACTCATATGATGAAGGAAGAGTCAATTCTGAAGAGGTTGAAGGAACTTTTAAAACTGGATGAGGCTAGGTTTATGGATTACTTCCATCAAATGGTTGAAAAACAGAGGTAGAAGGCATTGCATGACAGACACATTAAGCGGAAACATTCACGATAGGAGGGCATGTTCTGCTATATGATAAAAAATTCTTGGTTTCCAAGGAAGCTACAAATGCATTGTTTAGGACATATTTTTGTTGCATAAGTGAAGGAATTAGGTGTAGTAAATCTTGTACAATTATATGGTGTTCTACTTCTAGGATGGGTGAATGGCGCACAGCTAAAACCCTTCCAGGGATCAAACAATTACACTACAAATTGATACATCTTTGAAAGAAGATCATAGATAGGATTAGGTAGCGTAAGTTACTTCTTTGTCATGTATTAACTATGTTTGTTATTTGATTTGAGCTTGTTCTAGAATAAATCTCTCACCATGTCTCTTCCAGTTGCGGAGATACTTTCACCCCACCACAATTGCTTGTGGTTAGGGAAGAGCCACATGTGTTAAGTGGAATTTCCATAATAATTAGGCAATAATTTCTAGTGTTAGCTCAAATTTTTGTTAAATATTTCCCATAACACCCATAATAAATTCCTAAGCATCTCCCATCATGATACCATAATTACCCATCAACTTCACCTTTTATTTTCTAGTTTTTCGTCATCCGAGTTAGGTCCAGCTCAACGAATGACATTGTTAACATGATTGAGAATGCATAGGGAAATTTGTTGTAGTAATTAGTTAGGAGGTTTAGTAAAAAACTTTGTGTCGATATTTAATACTTAATCTGAATGGTGATGATAGGTTTCTCAGAGCCCAGAGCCAAGGTGGTAGAGTTACCAAGTTTAAAGTCTGTTCGTAATTCCTATTGTGTCAAGAACAAGTTCGAGCCCCCTGTGATTTGTGTATATCAGCATCATTATAGCACAATGATAAAGGTTGTGATTTCTGTCCCAAAGGTTGAATTCAATGAAAGAATCATAAAGTTAGAACCTCTATACGGTAAATATGATAAGGTAGTGCTCGTCGACAATGACCTCTCAGACTCCTTCCAATTTGTAGCACTAAAGCGTGAGGTCTACACTGAACTAGTGATCAAGGCTGATGGAAGTCAATCCATCAAGGTAACAGATGATTTCAGGGGGATTCAATGGTCGACATTGCTGAAACTGAGGAGTTTTCTCGTGTTTGGGATAATAGGAGCAACCATGCAGTGTACCGAGCTTCTTATTATTCGGATGCATGGAGGATCATTGTGGCTTGATAAGAAGTACCCAATACATGCAGTGGACCTTCATAGTCTCAAAGGCCTATCTGCTATTGTTATAGACATTTTTGTGCCTTACAGCATGAAGCATGAAATGTCCATAATCTAAGGGATCCAAAGTCCCTAAACATGTTGTTCCTACCCCTAGAGGAACAAGGTCAGCAAACCACAGCACTAAATATCAGTTCTCCACCTGAAAACACTAAAAAACAAGGCAATTCTGGATCATGTCAACAGCTCCACTGAGCATCTACGCTAAATGTCAACTGCTCCACTGTCTACCTGCGCTGAATGTCAACTGCAAGGAAGGCTACCTGCGCTGGGCGAGTTGGGACATGTGGCACAGTCATTCCTCAAGGTGTCAATGCCCAGGAAGCTTCCAAAATGACACTTGGATCAAAGAATTCGACTGGTGATGAGTAAGAGGGTCTAGATCTCCAAGTGGAAGCAAGAACCTCCAAGTGGACTCAAGAACTGAAGAATAACTAAAGTGGGAGAGGACACTAGTCAGCTTCATGCCAGCTTCAAGCTGACTCATCCTTTCTCGAAAACTCCTATATATAGAGCTCTCTCATGAGGTCTAGGGGGAGTGGAATCTTGTGAGTGTAAGGAAGTGCTGTTGGTTTGAATATAGAACTATTGGGTGATTTGCTTTGAAGGAGGTGAAGAGGAGATTTCTTTCTGCTGGGAGGTGATGCTGGATTGGGCCTCTTATGGTTGTATCACTTCCTGAACTTTACTTCTTCCATTAATAAAGCATTTGAGGTTCTTCTATATGCATGTGTCTCAATGGTGTATTGTTATACTTGTATATTTGATTTATTCTAATCCTTGAATCAATTATGAATGTATGCTTCTTGTAGTTTCCCTCTCTTGCCATTTTGCAGGATCTTGGTGTAGCTGGGCCAGTGAAAGAGCAAGGAGCTGGGAGCAAGCAGCAAGGAGAGAAGATTGGATCAATCATTAGCGAAAGACATCGGTTAGTGGATCTCTTTCTCCCCTCTTTTACATCTCATAAAGAAGTAATCTCAAATAGCTTTGCTTTGATTGTTGCTGAGGTACTATCACCCTTAGAGTGGGATAGGGTCATTCCGTATTGGATACTTTTCCCAAAAACAAATTGGCGACTCCGCTGGGGAACATATCTTGTTGGTTGTTTGTGTTTTTGCTATTCATTTCATAAACACAGGGAGTACCGAATCGAACTGCATTTGGAGCTTTCAAATGCAAAGTAGAGGGCAACTACTCTAGCTCAGTTTCTGAGCAAGTTTATGATTTGAAGAGCTGATCCACAAAGACTCTGAACAGCTCTTAGTGATAGCTTTTCATCCTCCTTTTCATCCTTTAGTGTGTACTTGATTGATAGCTTCTGATTTGGCCAAAAACTGTGAATTTTTGAGCAATCTGTGACCCGGAAACTGAGAAAAACGAAAGTTTATCTCTTCAGTGTAGGCACTGTGAAGGCAGTCTGCATTTCAGCGCAGATCCCGAAGGGGCTACCTGCGCTGAATGTCAAACTGATAGTGTACCACCTGTGCTGAACTAGTTTTGCCTTGTGCTACTGGGGTTCCCTGCTGTTTATTGCCCTGTTTTCATCCTTGTTTTTGCAGCCTGTTATCAGTCAATGTACCTATCTGAAACCAACTTTCCTTGCCACTATTCCGCCTCGGTTGTATAAAGAAATTGTATTTGTTCTTTGTGTATTTCTTACATCATTTGCAATTTCCCATAACGAAAGTGAACTAGTCTTGTTGTGGCCTCTTAGATCTAGACCTGTGATAAAGTGTTGTTTTGATCTTCAGAGTTAGTTTGTTTGCTGTTCATAGCTGATTGAGCTTTTACTTTCGTCATATGGTTTGAATTTATATATTTCTAGTGTCGAAACAAGTAAATCTTAAGGTGTCTTTTGATTTTGGACAAGCTTGTTTTCTTTCACTTGAATTGAATTCAAAGTTATACAACAACTTTCTTTTTGTATTACATCAACATTAAGAAAGAGAAAAGAAATACCTGCGTTGTGCATGTGCATTTTGACAGTTTGCATGTTGATTTAGGAAAAAGTGCATTAGTGTGTGCTCTATGATCTGTGTGAAAAGATGATGTCTTTCTTTTCCCTCAGTAGTTAAGATTTTCAAAGTTGAAAGATTGAAAAGCTTGCTTATCATCTTAGACTGCATTTAGGAGTGTTATCATACATCTCGTGGTGATCCATAAAGGCAAACTGCTAAACAAGATCAACCTTAAAATAAATTGAATTTACATAACAACGCATTGAAACATAACGCAAACACATAGAGGTCTAAGCTAGAGACATGTTCCGGCGTTGTTAAACGTGATATCTTAGCGTTGAGTGGTTGGGTGATTCCTCCATGGTGAAGCGATAAGTATCAATACGGACTTGTGCTCCCACGTACCGTCGCGTATATATTGGGAGACCCCTATAGGAACAAAGCCTTTATCCATAGGAAGCCGTGTCGGTCGCCCTACTGATCGCAATGCATTGAACACAGCATTCACGAAGATCGACCACTCGTACCGTAAAACGTATTCTGTGGTTTTGCGAAAAGTTTGGCACACCCTCTGCCTAGAACTCTAGAGTAGTTTCTTTTGGCCTTTTTCAAACTCTATAACTGAAAAAGTCCATCCGAGCATTTGTCACTTCGGGCTTGTTAAAACATCGAAGGAGTCTAGAGTCATCTTTAGCTTTTTCTCGACTCTTAAAAAGTGAAAAAGCAAGTTGTGTCTAAAGCGTCGTTATAAAATTTATTTTAAACGGAACATAATCACCTCCTATTCCTGCGTTGATCTGTAGGTTGAGAACATGGAACGCCCCAACCAAGGAATTCCACATGATGGAAATCCTAGTCCTTTCTCCTCTTGGGGAGAAGTTGGTGCGCCCCACATGGCCACATTGTCGCTTCCAGGACTGACAATTGGCCTGCCAATTTGGCTATTCTCAACCAATGTAGTTCAGAACACCATGGTTCCTGAACAGTCGAGTCAACAGTTAGATCAGTCTAGAGCTGCCCACCAGCCTTCTACTTCCTATAACTCTTCCTCCATTCCTTCATCTTCGCAAGGTAGAGCCAGCAAAAGCCAAGCTCCCATGGAGAAGAAGGAGAAGAAGAAAAGAGAGAAGAAGAAGAAGGAGCCTAAGGCGACTGGGGGCAGGCAAAAGACATTTGACAAAAATCCACACACAGCACAGACCGGGCCTAAATCGCCATGTGTCATATGTAGAGGAGACCACTTCCATAGAGATTGTCCCTGTATTCCCCGGATACTAAGGGACTGGTCCCCTCGTTTGCACAATTCGGGAGCATCAACCTCTGATAGCCATGTTGAATGCTTACCATCAAACAGCGAAAGTGAAGGTTCAAGACAAAGAGGGGGAGCAAGATCCCCCTGCAGACTGTGTGAAGGCGATCACGCCATCCACCGTTGTCCCTTCTTAGATGAAGCGAAGAGAGTTTTGGAAGATCGCCCGGTTTCACCATTGAGACTTCCTCCTAGATACAAAAAACTTGTGCCAAGTCCTTTGTTGGTTGAAAATACAGCTGGCCCGCTCAAGTGGTCAGCTGAAGCGTCAGTCATTGAAAATGAACCTACTGAATCCAGACCAAACGAAAGTCTAAAGGTCGAAACTACAGTTGACCCGGTTCTGCCTTCAGAGGTTTCATCTTCAAATGACACCGTCAATGAAGATTCATCTTCAAATGACACCCTCACTGAAGAGAATAAGGATGACACCATCCAGATTCTTTTCATCAACACCGACTCTGATGAGCATCAGGGCAATGCGTCCATTCCTTTATCACAGGAAGGAACATCGTCAGGTTCATATCCGGCCGTGTATTTGGTCCCACCACCAAGCAACCTGGTTGTGTCCTTTGATTGGAACCAACTAGGCAGACCCCGGTTGCCAGCCAGTATACCATTCAGAATCATACTCCAAATTTACAGAATGGTAATGGCTGGCACTATCATTGATGAAGGGGCATCTGTGAGTATCCTTTCCTCTGTTGCTTGGAAAGCACTGGGTTCCCCGGCGCTTTTGCCTGAGATAAGAAATCTCTCGGATTTCGATAAAAGAACCAGTCGACCATTAGGGATCCTCCCCAATGTACCTGTTACATTGAAAGGGAAGACCATTCAAATGAACGTGATGGTTGTTCAAGGACCCTTGGATTATAACCTACTCCTTGGACGAGACTATATATATTGCATGGGAGCAATAGTCTCCTCACTCTTTAGAGTAATGTGTTTTCCACACGAAGGAAGAATGGTCAAGCTCATAGACCAACTTTCATTTCCAAGATGACGCATCGCAAATAGTCACATACCAACCCTGAATGATCTATTCAATCAAGAAATGTCTCCACCCCCAGTCCTCCTTCCCGATGAGTGCGAGTGATTCGGAAAGATGGGACTGGAACCCAGGGGGCATGCATCCTGGTCTGCTTTGGGCAGAGGAAACCTTGGGTATAAGGTAGAATTTCCGCGAGAGAATATGACTAGCCCGTACCCCGTCCATGGATGGAAGAGGGGTTGTTCTAGAATAGGATTCTTTTGTCAAGGTTACGTGTTTGACAAAGGTCATTCACCATTGTCTACTTCGGTAGACAGTGCCGAAGAAATGTTTTCGTTTGAAGAAGTTAACAAAACAATCTTTGGGTAACCAGAAAGAGGCAAGCCTCACCCTTTAAAACAAATGTTTTATCGGATAAGTAGGGGCAGCCTTGAAATTGTACTTTATACCCGGGGGCATGCAAACCTTTTGGAGTGCAAGCTAAGAGCGGTTATTTATCTGTTTTTGGGATTAGTCGTGTCCGAACTTGCATAAAGAAAGGATGAGAGGGAGCATAGCTTTGGTAAGGCGCGAGCTCTATAAAAAATGGGATCTTACAGGGGACATTTCTTATCTTATGACTGGTATATCGAGCAGTTTTACCGTGGAATTTATGCTCGTTAAAAAATAGAAAAGCGAGATCCGAGCAGTTTTAGCACATAGTTCATGCTCGTTAAAAAATAAACATAAGATTGAGCAGTGTTTTTGGTGCATTCAAGCTCGTTAAATAAAAAATGAACCTATCCTGGTAAATAACCATTGTGATTGTAAATTTATTAGCCATAAAAAGCCTTGGTCGTGTTTTGCACTTGCCACCTCCATTCCATTTGGCCGATCATTCACCTCCATATGATTGTTTACCCATTTTGAGGAACAGCTGCGAAGAGTGATTTCACCTAGCCATCCTTGTGACACTGCCGTGATTGGAAAATTCCAACCTGTACCTGGAATCTGCTGCTATCCCTGTTTATCACTCGTTCCTCAAAAGACGAGTCTTCTTTGAGCTCTTTTCATTTGACTCGTAAAATATGAAAAGTTTGCCGAGTTTTGGCCTTCCAGCTCGTTAAAATGACTGGAAGAGCTATCCCTCCTCTAGATTTTAATCTTTTTTGGACCTGAGGGATTATTGCATAAAAAGGTCGAGCGCTTGTTTTATTCGGCTCGTTAAAATTATCGAAAACTCATCCCTTCTGTATTGTTTTATACTTTTTCAGACTCAAGGGATTAGATGACGAAAAAGGAATTTTGGAGTTAACTTTCTGTACCTTTTCAGACTCTCTAAAAATGAAAAGGACCGAGTTTTCCTTGTCGTTAGACTCGTTAAAATGATTAAATAGCGACAAACTTGTCTTTAGATGAGAACGAGTTTCCCTATCGCTAAGCTCGTTAAAACATAGCGATGGGCTTGCTCGAAGGGCAGGTTATAGAACAAGCATATGTTATCCTCCTCAAGCTTGACAAAAATAAAGAGGTACTGGTCAGAAATGACTGGGGAAAAATTGGGAGAACCTCAGAGCTTTAATGGTAGCAAGTCGCTCTTGAACATGACACTTTTCCTCCGTATCACATCGGGTTGGGTTGTTTCATTCACCGGTTTCATCACCATGGTCTCGCCAAACCATCCACATTTGGGGTAATGCTACCGATCCATCGCATCAGTGTCGTTATATGTTCAAGAGATGTTGTTCAGAAAGAGTCAACCGTGTCCCATCCACTGCCATATATTATCCTTCATCCATCCATGATCACCACCCTAAATCATATTTCACAGATTGTTTTCACCTCCACTAAAATCATTATCTCCGTTCCGTGTCACTGATGTGGGATTCATTAAGGCCCTCCTTTGACGGATCACTTCTTGTCAACTTCAACTCATTATCCAAGAAGTTGATCTAGGAACACCCCCCTCAGTACTTTGAAGCTTGCATGCCTCAATGGCAAGTTTCTCACTTCCGGCGATAGGTATACATCAATGACCTTCGACCAGAAGATTTTGCGTGGTGTTCGATGCCAAGTCCTTTATTCACACCACGTGAATTGTACTGCAGTACCTTGAGGGTCATTATCATTATTGGTGATTCCTCTCGCGCTTGTTAATGGTTTACATCATTGGCCGGTAATCAAGCGATGTCTTTCCATGTTCGACTTCAGCGCAATTCTCACATGGATCGACTTGTACTTAGAGTGAAGATCGAACGAGTTTGAAGATCCCGGATCTAGTTTCATCCATCTGGGCTGCGATATATATTCAGGAAATATAAAGACATTTGACATGTACATCATTGCAGCAGATGATCATCCTACTCAAAGGATGATAATTTCAGCAGAGAATTATCAGTCTACCATCAGACGATCATCTTTTCTATGCACCAAAATGAATTTATAAAGCTGAGCATGGGAATGCCCGCCTCAGCTAGATCATGAAAGCAGAATGAATCATAATGTATTGTATTGTATTTTATTACAGGTCACCTCTCAGCGATTGAATGAACTTCGGATCCTCCTAATAAAGCATTTCACCCGATAAACGGCCTCATACTTTAGGGGGCAACTGTTATAGAAATTTTTGTGCCTTACAGCATGAAGCATGAAATGTCCATAATCTAAGGGATCCAAAGTCCCTAAACATGTTGTTCCTACCCCTAGAGGAACAAGGTCAGCAAACCACAGCACTAAATATCAGTTCTCCACCTGAAAACACTCAAAAACAAGGCAATTTTGGATCATGTCAACTGCTCCATTGAGCATCTGCGCTGAATGTCAACTGCTCCACTGTCTACCTGCGCTGAATGTCAACTACAAGGAAGGCTACCTGCGCTGGGCGAGTTGGGACATGTGGCACAGTCATTCCTCAAGGTGTCAATGCCCAGGAAGCTTCCAAAATGACACTTGGATCAAAGAATTCGACTGGTGATGAGTAAGAGGGTCTAGATCTCCAAGTGGAAGCAAGAACCTCCAAGTGGACTCACGAACTAAAGAATAACTAAAGTGGGAGAGGACACTAGTCAGCTTCATGCCAGCTTCAAGCTGACTCATCCTTTCTCGAAAACTCCTATATATAGAGCTCTCTCATGAGGTCTAGGGGGAGTGGAATCTTGTGAGTGTAAGGAAGTGCTGTTGGTTTGAATATAGAACTATTGGGTGATTTGCTTTGAAGGAGGTGAAGAGGAGATTTCTTTCTGCTGGGAGGTGATGCTGGATTGGGCCTCTTATGGTTGTATCACTTCCTGAACTTTACTTCTTCCATTAATAAAGCATTTGAGGTTCTTCTATATGCATGTGTCTCAATGGTGTATTGTTATACTTGTATATTTGATTTATTCTAATCCTTGAATCAATTATGAATGTATGCTTCTTGTAGTTTCCCTCTCTTGCCATTTTGCAGGATCTTGGTGTAGCTGGGCCAGTGAAAGAGCAAGAAGCTGGGAGCAAGCAGCAAGGAGAGAATATTGGATCAATCATTAGCGAAAGACATCGGTTAGTGGATCTCTTTCTCCCCTCTTTTACATCTCATAAAGAAGTAATCTCAAATAGCTTTGCTTTGATTGTTGCTGAGGTACTATCACCCTTAGAGTGGGATAGGGTCATTCCATATTGGATACTTTTCCCAACAACAGCTATCGGGGCCGCTATATTGATTACATTTCAAACAACTTCCAAGCAAGCAAGGAAGATAGGGGATGAGAGCTAATACAACAAGTACAATACCCGGAAAGGAGGCAAGGGCACAATGATAGAACCAATCAACACACCAAATGTTAAATTCACTTGTTACATTATTGTAGGGAATCTCATGCAGCATTTATCATGGAATGAATGCACATTAGATACTATTTTAGTGGCGGAGAACTGCATATAGGGTGCACAACTGAACTGGTGCAGTTTTCTACTTCACGAGTTGTTTGAGGCTTGCGAGGATGTATACAAGAGAGCCACCCATTTCATCTATGGGTATATTGTTGTTACGTTGGAAATGTGGAAATGGTTCCCACTAGAGGGGCGAGAATTGGCTTTAATCGTAGAAGACCAACCATTGGCTCTTAGGTGTACACCTTGGTGAACCTTGATGGATCCAAGCAACAAAGAAATTAATGAGGCCTCCTTTATTGGATGGTACCACAAGATGTTGGAAGTCATCAAGGCCACAGAAAGAGTCCCAAAGATGTTACTTGATGATTACTCACTGAACATATGGTTTGGTATCAACCATGGCCATGTATGGATACAGTCAAAATGTGTCCATCCAGACATGTTTCAAAAGATGGCTCAAAAGTTCATGCTGACTAAAGCAACTTTCCACACGAAGGTTAATTCCTAGATGGGGATTATCGGAGAAATACGAGAGGGGAAGCACATATATCTATTTGAAGGGATGGAAACAACAAAAATTCCAGGGGAGACATTTGCAATGTCAAAGAAAAGGATGGTTGAGGAATAGTTGGAGCTAGTCATCAAGAAGCTTGAAAATCAAATGCATTCCATTTAGGAGACCATGGTCAAAATTGGAGTCTCGGTAAGTACCTTGCCCACTGTATATGAATTTCAAAGTTCAAGGTTGTATGAGTCTGTGGCTGGTGCTTCCCTCATCGCTTCGCTCCATGTAATGGGTCCCCATTCCCAATAAGAATCGATGATCCCAAATCCTCGTAGCTTAAAAGGTGCAAAACCGCTAGCCGGGTCAAATAAAAAGAGCTCGATCACCTCCACACAGATTGTTGATCTCACAGATGAAGAGACTCCATCATAAACTACCTCACCCATTGTCAAAACACATCCACCCTCCACTTTCGGCACATCACCCAGATCTCATAACCTGCCACCCCATATGACATCTCCTTTTTGCACTCTTTCAGAAACCTTACCCCTCGGGACACTACTCGGAACAAAGACGAAAATTGAGGTAGACTCCGTTGTCTAGACCATCATGATAGTTACCAGTGGGGAAGTTGCACCACAATCCATGTTGTCTTTATTGCTCAAGTCGGGTCCACTCACGGTCACAAAATGTATCACTAACCCTCCCCTTACCACTGCACTCCATACATAATCACTACCCTTACATCTTCCTCCATTAGTACCATCTCATTCAACTTCCACTCATATAAATACCCCAACATACTAAACCTCACAACATCCCACCTCACCACAGGAGGAATCAGAAAAGTCTGTTGAAAGTGAACAATCATTGAAGGCTTGGTTTCTTGATCCAATGAGAATGAGCCATGATGATATCTAGGGTTGGTCCTCAGCTCAACAGTTTAACTTTATTCAACAAGCCGCATGTAGGGCAGAGGTGTTGCACAATGTCCTAGCCACTAAGTACGCATAACAACAACAAAAAATTCGCACTCTCACTTTAGAACGTGATCACATGCTCCAGAAAAGCAACATATGCAAAGTCAGGTTGATCAAATCACTGAAAATTTCAAGGTCTTATGGGCTTCGGTCTCAGAAGTGGTGGTTAATGCCCCATAGTATTTTTTTACTTGTATTCTCATCGAATGTTGTGATCACATTCAAGCAAAATGTGCTGATGTGATATTGATGAATTGAGAGCTCAAATGAAATATTGTTGGAGCCCATAGGGCACTTCCCGACCCAACCACCCAGTACATAACTGAGATCAAGAAAAAACTTGCAGATGTAGCGGACTTAGAAGAGTCACTCATCAAGATTGTAGAAGAAGTTCACACCCTTCTACAACAAGTGCATGACTGGTATGATTGTTTAGCAAAGAAGAACCGGCGTGTCTACCCTCTGCGTAGCCATGTCAGTCACTTGCTCAATGAATCCCGAAGAAAAAAGGACAAGAATCAATGGGAGATCTTAACACAGGTTAATGAGCTTTACAGCTAGATACAACGGATAGAAGACAAATCAACAAAGACAAAACATATACTCCAGGACCTTCGTCCACTTGTACAAACTCATTTGGAATCACTGCAGTAGCTCAGTGAAGAAACATATGTGTAGTGGAACTCTCTACTGGAGAAACACCCAACGCAACTCCTGACTGACATTACCATTGAGTTCCTAGCTCAGGATGCTACCCTCGTAGGCACATGGAAAGAAGCCCTCAATGAATACACCCAGTTAAAATAGATGACCATCAATTCAATCCCTAAGTTGGGTCCTTTGTTTGAAGGGACCAACCAAGGGGAAACAATATAGGAAGCGACACTGGTGTAGGTTTTAACCCCGTACAGAAATTACTTGCATACGAATTCTAAAACATAGAAAAGAAACAATAGCGACAACATAACACATAAAACAAATATACACAGAGATTTTCCCCTAGATCCCAAAACTAGGACTACCGGCTTGATTTTTCATTATGTTCATTTCAATGTTACAATACATATATATACATGCCGAAGCATCCAATACCATGGACTGAAAACCATCACGCCCAAAACCATGTGCGAAAACCATGAAAAAAACCATAGGTAGGTCCGTCCACCTAATATATAGGGTCCAAATTTTTTCCTCGAGGAGTTGCCTTGTATCCCGTAGAGAGGGGCTATCTGCCCCCCTCAAATCCCCCATATGGGGGGGGGGGGGGGGGGATGTCACCCCCCCTGTGACCCCCCATTGCGTAGTCGGTGCAATGAAGGGGGGACTCCAGCCCCACTCTAACCCCCGAGTTAACTAGGGAACCTAGTCGTGGAAAGAATATAACACAACCCAACAAATAGAAGCATCGAAAAAACCAAGGGAATCAAAAAAATAAAAGGAGCCAACAAAAGATTGACTCGGGGACGAGTAAATGAATTGTGGTCGGGGCTTGTTGGATCCCTCATTTTGAGGAATTAAAAAACGTTGATGACAAGTCGGATGGTTGATGATATTTTTTGGAGATACCTGTTGGGAACTTATAAGGGAGACAACCAAGAAAGGAAGAAACTCGCAGAGAACTACCAGTCACGGAGGAATGGAGGAGGAAGGCAACCACAATCAAGCGAAGAGGAATAATGACATCCAAGTAACAGTAGCAGTAGAGCAAGAAAGAAGGCAGAGTCTCCAAGAAATAACTGGTAGTCCAAGTAGAGGCAGAAATATAAGGAGGGGAGTGGGGAAAAGGAGGAGGAGAAGGTACCAAGTTGTTTTTGCGGATATGTTTGAGCTGCACTGTATCTATTGATGTGGTTATGCATTGATTTATATGATATCTTTGTAATGTTGATATGAGACTCTTAAACCAGATGTAATATTGTATGGCCATATGAATTATTAGAAAAGGGAGTTTGTTGGGATATCTGTGTAGTGCATGAAAGGTTATATGACTTCTTGATGTTTTTTAATAGATTCATATCTATGTCATATTTATTTTCTACATTTTCATGATCTATTATGAATAAGTTGTCTGATTGATATAGTTTGGCTCCTTGACATCTATGTTCCTCTTGTGACCTCTCCCTAGTACTGGACTTACAACCCCATCTAACTAAGGTCACGACATGCCTCGGGTGATACTCCTTATACTTTTTGGGTAAGATGAAAATGCCGATGTTGTGCTAGACTACAATGAATCTTTGTTTTCCCCTATGCCTGAACCTGGGGTCTCGAACTTGTTGATATTTTTACACCAACAATACACTCGCATATAAGAGATTGGGTAGAAATGTTTTTAGAGGAACTTTTGGCATACCGTACCACATGGGGAAATACTACTAGATACACTCCTTATGTAATTTTCTATGGGAAGCAATTTTTGCTTCCAATTGAATTCTAAGTGGAGACTTTCGGAACAACATCAAAGCTGGGGCTTGATCTATTTTAAGCTCAAAAATAAAGGTTAGAATAGTTGAATGAGCTAGATGAGATATGAAAAGATGTTATCCAAAGAGCCAGGATAACACAGTAGCAAAGATTGAGATGGCATAACAAATTCATCAAAGTTAATAAGTTCAAGCCATGTGACTAGGCTCTTCTTTTTTACTCTAAATTCAAATATTTTCAAGGAAAAGTTCAAAGTCACTGGCTTAGTTAGAATCAAGACTATTGATGAAGAAAATATTACCTTCCTTGTTAATGGCCATATATTAAACTTATACTATAAGCCCTTGATAAGAATATTTTTTTTGTCAAATATTTGCAAAATAATTTTGATTTCAAGTTGGTTGAAAAAGGAGATCCTTCTCCTCATCTTCCAAATAAATTACAACTTATTTCCTTAAATTGAATAAAAGAAAAGAAAATAAATAATAATAATAAACATGAAAACCAACATTGTTGGCATGTCTATACAAAAAAACGTTAACTGAAAACCAAGAATCTTTGGCAGTTTAGATTTTCATAATTCCTTGTCTTGTCCCATTTCCTTTTTATCCCTCCTTTTTCTTCTAATGGAATTTTCAGTTCTAATAAGTATTCTTGGAGACCTGGTTTTCTTTAGAGGTTAGAAAAACCAATAAAGATCAGTTACATCAACAACAACAAGTTTTCTATAAAAGTTATAAAGTTCGAAAGGCAGCTACATAATTTGACAATTTTCGTAGCTCAGTTCAAATTCCATAGATAATGGAAAATCTGAAAAACTAAATCAATCTGTAAGCATTCAAAAGAAATCATAAATATGAAAAATAGACAAATGGCTACATCAAAAGGTACATACAAATAATATTAAGTCATTTTTTATTAAAGAATGATAGATCTATGGGCTTGTATACTAATTTTTAATACACCTTCTTTTCAAATTATGACCGTGTACTATAATACATCACGTTCATACCCGATCACTCTCATCGTAATCCATCTCATTATGATAAATTCCCCCCGTCATACACGAATGATTTGAAGAATATCAACAATCCTATAAAAATGGATCAAACAACCCATGGGAGATCATTAGTAAAAGAGAAATTCAATTTGTACTCAATCAATTGCTTATTTACCCATACCTTGCCTCCATCAACCATCAATCCTATTCTCTACCACTATATCCATCCTCAACCACCCTTGTCAAGAAAGTGGAAATTCAAGGGTGCAACATCTCTTTTGCCATGCGTGTTACTGTTAGATTCGAGCCACGTGGGGCAATTTTTCTTAGAGCTTATCCTCGAATCAGAGACTAGTCGCAGCACGTAGGATGGCTTCAATTATTTTAGAAATTAAACGACTATGAAGAGAAGGTCACAAGATATTTTATGAAAGCATTTGATGGTGTTGAATCACAAACAAGAGATATCATGCTTAAGATTTCTAAGTTAACAGAGGCAACATGACTGCCTCAAATTGGAAAAAGTTGGTTCAAAAGTTAGAGGCTCAAGGATGAATATTGGAGGAATTTCTTGCATAACTCGCACATGGACACCTCAACATTTAGAAAAGGGATACCAAATCACTACATTGAAGACTAAGTGGAGAAATCTACTGCTAGTCCTCCAAAAGTTTCTAACTTGTGAAGGAAGGTTTGGTACTATGCTCTTTTACCATGCTAGGTTGCTCATGCACTTTGTTGAAGGAAAATAAATGAATTTACCTTACTATTTAATGTGGAGTTTAAAGAAAATGGCCTTCAATATTCAAAGAGATTCTTGGAATATCGATAAATCCTTATATCATCATGGTCTGATAAAAATTCTCATTAAAGATCATCTAAATTCCATTGGTGATAATTGGAGATATTTTCTACTTAAATATCATTTTGTATAAGCTTAAAAAGAGGAATAATTTACAAAAAATAAGATATGACAAAAATCATCCCAAAAGCCTAACCCTGAAGTTGTTATATAAAAAAAAGAGGGTCTTCCAGACAATGAACCAGAACCGATGGAAATTCTAACAGAAGAGGGTGCACCACATAGTTGGTACTTGAAGAAGATTAGAAAGAAAAACAATAAACACGAGGTTAGAAGAGAGAATGAAAAAAAAAGAACACAATAACTAGGAGCCACGAAGAAGACAAAAGAAGTTGAAGAAAATCAAGCCAAGATACAAAGAAATGGTAGCAAGAGAAAGATTACACAAGAAACAATGAAGCTAGAGTAGAAATTAAGTAAATAAATTTCCAAGCTTTCAAATGAGCCACCAAACCAGAACCCTCCAACAGCTGTTAATCTTGAAGAGGAAGATGATGTTTACATAGGAACAAAGGTAGAATTTTCATTCCATTAGAGTCCAATAAGAAAGACTACAAAAATTTACCCATATCAACAAGAAGTTTATGTATACATGGAGAATTTGGAGAAAAAAGCATAGAAGAAGGTAAAGACCCTTGAAACTCAATTTCATGAAGAGGATTTATATGATGATAATCCTATATTTGATTCAGAGGTACATACAACTACTTCTCAAGGGAAAGAAGAAGTTATTGACACTTTCAAGCAAGATATTTCTCAGTTAGAGGTACTAAACAAGTATATCATAGAAGAAAATGAAATCATAGTATATCAAAGTACAAAAGGAACTTTTGAAGGCACAAAATGACAGTATGTTGTTAAGAATGTGTTTTTTGTATAAGAAAAACAAAAATATTAAAGAAAGCAACAAGGTGCTCAGAGATAAGGTTAAAGGGTTGCAAGAAAAACTTCTCACAAGAAAACCCAGATGGTCTATTAATGTGAAAAAAAAGGGGATGCCAAGCAATATAGACGTGTTGATAGACGTGGAGATTTATTTAGTTTTGAGTTTTGTGCATGAAGACATGCAACATCCTCAACATGGGGGAATGTTGGATCCTCAAATTGTCCTCAATTTTGACACTCTTTTTCCCATTTTTCCATCCATCCCATATATGTTTTGATATATATTTATAGGTCATAAGGTCATCAATGTCATTTCAACTATAACAAAAGGTATCAAATCATTATTTCCCATAATCTAGAATTTCTTTATGAAATTGACTAAAATATCTCTTTGGCTATTGAATTATAACATTTTCGTAGCTGACTGATTTTTCCGTAACTCAATCCATGGTTGGATAGGATGAAAATACTTTCAAAGCAAAAAAAAAGGACATGAGAAGATGCCAAATTTAAAGGACATGCTTATCCACCTATTATTCCAACTCAAAAGATCGACTAGATTGAGAATATGTTTGGTCAAACATATAGTTCAACAATGTTTTGTTCATGCGCAAGGGTTTTAGGAAGTGGTTTCAGCATTAAGAGAGCATGGAAAAATGATATCAAGAAAGCGAGTCTCATGTAGCTAATGTGTAGAAAAAGATGATTTTCTACAATAGATCAAATCATGCTAGATCCATTTCTTAGTTAAATTCAAAGACTGTGTTGTCGATCCACGAACTTGCCTCTCGACATTTATTTCTTTAATTTGTTAAATTAGCTAGTGTATAAATATCTCCTTGAATTGAAAGTGGAGATAATGAAGAATATATTATAGACACTATGTTTGGAATTGTTGAAGACTCTCTATTTTTATTAATACAAGTACTTTGTTCCTGAAGTGTGAATGTATCCTTAGCCAATTTGATTTGAATTCATAGCACCTTACACTCAACGAGAGGCCCCCAAGAACAACTGTAATATAGTTTAGATGCTTTGTTTCAATTAGTTACAGTTGGATTTGCAGTTAGTTTACTCTGTTCACATCTTTTACTCACTGTTGATTTTGTTGCATAGGATTGAGTGCTCTTTAAAATTGAAAACAACCAAAAACATTTTAATTGTTAGTTCTTTTCATTAAGATTTTCCACTTAGTCTCAGATTTAGACGTTTATATTTATTTAGATCTCTATTACACAAATTAGCATATCTCTTAAAGGAATGTTTTATAAGTAACTCTTCTCTAAGGTGGAGTTCATATCTACAAGAATCTTGAAAAAAGAGTTTGTTATAAAAAATTTCTCAATGAGTCTTCCATATGGTTACTCTATGCTTGGAAGAAGAATTTTTGCATACTTTGGAATGGCTAAATATCAAGACTCTTCCACAAGATGAGATGACTTAGACATGATGATATTGATTAACACTGAATATGGTTTCTTGAAGAAAGAAAAGGAGTTGATAATAAAAACTCCAAGGAAGAAGAAATTGCAGTTTCCTGGTCAGTTTGTTCCATGGGAATTTTGATTACAAGTGATTAGCATGGAGAAGGATCTTTAGTAAAAGAGGAAGATAAACCATGCAAAAGGATGTTGATCTCAGAAGTAAGAAAAAATTGAAGAGGCCATCATATCAAGGTAATTTTGGTATTGATGTCTTGGTTTTGGTTATCTAATCAATATATGTTTTGCTACTTGAAAGGACATTACATAAAAGAATAATGGAAGTTGAGGCAAGTATATCTACAATTGTTGGTTTTGAACTCAATGAATACATAGATTTAATGAATGGTTTTAGAAATCCTTGAAGGATTGTATGATCAAGATGTTTACATCATCTCGGGATTAAGAGGTAGCAATACAAAGAGATAACTCATTATTCATATGAACGATGAAGATCACTTTCATGTCTAAAGGGAGATATGACTAAACTCTACTTTGATTGGATAAATATAATTCCTTTATTGATGATGACTAGAGAAAAGTGATATGAAATATTGATGGCCTGAATCTTGTCACAGTTTGGATCTTACACATTTGAGAAGCTGAAAGCACAAGAAGAGGAGGAGACATGTAGCTACTTTAATATCTTCATGAAGGACTAGTAGCTGATGTATTTATGAAGACACATTAGAAATATTCCCAATGGAAAGGAAATAAAATAATCTCCTCTATGCTTTAGAGGGAGTAAGGAATCTCCCTAAATGTTTGAGAAGGAGCAAGGATCTATTCCCAAATCAAGATCAGATAATGAGGATATCCTCTTTAGGTTGAGAGGGAGTGATATTAGACATCATATTATCTTCTTCATGTGTCATCCACTAGACCAGGATTAACATTTGTACATGTAAGTGAAGGCCATGGAGGGAGAATGGTGGATGAAGGATTGGATAAGCATCTAAGATTAATACTCCTTGAGGATATAGAATCCAAGATAGGAATTAGTCTTGTTGATTAACACTCTTTGAGGATTGGACAGATATCCAAGAAAAGAATGGTGGAAGAGGAATGATATTCTTTGAGGATTGGGAATCCAAGATAAGAATAATACTAGAAGGAGATACCTAGTGAACATCCAGATGGGGTATGTACCTTGAAGAGGTAGTGTGGTGTCTCATGTAAAGCATCCCAACATTATGCTCTAATATAAATAGAGCTTATCAAAGTGAAGTCCTTACTATGTTGACAGTGTTGGTTATGATGTTGATGATTAAAGATGGCTTACTAATTTGAATCTTCTTATGAGAAACTCTTCAATTTGAGAATATCCCTGTACCGATTGTATAATTATGAATACCTCCCCAATAATTTGAAAAATGTAACTAGTTTTGGTCTTCATAATTTTCATTGTACTCATGTCATTATGTATATCTTATGTTACAAGAAAAATAAGAAAAGAAAAATATTATTTTAAAGCATAGGTTTCATGCTTCTTTTGATTGGTCATCTAGGTTAAGCATGTTCTCCATGCTTCTAGGGTCTATCATGTCAAAGTAATTATTGTCATGAGCCAAGAGAGTTAATATCATTTGTATAAGACCCTATTGGGAAATATGTAACATGTAAACGATATTAATTTTATGTCTATAAAGTAAAAAGGACCTCCAAGCACAAGTCAACCTTGCCAGTGACAAGTCGGCCTAGAAGAGGCTATTCGATCTCCATGACTATGTATATATAGAAGCAATTTCGTCCTCATTTGACACACATTCAATCTAGATAAGAGACAAGTTCGATTTGAAGTAAGAAGTAAGAGCGAAGTAAGGGTCAAGGAAGCAAGAAGAAATAAAGAAATGGAAGAAAGATATGATTTTGAGCCTTATTCTTTCACACATGCAAAAGAATTAGGGTTTATGTAGCTATTGTAGGGTTGAGAGTTGAAGGTGGAGATCGCAGATCTGAGTTAGCGGCTAAAGCTAAGATTTGAAGCAGGTTGAAGGAGGATTGACCCTTGTTGACTTGGTTGATATTTGACCTATTTGGAAGAGATTATTGGAGGGAATACTTGATGCTTGGAATAGGTCTTGGAATAAAGGTTTGGGTCTTGGTTTTATCATTTGAAGCAAATTCTATAAGAAGAGAAGAGATTCTTTCTGGGTTTTTCCCTTGGAGGGGTTTTTCCCTGGCTTGGAGCCTACTTCTTGTGTCAGTTTCTTTTATTGTTATTGCTCTTGATATTTGTTTGATGAAAAGATATAACAAGGAAACATAAGACGATAAATAAATTTCACAATAAATTATTAAGGTTAAGGAGAATTGGTTTAAATAGTTTCCCTACTAGATTCTCCAACATTATGGAGGAGAGAAAAGTAAGAAGTAATTGCAATAACTACTAGAGTAGGGCATGACTCAAACAAGTAGCTCATGTTTTGTGTCACCTATGGCACCCATCATAATTGTGCCAAAGAAGGATGGTAATTGGTGAATATGAATTGATTACAAGGAATTAACAAAAAATATTCTCAAGAACATGTACCCCCTACCTAGGATAGATGATTTATTTGATAAATTTCATCAAGCAAAATACTTCACCAAGATGGATTTCAAATTATGGTATCACTAGGTGTGAGTCAAGGAAGAAAACACTTGGAATACCACCTTAAAAACCATACAATATTTTTATGAGTGGTTGGTCATGCCATTTCAACTATGTAATGCACCAACTACATTCATGATATTAATGGATGATGTATTGTTCCCTTATCTAGATTCATTTTTTATTGTTTACTATATATGATATACTGCTTCATAGTGCTACCTAGAATGAGCACATATCACACTTGATTTAGGTGTTGGAGGCTTTTAGAATCACCAACTATTGGAAAATATCAAGATATGTGAGTTTGGACAACAATGTTTAGTGTAGTAGGAATGTCTTTAGGTTATGTGATTGGTGGAGGGGAGATCAAGATAGACCCTGCCAAGATGGAGGCCATCATGAAATGTTTTGTTCCAACAAATGTTTCTAAGATTAGGAGTTTCATTGGGGCAACATAATTCTTGAGGATATCGATAGTGTCATTTTTAGTGGTAGCTACACCAATCCACACCATAATAGTGAATGATAAGAATTTCCAATGGGTGTTGGGTCAATAGAAGGTATTTGAAGAGTGAAAGAAGAAAATCAGTCAAGCATCGATTCGTGCATTACTAAACTTGTAGTAGCCTTATTAAGTGGATATGCTATGGGAGTGACATTGATGCCAGGAGGAAGGCCTATATGAAATCATTATAAATTGTTTCATGGGGAAGCTGTCAACTGCCCTACCAAAGACAAGGAGCTATATGGCATAGTAGAACTTGTCAAAAATTGGCAGCACTATGTGATGGGAAAGGAGACAATCATCCACATAGATTGCTAGGCACTACAATATATGTAGGCCCAGAGTAAGTTACAACAAATAAGACACTACAAGTGGATGGTGTTTTTACAATAATTCCACTTAGTGACCAAGTACAAGAAGGGAAGCATAAACAAGTTGACCAACAGGTGAGTCAAGGCCACCTACATAAAAAATAAAAGCTTTGTGGACACTAGTGCACATGGATCCTTTAATCCATGATGCATATAGAGGATGGGGACTTAAGGGAGGTGTATCAACAACTATAGGGATAAAGTCATGTGGATGATGGTGATAACATAATTGACTATCATCTATAGAACACGTTACTCTATAGGCTTGATAAGCTATGTATTCCTAAAGCTCACTGACTATAGCTGATTAGAGAGGCTCACACCTCCAAGGTTGCAAGGCATTTTGGTGTTGGGAAGAAAATTTCCAATTTGTAAAGGCATGTGTACTAGGTCAAGATGTAAGAAGATGTAGCTAGGTTTATTAGAAGATGCATAGTTTATTGCTCTAGCAAGCCTAGTAATAGGAAACATAGTATATACCATCCCCTATTTGTACCCACTCATCCTTGGGAAAGCATTTACATGGTATTTGTGGGAGGTTTTCCAAAAACTAGGAAGGGACATGACTATCGGTTCATGGAATTTGACAAGTGCTGCCTGTTCTCATGCCCTATAAAAAGACCATCAGGGGGAAAGAAGCATCACAATTTTTCTTTAAACAACTATGGTGCATTTTGGGATACCTAAGAGCATTGTTTTAGATAGGAAAACTATGTTTATTATTGAATTTTAGACTACATTTTACCTGCAATCCCAATATTAGGAAACAAGGTCTATACCATCCCTTACCTATACCCCCTCATCCTTGGAAAAAGATTTACATGGAATTTATGGGAGTTTTCCAACAACCAATAAGGGACATGACTACTGGTTCATGGTAGTTGATAGGTTTAGCAAGATGTGTGTTTTCGTTCCTTGTAAAAAGACCATTAGGGGGCAAGAAGCATCGAATGTGTTCTTTAAACAACTCTTAGTTCATTTTGGGATATTGAGGAGCATTTTTTTAGAGAGGGACACTAGATTTGGGCTATCATGTGGGAGAAGAGGGAGACAAGATTTAAGAGGTCTACAATGTTCCATCCATAAATAGATGGGAAAATATAAGTAGTCAATAGGTATTGGGTATAGCATTTGAGGAGTTATAACCAAAAGAATTCAAAGACTTGGGATGGAAATGTGGTTAATATACAACACTCCTACAACAGAGTAGTCCACACTTCAACATGTAAGTCACCTTTTGAGACTTGTTTTGGATATTTTCCACCTTCACCTATGGATGTAGTATATGGAAAACTAGTAGGAGTGAGGGAGGATCTCATAAGGGATGATTTAAGAGTAGAAACATTTATAGAGAAGATCAAGAATGCCCAATTATAAGTATAAGAGGAACTAAATAAGTCACATGAAAAAATACAAGGCTTAACATGATCAACACAAGACAAAGAGGTCATTTAGAGTGGAGACATAGTATGATTACAATTGAATAAAGAGAGGCTATGGTGCCCGGGTAATAAAATCAAATCTCTACAATGTGGTCCTTAGGAGATAATGGAAAAGGTGGGATGTAATTACTATAGACTTAGTCTACCCCCATGCATGCATATCTACTCAGTGGTTAATGTGTTTTATCTCAAACTCCATGAACCTTCCATGTGGGATTATGAAGAGGAGTAGGTCTTTCCTCCCATAGAGGACACATTTCTAGATTCTTAGGAAAATTTGACAAAAGATATAATTTTACAGAAGAGGTCCAAAACTACAACATAGAGGCAACATGACCTTTGGCATATTGGGTTGAAACCACAACTTATAGGCAAGGCTAAATGGTACTCTAAGAAGAAGGTAGAGGAAAAATATCTCACCTCATTTTGTAAATATTTTGGGTATCAAAATCCTTCCAAAATGGAAAAGTATGATCTATATTGGATAATTATATAATTTACCATCCAACTGAATGCATCCAGAGTCAAAAAATGAAAGGAATTAACTTAAATGAGTAGTTAAATCGATAAGACCAAGTTTGGAGAATTAGGTTTTGAAACATTTCAGGGCTAGTTTTAGGCCTTAAATGATGCTTTTTTGAGTTAAAGCTTTCCTTCTTAATCATTGAATCTTGTGACATTTTTTTTACACTAAAATACCTTTCGAATAGTGCAAGAAATATGCCAATCATAGTTTGGATACAAAATTTATGCCTCCCAAAAGTTGACTTATCGTGATTGACAACCATAGTTTGAGAGGATGCCACACATGTCCCAATTATTCATGGAAAAGGAGCTATCCACATGAAAAATATGAAGAAGAATTTCGAAGCGTTAAATTTGTAACTCTGGTTGAGAGTTGAAGGGGTCAAACTTAAACCCTAGTTTTCTATCAAGCTACATTATAATTAGGCCAATAGGAGGAAAAAGAAGGTTTCGTTCACTATTGATTGTATCTTGTTTCATAGTAATAGAGTAGAACAACATGGGAGTGGGAATGAGAGAGCATAACAAAGGGGGTTTATATTTTGCAACATTATATAGGACACATATCTTAGATAACTCCACAGAGAATTCCTTTTCCTTTGTACTTTCTGTTATCACTTAGAACTATAAACATATGTATATAATCCTTTGTCCAAGTTAAATGTCAAAAAGTTGGTGTCAAATGGTTTTTGTCCTATGTGTCTTACTTAGGGTTGAAGTTTTAAAGGTGTTTGATGTAAATCATTCTCTAATCCTATCAGTCATCCTCCATCATGATTGTTAAAGCCATGTCTTGTCTTACCTATGTCACCGATCCTTTCCGTAATTTCGCAACGCAATCTCATTGGTCAGTTCTGCAGCGTAATCATTGTTTACCCATTTCGTAGCGCGTCAGCATCAAGCCGTTTCGCAGCGCATTTTGCCAATTCATAACTAACTGCGCTACGAAATTGCAGATTCGTGCGTTTTGTAGCATATATTCCTCAAAGGGTCAAGTCTGTTGATGAGTCATCACTTCTGTCCATTCATGTCAGTGGACGTACTTCCCAAACACTCATTAACCATCACTCCACCAATAGATTTTTAGGCATGCACATAAATATTATTCAAATGGTTTTACCGTGCAAAGATTTTTTATGATGATCGTAGATGATGCATAAATGACCAACCTGTGTGATGAGATATTTGATTTTGCAAGCGAGCCCGAGTTTTTCAAGTGAGCCTGTTTTCAAGCGAGCCCGCGTTAAAAAAAATTGAATTACCATTTGAGTTGAAGCTGTTGGCCATTCTCTGTGTGAAAATTTCAAAAGCGAAATGGAGAAGAAAGAGCATAGGTCTGGAAAATGTCAGAGAACAGAGCCTGAAGGTTTGGACCTTGCATTAAGAGATGAGGGCGTGAAGAAAGCCTTCAAGGATGCCGGCTGTTGGAATTTCTGTAAGAAGCTGCAGGGTGGCCATGCTCAGGTAACAAAGGATTTTGCCTTAAACTTCACGGGTTTGAATTCTAAAATAGCTATGTTAGAAGTTCAAGTGTCTCCAGAGGCAATTTCTACTGTAACTGAGATTCCAAGAGGGGGACAAGAGTGGTTTAAGAACTTTAAATTTGATATGAACCCCTGCAAAGAGTTTTTAAAAGAGGCATATGTGAATGAAGATCTAACAAAAGCTGTGCCTAGGAACTATGTTAAGGAGCACTATGCCCTTCTGCTCACCTGTATTCAAAAGTACTTAACCTGTGAAGGAAGATATAATAAGGTCTACTCCTATCACTTTAAGTTGCTGTTGCATTTTACAGGTAAAGCATCTATAGATATTCCATTTTACTTGTTTCGCAGTCTCAGCAAAATGTGTGACAAAGTGCAATTAAGGAAGGATGATTGTGAAACATCATTATTTCACCATGGTTTGGTTAAACTGTTAGTGCTGGATGGTCTTCAGAAAATTGGTAGAGACTGGAACTCTTTCATCTTCATGGCTGGTTTCCAGAGTAAAACAGGTCTTACTCCACAGCCGGTTAGAGAAAAAGAAGAATCAGTTGAGGAACCCACGATAGCTGAGCTTCGAAAGGAGGCAAAGGATAAAAAGAAGGCCAAGTCACAGTTGAGAAAATCAGTGAAGCCCTTGGTTATTAAAGAGCAACCTCAGCCATCATCAAAAGAAGAAGCTAAGCATAAGAAAGATGCACCTGGACCAAGTGGATCTGAAACAGTGTCAAGAGTTAGGACAAGGAGTCAAATAAGCAAAGAAAAAGGCAAAGCATTAGCTGTTGAGGAAAGCCCGATATCTAAGGCCAGCTTGAGTGATTTGCTTGAGGCCATTGAGTTTGAGCAGGTTGAACCGGTGCATGTTGAACCAATGCACATTGATTTGACTCAATCATCACCAGAAAGCACTAAAAAATCTAAAGCTTCAAAAAGACTGAGGTTTGATGAACCAGGTGAGGAATTTATCTTCAAACCAAGAAGACCTGTTACAAGAAAACAAGTAAGGGAAGCTGAGAAACTGCCTAGAACAGAGGTAGCAGAAGAATTGTCCAGAACAGAGGAGGGAGAGAGAATTAAGAAAAAAGGTAAGAATAGAATAGTCATTATTTCCCAAGGAGGTAATATTATAGCCATAAAGAACCAGTTGGAGGCAGCAAAAAATGAAATTGCTAAGGTGACAAATGCCACTAGGGAGTTTGCAGTCAGGTATGCAAATTATCGAAGAGCTGTGTTAAAAGGAAGTAAAAACCTAGTAGGTCAGGTGGATTCAGTAGCTGATGTTTATACATGGACAGTTCTAGCTCTCAAACAAGCTAAATTCATCAGAAAAATAAACATGAATCTAAGAGCTGAAAACAAAGCCCTGAGGAGGGAGGTTGCAGACTTAAAAGCACAGCTAGGTCAATTAGCTGCTCATTGATGGTGAGAAAGGTCTTATTCTAAGTTTTGTAAAAATTTTCTTAGTTTCATTATTTTGAGGACATATAGATCTCTGCCACATGTAAAGAAGGTTTAAAAATTTAAAGGTCCGAGCAGTGAAAATCTCAAGGAAAAGATAAACTGTTTAAACAGTTTCGCAGTTTCGTAGCACGCTACGAAACTGCGAAACCACTGTAGGTGTTGTTTTTAATACAGGCAAACAGTTCGATGGAATAATCAAAAATTTTCAAAGGAAACATCTGAGGGACATTTAGGAGACCGAATGAAGATAGCATAGCCATTCAAATGATGACAGGTGTACCTTTGTAAAAGTGTAATGTTTTGGTTCAAGTTCAAGTTTTTCTTGTAAAGGCACTTTATTATCGGTCATTAGGGTTTGGAAGGAGCTGCATACGGGGAGTTTTGGCTTGCACACCTGTTCATCAACGAAGCTTCCAACACATTTGGAAATATGGTGATGCTCATCATTTTTGGGATATTAAAGAGCTCGAGACATGCTGCTACATTTTCGAAGAGGTAGTGGAAGACTGGAACAGGAAAAACAGGGGTTTTATCCTAATATTATTGAACCATCAACACATCCAGCATCCAAAGCTAGCCTGGAACATTGAATATTATTCTCAGCTATCTCGGCCAAACTGAAAGGAGACAGGTGTCAAGGAGCAAGAAAGAATCATTCTACGAGGAGGATAGAATTAGAGTTTTAGTTTAATTAGGACTCTTTAAAATTCCAGTTTAGCACTTATTGTATTTAATGAGTCAGTTAAATAGCAGATAGGGGTAATTAGTAGCAGTCATCGAGCTCCCCTCATGCTGGAGGAGGAAGCTCAAAGTAGTTAAAGATATGTTTCTATATATAGATGAAACTTTGATGTAATGGAGGTTGGATATTTGAGAAAACAGAGTTTATTTTGGCTTGTGTAAAAACTTATTTTCAGTAATACAAATGACTGCTTTTCTTCTCAGGATTCTCACAGTGTTTCAAATGCTCAAGATATATGTGGTTTTGTTTTATCCTTTATGTTTTACAACTGTATAGATACACAATCACTCAGAATTCACTTTGCTGCTCTGATTTCCTGTGTGTATTTGTAAGTTGAGGTTTCTATGAGAGGTATTTTGAGTGTTTAAACATTACATGCCCTGACTTCTATGAATGAGTAGTTTTATAGTTTCCTGAAATGATGATTAACTCCATGAGCCCAATGGAAGTCTTTGTAATGTCTATCCAGCCAACATATGTGTTAAATTTACTTTGCAAGAGTTAGCCATCTCATCAATATTTAAAAGCAATAACCTTTGAGAGAGCCCTCTCAGGCTAAGGAGGCTAAGCCTTAGTCAAAAGTCTGGTTTGAAATAGTTACACAGAGTCTAACTAATCAGCAGCCTTCCAGTGCTTGATTTTGTGATAACACTTTCATTATTTCCATTCCTAAAAAAAAAAGAGTAGAGGATCCTCACCTTCTAGTTTTGTTTTCTCCTGAAAGGGTTTTCGAGAACATGTCCTAGTGTTCATTGTGATTGATGTATGTTTTTATTTCATATTTCTCCATTTTTTTCATTTGATCTATTGCATGCATAAACAACAAAATTAGCAATAAAAGATCTAGAATTTAGGAAACTAACCATTCATAGTATATTTTAGTTTTCTTTTAATAGATATGTTGTGACATTGAATTGTCTAATGGAATATCCACAATAGTTTGTAGATCAATAGATATTGATTCTTTGTTGGCCTTGCATTAATTTGATTTGTCTTTGAAACATTTTAGTTTATTCTAACTTTTATCATAGTCATCTTTGTATCCTCACTTTTTAGTACAACTTAAGATTTCATGTATTAAATATTTTACAAAATATTTACTCCTCTGCAATTCTATTGGTTCTCATATTTAAAGTGATATTGTAGGACTCATAATAAAGTTCTAGAAAAATGAGTTTTTCATTAAATAAATATACAACATTTCATTAAATATATCTAACAAAATTAATTATATTAATCCTTTTCTCCATCCTAACACTGGATATTGATTAAAATTTGCTATCTTTGAAAAACTACCTCTGTCACATCCTAAAAAATTGCTATATTTCCCTCATTCTTTGAGCTCACTACTAAACCTCTTTCCTCCACATCACCATCTACATGGTTGATCCAAGTGGCTCCAGGGACACACACAAGACAAAGAGGGCTTATGGAAGCTCGAAAATCAAAATGATCATAATGCTTTTGAACTAGGACCAGAGCATAGTTCTCGTCTTCCTCATCATGGCTATGTGAATGGTTTGTCAATCCGAGCTCATATGAGGGAGAATGGACCAGTCAAAGTTCTTGTCAAAGTTGGACTGTGGGCCAGGTTTAAGTGTCCTACAATTTGACCAATCCCGAGGCATGAAACCTAGCTCTCGAAAATGGTCAAAACTGTGGCCTCATTAAATTGCCCAATATCCCTTATTTTCTAAAGATTTGAAAATCACCCCTATTTTAGTAAAAATTCAAAAAAATATATTTTTGGGGTGGTGGGCCACCAACCCTGCCACCCCCCAAACCAACATATAACAAATAATAATTAACATTGGTCGACAGGCCATGACCCCCGTCGGCCCCCCAACCCAACTCCAACCGAACCATATATTAAACATAAGATTACACGGAGTGGGCAGGCCACCTCCGGTGGACTTGGCCCACACCCATCCCATACCATGACATTGCATTTAAGGGAGGCCGACGGGTATCAAGCCCGCGCCAGCCACGTGGGCTGGCTGGCCACCGTGCGGAAGCCCCATGTCATGCTCCAACAACCAATACACCAACCAAACATTAATGCCCCCCATTTAATCCAATGGCCCAATCCATTTAATATGAGGTGCTGCGGGAGTTAAGGGGCGAGCCACCCAATGCGGACCTGACCCCAGAACAAACAAAAAAATAAATACATGTGGTGTTATAAAAAATAGTTTCGTTATATATGGCAGGGGCAGGATTTGATCCCCCAACCTCCGCATGCCTAATATGGTGACTTAACCACTAGGCCAATGACTTTGTCATTGTTTTATCCACCCGAAATTTCATATAAACCCAGCATTTGCACAGTGCACCCAAGAATGGAGGACTAGGAGCGTGCATGGAAATTGAGGCAAGACAATTTTTAATTAATTTATTTGCAAGCGGAATGATGAACCTGAGTAAAAAACAGGCAGAACCATGATTGGGTGAAATTCTCAAGAGGGTGAAATTTTTGCAGTCTCCAAATTGGACAAATTTTATGTCGATCTTACACCTCTCAACGACATGAACCTGATGGAACATTCAGTTTCCTGATCTGAGCAACACATTTACAGACGACCTAAAGGAGGGAATCTTTGAGGAATTTAGGGGGAATCTAAGAGATTCCTTAAGCCCCAGATTTCCACTTTCTAAGAATTCAGAAATTTGACAATCAATCTTGTATTATTCGACGCCACAAATCTGATGGTGCATTCATGTTTTCCATTTGATCATTTCATTTTCAGCCACTTTTCTAAGTGGAGTGCAGGTGTCAACATTCAACGTGCGAGCACTCATTCCATGAGATTTTATGCCGCAAGATTGATGGTACAACCAACTTCAATATTTTGACATCCTTTTCTTCAGATGGCCTCATGATGTGAGGTATATGCAGTGTGTTCATGTACTTCTTTTGCTATGCATTCTATTGCACAAATCCCTGTTTTGATATTTGATGTGGGATCTTGTTTCTTACTTGTCTCATGATTATTGCTTGATGTGATGCAAAATCATTTGTGGGATGTACTTGTTGTCATGATTCATCATGTTTTGTTTGAGATCCCTTTGTCGTCATGTTGATGGGATACTCATGTTGTCACCATGTATGATTGCACTGAAATTCCTTTTATGCCATGTTTGCGGGATGCTCATTATCATCATGCATGAGTTCAGGTCATACTGATAGTAGTCCTTTTGAATGAGAGTTCCTGTAGAGGAACATCTCTTGGAGCCACTCCTGCGTGAGGGAATTTTCCTTGTATGATAGCCACATCACCTCTTATGTACATCATCACTATTGACAACACTTATTGCAATGATTTACACCATCTTGACATCGGGGCCCGGAGACGTAGTCCCTCCTCGACGAACTCCGTTATCAACGACTTATGTTTTCATGTGTTGACAAATGTCATGTTCTTCTTCTTTACAACATGTAGATGTATTCATTTATGTTCTTTTAAAAATGAAATTTAACACATCACAGAAGTAAAAGGTCTTGGAAGGGTCCTTTGTCACACCCAGACCTGGATCAAGTGGTATCAGAGCAGTCTTTGTGTGGATGTGAATTGCAAACATGAACAATAGAACATGCAGTGACAGAGGATGAAAAAGCGATGTACGAGACCATGCTCAAAATTTCCAATAGGGTGGAAATAATGTATGAAGCTCTACAAAAAGAGACAGAGGAAAAGGAGAAATTGTAGCTTCAATTGCAAGCCACGAAAGAGGTTATGGAAGAATTGAAGCACAATAAACATAATCTTCGAACAGAGAATGTTGAATTGAAGATGCGTCTACATGAAGAGAAAGAGGAAAAACATAGTTTTCTACGACAACTGCAAGCAAAGGATGAGGCCTTGGAAAATCTGCATCGTGACCCATGTGAGGTAAAAAGTAGTTCTTTGAATTCATGTATGTTTCCTAATGATGATATCACTATTTTTTAAACTTATACCATATGAAGTGGCTCCAAACTATTGAAGAAAATGGGGTATGAAGGAAAAGGCTTGGGCGTTAATGGCCAAGGCATTGTCAATCCCATCAAAGAAGAAGAATTACCCTGTCAGGTGAGACTTGGGTATGTCAGAAAGGAAGTTGGGGAATGCACTGAGACAGTGAGTGAACCACCAAGAACAGATGATGAGAAGCCCTCATTAGTTCTTTCTAAGTCAATAGAGGAGGTAAAAGATGTTGATTTCCTTTCAATTTCATCGTCACATAGTATTATTTCTGTTGGATATTTGGAGATCCCAATTACAAGGACAAACATGAGGCTCCTTACCAAGATGAGGCACGAGGAGGAAAAAGAACTTGGTGTTAATAACCAAGGCATAACTCAACCATTGGAGGTTGTGCAGAGACATCAATTTGCAGGCTTGAGATACACCGAGGGATAATTCTCAAAGGTGTAAGATGCTTCTGAGACATCATCGAAACCATCAAGGAAAGAGAATGACGGGATCACACCCCATCATCCCATGGCAGTGCCCATTGCAGGGAAAGAGCTAAGGCAAGCTCTCATCGCCATACTTACACCAGAGACAACAAGGAAAGGTACAGTCACTCTCCATATCCGAATGCTCATTTCGGTTATAATCATGTTGTTAATGATGAACGTAAAACATGGCATCGAAAAAAATGTACCTTTTGTGGATTACATAACCATACATTTTCTAAGTGTTGAAAAATAATAACAGCACAGAAAGGAGGAGGCATGAAAGACCCTCTCAACAGCAGGCAAAGAAACATGTTAAGAAGATCTGGAGGAAGAAAATGTATTGTAGTCATTGCAACAAAGGTAGCCATCAAGGAGCCACTTGTTGGAGGCTCCATCCAGAGCAGCACCTGAAAGACAAAGTGTCGGTGCATGAACCAGATGAAATGACTGTTTGACAAGTAAAACCACCACAAGGAGGTCCCATTCACATTGATAAGTGAAAAATGGTTTCTAGATATGCTAGCTTGTCATGGTTGTACTTTTGTAAATCATTTGTTGCATTTTAAAATGTAAAAGTGATGATGTGTTTTCCATCACTTGTTAAGCAACAATGATGTCTGGTCTTATTTTGTGTTGCAAGATAAACTGTGAAAGTGATTTCGCGTTTCCATCACTTGTCAAAGCAAAAATAGTGTTTGGCCTTATATTTGTAAATCATGTGTTGCAGTGATGATGTGATTTCCATCATTTGTTGGAGCAACAATGACATGTTGGCCTTGCTTTCATAGCTGGGGGTATTGTTTCCATTTCGATGTAAACTTAACCACCCAGTATGTGTTATAAACTCATGGCAAGTATGGGATGCTTGGGTCATTAGTTGGTCATGTAAGAAAAACATGTAATTTGCAAAATAATGTACTACAGGTTGTAGAGGTTGCAGGTGTCGGCTCATCACTTAGGCTCCGAAGAACAAAGGTGAAGGAGATGGAAGCGATACCTTTTCAGGACACTTGTGATGCAAACAAGGTATAGAGAAGATGCAGATTATTTTTCATGCTTTTGGAGGACCAAAAGCTCCTCAGTGGGGAGGATTGATCCAGGTGGCTCCAGGGACACACATATGACAAAGAGGGCTTATGGAAACTCGGAAATCAAAATGATCAGAATGCTTTCGAACCAGGACCAGAGAATAGATCTCGCTGTCCTAATTGCAGTGGTGCAAATGGTTTGTCAATCCGAGCTCATATGGGGGAGATCGAACCAGTTAAAGTTTTAGTCAAAGTTGGGCTATAGGGTAGGTTTAAGTGTCTTACAATTTGACCAACCCCAAGGCATGAAACCTAGCTCCCAAAAATGGTCAAAATTGTGGCCTCATTAAATTGCCCAATATCCCTTATTTTCTAAAGATTTGAAAATCACCCCTATTTTAATAAAAAATAAAAAAATAAAAAATAATTTTGGGGTGGCAAGCCACCAATCCCACCACCCCTCCCCCCAACCCCAACCAACATATCACAAATAATAATTAAAATTGGCCGATGGGCCATGACCCCCATTGGGCCCCCCAACCCAACTCCAACTGAACCATACATTAAACATAAGATTACATGGGGTGGGTGGGCCACCTCCGGTGGACCCAGCTCACACCCAACCCATACGATGACATCGCATTTAAGGGAGGTCGGTGGGTATCAAGCCCGTGCTAGCCATGTGGGCTGGCCTGCCACAATGCGGCGACCCCATGTTACACTCCAACAACCAATACACCAACCAAACATTAATTCCCCCCATTTAATCCAACGACCCAATCCATCTAATACGAGGTGTTGTGGGAGTTAAGGGGCGGGATGCCCAATGCAGACTTGGCCCCAAAACAAACAAAAAAATAAATACATGCGGTGTTATAAAAAAAAGGTTTTATTATATATGGCGGGGGTAGGATTTCATCCCTCGACCTCCACGCGCCTAATATGGTGACTTAATCACTGGGCCAACAACCTTGTCATTGTTTTATCCACCCAAAATTTCATATAAACCCAACATTTGCACAGTGCGCCCAAGCATGGAGGTCCAAGAGAGTGCACAGAAATCGAGGCGAGACAATTTTTAATTAATTTATTTGCAGGTGTAACCATGAACCTAAGAAAAACACAGGTGGAACCATGACTGGGTGAAATTCTTAGGAGGGTGAAATTTTTGCAGTGTCCAAATTGGACAAATTTTATGTCGATCTTACAACTCTCAGTGACACGAACCCAATGGTGTAGTCATTTTCCTGATCTGAGTAGCATATTTACAGATGACTCGGAGGAGTGAATCTTTGAGGAATCTAGGGGAATCTAAAAGATTACTTAAGCCCCAGATTTCCACTTTCTCAGAATTCATAAATTTGACAGTCGATTTTGCACTATTCAACGCCACAAATCTGATGGTGCATTTAGATTTTCCATTTTCTCATTTCATTTTTTGGCTGCTTTTCTAAGTGGAGTGCAGGTATCAGCATTCAATGTCTAAGCAGTCATTCCATGAGATTCGACACCGCGAGATTGATGGTACGACCAGCTTCAGCAATTTGACATCCTTTTCTTCAGATGGCCTCATGATGTGAGGTATATGCAGTGTCTTCATGTACTTCTTTTGCTATGCATTCTGTTGTACAGATCCCTGTTTTGATGTTTGATGTGGGATCTTGTTTCTTACTTTTCTCATGATTCCTGCTTGATGTGATGCGAAATCATTTGTGGGATGTACTTGTTGTCATGATTCGTCATGTTTTATTTGAGATCTCTTTGTCATCATGTTGATGGACACTCATGTTGCCTCCATGTATGATTGCATTGAAATCCCTTTGATGCATGTTGGCGGGATGTTCATTATCATCATGCATGAGTTCAAGTCATACTGATAGGATTCCTTTTGAATGAGAGTTATTGTAGCGGAACATCTCTTGGAGCCACTCCTACGTGAGGGAATTTTCCTTGTATGATAGCGACATCACCTCTTATGTACATCAGCACTATTGATAGCACTTAATGTAGCAGCCTACACTATCTTAACATCGGGGCGTGGAGACATAGTCCCTCCTAGACGAACTTCGTTATCAACGGCTTATGTTTTCATGTGTTGATGAATGTCATGTTATTCTTCTTTACAACATGTAGATGTATTCATTTATGTTCTTTTAACAATGCAATTTAACACACCACGAAAGTAAAAGGTCTTGGAAGGGTCCTTTGTCACATCCAAATCCGGATCAATGGCCTTCTTCACCATAGTTAACATTCACATCGCTATTTCTACATCATCCTTTTCAACTATTGTTGATACACTACCTTCTTCAACTTCGTCAACTATAGCACATAATACTCATAGACTTACTAAAGGCTTAATAACAGTTATGAGCAACCTTAATATATAGGAATTGCTAATGAGCATGGCCTTTTCTATGCCATAAATATCAAGGATAATTTGTATCCAATTAGGTCGAGGAGGCACTTGCAAAGAATCTAATACCAAATGTGACCTAGCCATATTTAACTTCAATTATTCTAATGGGTGAAAGTCCTAGAGATGCATTAAGAGTGGAAAAAAATGTATTGTATGAGTAACTTGGTGTTCAAAGAAACATACTCTATGTAAGAGCTAATGGAGTTTTCTATTGAAAATGGGGTAAAACTACATTCCTTTGATGAGATTATAACCTTTGTAAGTGAGTATAATCATGCAATAATAAGCAAAGAAACCACAAGCACTAGGTACAAGGCAACCTCAGAAATACCATATTTGTAGAAAATTTATGGCATACAAGAGAGGATACCATATGCAACCATGAAAGATATGAAAGGAACATTAATGGAAGAATGCTTAAAGTTTTCAACAATATTTCCATGTCGGGAGGGCAATGTTTCAACAAAGAATCATAGAGTTCAAGAAGATTTAGTGTGCAACTATGATTTGGTGGAAGGCCATTGAGAAAGCTCAAATTTAATTTTCTCAACACATTTGGATTCTAGAAAATGATAGTTGAAATTTGTAAAATGACTTGTTCCATTTAATCCTTATGCAATGGCCATCTACATATGTTATAGACATTTTTGTGCCTCGCATCAGGGAGCATGGAATGTCGATAATTACAGGGATCCTCAGTCCCTAAACATGTTGTTCTTACCCCTAAAAGAACAAGGTCATCAAACAACAGAACTTCCAATCAGTTCTCCACCTGAAAACACTTCAAAACAGGCTTATTTTGGATCATGTTAGCTGCTTAACTGAGCTTCTGCGCTGTAATGTAACTGTCCCACTCTGTACCTGCGCTGGAAGTAAAAAGTAATGAAGGCTACCTGCGCTGGGCGAGATTGGCCAAGTGGCACAGTCATCCTGCAAGGTGTCAACTGCCCAGGAAGCTTCCAAACTGACACTTGGTTCATCAGATTCGCCTTGTGATGAGTAAGAGGTACTTGATCACCATGTGTAACCAAGGATCTCCAAGTGGACTCAAGAACTGAAGATTAACTGAAGAGGGAGAGGACACAAGGCAGCTTCATGTTAGTCTCAAGCTGACTCATCCTCTCTTCTTCTCTCCTATATATAGAGCTCTTCTATGAGGTCTAAGGGGGCTGGAATTTTGTATTAAGCAAGGAGGTGCTGTTGGATTACAGTTAGAGCTATTGGGTGATTGTTTTACTAGAGGTGAAGAGGAGAGTTCTTGCTGCTGGGGAGGTGCTGCTGGATTGGAGCCATCATTGGTTGTAACCTTCTCAGAACCCTGTTACTTTCTATCAATAAAGTTTTGCATGTTCTCCTATATACTTGTATTACATAGATGTTTTGTGTTTACAAGTATATTTGATGCACCCTAATCCATGTTTCAGTTATGAGTACATGTATCTTGTAGTTTGCTCTCTTGTTTTGTGCAGGATCTGTGTGTAGCTGGACCGGCTGAGAGAGCAAGAAGCTGGGAACGAGATACAAAGAGAGAAGGACAAGGATCGACTAAGCGAAAGACACCAGGTTGGTTGACCTTCTTTTCATTCTCTCTGTATTTTCATAAAGTGGAACATCAAAACTTTACTTTCAGTTGTTGCTAAAGACTGTCACCTTTAGAGTAGGGATAGGGTCATCCGCGTCGGATACTTTTCCCCACAACAAACTGGCGACTCCGCTGGGGAGCCTAGTATCTTGTTGGTGTTTGTAGTATTTTGCTATTCATTTCTTGAAGAAAAGAGTACCAAATCGAAAAGCTTTTGACTATATCAAAAGCGAAGTAGAGGGACTGCTACTCTTACTCTTTGCTGAGCAGATTCAAGATTTGAAGAGCTTATCTACAAAAGAATCTTTACTCTTTGTGATAGATCTTCATCCTCTTGATCATCCCTTAGCCTGTACTTGACCTATAGCTTTTTATTTCAGCAAAAACAGTGCATTTTTGAGCTTTTTATGACCCGGAAAACTTTGTAGACGAAACTCTCGTGAGTCAGTGCAGGCTGTACACAGGCAGCCTGCATTACAGCGCAGGTACTCCCTTCGGGAACTGCGCTGAGAGTAGAATTGGCAGACTAGAACCTGCGCTGGTCCAGTTAGCCCTTGTCTTGCTCAGTCTTCCTTTTGTGTCTTGGCCCTGTTTGCACTTGTTTTTGGCTGATTGCTTGCTGGTTATTGTACTTGCTGTAAGCCACTTCTCCTTGACATTATTCCACCTCAGTTGTGTGATGAAACTGTGAATGTTCTTTCAGTATTTCTTGTTTCAGTTACAGTTTCCCATTGTGAAAAGCGAACCAGTATAGTTGTGGCCTCTTAGATCCTGAACTGTAAAAGTGTCTGTGTGATCTTATGAGCTAGTTTCATTACTGTTCATGGCTGTTTGAGTTTGTTTGCTTTTCACTTTATGGTTTGAATTCATATATTTTTGGTGTTGAAACAAGTACCTGTAAAGCGTCTTTTCATTTTAGAAAAACTGGTTTGTTTACGCTGTAAATTGAATTCAAAAATCATACAACAGTTTTCCTTTTGTCTACATCAACATTAAAGGAAAAGAAAAGAAATACATGCATCTTGCATTTGCATTTTGATAAGTTTGGGTGTCTGATCTAGGAGAAAGTGCATTAGTTTGTGCTTGGTGCTCTGTGTGGAAAGATATTGTTTTTCTCTCCCCTCAGTAGTTAGTATTTTCAAAGCTAAAAAGATTGTGAAAGCTTGCTTATCATTTTAGCTGCATTTAGGAATTTGTACCAATACATCTCGTGGTGATCCTGAAAGACAAACTGATAAACAAGATCAACTTAAAATATATTGAATGAATCTAAAAACGCATTGTAACATAACGCTCACAATAGAGGTCTAGGTAGAGACGTGTTCCGGCGTCGTTAAACGTAGTGACTGTCGATCTCTACGAAGGTGGGTGATTCCTCCTGAGGGACGATAGCACTAATACAGATTTGAGCTCCCGCGTACCGTCGCGTATATTGGGAGACCCCTATAGGAAATTATCCTTTATCCTTAGGAAGCCGTGTCGACCGCCCTACTGATCGCAATGCAGTGAACACTGCATTCATGAAGATCGACCACCCGTACCGTAAAACGTATTCTGTGGTTTCGCGAAAGGTTTGGCACACCCTCTGCCTAGATCTCCAGAGCAGTTTCTTTTGGCTCTTTTCAAACTCTATAATTGAAAAGGTCCAACCGAGCATTTGTCACTTCGGGCTCGTTAATACATCGAAGGCGACTAGAGTCATCTTTAGCTTTTTCTCGACTCTTAAAACATGAAAAAGCAAAGTTGTGTCTAAAAGCGTCTAATAAAATTCATTCAATACGGAAACATAATTCCCCTTTTTGTATTTTAGTTGATCAAGTAATCCGCAACCGTGGAGGAAAGTCAATTAAAACCTCGTCGTTCAGGGAGGCTTGCGAGTCAACCACCTTTGTCTCCGGAACCGAGAGTAGTACGGGCAAAGCGATCTCGCTGGACCAGGTCAAAATCTCCTTTTAAAGTTAGAACGGAAGTTCCAACAACATCTGAGATTCTGGTCACTCCCAATATTTCTGGAATCCCTGCCTCTATTGAAGAAGTTCAACAGCAACAGAAGGACAGTTGTACTGATCCTAGTCTGAAAACAAGTACTTGCATAACTGAGCCAGTTCCATCTGAAACCGGTCCACAGAGTCTTATTGTTCAAACAACTGTCGCTGTCGAAGCAACCCCTTCTTCGGTACCAGAAATCTATTACGGACCTGACGGTCTGCCTCTTCCTCCTGGTCTGATTGCAATAGAAGAAATCGTAGAGGACCAGCAAGCAAATACTCCAATTCATTTTGGAGTAGGTACCACTCTTTTTCCTTCTGCATCAGAAGTTTGTCTATCGCCATCAGAAGTTCCTGAAGAATTGTTAGGAAGTTTATTGGATAGACTTAAAATGTCTGAACAACCGTCGACATCTAGAACTGTGCCAAACGACACAGCGACAACAGAAGCTCCTGCTGCCATTCCAACGATGTTTGCCGGCATACCAGCCGTCCCGACTAGCTCTCATCAGCTAGAAGGAGTCCACCCAGGGACTATTATGACAACTTGGTCTGTTCCAGTTTGTTCTTCCGGTATAATACCCGGTAATTCTTATGTTGAAACTAGACAAATTGATCCCTTTGGGAATCATTTTGGGCCATCCAGTCCTCAAAGGCCATCTACACCCTTGAGCTCCAAATTGTTACTGTATGGGGGGCAATATGCCCTTTCACTTCCCCTTTCGGGGGGATACCCATACGGCAGTTTTCAACCACATTCAGGTTTGACTGAAGTAACGACGAGTGGTTGGGTACCTATGTTACCTCAACAACCAAGAGTTGTATATTCCATGCAACAGTGTGTACCTATGTCTAGTATCCCGACGACGCCAGCAATTGTAACCGTGTCGCAAGTTCAATCGATGCCTGTTGTATGTCAACCCCAAGTTGTAATGCAACAGCCTATTGACCCTGCAACACAACCACAATCGCCAACTGCCGAGACGACACAGATACAAACGGGGACCATAACCCCGCACCTTGGTCCGTCGGTTAGTGTCGCACAACAAAACATGGCTTCACAACCAAGGATGGTGCAATACCAACAACCTCAGTTTCAACAGGTGTACCAAGGATCTGAGCAACAGATCTTTGTGAATAGTGGGCAACCCTATATTCAGAACGGGTTAAATCAACCACTTTACAGTGGCCAAGCCCACCAGCCATATCAGTCATATCAACATCAGTTGCATTATGCTGGTGTGCAAAGGCCTACTGCTCAGGCGATTCCATCATATCCAGGGTACGCCTCGTCAAACCTGAATCAACAGTTGCCATTCGTGGCGACCTTAGAATTACCAGATTTACATCGTTTGACAAACGATCCAATCGCCTATGCCCATTGGTGGCCAGCGATTCCTCACAAACTTCCTTCGGACATTCCTAAATTCAATGGAAATCTGGGCGAAGACCCGTCGAATCATGTGATGACATTCCATCTGTGGTGTTCGTCGAATACCTTGAATGATGATTCGATAAGGCTTCGCCTTTTCCAGAGGACATTGACTGGTCCGGCGGCCAAATGGTATATTGAATTACCTAGAGCCTCTTTCGACAATTTTAGTTCCCTAGCCACGACTTTCTTAACACACTTTCAGTTACCTATAAGGTACGAAACTGGAACAGAGATTTTGACCAATTTCAAGCAGACAACGGCCACACATATATCTGATCATATACATGAGTGGCGTCGTCGTCGCAGAATGGTAAAGACCTATGTTCCAGATCAGCTATTAGCTGAGTGGTTTATAAAGTCGCTTCTGCCGGCAATTACAGAAGATGTGGCCAAGGGAGGCGTCGTAACAGAGGAGCAAGTTATTGCTTGTGCTCAATATTTGGACTTAGTGTATACTCAGTCAGGCACGCTCTATGATAAGATACTTGATGCCCCCAGACCGGAATTTTCAATCCCTCCTCCTCCCGGATCGAACAGTGACTCTCATGCCGGTGATGGCGTGATTGGAACTGCAAACGCTAAGTCGACAAGGGATTCGAATAAGAAAGCCCGTAAGACTTCGAATCAAAAAGCAAATCAAGAGATTCTTGCTTCAGAGGTAAACGCTGTATCTACGGATAAAGACAAAAACTCCAATCAACCAGGAAGCAAGAAGAAACAAAACAAAGGGAAGAAGAAGAATCAAGGTGGATCATCCCCTCAAAAAACTTCTTCAAACCCTCCTGGGCAAAAGAAACAATTTCCTCCATGTCAAATATGTGATGAAAATCATTCAACAAAGAACTGTCCGTTCAAAGCTGAGTTAAAGAGGTTCCTAAAAAGTTCCCAAACTTCAGCTGTGTTGACTGATCCGTTTCCCGCCCCAGGTCAAAATATGGTTGATAGTGGAAATGCTTCCCCGTCTCAAGTGCTTATGTTGTCGGTTTCTAAGCAAAGTGATGCTCTGATCTCGACTAGGAATAAAGATTATGGGAATCCGCTGGTGTCGAACGACAAAGGGAAAGATCAACCCAGTAGTTCGACAACGACTTCGGCAGAAGTTGTACCCCCCCTCACACATGAATTAACAATAAAGCCGCCTAAGGGAGTAGTCCACAAGTCGACATTCAACCCTCGCGCTAGAGCGGCGCAACACTATAATATAGTGGAGGATTTGGCCCAATCGCCATCTGCTATGTCAACTCTTGAGGTACTACAAAATTGCCCATCCCAAAGACAGGCATTGTTATCAGCAATTGGTGGAGTGGATCCTAAAGATTCCAATCTTGTATCCTTTGATCACAAAGGATATGATCCTCAGTTACCAGCGCAATTAGCTTTCCTTATTCAAGTGAAAGCACTCAACAAAACTGTTCATAGAACGATTATTGATGAGGGTGCATCGACATGTATCATGTCGATGAGTTGCTGGAAAACTCTTGGATCTCCAACCTTGTCGCGATCTTCGACGACATTGAAAGCATTTGACGGTAGGTCGTACACTCCGTACGGTATCCTAAATAACTTTAAGGTTGAACTAGGAGGAAAAACAGTAGAGATTGATGTTGAAGTCATTGATGGCAATCTTGACTATAACATCCTACTGGGAAGACCATGGATATATGCCATGGCAGCTGTAGTGTCGACATATTTTAGGAAGATCGCATTCCCATTTGAAGGAGGGATTACGATCGTCGACCAACAGAATTTCCTCCCTAATGGTTCACAAGTTACTGGAAGCATTCCCCTGATCCATGGGAGCGACCATTCGATAAAAGATATCGGAGTAGGCTTGCTAAAAGATCCCACAATGATGGGAACTTTCGCGTTGCCACCTCCTTCCCATATAGTGGATATCCCGTTTGTAGCAACATGCAACATGGTATCTTCATCGAAGGTCGCAGAAGACAAAGTCGTCATGGATCATCAAGTGGTATTGCCTCCTAGCCCCATTGAGATATTGTAGCAATCAATGTTTCGGGCATGGGAGGTGAGCCCAAATGAACGCTCGTCAAGCGTTTGGGTAGATAGGTCCGAAGAATATGGTACCCCATTAGATCCATGGTCAAAAGTTCATGGGACTGACGAAGGAATCTTACAATCAATGATGATTGAGGGGACACCATGGAATGATAACCACCATCGTTCCCTTCTTCCAGAGTGTGAAGAAGAAACTCATCACGACCTATATCACCCTTCAGTATTTGAATTCCTAACAAATACTGTAAATACGGTGGATTCAGAGAGAAACCTATCCAATATTGAAGAGACTATAGCCATAAACATCTCGACAAAATCTGATGTTGTTGAGAATATTCATGTCGGCAAAAGTTATTCCCCTTCAGAACTGGAAATATATAGTGCTCTCTTTCGCGAATTTAGAGATGTCTTTGCATGGTCATATGATGAAATGCCAGGCATTGACTCGAGCATAGTTGAACATGAAATTAAAATGTATCCTGATGTCAAACCAGTAAGACAACGGCTTCGGCAGGTACATCCGAAGAAAGCCGCTGCCGTTAAGGCGGAAGTTGAAAAACTCCTCCATGCTGGATTCATCTACCCGGTTCCTCTAACCGATTGGGTATCAAATATTGTCCCTGTTATGAAAAAACAAGGGACGATAAGAGTGTGCGTCGACTATAGGGATGTAAACAAAGCCTGTCCAAAGGACAACTACCCTACACCCTTCATCGACCAGATAATTGATGAATGCGCCGGATGTGAAATCTTTTCCTTTATGGATGGATTTTCCGGGTATAATCAAATAAATATCCGCCCACAGGACCAGTCTAAGACTGCATTCATCTGTCCGTGGGGCACATTCGCTTATCGAAAATTACCCTTTGGTTTAAAGAACGCAGGGGCGACGTTTCAGAGGGAAATGAATTATGCCTTCCATGACATCAAGAACATTGTTCAACCTTATCTCGACGATCTTCCGGCTCATTCGCGGAAGCGGACTGATCATCCGCGGCATTTGAGAGCAATATTTCTACGTTGCCGACATTATAAGATAAGACTCAATCCGCACAAGTGTGTGTTTTGCGTCGGTTCTGGTCGTTTACTTGGCTTTGTTGTCTCTAAGGATGGGATTCGTCTCGACCCCTGTAAGGTTCAGGCGATCATTAATTTGCCTCCACCTTCAAATTTGCTTCAGATTCAGAAACTCCAAGGGAAAGCAAACTTTCTGAGGAGGTTCATTCCAAATTACGCAGAACTTGCCAAAGGTTATACTCGTCTTTTGAAAAAGGATGTACCCTTTGTCTGGGACCAGGTTGCGCAAGCTTCCTTTGACGCTCTGAAAGATTGTCTAGTAAGAGCATCATTAATGTACGCCCCAGACTATCAAAGAGATTTTAACCTGTATCTAGCTGCAGCAGATACGACCATTGCGATGGTCTTAGTGCAAGAGGTCGATGGAATTGAACATCCTATTTATTATTTAAGTAAAAACTTAAATGATACAGAAAGTAAATATTCCTATGTTGAAAAACTAGCGCTTGCTGCTGTTCAAGAGATTCAAAGATTTCGACATTATGTCCTCTTTAGGAAAACTACCGTTTTGTCAGATTGCAATCCCATGACATATATACTGTCGCGACAGTTGCTTGGGGGCAAATATTCAAAATGGATAGCCATCCTTCAAGAGTTTGATTTAGATTTTGTAAAATCCAAATCGAAGAAAGCTCTAGTTTTCGCGGAATTATTGTGCGATCTCCCATCGTCGTCCAACGATGAAACATCAGAAGAGTCAATCGTGGATGAAAATTTGTTTCTGATATCAGTAAGCGATGAGTGGTATGGAGATATCATTGTTTATCTCCAAACCCAAAAATTTAGGCCTAATACCTCACACTCGGAACGGAAACGTATACGATACCAATCAAAAGATTACATGATCGTCGGTGATACACTTTACCGTCGTGGCGTCGATACGATTCTGAGGAGGTGCCTTACCCATGAGGAGGCCGAAAAAGCCCTGAATGATTGTCATTCAGGCGCGTGCGGGGGGCATCAATCTGGATATGCAACAGCACAAAGAATCTTACGAGCAGGACATTTTTGGCCAACTATGTTTAAAGATTGCATAATAGCTGTTAGAAGTTGCCATGCATGTCAGATCTTTGATAGCAAAACCAGAAGACCGCCGGCACCCTTACAGCCGATAGTTGCTGTTGGGCCCTTCGCCAAGTGGGGCATCGATTTCATGCAATGTAACCCCACCTCGACCGGGAGGCATGGGTATATTATAGTCGCCGTTGACTATTTTACCAAATGGGCCGAGGAGATGCCTACATTGGATAACACTGGTGAAACAGCTGCCCTTTTCTTTTTCAATCATGTAGTCGCCAGGTTCGGCGTTCCGCAAGCTATAGTGACAGATCATGGATCGTATTTTCGCAATCACATGATGGTTGAGTTAGCTGCCAAACTAGGGCTATCGCACGACAGCTCTACCCCGTATTATCCACAAGCCAACGGACAAGTTGAAGCAATCAACAAAGTCCTGAAGCGTATGTTGCAAAGGATGATAGGGGTTCACAAGAGAAGATGGCATCTAATCCTGTACTCAGCATTATGGGCTTACCGAACCTCGGTAAAGAACGCCACTGGGTTCACGCCATTCCAATTGGTGTATGGCCTGGAGGCAGTCTTACCGATCCAGTGTGAAATTTCGTCTCTTAAACTCGCAATTGACCTCCTCCCCGGAACCTCAGAAGAAGAGGCTCGTTTCCTGGAATTGATCCAGTTGGATGAAAACCGTCGTGATGCCGCTTTGGCAAACAAGGCTCATAAGAAACGAGTCAAAACACAGTTTGACAAGAATGTCAAACCGCGCAACTTCTCTGAGGGTGACTTGGTTTTGCTTTACGACCAAGAATCCGATAAATTAGGAGCAGGAAAATTTCAGTCCTTATGGATGGGTCCCTATATTGTTAAAAGGGTGTTAGCAAAAGGAGCCTACGAGTTAATGGATTATGATGGAATACCACTGGCGCAACCCCGTAACGGGTTGTATCTCAAGCGTTACTATGCCTAAATAGTAACCTGAGTGCTTTTGTTGTATTTTGTTTTCGCTAAAATGTTTGTTTCGGTAGTAATCCACCCTTCTCGTTTGTTGCAGATGTCGAATTATTCTGATACATATGTGGGATATGCCGACGGAGCAAGTCGTAGTACGCGGAATTTGTCCTCCGCTGCCTGGGCCATTTTTGATCCAAGCGGCGAGTTAGTGAGTTTCAGAGGTGTGTGTATTGGACGGTCAACAAACAATATCGCTGAGTATAGTGCGTTGATCGAACTCCTCTCTGATACCATTGCTCATGGTATACGCTGACTAATTGTTAGGCTAGACTCACAACTTGTGATACTACAACTCACTGGTATATATTCAGTCCGCAATCCAGCTATTTATCGTATGTTTCTAAGAGTTAAGATTTTGGAAAGAGAGTTTGATTCATTTCAATACCAACATATTTCCAGAAACTTGAACACATTAACAGATTCATTGGCAAACTATGTATTAGATAGACATTTACAACATATATAAAAAGAGATGCATCGGTGCTATGCAAGTGGATCACAAATAAACTGAAATAAACTCCGAAAATCAAAATATATAAAGCTGTTTATAGTTTGTACATAATGTGCTGTAATCAAAACAAAATTGGTCATATGACCTAGAACTCAAAAAGATTCTAGGGGGCACCCTAGCCTAGTGGTGCTCATGAAAGTACGTCACGGTCTGTGCGATCATGCGCAAGAGACGAGTCCATCGTCTAGGTACGCCAATGGTGTGCCGCTGCAACTGTAAAGGTAACTCGTCAATCTGTACATCAGGAAGACCACGAGTAAGGCTCTCAACCTGCTCCTGCACAGCTGCAAGTATCTCAGTATCACCAAGGTCGCGAATAACAACTCTCCTAGCAGGCTCTGCTGCTGGGGCAGCAACTGGCGATCGTGGACGAGCTACTGGACGAGCAGGACCAACATCTGCATGTACCCAAGAGTTTGATCAGTTTTGAACAGTAAACATCATGAATAAAAACAATAAACAGTGATATGGTCAGAGATTTTACCAATAGCGCCCCATTGCTCGCCATCCGGAAGCACCAAGTCCGGATCACCTCGGTAGTCCATACCCACATATGGATACTCAGAAAATGCCATCTCCTGACGCTCGAACCACCTAAAGAAGGACTCAGTGAATGTAATATGAGGTTGACCAGCATGCCGGGACATATGGTCAACCCACCTCTGCATGCGTGGCTCGGTCGGAGAAGGCACATCGAGCAAGATGTACTGAGGTTGCATCAATGGGATTTTCTCCAAGACAAAGGCAGTGAGAATAGAACCAAATCCAAAGTTCTTCAGCCCCCCGTCCTTTACCTTGGTCAATTGACTTTTCATCTGGATAAGTACTGCATCACACCAGTTAAACACTTTCGGTTGGAGACACTCCAAGGCGTGCTGCATATAAGATCTGTTGGCAACATGTAAAGCTGCGCTACCGGCCATCCTACCAATAGTAAACAGAATGGACCTGAGAGACCTGTCAGTGATGTCACGGATATTGATCTTGCCGTCTTTGCTCGGTTGTGAACCTTCCCGGCAATACTGATGGATATAGTCTCTGGTGGAAGTAGTCCCTCGAGCCGTACCTGACAAAGAAATGGGAGCACCCCGCCTTGACAACCCAGTCAAGAAGTACATGTCCTCTATGGTCAAGGGGAAGGACTTCCCCCTAATCTGGAATACTTGGTTAACAGGATCCCAAGCATCAAGCATATACTGCAGTAAAGAAATCTGTGCTCTCATGCTAGAGATACGGAAGAACTTCAGCAGGCCACAGTTCCGAAGCGCGTTCACCGTGACTGGGTCATGGAGTGCAACCATGTCCTCTGCTTCATGTTCTCGTTCTCGCCATGTAAGGGACATTTTGTTCAAATTTCCCTACAATCAAACAAGAGAAAGAGTAAGTTCCTGATTTTGATGAAAATCTGGCGAAAAATCATCAAAAAACTCATGCAAAATCAGCTGTTTTAGGCCCAGCGCAGGCAGAGAGTCTTCCCCCTGCTCTGGAACTCAGTCTGCCTTGAGGCTGCCTGAAATACAGCGCAGATTTCGAAAGGGGAACCTGCGCTGATGCCAGGGCGCCCTAATGGAACCCCTGGGGCCCAGAAACTCTGAAAAACATGCATGAAACTGAAAAAGGAAACCATGAAAGTGAAGGGCTAAGGTTTAGCTCCTACCTGGTCCAAACGGCGCCGAAAATCGTCCACAGAATCTCCCGGAATCAGCTGGTGAAAATCAAGGAAGAAGAGGCACCTCCAGAACTCCAACAAGCAAAATGCAAATGAAATGGTAAATGAGAGGTAAAAACCCCTTTTTATGACTTTTTACATAGTTTAAAGTTAAATATTAGGGTTATAATCTCGTTTTCATGCAAATATTGTCCATTTCTAACAAAATTTGTTGCAGCAATTGAAGATGAAGTACCACATTTGAAAAGAGAAAAGCTAGTAAAAGTAAAAAATGGAATTTGACCATGAATCGAGCAGTTTTACCACGGAATTTATGCTCGTTAAAAAATAGAAAAGTGTGAGCAGAGTTTTTCGCCAACGTTCAAGCTCATTAAAAAATGAACCTATCTCGGTAAATAACCATTGCAATCGTAAATTTATAAGCCTTAAAAGACTTGGTCGTGTTTTCATCCATCACCTCCATTTTATTTGGCCGATCGTTCACCCCCATATGTGTGTTTACCTATTTTGAGGAACAGCTGCGAAGAGTGATTTCACCTAGCCATCCTTGTGACACTACCGTGATTGGAAAATTCCAATTTGTACCTGGAATCAGTTGCTATCCCTGTTTATCACTCGTTCCCCAAAAGACGAGTCTTCTTTGAGCTCTTTTCACTGACTCGTAAAATATGAAAAGTTTGCCGAGTTTTGGCCTTTTAGCTCGTTAAACGACCGAAAGCTATCCCTCCTCTAGATTTTAATCTTTTTGGACCCGAGGGATTATTACACAAAAAGATCGAGCGCTTGTCTTGTTCGGCTCGTAAAAGTACCGAACAACCATCCCTTCTGTATTGTTTTATACTTTTTCGGACTTAAGGGATTAGATGACGAAAAAGGAATTTCGGAGTTAACTTTCTGTACCTTTTCAGACTCTCTAAAAATGAAAAGGACCGAGTTTTCATTGTCGTTAGACTCGTTAAAATGATTAAATAGCGACAAACTTGTCTTTAGACGAGAACGAGTTTCCCTATCGCTAGGCTCGTTAAATCATAGCGATGGGCTTGCCCGAAGGGCAGGTTATAGAACAAGCATATGTTATCCTCCTCAAGCTTGACAAAAATAAAGAGGTACTGGTCAGAAATGACTGGGGAAAAATTGGGAGAACATCAAAGTTTAAAGGTAGCAAGTCACTCTTGAACATGACACTTTTCCTCCGTACCACATCGGGTTGGGTTGTTTCATTCACCGGTCTCATCACCATGGTCCTCGCCACACCATCCACATTTGGGGTAATGCTACCGATCCATCGCATCAGTGTCGTTATATGTTCAAGAGGGGTCATTCTGAAAGTGTCAACCGTGTCCCATCCACTACCATACATTATCCTTCATCCATTCATGATCGCCACCCTGAATCATATTTCACAGTTTGTTTTCGCCTCCACTAAAATCATTAGCTCCGTTCCGTGTCATTGATGTGGGATTCATTAAGGCCCTCCCTTGACGGATCGCTTCTTGTCGACTTCAGCTCATTATCCAAGAAGTTGATCTAGGAACACCCCCATCAGTACTTTGAAGCTTGCATGCCTCAATGGCAAGTTTCTCACTTCCGGCGACAGGTATACATCAATGACCTTCGACCAGAAGATTTTGCATGGCGTTCGACGCCAAGTCCTTTATTCACGCCACGTGAATTGTACTGCAGTACCTTGAGGGTCATCGTCATTATTGGTGATTCCTCTCGCGCTTGTTAACGGTTTTCATTATTGACCGGTAATCAAGCGATGTCTTTCCATGTTCGACTTCAGCGCAATTCTCACATGGATCGACTTGTACGTAGAGTGAAGATCGAACGAGTGTGAAGACCCCGGATCTAGTTTCATCCATCCAGGCTGCGATATATATTCAGGAAATATAAAAGCATTTGCCATGTACATCATTGCAGCAGATGATCATCCTATTCAAAGGATGATAATTTCAGCAGAAAATTATCAGTCTATCTTCAGACGATCGTCTGTCATATGTACCAAAATGTATTTATAGAAAGCTGAGCATGGGAATGTCTGCCTCAGCTAGATCATGAGAATAATGATGAATGAAAAATAATGTATTGTATTGTATTGTATTACAGGGCACTCTCCTCAGCACTGGAACGAACTTCGGATCCTCTAGATAAAGCATTTCACCCAATAAACGGCCTCATACTTTAGGGGGCAACTGTTATAGACATTTTTGTGCCTCGCATCAGGGAGCATGGAATGTCGATAATTACAGGGATCCTCAGTCCCTAAACATGTTGTTCTTACCCCTAAAAGAACAAGGTCATCAAACAACAGCACTTCCAATCAGTTCTCCACCTGAAAACACTTCAAAACAGGCTTATTTTGGATCATGTCAGCTGCTTAACTGAGCTTCTGCGCTGTAATGCAACTGTCCCACTCTGTACCTGCGCTGGAAGTCAAAAGTAATGAAGGCTACCTGCGCTGGGCGAGATTGGCCAAGTGGCACAGTCATCCTGCAAGGTGTCAACTGCCCAGGAAGCTTCCAAACTGACACTTGGTTCATCAGATTCGCCTTGTGATGAGTAAGAGGTACTTGATCACCATGTGTAACCAAGGATCTCCAAGTGGACTCAAGAACTGAAGATTAACTGAAGAGGGAGAGGACACAAGGCAGCTTCATGTCAGTCTCAAGCTGACTCATCCTCTCTTCTTCTCTCCTATATATAGAGCTCTTCTATGAGGTCTAAGGGGGCTGGAATTTTGTATTAAGCAAGGAGGTGTTGTTGGATTACAGTTAGAGCTATTGGGTGATTGTTTTACTAGAGGTGAAGAGGAGAGTTCTTGCTGCTGGGGAGGTGTTGCTGGATTGGAGCCATCATTGGTTGTAACCTTCTCAGAACCCTATTACTTTCTATCAATAAAGTTTTGCATGTTCTCCTATATACTTGTATTACATAGATGTTTTGTGTTTACATGTATATTTGATGCACCCTAATCCATGTTTCAGTTATGAGTACATGTATCTTGTAGTTTGCTCTCTTGTTTTGTGCAGGATCTGTGTTTAGCTGGACCGGCTGAGAGAGCAAGAAGCTGGGAACGAGATACAAAGAGAGAAGGACAAGGATCGACTAAGCGAAAGACACCAGGTTGGTTGACCTTCTTTTCATTCTCTCTGTATTTTCATAAAGTGGAACATCAAAACTTTACTTTCAGTTGTTGCTAAAGACTGTCACCTTTAGAGTAGGGATAGGGTCATCCGCATCGGATACTTTTCCCCACAACAACATAGGCCTCAAATTTTCCTTCTCAAGAAAATATTGCTTCCAAAGAAACCCTTGACTTAGGTGCAATTCTTTTGTGTCATATCAACCACCGAATTTATAAAGTTCTCCAAAACATTAGAGGTCCAATGTAGAGACCTCTTCTCCATTATGAGCCAACAATATTTTCTCGAAGATAAATACATTTCTTTTTCTAGTCACGTGGTTGCAAAGAATGTAGTGAGTGCCAAATAACTATGCATCTCGACAATGTTGGTGTTGTAGTGGGTTTCTTTTCCTTTTTTTTTCAATTTGGCCAAACCAAATTCTAGGAGGGTTTCTTTGCATTTTTTTTTTCAATTTGGCCAAACCACATTCTATGAAAGGAGCATTTAAATAGCTGTCCCGAAGAAAATTTTCATCCTGTATGTCCTTATTAGTGACCGCTTTTTTGGAATATTTGTGAATATAAATGAGCCTCCTTGTTATGCCAACTGTAATTTTGTATCATTATAGCTACAATAGTCAATCAAAATGTCATTCTCCGTATAATAAAATAAAGAAGAAAATTAATTCACAAACAATTGTTATGGAAAGAAAAATATAAATTAAAATACAAGCCTCCCAATTGTCCAACATACTATGGAAAGAAAAATCTAAATTAAACTACAAGACTCCTAATTTTCCAACCTGGTATCCGAGCTAAGATTTGAAGATCATAACACATTGACGTTTAATCAAAGTTTGATGCTCTTTGTGATTTCATTGGCTAGTTGCGGTATATTAAACATAATTTTCGATTTCTTGTATTAAAGATGGATCTTTGAGGCTCAGATTTATATAATATTGGTTTGTTATATTCCTGAGCAAGCTTGCACAATACTATGTACTAGAGCTCAGGGATATTTTCTAACCGCATCTATGGCTCAACTTGGTTTTGATTTTGTAGCAAGAGGCTCGATATATGTATCCTGTGTCTCACATAATCAAAATAAGACTCACATTTATTATAATAACCTACACTTGTTATAATCTTCCATGGCCTGTTTAGATATGTTCTCCGTGGCTTGCTCATTACAAAGACACGATATCTTTTCTATGGCACACAAAGGACTCATGAATCAATCATACTATACTGACATCAAATTAGATGGCTCACTCTGACTACTTCTATGGTATCACAAATATCCTGTGATATTGCACCACATTATGAAGGATTTATAACTGTATGGTTGCTGTGAGATTCTGGGCATATAATACATCAACCTTACCTATTTGATGAATACCCTGATCCCAATTTTGACGTGAAGTGGCTCGGTCTCGTAGGAGAAGTAACAATGTAGTTCGCATGGCAAATTTAGATCTCACTGTGGCTTTGGTGTCACACTCCATACTTTGGCTGTGGTTTAAATTCTTTGGGATCCGCTCATAGTGGTGACTTGTTGATGGCTCGATTGTATACTTCTGTGGCATCAATAGTATTGAAATCCATATCGTGATATGGCTTGCATAATTGATAAAGAATGTGACTCGCAATGCTACAGTGGATGGGACATTAGTATACCATGGTTCGTATAAACTACATTGAGATAATATGACTTAATCAATAATGACATGTGGCAAGTATATTGAAGGATAAATTTATATGCCAGACAATTGTACATGTTACTATGGCCACTATGCATATACATAGAGTGACATATATTTGATATGCTGTGTAAAAGCTAACCTATAGATTTGATAATCATTCCTGTGGTTTTGAAGACACAAACTTGAAGTATGGATAGTCATGATAACTTAGAAGGCCTATGTGAGGAATGGCTATGATTTTGGAGAGTTATGATGAGTATGTCCTCTATGATATACTAGTGACCTTGTTTGACAATAAGACTGTGATCAATAATATGGTAGTAACTAGATGGTAATGACAATGATGGTAAATGGACAACAGTTTGGATCATCTCCAAGAAATGTGATAACTTGGTTCAAGAAAGGAATGATATCTAAAGATTGGCATAAGATCTAATTGGCAGATCAACATAGGAGAAATTGAGTCATTTGTTGAAGAATTCTTGACACATTATTTGAAGGCACATTTTCTGGAATGTGGCCAAACTTGACACTTGAAGAGAATCCATATCTTTGCAAGGAAGAAGTAAGGTAACATTTGCAAAGGTACATGTTTATTAATTTGTGTCAAGCTCATGTTGATTATTTAGAAGATGAAGGGTTTGTAAAGTCTTTAGGGTTTTGCAATTAATTTGTTGCATCTAGGGTTTGTAGATACGTGTAGTCGGCCCTTAGTATTTAGGGTTGCTAAACCCTAGATTGAATTAACCTTAGGAACGAAAAACCTAATTGTTTGTTCCCTTTAAAGAAGTCATAGCTCTTGGGCAACAAAATCTAGGGTTTGTATGAAGAATTTAGGGTATGTTGTAAAACCCTATTAAGGGTTGAATTGAATAAACCCTAGGGCATGAAATCAAAACTCTAAGGTAGAAATTTAAAAAAACCCTAACAAGGGTAAGATAAACTAATATAGGGTTTGTAATAAGAACCATAGAGCTACATCTTCTAAGAAACCTCGAAAACCCTAGATTGACAAAATTTACATCATGCTCTTATCTTTGTATATTTTTCATGGTTGTACTTGTGTGAATTGTAGGTTCATAATGAAGGTTGTCAAAATTGTAGAAGTAAGATGAGAAGGATGGAAAAATAAATCAATGAAACAATCATGATTGTTTATGACTTCTTGAAGAAGATGAGAATGATGGAAGGAAAGAATTGTAGGGACCCTGATGGATATGATGTTGAAACTTCCAGCTAAGGATGAAGTAGAATCTCATTGCAATACGGAGATAAAGAGAGAAAATAAATGTTGATTTTAGAGGAAGCAAACAAAATAATTTTATACATTGTCTAAGAAGCTATTATAATTTGATAGTTGTGATATTGATGGTTTTCTTGGGATATGACTTGTATCCCTGGTAGGATATATTGCAAAAACATGTGAAAATGATCAAAGGAAATTATTCATGGTGATACTAATCAACATCCTATGTGATCTCTTGGAGGAATTAAGAAATGCTAACTTCATGTAAGAAGGTTGATCATGACAAAAAAAATATCATGGATATGATGTTAAATCTAGCTAATTGGCTTATTCCATAAATATGTTGATTGATGATTATCATGGAGAAAGATTCTGGTACAGTTTGAAGAAATACCATGTGAGAGGAAACAAGTAAGAAAAATATTTTATCTTGATGAGAGGCCATCATGATGAGGTAACTATGATTTGGTATTGGTTATCTGGTTGGTATATGGTTTTTCTATTTGGAAGAATGTTGCAGAAATACATAATGGCAGTTGAGGTAATTGTATCTACAACTATCTGTTTTTAATTCATGAGTTAAGTGGATGGATTTTGTAATCCTTGGAGGATTATATGGTCAATGTGTCTACATCATCTTGGGATTGAAAGGTAGCAGTACAAAAATATATCATGATGTTTATATTTTAATGACAATGAAGATCACTTTCATGATTTGGAGGGAGTTATGATTAGCTTTACCTTGATTGGCTTAATATAATTCCTTTGTTGATTATGACTAGAGGAAAGTGATATGAAAGATTGATGGCCTGAACCCTGTCATAGATTGAAGAAATCTTGGCCCCATTACAAAAATCTCAATATGATGAGATGCAAGAGGAGTAGCCATGCATCTAGTACTTGAATATATCCATGAAGAACTAGTATCTGATGTATTGATAATGACATGTGGTTATGACTTCCCAATTGAAAGGAAGTAAGGAATATCCTCTACGTTTGAGAGGGAGTAAGAAGTCTCCTTAAATGTTTAGAAGGAGAAAGGATCTATTCCCTCATCAAGAGGGAATGAGGATGATATCCCCTATTAAGAGGGAGTGATGATGGACATTATATTCTCTTCTCCATGTGTCATGCATTAGGCTAGGACTAAAAATTTTACATCTAGTGAAGGCCATGAAGAGAGAATGGGCTCCAGAGGATTGGATAAGCATCGAGATTTCCTTTAGGATAGAGAATCCAAAATAGGAATTAGACCGACACTCTTTGAGGATTGGACAGGTATCCAAGACAAGAGTGGTTGAAGAGGACCAATATTTTTTGAGGATTGGGAATCCAAGATAGGAATAGTCCTAAAAGGGCATAACTAGTGAATGCCCAGATGGGGTATGTGCCTTAAGAGGTCACCTAAAGCCTCCCAAAATTATGCTATGATATAAGTAGAGCTTGTCAAGTTAATGCCTTCCTTACTATGCTGACAATGTTGGTTATGATGTTGATGCTTAAAGATGACTTAACAATATGACTCTTCTTATGAGAATATTTCAGTTTGAGAGTTTCCTTGTATCAGGTGTACAATTATTAATACCTCCTTAGTTAAGAGGTAGTGTTGGAGAATGTAACTAAGTTCATTCTTCATAATTGTATCAAAATGTATTTTGTAAAAATAAAAGAAGAAAAATAATTTTGTGTTCTTTTGTTTCTATGATCTTCATGTTCATGTGATGGTAATTAATTCACAAGCAATTACTATGGAAATGAAAATATAAATTAAAATACAAGCCTCCTGATTTTCCAACAATGTTGGCTTTTGAGATTGAACTAAACCTGGAATGTGCATTTTCCTAGAATAAGGTATAATGACTATAAGGTTGGATAAGTTACTAATGAGAGAGTTGGGTATTAATATCAAACATAAATACTTGGATCATGATCAAATAACTTGGGAACTACTGCTAAGGGTGCCTTGGATAAAAATACCAATATTCAGGCACGCTATTTCATTAAAGACTCAACACCACTACCTTCTCCACCTTGTTGCTCAATATATCCTTCACAACTTTGCCATGGGGGCTTCACTGGGGGAGAAATACCATACCACATGCATTTGAGGGATATATATTGAAGAAAAAATGACATAATATATTGAGCATATATAATAGAGGGTAAAGGGTTTTTATATGTTATGTATAAAAAAAGGAGTTCAAAGTTAATGAAAAAATATAAAGGGTTATAAAAAATGTCAATGAAAAAATGGATATCTACAATATCTAGTGAATTTAGGGTTTTTTTAAATTGGGAAGGTGTCTTGGGTTCATATTGGTAGGGGGTTAAATAAAGCGATTTTTAGAGTTATTTTCAAATATGTAGTCAAAAAAAGGGTATTTTTTAGTATGCCACAAATGCACATGTTATGTTAGAGGTTCATTGAGTGAAGGCCAATTAACTTTGCACATCCTCTTGAATGGTCATCAATTAATGCACGGTTTCAATGAATAACACAATGGTATGATAATAATAAAGCTAATATTAGGGAGACAAGAAAGAAACTAAGCCCAACTTGGACCTCGTCATAGGCCAAACTAGTTATTTCATTAGACATGGTAAAGTCAAAATTGCATAATTAGGTTGCAACATGCTTGGGGATGACTTGACGAAATCTTAATTAAAGGAAGCTTGGGAAGATTTTTGGTAGGGTCATTGCCAATGTAATAGAACTTGTTAATATCACATGTTTAAGGGAAATTTTAATTTTATGTTTTATTTTTTTTTTAGTTTCTTGTCTAAAACTATATTTCTCACATTTCAAAAAGATTTATATAGAAATTACAACATGGTTATATATTTTATATAAATAATCCATAATTACGTATATAATATAATATTTGTTGTATATATATATATATATATATATATATATATAGATATATATATATATATTATTATTTTTGAATAAAATAAAATAGGTATGAGAGGTTTGTGTATGATCTTTGATAGAAAGTGAGAAACAAATTATGATCTATGGGAATTCAGAACAACTAACAACAAGAAGGTATTAGGACAATTATAATTGATCAAATTATAACATTGCTAAAGGAAAAAGGATTTGGTTGGTGATTCATTGATGATAATTAGTTTTTTGTTTTATTAATCTTCTTCTTAATACTTTCCCCGCATCTTATCCAAATAAATATTGTATTCGCATTGGCCTAGGGCTTTGTGAAAAATTGCATTATGTCAAGTTTTCTAAGGACATAATTTCAAAGGCGATCTTTAAGTTGACTTATGCATGGGGTTGGACGAAGGGATATTAAAGGTAAAGGAGCAAGGTGGGGGTGCCCTTTTTTCATTCCCCTACCATGGAATTATAATGCATTAAGTAGTGGATTCCAATCAATAACAAGTTTCTTATCATGAAAGTGATAAGAGATGCAAAATTATGGCTCATAAGAGGCTTAATCCATATACCCTTGTTTATTAGAAATATTGTGGGGAAGCTATATAGTGGTCTCTATTTGTTAATTCCAATGTCATAACCAACATCCCCATCCCTAGACCTCGTGACATTGAAGAAATGAGTTTGAAGGTTCAGAGTGTAAGTGAATGGACCAGGGAACCACTTAAAATTTAGTCACACACACACATATATAAGAGGTGAATTGGATGAGGCATTGCTCAAAATCTATTTGGTGGATAATACTATTTTGTCTCAAGGAGATTATTCGTGACATATTTGCACCACTTCTATATAATTGCTTCATTTCCATTCTAGGAATAAGTACTATGTCCTATGTAAGTTTGTGAAGATAAAACATAAGATTGATTCGTGAGTGTCGATCAACATTCACTGAACAATTTACTTTAATGAAACCCTCTAGAGAGTGACACCCTTCCTTTCTAAACATTGATTCTTTTTTTGTACCCATGTGGGTTTCCGATCATTCTTTTCACTAGGTTCATGCCGCTTCCCACATCTTGCATTCCTCAATTTACACTCTACATCACTTAAAAGACTCCTATGCATCGTATGAGTGTGTGACATTTTTTTTTCTTCATAATCCCACATCTTATCAACCTGCATGAATTCCTCCCACTCTTCCTCATCCCACAAAGCTTCATACTTAGTCATTTCTTCAATTCACCATCTCTTTCACACGTGAGTGCAGGAAACCTACTTTTGCTACTCTATGTCTCTCATTCGACATTGATTTTATTCTTGATTATTTTTTTGAGACACATTAAATTACCACTACCAACACGTATTTTGTATGATATAAATTCACTCTTATATTGAATAAGGAAAAATTTCACTAAGACTTCGCTATCCTTTCAAATTAAAATGACAGTTGTTGTTTATGAACCACCTTTTGTGACATCTATTGAAAAAACAAATATTAATGATACACTTAATACTCCCATGTCTTTAATAAGTATTGTCAATACTCCCATGTCTTTATTATGTATTGTCAATAACTATAAAAAAATGATGGCAAGAAGAATGAGAGAAACTTTTGTGCAGATAATGTAAACACAATTGGATGATAAGACTGCAACTTATAGTGGTCTATTTGTTACAAGTGGTATTATGAATTTAACCTAAAGTAAAATAATAATAATAAATCATGGACTTTAGTTATTGTACATTCTAGTTGCATGCTCAAAGTTTTGGACTTTTTAGAAATTATTTCTTGATGTGCTAACAAGTTTCAAAATAGAAAAAGACATATACAACTCAAATACGGTGGAAAGGATCCCATTTTTCTCATTCCTAGTGTATTCAAGAAGATGCTTCAACTTCCAGAAGTGAACAAAGTCTTTAATATTGCAAAGGTAGGTGTCTTTCATCTTCGGTATTAGGATTAGGCAATCTTCTATAACATGATCAAACTGACGGTAGTACTGACATGAGGGGTGCGTTGGATTTTGACAGTCGCGTGTAAAGTGGCCTGGTTCTTCGCAGATGTAACAAATTATTTGGCCCATACATCTTCCAGCTCCTCCTCCTAGTCCTCTTCCTCGTACTTGAAATCCTCCTCAAGCTGTAGGTGAGCCTTATTTGTTCTGTGTGCAGTTTTCAACCTGCATCCTATACCACAGAGTCTTTTCCATCATTAGTTCATTGCTTCGACAATTCCTCTTGTCATGACCAACTAATTTATAAAAGTTACAAAAAAGTTACTTTGGAGACTATATAAACTTCTGCAATAAGGAGAAATTATTAGTTGAATGTTGTCCTGAAACTTGGCAAATACTACACCAGGTACTTGCACTAGTGCTTGATCTATGGAAGATTCTAGTTTTAGCGGGTTAGGACCTCCCACAACTATATAATCCTAGAATATAGGGCATTGGTCCTTATGATGGCCTTCATCCTTGCATTTTGTGCACCAAACTTCACATTGTGTCTCTGTCTTAACCTCCTTTCCCTTCTTCAAGTTTTGCAACTCCATATGCAGGGTTGCTAGTTGTGCTTGGATCTGTTGAACTCCTACATTTGTATCCTAGATTGGCGAAGCTTCTAGTTTCATCGCGATTTCTAATGCTTCAGCGTGCGACCGAATCTCCTGCTAAGATAAGAGTAATCTTAAGTGAGGTAATAACGAAGGTATGTACCAATCCCTATGTTGTTCATCCGAGATCTGAAGGTTAGCCTGACTTAGTACTTCAATCGTTGATCTATATCCCATGCAGATTCATTAACCTTTTTCTTAATCTCCTTGATCTCAGTCACACACTGAGCTTTTGACTTTGGCTTCGTAAATTCTGCGTTTAGCGCATCCTTCATATTAGCTAATGAAGCAGTTGGGTGAGTCATGTTGTATCTGATATACCAGGTGAGCACCCTATCCTATAACACTATAACTAGATGCACTTTATTTGTATCATCATCGTTGATCTGTGTGATTTCCACACAACTTTTGTGTTGAACCAAAACTGTTCAGGATCCTTTGATCCTTAACCCCTAAATACAAGCATTTTTATTGTATTTGTCATACTGAATAACATAGGTGGAGGTGGAGGTGGAGGTGTAGGTGTATGAGGTGGAGGTGAAGGTGGAGGTGGAGTGGTTGGACGTTGAATTACGTAAGTAACCTGATCTACAGTCTACGCCGCACCTCTAGGCGTACTAGGGCTACTTCACTCTTCATCACTTTCAGATTCTCCCAATAAGGGACTTCACTCGCTTTCGACAAATTTGTCTTGATCTACTCTGAATTGCTTTCCACTTCACGTAGATCCAGTTGGACCCATTTTAAACATTAAGGTAAAGGCATAACCTTCTTTTTGCACAAAAGCATTTTAATCTAGGTTTTTAGCGATTCTAGGTACTTACCTCTTGGACCCATGAATAATTGTCGTTCGTCTGCACTATAAGACACAAACGTATCTATTGCAAATTCAGTGTTGAAACCACCTAAGATGCTATCAATCCAATAATCAACAACCCACACAACCTTATAATCATATCTTTCAAGGCATTTGATGAGTTCTGGAGTCCACACAATAGGATCTTCGCGGTTATGAGTAGGTTCTCTATCCACTAATTTTGATAGCCACTCATACAACTCGCAGGGGAACAATGAAAAGAAAAATTCGTGCACTTCTATGTAAAGATACCTTTGTAAGAACTTTTCTTTTGAAAAATGCAGATTCCTATTCTCCTGGCTTGCAAACTCATGCATCTTTCGATCTATCCACTTTTCAATTTCCTTCTTAGTCAATATCCACTTATGCCACATCACACATCCCTCAGATAGATCCCAGTCCTAACAAAAAAACCATTTGTTGGCTTGAGGGGGCTTGGACCCAAGTTCAGAGTTAACTGAGCTAACCAAAAAAAACCTACACCTTTTAGAAACAACCCGCATATTGCAGGTTGCAGTCTCACCTGAGGCATTATTGGGGGTTGCTAGAACCAGGCTTCTGCATCCAGAAGGTTATGTGATGAGGTTTAAGGTGACTTTTGTAGTTTTAGTTCAAATCTGACCTTCGCGAACCCTTATTCATGAGAATTAGATTATTTCCAATTAAATAAAGTTATAAGCTTCGCATAACTATCTAATCATGCATAAAACAACATCTAATAGTTGATCCAGGTCTTTGTGGAGAAATTAAGATAAATTATAGATAAATATTATTCAGTTGCCCGTAAATACAGAAAATACACAGTGCATAAAAATAGACATAGATTTTCTTCAAATATATTTCTATTACTTCATATCTTCTTTTAATACCTTTCTAGACCCTGCACACACAGCTGCAGGGGCCCACACACTCAGTTGCAGACTTACCAAGGTCTTCGTGCACTCAGTTGCAAGAGCCTTCCCCTTCACCCAAAAACACAAAAAGATATACAACTTACAAACCCAAAATCATATCAGAGAAAGTGGTTGATTAATTCATTTCCTTAGACTTTCTAAGACATCTCTTTATATACCCTTCATTATTACAATTCCATGGCCCGCAAACGATTGAAGGATCTTAAAACAATATCAAAATATAAGCGGTTTTAACCTTCCTAAAACCCCTTGACACCTATTTGACTTGCGCTACTCACGCTCTGCTCCTCAAAATGTGGAGACTTACAATATTTTAACAAAATTTGACCCAGGGGACCCTGTCCCAACAATTTTGTTTCTCTTCTAGGTATTTTTCTTATTTATATGGTTCGTAGGAGCCCCATCCCCATCCTTAAATGCATTAATTCATTTTAATTTCTTGGATATTACAAACTCTTATTTAATCTAGTGTATATTTTTGAAGAGGTTCCATAGAGAACTAGCATGACTTCACAGCTAGTGAAATATTTTGACTTTAAGTTTGAAGTTTAAGATTTCAAGTGTGTAACTCCTTTCATCCCTATGAGTTTGAATGCTATTATACATTAAAGTTCTTGGCAAATATGTTCCATTTTATTTCTTCTATTCAATATGTGGTTCTTTATTTTTTTGCTATGTTGGAAATTGATGTCAAAGAATATTAAACTTTATTCATGGTTATGTAAATAATATATCACATTATTGTGAATACTCATTCCATTATAATATCTTGGTCCTCTCTTAGGCATTTCTTGTTTGTATTTTTATTTTATTTTTGTGTTCTTTATTAAAGAGGAGCGCCACTTCTATAAAAATGAGAGGGGAAACCTTTCCCTCAATGTTATCTTCGAGGTTTTGACCAATCACAGTGATCAACATTAAGCATGAGGCAGAAGAAGCACAATGATTTATAATGAATTTGACTCATTAAATCATTGGTAGGATTCTTGTGATCGAAAGGTTATAATCAAGAATTGTATTGAGGACCAATGCATGTTGGATATTGCTAGCTAGTTGTTTGTGCTCAAATAAATAGAACATTAAGTCATGACCTTTATACAAATTGGGAGAACAAGTACCTAGAGCTTGAGTCAATATTATTTCTCTATATTCCTTGCTCACTAAAATTTTGGCCCATCTTAATCTCCCGCATGAAGTGATAATGTCCCCCACCACCCACAACACTTTTGTATTTACTTCTATTAGGGATTCCTCTCACTATAAATCTTTAGGGTTAATAAGGAGGTTATAGTTACTCAATGCTCTGCTCAATTGGAATTGGTGGATGTTGTAAGGTGAAGCTCTCCTTGTGGATTAATTAAACATGGACATGTGCTTTATGGAGAATGCTTGGGAGCACCTTGGGGGAGTTGATGGGCTTGACAATAGTAGCTCATCAAGGGCTAAGTTATTTTCTTTATTTGCCATATTTTTCATGTAGTCCTATTGTTATATTAGTTTATACAACAATACACATTTTAATTTTTTACCATGGTGAATCGGTAACTTGTTGGAGTAATATGGGTGAGACCCGAGATTTACCAAGAATTTATGACTTAGCAAGAGCCAAGACTCCACAAAGGTGGGAGAACCTACTCCCTGAGGCTTATCATAATGGGCCAAAGATGCCCCCATGTGAAATTTTAAATTAGGTGTAGAGGATAACGTCTCATTATACCAATCACTCAATCATCCCACGAAGAAACAATATACAACAATACTTTCCTTTTTACCATAATAAATTGATAACTCGTTAGAGTAATTTAGACAAAACCTAAAATCAAACCAACACCTACCATCATAACATCAATTATAACAATATACTTACCATACTCATTAATTTAAGATTTAGATCAATAAATTTAAAAATATAAAAAAAAAAAAACATTATACTTTTATTCCCACATCAAAACATATTACAACTTTTTATATTATAATACTATTAATTCAATCATAAATCTTTTATATACAAATATATCTATTATTACAATATAATAAATATATAAGTATTTCAAAATATATGAAAACACAATATATAAATATAAATAAAAATAAAATTTCAACCATACTCTTTTTTTTCCCATAATTAATTGTTTTTTTGGTTTGTCCTGCCGTAAGTCCCACTTTCCTCCCTTTACCAAACATGTTAGTCACGATAAATGTCTTCCTACCATAAAAAGCAACCACATATGTGTATCGACTCACCACTCAAAAGCATTTATTAGACCGGGAAATCACTGGCGATATTATCGACTTTTTTAAATAATTACTTCACAATAAGTATTTTATTTTAATATTAATTTTTAAGAGTGAGTTTAAGTATTTTATTTTAATATTAATTTTTAAGAGTGAGTTTAAATATTTTATTTTAATATTTTTTTAAGTGAGTTTATAATAAGTTTATGTTGTAGGTTTATTTTAGAATGATTTTTTAATAATTTAATTATTAATAATTATTATATGGATAATAGAGATTTAATTTTTATAAAATATTTTTAGTATTATATACACATTAAAAGTTAAAATTTATTTTTAAGTAGTTTTTTGTTTTTTTAATTACATTTATTAATGAATAGAGTATTTTATGTCAATGTACATTTAGCTTGAGTGGTAGGGATGGTGGTTTGCCATCCCATCCACCCACGTTCAAGTCCCTGGAGATGTGCCCTGTCATAGTAAGGTTGGAGGGATAGGTGTCCCATTGGAGTCTGAGATCCCGACTCTCGTACCAGACGTCTCAGTCCTAGGCTGAACTATGAGTTCCTGATATACGTGGCTTGCAGGCTGCTGCATATATCTAGAGAGGTTGCTAGTTCCCTACAAAATTTTCTTTAAAAATTAACAAAATGCCATATTAACAAATGTCATATGAATTATGGTTTTTTTGGATATGTTGTATTCATAAGCCATGGTATTGTAATAAAAACTATTTAAAAATTAAGAATCTCCATAATTAAATATGAGCGAATCTTCATGGTTAAGAATCTTGTTACATGTTTTTTTTAACTGTATATATGTTTAAGTTATATTTTTTATCATTAATAATAATAATAATAAAGTTATAATTTAGTTAATTTTATAACTTTTTAAACTTTAGCAACTTGAGATGTATTATGAGATAAGTGTTTTCATGCTTATTATGGATTGATGCCTATTGACATTCACCAACTATTTAATTTATGTGGTTAGGCTAACCTAATTTGAAAAAAAAGAAAAGAAAAATGAAAAAAGAGAAAGAAAGAAAATAAAAGAAAGAAAAAAGGAAAAAGTATTATTACTCATAGTAATTTGGTTGAGATTTTATATCTGAGATTAATTTTTAAAATTAATTTAAATTATTATAATTTAAAAATGAAATAAATTTAAAATTTTTAATTTTATTATGATGTAATACTTAAACTTATTTTCTTTATTTATATTGTTCAAAAACCACATTATAGAATTAGTTCATAAAAAATTTCTAATTGTTTTTCCTTTCCAACATGAATACATGATTTTACGAAAAGAGGGGTTTTGTAGGTGAATACCTTACAAAATTGTTCCAACAAAATACCTGAGCAACAAAAAGAGGGGTTTTGTAGATGGATAACTCATAAAACTTCCCCAACAAAAGACAAACTTTACAACACATTACTAATTGAAAATGAAACCTTTCATGATGGCTTGTTGCATGCAAGCGTTTCCTCGGGTTTGCCATGAAGTGACTTGGGCCCCTAATTTTCTATTTTTAGATTTTCTTGTATCAACCAATTTAACTAATTTTTTATTAGACTTCATCTGCCATTAGGGAATTATAGCAGTTTTGAAACTCCCCATTCACCTTATATAAGTTCTTCGCACCCGAGACACGTTCTTCCGTATAATGGGCCTCAAGATCTTTTTAAGAGCTTTTCCTTCCAAAGGTCCAGCAGCTCTGGTTGCACCCTCCGGTACTTATCAGGGGAGAGTAGGGGTGGGCGCCAATGCTTGTTCTTCGACATTAGTGATTTCTTTCACCTAATCTTCAGTTTTCTCTTTGACTGAAAATCTTAGCTCCTCTCTTCTATAACTATGGGCTCTTAACTCTAAGAAGAGAGAAAACCGAGGTAATGCTTTAGTCGGGATTATAGAATAAGGCGGAACACCTCTTTATTGATTGATCGGTTCAACTTACTTCATCTTTCTTTCTCCTTGTCCTCCCACACATAGTTTCAGGGAAGGGACTCTGAACCGGGAAGCTTGTCCTCCCATCCGATTGTACCATCCGAGGGTATATAGGAGGCAGAGGTTTTGATGCGTAATGACATATATAATTCATTCATGGATAATGACATAGAGAAGATCGAAATCTCTCTCCTTCTCTCTCATTCAGAAACCGATAACATAATGACATCTATAATATATCGCATTCCTCTCCCCCTCGATGATTATCAATAAAGATATTTCAAGAATCAATAGAGGTAAAATTACCAACTACTATTCAATCAACGAAAAAATACAAGATTTTGAAATTCGTCCTAATCGAAACGTGTTCTCAATGTCCCAAGCATATATATTTCACAAGATATGGCAGATAAGGGCATTAGATATACAAAGAATATTGGATCACGAAAAACCACAAGATCTGCAGAAAAGTTCTGTTAGGTTATTAGTAGCAACCGGCGACCGTTTCTTCGCTTATCACAAGGTCTCCTTGATAGCTGGAAGTTCTTCAGGAGTATGAAGAGCTGGAGGACTTTGTACCATCCATTCCAGTGTGGTTGGATTATGCTCAACAGCCCGGGGACTTGGAGCACATCTTTTGTTGTTTCCACCGCCTAAAGTGATTGTTACGACCACGAAGAAACGAAAAATCCCAACTACCTGCCACTATTCTTTCCGGGGCTGAGAGTTTAGCATGCTGTTGAGTGGACTCGCCCAAGATGCCCTATCTATTTCATAAAGGTACAGGGTATAGCAACAATTATAATTGGATTCACAAGAATTCATGCTCGTGTTTCACTTCCGGATTAATTAGAAATAGCCCGATTCACTTAATAAACATGGCAGGAAAGGCATGCTTCCTAGATATTATAGACGTAATTATGATGCGGACAATCCAGTGGCTCCGCTGGAGAATCTTACTTGGTTCGAAACCCCTCACATGTAGTGCCTTATTGCACACCCATAAACTTAGGAGTTACTAAGGTCTTGGCATGGTATTAGTTGAGTTGTGCACCTTTCCCCCGAAGGGTAAAGCTTCCAATTCCTCTCTGACCCCCAGCCCAGAGTTCCCAGAGAGAAATGCCTATAGGACGAAGGATGGAGGGACTAGAATTTGCTATTTTGCTTCGATCCGTGTGAGTAAACGCCTTATATATGATGTGGTGGTTTTCGTTGATCAGATAGCAACTCCCTTCTTTGTCGCCCAACAACCAACCCAACTACTCGCCAAGCAGCCTCTCCCCCATCCATCAAGCGAAAGTAGCGTACTGCCTCTCCCTCATCCAGCTAGCGTCCAGTCCAGGTAGCGTACTGCAGCACCGGATCCGATTGATTCTGGGGAAGAAGGCTGGGAGAAAGAAATCTCGATGTATGCACAAGAAATCTTATCTATTCCGACAGACACAGGCTCTTGGTATAATGAACTGAGATAGTATTTGCAACACAGCATGGCTCCTAGTCATCTAAATTCGAAATAGAAGAGATCTTTACGACTCAGGTCCACCGAGTACCAACTGATCATCACTGGGATACCTCTTTTGGGATTGGAACAATGAGGACTAGGCTGAAGAAGTCACTGTTGACTGTTAAGGACCTTTAGGTACTCGACCATAGGGAGAGGAGAGGATGCGTAAGCAGGCTCGACTGTTAAGGCCGCCATCACCTTTAGGTACTTGACCATAAGGGAGAGGATGCATAAGCAGGCTCGACTGTTAAGGCTTACTGCCTTCACCCTAGGAGGACATTGAATGCTACCTATTCCCTTAAGCCAGGAATGAATCGGGGGTACAGCACGAGCTCTTATATTTGGTACCATGTTCCCGCCGCGCCATTCTGCCCACCGGCATAACCTCGAACAAGGAGGGGTCCTTCCACTCCACCACACGGATTATAAGCACCTTACTGGGTGAGCAGGTGAGGGTGAGCAGTCATGGGTGAGCATTTCATTAGCCCCACAGCAAGAGTGGTTCATTATCAAATCAAGGGTAGGTGAGGTTATGCAACAGATAGGCATCATCGGGATAGGGGATATCATCTTACCTTCACTAAAGCTAGATAGGTTTTGCAATAAGTGGGTTCGTTGACCCTCCCTACAGATAAGCAATCCATCGGGATTCATATGACATATATAATGAATGAATGCATAATGACATAGAGAATATATGCTTTGGCGGAGGTTTGAACATCTTTCCCTCTCCCGATGGTCGAGCGATAAATCCCTACTATTATTGTCATTTTAGGACCCTTTAGGGGGGCTCGACTGATAAGGATGCGGAACAGGAGTTACTAGACTTTATGGATGATGCGTTACATATGATGCACCTGTTGAGGATCATACTCATTCATAGAAAACCACCACTCATTGTCGATCATTGCTGCCATAATAGCTGCCGATCATTGCCAGGAGGTAGGTCATTGTCAGAAGGTCAGCTGATAAACAGTCGCCTGGAGGTCTTTGCCAGAGGGTCCGCCGATAGTCAATCATTCTAGGGCGGGCGAATAGATAGGAAATGCTTGAAATACCAAGCATCGAATGCGGAAGTTTCGATCAAGATATTCGAGGGAGGGTGGGTGGAGAGACGAAAGCTTGGCTGCTTTACCCCACTCATTTCAATAAGGGAAGGGGTTCGGTTCGAATCCGGACGTATCTGATTTGATCATTAATCTTTAATTCAAATATCTTCAATTTACACCCCTCGCTATATGCTTTCAATGGGATATCTCCCACAATTTTCCAGTTTATTTTCATGATGTTTTTCATAGGTTTCTCCTTTAGGAGGGATCGATTGCAAGATTAAGAGAGAATCCTAAGTGTGTTCACCTAATGTTTTCGCTATCGAAAGTCCCTAGTAGAGACCATATATATTTGCTTGAATATTTGTCACATGACTAGGACCACATGAGTACTTGAACACTTTGTCCTCCTCAAGGCCATAGAGTACCCCTCCCTACCACCCTTGATGTAATACTTAAACACTTCAATAAAGAAATAAAGTTATTATTTTTTCTATTTTTAAAGATCTATAAAAATTCAAAATATATAAATATAATTGTAAAAATATAATTATATTCATAAATATAAGCTAAAATTTTAGGAGAATTTTTGGAAAATCGATAATTTGAAAGATCGTTCTGCCACTATTACACCACATACAACTATTTCATAAATGCTACAAACGACTAGTTATAACATTCTCTAAAGACTTCAACCCCATGCAACTATTTAATAAATGCCACAAACGACCAATTACAACATGTCTCTAAAGACTTGAACCCCATGCAACTGAGTAAACAAATTGTTCACTAAACCACTCTGGCTAACACTCTTTGACTTATTTATATTTTTCATTAAAAAACATTATTTATATTTATTTTACATAAACAATTTATAAAATTAAATAAACAATATTTTTTTTATAAAATAAAATAAACTTAATAAACTTTTTAAAAATAGCTCTATTTCAAGGGCGACAGGAGCGGGAGGGGTGATATATTGCCCCATCGAATATGAAGAGATAAGTTACACTTGGTGCTTAGGGACAACCACAAACAACAAATCCAAATATCTAATGATGTGGAAATGTTTAGATATTGCTAGGAAAAGGGGCATAAGAAAGCTTAAAATTCTAGGGGATTCGATGATTGTTGTTAGAATGATCACTAAGTCTATCGACTAATGATTCTTCATTCCCTCCTATTGTAAGAAGAATTGCACTCCAGTTGAAAAAATTCGAAGAAGTCTCTCTCTTTCACATTTTGAGGCACCTAAATGGAGAGGCAGATAGATTAGCTAACTTCAGGGTGGAGCTTGAAAGTGGATCCATCGAAATTAATGGAAATGATAAGGGATTTACCCCCATGCCATGACCCAGTGCGAATGATCCTCGATCGAAGAGCTAGAAAAACTGGTGGCGACTTGAAACTTTGGCAGAGGGAATTTAATTCTCACATGGACAAAGGCATTGTCAAGATAATTAAGGAGAGACCACCTTGAGGCCTTAATAAAATTAGGTCGATATGTGGTAATTTCTTGTACACAGTGATATTCTCCAAACATGCTAGGATCGCGACAATGGACAAACAACTTTGATCTTGGGTGCTTTGAGATTCAACCTGGGCACATTAATGGTGCAGGATATATCACAACCCCTCCCATCGTTATTCATAAATTTGTTGAGAAGAATGTTGGTTCGACTCCTCGTGAAGGACAATTTTGCAACCGATTTAGAGTTCAGTGAAGATCAAGGCTTAATTGAGATAGAGGAGCATATTTTCAGGAGAAAGGACACAGAATGCCTATTTAAGAAGGCTTCTATGGGTCTTTAGTCACCTTCATTTCACTTATATGGTGTTCACTTCATATTTGTGTGCATATAGATCATCTAGCATTGGCGATGAGAGGAGAATGACACATGGAGTTTGAAATGGAGAAGTGGAAGAAAACGATGGAGCTCTTGTTAAAACTGTTAATGGGTCGAATTGATCTTCTTTCCAAAAGGCTGGACCTGATGGAAAGTGGAAGTGAAGCGAGGGATAGATTGGCTGAAGCAAAATTCAAATGCCTTGAGGCAATGGTGGAAAGAAAATTCACAAAGTTGAAGGCAAAGTTAATGACTAGTAATGTTGAGGCATCAAGTTTTGACTTCTTCGTAAATGTTTAAGAATTCATGTTCGGCTAGACATATGCTAATACTAAGGAGCAGCAAGAACACTCCGATGATGGTGCAGCACGCACAGGAGCGAGCAAAAAAAGAGGTAATCCGAAATGGATATGATGAAGTTGGGGCCTCAAAGCCTGTATAATATTTGTATGGTTTATGTATTGCAAGTACATTTTGTTTTTGGGTCAAAATTTTAGAATATATGGACGATACCAATGTAGAATTATAGTATAGAGAGTTCATAAGGGAAAAAAGACACTTTTATGGATTTATTAGAATATTGAAGCAACAAAAATAACATAAGCAAGTTTTGTAGTTCCATATGTAAATGGTTTTAGCCATGCAATCCAGGCTTTATAGTAGAAATCTAACCAATTCATTTAATAATAATAATAATAATACTAATAAAACAACTCTATTTTATAAATACTTTCCATTTTTTTATAATTTATAAAATTAAGATTTGAATTATAAAAAAAATTCCAATCATAAATTGTAGATATTTATTATGAATAATATATAATATTATCTCTTAAACATATTTATTTTTCGATAAGCATTGAATTTCTGATAATAGCTATGAAAATAATCTATTATTAATGAAATTTTTTTATTAATTAATTTATAAAATTTTAAAAGAATTATAAATATTGTGTTAACCGTTATAAAAGATTTTTATTCTAAATTTTATAATTTATCTATATGATGACGGTGATTAATATTTATTAAGACCGATGAGGTCTATTGGACCTTAAGAAAAGAAACTAGTTGAGACTTTTTGAAATTTTATTTCTATAATCAAATAGAAGGGAGAGGAGCGCTTTGAGATCATTATAGTTATCTTGGTTGAACAAGTCAAGAAGGTTGGAAGTCTGGAAGATGTTTTGAAAATGAGAACAAATGTGAGTGGGGGTAGAGCAATCCAAGAGAAAGTGTTTTTCATCTTTAATTCTCTTAGTGTCACACAAAAGACATATTCTTTCTTCCCAAGATGTTTCAGGGATATACCAATGCCCAGTTTCATTCCGAAGTTCGTGGGAGCTAGTTCTTATCTTTGCAATGTTCTTTTTCTTCTTAGCACTAGTCAAGACAAAAATAATTCTAGTTAGCGAGAGAGCGGTTGATCACCTCCTTATAGTACCTTAGCTTCCTTTTCCCCTCAAGCTCCTTATCATCCCATAATTTGTCTTGAAATTTGGAAGTGATATTATTTTTAATATCATCTCTATTCTCCAAGATGATCTCCTCCTTTGCCCTCCAATAGTTGAGCCATGTTTGGGCATCCTTGTGCCAACCCTGCTTGAGGAACCTCTTGGTTTCCATGTTGTAAAGTTTCTTTTTAGACATCAAAAAACGAAACATAGTCATACTTCCAATAGTAGATAAACTAGCTTTAATAAAAGAGATAAAATAAAAAATATTATCTTTAATTTTGAGGTTAAATTATAAATTATTTTTAGATTATCTCAGTCTTCTCTTACAATTCTAAAAATATATAAATAAAAATTCTAAATTAAATTATTCTAAATTTATTTATTTAATATGCAATATATTATATAATAATAATAATAAAATTATATTGAATAGTGAAAAGTGTCATATAAAAATTAGGTATCTATTTACATATATATATGGGAGATGTGTAAGTTTTGTTTGATTATTATTTATTAATATAATATGGAAATAATTACACATGATAATAATTAATTTATTTGAGATGTTAATAATTAATTATTATAATTAATTTATTTGAGATGTTATAATGTATGAGATGTTATAATATATTTGATTTAGTAAATTTTTTGGTAGGTAAGCACTCATAAGGGATTTGAACCAGTGACCTATCACAAAAGATGTCTTAACAATGCACTCATTCACTATCAATCCAAAACCCATAAAATTTGATTTAATAATTTTAATTATATATTTTAAATTTTAATTATTTTACATTAATTATATATATTTATATATTTGATTATAAAATTATTTTCTCTTAAAATAAATATATTTTTTCTTTTTCTTTTCTTTTAACCCAATAAACCCATTATTATCTGATATCAAATTAAATTTTTTTAAATAAAAAAACGAATGCTCTATTTGTACAGAGACATGTCATCAACTCTCTCTATCTCTCTGTTTAGAAAAAGTAAACGTACCGAGAACCATTGTTCGAGGTTCGTTGCACATTACATTTGGGTTTATGTTAAGTTCTCTTTATTAGAAGGCATTTATATTGTTTTTAATTTTCTAAAGAAAAGGATATAGTTTGATGGTCTTTAGTGTGGTTTAATTAATAGAGGAGTTTGAGTTTGTTTATTTAGTCATTTGATAATATAATTTTTAGTTAAATTGTGATTTATTATAGTTTAAAATACATGTATGGATATTTAAATAGATTCAACACTTTGAAGTGATACTGGATTTCTGTAAATTAAATAACTTAAACTTATATTCTAGTGCTTTAGGTGTTTTCCATAATGTTGTGGAATGAATTTATGCATTGAAAAGTGTATTTTAAAGAATAAGAAATCAAATCTTGCTAGAAATTATATTCCCAACTTTCAAACAAAAAATCATTTTGTCTATTTATTTTTTAAATAGTAATTAATTTTATAATGTTAATATAATTGTTTTAAAAATGAAGTAGCCTAATCTCGCCTAATCCCATGGGATCGAGCAGAGGGTGACAAGGTGTTATTTTAATGCACTCCATGGTAATTCAGTGGGAAAAATCTAACCATGCTAAGAGCTGGTGTGGCCTAGGCCTCGTGAAATGACTAGGTGATTTTGAAGGCCTTAAATGCCCCTCGGTCGTAGCTACCCAAGCCACAATCAAGCCACAAGTTAGAGGTGCCGGTTATCTCACCACTCATATAGCCTAACAACAAAAAAATGACATACCCTAACTATTTGACAAAATGATTATTTTTGACACAATACAAATTTGAGCAAGATTATGATTTCTTAATATTTAAAATGCACTTTTAAATACATAAATAAATTTAACACCCTAAATAATTGTTAAGGTACTAAAATTTGCAAATGCACAATTTAAACTTATAATTATTAAAAATCTCTATTAAAATTGGGCCAAAATTGATCATTGAAAAATGCATAAATAAAAACCATTTCATTACACGTTTAAAAATTATTGTTAAGGTAATAATAATTACAATTGATATATCTAAAGAGTATTTTTCAATGAAATAGTGTAATAAGTACCATCATTATCGCACATGAGTGCATGATGTAGTGGTCGGGGCAGTCGGTTTGCACGCACCCCGGTCGTGTTCGAATCCTGTGGAGCTGCGTGGAGGCTGCAGCGTATACTATTCCATGGCGTATACTGTTCCTATGATGGCGAATATTCAGATTGTATGATGGCTTAGATGTGACAATTATTAGCATTCTGTGATACATATACAATGTAATGAAAAAACAACACTATAATGCTTTTGCTTGGAAACTAACCCCTCCCTTTTTCTTTAAAAAAAAAAATACCATCATTATCACGTGTCCCCACACTGGTCAAGAAAGAGACATTGAATGGTTCTTCATGCGGCTAATGAAAGAGACATTGAATGGTTCTTCATGCGGCTAATGAAATCACAGTTCATAGCAAAACTTAAAAGTGAAAAAATACTTGTTTGGTAAAGTCATTTCATTTAATTAAAAAATGATTTATTTATTTATTAAATTTATTTATTTAGCATTCTTTTAAACTGAAAGTAAAGTTCTATACATGCGGCAAGATTTGTATTATCATGACGATTGTTCAGTAAAGTGACGTCAGTGACAAGGAAAGGCAAGAACTCTCTCAAATGTGGTAAAGCCGTAAAAGATCATGAGTTTGATTGCAGGAAAACCATTAAAATATTCGAGCAAAAATACCTCACAGAAATATTGAAAAATACCAAGCAATTAGCTTCAAAATAAAGCAAACTTTGAGGACAACATGACAAACTTGACTTTTTGTGGAACAAGAATCGAATGGAATAACAAAACAAGCAACGCAGAGACGGTTTGAAATACATTCGGTGTGTGTGGAAGAATATGGCCGTGCACATCAACCGAACCCAACGTGATTCCCAAGGAGTAAAGGGTAAAAGAGATGGAAAGAATATTGTAACCAAAACCCACATGTTTTCTCTTCTCTATTTTATTCTATTTATTTTTTGAAGACATTATTTAATTAGAGGATTTTGTAAATAAAAATTTATAAAAACATGTTAGCTATGCCAAAGCTTGACATAACTTGACATGAGAAGACTAAAAAGACTATACTTTCATATTGCTTGTCATGGGAGTATGGGTGACACCCCCATGAGATCAGTGGAGTGACTTGCTTTGATACTGCTTGATGGGGTGGGTGACGCCCCCATGGGATCAGTGGAGTGACTTGCTTTCATACTGCTTGATGGGGTGGGTGACACCCCCATGGGATCAATGGAGTGACTTGCTTTCATACTGCTTGATGGGGTGGGTGACGCCCCCATGGGATCAATGGAGTGACTTGCTTTCATACTGCTTGATGGGTGCTTGATGGGTGGGTGACGCCCCCATGGGATCAGTGGAGTGACTTGCTTTCATATTTCTTGATGGGTGGGTGACACCTCTAGATATTTGAACATGGGTGGGACTACTGCAAATCAATTTCTAAAACCGAAACTCCAGAGGTAGGAGTTGGTGATGGGACATGCTTTCATATTGCTTGTATCCTCCTACACTATGGGCATAGATTGACATGAAAAGACAAAAAAAAACTACTAGTGTTGCAAGAAAAAAACACAGTGAATCATAACAACTATTAGGTAGAAATCTCTAGGCATTCTACCTAGTTGATCACTACAATCATTTAAACAAAAGAAGATGTTGGCTGATTACCATCATCTGAAGAGAAAAAGATGTTGACCGTTTAACTTTGTCTCAGCTTCATGCCATAATAGATGAAATAAAAAAAACTCATGAAATGGGCAAAATGTAGTAAAAACCACAACCTCTTTTGTGTGAACTGACATAAGATCTGCTCCTAAACACCCTTCTCTTGTGTGAACTGACATCACAGTTCTCCTAAACACCCTTCTCTTGTGTGAACTGACATCACAGTTCTCCTAAACACCTTTGTTGGGAGAATATTTTTCCTAACGTTATTCACAAAGAAAAACAGTAAAAAAGCAGAGATGGAAAGAATATTGTCAAATTTAGTGTTATAAAACAACTCAGGAATCTCCCTTCGCGAAAGCAAGCAAACAACTACCCACACAATCTGGTTTTGTTCGTTTATCCTCTCCGTTCTTCTGAGTTCCTCTATTTTTAGCAGTAAGATGACCATGAATTTCATGTGTGTCATCTGCTCTGCAAGATCATCCAGAGGAATATGAGAACCTCATCCGTTTCTTCGTTCTGCAGTCTCCTGCTTATCTTCATCCAAAGGCTAGGTCATCAAAGATTCATGGCGGTTGTGAATTCCAGAATTCTGCTTTAAACTTCTTCCTTGTTCTTATGAGTCTCCTGCTTATCTTCATCCAAAGGCTAGGTCATCAAAGATTCATGGCGGTTGTGAATTCCAGAATTCTGCTTTAAACTTCTTCCTTGTTCTTATGAGTATGGGATAAGCAAAACGAAATTGATCTAGATTGCAGAGGACAAACCAGAAGAAGAGCCCAATGTCTGCTAGTGATCCAGATCCAGATCAACCACAGGTATAGTTTTATATAGACATAGTTGTATTTGTATTCTAGTTTGGCCACTAGTTTCTATATGAATTCTTTCATTAATGGCTGCAATGCTTGTATATTGGATTATAATGGGTGCAGTTTTATACATTAGTGTTGAAGATAAGAATGGACTGTAATGGCTGCTTCAAGAAAGTGAGAAGAGGTCTTCTTAACATACACAGTAAGCATCTCTTTTTCTTCTTCTTCTATCAGCAGTAGGTCTAACTTTTTCTTTTTATAATTCCAAGGGAAGGCTGAGACGTGGTTACTTATTGTGTGTGGAATGATATTATACGAGACATCTATAGCCATTGGATAGACAGAAAGGAGAGCACAGTTAAGGTTGAGGGATCATTCGACCCAGATGAAATGGTGAAGACCATTGCAAAAAAGACTGGTAGGCGGGTGCAAGTGTTGGACCGGTACCCTTCACCCACTCCTCCCTGAACTGTATCTTGAATCCTATTTATATGTGCAATTTGAAGCAGTGTCACAGGAATTTGGATCCTCCTCCAGACAAAAAAGGTTGTGGTTTCTGTAAGAAAATATCTAAACTAAAATAGTGGGTCATAGAAATTTCTGAGCCCTTCCATGGAGAAATTTCTGATGCCTCGTGATCCTAGTCCTCCCTAAACTGTATCTGAATTCCAATTTTATCTGCAATTTGAAACAACGTGACAGGAATTTGGATCCTACTCAAGGGAAAAAATAATTGTGGTTTATGTAAGAAAATATCTAAACTAAAATAGTGGGTCAAGGGAATTTCTGATCCCTTCCATGGAGTAATTTCTTATGCCTCGTGCTGCAACGGATTGACCGGGGATCTGTTATATGAGATTTGTTGTACTGAGATTGTGTAATGCAATTCTTCTTAATATATGTTGAATTCATCATTATTGCATTATATCTGTTGAATTCTGCGTCCATTCGCCTTCCCAGCAATATATCTGTTGAATGCTGCGTCCATTGCCCTTCCCAGCAATATATCTGTTGAATTCTGCGTTCTTTTGCTTTCGAGGCCAGAGCTTTTCTTGATTGTGGGTGTCATCTTTGCGCAAGGCCATGTGAATCTACTCTGTATTGTTCCAATTTTATGGGATGTCTACTCTGTATTAAAGCTGTACATGTAAATTTTAATAAAACATAATTTTTATGCAGAGAGTGCTGTCTTCTATGGGTTAATTGATTAATTTAGGGTGATATAATTATATCCTCTTTCTATGGGTGAATTTAGGTTGATGATAATATATTTTGTTACTTAGATTATATATAATGTGGAATAATTGATGTAATTATATTGATTTATTTAATTATTGAAGAAATGGTATTTTCTATATATATAAATTATAATTATATAATTTATTTCTAATTATGTTTAATATGAATTTATTGTGGATTTGAATTTGAGTGGAGAAAATAACAATTTTTTTTCTTAACTATCTAAGATAAACTCAATTGATAAAACTTCTTAATACCTATATGCTTTTTATCACCTTTTAATATATTAAGAATAACTTTGAACACTTATAAATTGAATAATAAATTTTTAAATTTTTCTACAATCAAGCACTATATTATTTTTATTTTTTTATTTTTAAATCTTTAATGTGAGTTTACTTAGTATACTATTATATATTTATTTTTATTTTTTGTAATTTTAAATCTTTAATGTGAGTTTACTTAGTATACTATTATATATTTAGTAAATCTCATGGTATGATCCTTTTTCCATAAATAAAGTCTCATGCATTAATTAATTTAAATTAAGAAGGGACAAAATATGGAAGAAATGTGCAACTCTCAGGTGAGACCAGTTCAACCTAAGAATGCCTGCACTCAACTCTACTCTACCAATTAGCCAATAATGGCATACATCTAGGGTTACACGTTACTTGAGGAGTTATAACAATCTCCTCAAAAATAAGATCTAAGAACTAAAAAAGATCCATAATCTCAACAAAACATAACTAACAATTGTAACCACCCCTCCCACATTTAACCAGTTTAACCGGCTTTCCAGTGTAAACATGAGACAAAGAGCTACTATGATATGACTTGACCTCCTAGATCTAATTAAAGAAGTGGGGCCAACAACTGGAACTTACCAACCACAAACTGATAGCTTATAGGGTTCACATGACACTCAGAGGCAAAACAACCACTCCCAGTGTCGAAACCCTAAACTAGATTGAATTTTTAGTGACTTAGGCCCACAAAAACATGCATGACAAGGCCTCCATGCGGTTATGGCCCTCCAGTTGCATGCATAAGCCTGTTAGGGTGCGACTATAGCCAAAAATTACAATTTTAAGCATGCCGTCCCAGAATCAGTTTTTTCCAGACCACTGCTTAGAACTCAATGACACTTTCCATAATGATAAATAACATAAGGACAAAGCCATTCATACAAAACTTGATCAAGTACTTGACCTAAACAAGCCTAAATATGATAGTCATTTTGTCAAACATATGGTGAACATATAATCTACAAGTTATGAATGCATATATGGACATAGGGGCTTGAAACTTATTTCAAAATCACCAAGAAGGTCTATTTCCCTCTCATTGTAGCTACAATAAAATTTGTTAGCTCATGCATTCATTAACCATTATCGATTAATTAAAACATATCAATATCCATAGCTAGAACCTGTTATGGAACCATGCTTATAACCAACATATAACAAGAACAATAACCATGATAGAACAACCATCAAAGCCACATAATAACAAATACAAGTACTCATGAAATGCAATAGGAAAATATATCTTATTAACATATGCAAAAGTCAACCAAGTCAGGGACTTCCATGTACCACCTGATCATAGATTGAGTTGAACCAAATCTTTCATTCAACCAATCACCCCCGGGCCATATTCCAAGCATGAATGTGGGACTGAAGCCATAAACAACTAGAGATTCCTAGAGATTAAACCACCTCCACCCTCATGCTCCCATGATCTAGCCAAAACCGGTTGATATCACATAAGAAAAATGACACAAAAGCAACAAGGGATTCCCGAAGATTAAACTGCCTCTGCCCTCATGGTATCATGATCTCACCATAACCGACCAAGAGATCACTATGCCCAAAATAAGATTGGATGCCTCAGAGTTTCTCCACCAATATCTTAAGGAATTTTCTTGTCTCCACTCACCCGTCGAGGGCTTCCTGAAGATTAAACAACCTCCACCCCAAACCTTGGGAATGTTCCTGAGACCAGCTCACCTAGTTCTGAAACCTTCCGACAATCTAATACTCAACCACACAAAAGAACCCCATCACACCATGGCTATCTGGAAATGGCAAGGCAAGGTTGAAGCCACTGTCACACCCGATGAAACCCATGCTAATGACAACAAGAGAACCAAATACAAAAATGCATGTACCAGGCATTCACAACCCAGCTAGGAAATCACACATGCAACCTGTTACTTGCAATTCTTCCTGCTAAAGTTGCTTGATCCAACCTTCCTTATTTGTCCTTCCTTTGCCTTCATTTTCTTACTTTCTTCAATGCTAGAGTTCTCCAAGAATGCTTTAAGTGTGCAATAGTATGAGAGAATAGAGAGAGCTCCAAACTGAATTGGAAAATTGTTGAACCAAAAAAATATGTGAACTGATCCTCAAAAACAATTTTATTATCGTTGCCTTTAGATTCTTCTTTATAACCTGCATTTCCTATTCCATCTCTACCAACATGTTCGATCCAGTTAGTACCCTATTCATTAGATTACTCCAGCTGATGGGCATATTACAACTCTGCCCATAAAGTGCTACAAACAGACTCATCCTTAGTGATTCTTGATACCCATTATTGTAAGAAAACTTACTCCTCCCACCTCCTCTATTGGTGCATATCATACATCCTCATCATATCCTCAAGAATCATGTTGACCCTCTTTGTTTGTCTATCTTTCTACAGATGATATATTGTACTAAAATCCAACTTTGTCCCCAAACCTGCAAACAACTCCTTCAAAACCCTGGAAGTGAACTTGGCATCTATGTTGGATACAATCTTCTTAGGAATACCATGCGACCTCACTATATCCCTGATAAAAACCCGTGCTACCTCACTAGATGAATTAATATACTTCACTGGAATGAAGTGAGCTACCTTGGTCAACCTGTCAACCACAACCATAATGGAATCATGTTGTCTAGATGTATTTAGAAAACCTGTAATGAAATCCCTGGAAATGACCTCTCATTTCCACTCTAGAATCAGAATCAACTATAATAGACCACTTGAATACTTACACTCTTCTTTGACTTGTTGACAATCCAAATATCTAGCCACAAACTTCCTTCTTCATATTCAACCAATAGTAGAACTTCTTCACAGATGTCAATGTATTTTGATATCCCAAATGACTTGAATATGGCTTAGCATGAAATTCCCTCAAGATAAGCTTCTTTAGTTCACTGTTGTCTGACGCACAAATTTTTTCCCTAAATCTCACCAAACCACTTGCCATAAGATTATAATCCACATTCTGATCACCTGTACCCTACTGCTATAACTTGTTCTTAAGTTGTTGGTACCTGTTACTAGTTTTAAGCAGTTTAAGTAGTTCCTTTTTTCTACCACATTTTATATCCACATTTGCATCTCATTTTGCACCTAGATTTTAGTTTGAATTTCCATCTAGTTATGCATCATTTTTGGCATCCTTGGTTTCACCCTTTTTTAGTCCCATTTTTCATCTTGTTTTGTGTCTTTTCTTACATACTTTTTGCACCCAATTTTGCATCTTAATTTTACACCATTCTTTGCATCCTCATTTTGGTGTCCATTTTTGCATCCTTGTTTGCGCCCAATTTGGTATCCTTTTGTATGCCCTATTTCGTTCCCTTCTTTGTGTCTAGTGTTGCACCCTATTTTAATTCTACTTAAAAACCCTTTTTGTGTCATTTTTTGCATTTTGTTTTGATGGCTAGTTTAACATCCAATTCTACTCCCAATTTTGCATCCATGTTTACATCCACTTTTGGCTTCTTGTTTATAGTTTTACTTTTATTTCCATATATGACCCTCTTTATGGGTTCATTTTACTAATTTCAATTAGATAGTGAAATATATTAACAGTTTCTAGATATCATTTTGCTGTAGGATTTAATGCACAATTAGATGAACATAGAACCCTCTTAGTTTATCTTGAAAGCCTAGGATAGACCGAGTAAGAGAAAGGTTCTTCTGAGGTTCATGATTCTTAGTAGATCAAGATGTAGAGTAGAGATTAAGAAGAAGAGAAGGAAATCTCGTGAATCCTCACATGCAGGTCTTGTTGGAGATTTTAGTGTAGCTGAGAAGAGCTCCTAGCTAGCTCCAAAGCTTGGTCCTACACATAAGAGAGAGAAAAAAACAACCTTCACAACATAATATCTTGATAATTGAAACTATTGTTGAGCCTCGAATATGTATATTTTTCTATCACATAGTACCACTATTTCATAACCTAAATTCCGACATTTTTAACTCATTTCATACCGTATCCTACATGTCGTGGTTGATTATCATTAGTTTTCTTAGCTTTTCTATGATTAGATATTATTTAGTCTTGATTTACTAATGACGATTTTTGCTAAGTTCATTTTCCATAGAGTTCCATTGCAAATATTCTTCACAAGCCAATTAAACTAGTTGCTACAGGTTGAGTACGTAATAAATTCATGTAGGTGAAAATATCCAATTTGGAGCTTCGACATCTTGGCATGCTTACAGGAAAAACCGAGGGAGGTTATTGTCCAAAATGATGTTCAAACACCTTCCCATAAGTTGGATTGCACCCAGCTCGCACATGTGGGTCTCTAGAAGAAAATCAACAAATTTGCTCAAAATCCACAAAATTTTCAAAATGCCAAGTTTGACCTCGATTTTCGTGAAGATGGATGTGGATCTCAAAAATCTGAGAAAATCGGTTTTTTAACCAATATAAAAAATTATCTATAAGAAAAAGTTTTTCTCAATATTCACTTTGGTTAAAATTTTATATGTAGGTCTTTGAGGCAGTTTTATAAAAAAAACATTGTTTTCCCAGAATTCTAGAATCTTGCCCAAATTTGCAAAAAGAGCCAAACATCCAACTTCGGGCACACTTTATGAGGAAATGGAGTTGAATGAGAAAAATACAAAAGAATTTTTCGTTGAAAATATGAAAAATTAGGTTCCCTCAAAATAGTTTTCCAAAATTTTCCATGGTTATGAAGATATGCAAATATCTTTGAGGCCAATTTGTTAAAAATATGCAATTTTCCAGAATTAAGGAAAATGACTATTAGAGTCAAAATTTGCCTTGTAAACTTTATAAATGGCTTAGCCATGACCTTTGTGGAGGAAGAAAATGAGAGATCGAAAGGATTGATATAATAAGCTTCGCTTTGCCTCAAAAGGACTGAAAGAATGTATGCATAGAAACTTATGTTTTGAATTTTAATACAACTATGATTCTACACTCAATTTGCTGTAAGTATTAATGTGTTTTTGTTTTTTTTGAAGAGAGTATTGCGTTAATTTAGAATTTCTTTGGGAGTGGTAAGGGCCCACCACTGCTTGGAAGTAAGTTTTGTAAAACATCATAGGATAGATCTAGACATAGGGATTTTATTTTGAAAGAATTTGTTAATTAGATCTCATAATTCTGATTCTGTACTCAAGGATATAATTTGTTTTCTTGAAATTAAATAAACATAACATCTCTAAGTCGTTGCACGCTATTGAATGGTGTTGATCGATGATTGTATTGCATAAATAATCCCTTTGTTATAGGTTTACGATTAGAATACTTAAAGGTGCTTCTTAATTGGATAAACAAGAGATTGATAAACTCTATTTCTTTTAGATATGAATTGAAATCAATTCCATACCTTACTGATTCACTATAATTTCATGCAAAATTGTGTTTTGGCAATCAATTATTTGAAAGCAATGCAACGAGACCATTAAATCATTGTTTGGAGTTGTAGTTTAGTTTTGAGATGTATTACAACTATAATTAGTTATTGATAGAATTGTTGGTTAATGCGCTTATGTTTGAATGATTTCTTGAGTTTAATTAAAGTAATCTAAGGATAAAATAGTTTCTTATTTTGTAATCTTTTAAATATGAAAGCATGTGAATTAGAACCTTGGTTTACTTAGTTTCCTTTGAAACAATTGCAGAGTGATGTTAGAGGTTAAAGTTTGAATGCTTATTGATTTGTGTGATCTCGGGAATTACATTAGTTGAAGTCTTGTTTTTCCATTTCCTTAGTTTAAGATCATTTGAATGAGAGTGAATTTTATTGGAATTAATATTTAGCATAAGTTTGGTATCATTTTAAATTAATCTTGATTGATTTAATATTCTTGTACTTAGATTAAATAGATCTTATTATTTAGATTGAGATTTCCATTTAGATTAAAATCATTTGAATAATAATTTGTATTGCTTGGTTTATGATTAATTAGAGTTAGTTTCATTTGCACAGTGATTAGAATTTCTTATTCATATTGTTTGAGCATGTTTTCCTCAATTGGTTAGTTTCAAAATATAAATAGCAATTATGTACTTAAACAATAAATTGATTTCTCACTCTAGTTTACGTTAGATGTTTTGATCTTGCGGTATCTTCGCTTGTGCCTCTAAGTCTTACGACCCCAATTTGATAATTTAATGTTGGAATTACAACACATATAATTTCCCCAACATTTTTGGTGCCATTGCTGGGGAGGTGCTAAAGGGATTAGAGCATAGATTCTTTCACAAGTTTTCGGTGTGATCTTAGTTATAGGGAAACTAGAGGGCAGAGATGACGGTAAGACGTGAGTGAAGAGCCACACATCTGCTTTTGTTTGGGGTCACTCCAAAGTCTGGTTGTCCAAGTAAGCGAGGAGTTCAAGTTTGGTAAGTTTTATTGTAATTAGCAATTTTAATTCGTTTAGATTAAAAATTCAAGCTCTTTAAAGATAAAACATTTTTGGGGTGCTATAAGAACCCGCAGGTACTAATCCATGTTGCGAGACATGGATCATCAATTAACAGGAGAAATTCAAGAATGATTGATAAGCTTGAAGAATGTCCCTCGAAGCACTTTCTCAAATCCTACTAGTAGCTGGGGTCTCTACCTCTTAGGAAGAGTTCATCTTGACCACATTCAGGAAATTATCAATCTCTTCACAACCAGAAAAGGATTTAGAATTCTCCTGTGATTCATCTTGTCTATCCACCAAGGAGATTTAGAAATTATGTACCAAAGCTGATGGGGAGCATCCAATGGAACCTAAGATTGAAGAACTTTCACCATGCCCATCAACAAGCCCTGTATGCATTCTGGAGACCAATTATCCAAGTTTGCTTGACATGACCAATACCACTAGGATTACATTGAGCATTGGTTCTAGATCACAATTTGGTCAAAATACCACTCTCATCTTCCAATACTCTTTGTATCACATCTTTCAAAGTTGATTTTTCATGCTCATGTATATTCTAAATTTTATATCTTAAATCTGAGCATGAATATATCTTTGTACTTGATCTGTACATGGATTCATTGGAAGTCCTCTTTCACTTGAAGGAGGACATCTTTTATTCAATATAGTAGGAAAGTTAGTAAATACATAAAAATAGTGAAGAGAAAAATAAGTCCTTTTGTGAAAAATAGCTTGTCTAGCACAACCGGGCAAGGATTTTGTTTGAAAATCAGGTAATTGGTGGGAAATGTTCCCAATAAAGTTGGTAATTTTGTATGAGTTCTTAAAATCATGTATCTTTCAAGTCATTATGTCTTGTACTCATGTTGATTTATGTGGGATCCCTTAAGGCCCACTTGCTAACAAGCCTTATCCCATCGACATCAACAAAGTATTTGGGACCAAGGTTAGGGTTAGATAAGGTACCTAGGAGCCTACATGCCTTAATGGCAGGTATCCTTGTCATCTACTAAGGGAATACATCAATGTTTCTTGGTGTATGAATTCTTTAGTCCATTCGAATTCGACAAACCCATTCATGGCTAGTAGAATATACCTAGTGCCTTGATTCCCATTGACATCAAAGGTGGGATATCTCACATTGGTTAACAATCTCCTCAATGGTTGGTAATCCAATGATTCTTGCTTATGTTCAACATTGACACTATTTTTTCACATATACAAGTTTACATATGGGTGTGTAGCAGTTGAAGACTATATGGTTTTGAGATATCAACACAGGTTTACAACAATTTGGATTTTTATATCAGCATTCCCATTGTCATTTGCAGTAGTAGTCACCTTTCCTCAGTTGTTTGGGGACATACAACTCCTCAAGCATGGGGGAGAAGGGGGATTTCATTTCATCCTTCAGTTCTTCAGTTCATCCTTCAGCTCTTCATTTCATCCTTCATCTTCCTTTATCAAATTCAAATCAACTTCCATTACAACTCTTATTCAACATAACATATTATTAGTCCCATTAGCTCCATCCAGTCCATCCTCCACTCCATCTTGCAGCATCAAGCACATGTACAACAAGGTAAAACTTAAGGTAAATTTGGCTTAATATTCTCTAATTCATTAGAAGGTTAAGGAAACTTAATGATTCACCACTTCTCATTCCATGAATTTCATCTTTCATAAACCATTTGCTTTATTTCCATTCATTACATATATACTTTAATTACAAGACCATGTTAAAAGAAAAATCCTTATGGTGTAAAGGCAGTCTCTATAGTGTCTTCTCCTTCCATGATGACAAGCATTCTATTCATAGGATGAAGTCATTGATACCATGAAATGATAAAGGAAATCACCTATAAGCATTAACCTTGCGAAGACAGATTATGCGAGCACCCATTCACCATCTCCATCACCAAGTTATTTTCATCTATCATCTCTCCCTCATCCATCCCGTTCTTGCCATCAATTTGTATTGCTATGAAATCAATATGATATGTTAATATGAAGAGTATTGCCCCACAAGAACCATCACCTCCAAATATTCAAGTAGTGCTGCTCCACAAGAACCAACACCTCCAAATATTCAAGCAATGTTGCTCCACAAGAACCAACAACTACGAAACAATGTTAGAATTTGTCAATGAGCAAGAGATTTGTTTGCATGAGGACATGTAAACCCTCAGGCATGGGGGGATGTTGATCCTCGAATATGTCTATTTTTCCATCACATAGTACCATTATTTCATAACCTAAATTCTGACATTTTTAACTCATTTCATACCGTAATTCCACAACTTTCCGCCAATACGTATCCTATGCCTCGTGGTTGATTATCATTAGTTTCCTTAGCTTTTCTATTATTAGAGATGATTTAGTCTTCATTTACAATGACGACTTTGTTAAGTTCATTTTCCGTAGGGTTCCATTGCTAAAATTCTTCACAAGCCAATTAAACTAGTTGCTACAGGTTGAGTACAAAATAAATTTCTATAGTTGAAAATATCCAATTTGGAGCTTTGACATCTCGACATGCTTCCTGGGAAAACATAGGAAGTTTATTGTCCAAAGTGATGTTGTAACACCTTCCCATGAGTTGGATTACACCCAGGTCGCAAATGTGGGTCTCTTGAAGAAAATCAATAAATTTGCTCAAAATCCATAGAAATTTCAAAATGCCAAGTTTGACCTTGATTTTCGTGAAGCTGGAGGCGAATCTAAAAAACATGAGCAAACGTTTTTTTACCAATATAACAAATTATCTATAACCAAAACCTTTTCTCAATATTCTCTTTGGTTAAAAAGTTATTCGTGGGTCTTTGAGGCAGTTTTATAAAAATCGTTGTTTTCCCAAAATTCTAGAATCTTGCCCAAATTTGCAAAAATAGCCAAATATCTAGCTTCAGACATGATTTCTGAGAAAATGGAGTTGAATGAGAAAAATACAAGAGAGGTTTTTGTTGAAAATATGACAAATTAGGTTCCCTCAAAACATTTTTCCAAAATTCGCCATGGTTATGAAGATATGCAAATATCTTTGAGGCCAATTTGTTAAAAATATGCAATTTTCTAGAATTAAGGAAAATGACTGTTAGAGTCAAAATTCGCCTTGTAAATTCTATAAATGGATTAGCCATGGTCCATGTGGAGGAAGAAAATGATAGATCAGAAGGATTGATGTAATAAGTTTCGCTTTGCCTCAGAAACACTGAATGAATGTATGCATAGAAACTTATGTTTTGAATTTTAAAGAGAGTATTGCGTTAATTTAGACTTTCTCTAGGAGTGGCAAGGGCCCACCACCGTCTGGAAGCAAGTTTTGTAAAACATCATAGGATAGATCTAGACGTAGGGATTTTATTTTGAAAGCATTTGTTACTTAGATCTCATAATTCTGACTCTGTAGTCAAGGCTGTAATTTTTTTCTTGAAATTAAATAGACATATCATCTCCAAGTCGTTGCAAGCTAATGAATGGTGTTGATCAACGATTGTATTGCATAAATAATCCCTTTGTTACAGGTTTATGATTGGAATACTTAAAGGTGCTTCTAAATTGGATAAACAAGAGATCGATAAACTATATATCTTTTAGATATGAATTGAAATCAATTCCATACCTTACTGATTCACTATAATTTCTTGTAACATTGTGCTTTGGCAATCAATTATTTGAAAACAATGCAACAAGATCATTAAATAATTGTTTGGAGTTGTAGTTTAGTTTTGAGATGCATTATAATTGTAATTAGTTATTGATAGAATTGTTGGTTAATGCGCTTATGTTTGAATGATTTTTTGAGTTTGATTAAAGTAATATAAGGATAAAATAGTTTCTTATTTTGTAGTCTTTTGAATATGAAAGAATGTCAATTAGAATCTTGGTTTACTTAGTTTCTTTTGAAGAAATTGCAAAGTGATGTTAGAGGTTAAAGTTTGAATGCTTATTGATTTGTGTGATCATGGGAATTATATTATTTGAAGTCTTGTTTGTCCATTGCCTTAGCTAAGATCATTTGAATTAGAATGAATTTTATTGGAAGTAATATTTAGCATAAGTTTGGTATCATTTTAAATTAATCTTGATTGATTTAATATTCTTGTACTTAGATTAAATAGATCTTATTATTTAGATTGAGATTTCCATTTAGATTAAAATCATTTGAATAATAATTTGTATTTCTTGGTTTATGATTAACTAGAGTTAGTTTCATTTGCACAATAATTATAATTTCTTATTCGTATTGTTTGAGCATGTTTTCCTCAATTGATTAGTTTCAAACTATAAATATCAATTATGTACATAAACAGTAAACTGATTTTTCTCTCTAGTTTATGTTAGATGTTTTGAACTTGTGTTACCTGTGGTTGTGCCTCTAAGTCTTACGACCCCATATTGATAATTTGATGTTGGAATTATAACACATATAATTTCCCCAACAACTATGAGAAATTTTATGTAGAATTCTTCTTGAATGTGTACAAAGAGAAACCACTTTAGGTTGTGGATGACAAATAACCCTAAAAATAAAAATGTCTGTTAAACAATGTGGATCTGCAGCAAATGATAGAAACAAAACCCGCCAAAGCCCTGATCTATGCAACAAACTAGTTAAACAACAAAATCAAATAGTAAAATAAGCACAAGTAACTCCAATAATCAAATGGACACCAGATATATAAAGAATATATTTTATTAAACAACACCTATGAAGGGAACAAATAATGTTACCAGTCCCCCTCTATGGGATGGGTTCTTGGCTATCCTCAATGTCTTCAGCTTTTGTAGACTCTCTCTCCTCTATAATATATAAAACCCAACAAACGAAATGTTTGAGGTCAATGAGAACTCAAATAAAAAGAAGGTGGTGTGCGACAATGATAATAATCAGAGCTGTAACAGTGAGTTCAACAATGAACATATGTGAAAGTTAAGAATGAATGGAAAACACTTCTATTTATAACAAAATATTAGGTTATCCTTGAATAATGAGCAATAATAAAATGTTATTAACCCCATTCCAGAATTAACCTTTTGAAATATTTTATTATATTTGGCTAGAGGGAAAAACCATTTAAAATTTTATTTAGAAATAATAAATAAATGAATGATTTATTTATCATTTCAAGAAATATGGTTAAAGAATGATAAACAAATAATGATTTATGTAAGTATTCCTATGGGATTTAGTCAAACTTGACAAGGAATAATAACTAATTAGTGATTAATTAATTATTCCTAGAGAAAAAGAAGGTAATTAATGATTTATATATTTATTTCTCATAATTGGGTCAAATGTGACAATGAATATTAATTAAACAATGGTTTAATTAATTATTCCTAGAAGATAATTAAATAAATAGTGATTGATTTAATTATTCTTCATGGCTTTAATATAAATGACTTAACAAGTGTGGTTTATTAAGTAATTTCTCACAGTGAAAACAATTTTACTATGGTAAAATTGGCCCTACATGGTGTACTTCGATCCATCTAGTAAATTATGGCTAGATGATCAATTTTTTGTGATAACAAGAAACATATAAATATTATTGAATAAATGAATATAAACCAAAATCCCATACATTCATTAGTTAAAAGGAAGAAGTAAAGAATGAATAACACCATATGGAAGGAAGAACAACCAATCTATATTAATAAAGGAGTTGGAGGAATGTTACAACCATTAGATGCAGTTGCAACAGAACCTCCCCCAACTCCTAGCTCCAAAACTCTCCCTCTCAAGATAGATATCAGCACTGTGACAATACAAGAATTCCCATCATTTTCTCAATGGCCAAGCCTCCAATATATAGGAAACTGAAGGGTATGAAGATTTCCCAAATTCCTCATTAGTTCAATTTTGGGAAAAGATTTTGGTTGAATAATGTTTCCTCATATAAAACTTGATTTTTTGCACTTTTTAGATGCTTTTGTGCTTAGGAAAAATCTTCTCCATGCTTTATGGCTCTTTCATATGCTTTTATTTTTTAGGAAAAAGCTAAAGATGAGGATAAAGAGATCACATTCCACCATATGAATTTCTGAAAGTGAACAAGAGTGTCAAATTCTAGTTAACTCGAGCTTTTTGCCTCATGACTGAATGATATTTTTGGTAACAAAAGTTAGATGAAGGGGACAACTTGTTATAGACTAGGATAACGTGGTCCTCATGGTACATAACTTGTATTATAGTCTTATATAGTCTAGGAGAAAGGGGTATTTCAACAAACAACATAATATTCTCCTCCAAGCTGATGAGGAGGTATTTTCATGTATAACACATCTCAGAAGATATCACAATTCAAATTGATAACTTAATATTTGTAAACAAATTTAAGGGTAATTGAAAACATTCATCAAAAAGATAGTAGTATTTTCATATATAACAATTCTCCATCAAAAAATCATTGACAATTTTCAATATACATATATGACTACTAAATCAACACTTATCACATATATCATTATTCCAAGGTAAATTCACAACATTACATCCAAAAATAGTAATATCATCATACATAATGATTCTCCATAAAAAAACATTGACAATTTTCAACACATATATAAAGTAACAAGATAATACTAATAATATCCTCATCATCTTTAATCAAATCAACTAAGATTCAAATGTGTGATTATCATATCAAAATATTTCGTGAACACCATTATTCTAAGGTAAATTCACAACATCCATCAAAATATAGTAATATCATCATACATAATAATTCTCCATCAAAATAATGTTGATAATTTTCAATATATACATAAAATGACAAGATAAAAATGATAATACCATCATTATATTTAATCAAATAAAATAAAATTCAATGTATGATTACCAAATCAAAATGTTTCATAGATATCATTATTCTAAGGTAAATTCACAACATCCATAAAAAAATAGGAATCTCATCATACACAATAATTCTTCATAAAAAAATGTAAACAATTTTCAACATATTCATAAGGTAACAAGATAGTATCGATAGTATCATCATCATTATTTGAATCAACTAAAATTCAAATGTATGATTATCATATTAAGAGATCGCAACTAAATATAAAAAATAATGCATGGTTAGCTAGCACCACGAAAATCATAGTTAGGATCATCTTCATGATCATTTACATGATCATCATCTTGACCATCCTAATAATATCATCCACATAATCATCAACAATGCCATCACCATCCTCATTATCATTGTCTCTGATATATGATGTATAGTAAACATAGTATGTATCATCATCTTCGTGGTCATTACCCGTAGCGTTTTGGAAAAAATATCAATATTACATGTCAGTACTAATTCTATAACACAATTCATATTTTTGTTAGAATGCTAACCATAAAATGATGTAGGACATAATAACATTTGATAGTACTAAAAATTAAAATGAAAATATGGTTTAAGATATATTGGAGATCCAACTAAGGTTACACTTGTAATTCACATCAAGTAGTAGAAGCATTTTTTAATGCATATGAAGTAGGTACCCATTTGTTCTTCATATTATATTGTGAATGTTTCTTATGATGCCCATGCACGATTGGTAAATTAAGAGTTACTCAAAGCTTTATTTTCAAATTACAATTGTAATTTAGATTAGAAATAGAAGAAATTTTAACAAACAAAGAATGTCACATGAAAAAGTAAATTGATTTTAATGAAAAATAAGTTGCATACAATATGAATGTCACATGAAATATTGAGTTGTTTTTAAGTCATGTACTTTTATCTATGATAAAATGTATCCTAATGTTCATTCAAGAACAAATGCTCACTAATAATTACTTCATTTTATCCATTATCACACTAAATCCATTATACCTAGTGACGACAATGATTCCATTCAAATTGCTTTGAACTCCCTAACTATAATGTAAAAGAGAAAACTACATGACCATGACCACGACTGTAACCCCCTCCCTTGCCTCATCCACCATCAAAGACAATGAACTTGGAGTTATGACCACGATAACAACCCCTCCCTTGCCTCGTGTCCACCATCAGAGGCATTGAACTTGAAATTAAGAGTGCTCATGTTTTCTTTGCTCTAATTAATCTCCAAGGAATCAAACCTTGATCAATATATCAAGGACTCCATCAAGGAATAGATATATCATAGGCGAAGCTCAATAGGCTTTGCCAAAAGAGTGTGAAATAACACTTATCTTTGTTTTATGAAATAACTCGAGTGAGTGGAATGAATGGTGGGAAAAAATTACAAGGGAAAGCGATATTTTTTGTCCATCCTTATTTCTATTATTATTTTTTCTTCTTATAATGGAGGGAAGTGTTTAAAAAAATTCTAAAAAATAATTTTAATTAAAAAAAAGGATATTTTTTGTTCGTCCTTATTTCTATTATTATTTTTTCTTCTTATAATGGAGGGAAGTGTTTACAAAAAATTCTAAAAAATAATTTTAATTAAAAAAAATATTTTCTTATATTTTAGTTTTCTTTTAGTATATATTTAGTTTTAATATATATATATATATATATATATATATATATATAGTTTTTTCTAAAAAAATATATTTAGTTTTTGGTAACTATTTTTATAACAAAAATTATATTTTGTTTTTATAAAAATGAATTTTAAACATTCCATTCATGCTAAATTTGTGATTTTATGATATTAGTTCAAATTATATATAAAAAGGTAACTTAATGCCACATGTTGTGTCGCTGAGATGGGTATTATATGTCTCTTCCTTGCTAAGTTATACATTGTTCTTGGGTTTTCTTAATGCAATAAAATTAATTATTCTCTTCATTATATCTTGAGATGTTCAACTTGCACCTAATAAAACAATAAAGTTAAAATAGGTTTTACTTTTTCCTTTATAGATCTTTGTCCCCATTAATCTTGGTCTTAATAAATTAATTGTCTTATGGTGGCCTTGAGTGGTCACTCCCATTAGTTGCATGCTTTTTAGTTTTTTGTTAGTGATATTTCTTAGGCTTGATAACATGTTATTTAATTTATGAAAATGTGTTATTGTCCATATTATTGTTAAATATTAATATTAAATATGTTGGTTTAGAAGAAAGTTCCCAAAAGCTTTATAGATTGTATTTTATAATGTAATGATTCATTGCTTGATGAAATTGTTTTGGATATTTTTTTTAGTATATTAACTTGTATGTGATAAAGTCAAAAGTCACCTCTTTTTGATATTTTTCATTGGTCAATTTCCCTTAAGGCCATCAAGTTCACCATTTGGTCCTAAGTTAAGGAAATATAGCAGTCATGAAGTGACATTGTCCAAGCACTTAAATCTTGAAACATGTTTTTTTACTCACATTTGATGAGCCTTAGTATTTCAACAAGGATGCTACAACTCCTAGGGCTACCAACTTTACTTTATCAACCCGATGTTTCATAAAAACTTGGAGGTGACAGTGCTATATGCACAACAAATGCAACATTCTACTCATGTCACTTCTCAACTGGGGCGCTAGACCACTAGGGTTCTAGACCAATCTTCTATTTACCAAAAGGAGTCTGACTACTGACAGCGAATGTAAAGCTAGTTCTAATGCAGGAAAGCAAATGCTTGTCTATTTTAGAAATGAAAGTTACTAAATGGTAAATTCTATGAAATTCCATAAATAATCTAGATAGGAAATACCACAAATTACTTGCAGAAAGCACTAGGCTAACTTTCCAATTTATCATATAGCTATTTGGATTGTTTGGACATGGAAAGTTGTTTTATCATTTTATGATTCATATATGCATGCACTAACTATCTCATTTCACATTTGTAGAAAAAGAGTATTTTAATTGCTAAATATAGAAATACAACTGTTATGTTATTTAGTCTGATCTTGTAGGGGGAAAAGGCATGGGAAAGATGATCTTAGGTGGCACTAATAGGAATGGAATCCAAGATGAGGGCCTAACATGCTCATATGCTACCGTATTTGGTCAAAACATGGTCAAATAAGCTACTACAGGATGTCCTAATCTGCTACAGGATGTCCTAGTTTGCTACAGGATGTTACCTGGAGGGCTTAGGAGGGCAAGAAAAGTGAGATGATGTGTTGGAGAGATGTACGACAGTGATATAAGGTGTAGGGAAGGTGCAAATCTCACAATATTAAGACTAACACTACAAGGAGGTTAGATTCGCCTAAGGTGTCTGTTCATGGTGGTTGCAAAATAGAGGTTGGGACTATGGGCTAGTATGCCTCAGCAGAAGGTGGAGAATACTTAGGTGAAGATAGTTGGATGAGCCCCTTCCTGCAGATCAATAACCCCTACAACAAAACTTGTTTCTCTTTTCATTTATGCATCACTACATGTCTACATGGAAAAGATGAATTGAATTTGAGGAAGCTGATCTATTTACTGATAAGGACTAGATCTATGAAATGGAATGATCTTTTAGCTACAACAAACTTAAGGAGACAAGATAACAACTGCAAGTGCTTCCATGAAATCATAAATAATGATATAGCTAAGAATGGAACCTAATCTATGCAATAATCAAAAGAAAAAATATGTTTTTGGGGCTGTGAGAGTGGGGCCCTATAATCATGATCCCATGAAGGAGATGGGATAGAGGCCAATGTCATAAGATTTTCTAAAGCAATTTCCTTCACTAAACTGCACCACTGATCTACCTCTTCATACTAATGGAAATAAGGTTAAGCAATAATTCAAATACTTGTTAAGATAAACAAAACATAAATACATTTCAACTGCTAACTATCATTTTAATCTAAGAATACAGATACAAAGAGAGGAACGTCTATTGCTATGGTTAGGCCCTAACCCAAGAGCTTCAACCCTCTGAGTCAAATTAGTGCTGGATCAAAGGTATAATTGAACATTATCATCAAAATATCAAATACAACATAACAATAACAATAACAATGTTTTAGCTCAAATTGCCTCTTGGCTACAACAAAAAATTGAATCCTAATGAGTCCCTTGGATCTCTTATCTATACAAAACTAGAACTCCCAACAACTCCCTAGAAAATAGGGCGACTTGTCAACCTAACTCGAGAATGACTCTCCCTTAATTATCCTAGCTTGGCTACTAATGGACTCGACTTGCTTGGCTGCTAGTAACTCCGAGATGATGAGATATGGTGGAGGAATCTTCGAATAATTTGAGGAGTTAAGGAGGGAGACCAATCTCCTAAAATATATCTTTCATTCCCACTCTGAGTTCGTGCACTTAAGTCAACCAAAAAATGCTCCAATTCTTGCATTTAACACACATTAGGCCACATGACATAGTAAATCACCTTCACCCTTCTCACTAAGAAATATATAACAAAAAATGTAAATAAATGTGAGAAAAGTCAATTTTAATAAGCTGGAGAGTGGCATTGTGACCCATATAGTTTACCTATTGATGAGCCTCATAAACATTATACTTCTTTTCTGTGTAAATTCTCCATGAAAATAGTCTCATGGAACATGAAGGGCTTCAATAGTGAAGGAAAACAAAGACTCCTAAAAGAAAAATGGTACACAAAGCACCTATCAATAATGTCGATATAAGAAACAAAAATATTAAGTGAGGTTCTACCTCATATAATTAGCAAATGGGGGTGGGGGTAGGGGATTTCAAAGTAGTAGTGATTGATGCTTAGAGATACTTGGGTGGAATGGCTATTATTTGGAATGATCAAGACATCAAGGTTACCAATATTTTTACCTCTTTTCACAATATGACAATACAATTTTAGTTAATTGACATCGAGGACTACTACCATGTATCCAATATTTATGACTCCAATATCACAAATGGAAAACCTCTATTTCTCAATTCTATTTCTAGCACAAGTAATTTATACTCCCCATCTCCATGGATTATTGGGAGTGATTTCAATATTATCAAGTGTCTCAAGGAAAAGAAAGGATGAATCACAATGCTTACCAAGATATTTTGTAAGCTATACCATCAAAGTCCTAAAGTAGTCTCCATTTAATTTCTCAAGCAATGAGTCTCCAACCCACACATGTGGATCAATGAGATGTAATACATGTGTGTGTAGTGACTAGCTTAATACACTATTCTAATAACTCCACAAACTTAAGTATTTCAGTCCATCACATAAATTGACCATAGTGTGACATAAGTAAACCAAGATCAACAGACATGAAACGCTTAGGAAACAAACATTCCCTAGATACTCAATTAGGTGCTTAAATGATGAAGTGAAAATACAAGGGGAAAAGAGGACTTCATGATTTAACCATCACAAACATGTGATCAAATGTGACTAGGAGCGTATATATTCATATGTTTGCCAAAGAGGGAGTGAATACATGATTTACCATTCATTGGGCCTTATTTTTCTTTCTTTTTCTTTCTCTTATATATAGGACTTAAGGAATGAGGTTTTCATAAGTTTGGCACAACTCATAGATATAACATTTACATGATTTTTCACTTCAACCATAGAGTTTAGACTTAGATAAATCATTCTAGTGTATCTTTAATGGTTTTGGCTTTCACTTTTTAATTTTATTTCATCACAAACGAAAAAAGGGGAAATATTTTGCCAAAAATTTATTAATTCTTAATCACAAAGGTGGCTTGCGATGAAAACAAATTAATGACGTTATTCTCTTTGAAAATGATGGGTATTCTTGAGAAAAGCTTATGCTTGTGGATGTATCCTCCCTGGTTGAGAGGGAGTGAGGGCAGACACCATATTACCCATGTATCATGTACTATGGGTAGGGATAATAGTCGTAAGCCTAGTAAAGGCACCATTGGGGAGAATGGTGGATTGGATAAACATCTGGGACCAATATTCTTTGAGAATTTGTACTTTGACTAGGACTAACCACCTTAAGTCAAGTACATTAATCTAAGATAAGAATAGTCACGAGGATCAAAATTTCTTGGTGTCAAATATTATGATACTGGATTAGGAAATGATCATGTGAGGACATACCTGGTGAACATCTTGGTGGGGTAAGTGCTTAGAGAGGTAGTGGTGTCCAACTTTATGCCTCCCAACATTGTGCTCTGATCTAATGGACAGATAAAACTTGTTAGTCAAGGGCTTGCTATTTTGACAATTTTGGCTATGATGATGTAAATAACCATTGATTCTTATCAATCCAAATCCCTTCTTATATCAATATTTCAACTTGAGAGTTCCTTTTTGTCTCATTATGAGTACCTCCCTAGTCTAGAGTGTTATAGACATTTTTGTGCCTCGCGTCATGGAGCATGAAATGTCGATAATTACAGGGATCCTCAGTCCCTAAACATGTTGTTCTTACCCCTAAAAGAACAAGGTCATCAAACAACAGCACTTCCAATCAGTTCTCCACCTGAAAACACTTCAAAGCAGGCTTATTTTGGATCATGTCAGCTGCTTAACTGAGCTTCTGCGCTGTAATGCAACTGTCCCACTTTGTACCTGCGCTGGAAGTCAAAAGTAATGAAGGCTACCTGCGCTGGGCGAGATTGGCCAAGTGGCACAGTCATCCTGCAAGGTGTCAACTGCCCAGGAAGCTTCCAAACTGACACTTGGTTCATCAGATTCGCCTTGTGATGAGTAAGAGGTACTTGATCACCATGTGTAACCAAGGATCTCCAAGTGGACTCAAGAACTGAAGATTAACTGAAGAGGGAGAGGACACTAGTCAGCTATATGCCAGCCTCCAGCTGACTCATCCTCTCTTCTTCTCTCCTATATATAGAGCTCTTCTATGAGGTCTAAGGAGGCTGGAATTTTTGTATTAAGCAAGGAGGTGCTGTTGGATTACAGTTAGAGCTATTGGGTGATTGTTTTACTAGAGGTGAAGAGGAGAGTTCTTGTTGCTGGGGAGGTGCTGCTGGATTGGAGCCATCATTGGTTGTAACCTTCTCAGAACCCTGTTACTTTCTATCAATAAAGTTTTGCATGTTCTCCTATATACTTATATTACATAGATGTTTTGTGTTTACATGTATATTTGATGCACCCTAATCCATGCTTCAGTTATGAGTACATGTATCTTGTAGTTTGTTCTCTTGTTTTGTGCAGGATCTGTGTGTGGCTGGACCGGCTGAGAGAGCAAGAAGCTGGGAACGAGATACAAAGAGAGAAGGACAAGGATCGACTAAGCGAAAGACACCAGGTTGGTTGACCTTCTTTTCATTCTCTCTGTATTTTCATAAAGTGGAACATCAAAACTTTACTTTCAGTTGTTGCTAAAGACTGTCACCTTTAGAGTAGGGATAGGGTCATCCGCATCGGATACTTTTCCCCACAACAAACTGGCGACTCCGCTGGGGAGCCTAGTATCTTGTTGGTGTTTGTAGTATTTTGCTATTCATTTCTTGAAGAAAAGAGTACCAAATCGAAAAGCTTTTGACTATATCAAAAGCGAAGTAGAGGGACTGCTACTCTTGCTCTTTGCTGAGCAAATTCAAGATTTGAAGAGCTTATCTACAAAAGACTCTTTACTCTTTGTGATAGATCTTCATCCTCTTGATCATCCCTTAGCCTGTACTTGACCTATAGCTTTTTATTTCAGCAAAAACAGTGCATTTTTGAGCTTTTTATGACCCGGAATTCTTTATAGACGAAACTCTGGTGAGTCAGTGCAGGCTGTACACAGGCAGCCTGCATTACAGCGCAGGTACTCCCTTCGGGAACTGCGCTGAGAGTGAGATTGGTAGACTAGAACCTGCGCTGGTCCAGTTAGCCCTTGTCTAGCTCAGTCTTCCTATTGTGTCTTGGCCCTGTTTGCACTTGTTTTTGGCTGATTGCTTGCTGGTTATTGTACTTGCTGTAAGCCACTTCTCCTTAACATTATTCCGCCTCAGTTGTGTGATGAAACTGTGAATGTTCTTTCAGTATTTCTTGTTTCAGTTACAGTTTCCCATTGTGAAAAGCGAACCAGTATAGTTGTGGCCTCTTAGATCCTGAACTGTAAAAGTGTCTGTGTGATCTTATGAGCTAGTTTCATTACTGTTCATGGCTGTTTGAGTTTGTTTGCTTTTCACTTTATGGTTTGAATTCATATATTTTTGGTGTTGAAACAAGTACCTGTAAAGCGTCTTTTCATTTTAGAAAAACTGGTTTGTTTACGCTGTAAATTGAATTCAAAAATCATACAACAGTTTTCCTTTTGTCTACATCAACATTAAAGGAAACGAAAAGAAATACATGCATCTTGCATTTGCATTTTGATAAGTTTGGGTGTCTGATCTAGGAGAAAGTGCATTAGTTTGTGCTTGGTGCTCTGTGTGGAAAGATATTGTTTTTCTCTCCCCTCAGTAGTTAGGATTTTCAAAGCTAAAAAGATTGTGAAAGCTTGCTTATCATTTTAGCTGCATTTAGGAATTTGTACCAATACATCTCGTGGTGATCCTGAAAGACAAACTGATAAACAAGATCAACTTAAAATATATTGAATGAATCTAAAAACGCATTGTAACATAACGCTCACAATAGAGGTCTAGGTAGAGACGTGTTCCGGCGTCGTTAAACGTAGTGACTGTCGATCTCTACGAAGGTGGGTGATTCCTCCTGAGGGACGATAGCACTAATACGGATTTGAGCTCCCGCGTACCGTCGCGTATATTGGGAAACCCCTATAGGCAATTATCCTTTATCCTTAGGAAGCCGTGTCGACCGCCCTACTGATCGCGATGCAGTGAACACAGCATTCACGAAGATCGACCACCCGTACCGTAAAACGTATTCTGTGGTTTCGCGAAAGGTTTGGCACACCCTCTGCCTAGATCTCCAGAGCAATTTCTTTTGGCCCTTTTCAAACTCTATAACTGAAAAGGTCCAACTGAGCATTTGTCACTTCGGGCTCGTTAATACATCGAAGGCGACTAGAGTCATCTTTAGCTTTTTCTCGACTCTTAAAACATGAAAAAGCAAAGTTGTGTCTAAAAGCGTCTAATAAAATTCATTCAATACGGAAACATAATTCCCCTTTTTGTATTTTAGTTGATCAAGTAATCCGCAACCGTGGAGGAAAGTCAATTAAAACCCCGTCGTTCAGGGAGGCTTGCGAGTCAACCACCTTTGTCTCCGGAACCGAGAGTAGTACGGGCAAAGCGATCTCGCTGGACCAGGTCAAAATCTCCTTTTAAAGTTAGAACGGAAGTTCCAACAACATCTGAGATTCTGGTCACTCCCAATATTTCTGGAATCCCTGCCTCTATTGAAGAAGTTCAACAGCAACAGAAGGACAGTTGTACTGATCCTAGTCTGAAAACAAGTACTTGCATAACTGAACCAGTTCCATCTGAAACCGGTCCACAGAGTCTTGTTGTTCAAACAACTGTCGCTGTCGAAGCAACCCCTTCTTCGGCACCAGAAATTTTTTACGGACCTGACGGTCTGCCTCTTCCTCCTGGTCTGATTGCAATAGAGGAAATCGTAGAGGACCAGCAAGCAAATACTCCAATTCATTTTGGAGTAGGTACCACTCTTTTTCCTTCTGCATCAGAAGTTTGTCTATCGCCACAAGAAGTTCCTGAAGAATCGTTAGGAAGTTTATTGGATAGACTTAAAATGTCTGAACAACCGTCGACATCTAGAACTGTGCCAAATGACACAGCGACAGCAGAAGCTCCTGCTGCCATTCCAACGATGTTTGCCGGCATACCAGCCGTCCCGACTAGCTCTCATCAGCTAGAAGGAGTCCACCCAGGGACTATTATGACAACTTGGTCTGTTCCAGTTTGTTCTTCCGATATAATACCCGGTAATTCTTATGTTGAAACTAGACAAATTGATCCCTTTGGGAATCATTTTGGGCCATCCAGTCCTCAAAGGCCATCTACACCCTTGAGCTCCGGATTGTTACCGTATGGGGGGCAATATGCCCTTTCACTTCCCCTTTCGGGGGGCTACCCATACGGCAGTTTTCAACCACATTCAGGTTTGACTGAAGTAACGACGAGTGGTTGGGTACCTATGTTACCTCAACAACCAAGAGTTGTATATTCCATGCAACAGTGTGTACCTATGTCTAGTATCCCGACGACGCCAGCAATTGTAACCGTGTCGCAAGTTCAATCGATGCCTGTTGTATGTCAACCCCAAGTTGTAATGCAACAGCCTATTGACCCTGCAACACAACCACAATCGCCAACTGCCAGGACGACACAGATACAAACGGGGATCATAACCCCGCATCTTGGTCCGTCGGTTAGTGTCGCACAGCAAAACATGGCTTCACAACCATGGATGGTGCAATACCAGCAACCTCAGTTTCAACAGGTGTACCAAGGATCTGAGCAACAGATCTTTGCGAATAGTGGGAAACCCTATATTCAGAACGGGTTAAATCAACCACTTTACAGTGGCCAAGCCCACCAGCCATATCAGTCATATCAACATCAGTTGCATTATGCTGGTGTGCAAAGGCCTACTGCTCAGGCGATTCCATCGTATCCAGGGTACGCCTCGCCAAACCTGAATCAACAGTTGCCATTCGTGGCGACCTTAGAATTACCAGATTTACATCGTTTGACAAACGATCCAATCGCCTATGCCCATTGGTGGCCAGCGATTCCTCACAAACTTCCTTCGGACATTCCTAAATTCAATGGAAATCCGGGCGAAGACCCGTTGAATCATGTGATGACATTCCATCTGTGGTGTTCGTCGAATACCTTGAATGATGATTCGATAAGGCTTCGCCTTTTCCAGAGGACATTGACTGGTCCGGCGGCCAAATGGTATATTGAATTACCTAGAGCCTCTTTCGACAATTTTAGTTCCCTAGCCACGACTTTCTTAACACACTTTCAGTTACCTATAAGGTACGAAACTGGAATAGAGATTTTGACCAATTTCAAGCAGACAACAGCCACACATATATCTGATCATATACATGAGTGGCGTCGTCGTCGCAGAATGGTAAAGACCTATGTTCCAGATCAGCTATTAGCTGAGTGGTTTATAAAGTCGCTTCTGCCGGCAATTACAGAAGATGTGGCCAAGGGAGGCGTCGTAACAGAGGAGAAGGTTATTGCTCGTGCTCAATATTTGGACTTAGTGTATACTCAGTCGGGCACGCTCTATGATAAGATACCTGATGCCCCCAGACTGGAATTTTCAATCCCTCCTCCTCCCGGATCGAACAGTGACTCTCATACCGGTGATGGCGTGATTGGAACTGCAAACGCTAAGTCGACAAGGGATTCGAATAAGAAAGCCCGTAAGACTTCGAATCAAAAAGCAAATCAGGAGATTCTTGCTTCGGAGGTAAACGCTGTATCTACGGATAAAGACAAAAACTCCAATCAACCAGGAAGCAAGAAGAAACAAAACAAAGGGAAGAAGAAGAATCAAGGTGGATCATCCCCTCAAAAAACTTCTTCAAACCCTCCTGGGCAAAAGAAACAATTTCCTCCATGTCAAATATGTGATGAAAATCATTCAACAAAGAACTGTCCGTTCAAAGCTGAGTTAAAGAGGTTCCTAAAAAGTTCCCAAACTTCAGCTGTGTTGACTGATCCGTTTCCCGCCCCAGGTCAAAATATGGTTGATAGTGGAAATGCTTCCCCGTCTCAAGTGCTTATGTTGTCGGTTTCTAAGCAAAGTGATGCTTTGATCTCGACTAGGAATAAAGATTATGGGAATCCGCCGGTGTCGAACGACCAAAGGAAAGATCAACCCAGTAGTTCGACAACGACTTCGGCAGAAGTTGTACCCCCCCTCACGCATGAATTAACAATAAAGCCGCCTAAGGGAGTAGTCCACAAGTCGACATTCAACCCTCGCGCCAGAGCGGCGCAACACTATAATATAGTGGAGGATTTGGCCCAATAGCCATCTGCTATGTCGACTCTTGAGGTACTACAAAATTGCCCATCCCAAAGGCAGGCATTGTTATCAGCAATTGGTGGAGTGGATCCTAAAGATTCCAATCTTGTATCCTTTGATCACAAAGGATATGATCCTCAGTTACCAGCACAATTAGCTTTCCTTATTCAAGTGAAAGCACTCAACAAAACTGTTCATAGAACGATTATTGATGAGGGTGCATCGACATGTATCATGTCGATGAGTTGCTGGAAAACTCTTGGATCTCCAACCTTGTCGCGATCTTCGACGACATTGAAAGCATTTGACGGTAGGTCGTACACTCCGTACGGTATCCTAAATAACTTTAAGGTTGAACTAGGAGGAAAAACAGTAGAAATTGATGTTGAAGTCATTGATGGCAATCTTGACTATAACATCCTACTGGGAAGACCATGGATATATGCCATGGCAGCTGTAGTGTCGACATATTTTAGGAAGATCGCATTCCCATTTGAAGGAGGGATTACGATCGTCGATCAACAGAATTTCCTCCCTAATGGTTCACAAGTTACTGGAATCATTCCCCTGATCCATGGGAGCGACCATTCGATAAAAGATATCGGAGTAGGCTTGCTAAAAGATCCCACTATGATGGGAACTTTCACGTTGCCACCTCCTTTCCATATAGTGGATATCCCGTTTGTAGCAACATGCAACATGGTATCTTCATCGAAGGTCGCAAAAGACAGAGTCGTCATGGATCATCAAGTGGTATTGCCTCCTAGCCCCATTGAGATATTGTAGCAATCAATGTTTCGGGCATGGGAGGCGAGCCCAAATGAACGCTCGTCAAGCGTTTGGGTAGATAGGTCCGAAGAATATGGTACCCCATTAGATCCATGGTCAAAAGTTCATGGGACTGACGAAGGAATCTTACAATCAATGATGATTGAGGGGACACCATGGAATGATAACCACCATCGTTCCCTTCTTCCAGAGTGTGAAGAAGAAACTCATCACGACCTATATCACCCTTCAGTATTTGAATTCCTAACAAATACTGTAAATACGGTGGATTCAGAGAGAAACCTATCCAATATTGAAGAGACTATAGCCATAAACATCTCGACAAAATCTGATGTTGTTGAGAATATTCATGTCGGCAAAAGTTGTTCCCCTTCAGAACTGGAAATATATAGTGCTCTCTTTCGCGAATTTAGAGATGTCTTTGCATGGTCATATGATGAAATGCCAGGCATTGACTCGAGCATAGTTGAACATGAAATTAAAATGTATCCTGATGTCAAACCAGTAAGACAACGGCTTCGGCAGGTACATCCGAAGAAATCCGCTGCCATTAAGGCGGAAGTTGAAAAACTCCTCCATGCTGGATTCATCTACCCGGTTCCTCTAACTGATTGGGTATCGAATATTGTCCCTGTTATGAAAAAACAAGGGACGATAAGAGTGTGCGTCGACTATAGGGATGTAAACAAAGCTTGTCCAAAGGACAACTACCCTACACCCTTCATCGACCAGATAATTGATGAATGCGCCGGATGTGAAATCTTTTCCTTTATGGATGGATTTTCCGGGTATAATCAAATAAATATCCGCCCACAGGACCAGTCTAAGACTGCATTCATCTGTCCGTGGGGCACATTCGCTTATCGAAAATTACCCTTTGGTTTAAAGAACGCAGGAGCGACGTTTCAGAGGGCAATGAATTATGCCTTTCATGACATCAAGAACATTGTTCAACCTTATCTCGACGATCTTCTGGCTCATTCGCGGAAGCGGACTGATCATCCGCGGCATTTGAGAGCGATATTTCTACGTTGCCGACATTACAAGATAAGACTCAATCCGCACAAGTGTGTGTTTTGCGTCGGTTCTGGTCATTTACTTGGCTTTGTGGTCTCTAAGGATGGGATTCGTCTCGACCCCTGTAAGGTTCAGGCAATCATTAATTTGCCTCCACCTTCAAATTTTCTTCAGATTCAGAAACTCCAAGGGAAAGCAAACTTTCTGAGGAGGTTCATTCCAAATTACGCAGAACTTGCCAAAGGTTATACTCGTCTTTTGAAAAAGGATGTACCTTTTGACTGGGACCAGGTTGCGCAAGCTTCCTTTGACGCTCTGAAAGATTGTCTAGTAAAAGCATCATTAATGTACGCCCCGGACTATCAAAGAGATTTTAACCTGTATCTAGCTGCAGCAGATACGACCATTGCGATGGTCTTAGTGCAAGAAGTCGATGGAATTGAACATCCTATTTATTATTTAAGTAAAAACTTAAATGATACAGAAAGTAAATATTCCTATGTTGAAAAACTAGCGCTTGCTGCTGTTCAAGCGATTCAAAGGTTTCGACATTATGTCCTCTTTAGGAAAACTACCGTTTTGTCAGATTGCAATCCCATGACATATATACTGTCGCGACAGTTGCTTGGGGGCAAATATTCAAAATGGATAGCCATCCTTCAAGAGTTTGATTTAGATTTTGTAAAATCCAAATCGAAGAAAGCTCTAGTTTTCGCGGAATTATTGTGCGATCTCCCATCGTCATCCAACGATGAAACATCAGAAGAGTCAATCGTGGATGAAAATTTGTTTCTGATATCAGTAAGCGATGAGTGGTATGGAGATATCATTGTTTATCTCCAAACCCAAAAATTTAGGCCTAATACCTCACACTCGGAACGGAAACGTATACGATACCAATCAAAAGACTACATGATCATCGGTGATACACTTTACCGTCGTGGCGTCGATACGGTTTTGAGGAGGTGCCTTACCCATGAGGAGGCCGAAAAAGCCCTGAATGATTGTCATTCAGGCACGTGCGGGGGGCATCAATCTGGATATGCAACAGCACAAAGAATCTTACGAGCAGGATATTTTTGGCCAACTATATTTAAAGATTGCATAATAGCTGTCAGAAGTTGCCATGCATGTCAGATCTTTGATAGCAAAACCAGAAGACCGCCCGCACCCTTAAAGCCGATAGTTGTTGTTGGGCCCTTCGCCAAGTGGGGCATCGATTTCATGCAATGTAACCCCACCTCGACCGGGGGGCATGGGTATATTATAGTCGCTGTTGACTATTTTACCAAATGGGCCGAGGCGATGCCTACATTGGATAACACTGGTGAAACAGCTGCCCTTTTCTTTTTCAATCATGTAGTCGCCAGGTTTGGCGTTCCGCAAGCTATAGTGACAGATCATGGATCGCATTTTTGCAATCACATGATGGTTGAGTTAGCTGCCAAACTAGGGCTATCGCACGACAGCTCTACCCCGTATTATCCACAAGCCAACGGACAAGTTGAGGCAATCAACAAGGTCCTGAAGCGTATGTTGCAAAGGATGATAGGGGTTCACAAAAGAAGATGGCATCTAATCCTGTACTCAGCATTATGGGCTTACCGAACCTCGGTAAAGAACGCCACTGGGTTCACACCATTCCAATTGGTGTATGGCCTGGAGGCAGTCTTACCAATCCAGTGTGAAATTTCGTCTCTTAAACTCGCAATTGACCTCCTCCCCGGAACCTCAGAAGAAGAGGCTCGTTTCCTGGAATTGATCCAGTTGGATGAAAACCGTCGTGATGCCGCTTTGGCAAACGAGGCTCATAAGAAACGAGTCAAAGCACAGTTTGACAAAAATGTCAAACCGCGCAACTTCTCTGAGGGTGACTTGGTTTTGCTTTACGACCAAGAATCCGATAAATTAGGAGCAAGAAAATTTCAGTCCTTATGGATGGGTCCCTATATTGTTAAAAGGGTGTTAGCAAAAGGAGCCTACGAGTTAATGGATTATGACGGAATACCACTGGCGCAACCTCGTAACGGGTTGTACCTCAAGCGTTACTATGCCTAAATAGTAACCTGAGTGCTTTTGTTGTATTTTGTTTTCGCTAAAATGTTTGTTTCGGTAGTAATCCACCCTTCTCGTTTGTTGCAGATGTCGAATTATTCTGATACATATGTGGGATATGCCGATGGAGCGAGTCGTAGTACGCGGAATTTGTCCTCCGCTGCCTGGGCCATTTTTGATCCAAGCGGCGAGTTAGTGAGTTTCAGAGGTGTGTGTATTGGACGGTCAACAAACAATATCGCTGAGTATAGTGCGTTGATCGAACTCCCCTCTGATACCATCGCTCATGGTATACGCCGACTAATTGTTAGGCTAGACTCACAACTTGTGATACTACAACTCACTGGTATATATTCAGTCCGCAATCCGGCTATTTATCGCATGTTTCTAAGAGTTAAGATTTTGGAAAGAGAGTTTGATTCAATTCAATACCAGCATATTTCCAGAAACTTGAACACATTAACAGATTCATTGGCAAACTATGTATTAGATAGACATTTACAACATATATAAAAGAGATGCATCGGTGCTATGCAAGTGGATCACAAATAAACTGAAATAAACTCCGAAAATCAAAATATGTAAAGCTGTTTATAGTTTGTACATAATGTGCTGTAATTAAAACAAAATTGGTCATATGACCTAAAACTCAAAAAGATGCTAGGGGGCACCCTAGCCTAGTGGTGCTCATGAAAGTACGTCACGGTCTGTGCGATCATGCGCAAGAGACGAGTCCATCGTCTAGGCACGCCGATGGTGTGCCGCTGCAACTGTAAAGGTAACTCATCAATCTGTACATCCGGAAGACCACGAGTAAGGCTCTCAACCTGCTCCTGCACGGCTGCAAGTATCTCAGTATCACCAAGGTCGCGAATAACAACTCTCCTAGCAGGCTCTGCTGCTGGGGCAGCAACTGGCGATCGTGGACGAGCTACTGGACGGACAGGACCAACATCTGCATGCACCCAAGAGTTTAATCAGTTTTGGACAGTAAACATCATGAATGAAAACAATAAACAGTTATATGGTCAGAGATTTTACCAATAGCGCCCCATTGCTCGCCATCCGGAAGCACCAAGTCCGGATCACCTCGGTAGTCCATACCCACATATGGATACTCAGAAAATGCCATCTCCTGACGCTCGAACCACCTAAAGAAGGACTCAGTGAATGTAATATGAGGTTGACCAGCATGCCGGGACATATGGTCAACCCACCTCTGCATGCGTGGCTCGGTCGGAGAAGGCACATCAAGCAAGATGTACTGAGGTTGCATCAATGGGATTTTCTCCAAGACAAAGGCAGTCAGAATAGAACCAAATCCAAAGTTCTTCAGCCCCCCGTCCTTTACCTTGGTCAATTGACTTTTCATCTGGATAAGTAATGCATCACACCAGTTAAACACTTTCGGTTGGAGGCACTCCAAGGCGTGCTGCATATAAGATCTGTTGGCAACATGTAAAGCTGCGCTACCGGCCATCCTACCAATAGTAAACAGAATGGACCTGAGAGACCTGTCAGTGATGTCACGGATATTGATCTTGCCGTCTTTGCTCGGCTGTGAACCTTCCCGGCAATACTGACGGATATAGTCTCTGGTGGAAGTAGTCCCTCGAGCCGTACCTGACAAAGAAATGGGAGCACCCCGCCTTGACAACCCAGTCAAGAAGTACATGTCCTCTATGGTCAAGGGGAAGGACTTCCCCCTAATCTGGAATACTTGGTTAACAGGATCCCAAGCATCAAGCATATACTGCAGTAAAGAAATCTGTGCTCTCATGCTAGAGATACGGAAGAACTTCAGCAGGCCACAGTTCCGAAGCGCGTTCACCGTGACTGGGTCATGGAGTGCAACCATGTCCTCTGCTTCATGTTCTCGTTCTCGCCATGTAAGGGACATTTTGTCCAAAGTTCCCTACAATCAAACAAGAGAAAGAGTAAGTTCCTGATTTTTGATGAAAATCTGGCGAAAAATCATCAAAAAACTCATGCAAAATCAGCTGTTTTAGGCCCAGCGCAGGCAGAGAGTCTTCCCCCTGCTCTGGAACTCAGTCTGCCTTGAGGCTGCCTAAAATACAGCGCAGATTTCGAAAGGGGAACCTGTGCTGATGCTAGGGCGCCCTAATGGAACCCCTGGGGCCCAGAAACTCTGAAAAACATGCATGAAACTGAAAAAGGAAACCATGAAAGTGAAGGGCTAAGGTTTAGCTCCTACCTGGTCCAAACGGCGCCGAAAATCGTCCACAGAATCTCCCGGAATCAGCTGGTGAAAATCAAGGAAGAAGAGGCACCTCCAGAGCTCCAACAAGCAAAATGCAAATGAAATGGTAAATGAGAGGTAAAAACCCCTTTTTATGACTTTTTACATAGTTTAAAGTTAAATATTAGGGTTATAATCTCGTTTTCATGCAAATATTGTCCATTTCTAACAAAATTTGTTGCAGCAATTGAAGATGAAGTACCACATTTGAAAAGAGAAAAGCTAGTAAAAGTAAAAAATGGAATTTGACCATGAATCGAGCAGTTTTACCACGGAATTTATGCTCGTTAAAAAATAGAAAAGTGTGAGCAGAGTTTTTCCGCCAACGTTCAAGCTCATTAAAAAATGAACCTATCTCGGTAAATAACCATTGCGATCGTAAATTTATAAGCCTTAAAAGCCTTGGTCGTGTTTTCATCCATCACCTCCATTTTATTTGGCCGATCGTTCACCCCCATATGTGTGTTTACCTATTTTGAGGAACAGCTGCGAAGAGTGATTTCACCTAGCCATCCTTGTGACACTACCGTGATTGGAAAATTCCAATTTGTACCTGGAATCAGTTGCTATCCCTGTTTATCACTCGTTCCTCAAAAGACGAGTCTTCTTTGAGCTCTTTTCAACTGACTCATAAAATATGAAAAGTTTGCCGAGTTTTGGCCTTCTAGCTCGTTAAACGACCGAAAGCTATCCCTCCTCTAGATTTTAATCTTTTTGGACCCGAGGGATTATTACACAAAAAGATCGAGCGCTTGTCTTGTTCGGCTCGTAAAAGTACCGAACAGCCATCCCTTCTGTATTGTTTTATACTTTTTCGGACTTAAGGGATTAGATGACGAAAAAGGAATTTTGGAGTTAACTTTCTGTACCTTTTCAGACTCTCTAAAAATGAAAAGGACCGAGTTTTCATTGTCGTTAGACTCGTTAAAATGATTAAATAGCGACAAACTTGTCTTTAGACGAGAACGAGTTTCCCTATCGCTAGGCTCGTTAAATCATAGCGATGGGCTTGCCCGAAGGGCAGGTTATAGAACAAGCATATGTTATCCTCCTCAAGCTTGACAAAAATAAAGAGGTACTGGTCAGAAATGACTGGGGAAAAATTGGGAGAACATCAAAGTTTAAAGGTAGCAAGTCACTCTTGAACATGACACTTTTCCTTCGTACCATATCGGGTTGGGTTGTTTCATTCACCGGTCTCATCACCATGGTCCTCGCCACACCATCCACATTTGGGGTAATGCTACCGATCCATCGCATCAGTGTCGTTATATGTTCAAGAGGGGTCATTCTGAAAGTGTCAACCGTGTCCCATCCACTACCATACATTATCCTTCATCCATTCATGATCGCCACCCTGAATCATATTTCACAGTTTGTTTTCACCTCCACTAAAATCATTAGCTCCGTTCCGTGTCATTGATGTGGGATTCATTAAGGCCCTCCTTTGACGGATCGGTTCTTGTCGACTTCAGCTCATTATCCAAGAAGTTGATCTAGGAACACCCCCATCAGTACTTTGAAACTTGCATGCCTCAATGGCAAGTTTCTCATTTCTGGCGACAGGTATACATCAATGACCTTCGACCAGAAGATTTTGCGTGGCGTTCGATGCCAAGTCCTTTATTCACGCCACGTAAATTGTACTGCAGTACCTTGAGGGTCATCGTCATTATTGGTGATTCCTCTCGCGCTTGTTAACGGTTTTCATTATTAACCGGTAATCAAGCGATGTCTTTCCATGTTCGACTTCAGCGCAATTCTCACATGGATCGACTTGTACTTAGAGTGAAGATCGAACGAGTTTGAAGACCCCGGATCTAGTTTCATCCATCCGGGCTGCGATATATATTCAGGAAATATAAAAGCATTTGCCATGTACATCATTGCAGCAGATGATCATCCTATTCAAAGGATGATAATTTCAGCAGAAAATTATCAGTCTACCTTCAGACGATCGTCTGTCATATGTACCAAAATGTATTTATAAAAGCTGAGCATGGGAATGCCCGCCTCAGCTAGATCATGAGAATAATGATGAATGAAAAATATTGTATTGTATTGTATTGTATTACAGGGCACTCTCCTCAGCACTGGAACGAACTTCGGATCCTCTAGATAAAGCATTTCACCCGATAAACGGCCTCATACTTTAGGGGGCAACTGTTATAGACATTTTTGTGCCTCGCGTCATGGAGCATGAAATGTCGATAATTACAGGGATCCTCAGTCCCTAAACATGTTGTTCTTACCCCTAAAAGAACAAGGTCATCAAACAACAGCACTTCCAATCAGTTCTCCACCTGAAAACACTTCAAAGCAGACTTATTTTGGATCATGTCAGCTGCTTAACTGAGCTTCTGCGCTGTAATGCAACTGTCCCACTCTGTACCTGCGCTGGAAGTCAAAAGTAATGAAGGCTACCTGCGCTGGGCGAGATTGGCCAAGTGGCACAGTCATCCTGCAAGGTGTCAACTGCCCAGGAAGCTTCCAAACTGACACTTGGTTCATCAGATTCGCCTTGTGATGAGTAAGAGGTACTTGATCACCATGTGTAACCAAGGATCTCCAAGTGGACTCAAGAACTAAAGATTAACTGAAGAGGGAGAGGACACTAGTCAGCTATATGCCAGCCTCCAGCTGACTCATCCTCTCTTCTTCTCTCCTATATATAGAGCTCTTCTATGAGGTCTAAGGAGGCTGGAATTTTTGTATTAAGCAAGGAGGTGCTGTTGGATTACAGTTAGAGCTATTGGGTGATTGTTTTACTAGAGGTGAAGAGGAGAGTTCTTGCTGCTGGGGAGGTGCTGCTGGATTGGAGCCATCATTGGTTGTAACCTTCTCAGAACCCTGTTACTTTCTATCAATAAAGTTTTGCATGTTCTCCTATATACTTGTATTACATAGATGTTTTGTGTTTACATGTATATTTGATGCACCCTAATCCATGCTTCAGTTATGAGTACATGTATCTTGTAGTTTGTTCTCTTGTTTTGTGCAGGATCTGTGTGTGTCTGGACTGGCTGAGAGAGCAAGAAGCTGGGAACGAGATACAAAGAGAGAAGGACAAGGATCGACTAAGCGAAAGACACCAGGTTGGTTGACCTTCTTTTCATTCTCTCTGTATTTTCATAAAGTGGAACATCAAAACTTTACTTTCAGTTGTTGCTAAAGACTGTCACCTTTAGAGTAGGGATAGGGTCATCCGCATCGGATACTTTTCCCCACAACATAGAGGGAGTGTTGGAAAATGTAACTAGCGTCGGTCTTCATAATGCAATAAAATGTAATTTTATCATTAATATTTATTATTATATTCATTATTATTATTTCAGTTTAGTCAAAGCATGTTCTTCATTCTTATAGAGTCAATTAGAAATTATTTTGAGTCAAGTCCCATTTGGACTTTTGAAAGAAAAAGAAAAGGATTTTTTATTTTGAGTCAAAGAATCAATAAAAGACCAAGTTGGCCCTCCTTGAACAAGTCAGCCTAAGAGGCAAATATTCTACCCTCTTGGATTGGTATATATATCAGTCAACTCAATCACTTGGAATACCAATCACTTATCATCAAAAAACATCGTTTCTTGTGCCAAACAAGAATAAAAGACAATTGGAATTAAAGGTTAGATAAACTATGATTTTTCAGCCTATTTCTGCACACACATGTTAAGATTTTGTGGCTTCTCTACGAAAATTACAGTTCTAAACTTCATCCTTCACTATAGGTCCAAAAATTCTGTGATTTGACCTTATTTTAGAGTGTTTAATCAACGTTGAATTTCGTTGACTTTGACTTAGTTGGAGGACACTTGGAGTAGGGTTGACTTGGATATTTGTGGCAATGTCAGTCTTGGTCTTGGGTCTTTTATATCTCATTTTGATCTAATTTTGTAAGAGAAGTATTTTTGGTTTCCCCCCTTATGGGGTTTTGCCTTGACCCAAAGCCTAATTATTGGTGTTATTTGTTTCCCTGTGATCTTTATGTTTTTCATTTTTGTGTAATTACTTGATGAAGAAGACAATCTAAGTAATAAGAAGCCAAAAATCATTCACAAGTAATTATCAAGTCAAGATAAATCAATCATTTTCTTCTAACACTTGGTTTCTCAACATGAAGTAGGGTAATAAGTCTTATCACATCCAACTTGAAATATATGATGGGAAATCCTCAATAGTCTCTCTGAAGAAAGATGCCCTATTGAGGAAGTCAAGAAGAGGTATGAGGCATCACCAATTTTATAGTTGAAGAAGTTTAAATATTGGTTTTTGAATTTTGACCCTATGTAGGAAAGAAAACATGGAAGGAGGTGATCCCCTTGGAAGAGTTGAAAAGGTGAAGGCCACATAAGGCCTTATATAAATATCTAAATCCAAGGACCTCCCTCATAAATAGAGTTAGAAATTTTTTGAAAGAGGGTAAAAGATTATCCTTCCAAATATTGATAAAGACAATAAAACATCTCTTGAATCTCATAATAAATGGGGCATCTATAGATGAGGTGACCCTCTAACTCTATCTCATGTATATGGCAAAGCTAATAGATATTATTGAGAATAGGAAAATATCCCAAGAGAGATAGAAAATGTAAAAAGTTTGATAGTAATACGTATGCAGAAGATGATCTTGAAACTCGTAAGTTCATGAATCCATGACTGTAAGGTCATTAGCATCATCATAATCATTGTGATCGTCTTCATTATCGTCATCATCACCACCATCATTGTCATCATTATTGTCATCATTCCATTATCATCATAATCACCATAAATGACATCATCATTATCGTTATGGACATTGTCGTTGTTGAAATGCAACAAGATGATGGAGCTTAGTGAAAAGAAGTCCCCTTCACTAAGTGGGCCCGAAGGCTATTTTTGGAGCAAAGTCTATTTTTAGACTATGTCTATTTTTAGACATATGGATCATGGTCTATGAGTTGCAGGATGCTATTTATGAATGATTGGTCATGTTGGTAAAAATAGATAGACCTCTATTTTTAGACATATGGGCGGAGTCTATTTTTAGACTATCAGTCAAAAAAATAGAACAGTCGAATATTATTAGCTCTTAATAATATTTGGACTATAAACATTATCTTATCCTCTTGCAACACTTCAGTTAGAGCTATGGATGTGGCACATGCAACTGCCAGAAGGAAATATGCTTTTCCTATGGGTTAGTTGAGCTATTGCATGATGGACTTCAGTTAGAACTCAAGTGATTGAGTTTGGTGGAGTTGATTGAGGAGTTGCGTTTAGTTTGACTTAGTTGAACTAGTTGTATTTAGTCTAACTGCCAAATAAACTAGTGATGAGTGATGTGAATTAATTATTAATTAATTCACTAATTATTAACTCATAAATCAACTAAAGAATACATCAGTTAACTCAGTGCATGGACAGTTCAGTGGAGACAAGTGTTAGAGGTGGGTGAAAGGGTGAGACTACTATCAGTTGTGACTATAGCTGTGCATGAGATTTGCAAAATCATTGATTGAGATTGCCAATGAGGATTGCACAATACAAGCCAAGGGAATTTGAACTTGGATCTGATCTATTCTCAACTTGGATTGCGCAGTAGAGGCATGAAAAACAGTGGAGGAGATTTGAACTCGTGACTTGTTCAGATCTGAGCTAGTTTTGTGTGTAGCATGTGGAGATAGTACTGAGTAATTGTGAGGAGTATTGTACTATGTATTGTTACATGTTCTCTATCATTATAATATACAGATAGTTGGCAGTTTTCAGATGTATGCTTTCCCCATTACATACTGTGTTGATATGTGTGATTGATGTTTCAATGTGCGCATGCGATTGTTTTTTGATTCCGCAAATTGATGATCAATGGTAGAGGAGGTTATGTATTATGCATACATTCCGCAAATAGTGTATAATTAGGATAATCTTTGTGAATAAGTGTTATATTATTCAAATTTCTACATGGTATCAGAGCGAAGTTGATCATTAGATCTATTATTTAGAAAGTGATTACATTTTTATTTCTTTAGGCAGAGTCTGTAAACGGGCCAGGTAGCCTCTGGATTCATCCTTCTTTTGAAAGGTGAGATATCCGGTAAATGCCCATACAGTCAATCTCTGTATGAGAAATACTTTTTTCTCACAAATTTTAGATCAGAAGCGGTTGAGTTTTGAGCTGGTGGAATTCGAATTTGCAGCAGTGTTTTCTTGGTGTCGAAGTTGAAATGTCTTTCAATGGATTGCGATTGGAGTATGCCCTTGAAGGAAAATCAAATTATATTGCATGGAAAGACAGGATGGAGGCGGTGTTAGATGAAAATGGGTTGAAGGAGTTCATAGACGCTGAGGTCCCAAAGCCTACTGATGCTGCTCAAGTTGAGGCTTGGCAAAAGAAGACAAAAAAGTGTCGAAGGATTCTGTTGGAGGGTGTGAAGGATCACATTGTATCCAACCTGCATGGAAAGGATTCTCCATACTTGATGTGGAAAGCGTTGAAATATTTATTCCAAAGCAAGAGCGACCAGAGGAAGTTGGCGCTCAAGGATAAACTTAGAAACATTAAGTGTGAGAAAGGAGACAGTATGCCCAAGTATCTCACGAGGTTCACCCAATGCCGGGATGAGCCGGGAAGTGTGGGGGTGGCTGTCGATGATGAGGACTTGGTGAGCTTGGATCTCCTTTGTCTTCCAAAGAGTTGGCATTCCTATCAGGACTTTGTCAATGGTTGGGAGAAATTTCTAGGATGGGAGAGACTTTGGTCTGATCTTGTGCAAGAGGAGATCAGGCGGAATACTAGGGATGGATCTTCATCAAAGGCATATGATGAAGAAAATTGCGCTTTGGTTTCCAAAGCAAAGAAGGGGAAGAAAAAGAAAGCTTCTCATTCCGATGCGAAAGGAAAGAAGGACATGTCCAAGGTGAAGTGCTTTCACTGTCACCTGCACGGACATTATGCCACAAATTGTCCGCAGAAGAAGAAAAATAAGCAAGCTGCTGGATCTGCAGTGGGAGAGGCCTTAGCCTTGAAGTTTGAGCTGGATTTTTCATTGATTGCATGCTTGGTATCAAGTGTGATGGGATACGATCCAGGAGATCGAGATTTGTTTTTTGATCTAGATGAGAAAGATCTTGGAGTGCACATCGAGATGGGTGATGATGGTAGATACAGTGCGACCAGTATCGGTACCATTTCCTTTGAGAGGGAGTCTGGTAAACCCTTCATATTGAAGGAAGTGATGCATGTTCCAGGATTGAAGAAGAATCTTATCTCTGTGGCGATGTTAGAAGAAAAGGGATGTGATGTTGTATTCAGCGAGGGAAAGGCTTTTCTGTGCAATAAGACAACTGGAGAAACCCGGAAGATAGGGGTTCGAGTCAAGAACCTTTATCAATTGCATGTAGATGGCTACGTAGCAATGGAATGCAAGGTAGAAGGATTGGTGAGAAAGGATGATGGCGAGTTGTGGCACCGGAGATTGGGCCACCTTCACCATGGAGCCTTGAAGATACTGCAACAGATTTCTACTGAGCTTCCTAAAGGAACTATTGTGCAGTCAGATTAGTGCAAGGGGTGTACTTTGGGAAAATTTGTGAAAGCCACCTTTCACGAGAAGGATAGTCGTGTCACGAAGATCCTTGAGAGAATTCACAAAGACGTGTGTGGACCTTTCTCAGTAGCTTCGACAGCAAAGCACAAGTACTATGTGATCTTTGTTGATGATTTCTCTCGAAAGTGCTAGATCTTCTTCATGCAGAAGAAGAGCGAGACATACTCAAAGTTCTGTGAGTTCAAAGCACTGGTCAAGAAAGAATCGAGGAAGGAGGTGAAGGCTATTAGGATCGACAATGGTGGTGAATTCATCTCTCACGAGTTCAAGGACTTCTGCAGTGCAGGGGATTCGAAGAGAGCTCATAGCTCCCCATAACCCACATTAAAACAGGGTTGCTTAGCGGAAGAACAGAACGATCGTGGGTGCTGCACGGATGATGTTGCATGATCAGGGCCTACCCCTTCACTTGTGGGTGGAGGCATGCAATACTGCAGTATATGTGCAGAACCATTGTCCTCACAAGATACTTGGCATGAGTACACCCGAGGAGGCTTATTCTAGTAAGAGGCCTGATATTTCCCATTTGAGGATTTTTGGTTCTCCTGTTTACATGCATGTGACGAAGGATGCTAGGAAGAAGCTAGAGTTGACTGCAGAGGTTGGGATATTTGTGGGGTACACTGATATGCCCCACAACTATCGTGTGTATTTTCCAGATAGCCGCAAGACTGTTGTGCGACGGGATATCAAATTTTAGGAGGAGAAAGCCATGAAGTGTTTGCTTGAGAGGGAGCCACACTTGCATGTAGATGAGGAGATATTAGTTCCTAATGATGAGCTTCAGGATGTGGATCAGCCACAAGTTGAAGTTCATGGAGTGGAAGAGACCACTCATGCAGCACCAACCATCAGAGGGCGAAAGCGCACTACAGAAGCTGAGCGACTAGATCAAGATGCAGAGAAGGTTGTAGGACCACCTACAGCACAACGCAGAAAGAGACAGTCACCTGATCGGTACAATGGATACATGGCTCTTGTGAGCAAATGTATCGTGACTGAGCCATCCTCTTTCGAGGAAGCTGTGGAGGATCCCACATGGGTAGATGCCATGGTGGAAGAGTATGATTCGGTTGTTAGAAATAGTGCATGGGAGATTGTCCCAAGACCGTAGGGGAAATTAGTGGTGGGTTCGAAATGGATCTACAGTGAAGCAGGCAGCTGATAGGAGTGTGGAGAAGTTGTTATGAAACCAGCTCAAGAAAATATAGAAAAGATAAATCAACGCCTTAGAATTCAGCCTCTTCGAGGGGGCAACCTCCTTTACATTACTTAAATGAACAATTCTTGGATGATTCAAATGAAAAAACCTCCTTTCTATATATAGGAGTCTAAGGAGTCACAATATAATCCAGCCGACCTAATAATAATAATATAAATCCACAAAAATAACAATAGAGGGATTCTATGGGGCACAATAATAACAATATGGGGGTAATAGGGGCACAACAATATTAATAAGGGGTATAACTACAATAGTAATGGGTTAATCACTAGTATTATAGGGACCCAACATGCCCCTCTCCTTCAAAAAAGTGTTGTCCTCAATGCTTGAGTAGTTCTGGATACTTCTGCATAAAATTCTCATCCTCCCATGTGGAATCTTCAGCGGATAAGTTCTTCCACTTGATAAGATACTCTGAAATTGATCGATTTCGTAGCTGTCGAGTTCTTGTTTCTGTGACTGCTTCCGGTTATATAATTTTTCCTTCCTTGTCAAGTTCTGGCAATATTGTTTGAACTGGGAGCTTGTCACCTATAACCTTCTTTAAACATGAAACATGGAAAACTGAGTGCAATCGAGAAGCTACAGGAAGCTCCAATTTGTATGCCATAGTACCAATCTTTTGCAACACCTTGTACGAACCATAATACTTTGGTAATAATTTATTATCCTTCTTAGCTTGCTTGAGGGACATTTTCTTATATGGTTGTAGCCGTAGGAATACCCAATCACCTACATCAAAACTTCTTTCACTGCGATGTTGATCTGCCTGTTGTTTCATTCTATTCTGTGCCAACACGAGGTTATCCTTTAAGAGTTGGAGGACTTGCTGTTGATGTTCGATGTGATGTTCCACTGCCTGAACCTTAGAATTTTCTCTTAAATATGATGTGATGGATGGTGGTTGATACCCATAAAGTGCCATAAATGGGGTCATTTTTGTTGCTGTATGGAAGGAAGTGTTATACCACAATTCAACCAGAGGCAACCGTTTGACCCATTGTGTCTATTTATCAGATACAAAGCAACGAAGATATCCTTCCAAACTTTTTTTTACTATCTCAGTTTGCCCATCAGATTGAGGATGATAAGATGATCTATGAGCTAACTGAGTACCAAGACAAGAAAATAATTCTTTCCAAAAATTTCCAGTGAAAATGGGATCTCTGTCACTTACAATAATCTTTGGGTTTCCATGTAGCTTTTGAATTGTTTCCATAAATGCAGTAGAAACTGTACTTGCTTTAAATGGATGTTATAATGCACAAAAGTGTGCATACTTGGTAAGTCTGTCAACTACCACCATGATGACACTCTTTCCCTCAGACATGGGTAAACCTGTGATAAAATCCATTGAAACCTCCTCCCAACGTTGGCTTGGAATGGATAAAGGTTGTAATAGACCCGGTGTCTTAATTGTTTCAACTTTATTTTGTTGGCAAACCAAACATTCCGCCACAAACTTTTGAATATCTGATTTAAGGCCATTCCCAAAAAATTCCTTCTTAACCCTCTGGTAAGTTTTTAAAAATCCTGAGTGCCCTCCTAAGGGAGAAGTGTGCAATTACATAAGAATCTTTTGTTTTAGCTGGGAATTCTTATAGAGGTATAAGCGATGTTTGTACCATAACGAATCATTTTGTTAGCTAAATGTATCAGACGTACTGGAATCTTGTTGTAACTTTCGAATAAGTGCCCACACTTCTTCGTCATTCTTCCATTCCTCCCTTGCTTCGTTTATCCAATCTGGTTGGATAATAGAAATGGAGCACAAAAATGCTTCCACATCCTCATCCTTTCTTGAGAGTGCATCTGCCACCACATTTTGCTTCCCTTTTTTGTACATGATTTCAAAGTCATAACCCAACATATTTGTGACCCACTTTTGTTGCTCTTCAGAGGATAATATTTGTTCTAAAAATTATTTAAGGCTATCATGATCCTTTTTTACCTTGAAGTGTCTTCCCATTAGGTAGGGTCGCCATTTCTTAAGTGCATGGAGTATTGCCAACATTTCCTTCTCATAAATAGCTTTTCTTAAAAACTTTCCCTTGATTGGACGACTTTCAAAAGCAATGGGTCTTTCATCTTGCATTAGAACAACACCAATTCCATTTCCTAAAGCATCACATTCCATAATAAAGATTTTTGTGAAGTCTGGTGTAGCTAAGACTCGTGCTTGGCACATTGCCTCTTTAAGATGTTCAAAAGCCTTTTTTGCTTCCAGAGTCCTTGAAAATGCATCTTTCTTCAATAATGTTGTTAGAGGTGCTACTATTCTCCCATAATTCTTAACAAACTTGCGATAATACCCTGTCAACCCGAGAAATCCTCGCAGATGCTTCATGGATGTGGGGATTTTCCATTCCTTAATGGCTTTAATTTTGCTAGGGTCTACCTTAACTCCTTCATGAGATACAATATGATCCAAATATTCCACCTCCTGGACCCCAAAGAAACATTTAGATCTTTTTGCATATAATTGTTTCTCCTCTAATAGTTGTAGCACCTTGTCAACATGTTCAACATGATCCTTCCAAGACTTGCTGTAGATTAGTATGTCATCAAAAAATACTAACACAAATTTTCTAAGGAATGGTTTGAAAATTGAATTCATCAAACCTTGAAATGTTGAAGGTGCATTGGTAAGGCCAAAAGGCATGACCAAAAATTCATAATGACCCTCATGAGTTCTAAATGCTGTTTTTGGAATGTCTTCAGTCTTCATTCTAATTTGATGATATCCTGAACGAAGATCCAACTTGGTGAAGTAAATTGATCCATGCAATTCATCCAGTAATTCATCAATGACAGGAATGGGGAACTTATATTTAATAGTGAGCTTGTTGAGCTCCCTATAATCCGGATACATGCGCCATGATCCATCCTTCTTGCGCACCAATACTATTGGAGTAGAGAAAGAACTTTGACTCGGTTGAATTATACCAGCCTCTAGCATTTCTGCAACCATACGTTCAATTTCACTCTTTTGGACATAGGGATATCTGTACAGCCTGTTGTTTGGAGGAACACTTCCTGGAATCAGATGAATAGCATGATCATGATCATACATAGGTGGGATACCTTTGGGAGTCTCAAATACCTTGGAATGCTTGTCCAGGACTTTTTGGAGATATGGAGAAATAGATGATTTTGATGTTGAAACATCTAGCGAGCATAATTGTGCAATTACACCTCTTTGCTCCTTTTTTAGAAGCTTTTTCATACCATTAGAGCTGATTATCTTTCCTGGTTTCCCTGCAATACCCCTTAATTCAACTTCGTTTCCTTCCGTAGAAAATTCGATGAAAAGTTCTTGAAAATGAAAAGCTATTGTACTCAAGGATTGTAGCCATTAGACTCCTAGTACAACATCAGCACCTCCCATTGGAATGGAAAGCATTGGGCTAGTCAATACATATTCTCCCATGGATAGCTTGATATTATGGCACTTTCTAGAGCAATTTATTTTTCCTCCATTTGCAATCATCACTTGACACTTTGGTGCTAGATATAAGAAGAAATTCAATTCTTTTGCTACCTTACAATGAATAAAATTGTGGGTGCTTCCTGAATCAATCAACATTATTACCTTTTTCTTCTTGATTTGTCCTTCTATCTTGATGGTTTGAGGAGTGGTAATTCCCACCAATGCATTACAAGATATGGTCGGATTTATTTGTTCTTCATCTAGGCTTTGTTCTTGTAGTATATCCTCTTCTTTTGACCTTTCTTGCTCCTTTTCTTCTTCCTCTTCACAATCTATGTAGAATAATTTCTTCTCAGCACACTTATGACCTTTAGTGTATTTTCTATCACAACTGTAACAAAGCCCTTTTGCTCTTTTTTCTTCCAATTGTTGTGGTGTCAACCTTATAGGTTGTGGAATACTAGGGGCAACAACACTTTCGTCTTTATAGTTGTGAGTGGTATGCTTCTTGGTTGCCATAATTTTGCTTTCCATTTTTCTTGCTAACCTGAATGCCTTCTCTAATGAATTAGGTTCCCAAAGGCGAACATCATGTTGGATATTATCCTTTAAAGACCCTATGAACACATCAATCCTATGCTCCTCTGGAATATCTTTTACCCTTATGTTCAATTTTTGGAACTCCTCAATGTGCTCCATTATTGAACCCTTTTGTTTGAGACTTATCAATTGGCTAAAAAAAGTGTTGCTTTTTGTATCCTCATAATGTGCTACCAATTCTTCCGTAAAAAGGGCCCAAGTGATAATTGTTTACGAGAGAAAAGCCATTGATACCATACAAAATAATTTGGTTCCAAATATAAAGTTGCCATATGTACCTTTTGTGTGTTTTGCACATTATTGAGATCGAAGAATTGCTCCATCTGTAATATCCATGTGGCGGGATCCTTGCCATCAAACTTCCTCATATCGATTTTTGGAATATGGTGAGTCTTCGATCCAACATTAGAATCTATGGAATCATGATTAACATTTCTTTTTTTCTCATCATGAGTTTCCTTTACTACCTTTTTACCATTAGTAAGTATTTCTTGTAGAAAATTTGTCAAATCTGTCTTCAAATATGCCATGCCTGTCTTCAAATTTGTGTTCAAATCTATCTTCAAATTGTTCATCTTAGCTTCCATGCCATTCATCTTAGCTTCCATGCCATTTATGTTAGCTTTTGTTAACTTTTGTGAGCGTGACATTTTTTGCACTTGTTCTTGTAATTTTGATATATCATGTAGCATTTCTTCCTCTTCTTCATGAGTCATGCTAGATCTTTCAGGTTCCTTACTAGGTGTTTACATTTTCTTTCCTCAGGGCATCAGTTATCGATAATAATGCTCGACTATGTCCTTTGAATTCCTTCAAAATAAATTTTCATACCAAGCTTAAGCAAAAATTTAAGAAAATCTACACACCTTTTTTCACTTTGTAGGAGCTCGATATTGCCTCTGATGTATCTATGTACTTTCCAAACATCTAGTTCTTAATTTGTTAGCTGTAGTAGCCCTCTGTGTCCTCTTTCCAATGCCACGAGTCTGACCCAAATTGGATTGTCCAAGGAAGAGTTATGTGAAATCTCCCATAGTGACTTGCTTATGTACTAGTTCAGTAGAGTGAACTTGTACGACATGCCACGAGTCACTGTTTCAACCTTTGGATTTGAAACGTTCATACAAGAAACTACAGTGTGTCCTATTTCCTTACGTTCTTACAAAATTTCAATCCGATCCCCAGAGAGAAAGTTATGACGATTTTCCCCAGGTCACCTGTTTTGAATGTAATTCAGGAGTTTGCAAAAAGGGCAACTTTCTCATATCATATCTCCGCAAATATCACGCGAAAAGCTCTGAAATTTGGACCCAAGGTTCAGCGCGATTTCTTCTAAAATGGGTTTTTTTTGCGACTTTTGAAACATCACATAAAAGAGTTATAGCGAAAATTCCACGATGACCTGTTTGGAGCAGCGAAACCCTAGAATCCAAAGCTCTGATACCAAATGTTATGAAACCAGCTCAAGAAAAGATAGAAAAGATAGATCAACGCCTTAGAATTCAGCCTCTTCTAGGGGGAAAACTCCTTTACATTACATAAATGAACAATTCTTGGATGATTCAAATGACAAAACCTCCTTTCTATATATAGGAGTCTAAGGAGTCACAATATAATCCAGCCGACCTAACAATAATAATATAAAGCCACAAAAATAACAATATGGGGGTAATAGGGGCACAACAATATTAATAAGGGGTATAAATACAATAGTAATGGGGTAATCACTAGTATTATAGGGACCCAATAGAAGTACAAGGCAAGATTTGTCGCCTGAGGCTTCTCACAGATAGAGGGGATCGATTATGAGGAGACCTTTGCACCTGTCGCAAGGTATTCTTCCATACGGACGATTCTTGCTCTCTCAGTGCAGATGGGGTGGCACATCCATCAGATGGATGTGAAGAATGTGTTCCTCAACGGAGTCATTGAGGAGGAGGTGTACATAGAGTAGCCCGAAGGTTTCGATATCTTCAGCAGCAAGTCGCATGTGTGCAGGCTCAAGAGAGCGCTATATGGGTTGAAACAAGCACCTCGTGCTTGGTAGACACGGATAGAAAATTATTTCACCGGACTTGGATTCTCCAAGAGTGAGGCAGATCCTAACCTATACCAGATTGTGGTGGAGGGTAAGTTGTTGATCATTGTACTTTATGTAGATGATTTGATTTTGACGGGAGATGAGCCGTTGATACTTTCATGCAAGGAGGATCTTGCTAGAGAGTTTGAGATGAAGGACTTGGGCCTCCATTATTTCCTAGGATTGGAAATTTGGCAGCGCAGTGATGGACTATTTGTTTCTCAGGGTAAGTATGCCCGAGAGATACTAGATAAGTTCAACATGCATGGCTACAAGCCTATTGATACTCCTCTTCCTGGAGGTTGGAGGAAGGAGGATGCTACTTCAACGGAGGTAGTGGATGCCATTGTTTATAGGCAGTTGGTGGGGTCGCTTATGTATCTGGTCAATAAACGACCCGATATATGCTACGTTGTTAACCAGCTTTCATAAGCTATGGTTAAGCCAACCAAGCTCTTCTGGAAGGCAAGCAAGCATGTATTGCGTTATCTCAGAGGCACATTGGGATATGGATTGTGGTACAGACAGGAGGATGAGGTGCAGCTATGTGGCTTCACAGATGCAAATTGGGTAGGGAGCCCAACGGACAGAAAGAGCACATCTGGAGGGATCTTCAGTATTGGGTCGACAACATTTTCTTGGTACAACAGGAAGCAGAGATCCGTGGCACTCAGTTCAGTAGAGGCCGAGTATATGGCAGCAAGTTTGGCTGCATGCGAGGCTATATGGATGAGGAAGATACTGGTCAGGTTGTTCGAGTCACACTTGGAGCCTACTATGATTTATTGTGATAACCAGAGTTTCATTAAACTCTCGGCTAATCTAGTATTTCATGATAGATCCAAGCACATCAACATTTGGTACCATCATATCATAGATTGTGTGCAGTGGAGAATCATGTTACTTTCATACATTCCCATGGAGGATTAGGATGTTGATATCTTGACAAAGGTGCTCACCAGAAGAAAATTCGAATACCACAAAGGTAGGATAGGGGTTGCAGATAATCCATATCTTGTTGAGAGGGAGTGTTGAAAATGCAACAAGACGATGGAGCTTAGTGAAAAGAAGTCGCCTTCACTAAGTGGGCCCGTAGGCTATTTTTGGTGCAAAGTGTATTTTTAGACTATGTCTATTTTTAGACATATGGATCATGGTATATGAGTTGCAGGATGCTATTTATGGATGATTGGTCATGTTGGTAAAAATATATGGACCTCTATTTTTAGACATATGGCCGGAGTCTATTTTTAGACTGCCAGTCAAAAAAATAGAACAGTCGAATATTATTAGCTCTTAATAATATTTGGACTATAAACATTATCTTATCCTCTTGCAACACTTCAGTTCGAGCTACGGATGTGGCACATGCAACTGCTAGAAGGAAATACGCTTTTCCTATGGGTTAGTTGAGCTATTGCATGATGGACTTCAGTTAGAACTCAAGTGATTGAGTTTGGTGGAGTTGATTGAGGAGTTGCGTTTAGTTTGACTTAGTTGAACTAGTTGTATTTAGTCTAACTGCCAAATACACTAGTGATGACTGATGTGAATTAATTATTAATTAATTCACTAATTATTAACTCATAAATCAACTAAAGAATACATCAGTTAACTCAGTGCATGGATAGTTCAGTGGAGACAAGTGTTAGAGGTGGGTGAAAGGGTGAGACTACTATCAGTTGTGACTATAACTGTGCATGAGATTTGCAAAATCATTGATTGAGATTGCCAATGAGGATTACACAGTACAAGCCAAGGGAATTCGAACTTGGATCTGATCTATTCTCAGCTTGGATTGCGCAGTAGAGGCAGGAAAAACAGTGGAGGAGAATTGAACCCGTGACTTGTTCATATCTGAGCTAGTTTTGTGTGTAGCATGTGGAGATAGTATTGAATACTTGTGAGGAGTATTTTACTATGTATTGTTACATGTTCTCTATCATTATAATATACAGATAGTTGGGGATTTTCAGCTGTATGCTTTCCCCATTACATACTGTGTTGATATGTGTGATTGATGTTTCAATGTGCGCATGCGATTGTTTTTTGATTCCGCAAATTGATGATCAATGGTAGAGGAGGTTATGTATTATGCATGCATTCCACAAATAGTGTATAATTAGGATAATCTCTATGAATAAGTGTTATATTATTCAAATTTCTACATGCTATCAGAGCGAAGTTGATCATTAGATCTATTATTCAGAAAGTGATTACATTTTTATTTCTTCAGGTAGAGTCTTTAGTCGGGCCAAGTAGCCTTTGGGTTCATCCTTATTTTGGAAGGTGAGATATCCGGTAAATGCCCATACAGTCAATCTCTGTACGAGAAATACTTTGTTCTCATGAATTTTAGATCAGAAGCAGTTGAGTTTTGAGCTGGTGGAATTCGTATTTGCAGCAGTGTTTTCTTGGTGTCAAAGTTGAAATGTCTTTCAACGTATTGCGATTGGAGTATGTCCCTTCAAGGCAGCTCGAATTATATTGCATGGAAAGATAGGATGGAGGCAGTGTTAGATGACAATGGGTTGAAGGAGTTCATAGAGGCTGATGTCCCAAAGCCTACTGATGTTGCTCAAGTTGAGGTTTGGCAAAAGAAGATAGCAAAGTGTCAAAGGATTCTGTTGGAGGGCGTGAAGGATCACATTATATCCAGCCTGCATGGAAAGGCTTCTCCATACTTGATGTGGAAAGCGTTGACAGATTTATTCCAAAGCAAGAGCGACCAGAGGAAGTTGGCGCTCAAGGATAAACTCAGAAACATTAAGTGTGAGAAAGGAGACAGTATGCCCAAGTATTTCACGAAGTTCACCCAATGCCGGGATGAGCTGGGAAGTGTGGGGGTGACTGTCGATGATGAGGACTCGGTGTGCTTGGCTCTCCTTAGTCTTCCAAAGAGTTGGCATTCCTATCAGGACTCTGTCAATGGTCGGGATAAATTTCCAGGATGGGAGATACTTTGGTCTGATCTTGTGCAAGAGGAGATCATGCGGAATACCAGGGACAGATCTTCATCAAAGGCATCTGATGATGAAAAACAAAAACAAAAATAGACATAATTAAAAAAAAAAAAAAAAAAAATTAACAAAAAAAAAAAAATTAAATAAAAAAAATACATAACTAAAAAATTAAATTAAATTAAAAAAACAATTAAAAAAAATAAAACAAAACAATTAAAAAATAAAATTAAAAACAATTAAAAAAATTAAAAAAAAAACCCTTAAAATAAAAAAAATAAAATTAAAACAATAAAAATAACTAAATTAAAAAAAAATAAAAAAATTTGAAATGATCTTTGCATTGAAATTCTTTGCTTCTCTATGTAAGGTCTATTTTTGTCCTTTGTAGGAGAAATTCTTGCTCAACCTATGACACACTAGGTTGGCACTCTATAGCCAAGTGAGACATGTATATAAACTTTAAAGTACTCACATACCAGATGAAGCTCAATTTTATATTGCAAGTGTTTTGAAGTGTGTTTAATGAAATAAAGTGTGCATAATTAACGTGCTTGTACGAATAAAATTGTAGTAATATCTAGCAACTTCATGCAGAGACAAAATGTTGGATGACTACACAGTGTGTTTGAAGTGCGCGTGTTGAATTAGTTCAACTACTGAAGATGTGTTTATGTGTTTATGCAAACAGAAAAAATGTCTTTTTGTATGTGTAAATGGCAGCAGCCTGCCTCCTTGCTCATGCCCAATGGCCAACCCCACCCAAGGGTTGGCAAGGTGATTCCGGGAATCGTCCTACCAGCCCTTAGGCAAGCTTGGCTACGGGTGTGGGTGAGGAGACAACTGCGTGTAGCCAGTGACTGATTTTTTTATTATTTTGTTTGAGGTTTTATTATTATTATTATTATGTAGTTGTATTTTATTTTATTTTTAACTTAAAAAAATTGTTATAAATGTATTTTTTTTTGTTATTTAATTTTCAAAATTTTCTTTAAATTTTATGCTTTTTTCAAATATTTTCCTTTTTTAATTAATTAATTAATTTATTTATTTGAGTTTTTTGTCTTCTTTTTTTTTTAAACTAACATGAAAATCACAAGCATTTAAAAAAAACATCCACACTTAATATATTAGAAAATTTAAAGTGTAAAAGATAAGCCCTCTACACAAAAAGGGTTTGATGTTGCATCAATACTTTTCAAAATCAAGATGAAAATCACTAACTTTTAAAAATGTGTTCATACTTGATACATAAAAAAATTTAAAGTGTCAAAAATAAACTCTTTAAAAAAATGTGTTGATGTTGCATCAACACTTTTCAAAATCAAGATGAAAATCACTAACGTTTTCAAAAAAAATGTTCACACTTGATTCATAAGAAAATTTAAAGTGCCAAAAATATGCTAAAAGAAGAAAGGTGTATCCTGCATCACCACTTTTCAAAATTGAGTAATTTTTTGCTACCTCAAAAAAATGGGTACTAGGTCATTTTCTTGTTTGATCGATAAATATGTTAAATGTATATGATGATGCAATCGTGGATGCAAAATTAGAAGAAAAAATGGGTGCAAAGGGAGGTGCCAAACTAGGTGTAAATTATGGCACAAGAAAATTGGATACAACAGTGGACACAATAACAAATGAAAAAGAGGTGTAAATATGCATGCAAAACAAGATGTAAAAGTGGATGCAACAAAAGTAAATGCAAAACTAGACACAATCCTCGATGTAAAACTTGGCGCAAAGGGGATGCAAAAAATTATGCAAAAATGGATGCAAAAAATGATGCAAAAGACGATGCAAGAGATGATGCAAAAGTTGATGCAAGTGTAGGTGCAAAAAGTGGATGCAATAGAGGATGCAAAAGTTGGTGAAACAAAATTAGGTGCCAAACTTGATGCAAAACATGGTGCAAAGGATGGCACAAAACTTGGTATAAAACCTGGTGTAAAACTTGGTGCAAAACCTATTACAATACTTGGTGCTAAACTTGGTGTAAGACTTGGTGCAAAAATTGGCACAAACTTTGCATCATATTTGATAAATGGATACAAATAGCACCAAAAATGGGCTCTAGATGAAAAAAAGGAAGAAAAAAGGGACACTAATCACAGGTTGTTGTTGTAGTGACAAGATCTTACCTAATTCTGAACTCTTTTCTTAGCACCAATAGCCAAATGCACCAACCAAGGCTCTACATGCATTTATTTTCTCAAACCACACTTATCCACCAGGTCAGCATTAGCATAACTATAATTAGATCCAAGGTCAATTAAAATAGAAACAAATCAATCATATAGCTTACCTTCCATATCAATAATGGATTCTTGGTGATCTGCTTGCTTGTTATCAAATGCTACATAGATCCAAGGAATGATTTATCCAACATCCCCCATTTTCTGTGCTTCCTATGCACTATAGATTGAGGTATGCCACCTTGATACAATAGAAAATCCTTCTTGCGATGATCCTTGCCACATATCCAACATTGCAACAATCCCCTACCATCACCTCCATTTTGTTGCTCTCCGGGTTGAGGTCCATGTCCCTTCTCAACTGTATTAAACTTCTTGTAAGGAGCAACATTTTCCTTCTCACCTACATCCTAGGGGCTTGTCTGCTTCGGTGGCCATTTACCTTAGTCTTGTCATTCCATTTCCAACCTTGCTTAGACTTGGTCTTGTTTTTCAATTTTTAATAACAATGCTTCAAATTTCCAATGACTTATTCCAGCAGCCAAGGCTCATCATACTCAATATGGTCCTTGAATGCTAATGGAAGTCCATTGATAAATATTTGAACTTTTGTCTTCTCATTTTTGAGGTAAGGCACATACCTTAACAACCAAGGAAGTTAGTTATGTACTCTTCGTCTATCATAGATCCCATCTTCAACTCATAAAAATCCTTGGCCTTTCCATCATAGTACCTCTATGACAAGTACTTCTTCCTGCAGAGTCTCTTGAATTTATGTCAACTGAACTTCTCCATCCTGATGTCTTTGACATGCTTCACATCTTCCCACCAAATGTATTCTTTCCCTTTGAGGTCGAAAATAACTATCCTAGCCTTCATGTTCTCTGTATAGTCATGCATCTCAAAGAAATTCTTCATCCCAGGTAACCATGCCTTTACATCCTACGGTTCTTCAAATCTCCATCTAATGTAGGTGGCTTGGATTTCTTGAACTCATCTGGAAATTATTCCCTCTCACTCCTCTTGTAAGGATGACAGTGATGATGAACATGATACATGTCTGAACCTAAATTAGGTAGAACCCATATCCACTACCTATCCTATCAGGTGTATCCAAGAACTTACCATCTCTGACTATGTCATCCCTATCCGACCTGTGCCCACCATGAGACCTGTTACCATATGACCAATTAGTCATGTTGTCCTGTCCATAACTAATCTGTGGTTGTCTCTGTCTGTGAAAGTTTGACAAACTTTGAAGGACAACTGCGTTGACCTCTTCTTATTTCTCCTGTGCCCTTACAAGCCTTTCATGTGATTGAATGATTCTATCATTATCTGCCTTGAAACTTTGGATTTCTACCTTTAAACTTCTTAAGATGTTTGTTATGTCTAGAGAGTACTCATCTCTATGCTGCTCATTTGATATGTAAGGAGAGTCTCTTGAACTATAATCCACCATTTTTCTAGTCATCTTTGATCCTCTTCTTCTTTAAACATACCATGTCAGATAACCAAATATAACATAATCAACATACCTAAGTGAATTTTAGGGGAGGCTATCTTGTTTGCAAAATCAAGAAGATTAGCATGATACATGTATATACATAATCATATCAATGTCGACATCATGCATGAAAACTCTAACTGCACACAATGACCTCATGTACGATAACCATAACTGTGAGAATGCATACACAACGACATGCATCTAGCCCATTCAGTCCATGTTGGGTGTGGAGCATGATTGTTCAGAGGTCTTTGTTTCAGCAGGATCTATACCGCAGGAAGTTTGCACACCCCTCCACACGAAGGGGTGCAAGGTGGACTTGTCCCCCCCGTGGGGGTTCGGGGGGGCGATCCCCCCTAGCTGGGGGGTGTGGGGGCCAGCGGTCCCCCGACAGGGGTTTCCGGGGCAGCGCCCCCGAAGCTAAAAACAGATGTAAAATTGTCTTGTAAATGTATAGTAATTTCTAGTCAATGTGGGCCATTCATTAGGCAGATGATCTGATGGTAGAACTTATGTTTAGTTTAGGGTTTTTGCCCTAGAAGGAAACCCCTCTCTTTGTATGAGGGCATTGTATTGAGGCTGTGTAATAGAGGTGTATTCTCTGAGCGAGAAGCAGAGAGGTGAGACTGTAAGAGAAAATAGAGGATATTACAGTGGATCTGCTGTAGGTTGTGTCTCTTCATTTTGCTAGATAATAGAAAGGAAGGACTGAATGTTCAGGGTGGACGTAGCCCAAACTGGGTGAACCACGTATGTCTATGTCTCTATGGTTTTATGCATTTTCTGTGTTTATATTTCTGCAATATTTTGTGTTCCATTTCTCCATAATGTATAATTTGCTAACAAGTGGTATTAAAGCCGAAGGTCTATTTGGCTATTAAACTCATAGGAAAGAAGGGCTCCTGTTTGAGTGGGAGAAATGGCGGAAGATGGTAAGTTTAGGGTCGAGAAATTTAATGGCCAAAACTTCTTGTTGTGGAAGATGCAGATGGAAGATTATCTGTATTAGAAATATCTGTACCTACAATTCGGCGGAAAAACAAATATGCCGACGGGTATGACAAATGAAGAATGGAACCTTCTCGATAGAAAGGCACTCGGAACAGTACGGTTGTGCCTCGTAGCGTTTGTCGCCTTCAACATTTCGAAGGAAACAAAGATAGAGGGTTTGATTAAGGCGTTGGCGAAACCATATGAAAAACCCTCGGCCTCAAACAAGGTATTTCTTATGAAACGGTTATTTAATATGAAGATGTCGGAAGGTGGATCTATTGCAGACCATTTAAATGATTTTAATACTGTTACAAGTCAGTTATGTTCTATAGGAGTAAACTTTGATGATGAAGTTAGAGCTTTGTTATTCTTGTGCTGAAAGTTGGAATGGTTTAGTAATGGCCATTAGTAACTATGTTTCTAGATCTAGTACTTTAAAGTTTGATGATATTGTCGGTGCTATCCTTAGCGAGGAAATGCGACGAAAAAGATCTGGTCAGATATAGGGTAATGCTTTGAGTGCAGAGTCTAGGGAAGAAAAATGGAAAGAGGAAAGAGCTTAGGATGTCACAGTAAATCAAGGAAAGGCAGATCCAAGTCTAGATCGGGAATAGTGTGCTGGAAATGTGGAAAGAAAGGACACCTAAAGAAAGACTGTAGATCTCAGAAGGGAAAAGGAGATGCACAGCAAGAAAACAATCATGAAGAAAATGTGATAGGTGAGGTGTTACAAGATGCTTTGATTCTTTCTTTCAAAAATATTACTGATTCCTGGGTGGTAGATTCAGAGGCCTCATTCCATGCCACACCTGATAAGAAATATTTTCATGGCTATGTTCAAGGAGATTTTGGACAAGTCCGTTTGGGTGATGATAAACCCTGTAAAGTTGTTGGAATGGGTAAGGTTCTTGTAAAACAACAGAATGGAAACCAATGGCTACTAAAGGAGATAAGGCATGTTCCAGATCTGAAGAAAAATATGATTTCAACAAGGCAGTTAGGTGGTGAAGGTTGTGTGACAACTTTCACAGATAAATCTTGGAAGGTCACCAAAGGAGCCCTGGTAATAGCAAAAGGCGAAAAGGTTGGTACATTGTATTTATTCAACAATATTTCTAATTCTGTTAATGCTTTACCTTCCAAAGGAGCAAATGTAGCATTATGGCATCATAGGCTCTGACACATGAGTGAAAAGGGGATGAAGATTCTTAACTCAAGGAATTTGTTGCCGGGTTTGAAAAATGTTGATTTGGACTTCTGTGAGAATTGCATTTATGGAAAGCAGAAGAGAGTCAGATTTTTTAGAGTTGCGAAAGAAAAGAAGAGCGAAAAATTAGAGCTTGTGCATACAGATGTATGGGGACCTGCTCAGGTATCATCTCTCGGTGGCTCTCGATATTATGTTACTTTTGTTGATGATGTAACTATAAAAACTCGGATTTATTGTATTAAGAATAAATCTGATGTATTTGATACTTTCAAGAAATGGAAAGCTTTGGTTGAGATTGAGACAGGAAAGAAATTGAAGTGTCTCAGATCAGACAATGGAGGTGAATATTGCAACAAAGTGTTTGATAGGTACTGTTCAGAGCATGGAATTCGCAGAGAGAAGACAGTTCCAAGAACACCACAAGAAAATGTTGTGTCAGAAAGGATGAACAGAACAATCATGGAGCGTGCAAAGGCGCATGAGATTGCATGAAGGATTGCCTTTACAGTTTTGGGCAGATGCTGTAGATACTGCTCTTTATTTAATAAACAGAGGGCCTTCAAGTTCCTTGGATGGTGGTGTTCCAGAGGAAGCATGGACATGTAAAAAGGTAAACTACTCTTTTTTAAAGATTTTTGGTTGTGAGGCCTTTGTCCATATTAATAAAGAAAATAGAACAAAGCTTGAGGCAAAGTCAAAGAAATGTACCTTTATTGGATATGGTGTTAATGATTTTTGTTACTGCTTATATGATTACAAAAATCACAAAATCATTAGGAGCAGAGATGTAATATTCAATGAAAAGGTCTTGTATAAGAATCATTTGCAGGAAAAGAAATAGGAAAAAGAAAACAATGAATAAGAAATCCTTGATGAGATCACTAAAAAGGTAAAGGTGCCTGAAAGTAATAATAATCAACAACCACAACAACAGAAACCACGACAACAACAAAAGGCACCCCAAACACCTGAAAGTGGTGTTAGAAGATCTACTAGAATAAGTAGACCCCTTGAACGATAATCTCCTTCATTATACTATTTATGTTTGACTGATTCTGGTGAACGCGAATGTTATGAAGAAGCAATGCAGGTTGAAAGTAGGAAGAAGTGGGAGCTAGCCATGGAAGAAGACATGGACTCCTTAATGCATAACTAGACTTGGGACTTAGTCAAGTTGCCTGCAGGTAAAACTACATTGCAGAATAAATGGGTTTACATGCTGAAGGAAGAAGATGGAGGAAAACAGAGGTACAAAGCTAGACTTGTGGTGAAGGGGTTTGCAAAGAAGAAAGGTATTTATTTTGATGAAATATTTTCTCCTATTGTTAAAATGACTTCAATCAGAACTATTTTAAGTCTTATAGCAGTTGAATATTTGCATCTTGAGCAGTTAGATGTAAAGACAACCTTTCTCCATGGGGATTTGGAGAAAGAGATATATATGCAGCAGCCACAAGGATATGAGGTGAAGGGGAAGGAGAAACTAGTGTGCAGGTTGAAGAAGAGCTTGTATGGATTAAAACAGGCTATAAGACAATGGTATCTAAAATTTGACAAGTTTATGTCTGAACCAGGTTATACTAGATGTCACTCTGATCATTGTGTTTATCTGAAAAAGCAAAATGATGGTAGATATATCATATTGTTATTGTATGTGGATGACATGCTTGTTGTAGGGTCTAACTGGTGGGCCTTAGTATTGTAGCAATAATGCTACAACTCCTGGAACTCCCTTCTTTAATTTTATCAACCCAGTAGTTCGTAACAAACTTGGAAGCGACGGTGTTGTATGCACAAGTACTAGCTCTTGCCGCAACTGTCACTTGGTCAGCTGGCACAAGTCTGCTAGGGGCTCAAGCCAACTTCTATGAGCTCTTAGAAGAAGCTTTATACCTGATAGGTGGAAGCTAACTCAAAGGAAGCTGATCTACTTGCAGAAAGAAACTGAAAGTCAAAGAGTAACATAAACCCTAGCAAACCCTAATTCTACCAGCTAGTCCTACTAATGCAAAGGAGAGGAGGAAAACTATTGAAGAAGATGCCATTACTTCTACAAAAGGTGAAATGCACATGCCTATGCTATCTCTATCTAAAGAACACATGTTTTTGTATTTTTGGTTACGTTATCAAAATTATCATACGTGTACTTTTAACTGGCTTCTTACTGTGCAGGGGTGGATCAATGAGGAGGAATGCTTGGAAAAGGTTGGGAAGGCTCAGAGAGGGTCTAAGGAGTCCCTAACACCCTTCCAGAGAGTTTCACCAAGTTTGGCTATCCAACAACCTCACTTGTGAGCTTCTACAGGAAGTCTGCAGGGGTTCTACAGGATGTTTCAGGAATTTCTACAGGATGTTCAGAAATTTCTACAGGATGTTTTGACGTTGGATTTTGGAGGATGGGTGAGTGAAAGAGGATGCATGAATGGATAGGGAGGTAGGGTAGGGGTCTAAAATGACCCAGTGACTGATGGATGAAGTGATGAGAGGGTGTGGAGAGCTAACTTGTCTTAAGGAAGACTAAGGCAATGGAAGAGCAAGAAGGTAGGGTTACGTGGACAAAAGAGGAGTTGTGAGATGAGGAAGTTGACTAGGAGATGGAGCAGTTGGCCTGGACGAAGCTTAGGTGGATGAGAGAAAGATGGATAAGCCCTGCACGATGTGCACTTAACTGAATCAACTAAATCTTTCATACAACCGAAATTTTAACTAATCTATCCGAACTGTCAATGAAACGAATGAACAATAGCTTTATTCCCAAAGAGAACCATGTACAACACTTAATCAAAGGAACATCTAAAAAGGTCTAAACGCATGACTAACTTCTACAAATGAAAAACATTACACCAATGATTGCATGGCCAAGCAAACTAGTGTTTTTGTTGAGCAGCACTGGCTCCACAATTCCAGCCCCTGATCCAATGAGGGAGAGGTGAAACTGAGAGTGTAGGCAACCATTTTATGGAGCTTTTATCAATCTTTGTCTTATCAATCTATTCTATACGTCCGAAGTAATTCTATTCATCAACAGTATCCTACTTAACCAACACAACTAAATCTTAGCTCAACAAACTTCGTTAAGATGCATAAAAGGAAAATCACAGTGCTGAAAGGAAAGATAAAAATACAAATAAGGAGGCCGTAGGCTCTCAGGTTGGGCCCAACCCCGAGAGCTATGGATCCTATAAAAACCTCAGAGCTGATATCAAATCTGACTGCTTCCCATTATCAAAAAATAATCATAAGTTAAGAGTTATGCCAATAATGGCTACAAAAGAACAAAACAGAGTTAGCAGCACGTAGTGCAGAATGTGCAAGAGTTTTTCCAAAAGTCGTTTTCGAAGGATGAAGCCTTATCATTTATACACTATGAGGCCCTAGCTGGCCTCCTAAGTTTATGGGACTTGGCTGCCCAAACTGTGAGTGAACAACTCCTTCCAAGAAATCTGCTTGGCTGCCTTCTAGATCCGGTTTTGGTGGCCTTTGGAGCTCGGAGTTGGGGGTGAAGATCCCAAGGGAGGTTATTTAATGCCATAGACAAACCCTCTACGAATCCTAAACCCAAGATTGGTTGTCTCCTAGCCCATGTCTGCTCGGTTTTGCTTCAACATGTGTCAAAAAATCCTGAAATGAGCACGTGTTAGCCACCTAGGAATAGTGACTACCCTTATTCGTACAAATGACATAAACATACTAGAAAATAATGCATAAGTTATGAAAAATGAAGGATTGAACAAGGGTAGTTAGGCCAAATGAGCCCACAATGTTACCAAATTTGGGGCTCATCATCACCCCCCTGCTAAAATGATTGCTCATCCTTGAGCAACTAATCCAGCTTCTCGTCCTTCATTGCTTTAACCACCACTCTCACATCCTAGGCTTCTGAAGTAGTATCCTCCTCACTGTCATGGAACTCGGCCTTCTTTTCCACCTCTCCCCATTGCTTATGTTCTTCTTTTTCTGTGCTTCATTCTACCAATCCCAGAAGCAAAGGTGGGCTTAGCTTGAGGCCGATCCAGCTGGCTTGGAGGTTCTGCATGGACTTCTTGTAGAGAGGTACCCGTACTAGGCCCTCCTTCATTCTAGTTGGAGTGTGATACTCCCTAATTTTGAGGCTGTGGGACAATGTGTTCCACCTCCGAGTGCAAGCATGAACACAATTGTCCCCTAGTAGTCGCTCCATATCCTCGAAATGTGCTATAACCTGAGCCTGCTGATCCATATATTTTAGTAAAGCCTACGGGTTGGTTGTTGTTATAGACAATTTTGTGCCTTACAGCAACAGGCATGAATTGTCAATAATCCAAGGGATCCAAAGTTCCCTAAACATGATGTTCCTACCCCTAGAGGAACAAGGTCAGCAAACCAACAGCTCTCAGATCAGTTCTCCACCTGAAAACACTCAAAAACAAGCAATCCTGAAATCAAAGCAGGTGCTCCACTAGGCTTCTGTGCTGAAACTCAGATCCTCCATGGTGTACCTACGTTGCAAAGCAAGTGGAACAAAGGCCACCTGCGTTGAGCGAGATGGGACAAGTGGCACACTGAGTCATTGCTCTGGAATCTTCCAAAAATGACACTTGGATCAGGGATTTCGCCTTGTGATGAGTCAGAGGCTCTGTTTCTCCAAGTGGAAGCAAGGTTCTCCAAGTGGACTCAAGAACTGAAGATCAACTAAATATTAACTGAAGAGAGAGAGGACACAAGGCAGCTACACATCAGTTGCAAGCTGACTCATCCTTTCTCAATTCATCTATATATTGAGCTCTCTCCTATGAGCTCAGGAGGCTGGAATTTTGTGCAAAGTAATGATATGCTATTGGTTTCACTATAGAGCTATTGGGTGATTGCTTGAGGGAGGTGAAGAGGAGAAATTCTTTCTGCTGGGAGGTGTTGCTGGATTAGGACCTTCAATGGTTGTAACACTCTCAGAACCTTTACTTCTTCATTAATAAAAGCTATTGAGGTTCTTCTATATGCATTTGTTCCAATGATGTTTTGTGATAATTGTATATTTGGTTTATGCTAATCCGTGAATCAGTTATGATTGCATGCCTCTTGTAGTCTCCTTCTTTGTCATTTTGCAGGATCTCATTGTAGCTGGGCCAACAAAAGAGCAAGGAGCTAGGAGCAAGCGGCCAAAGAAAAGAGTTTGGATTCGACATTAAGCGCAAGGCAACGGTTAGTGCATTTCTCCACTCTCTTTTGCTTTCATAAAGAAGTAAACCTTAAGTAGTTTGCTTTACAGTTGTTGCTGAGGTACTATCACCCTTAGAGTGGGATAGGGTCATCCGAGTCGGATACTTTTCCCTACAACAAACTGGCGACTCCGCTGGGGATCGTATCCATTTGATTGTGTTTGTAGTATTTTGCTATTCATTTCCTGAACAAAAGAGTACCAAATCGAAAAGCTTTTGACTATATCAAAAGCGAAGTAGAGGGCAGCTACTCTAGCTCATTCCTGAGCAAGTTCATGATTTGGAGAGCTGATCTACAAGGATCCTTGTAAGCTCTTAGTGATAGCTTTTCACCTTCCTTATCATCCCTTTGAGTGTGCTTGATTGATTGCTTCTGATTTGAGCAAAAACTGTGCATTTTTGAGAAAATTATGACCCGGAAACTGTGAAAACGCAACTTTCGTTTTCCAAAGCAGGTAGTACACAGGCTACCTACTTTGCAACGCAGGCCCGAAGGGGCTACCTGCGCTGAGAACCAGACTGGCTGTGCAGCACCTGCGTTGGCCCAATTTTGCCTAGTGCTATTGGGGTTTCCTCCTTTTCTCTTGCCTGTTTTCACTATAGATTTGGCTGCCAGTTACCAGTCTTGCACCTGTTCTGAAACCAACATTACTTGCCATCATTCTGCCTCTGTTATATAACGAAATTGTACTTGTTCTTTTGTATTTCTTACTCATTTACAATTTCCCATAACGAAGAGTAAACTAGTCTTGCTTTTGGCCTCTTAGATCTGAACCTGTGTTAGGCATTTTGCTGGTCTAAAGAGTTAGCTTGTTTGCTGTCCATAGCTGATTAGTCATTTTACTTTCGTCATTATGGTTTGATTTCATGCATTTCCAGTGATTAAGCAAGTAAATCTTAAGGTGTCTTTTGATTTTGGACAAGCTTGTTTGTTTTCACTTTAAATCGAAATCAAAGTTATATAACAACTTTCTTTTTGTAACCCATCTACATTAAGCAAGGGAAAAGAAAATACATGCATTGTGCATTTTGCATTTGACTGTTTGCTTGACGATTTAGGAAAAATTTGCATTTAGTGTGTGTTCTATGATCTATGTGAAAAGATTTGCCTTTCTTTTCCCTCAGTAGTTAAGGTTTTCAAAGTTGAAAGATTGAAAAGTTTGCTTCTCATCTTAGACTGCATTCAGGAATTTGTTACATACATCTCGTGGTGATCCTTAAAGGCAAATTGCTAAGCAAGATCAACATTAAAATAAATCCAATTTACATAACAACGCTTTGTAACATAACGCAAACACATAGAGGTCTAGGTAGAGACATGTTCCGGCGTCGTTAAACATAGTGACTGTCGATCTCTACGAAGGTGGGTGATTCCTCCTGAGAGTCGGTGGCACTAATACGGACTTGTGCTCCCACGTACCGTCGTGTATATATTGGGAGACCCCTATAGGCAATTATCCTTTATCCATAGGAAGCCGTGTCGGCCGCCCTACTGATCGCGATGCAGTGAACACAACATTCACGAAGATCGACCACCCGTACCGTAAAACGTATTCTGTGGTTTCGCGAAAAGTTTGGCACACCCTCTACCTAGAACTCCAGAGAAGTTTCTTTTGGCCTTTTTCAAACTCTATAACTGAAAAAGTCCATCCGAGCATTTGTCACTTCGGGCTCGTTAATACATCGAAGGAGACTAGAGTCATCTTTAGCTTTTTCTCGACTCTTAAAACATGAAAAAGCAAGTTTATGTCTAAAAGCGTCGTTAATAAAATTTATTTTAAACGGAACATAATCACCTGTTATTCCCACGTTGATCTTTCAGTTGAAAAGTATGGAGCCCACCAACCAAGGAAGTAACCTTGGTGGAAGTCCAAATCCCTTCTCCTCTTGGGGAGATGTTGGTGCGCCTCATATGGCCACATTGTCACTTCCAGGATTGACAATTGGCCTACCTGTATGGATCTTTTCAACTAATGTAGTTCAGATCGCCACTAATCCTGAGCAGTCGAATCAACAGTCAGACCAGTCTAGAACTACCCACCAGCCTTCCACTTCTTACAATTCTTCCTCTGATCCTTCATCTTCACAAGGTAGAGCCAGAAAAATTCAGCCTCCCACAGAGAAGAAGGAAAAGAAGAAAAGAGAAAAGAAGCAGAAGGGGCCTATGGTGAAGGCGACTGGGGGCAAGCAAAAGACAGCTGAGAAAAATCCACACACTGCACCGACCGGGCCTAAATCGCCATGTGTCATTTGCAAAGGGGCCCACTTCCATCGTGATTGTCCTTGTATTCCCTGGATACTAAGGGACTGGTCCCCAAGGTTGCACAATCCGGTAGCATCAACCTCTGGTAGTCATGTTGATTGCAGTCCGTCAACTAGCAAGAGTGAAGGACGAAGAGGGAGACCAAGATCACCCTGTATGTTGTGTGAAGGCGATCATGCCATCCACCGATGTCCATTCTTAGATGAGGCAAAGAGAGTTTTAGAAGATCGTCCGGTTTCACCGTTACGACTTCCTCCTGGATACCAAAAACTTGCGCCTAATCCTTCGATAGTTGAAAATCCAGCTGACCCGCTCAAGTGGTCGGCTGAAGTGTCGGTCATTGAGAATGAACCTGCTGAATCCATACCAGACGAAAGTCTAAAGGTCGAAACGGCAGTCGACCCGGTTCTTCCTTCAAAGGTTTCATCCTCCAATGACTCCGTCATTGAAGACCCATATTCAAATGACACCCTCACTGAAGAGGATAAGGATGACACCGTCCATATTCTTTTCATCAACACAGACTCTGATGAGCATCAGGGCAATGCGCCCATTCCTTTATCGCAGGAAGGAACATCGTCAGGGTCGTATCCGGCCGTATATTCGGTCCCACCACCAAGCAACCTAGTTGTATCCTTTGATTGGAATCAACTAGGCAGACCCCGGTTACCAGCCAGTATCCCATTCAGAATCATAGTCCAAATCTACAGAATGGTGATGGCTGGAACTATCATTGATGAAGGGGCATCTGTGAGTATCCTTTCCTCTATTGCTTGGAAAGCACTGGGTTGCCCGACGCTTTTACCTGAGACAAGAAATCTATCAGGTTTTGATAAAGGAACCAGTCACCCGTTAGGGATTCTCCCCAATGTTCCAGTTACATTGAAAGGGAAGACAGTTCATATGAACATCATGGTCGTCCAGGGACCCTTGGTTTATAACTTACTCCTTGGACGAGACTATATATATTGCATGGAGGCAATAGTGTCCTCGCTCTTTAGAGTCATGTGTTTTCCGCACGAAGGAAGAATGGTCAAGCTCGTAGACCAACATTCATTTCCAGGATCACGCATCGCAAATAGTCAAATACCATCCCTTAACGGTTTATTCACTCAAGGAATGCCACCACCCCCGGTTCTACTTCCCGATGAATGCGAGTAATTCGGAAAGAAAGAACTGGGACCCAGGGGGCATGCACCCTGGCCTGCCTTGGGCAGAGAAAACCTTGGGCATAAAGTTAATTTCCGCAGAAGAATGGACTAGTCCGTACCCCGTCCGAAAAAGGAAGAGAGGGTTGTTCTAGGATAAAATTCTTTTGTCAAAGTTATGTGAGCGAAAAGATCGTCTCCCTTTGTCTAAAAAGTAGGCTCTCCTAAGGAGGAGATCCATTTGTGGCAGCAAGTAGCCACCATCTTTGAATGTCAAGCCTCACCCATTAAAACAATATGTTTTGAAGGATAAGTAGGGGCAGTCTCCAAAGAAAGAGATGAAATTGCTGAAACAAGTAATCACCATCCTTAGCAGCCTAATGATAGACATCGCCGAAAAGAGAGTTTAGTTTGCGGCAGCGAACAAAACCATTTTTCGGATAATAAGTAAGAGGACAGAATCTCGAAATTATACTTTATACCTGGGGGCATGCAAACCTTTTGGAGTGCAAGCACGGGACGACTATTTATTTTTTAAATTTTTAGGTCCTCCCTTTAAACCTGTAGGTCTAACCCGTTAAACTCGTAGGATTAGCCGTTTCCAGCTTGCATAAAGAAAGGATGAAGGGCAAAAGTTAAAACCTGCCAAATTGGAGTAATTAGTGAGGTATCGCTCCTTAAATAAGATTACCTCACCTAAGGCATTCCTTGTATTAAGACTGGTATAAATTGAGCAAGGTTTGAACGCATTCAAGCTCGTTAAAAAATGAACTGCCCCTTAAAGTTTAGGGGGCATATGCCTCGTCTGCATTATTATGCTGGGGGTATCCATAATCGAGCAATTTTTGTATAAGAGTTCATGCTCATTAAAAAATAAACATAAGTTGTGAACAATCTTTCCCTAACAGTTCAAGCTCACCCAGAAAAAATGAACCGGTAAATAACCTTGAGAAATGTAACCTTTGACAGCCATATTAAAGCCCTTGGTCGTGTTTATATGCCGTCACCTCCATCCGTTCATTTGGCCAATCGTTCATCTCCATATGTTTGTTTACCCATTTTGAGGAACAGCTGCGAAGAGTGATTTCACTTAGCCATCCTTGTGACACTGCCGTGATTGGAAAATTCCAACTTATACCTGGAATCTGCTGCTATCCCTGTTTATCACTCATTCCTCAAAAGATGAGTATTCTTTGAGCTCTTTTCACTGACTCATAAAATATGAAAAGTTTGCCGAGTTTTGGCCTTCCAGCTCGTTAAAAGGACCGGAAGAGCTATCCCTCCTCTAGATTTTAATCTTTTTGGACCTGAGGGATTATTGCACAAAAAGATCGAGCGCTTGTTTTGTTCGGCTCGTTAAAGAAATCGAAAATTCATCCCTTTTGTATTGTTTTATACTTTTTCAGACTTAAGGGATTAGATGACGAAAAAGGAATTTTGGAGTTAACTTTCCGTACCTTTTCAGACTCTCTAAAAATGAAAAGGACCGAGTTTTCCTTGTCGTTAGACTCGTTAAAATGATTAAATAACGACAAACTTGTCTTTAGACGAGAACGAGTTTCCCTATCACTAGGCTCGTTAAAACATAGCGATGGGCTTGCCCGAAGGGCAGGTTATAGAACAAGCATATGTTATCCTCCTCAAGCTTGACAAAAATAAAGAGGTACTGGTCAGCAATGACTGGGGAAAAATTGGGAGAACCTCATAGCATTAATGGTAGCAAGTCGCTCTTGAACATGACACTTTGTCCTCTGTATCACATCGGGTTGGGTTGTTTCATTCACCGGTCTCATAACCATGGTCCTCGCCATACCATCCACAATTGGGGTAATGCTACCAATCCATCACATCAGTGTCGTTATATGTTCAAAGAGATGTGGTTCTGCAAAGAGTCAACCGTGTCCCATCCACTGCCATACATTATCCTTCATCCACTTCATGGCCGCCACCCTGAATCATACATCACAGTTTGTTTTCACCACCTCACAATCACTAGCTCCGTTCCGTGTCACTAATGTGGGATTCATTAAGGCCCTCCTTTGACGGATCGCTCCTTGTCGACATCAGCTCATTATCCAAGGAGTTGATCTAGGAACACCCCCTTCAGTACTTTGAAGCTTGCATGCCTCAATGGCAAGTTTCTCACTTCCGGCGACAGGTATACATCAATGACCTTCGACCAGAAGATTTTGCATGGTGGTCGACGCCAAGTCCTTTATTCCCACCATGTGAATTGTACTGCCGTACCTTGAGGGTCATCATCCTTATCGGTGATTCCTCTCGTGCTTGTTAACGGTTTACATCATTGACCGGTAATCAAGCAATGTCTTTCCATGTTCGACTTCAAGAAATTCTCACATGGATCGACTTGTACATCGAGTGAAGATCGGAAGAGATTGAAGACCCCGGATCTAGTTTCATCCATCTGGGCTGCGATATATATTCAGGACATAAAGACATTTGATATGTACATCATTACAGCAGATGATCATCCTTCTAAAAAGGATGATAATTTCAGCAGAAAATGATCAGTCTACAATCAGACGATTGTCTGTTCTATGTACCAAAATGTATTTATAAAGCTGAGCATGGGAATGCCCGCCTCAGCTAGATCATGAAAATGTATGAAAAATAATGTATTGTATTGTATCTTATTACAGGACACTTCTCAGCAGATTGAATGAACTTCGGATCCTCTCAATAAAGCATTTCACCCGATAAACGACCTCATACTTTAGGGGGCATCTGTTATAGACAATTTTGTGCCTTACAGCAACAGGCATGAATTGTTAATAATCCAAGGGACCCAAAGTTCCCTAAACATGATGTTCCTACCCCTAGAGGAACAAGGTCAGCAAACCAACAGCTCTCAGATTAGTTCTCCACCTGAAAACACTCAAAAACAAGCAATCCTGAAATCAAAGCAGGTGCTCCACTAGGCTTCTGCGCTGAAACTCAGATCCTCCATGGTGTACCTGCGTTGCAAAGCAAGTGGAACAAAGGCCACCTGCGCTGAGCGAGAGGGGACAAGTGGAACACTGAGTCATTGCTCTGGAATCTTCCAAAAATGACACTTGGATCAGGGATTTCGCCTTGTGATGAGTCAGAGGCTCTGTTTCTCCAAGTGGAAGCAAGGTTCTCCAAGTGGACTCAAGAACTGAAGATCAACTAAATATTAACTGAAGAAAGAGAGGACATAAGGCATCTACACATCAGTTGCAAGCTGACTCATCCTTTCTCAATTCATCTATATATTGAGCTCTCTCCTATGAGCTCAGGAGGCTGGAATTTTGTGCAAAGTAATGATATGCTATTGGTTTCACTATAGAGCTATTGGGTGATTGCTTGAGGGAGGTGAAGAGGAGAAATTCTTTTTGCTGGGAGGTGTTGCTGGATTAGGACCTTCAATGGTTGTAACACTCTCAGAACCTTTACTTCTTCATTAATAAAAGCTATTGAGGTTCTTCTATATGAATTTGTTCCAATGATGTTTTGTGATAATTGTATATTTGGTTTATGCTAATCCGTGAATCAGTTATGATTGCATGCCTCTTGTAGTCTCCTTCTTTGTCATTTTGCAGGATCTCATTGTAGCTAGGCCAGCAAAAGAGCAAGGAGCTAGGAGCAAGCGGCCATAGAAAAGAGTTTGGCTTCGACATTAAGCGCAAGGCAACGGTTAGTGCATTTCTCCACTCTCTTTTGCTTTCATAAAGAAGTAAACCTTAAGTAGTTTGCTTTACAGTTGTTGCTGAGGTACTATCACCCTTAGAGTGGGATAGGGTCATCCGAGTCAGATACTTTTCCCTACAACAGTTGTTAGGTGTTGGTGGGCGGATATCAATGCAGTAGGGTCCCCTGGCTCTGCTCTGATTAACAGTGGTTCATGTAACTCCCAGTTCATAACATCTTTGACCTCTGTCACTATATTTCTTCGTGGTTTAACCATGAGGTAAATGCCATTAGCTGCATATCTCCCACAACTGTGTTGGGATCCCATGAAGTTACATCAGGAAGGGCCAAATTATGGAGGTAGAACTCTGATAGCTTGGCCTTGTCCTCTGAGGAGCTACTGTTGCATAAATCTGTGAACTGCTGGGGGTTTTGGATCTGGGAGATACCCCTCTGTGCTAATGCATTAATCTGGAATTGCAGCCACTGGTCCCGTAGGTATAGGCCATAAGATTTGGCCAGCTGCCTACATTGTAGAGCATCCATAGCCCAACTGGCCATGCAGGCCAGTTGTGCCTCTTTTTCTTGCAACTGCTGTTTGAGAGCTTGTATCTCTATGTCTACTTGCAGTTCCCTTTCCTGTAGATGCTGGTTTAGTTCCTCAAGACCAGCTTGCATTCCTTCTTTGCCTTGAGGTTCTGTTGTAGTGTCCCCTGAGGCTGTGCCCCTTTCTTTCCTCTGTTCCTGTAGCTGCAGTTTGAGCTTCTCATTCTCTTCCTGTAGAAATACTCACTGGCAGTTTCCCACGTGCTTGGCCATAGCTAATTCCCTTCTTGCCTCCTTGAGTTGTTCCTCCAAGGGGCCTATATCTGCTACTCCTTTAGATTTAGCTATCCTCATCCACGTGTGGGTTCGTACTCTTTCTTCTTCCAATGCAAAGAAGAGCGGTACTGTGAATTTTTGTGGGATAATTTTCCCGGCCTCCAAAAAGTTATAATAAGAGCTCAAGCTGGGCTGGGGGCTAGGCTCCATGATGTGTTCTACCTCTGCTTCCCTTTGTGGTGAGGTGGCTGCCTCCCCCTCCATTCTTTCGGTCTCCTTGAGCTTGGCTAAAGTTTCCTGTAGAACTGCTTCAAAATCTTGTAGAGGGGTTTTTGACACTGACCTTTCCATTCTCTCCCTCTAGGTAGTTGTATTGGGGCTCCCCCGCTCATAAGTGACTGATACTTTGGAGGGGGACTTCTCCCTTGGCGAGGTAGGGGTGTCTTCGACAGTAATTGGGTCTTTAGATGGAGGTTGGGGCCTGCCAGTTTTAATTCTCACACTTCTCCTCGCTTTGAAATACAGAGGAATCTCCCTTTTGCGTTTCTCCTTTGGCTTGGGGGAGGTACTTAGGGTGGCCAACACAGCTGCTGCCTCCCGAGCAAGAATTTCGGCCGTCTTCTCCTTCTGTGTTCTTTTCTCAGGACTTCCTGTAGAAAGCCCTGTAGTGGCTGATTTCTGGCTTCCTGTAGAAGCCGTTTTCAATTTTCCTATAGAAACAGATGGCACTGTTTTAGCCTGCTTGGCTGAGGGTGCTTTTTCTTTCAATTTTGCTGAGGCTGCCTTAGAGGTGCCCTCACTGACATGGACCTTTTCAGTCCTTTCCACTCTGCTCTGTAGCCGTTTCTCCCTGGGGGTTAATGTGGGTTTGTCACCCTCTGTTTTGGCAGCTTGTTTTTCCTCTTGCTTTCCCTTGGGCTCTTTCTTTTCCTCATGTTGTCCCTTGTGCTCTTTCTTTGGTGCTCTGGCCATGTTTTCTCGGCCTTTCTCTTTATTTTTTGTTTGAATTGGTTCCTTCTCCTCGCTACTGGAGGAGGTGAGCTCCTCAGCCAACACTCGGATGTCATCATCCTTAGTCAAATTTCGGAAGGTTTCCTAGGAGAGAGGGATGGTATACGTGTGAAGTGCATCTTCCACAAGGAGCTTAATGAGCCCATGATGGGCTATCTGATCTGGCGTCCCTCTTTCAGCTTAGTGGCACACTCGGTCATGGACTGCAGGAGGAAGTAAGGGATGCTCAACTTTTTCTCTGAGGGTAGGTCCATTTGGTGTCTAGGTTTTGTGAGCAGCCGAAAATGGTATCCATACACAATGTTGAATTGCCCCTCGCACATGATATACTTCATAATTTGGAGGCTGACCTCACTCCAGAATGACTGTAGGCTAGTTCTTCGCACTCCATTCTTGTCTTCTGAGAATTGCTCCTCCGGCAAAAAGAATTCCTTCTTAGCCTTCTGGCCTAGTTTTATCTCCTCCTTATCCCAAGGTACCCCCATCGGTAGATCAGTGACCCTGCTAATGAACCGTGGGGTAAGCGTGAGGGTCAAACCTTTGAAGTTGACAACAGCCAACATTTTGGACTTTGGTTGCAAGGATCGCAAGAATTCCTCTGCAACCTCGTCGTCGTGACCTTGAAGCTTGTCACAGAATGACATCCACCGTGCACGAGAAAATAGGTCTACCACCTCAGGGGTTTCCCGTAGTTTCTTTGAGTCTGTAGGCTCTTTCCTGATGAACCCACCTGACATGGTAAAAGCTTGCTGTGGTGGCTTGAGCTGGCTGGTGCGTATACAAAGATGGACCTTTGGGATTTCCTCAGACACAGCGTAGATTTACGCCTCTATCATGCACACAGTTTATAAATTTACGACTGTCTACAGGTGAGCCTTAACAATGGCTCAATTATGAACCAAACCCTGTAGAAAAGCCCGCATATACACGACGAGGACAATTCTCATGCAGAAATAATAAGACACTTGCAAATTCATGCACAAACTGAAATTTACGGTTTTCTACCCCTTTTGTACGTCAACTTCACCACCTTTCGAACCAAGTGCATGGGAGGACTATGTTCAGGCTTACCTCGTTCCAGACTTGCCACCTTTGACGTGAACAGTTTGATTTTTCCGTAACATTGAGCTTCTTGTAGCAAAGCTTCCTGTAGGAGTCATGCACGAGTTCTGGGGAGCGCTTCAGCGGTTCTGGGCCTTCTGTGCAACAACAGGACGCTGAGCAGGCCGAGAACTCGGAGTATCACCTTCAGGAAATTACGGATGCATACTCGGCTGCAAAGCGGTTGGAATAAATGAGTGTAGTGCGCCATATGCGATCTAGCCAGTAGATTTGAATCTCTACGGAACTCGTGGCGCGGGGGTGAGCTGTCCCCATTGGCCCGTTAGCCGACGTCACCTGTGATCATTCCACTGAATGTCTGCCTGACCACCGAATCATTCCCTGCATATCTACCGCCACCACTCCTGTTAGATCGCCGCTTCTCTCCGACTGGACTCTTCCCACATGTCCATTTCCTGCCTTATCGACGCCCCCAAAGCTTTTCAGATCAGACGAGGCCATCGAGCTAGTTGTGGTGGCCAGTTGAATGGCTACCCGACTTGCTCAACCCATTCATTTTCATATTTACACACATTTTAAAGTATTATTCATGTGATTTGACGAAATAGGGTGGGGCACTTACCTGTACGGTTGTGATGTTATTTTTCTCATGCTTCAGGACGAGGGTGACGGATATGCTTGCTGCCGCTTCGTGCACAGGCACGGGAGCTCCGGTTTGCTGATTGCTACTGGTTACGAGACCGGTTGCTCGGCTGTGGATAGTGCATGCACTGGCTCACGAGTTTCAGGTATCTCCATAACATGCGCTTTAGCCGGATCAACTGCTACAGGATTCCTGTAGGACATCCTGTAGCCGTTTCTCCTCCTCAGGTGCATGCTGAAACAGTGGAGTCATGTTCACGGTTGCAGGGTATTTGAATTGCCTTGACAGGTAGCGCAGTGGCCTCTGCATCCTTTGTTTTCCATTTGAAAATGTTTTTTTCTCAAAGTCCAACATTCTGGTTTGACTGCGTAGGTATTTCAATCGTATGGCAGCCATGGTGGTGGAAGGAGGCGACATCAGTGGGTGCTGGAGAAAAACATTAGTTGCATGCCTCCTTATTGGGCTTTGGGCTTCAAATTTTCCTACACAGTTGGTCCTGGCCCGTTCCAAGATTCTACAGGAAGTTTCTTGCAGAAATACAGAACTTCCTGTAGAAAGTCCTGTAGCTTCCTGTAGGAGGCTAAACTATGACCAGATCGTGCCCAAACCTTGGAAGAGATGAGTGTTTCTGGAGGGAGTGCTGGTGAGGTCACCTGGTAGCATGGTAGGGACCCTTATCCTTGAGTTGAGAGGCCTCCTTTTCTGCATGGAATACCTGCAACCTCCATTAATTTCCAAAGCTTGAGCTTGTTTTCTGTTACTGCCTCTTTTTTCTTTTTCTTTTTTTTTTCTCTCTTTTTTTTTTTTTTTTTTTTTGAGGAGACAAGAGGGGTGCCTCAATGAGGTTTTCACCCCTACCATCTGCCTTGGGCGCCTCAGAGAGGTTTTCACCCAAGGATCCTTTTTGTTTTTATTCTAATTTTTCAGAGAGACAGCAGGGGCGCCTCAATGAGGTTTTCACCCCTACCATCTGCCTTGGGAGCCTCAGAAAGGTTTTCACCCAAGGATCTTTTTATTATGATTTTTTTTTTTTTTTGGATGCTCAGGGTATGCCCAAAATAGAGGCAGAACCCTTCTCTATGACCAGTACTGATTTTTCCACAGTTTTGATGAACTCTTGCCTTGAAAGAGGTTTCCTGTAGATCTTTAGTCAATGCCCATTGACGAGCATGGGGATGGCTTCCTCATCGATGGTCCGGATAAGAACAAACGCATTATCATTACACTTCTCCACTGCATATGGCCCTAACCATCTTGTCCTCAGCTTCCCCTTGAAATCCTTGTGTCTGGAATCATACAACAACGCCTAATCTCCCGATTGGAATTGCTTGTCATGGAGGTGCCGGTCATGCCATATCTTCCTCTGAAGTTGAACCACTTCTTAGTGGAGAAGGGCCTGCATTCTGTGTTCATCTAGCCCATTCAGCTGCAATAACCTTTCTTATTGGGCGTGGCTGAGATCTAGGTCTAGCTGAGTTGCCATCCTCAATGTGTTGTACTCGAATTCAATTGACAGCAAAGCTCTCTTCCCATAGACTAGTTCATAGGGTGTGAAACTGGTTGTGGTCTTCCAAGTGGTGTTGTAAGCCCAGGTGGCCTCAACCAGGTGATCTGCCCAATCCTTTCTGTTGCTGCTCACCACCTTAGTCAAAATCCCTTCTAATGCTCTATTGGTGACTTCCACCTGCCCATTTGCTTGAGGATGATAGGGGGTGGAAGTCCTATGCTTGATCTTGTGATGAGCAAGCAAATCTTCAATTAAGTTGGAGGTGAACTGGCTTCCTTGATCGGTGACTAGCTCTCTTGGGTAGCCAAATTTGTAGAAGATTTTTTCTCTTAAAAACTCAGCCACCTTTTCTTCCATCGCTACTTTGATTGCCTTGGTTTCTTCCCACTTGGTTAGATAGTCTGTGCACACAATGATGTAAGACCTTTGCCTTGAAGGAGGATTGATAGGACCCACAAAACGCATGCCCCACTTCTCGAATGGTTCAAGAGTCACTTGAGGTTGGAGAGGCATTTCGTCCTTTGGGGTTGGCTTCCCCATCCTTTGGCATCGGTCACATTGGCTTATATATCTCTTGACATCTTGATGAAGCGTGGGCCAATAGTATCCTGCCTGTAGAATTTTGAATGCAGTCCTCTTGGCTGCAAAATGTTCTCCACAAGGCCCGTCATGACAGGTTAGGAGGATGTCAAAGACTTCCTCCTCCCTTACACAACGCCTTAAGATCTGATCGGGGCCAAGTTTGAATAGGTTGCCCCCGATCCAAGTGAACGAGGCACTCTTCCTTACAATTCTTCTTTTCTCTTTGGAAGATAGATGCAGAGGGAACTGTGCTGAGACCAGATAGTTTGCTATATCAACAAACCATGGGGAGAGTACTGAGATAGCAAACAGATGTTCATCTGGCATCTGGTCGTCCATTGTTCCATCTTCACCTGCAGGTAAATCCAATCTAGACAAGAAGTCAACAACATCATTTTCTTTACCTGGTTTGTCAACGATAGTCAAATCAAATTGCTGCAACAGAAGTAACCATCTAATAATACGAGCATTCACATCTGGTTTATTCATTAAATATCTAATTGCAGCATGATTAGTATGTATATGTACAAATGTTTGATAGGCAGTGATGTAGTGTCGGAACTTGTTCAGGGCATGGACCATAGCCAGAAACTCTTTCTCAGTTACAGTATAGTTCAGTTCTACCTTGGATAAGTTTTTGCTGACAAAGTATATGGCATATGGGAGTTTTTGTTCAACCTGTCCTAAGGCTGCCCCTATGGCTTTGTTCGAGGCATCAATGTGGATGTGGAAAGGTAGGGCCCAGTTTGGACCTCTTAATATCAGGGCGGACACCAACTTATCCTTTAATTCATTCAGAGCCCTTTGACAGTCGTCCGTCCATTTGAACTCATTTTGATAAGAGGCCAAACAGTGGCGAGGCTAGCTTACTGAAATCTTTAATAAACCTTCTATAATATCCTGCTAAGCCTAGGAAACTCCGAACATCTCTTACTTTCTGAGGAGGTGGAACCTTTTTTATGAGAGAAATTTTATCAGGATCCACCTGCAATCCCTGGCGAGAAATGGTATGTCCTAGCACGGTCCCTTCAGTCATCAAGAATTCACATTTTTCCAGACTAAGGGACAGGTTCATCTCAATGCACTTGGTTAGGACTTTTCCCAGATTGGACAATGCTTCTTGGAAGTTGGACCCATAGGGAGTGAAGTCATCCATATAGATTTCCACCGAATCATGGACCAACTCAGAGAAGATGCTCAATATTGCTCTTTGGAAAGTAGCAGGAGCATTGCATAGCCCAAAGGGAAGGACTCGGTAAGCAAAGGTACCCCAAGGACAAGTTAAGGTGGTCTTATCTTGGTCTTTCGAGCTGATTTGGATCTGGTTATACCCACTGAACCCATCTAGGAAAGAGAAAAAATTCTTCCCTGCTAGTCCATCCAACACTTGATCTATGAAAGGCAGAGGAAAGTGGTCTTTCTTGGTGGCTTTGTTCAGTTCTCGGTAGTCCACGCAAATTCTCCACTTTCCATTTTTCTTGGGTACCAACACCAGAGGGGACACCCACTCACTATCCGAGATGGGGTAGATGAATCCTACATCCAACAGTTTTTGCAGTTCTTCTTTGACAATGTCCTTAAGGGCTGGATTCATTCTCCTTTGAGGTTCCCTGACCGGTTTACAATCTTCTTTGATGTAGATGTGATGGGTACAAACCGAAGGGTGGACTCCTTTCATATCCTTATAACTCCAAGCGAAAGCATCTAGATGACTGGCCAACAGACTATATAGCTCCTTTTCCTGGGAAGGAGATAGGGAGGAGATGATCTTTAACGATCTCTCGGGGCCAAACTCCACATTTTTGACCCTGGGAGAGAGTGGATCTGTCACAAAAAGGTCCACTAAGGTGCTGGCTTGAGTATCTTCCACCAATTTCTCTAAGGAAAATGCACTGGGAGGCAGATTCTGAATCAAGGTCTCAATCAAATCATCCTCAGTTTGAGGAGCTCCCCTGGTGGTCTCTAAGGTGCACAAGGGTGCAGAGTACACCTCATCCTCTTCTCCTTCTTCCAACCAAAGTGGTAAGTCATGCTCTAATAGAGGTTGGGCAGGAGGGTATAGGACTAGCTGCTTGGACATAGGACCATTTTTGATGGTCATGTTCCCTACTCGGCAGCTTATGTAAGCATCCGCAGTGGCTAGCCAAGGTCTTCCCAAAATAAGGGGGTATCTGGTAAGCTTTTCCTTTGGCTGAAGAACCAAGAATTCCGCAAGATACTCCCAAGAGTCAACAGAGACCAAGACATCCTCCACAATCCCTTCGGGAGTCACAGTGGAGCGATCTACCAACTGCAGGACTGTCGAGGTCTTCCTTAAGGAACCCTGAAGGTTGAGTTTGAGCATGGTATCCCTGGTCATCACATTAATGGCAGCCCCTAAATCAATCAAAGTGTGGGGTATGATGGTCTCATTGATGTGGACATCAACTACAGGACTCCCAGGATCCAAATAATTTGGACAAATTACTTGCCCCAACATAAGATCAGATAGTTGTCCTATGACATTGATGGTTGAGGCATCTCTTTTTCGCTTGCCTGGGTGCCTGAAACACTTTTCCTTAACCAATTTGTTGTATATCGGTACATCTTTGATGGCTTGGAGAAGTGGTATTCTTACACACAACTGTTTGAGTTCTCCCAGAAGCTCATTCTCCTCTGGGTCGGGTTGTGTGGTTACTGTTAGTCTCTCAGGAAAGGGTGGAGTGGCCTTGGGTTCACTTTCCTGTTTGTCTTCCTCGTCCTCTAAGGGAGGAGGTTGGCGATCCGGAAGAGTCTTCCTGGATCGCAGGTTGATCTCCTGGATCTCCACAGCATAGGTAGGGCAGGTTGTTTCCCCGGTATATACCTGCTGGGCCTGTTGGTTGTTGGGGTTTGGGTTTGGTTGAGGAGGCATTTGGGGTTGTCTCGGAGGAGCAGGAGGCAATGGTTGTGGTTGAGCTGGTGGTGGAGGCAAAATGGTAGGAGGAGTGTTGTACAGGGGCCTCCACCCCGATTCAGGTGCATTCCACTAAGGCAGTGGCTGGACATGTGAGTGAAACGAATGAGTAGTGGGCTGAGTATGGTATTGAGGTGGGTAAGACCATGGAGGAGGCACAAACCAGGGAGGATGAGCAGGGGGCCCCCAAGAAGGCATACAGGCAGATTGGTTGGGGCTATAATAAGCTTGGGATGTCCCTTGCATCCCCTGCTGGTAGGGTCTAGGTCCATGCGGCCTTCTTTGATTGAGGAGGTAGAGAGGTTCAGTGGGTGCCTCAGTTCCTTGGTACATGGCCTTAAACCCAGGTAAGGTTGGGCATTGGTTTGTGGGGTGGTTCTCCTCACAAACGAAGCATACCTCTACCGAGTGTAAGGGACACTCGTTCTTAGGGTGCTTCCTTGTACACCTAGGACAGAAGATGGCCAAAGCCCTCTCAGCTTCCTCTTTCTTTTGCTGGATCCAGAATGTATCAAGTTGCATGGCAATGGTTTGTCTCACCTCAATTTTGAGGTCCTCCAGCTGATTAACAAACTCATGCTTGGAGAAAGTAGTACTAGCTGAAAGGGGGTTTCCCCTACCTCTTTTTCGGGCTGCCTTAGAGTGGTTTCTAAACACAATCTTTATATCCTCGTAAGGTAGTTGGTATATGTCTCCTCCAGCTAGCATGTGAAGGGTATCTAGGAGGTATTCAGGGAATCCTCGGAGTAGGACCAACTTGAGAGATTCAGGGTCAAGTGTGCACCTGGCCCATTTATAGCTAAGTTGGAATCTTTCCTCATAATCTTCTAAAGACTCCTCATTTCCCATGGTCATCCGAAAGATCTCTCCCTTGGCTTCCTTGGACCTACAGTAGTCCTGGTATTTGGTATTGAAAGCTTGCTACATCTGAGCCCAAGTGGTGATACTGTTTCCAGGTAATCCCATGAACTAGCGTAATGCTGCATCCTTGAGAGTAGAGGGAAAGAGTTTTAGTTTTTTCTCATCTTCTGTATAGTCATAGGTTCGACAAAGGACAACAAACTCAAACAAGAAGGTATCAGGGTCTTCAGTAGTCAATCCATGGAAGTGAGGTAAAGCGGAGGGGCTTATGTTTTTCATTTTCATGTCTCCATTGGTCTCTCGGATGGGAAAGGCACCTTCTATTCTCTCATCTTCTCTTCCATCTTCAACCATGGCTTCAGGTGGGATGGTTTCTAACTCTTCTTCTGGTATAGGATCTTCGTATGTCTTAGGAGGATTGCCTATAAGTTCTTCTGGATCACCATCACCAAAGAAGAGAGAAGGGTGACTCAGTGAAGTGGTGGGGGTGTTGGGTAGGAATTTTCCAGTTTTATCTCTGTTCCTACGAGGCATGAAATGGAAAGGATTTTGATTTCTTTTTGCTTTTTCTGCTTGTACCTGCAAAACTGAAATAGATTGAACTGCAACTAACTATCTTGCTAAAATGAAAATGCAGAATTGAAATGAAAGCATGAAAGGACTAATCTATTTTGCTCAAATGAAATTGCGGGAATGAAATGCTAGTCTACGCTGCAGAATTGAAATTGCTAGTCTACGCTTGCAGAATTGAAATTTCTAATCTACGCTTGCAGAATTGAAATTTCTAATCTACGCTTGCAGAATTGAAATTTCTAATCTACGAAAGCATGAAATATCTATTTTACTTTTGCGGAAATGAAATTGCAGAATGGAAATGAAATGAACTATTTAGTAGAAGGCGAGTGTGGAAAAATAGCAGAAAAGCAACAATCACCAATACTCTGACGCTTCCCCAGCAACAGCGCCAAAAAGATGGTGGGCCCCAGTATTGTAGTAATAATGCTACAACTCCTGGAACTACCTTCTTTAATTTTATCAACCCGGTAGTTCGTAACAAACTTGGAAGTGACGATGCTGTATGCACAAGTACTAGCTCTTGCCGCAACTGTCACTTGGTCAGCTGGCACAAGTCCGCTAGGGGCTCAAGCCAACTTCTATGAGCTCTTAGAAGAAGCTTTATACGTGATAGATGGAAGCTAACTCAAAGGAAGCTGATCTACTTGTAGAAAGAAACTGAAAGTCAAAGAGTAACATAAACCCTAGCAAACCCTAATTCTACCAGCTAGTCCTACTGATGCAAAGGAGAGGAGGCAAACTATTGAAGAAGATGCCATTACTTCTACAAAAGGTGAAATGCACATGCCTATGCTATCTCTATCTAAAGAACACATGTTTTTGTATTTTTGGTTACGTTATCAAAATTATCATACGTGTACTTTTAACTGGCTTCTTACTGTGCAGGGGTGGATCAATGAGGAGGAATGCTTGGAAAAGGTTGGGAAGGCTCAGAGAGGGTCTAAGGAGTCCCTAACACCCTTCGAGAGAGTTTCACCAAGTTTGGCTATCCAACAACCTCACTTGTGAGCTTCTACAGGAAGTCTGGAGGGGTTCTACAGGATGTTTCAGTAATTTCTATAGGATGTTCAGAAATTTCTACAGGATGTTCTGACGTTTGATTTTGGAGGATGGGTGAGTGAAAGAGGATGCATGAATGGATAGGGAGGTAGGGTAGGGGTCTGAAATGACCCAACGACTGATGGATGAAGTGATGAGAGGGTGTGGAGAGCTCACTTGTCTTAAGGAAGACTAAGGCAATGGAAGAGCAAGAAGGTAGTGTTACGTGGACAGAAGAGGAGTTGTGAGACGAAGAAGCTGACTAGGAGATGGAGCAGCTGGCTTGGACGAAGCTTAGGTGGATGAGAGAAAGATGGATAAGCCGTGCACGGTGTGCACTTAACTGAATCAACCAAATGCTGCATACAACCGAAATTTTAGCTAATCTATCCGAACTGTCAATGAAATGAATGAACATCAACTTTATTCCCAAAGAGAACCATGTACAACACTTAATCAAAGGAACATCTAAAAAGGTCTAAATGCATGACTAGCTTCTACAAATGAAAAACATTACACCAATGATTGCATGGCCAAGCAAACTAGTGTTTTTGTTGAGAAGCACTGGCTCCACAATTCCAGCCCCTGATCCAATAAGGGAGAGGTGAAACTGAGAGTGTAGGCAACCCTTTTATGGAGCTTTTATCAATCTTTTTCTTATCAATCTTTTCTATACGTTCGAAGTAATTCTATTCATCAACAGTATCCTACTTAACCAGCACAACTAAATCTTAGCTCAACAAACTTTGTTCAGATGCATAAAAGGAAAATCACAGTGCTGAAAGGAAAGATAACAATACAAATAAGGAGGACCTAGGCTCTCAGGTTGGGCCCAACCCCGAGAGCTATGGCTCCTATAAAAACCTCAGAGCTGATATCAAATCTGACTGCTTCCCATTATCAAAAAATAATCATAACTCAAGAGTTATGCAAATAATGGCTACAAAACAACAAAACAGAGCTAGCAGCACGTAGTGCAGAATGTGCAAGAGTTTTCCCAAAAGTCCTTTTCGAAGGCTGAAGCCTTATCATTTATACACTACTAGGCCCTAGCTGGCCTCCTAAGTTTATGGGAGTTGGCTACCCAAACTGTGAGTGAACAGCTCCTTCCAAGAAATCTGCTTGGCTGCCTTCTAGTTCCGGTTTTGGTGGCCTTTGGAGCTCGGAGTTGGGGGTGAAGATCACGAGGGAGGTTATTTAATGCCATAAACAAACCCCCTACGAATCCTCAAGCCAAGCTTGGCTATCTCCTAGTCCATGTTTGCTCGGTTTTGCTTCAACATGTGTCAAAAAATCCTGAAATGAGCACGTGTTAGCCACCTAGGAATAGTGACTACCCTTATTCGTACAAATGACATAAACATACTAGAAAATAATGCATAAGTTATGAAAAATGAAGGATTGAACAAGGGTAGTTAGGAAAAATGAGCCCAAAATGTTACCAAATTTGGGACTCATCACTAACATATAGGAAATAAATGTGCTCAAAAGAAAATTGGCAAATTCATTTGCAATGAAGGATTTGGGAGCTGCAAAACAAATCCTTGGTATGAGAATAACTAGAGACAGGAAAAATCGTAAATTAACATTGTCTCAAAATGAGTACATATAAAAGGTGTTGAAAAGATTTAGTATGCACAATGCAAAACCAGTTGGTACACCTTTTGCTAGCCGTTTCAAACTTAGTAAGGAAATGTGCCCAAAGACCCAAGAAGACTTGGATTATATGTTTAAAGTTCCATATGCATCAGCAGTTGGAAGCTTAATGTATGTAATGATCTGCACAAGGCCTGATATTGCACATGCAGTGGGAGTTGTAAGCAGGTACACGAACAATCCAAGAAAGGAACATTGGATGGCAGTGAAATGGATTCTCAAATATTTGAAAGGTACCACAAATCAAGCATTATGCTTTGGTGGTTCAAAAATTTCTCTACGGGGATGTGTTGATGCAGATATGGTAGGTGACGGAGATAACAGGAGGAGCACTATAGGATATGTATTTACTGTAGGTGGAACAACTGTTAGTTGGGTTTCAAAAATCCAAAGTGTTGTTGCACTTTCAACAACAGAAGCAGAGTATGTTGCTGCTACAGAGGCTAGTAAGGAAATGATTTGGTTACAAAGGTTTATGGGTGAATTGGGTAAGAAGCATCATATGGGCACGTTATACAGTGATAGACAAAGTGCCATTAATCTTGCAAAGAACTCAGCATTTCATTCCCGGACTAAACACATACAGCTCAAGTACCATTTCATATGATCAGTGTTGGAAGATGGAGAGTTGAAGCTGGAAAAGACACACACTAGCCAAAATCTTGCAGATATGCTAACAAAAGTTGTAACCAGGGAGAAACTAGGAAGATGCTCAGTTTCAATTGGTCTTCAAGGATGATGATGAAGATGAGAAATAGCTAGGTCCAAAGAGGAGTCATTGTCCAGCAAATGAGGTAGTGATGGAGTTGCTACAATCATTCTCCAAGTGGGAGATTGTTGGGTGTGGAGCATGATTGTTCAGAGGTCTTTGTTTCACCTGGATGTATACCCCAGGAATTTTGTACACCCCTCCACGCGGGGGGGTGCGGGGAGGACTTGTCCCCCCTGCGGGGGTTGGGGGGGCTGATCCCCCCCAGCTGGGGGTCCGAGGGCTAGTGGTCTCCCGGCGGGGATTTCAGGGGCAGTGCCCTCAAAGCTAAAAACAGATGTAAAATTGCCTTGTAAAAGTATAGTAATTTCTAGTCAATCTAGGCCATTCATTATGCAGATGATCTGACGGTAAAACTTATGTTTAGTTTACGTTTTTTTGCCCTAGAAGGAAACCCCTCTCTTTGTATGAATGCATTGTATTGAGGCTGTGTAATAGAGGTGTATTCTCTGAGCGAGAAGTAGAGAGGTGAGACTGTGAGAGAAAATAGAGGATATTGTAGCGGATCTGCTGTAGGTTATGTCTTTTCATTTTTTTGGATAATAGAAAGGAAGGACTGGCTGTTCGGGGTGGACGTAGCCCAAACTAGGTGAACCACATATATCTGTGTCTCTCTGGTTTTATGCATTTTCTGTGTTTATATTTTTGCAATATTTTATGTGTTCCATTGCTCCATAATATATAATTTCCTAACAGTCCAAGTGTTTGAACCATGCTATGATACCAATCTATGTTATAAGATATCACCCAAAGAGAATGAAAACCTGCTCTGATACCAATTTGTAACCACCCGTCCCACATTTACCTAGATTAACCAGACTTCCAGGGTAAACATGAGATGGAGAGCTACTATGACATGACTCGACCTCCTAGATCCTATTAAGGAAGTGGGTCCTACAACTGGAACTTACGAACCACAAATTGGCATTTTACGGGGTTCATAGGACACTGAGAGGCAAAACAGCCACTCCCATTACCTAAAACCTGAGCTATATTGACTCTTTAGTGACTTGGTCCCACAGCTACATGCATGGCAATTCCTCCATGCGGTTATGGGCCTCTAACTGCATGCATAATCATGTAAGGGTGCGACTATAGTCCAGAATTTCCAGTTATGAGCATGCAGTCCTGGAATTAGTGCCACCTTTTCAGGGCTTGTCTCTAGACCACTGTCCAGAACTCAATGAAACTTTCCACAATGATAAATTAAATTAATACAAATCCATTCATACAAAACTTGGTCAAGGACTTGATTTAACTAGGCCTAACCATGACAGTCATTTCGTCAAACATATTGTGAACATGTAATCTACATGTCATGAATGCATATTTGAACATAGGGGTCTAAAACTTATTTGAGAATCACCAAGAATGTCTAATGCCCTCTCATAATAATTTCAATAACATTTTTTAGCTCATGCATCCATTAACCATTCATCAACTAATCAAAACATATCAAGAGCCATAGTTAGAACCTATTATGGAACCACACTTATAACCAACATATAACCGGAACAATAACCATGATAGAACAACCATCAAAGCCAGATAATAACAAGTACAAGTAATCATGAAATGCAATAGGAAAAGATATCTTATTAATAAATGAAAAATCCATCCAAGTGAAGAACTTCCACATACAACATGACCATAAATTGAGCTGAACCAAATATTTGTTTCAGCCAATCACCCCTGTACCACATTCCAAGCATGAATGTGGGTTTCAATACATAAACAGCTAGGGCTTCCCGGAGATTAAACCGCCTCCACCCTCATACTCCTGCGATCTCGTGAAAACAGGTTAAGGGATCACATAAGAAAACCAATACATAAATAATTAGGGCTTCCCAAAGATTAAATCACCTCCACCTTTTAGGCTACCACGATCCCACCAAAATCGGTCAATGGATCATTATGCCCCAAGAATGTATGCCTCATAGTTTTTCATCAATATCTTTAATAATTTTCTTGTCTCTGTTAGCGCTTGGAATTCACCTAGGCTGAGATAGACAAACTCTCAAGGCTACATCAAACCATTTCACCTCGTAGCTAGCCCTACGAGGTATGAGAAGGCTCTCTCGGGTCAGATTCGGTAGATCTTTCAATATGGTAAGCTGACCAATTAGGAATAAAGATTTTAGGCTAGTAAATTGATAAGGGAGGTTGATTTAAAGATTTTTGGGGTTTTTGGTGGCAATTGGAGGGAGTGCAATTCAGGGTGCGGGGATTGGGCTCAGTTTTTGCAGGGGGATCTTTGGGGCAAGGTAGGAGTGAGTGTTGATGCCTTAATCTAAGATGGATGATCAGGAATGATAGAGGAGGGGCTAAAGAGGGCAAACAACAACTTTGAATCCTCTTTAGACAGTGGAAAACATAGATATTGAACAAAATTAAAAGCTGAGCATGGCATGCATGAATTCAAACTTTATCACTTCATCTGTTCAATTAGCAGCAAAGAAAGAGATGGAACACATAAACACACTTAAAATAACATGTAGAGAACACACCATCAACACAACAATCCACAAGAATCCACAATGATGTCTACAAAACCCTGGCCTTCCTTTTCCTTAAATTGCAGTAATAGCTGTACAATATACAATAATGCTTCTCCCACAAGAGTCCAACCATGAAAATGAGCAAGAGAAGGCATAATATAGACCATCTAACTCCTTTCCCCACCTCTAGGGGTCGAGCTCAGCTTCCTAGGAGCAGTTTGAACTAATTCTAAACTTAGCACTAGATAATAGGCAGTCAAAACAACTTGCCTCTAAAACTTAGCTAACTCATCCATGCATTAAATATTCCCTATTTACATCAAGGAAGCTTCTAGAAGGGTTAAGAGAGATTAAATCTATCAATGTGCCATGAAAATTATCCATACATCCATCATTTACAAGCATTAAGAGTCAACCATAGTAAAAACTGAGTTTTGCAGGCCGAAATGGTCAAACTGGCAAAATTTCCCTGAGTGGTCGCGCCCCCTGCTCGAGTGGTCGCGCCCCTTTGCAGCACTTTGTGAGTGGGTTCCAGTTGTCCAAATCAACTGCAAGATGGTTCATTGGAAATCTCTGTGTGTCTAATTTCCATCCCAAGTGGAATTTCTGGATTTGGAGTTGATTTGACCCCTCAAAAGTCAATTCTCCCAAGGTCACTTTCTGCAACTCAAAAAGTGGGCAGAAAGTCAAAATTTTGATGTATTTTGAGCTTTTGGAGGCCCAAATCTCAAAATCAAGTTGACCCCAAGTATAGGTAATTCTAGTTTTTGCATGCCCTTTCCAAAAATGTCAACTTTTTGTGATTCTTAGCAGTCCTCCCGAGTGGTCGCGCGGGGGGTGAGACCACTCCAATGGCCAAAACCTGGAAAATTCTCAAAAAATTCACAAATGACAAAATTTTCTCCAAATTTCTTGAAATTTGGGCTGGGAGTCCCCAATCAAGTACCATTCTCAGTCAAAGAGGCTTTGGCCAAAGTTTGGAGTGGATCGGGCGTTTTCCTTCGTTTTTGTGCTTTGGCCAACCGTCCTTGGAGCACCTTCGTTCTCGCCGGTATTTTTGACATTTCTCTCAAACCATGCCACCTGTGTAAAAAGTGAAAGAGGTTTTTCTTCCTTGGCATGTTGTGGACAAAACCCTCTCTCAGTTTTGGAAAATTCATTTTTGATTGCTCTAGAACATCATTTGAGTGCGACTTGTCCCGATGTGTGAAGCAAGGAATTTTGTCGAAATGGAGCGAGATGAAGGGGATAGGGGGCTTCTAAATTCTTGGGGAAATTTATGGGAGTAGGGAGGGATGTTAGGAAGTAGGAGAAAGTGGAATATCAAAGATTGAGCGAGGGGAAGGAGTTGAAAAGGGCAAAACACAGGCCAAACCTAGAAAATTGCCAGATTGTAGCTAGAAACTAGGGTTTGTGCAAAAATGAGGAATTTGGCGGATCTAAGGGATGGGAAGTGTTTGATAAGGTACTTTAAGGATAGGGGAAGGTGTATGAACATCAGGAAACAATTTTTGCCGGTGATTTGGCCACCCAAGAGAAATTGGCTTCAAAACCCTAGGAGAGGGAAATGACCTTGCCTAGGCACAACTGAAGCATGAACAAGATGTAAAATGACCCATTAGATACTGAAATGACGATGAAAACCCTCTGAATGATGATACTTTCAGCTGAATGATGACATAAACTGACATTTGGGCAAACCCTAGGCCTAACGCCTAGTGACCAAATTTTGCTTGAAGACTCACTGAAATGACAAAATTTGACCTTGACACTCTGAGACTACTTTATAAGAGCATATTTGATCACTGGAGGAAGGCTGGAAAGACTGACACTAACAGTCTCCATAAACCTATTTAGGGATTCCCACAGATCAAACCACCTCCACCCTGAACCCTTGGGAATTTTCCTGAGACCACCTCACCTAGTTCTAAAACCTTATGACAATCCAAATCTCAACCACACAAAATAACCCCATCACACTATGGCTCTTTGGAAATGGAAATGCAAGGTTGAAACTAATGTCGCACCCAGAAAAACCCATGCCAATGACAACAAGAAAACCAAATACATGTACCATGCATTAACAAACCAGTTAGAAAATCACACATGCAACCTATTACTTGAAAGTATTCATACTGAAGTTTCTTGATCCAACCTTCCTTGTTTTTCCTTTTATTTCCTTGTCCTTCCTTTGCCTTCCTTTGCTTGCTTTCTCCAATGTTAAAGTGCTCCAAGAATTCTCTAAATGTGCAATAGTATGAGAGAATAGAAAGAGCTCCAAAATTGAACTGACAAAACGTTGAAACAATAAAAGCTGTGAACTAATCTTTAGAAGAATTTTTATTGTTGATGCCTCTATCTTATTCCTTTTCCTCTTTTTTTTCCTTCAATTTTCCTCTTATGCAAACCGGTGACCTTTCATCTCCATTTTCTCATATTTTCTTTTATTTTCATAAATAAATACCAATTAATGCCTCTTTACCTTTCCAAAGCCTTTTCCAATTCCTTTGCCAATTTCCTTAGCCATAATAAACAACAAGTGATGCCCACTAGGATGTTTTTCCCAATATTCAACTTGGAATACGTGTTCCATGACCCTGGTCTTATTTTTCCTTTATTAACTTTATTACATGAACTTTTAACCCATAGCTGCTATAACAATAATATAGAACAATATACATTTCTCCATTATTCCAAGTCTCCTCATGGATAAATGGAATAAAGCATAACATAGAAAACATGCCTACTAGTCTAAGACTCAGTCAGGCTTACAAAGTGTGACAAAGTATTCAAGTTTTTCATTTTGAATTTCTTTGCTGTAATATATTGATGGAACTTCTTCTTGAATGTGTTGCTCCAAAATTTGTTGTTTTCAACTTGTTTCTTCTTCTTGTTCCATATCATGAACTCTGGATATCACTTCTTCCTACAAATGGGATGATGCCAATTCATTTCAATGTTTTCAACAAATTCACTTCCATCATTGAATGTTTTCAAGTCTTTTTCAATGGAATGCTCCCACATCAATCCATAATAATGTTTCATTGAAATTTTCATATTCTACATTGTTCATGCTTTCTTCAACATTCATTGTTAGAACTTCTATGCAGAATTCATCAAAACATGGTGTTTCAAGACATTCTTTAATGAATTGTGATTCATCTTCAAACTTTTTTAGCTCTTCTTCATATTGTTGTTTCTTCGTGGTTGCTACTAATATTTGCACACTGAGAAAACATCATGAAATTCACAAAATCATCATAATTTGAGTTATTTTCATCTTCATCTCTCTCTTCCTCTACCAAATATTTATACTCAGTTTCATCTGGCTCACCCTATTGATTTGAAAGTAGAGTTACTCTTCCACTTTAAAAATCATCTAAAAGTTTCTTCTCCTACAAAAATTGTAACCAACACTTGAACTTTTTTCATCATCATATTTAACTAAAGTTACCAAGTATTCACATAGTGGTTCATAAGTTGTTGTACATTCATCATTAAATACTCCATCATAGGGAGTTTCCTTACTATCACATGCTACTTTATTGTCAACGACAAACATACTTTCTTCATTAACCATTGCAGTTTCAGTCTCGATTTAAATTATGATACTTTGAACACAATCACCATTTTCAACAACTCCTCCATCAACTTTAAATTTATTTTTCAACACAATCACCATTTTCAACTACTCCTCCATCAACTTTAACTTTCTCACTCCACTTCATATTGTACTTCGTTTCAAGAATATCCCAAAATGCTTTTGCATTACATACTTCACCAAATTCATGCAAAATAATAGTCAAAATGTGTTCATCTGGTGTTGATATAAGAAGAAAAAATGCTACTACACCTCAAATTTTATAATGGGGATTTATAGAAGTTTCTTGAACAAATTTCCATAAATATACTGAACCAAGTAACCCTTACATTTTCTTTTCCCAATGTTTAAATTTTGTACTTGAGAAAGATGGCACAACTGGAATTAATTGATTCAATATTGCAATGATTTATTCAAATTCTTCTGGATGATCAAGATCTATATTTGGATTCATGTCTTCATTAGGCATTGATTCTATGTCTGGAAACATTTCATATCCTTTTGTAGCTTCTTCCCTTACATTCTTTCTCCTCAGTTGTTTCAATTATCTCTAGAACTTTTTGAGTATCTTTGTTGACCCGTCACAACTTTGCATACACATGGACATCCTACCAAACAATCAATATTTGGTCCCACCAATTCTTCTGCTTAACAATGTATAGAGAGGAAAAAATTTCACTCTCTTTTGATCATTGTGTTTTGCATGGGTCCTGCACCAAGCCGTGTATATCCACAACCAAAGAATGTGGATTCCAATTTGTTGGCCCATAAATAATACACCAAGTAATATTTCAACCTCAATTCGAAAGGTCGAGGGAAAATCCAACTCCTCGCTATGATCTACCCCACAAGCTGGCCACTCCTTATGAACAATCCATGTTCTAGTCCATGGATCTGAACAAATCACAACACAATGAAACTTGATATTTGGCGCCAATCAACTGTAAACACCGTATCAATTCAACATGCTCAACAAAAGCTCCACTTTGCTCAACTACATCTCTACATAGCGATCAACATGTATACAAAAACACTCTTTTTTAATCTAGATTAGGCAACTCAACCCTTCAGCAACAAATGCACAAAACTGTTGTGCTTCTCCACACACAACAATGTTGTTGTGCTTCTCCAATGGCTTCAAAAACCTTCAAAGAACAACAAAAAATCTTCTTAGACACCCTTTTATCCAACAAACAAAGTATCATTGTGTTATGTCATGATTCAACTCCAAGAAGCCCCATAACCAAACAAACTTATATGTAGCATTAATAACATGACAGAAACCGACAATTGACAGACCGAGGAAAGTCAGACATGGTTTTCTTTAAATCCCTGAGGTGATTTTGCACATCCTTTCCAATATGAAAATGCACGCCCTTCATGGTTGGAAATCAACCAGACTAGTGCACTTCCTTTAATTCAGTGGGCTCTCCAGATATGGTGGTATCCATAGTCAGATCCTCTAACAAAAACACTATTTTCCACCAACAAAAGGAGGTTCTCAAAAATCCCATAGCTTATGTTGATTGTTGATTCCTCGAATATTCGGGAATCATTGAACATGGGTGTAGTCAAATAATTGACTGTGCCCATGTCTGTCTAATTACCGAATATTTATGGAATCAAAAATCGACATAAGGATGGCTCTCAACAAAAATTCTAGCTGTTCCTCAATGAAACTAGCCCACAACTAGTCATTCCTCATTCATATATGGGTCTATGCATTACACATTGGCTCTACACTCTTCCCACTAATCCAAATTGAATGCACCAAAATCTACCTAGGATGCCACACCATCAACGACTCTGCTGTCGAGCCAAACAATAGCTAGACAGACGAAAATTGATTGCATTGTCTACAAGAAATGGGTATCATAGTTATATTCACAATTCCATCTACTTGAAGAATTAATTTATACAGTGAAATGATGGCAATGGCTATACAAAACACCGATACACAATTTTTTTGTTGCAACCTATTCTCCGTAGGTTCCTCTTCGAGGAGTGCATATCCCTGAGACAACCAAAACAATCCACTATGTTGGAAATAATACTGAGCGGGGGGGGGGGGGGGGGGGTGAATCAGTATTATCAAAGTTCTTTTAATAAATCTTCCTTATTTATACTTTGAATTATTTGTGCATGTCAGTACCATAAAATAATGAGCATGAACAAGAAAAACAGATAGTCACACCAAAGAACACCAGATATAAGGTGGAAACCCAATGTGGGTGAAAACCACCTGCTGCAATATGTCTCTATATTCTTTCAAATTAGAAACTCCTTTTACAATGGTTTTGTACTGGTGCAGTCCTTTACCAGTACGCAGGCTGCAACCTGCAGAGAGCTACAAATCTCTCTCGTTTTCCAGTCTCTCTTGGAAGGGAGCTACAACCCCCTACTTCTTTTCTTTCAAGGACCACTTTTCATAAATTTTCAAACTGGATCAAAAACACCAAGAGATCATCAAGTACAAGTAAATCACCCAGACAACTGCAGTAACCAGATCAATAGTAAACCTTATCAACAGAGAAAAGTCAGTCAAATAAATGCCTTAATACAGATCCGCAGTTTTCCTTTATCTAGCATGCGTTGCTACGCAGTTCACCTTCTACACCTATGCATATCCCCGCAGAGAGCCTTGAACTGCACTGCGTATCCACTCACTGTTCCTTTAAATGTGCCGCGTACCTTCACTGTACCCCCCGCACCCACTGCTTCTATTGTGCCGCGTACTACTACTGTGGCCACGCACCCTCAGATGTTATCGTGCCGCATATCTACGCACCTGCAGCTTCTGTAGCGCCGCGTACTTTCACTGTGCCTCCGCACCTGAAACTCTATCGTGCTGCGTACCCACGCACTGCGCCTTCTTCTGTTGTGTGTACCCACGCACTGCGCCTTCTTCTGTTGTGCGTACCCTCGCACTTGCACCGTTAATTACCTGCATACCTCTGATTAGGTCCAAATTGGCAGTCCACCAGTGTGCCACACATAGTTAGATGCCCAGATCTGATCATGCGCCCGAGAGATCACACTTCATAGATTCACTTTCAACTTCACTTTTATATAGATCAAGCTTTTAAATCGATAACCCAATATTTCAGATCTTAAGATATTCAGTTTGCAAAGATACCTTAGCCAAGTGATCTCCTTCCCTATTTATAGTCAAGCCCTTATTCACACCATGGGACAAAACCATCAATAACCAATACAAGGGATCCAAACCGGGGCTAAATTAGATCCTATACCACGGGCCAAAACCATAGAATCAAGAACGGTGGGCTAAATACCACGGGCCAAACATAAGAAACCCCACGTGAGCGTGCTTCTCTGCCTTGAAGTGAGTGAACTGGGGTCCGCACCTCATGAACGGGTAACCTGCAGGTATGTACGCACTTTATCTATGATATTCCTGCGGGTCTGTAGCTTTTGTATGGTGTACCTGCGTACCTCTTATTTTCCAACATATTTTGAGAGCCTGAACAAAGCATTGCCACTTAAGAGAGTTGCCATCAAGTACAACACCTGTAACATAGAGCCATACCAGAATCATAATGCCAACAATCTCCCCCTTTAGACTTGATGGCAACTTCAAGGTCTTCAACGTCATTCTCCCCCTTTGACATCAAGGGCAAAGGGTTATGCTCCCCCTGACTATAAACTAGATCTGCAAAGAAGAACCATAATCCACCAAACACTATAAATGACCATGAAAGAGATAGAGACATATTGCAACAATATTCAGACCAGCATCCATGATCTTCTTCTGTACTTCCTCCATAATGCCAACAATGCATTATATGCTCCCCCTGAACCTGTGCCATTCGATCTTCGATCAATCCGCAACCTAGCACATGTATGCATATGAGCCTTGCGTACAACCAAGCATCAGAAGAGATTCAGCAACAAGATGATGCATCAACAACCCCTAGCTTTTGCCTGAGGTATTCAAAGGTCTCCCTAGGCAATGGTTTGGTGAGTATATCAGCAACTTGTTCCTTAGAAGGAACATACTCCAACTTGACCTTTTGTTCAATTACTTGTTCCCGGAGAAAATGATACTTGATCGGTATGTGCTTGGTCTTTGAATGCATGATTGGGTTCTTTGAAATGCTGATTGCACTTGTATTATCACATAAGATGGAGATGGGTGGTATACAAGTGATTTGAAAATCCTGCAAGGTCTGCATCATCCAAAGGAGTTGAGTGCAACAAGATGCAGCAGCAACATATTCCGCTTCAGCTGTAGACAAGGCAATCAAACTCTATTTCTTGCTGAACCAAGATACTAATCTGGAACCCATAAAGAATGCACCACCACTTGTGCTCTTCCTGTCATCCATGCTTCCAGCCCAATCTGCATCTGTATAAGCATGAAGTGTGAGATATGTATCTCTAGGATACCATAAGCCATAGTTTTGAGTTCCTTGAAGATATTTGAAGATTCTCTTTACTGCCCGAAGATGAGTTTCCTTTGGATTTGCCTGAAATCTTCCAACTATTCCTACTGCATGCATTATGTCTGGTCGGGTACCTGTCAAATAAAGTAGACTTCCAATCATAGATCTGTAGGTTGGTTGATGCACTGAGGCTACATTCTGTGACCATGGGTGTACATACTGGTTTTGCATCTTCCATGCCATATTTCTTCAAAATCTGCTTGAGATACTTGGTTTGAGACAAAAAGATCCCTCCTTCTTTTTTTTGGATTTGAAAACCAAGAAAATATGTCAGTTCTCCAAGCAAGGACATTTCTAATTCTTTCTGCATTACCAAGGCATAGCTTTGACTCATAGCTTCTTCATTGCTGCCAAAAATAATGTCATCTACATACACAATGAGTATTAGCAATTTGTCGTTTTCAACTTTTATATGAAGATTGCTATCTGCTGATCCTTTTGAAAAACCTTGTTGATGAAGATATTTGTCCAAACGATAGTACCAAGCCATTGGAGCTTGTTTGAGACCATAGAGAGCCTTTTTCAATCTGCATACAAGATTTGGATCATTTCCAAGAATGAAACCATCTGGCTACTCAATGTATACTTCTTCTTCCAAGTCTCCATTCAGAAAGGTTGATTTCAAGACCATTTGAAATACTTTGAAGTTTTGAAAGCTTGAGAGAGCAAGGAACATTCGGATGGCCTCAAGTCTTGCAACAGGAGCAAAAGTTTCTTCAAAATCTATTCCTTCTTGCTGCGCATACCCTTTACAAACAAGTCTGGCCTTGTTTCTAATTACTTCTCCATTTTCATTCAATTTATTTTTGAAGACCCATTTTGTCCCTATAACATTCTTATCCTTTGGTCTAGGAACTAACTCCCAAGTGTTGTTCTTTTCGATCTACTCAAGTTCTTCATCCATTGCTTTGACCCAACATTCATCTTTGCATGCCTCTTTCACATTTTGTGGTTCAGTGGAAGAGAGTAATGCCAAATAGCTTGAAGCTTCTGCAATTGTTCTTCTTGTTTGTACACCTGCTTCTTTCTGCCCCAAAATCTGAGATTCTGGATGATTCTTCTGAACATATCTAGATGGAGTCTTCTCTTCTATCCTTATCTGCTCCTCTGGTTCTTCTTGAGGTTCTTCTTCTTCATCATTCTGTCTTTGAGGGTAGTCTTCATCTTCTTCGATATCTTCATGATTTACTTGCCTAGGAATGTATCCCTTCTCATCAACCACTACATCAATGTTGTCAACAATTCTTCCAAGTCTTTTATTGTAGCACTTATATACTTTGCTGTGTGGAGAATAACCAAGAAGAATGCCTTCATCTGCTCTAGGTTCAAGTTTGCCAAGTTTCTCATCAATATTCTTAATATAGCATTTGCTCCCAAATATTTTGAAGTGCTTTACCGAAGGAGTCTCACCATACCAGAGCTCATGAGGGGTTTGAGTGCTGTTCACCCGGACATTTGTTTTGTTGAGAATAACAACCGTAACATATGCAGCTTCACCCCAGAAAGTTGCAGGAGTTCCAAACTCATCAAGCATAGCACGAGCCATTTGTTGGACTGTTCTTCACAGAAATCGAAAAATTCATTTGAGGTAAACTCCCCACCTCTGTCGGATCTGAGGCACTTAATTTTGTATCTTGACTCATTTTCAGCCAAGGCTTTAAAGGATTTGAATTTTTCGAATGCTTCATCTTTGTGCTTCATAAGTCCTAACCAGACAAACCTGGAGAAATCGTCAATGAATAATATCAAGTATTCTTCTCCTCGAGGTGTCCTTTTCCTGAATGGACCACATACATCTGTATGTACTAGCTCAAGAGGCATGATAGCTGATCCTTCCTTCTCCGGAAAGTTAGTTCTATTTTTCTTTCCAAACTGACATCTGGAAGACCACGAACTGCCTGATATTTGCATGCTTTCCTTATTTGTGAAAAGCTTAGATGCCCTAACCTCTGGTGCCATAACCAGTGTTCATCATCCTTGCTTAGATAGCATTTTTGTTGTCCTTCTTCAAATATATATAGATTATTTGGAGTTCTTTCACCTTTGATCACTGTTTTACCTGTATCAAGATCACGAACAAGACATCCATTTGATCTAAATATCACCTCGGTTCCTTGATCACACATCTAGCTGACACTCAGAAGATTATGCTTCAATCCATCAACATACAAAACATTTCCAGCTTTGACTTTTTCTTTTAACTGAGCAGTGCCCTTTCCTTTTATAGCTGCAGGAGTATCATTTCCAAAATAAACTTTCTTTCCCTTTTCTAAAGCAGAATATGATTCAAGTTTTTCTTTATCACCTGTCATATGCTTCGAACATCCACTGTCAATGTACCATATATTTTCCTATCCCTCTGCATAAAATGCTATCCCACATCTTTCTGTTTGTGGTTCCTTTATTCTCCATGTTTTGGTGCTTGAGCCTTGTTCCTTTGTTTGCTGAAACCTGCTCCTGCATTCAGAATCTTCATGACCAAAGTTATTGCAAATAGAACATTCAATTTCATTTTCAAGAGCTGAAAAGTTGTTATAGGTCCTTTTTGTAATCCCGGTCATACTTTGTTTTTGAGCTTCTCTAGTCATGATTGTTTTATATGCAACACATTGAGCTGCTTTATGACCAAAGTTATGGCAAGAGAAACATTGTCCATTGAAGAAACTTCTGCAGTTATCAAATATACCGGCCAAATGATTGTAATTTCTATTGTCATCCATGCTTGAACCAAATTGAGAAGATTTTACCTGTGGCTGGTTGTAGCTTTTGTTCACCCTTAAGACGGATTGCCCCTGATAGTCTTTGTTTGCAATTCGTCCCTGCTTTACCTGGTGATCTCCATTGTGCTTTTGCTCATTCCTTCTTGCTGCATCAAGATAAATTCTTGAGGTGGATGCTTGAGAAGTTTCTCCATTATAGCCCAGACCTGTCTTATTTAGAGGAGAACGCTGTACATTGATGATCTCATCCAGAGTTTCAGATCCTTTGACAAACTTAAGATTAATAGCCTTTGTTTTCTCAATCTCTTTTCTAAGACCAACAATTTCACCTTCTAACTTTTCAAGATATTTTTCTTTTTCATCAATTTGAAGTTGTAGGGTATCAATGATCCTATTCTTTTCTTCTATACATGTCTTGAGTCTAGAAATTTCTTCATAAAAGCTATCCACATCTATAGCATCCATGTAATCATCATCTTCAAATGCCATTAAAATTTTGTAGTCATTACCTCGTTCATCTTCATCACTATTTGATAGACCATCATTATCTTCATGAGTGTAGTAGCTTTTCTTATTTGCATTTTGTTTCTTGTTCCATCTAGCAGGTTCCTTTCCTTTGTCAATCTTATCCTTATGAGGACATTTCACAACATAATTACCTACTCTTCCACAAGCAAAGCATTTAAAAGGTAACTTACCTCTGAACCTTCCAGTACCTCGTTGAAGATTTCTAACAAAATTTTATTCTTCTTCTGGCACGTGAATTGCTTCATAGTAGTCTCCTTTTCCTGAAGCCTTGAAAGCAGCTTCTCTTCTGTCTGATGGACCTCCCTTTCTCATTTCATAAGCAGTTAGGATTCTGTGTAGCTGAGACATAGTAAGAGTTCGTAGATTTTCCTTTCCTTCTATTGCAGACACTTTAGATTCAAACTTGGGGGACAATGATCTTAGAACTTTTTCAACCACAATAGCCTCTTTTATTTCTTCACCCAAGCTTTTCATGCAATTAACAATCTCGTCTACCCGAAGGAAATAGTTAGCCACACTTTCATCATTATACATTCTGAGATTCTCATACGGAATCCTGAGGGTTTGAAGTTTAGCACGCTTTACCTGTTCATCTCCTTCGTAGCTCAAGACAATCTTGTCCCATATTTCTTTTGTGGATTTATATTGCATAACCTTCACAAATTCTGTTTGAGATAAGCATCCTAGCAGAGTATTGACTGCTTAAGAATTTGTTTCATATTTCTTCTTTTCGGCCGAATTTGTAGGAGTAGGTGAAGGAAAAGTGTAGCCTGTATCTATGATATCCCAAACTTATGTACCAAGAGATTGAAGATAGGCAGTAACTCTTACCTTCCAATAATTGAAGTTTGTCCCATCAAAAATTGGTGGCCTGATTGATGCTTCCCTCTCATAGTTGCTCATGATGAGTGATCTTCCTTCAAGCGATCAAGATTCTCTGAAGGACCTGCTCTGATACCAATTGTTGGAAATAATACTGAGAGGGGGGGGGGTGAATCAGTATTATCAAAGTTATTTTAATAAATCTTCCTTATTTATACTTTGAATTATTTTTGCATGTCAGTACCATAAAATAATGAGCATGAACAAGAAAAACAGATAGTCACACCAAAGAACACCAGATATAAGGTGGAAACCCAATGTGGGTGAAAACCACCTGCTGCAATATGTCTCTATCTCCTTTCAAATTAGAAACTCCTTTTACAATGGTTTTGTACTAGTGCAGTCCTTTACCAGTACGCAGGCTGCAACCTGCAGAGAGCTACAACTCTCTCTCGTTTTCCAGTCTCTCCTGGAAGGGAGCTACAACCCCCTACTTCTTTTCTTTCAAGGACCACTTTTCATAAATTTTCAAACTGAATCCATAAACATCAAGAGATCATCAAGTACAAGTAAATCACCCAGACAACTACAGTAACCAGATCAATAGTAACAGTAAACTAAACCCAGAACACCTTATCAACAGAGAAAAGTCAGTCAAATAAATGCCTTAATACAGATCCGCAGTTTTCCTTTATCTGGCATGCGTTGCTACGCACTTCACCTTCTGCACCTCTGCGTATCCCCGCAGAGAGCCTTGAACTGCACTGCGTATCCACACACTGTTCCTTTAAATGCGCCGCGTACCTTCACTGTACCCCCGCACCCACTGCTTCTATTGCGCCGCGTACTACTACTGTGGCCACGCACCCTCAGATGCTATCGCGCCGCGTATCTACGCACCTGCGGCTTCTGTAGCGCCGCGTACTTTCACTGTGCCTCCACACCTGAACCTCTATCGCACTGCGTACCCACGCACTGCGCCTTCTTCTGCTGTGCGTACCCATGCACTGCGCCTTCTTCTGCTGTGCGTACCCTCGCACTTGCACCGTTAATTACCTGCGTACCTCTGATTAGGGCCAAATTGGCAGTCCACCAGTGTGCCACAGATAGTCAGATGCCCAGATCTGATCATGCGCCCGAGAGATCACACTTCATAGATTCACTTTCAACTTCACTTTTATATAGATCAAGCTTTTAAACCGATAACCCAATATTTCAGATCTTAAGATATTCAATTTGCAAAGATACCTTAGCCAAGTGATCACCTTCCCTATTTATAGTCAAGCCCTTATTCACACCATGGAACAAAACCATCAATAACCAATACAAGGGATCCAAACCGGGGCTAAATTAGATCCTATACCACCGGCCAAAACCATAGAATCAAGAACGGCGGGCTAAATACCACGGGCCAAACATAAGAAACCCCACGTGAGCGCGCTTCTCTACCTTGAAGTGAGTGAACTGGGGTCCGCACCTCATGAACGGGTAACCTACGGGAATGTACGCACTTTATCCATGATATTCCTGCGGGTTCGCATCTTTTGTACGGTGTACCTACGTACCTCTTATTTTCCAACATATTTTGAGAGCTTGAACAGAGCATTGCCACTTAAGAGAGTTGCCATCAAGTACAACACCTGTAACATAGAGCCATACCAGAATCATAATTCCAACACACTACCAGTGCACTTTGCAACATTCCCAGCCTGTGGAACTAATATTGGATTGAGCGCATGCTAAATTCTCCCAAAAATGATTCAACACACCAGCTTTTCGGCTGACAATAAGACCTGATCACCCACAATTATGAGATTAGCCTTGTATAACAACAACCATCCACTTTGATCTACAACACACTAGTTTTTTGGCTAGAAATAATATTGATTGCCCACAATTCTCAGGATCAACCTTGTACAACAACAACCATCCACTCCAATCTACATCTCTTATTCAATTTCTACCAATGAAACAACAATTTCAATCTCTAATTCCAAACGAGAACAATGCCGAAATATTCACTAGCTTAATCAAGTTGTATAAGGTTGACTTGAAGAGCGGGTTGACTGTTCACCCCAACTAATAACGCTTTTATGGTTGCAACTAGTGTCTAGAGCCAAAACAAACTGTAACAAACCATTCACAACCAATATAGATCACCTGCAACACTCTAGGAAAGGTTCACACTCACACAGAGAAAAACTTCACGTGCATAACCCAAAATTTAAGACTTTAAGGAACTTGTGTGTTCATGTTCACTGAATCAGTCAAATCACATACGTTGGGTTCACCAATCGACTCTTCCTTGTTAGCTCACTCCTCCACGTAGCCACAACAGTCTTTCACTGATTCCACACAGTGAACAATGCCCCAATCAACTTTGGTTCTACTTTTCAACACTATCACATCAACTTCAATCATGAGAGGTTTACCAAGTTCACAAGCTTTGTGCTCCTTTAGACTCCAGCAACTTCACACATCAATGCCTCCCATACACAACAAATTCAATGGGCAACAAAATTCCTCTCTCATGATTCTGCCACTGTCCAACATGTGGCTCAACCACAAGCTTTAAGGCTCTGACACCAAATTAAAAACTAAAATTAAGGAGGGATAAGATATGGAAGAAATGTGCAACCCTCAGGTGAGACAAACTCAACCTGGAGAGTGCCCGCACCCAAATCTACTCATTCAATCAACCAAGAATGTCATACTTATAAGGTTAAAAATCAGTTGAAGAGTTATAACAATCTACTCAAAAATAGGATCTAAGAACTAAATAAGATCCATAATCTCAACAAAACACAACTAACGATAATCTAGAACAATCAACATTTCTCCATTATTCCAAGTTAATTTGGTGTTTAGTTGGTTACAATCTTATTGTTGTTATTATTATTACCATTTATTGGTTATGAGACAACTATTTTAGAAAGTGGATTTATATTTTTCAATTCATAATTTTTATTAAAATTGTTTAATAAAAAATTTAATGTAAACAAATCATTTTTCACTTTTTTAATTTTATTTTGTATGAATACTGATATGGAGTTGCAATATATCCAAAGAGTTGTTCCCAAAACAATTTATATCCTGTAATATCAAGATTAAAGGAAATACCCCCTCTTGTATCCTTCTAATTGAAGCAAGCATCCCCCCCATTGAAAGTATGGCTATTACTAGGTATCTTATGTATAAGAAGAAATTAAACAACATGGAAACCAAGAGGTTTCCTAAATTTTCCTTAGCTCTAGCCAAAGCACAAGGATTCCCCCTCTTGGCTAGATATTTGTGGGATAAATGAGGATTTCATTTTGGAAAATAAGGATAATATATAAAATATCATTACTTCAAAATTTAAGAAAAAAATGTTGGGTGATAAAGATTTATAGGAATAAAGTAAAACTAAGATATTTTAAGGAGGTGATCAATCTTGATCTCAAAAATAAAAAAATATCTATTTATCTTGACAAATGTTAAAAGGAAAATTAACATCGTTAAAATTAGAACAATTCCCATGAGATTCATAATGAAATAGGGCATTGATCAATTCCCAAACACCATGACATGAAAGAGTCCGCCTTTGCTACACTAAGAGGGTTGAAGATGAAAAACACTTCCACTTAGATTTTCCATCTTAAACTCACATCCAATATAATTTTCTAAATACTTGTATTACCAACCTTCTTGACTTTTTAAGTCACCAAAATTATGGTGATCTTGGAATGATTGTCTCAATATTTTTTGAGCATAGAAATAAAATGATATATATTTTTTAATAATTTCTTACTTTCTTAATCATATGATTAGTAATATTAGACTACTGTACTAAGATCCTCCTCAGATTAGAAACAAAATGTTTTCATTGTGCTTAATGATTCATGAGTTTTGCAAGTGTAAAATGAGTTTTTATTTAATTTTATGAGCAATTTTAACATAAATAAGCGATTGAACAATAGCATAAAAATGTATAGAACATCACCAAAAACACATCACAACAGGAATGTGATTAAGGAATTAAACCCTCTCACACTACATCTCCTTGGTCTAGCTTCCAATGGCTTGGGCCTCTATATTATGCTCAAAAGTGTAAAAAGATGTGTTTACAATGCTCAAATGCTTCTGAAACTTACTCCAATGACTCCACAATGTCAAAGAAATGGATACCTATCCCCTTTTTGCATCCCATTTGGTCAAAAACTAGAGAAGTTATGACCTCTCTTAGTTTTCCCACTATTCGCTCTACATTTTGCACAAAATTCGGCATCAACCTACAAATTCGTCCCATTTTCCGCTAACAGAGAGACAAATTCCCTGAATTTCGGGTGGATTTGTAGGACCATTAATTTAGCCGTTGAGGCCTAAAAACCAAAAGATTGGTCATATGGGGGGCCATGCACCCAAGGGCTAGCCCCCTCCCTCCAGTGGTCACATTACATGATAGCGGTTTGCGCAGGAGTGTTCACATGTGGAGGCCGGTTGGCGGGGACTGCTAGTGGTCTTCATTGGTAGAGCGCTTGGCAGTTACATTTAACGCATTACCAATGTTCACATGGGGGACAGTTAAGTCTACCCGCCTCCCCATACTATGTGGCATTAACATTTAATATGAACCCGCCTCCCATACCTGTAAAGTAACAACTTGTGAGCATGTTGGTAAATCATTGTGTTGTTGAATGGGAGGTCATAGGGTCGAGCTCAACCTCCATCCTGTTTGCCATACAAATTTTAATAGGCCATTAGGAGGACACGTGGCGGCCTCAGGCTTAGCCATGTGTCACCTCCTCATTGGCAATAATAAAAACACATGGACAATTGTAAAAAGCCAATGAAACAAGATATTCTAAGAATATTCCAAGAATATTCAACCTTCCACCTAGGCGGTATAGATGCCCATTCAGCATCCCTGTCAGCCACCTGCAAATTTTTTTCCTATTTGACAAAGTGAATAGATCACATTTCTGGGAGCATAAGTTGGTCATTTCGCACGAAATGCGTTGCACTAGATTTAAGATGATGAGCACTACGTGATTGTTTAGGTTCCACACCATTTTGACAACTTTGATTTTTGAGAACCTAATCATTCCTCCCCATTGGAAGCCTTTTGGACCCCAAAATATCACTTTTAGTTGTTGAGCAGGTGAGGGTATAGTTCCCTCACCTTTCCATTCTCTATCCATTTGGATTTTGAAGGATTTTTACCCTTGAGCCCCACTCGAAGATAATAAACACTTCCCCTTTTTTGATGTCCTTATTCTTCTGTCAAGTATTGTGCCTTGTTGAAGCTCATTAAGGAATTCTGTAGAAAAGTATTCAATAAATGGAATTTGAACATTCTCTCCTTGATATTCAATCAAAGGAGGCTCATACAACCTTAAATTCTCAATATTACAACAACATAAATTTTCATTTATGAAAGAAAATCCAACCTGAAGGCATTGTTACCAATCTTTTCCAAAATTCTGAATGGATCATATCTAATTGTTTTTAATTTTTTACCTTCTCCTTGGAGCCTCTCTTTTCTAGTTTGAAGCCAAACTTCATCATCGACTTTCTGATCTACACGATGCTTGTCGTGCCTTGCTTTGTACTTTCCTTGGCTCTTTTCAAGTTGTTCTTCAACTTTTTGGTGTACCAATTGGATTTTTTCAATGAAATTTCTTTCTTTGTCTATGTCACTATGACCATCAATAATAACATTTTTTCCAAAAATAAAATCCAAAGGAGCTTTAGGAAAGTATCCCAAACATGCCTGAAATGGCGATGTTTAAGTTGAAGAATGCTTGCCCCAATTGTAAGCATGCTGAATATAGTGCAATTATTCATCCCACAAATTAGGATGCTTGCTGCAATATCCACGAAGAAGATGTATCACTGTTTTGTTCACCACCTCTATTTGACCATCTATTTGTGGATGAAAACATGTACTATTTTTCAGTTTTGTGTCCATGAATCCACGCAAGCTTGACCAAAAATTCCCAACAAATTGAGAATCCTGATCACTACAATGGATGTGGGCAATCCAAAATGCACCCATACATTCTGAAAGAATAACAGAGAAGTTTGTTCAGTTGTAACTTTCTTTTTACATGCCATAAAAATACACATTTTGTTGAACCTATCTACAACTACATACAAATAATCATGACCCAATTTTGACAATGGAAGACTTCCTACAAAATACATAGAAACACTCTCCCACAGTCATGAAGGAACCAGAAGTGGTGTGCACAATCCTAAATTCCTATTGCTAGGCTTACTAATTGGACATAATGAACATCCTTTAATAAAACGTGACACACTTTCAAGCATTTGTGGTCAATAACAATTCCTTTGTAGATGTGCCACCGTCTTACTTACACCAAAATGACCAGCAATAAGAGAAGTATGTGCCTCTCTTATGATGTTAACTCTTTCTCCCCGTGGAATACAAAGCTTGCCAAGATGGTACAACAAGCTATCATGCAAATGATAATCCAGTTCCTCTACTTTGTTACCTTGACTCAAGCTTGCATAAACATCTTGAAAGTCATTGTCTAATGCATACTGCTCATTGTAACTTTCATGCAAAAAAAAGTTATGCTTGAGTAAAGTAGATGCATTAACAATAGGTCTAGAAAGAATATCAACAACTTTACTGTAGATACCTTTCTTATACCTGATTACCAAGTGGAATTTTTGAAGAAAACCCATCCATCAGAAATGCCTTGATTGCTGCAACTTTGATTGAGATTGCAAGTATTGCAATGGTTGATGATTAGTGTGAATGATTGTTTCCTTACCCATTTAGTAGTGTTTCAACTTTTTCACACTTTGCACCAATGCATACAATTCCTTGTCATATGTAGGATAGTAATCATTGCACCATTAAAAGTTTCCGAATGAAAACAAATAGGATTACCGTGTTACATGAGGATTGCACCCATGGCGTAGTCACTAGCATCAGTCTGAATCTTAAATGACTGTCTCAAGTCTGAAAGTGAATGTACTGGAGCTGAACTGATCTTTTCTTTCAATGCATCAAAGGCCTTTTGATGTTTTCCTCACCACTGAAAAACCTTTTTCACAGTTATCAATGCATGAAAAGGAGCTGCTATAAGAGAAAAGTTAACAATGAATTTCCTCCAATATTGGGTTGCTCCCAAAAAAATTCTTACCTCAGTAACTACCTTAAGCCTTGGCCAATTCAAAATGGCATCAACCTTGGATGGATCTATTTTTAATTCACCTCCTCCAACAATATGACCCAAGTAAACTAAATAATTTTTTCCAAACTCACACTTTGACATCTTAAGATACAATTTTTTCAAAACATCAAGTACTTTTATTACATGCATGACATGTTCATCACGATATTTAATGAAAATTAAGATGTCATCTAAGTAGACTATAACAAACTCATTAAGAAATGGCCTCAACACATCATTCATCACACGCATGAATGTAGTAGGAGCATTACATAAACCAAAAGGAATAACTAGCCATTCAAACAAACCTTGTTTTGTTTTGAATGTTGTCTTCCAAATATCTTCTTCAACTATTCTAATTTGATTGTAGGCACTCCTTAAGTCCAACTTAGTAAAATACTTTGCATCCTTCAATTGATCAAGTAAATCATCTATTCTAGGTAGTGGTTAACGGTTCTTTACTGTAATTTTCTTCACTGCATGGAAGTCTGTTGGAAATAATACTGAGAGGGGGGGTGAATCAGTATTATCTAGCAATTTACCAAATCTTCCTTATTTGATCTTTTGAATTATTCTTGCATATCAGTACCATAAAACAATGAGCATGAATAAAGAAAATAGACAGTCACACCAAAGAACACAAGATGTAAGGTGGAAACCCAATGCGGGAGAAAACCACCTGCTGCAATATGTCTCTATCTTCTTTCAAGAAATTCTTTTTACAATGATTTTGTGCTGGTGCAGTCCTTTACCAGCATGCAGGCTGCAACCTGCAGAGAGCTACAACTCTCTCTCGTTTTCCAGTCTCTCCTGGAAGGGAGCTACAACCCCCTACTTCTTTTCATGAAGAATCAAATGATCAACAAGTATACAACAGATACAGTCCACTACAGATATCAGATCAGTAATTACTGAAATAACCCAGAACACCTTACGAATAGAAATATACAGTCAACAGATCATCTCAAGACAGGGACGCATATTTTATTTCTGTGGTCTGCGACTGGACGCAGTCTACCTTCCGCTGCTCTGCGTGCAGACGCACTGCTCCTTTATGCTTAGCTGCGACCGACGCACCCAAAGACACTGTCGCGCCGCGTCTTTTGCCTCAGAGACGCACCCAATAACACAGTCGCGCCGCGTCCTTTGCCTCAGAGACGCACCTGAGCCTTTACTGTACTGCGTCCCGGCGCACTTTCGCTTCACTGAATCTGCGTCCCTTCAGATATAGAAGATAAGAGGACTTCAGAACCAACCCAAACACTCAGATCCACAGATCTGATCATGCGCCATAGAGATCACAGTCCATTAGAAGATTCGCCTTCATAGATCTGGACTAGATCTCACCAAAAGATCTTCAACCAAGATGATGATTAATCCAAATGAACTCCTTGGTTTTATATAGGCAAGCTTCTCCCCAAAACATGGAACAATACCACGAGCCGACACCATAGAAACACAAAACCGTCGGCTAGATACCACACAAGAAACCCCCACGTGCTTTTCTCTGCCTTGAAATGTGTGCACTGGGCGGACGCACCTCCTGAACGGCTGGCCTGCGTCCCTGGACGCGGGTTCTGTATGGTATACCTGCGGGGACGCACTGGCTGAACATATTTCCTGCGTCCTTCTTGATTTATCACCTGAATGGGTTTGCCATCAAGGACAACACCTGAATCATAATGCCAACAATCTCCCCCTTTGGACTTGATGGCAACCTCATAATCTTCAGCTTCATTCTCCCCCTTTGACATCAAGGGCAAAGGGTATGCTCCCCCTATGCTCATGCATCTCCAGATCTGTAACCAGAAATCCATCATGAAGGAGATAGAGACATATTGCAGCTATTTCCAAGATTTCCTTCTCCATAATGCCAACAATGCATTATGTGCTCCCCCTGAGCCTATACCACCAATAGGAAGATGATCAACAGTAAGATGATGCATCAACAACCCCCAGCTTTTGCCTGAGGTATTCAAAAGTGTCCCTGGGCAACGGTTTGGTGAAAATATCAGCAACTTGTTCCTTAGAAGGAACATACTCCAACTTGACCTTCTGTTCAAGTACTTGTTCCCGGAGAAAATGGTACTTGATTGGTATGTGCTTGGTTTTTGAATGCATAACCGGATTCTTTGAGATGCTGATTGCACTTGTGTTGTCACATAAGATAGGGATTGGAGGAGTACAAGTGATTTGATAATCCTGCAAATTCTGCATCATCCAAAGGAGTTGGGTGCAACAAGATGCAGCAGCAACATATTCTGCTTCAGCTGTAGACAAGGCAATTGAACTCTGTTTCTTGCTGAACCAAGAGACCAGTCTGGGACCCATAAAGAACGCACCACCACTTGTGCTTTTCCTGTCATCCACGCTTCCGGCCCAATCTGCATCTGTATAGGCATGAAGAGTAAGATCTGTATCTCTAGGATACCATAAGCCATAATTTTGAGTCCCTTGAAGATATTTGAAAATTCTCTTCACTGCTTGAAGATGAGTCTCCTTCGGATTTGCCTGAAATCTTCCAACTATTCCAACTGCATGCATGATGTCTGGTCGGGTACCTGTCAAATATAGTAAACTTCCAATCATAGATCTGTAGGTTGGTTGATGTACTGCTGCAGATTCATCATTTGCACTGAGACTACATCCTGTGACCATGGGTGTACATACTGGTTTTGCATCTTCCATGCCATATTTCTTCAAAATCTGCTTGAGATACTTGGTTTGAGATAAAAGGATTCCTCCTTTCTTTTGTTGGATTTGCAAACCAAGGAAGTATGTCAGTTCTCCTAGCAAGGACATTTCAAATTCTTTCTGCATGACTGAGGCAAAGCTTTGACTCATAGCTTCTTCATTGCTGCCAAAAATAATGTCATCTACATACACAACAAGTATTAGCAATTTGTCATTTTCAATTTTTATATATAGATTGCTATCTGCTGAACCTTTTGAAAAACCTTGTTGATGAAGATATTTGTCCAACCGGTAGTACCAAGCCCTTGGAGCTTGTTTGAGACCATAGAGAGCCTTTTTCAATCGGCATACAAGATTTGGATCATTTCCAAGAATGAACCCATCTGGCTGTTCAATGTACACTTCTTCTTCCAAGTCTCCATTCAGAAAGGCTGATTTTACGTCCATTTGAAATACTTTGAAGTTCTGAGAACTTGAGAGAGCAAGGAACATTCGGATGGCCTCAAGTCTTGCAACAGGAGCAAAAGTTTCTTCAAAGTCTATTCCTTCTTGCTGTGCATACCCTTTACAAACAAGTCTGGCTTTGTTTCTAATTACTTCTCCATTTTCATTCAATTTATTTTTGAAGACCCATTTTGTTCCGATAACATTCTTATCCTTTGGTCTAGGAACCAGCTCCCAAGTGTTGTTCTTTTCGATTTGCTCAAGTTCTTCATCCATTGCTTTCACCCAACATTCATCTTTGCATGCCTCTTTCACATTTTGTGGTTCAGTAGAGGAGAGTAATGCCAAATAACTTGAAGCTTCTGCAACTGTTCTTCTAGTTTGTATACCTGCTTCTTTTTGTCCCATGATCTGAGATTCTGGATGGTTCTTTTGAACATATCTGGATGGAGTCTTTTCTTCTATTCTTGTTCGTTCTTCTGCTTCTTCGTGAGGTTCTTCTTGAGATTCTTCTTGCGGTTCTTCTTCTTCATCATTCTGTCTTTGAGGGTAGCTTTCATCTTCTTCGATGTCTTCACGATGTATTTGCCTAGGAATGTATCCCTTCTCATCAACCACTACATCAATGCTGTCAACAATTCTGCCAAGTCTTTTATTGTAGCATTTGTATGCTTTGCTATGTGGAGAATAGCCAAGAAGAATGCCTTCATCTGCTCTAGGATCAAGTTTGCCAAGCTGCTCCTCAGTATTCTTGATATAGCATTTGCTCCCAAAGATTTTGAAGTGCTTTACCGAAGGAGTTTTACCACTCCAGAGCTCATGAGGGGTTTGAGTGCTGTTCACCCGGACATTTGTCTTGTTGAGAATAATAACCGCAGTATGTGCAGCCTCACCCCAGAAGGTTGCGGGGGTTCCTGATTCATCAAGCATAGCACGAGCCATTTGTTGGATTGTTCTGTTCATTCTTTCAACAACTCCATTTTGCTGAGGTGTTCTAGCTGTAGAGAATTCTCTCCTTATCCCATGTTCATCACAGAAATCGAAAAATTCATTTGAAGTAAATTCCCCACCTCTGTCAGATCTGAGGCACTTAATTTTGTGACCTGATTCATTTTCAGCCAAGGCTTTGAAGGTTTTGAATTTTTCGAATGCTTCATCTTTGTGCTTCATAAGTCCTAACCAAACAAACCTGGAGAAATCGTCAATAAATAATATCAAGTATTCCTCTCCTCTAGGTGTTCTTTTCCTGAATGGTCCACATACATCTGTATGTACTAGCTCAAGAGGCATGCTAGCTGATCCTTCTTTCTCTGGAAAGTTAGTCCTGGTTTGTTTTCCAAACTGACATGATCTGCATATGGTGTTGTCAGGAATTTTGATATCTGGAAGATCGCGAACTGCCTGATATTTGCATGCTTTCCTTATTTGTGAGAAGCTTAGATGTCCCAACCTTCGATGCCATAACCAGTGCTCTTCATCCTTGCTTAGATAGCATTGTTGTTGTCCTTCTTCAAATATGTACAGATTATTTGGAGTTCTTTTCCCTTTGAGAACTGTTTTACCTGTATCAAGATCACGAACAAGACATCCATTTGATCTGAATATAACCTCGGTTCTTTGATCACACATCTGGCTGACACTTAGTAGATTATGCTTCAATCCATCAACAAACAAAACATTTCCAGCCTTAACATCTTCTTTTAAAGGAGCAATACCTTTTCCTTTTATAGTTGCAGGAGTATCATTTCCAAAAGAGACTTTCTTTCCCTTTTCTAAATTAGAATAAGACTCAAGTTTTTCTTTATCACCTGTCATATGCTTCGAACATCCACTGTCAATGTACCATAGATTTTCTTGTCCTTCTGCATAAAATGCTATCCCACATCTTTCTGTTTGAGGTTCCTTTATTCTCCATGTTTTTGCGCCTGAGGCTTGTTCCTTTTTCTGATCTTGTACCTTTCTTTCCGGAAACCTGCTTCTGCATTCAAAGTCTTTATGTCCAAAATTATTGCAAATAGAACATTCAACTTCATTTTCAAGAGCTGAAAAGTTGTTATAGGTCCTTTTTGTAATCCCTGTCATACTTCTTTGTTTTTGAGCTTCCCTAGTCATGATTGTTTTATACGCAACACATTGAGCTGCTTTGTGACCAAAGTTATGGCAAGAAAAGCATTGTCCATTGAAGAAGCTTCTGCGATTATTGGATCTACCAGCCAACTGATTGTAATTTCTATTTTCATCTATTCTTGAACCAAATTGAGAAGATTTTACCTGTGGCTGGTTGTGGCTTTTGTTCACCCTTAAGCTGGATTGCCCTTGATAGTTTCTGTTTGACATTTGTCCCTGCTTTACCTGATGATCTTCCTTGTGCTCTTGCTCATTTCTTCTTGCTGCATCAAGATAACTTTTTGAAGTGGATGCTTGAGAAGTTTCTCCATTATAGCCCAAACCTGTCTTATTTAGTGGAGACCGCTGCACACTGATAATCTCATCCAAAGTTTCAGATCCTTTGACAAACTTGAGATTAATAGTTTTTGTTTTCTCAATTTCTTTTCTAAGACCAACAATTTCACCTTCTAATTTTTCAAGATGTTTTTCTTTTTCATCAATTTGGAATTGTAGAGTATCAATAATCATGTTCTTTTCTTCTATGCATCTCTTGAGTCTAGTAATTTCATCATAAAGGTTATCCACATCTACAGCATCCTCATAATCATCATCTTCAAATGCCATTAACAACCTATATTTATTACCTTGTTCATCTTCATCACTGTTTGATAAGCCATCACTATCTTCATGGGTGTAGTAGCTTTTCTTATTTGCACTCTGTTTCTTGTTCCATCTAACTGGTTCCTTTCCTTTATCCTTATAAGAGCATTTTGCAGCATAATGACCTACTCTTCCACAAGCAAAGCATTTGAAAGGTAGCTTACCTCTGAACCTTCCAGAACCCCTTTGAAGATTTCTGACAAAATTTGATTCTTCTTCCTCTTCTTCTGGAACATGACTTGCTTCATAGTGATCTTCTTTGCCTGATGCTTTAAAAGCAGCTTCCCTTCTGTCTGATGGACCTCCCTTTCTCATTTCATAAGCAGTTAGAATTCCATGCAGCTGAGACATAGTGAGAACACGGAGATTTTCCTTTTCTTCTACTGCAGATACTTTAGATTCAAACTTGGGGGATAATGATCTTAGAATCTTTTGAACTACTATAGTCTCTTTTATTTCTTCACCCAAATTTTTCATACAATTAACAATCTCATCTACCCGAAGAAAATAATTAGCCACACTTTCATCATTATACATCTTGAGAGTCTCATATTGAATCCTGAGAGTTTGAAGTTTAGCTTCTTTTACCTGTTCATCTCCTTCATAGCTAGTGATCATTTTGTCCCATATCTCTTTTGCTGATTTGAAGTGCATGACCTTCATGAACTCTGTTTGGGATATACTTCCTAATAGAGTACTGACTGCTTTTGCATTTGTTTCATACTGCTTTTTCTCAGCTGGATCTGTAGGAGTAACTGAAGGAAAGGCATAGCCTGTTTCTACAATGTTCCAAACTTCTGTACCAAGAGATTGAAGATATGCAGTAATTCTTACCTTCCAATAATTGAAGTTTGTCCCATCGAAGACGGGTGGCCTGATTGATGCTTCTCTCTCGTAGTTGCTCATGATGAACGATCTACCTTCAAGCGATCAAGCTTTTCTGAAGGACCTGCTCTGATACCAATTGTTGGAAATAATACTGAGAGGGGGGGTGAATCAGTATTATCTAGCAATTTACCAAATCTTCCTTATTTGATCTTTTGAATTATTCTTGCATATCAGTACCATAAAACAATGAGCATGAATAAAGAAAATAGACAGTCACACCAAAGAACACAAGATGTAAGGTGGAAACCCAATGCGGAAGAAAACCACCTGCTGCAATATGTCTCTATCTTCTTTCAAGAAATTCTTTTTACAATGATTTTGTGCTGGTGCAGTCCTTTACCAGCATGCAGGCTGCAACCTGCAAAGAGCTACAACTCTCTCTCATTTTCCAGTCTCTCCTGGAAGGGAGCTACAACCCCCTACTTCTTTTCATGAAGAATCAAATGATCAACAAGTATACAACAGATACAGTCCACTACAGATATCAGATCAGTAATTACTGAAATAACCCAGAACACCTTACGAATAGAAATATACAGTCAACAGATCATCTCAAGACAGGGACGCATATTTTATTTCTGTGGTCTGCGACTGGACGCAGTCTACCTTCCGCTGCTCTGTGTGCAGACGCACTGCTCCTTTATGCTTAGCTGCGACCGGCGCACCCAAAGACACTGTCGCGCCGCGTCTTTTGCCTCAGAGACGCACCCAATAACACAGTCGCGCCGCGTTCTTTGCCTCAGAGACGCACCTGAGCCTTTACTGTACTGCGTCCCGGCGCACTTTCCCTTCACTGAATCTGCGTCCCTTCAGATATAGAAGATAAGAGGACTTCAGAACCAACCCAAACACTCAGATCCACAGATCTGATCATGCGCCATAGAGATCACAGTCCATTAGAAGATTCGCCTTCATAGATCTGGACTAGATCTCACCAAAAGATCTTCAACCAAGATGATGATTAATCCAAATGAACTCCTTGGTTTTATATAGGCAAGCTTCTCCCCAAAACATGGAACAATACCACGAGCCGACACCATAGAAACACAAAACCGTCGGCTAGATACCACACAAGAAACCCCCACGTGCTTTTCTCTGCCTTGAAATGTGTGCACTGGGCGGACGCACCTCCTGAACGGCTGGCCTGCGTCCCTGGACGCGGGTTCTGTATGGTATACCTGCGGGGACGCACTGGCTGAACATATTTCCTGCGTCCTTCTTGATTTATCACCTGAATGGGTTTGCCATCAAGGATAACACCTGAATCATAATGCCAACAAAGTCCACACACATGCGCCATGTTCCATCCTTCTTTGGCACCAAGACAATAGGTGAACCACATGGTGAGTAATATGGCTTGATGATCCCTTTATCCAACAACTCTTGAATTTGCTTCTTAATTTCTGCACTTTCCATCATTGACACCCTGTACATGCCAATGTTAGGAAGAGGACAATCTTGCATCCCTCTCTTGGATGCCAATGTTGGATTCCTCTCTTGGATCCCTTTGGTTCTTGGAACATCTTATCATATTGGTTAACTACTTCAACCAATTTAGATTTCAATTTTGAATCACAACCTTTAAAAGCTTCATGATCAACATCATTCATTCTTGGGTTTGATCATTAGAAGCACAAAATTCTTGCTTGAATTCACTAGTCTTTTCATTTTCCCCACATTAACAAGTGAAAGATTTAGTTTCTTGCTATGACCTTTCACAATATATTCTACTCCATATTTTAACAAATGATATTTGTTTTCATGTCTATGGAAGATAGATTTTCTGTCATAAAGGACAGGTTGCCCAAAACTATTCCACATATATCTAGTAGAACAAAATCAAGCTCCACTTCATCTATGCAATTTGCAGTAATGGCAAATTTTAGTTTACACTTTCTAGTAACATGCAATTGTGCATTCTCACACACCCATCCAAGTGGATATGGTTTATGATGTGCAATGGTTTCCATGTTTAAACTTTTGACAAATTTTTCAAAGATAAGATTGGCTTGAGAGCCATAGTCAAAAAGTGTATCAATCTTGTTATGTTTTGAGATCACCCTTATGTGAAAAAGTTTTATCCTCCTCTTTTCATTTGGAGTTTCATTTTGTGAATTTGAAAACTAGTTCTAGCAATGGATTCTTTTCCTTTTATGCCCATGATTGTAATTTTAGTTTCATCACCCAAATCCGATCTCAAATGCTGTTGAGTGGTTGCAGTTGTATTTTGTTTTCCCTTGTTGTTGAATTTTTCTGGTTTCATTTTAGAATGAAGCTTCCAACAATGAGCTTCATTGTGACCCTCTTTGGAACAATGTTTTCATGTTCATTTCTCTCCTTCTCTTTTGATAGATGATTTTTTCTTTCCCTTCCCTTTGAAAATCTTTTCTTTTCCTTTACTCTTAAATGCATTTTTACTACCTTCTTCTGGAGTCTTTTTCCCTCCTGCCTCAAGATGAGTGGTTTGCACACACACATCATCTAAATTATTGGGATTAAAAATTAAGATAGTATGCCTAAGTTAACTGTGTAAACCCCCTATGTAGTTCAAAAACGTGTCCTATGATTGCAAATCTACACCTGACATTAAATACCTTTTTCTGAATTCTTGGGTGTAATCTTGCACATTTTACCCTTTACGCTATCTAAAGTTCTGCCAATTCATGATAGCTTTCTACATATAAGCTAGAGGGTAGAATTGTCTTTTGATTGCAGCAATGAAATCAATCCAAGAAATTCAGATCTTACTGTGTTTTTTTATCTCCTCTAGTGCTACACCCTCCCTTCTCAAGAAAGCTAACTAAATCTTTATGTCATCCTCATGTAAGTTTTGAATTCTACAATAGACCTCTAACTGACAAATCCAATTATCAAGCTTCTCTACATTCACTTCACCATTATACATGGGCAGCTCGAATTTAACATCAAGTTTAAAAAAAAGGTGATTTACAAGTTCCTTTTTAAGTATGATGATGAGTATGAGTAAGGGTTGTGTTAGTGGAAGAGGGTGAAGATACTCGTGAAGAAGAAGATGAAGGATATGGAGGAGAGGGTGGAGGTTTGTCTCCATTTCCATTACCTCCTTTTCCGGTACCTCCTCCTGAAGAACCTTCTCCTTTGGGAGGTTTGGAACTTTCACCTTGCAGCCTTGTATTCCTCTCTTCATATAGGACCTTCACCATCTATGTCATATCAAAGAAAGCTTCCCCAAATACCCTCTCATCTTCTGTCATGTTTGTAGGTTCTCCTTCATGATACATTCTCTTTGGAGTCTCGAATGCAACTTGAGGATGAATTGGTGTTAGAGATTGTGGAAACCTTGCCCTCCTTCCCCTTGACCCAACTTCAGGGCTTCTAACCAGCTTCCTTTCTCCTCTTTTAAGTTTTAACCTTGTCAGCATGACATAAACTTGCAAACCATTAAATCCTTCTTACAAAAAGAAAACCCGATGCTCTAGTACCAAAATGATCTAATTAAGAATATTATATTGTTGTACTAAAATCCTCCTCAGATTAGAAACAAAATGCTTTCATTGTTCTTAAGGATTCATGAGTTTTGCAAGTGTAAAATGAGTTTTTATGTTAATTTTATAAGAAATTTCAACATAAATAAAAGATTGAAAAACAATGGAAAAATGTATAGAAAATCACCAAAAACACATCACAATAGGAACATGATGAAGGAGTTCACCCCTCCTGGGCTATGCCTCCTTGGTCCAGCTTCCAATGTCTTTGGCCTCTCTATTATTCTCAAAAGTGTAAAAATTTGTGTTTACAATGCTCAAATACTTTTGAAACTTGCTCCATTGAGTCCAGAATGTCAAAACAATGGCTACCTAAACTCTTTTTGCATCCCATTTGGTCGAAAACTAGAGAAGCTATGACCTCTCCTAGTTTTCCCACTATTCGCTCTACATTTTGCACAAAATCTGGCATCATCTTACAAGTTCACTCCATTTTCCGCTAACGGAGTGAAAAATTCCCCTGATTTTGGGTGGATTTGTAAGACTGTTAATTTAGCAGCCGAGGCCTAAAAACCAAAAAATTGGTCATATGGGGTGCCATGCGCCCATGGGCTAGCCCCTACCATTGGCCCCCTCCCTGCGGCGGTCACATTACATGCTAGGGGTTTGCATAGGAGTGTTCACATATGGAGGCCCTTTGGTGGTGACTGCTAGTGGTCTTCATTTGCAGAGTGCTTGGGAGTTACATTTAATGTTGGTCAACGTTCACGGGGGGGGGGGTTAAGTCCGCCTATCCCCCCATACTATGCGACATTAACATTTAATATGAACCCCCCTTCCATACCTGTTTAGTAACAACTTGCGAGTGCGTTGGTAAGTCATTGCGCTATTAAATGGGAGGTTGTGGGGTTGAGCCCAGACTCTCCCTGGTCCGCCATATAAATTTTAATAGGCCATTAGGAGGACACATGGTGGCCTCAAGCTTAGCCACGTGTCACCTCCTCAATGGTTAGAACAAAAACACGTGGACCAATAATATGAATCCAATGAAACAAAATATTTTGAGAATATTTTAGGAATATTCCAAGAATATTCCCCTTGCCACCTAGGCGGTACGAATGTCTAGTCAACATCCCTGTCAGGCACCTGCAATTTTTTTTCCCTATTTGATGGTCTACTTGACTGAATTTGGTAAGAGCTATGCCCGTCGATTAATAGCTATGCCGGGTATTGGTTGGATTGCTAAATAGATGGATAGATCGATATATAGATAGATCCACAGATACAGAGATAGATCTCGAGATAAATGGATTCAATAATATATTCTATCTGAGCATATGCCACTTGTAAATATAAGTCAAACTCCAAGTCTGCTGGGTAAGTCTTATTAAATATAGATTAGGAGGGGTAACCAGCTAACTAACTCCAATGGAGATATGGGGGACCTAATTCAAGAGCTACCGAATTCCCCGAACTTAGCTCTGATAGCTCCCCGAACCAGAGCCCAGAATCAGGCCGGGTCACTTTCTCCAAACCCAAACCCCACTAAATAGTGATTTCACTATTGGTAATACAAGAGCTTGTTGTAATCACTTGGTTAATCGTACACAATACAGCCAGTATCTATTAAGGGCATTGTGTTTCTAACATACTAGTAAGCATAACTATTACCATAACTAATGAAGCATTTCATTCATATGACTGATTGATTACTGTTATATCGATATCAATACTAAGCAGCTACGATAAAGAGCATATAGAATGAGACCCATGATTCCCTTACTCATTACGTATGTCATATTAATGGAAGTAACTCATTAGGCATATAACGTGTATAGAGTATAATGGTAATCAGTATGAAATAATTCTACCACATCTATGATAAGATAAGCATATTTGTAATCAATAAAGCTCGATACTAGTATTCATACCCAATATAAAAAGCATGGGATTAGTAGTATACCATATGTGATAGGGTACTTGGTATTCAGAACACTAGTTACCTATGATGTAAGTGATTCCATAATCATGCTTACTTAACTTTAACGTGAAGAAATCATGTTTCTGGGAGCATACGGTGTTCATTTCGCATGAAATGAGTTGCACCAGATTTAAGATAACGAGCACTAAGTGGTCATTCAGGTTCCAAACCATTTTGATGACTTTGATTTTTGAGCATAATTTTGAGCACCTAATCACTTAAGGACCAATAAAATATATTGATTTTGGTGAATGTTAATCATCATCACTATAAAATTTATAAAATTTTATTATTATTATTTAAATAATTAAACTTAAAAATTATATATAATTATGAAAAATGTCTCAAGGTGACAGGGGGGGGGGTGTCTTTTATGACCTTGAAGGAAAAATGGTGACAATACATTCCTCGGGATTAAGTAGAATGCGAAACAACATGGTAGAGGCTCATGGTCTCTACCACAGGCTATTAATAGTGAAACAACTTCAAGTGTCAGAGACTTGCATACTAGGAGACTCCCTCCTCATAATACAACATTTAAACATAGGAACCAACCCCCAATATCACTCATTGGAGAATATCATGAAGAGTAAGGAAAATCAGTGAAAGTATACGAAAATAAGCCTTATATCACATCCTAAGAGGTCAAAACATGGAGGTAAACAAGAGAACAAACAGAGCATGTCAATTGGGTATTGGACAACATGAAGTGAATGGGGACATAAGATGGGAAATACTTCCATAATAAAAATGAAAATCAGAGAAATATTGAATGACAAAAAACCAACGAGAAAAGACATATAAACCCAAACCAAAAGAGCAGGGGTGTTATGGAAATGATATGATAAAATAGAGCAACGAAAAATATAGTAAAAAAATGGGAGGGGGGCCAATGGATGATGTGGCATCCCCTCCAAGATTATGTCATGTAGATCCAACAACGCGCACTCCTCACATAATGCTCAAATGAAAACACTAGGGAAGTATGATTGCCATGAAGCAATAAACTAGATGCAAGAAACTTTGGATGCCCTTGAGATTGATGTAATGGTGATCAACATGAAACAATATCAACAATTACACACCAAAGTGGATGTCTTGGAAGAGGTTCAAACTCTGAAGGGAAACTCCTCCCAACAAGACAATGAAACTAATACCTTTCATAGACAAATTTCTGAATTGCAAGGCCAAGTCAAAATTCTGTCCTATAACCATAGAGAATTGAGCTATGAAAAGGTTATTGATGGGGAGAAGGTCCTAGACTTGAATAGTCCTCCACAAGAGGAAAAAGCAAAGACTACTTGATATATGGAAGAGTTCAATTTTTTCCATGTTTTAGGACAATATTGTAAGATCTATACCTACAAGCTAGTTTTGTATTTTGTCAAATTTTATAATTTTGTATTTTGTCAAATTTTATAATTTTTTTTTCAAATTTTGATAAACAATAATTACAAAAATAAAAATAAAAAATGAAAATACGAATATCCATGATATACTACCTAAATATTTGTGAGGAGCCCAACAGAGATTTGAAACTAATACATATATTCATTTCTATTAATTTTAAAAATAAATTATTAATTTATTTTTATAAAAATTATTTATATTATTAAAAAATTGTTAAAAAATTATTCTATAATTTTATTTCATTTAAAAAATACTAAGAACACTTGCATGTTCATTTAAAAAAATCCAACACCACTTGCATGTTTATTACAATATCCTGTATGTTTTCTTTACTTTTCTCTCCACGTGAGGCCTAATTATCACTTCTGTTTATTTGTCATATATATTTTAATACTTTATTAAGTTAATTTTTAAGAATATATTTGATTCTTATTTTAAGTTAATTTTAGATAATAACAACATGTGAAATAGGCAACATAAATTTAATTTTGTTTAGCTTTAATTTAGTGTTTGTATTCTTTGCTTTTAATTCTTTACAAGAGGGTTCGGTATAATTACACTTTGTGGTTTTAATGTTTAGCATCATATGTGGGGTTAATCTATTTTATTTAACTTTAATTTAGAGTGTTTATATTCTTTCTTTTAAATTCTTTAATAAAGGGTTAAGCTATAATTACACTCTGTGGTTTTAACATTTAGTATAATAGGTTGGGTTATATATCTATATATATATATATATATATTTTGTTAAGTGAGATAGATTTTTACACTAAAAATTATATTAAATGTTGTAAAGGGAACACTATAAGGTGGGAGCAAAGGAAATAGTAACAAAGAAAATATGAATGAAAAGTTTATGTAATTTCATTTATTTATTAGTGTTTTTGTGAGAAGAGAGTTTAAAATCTGAATTTTGCAAAATTAAGTTATATAATTAATTTTAATTTACATACTCAAATTTTAAAGTATTTAATTTAAAAAAGAGAAAAAGAAATGAAAGAGCAAGATTAGATATTTGCATAATGTATAATTATATAAAAAAAATATTCGAACAATTTGCACACATTCACAAAATATAAGTTTACTCTTGAAATTTAAAAGAAGATGAGTTATTTACAGTCAATGCTAATGGGTAACAATATCCTTAATCAACATTGTACCTTAATCAACAATGACATAAGGGGCATAAGAATGACATGGAGTAGTAAAAGAATCAAATATTTTGTAACTAAACAATTTCATAAATGTCACATAGTGTAATAAGCCTCACAAAGCATTATATTACACCCAAGTATGTCACATCTAAACCTTTCAAACATCATTCAAAGTATAAAGGACATTCCATTATTACATTTTCTAGTGTTCGCTTCGCAAAAATGGAATGGATGCAATAGTGCCATTGATTTTGGAGATCGGAAAATAGCTTTTGTGGTGTCTATGATAGATTATTGATGGAGTCAGCCGAAAATGATATGGTAAAGTAACAGAGTCGACAACCTGTGGAAGTTGGTGAAGAGTGGAGCAAGTAATAACTGACCTGTAAAAGAAACATGTCCCTCTAAATATGCATTTGAATTATTACAATTACAATTATGGAAGTTAACTCTAATAAACGACTATAATTAGTTCATTAGGAAATGTGTTATAATGAAATGGCAGAGTGTTTAATAATTATACACTAGTTCATGGAAAAAAACTCAATTATTATAAAGCTTTATATAAATTTTCAAGACAGTGCAAGTATTCAATCCATATGAAGCTCCAAATCAAAAAACACTCATAGCTATTAATGAAATAACTATGCATAGAAAAACTTCAGTGTTTACTAGACTTTCCATTGTCATCTTTAATGTTCAGTGGATTTTGCACCATTGTCATTCAATAAAGAAGAGAAAATTTATATTTAGTGAATCGAAAACAACCTAACTTACTTTAAAAATAGCTCATGTAAATTTATACATTATTGATAAACTGACTGCTCTCAATTTTATATATTTTAATAAAAATTATGAGAAAACTGAGTTTTCAAATTTTCAATAACGTTCCTAACCATTAAACTATTAAATTTTAGTGTGACATTTTGTTATGTTGATGGAGAAAGAACATTATTAACTAATGGGTAATAATTTTTATATTATGATTGTTGCATCATCCACATGTGGACTCCACGTCATTGATAAGGTTCCACGCAGGGTGGTAGTTGTAGGCAGTGCCACACATATGGATTGGTAGGATGGAGATTCTAGTTATTGCCCATATGCACTGTTGACCTTAAATACAAAATGAGCTTTTGTTAATTCCAACATAACACACAAAATGCTTGGAACAAATATACAATGTTTGATGGTGAGGTTAGTTAGCAGGGTCAGTTCATCATAATGTTGACGAAACTAATTTTGAAAACAATGCAAGTGAGGATATTTGTGTTGGAAAAACCAAATAGAAGCTTACAATGTTGATATACTGAGAGGGGCATGAATCAGTATTTCATTCAATTGTTATAATTATTGCCAGTTAATATTTTTCACAATTACAACCAAAAATTAAATAATAAGGATTTTATTAAGAACAAATGAGTACACCAATCCTCTTTTTACAATAGATTGAGTACAATAATGTTGAGGGATCCAACCCTTCAATCCACTAGGCTCCAACCTGTTCCCAAGCTCCAACTTGGGCTTCACTAGGCTTCAACCTCTTGGGATCTAACCCTTTCTTCCTCAAGGCTCCAACCTTGTCTTTAAGAGGCTCTAACCCCTAGGGCTCCAACCCTTCAAATTTTAACAATCAGAATGTATAAATGACTTACATCAATAGTCAACCAACTGCTCCACAAGACTTCTCCAGACTTCCAATTTTCCCACTCTCCAAGAGCTCCAAATACTTCACTGCCAAAAGCTTCTAATACTTCACTCTTTTCTTAGACTACTCCACACACAAGTCTGAGATGTTTTTTCTCCACAATTCTGAGCTTATTTGTTATCACATGTTCAAGGCTTGTGCCTTGTTACCATAGTTTTACCATAGGTCTAAGCTTCTACACACACAAAAGTTCGAGCTTCACAAAGCTTTGAGCTTCCAATCACTAATTTTTCGCTGGTTTGAAGTTTATGAGCACAAGACTGCGGTGTTTTTCCTTAAGGTGACTCGAGCTTCACAAATGTCATTGCTCACAGTTTTGAGTATAGTCTGAGCCCTCTAGAAGGTAGTTGTCACAGGTGTAGATCCTAGGTAGGTTGTTATAGCTCTAAAAGTCTGTAAAAAGGCTTGCACCACAAATCCGACCCTTTTCACAAGTCTATCTAAATCACTTGTCACTGGAAATTGTTTGAAGTCCTAGGTGAGGTTCGAGTCTTGTTTCTCACATATCAGAGGTGTTAGTAGCCAGATGCCCGAGAACTATTTTTAAGGTGAGCCACTATTCCAAGCTCAACAATAGTCATCGAGCTATAACAGATAACTGTCTTCAAGGTTAAGTGCAACCATAGGTCTGGTTAATAGACTGAGCTCCACAAGTGATATTTCATACAACTATCCACATGTATCTCCAAGATGATTGTTCTTTAGGTTTGAGCTCCTTATCCAAACTTGAATGACAACTCACCACATAAATTATCCCACACACTTGTCACAAATTGGAGCCTTTCTGACCATAGGTCCGAGCCATAGTTAGTTATCCCAACTCACCGTGCTGACAATCTTTTGTAGTCTGAGTTTCTTGTTCAGTCTCCAACAAAGAATTAACCCAAACAATAAATTTTGAAGTCTTTCTCAACCACCTTAGTTCACGAGACATGAACTGCTCTGTATTCCTGTGTTATTATTCACCATATGAGATGCTAAAATGATGAATTTGAACTTATATTTATATAATTTTCGATCTTTAATGAAAGGACACATCCCTTGGAGGTGAGGCCGACTTGTACAAGTAGGGCTTAGGTTGGCTAGGATAGAAAACGTATTATTTTCCAACTTGTAAATTCATTTTCTCACAATCTAAGAGGAGTTAGAAGGCGAGTAAGGGATCATTGGAAAGGGGAAACTATCCTCTACAAGATGGTGCCAATTGCATCCTTAAATGAGGTCATTTTTCAATTAAGAAAATTGTGTGAAATATCATCATTATTTTATTCATGGAAGGTTTTAAGGATTCATCATATGCTAGGGATTATTCTTTAGGGCTCCAAGTGTGTTCTTCATTTAGATCATCTTCAACAATTATCCATGCCATCATTATCTTCATTGATTCTTATATTGACTTCAATCACAATTTTGACTAAAAATATCCCCTTTTATCATTGATGGAAATATTCTCTCCTCTTCCAACATTTTCTCCCCCTTTGGTGTCAATGGAAAATGGGGTGTTCAAGTACTCCCCCTATAAAGTTTCTTCTTGTCATGCTTCTTCTCGTGTCATGGTGCTTCTACCCCTGTCAATGTGTTTTATTAATGTGATGTAAGAGCAATGACCCCCATATTTTGGCGAATATATTCAAATGCTTGTCATGGTAGGGGTTTTGTGAAAATATCTGCAATTTGTTCCTTTGTATTAACGTATTCCAATTTGATTTTTTTTTTTGCAACTTGTTCTCAGAGAAAATGGTATTTGATTGGAATATGTTTTGTCTTCGAGTGCATTACCAGATTCTTTGAAAGACTGATGGCACTAGTGTTGTCACAAACGATAGTGACTGGTTGATTAGTTTCTACGTTGACATTGTTCAGAGATTCCTTCATCCACAATATTTGAGTACAACAATCTACAACAACTATGCATTCGACTTTAGTTGTGGAGAGAGATATAAATTATTATTTTTTGTTGAGCCAAAATACAAGACAGTCTCCCATGAAGAATACATTTTCCCTAGTACTTTTTCGATCATCTATCCTTCTATCCCAATCAACATCGATGTAAGTTGTCAAAGTAAGAGTTGTGATTTTGGGAAACCATAGGAAAAAATTAGGAGTACCTTTCAAATACCTGGTATTTTTTTTAACAACCATCAAATGAGGTTCCTTAAGAGTTGATTGAAATCTTGCCACCATTCCTACTACTTGCATAATATCAGGTCATGAAGTAGTTAAGTATATAAGAACTCCAATTATTGATATGTAAAGAGTTGTGTCTGCCGAAGTGGATTCATCATCTTTTCTTAATTTGCAATATGTAGTCATGGGTGTGCTCATGACAGTACATGCTTCCATCCCATATATTTTAAACATATCTTTAAGATATTTTGTTTGGGATATGAACATACCTGCTTTATTTTGAATTACTTGTAGTCCAAGAAAGTAAGACAATTTTCCAATCATAGACATTTCAAATTCCTTAGACATGTTTTGAGAAAATTTATGACTCATCTCATAATTTTTGTTGGAAAAAATAAGATCATCAACATATACAAGGGTGATTAGTAATTTATCCTTGTATATCTTCATGCAGAGATTACTTCCATCCACCCCCTTTTTGAACCCTTGTTGTTGTAGATAATGATCCAATCTTGCACACCAAGCTCTAAGAGCTTGTTTTAATCCATATAATACCTTTTTTAATTTAAAAACGAAATCTTTCTTTCTGCTAGATCAAACCCTTTTGGTTGCTCCATGTAAACTTCTTCCTTTAGGTCATTGTTAAGAAATTCTAATTTCACGTCCATTTAATAAACTTTGAAACCTTTTGAACAATAAATGACAAGAGCATTCTTATAGCTTCCAATCGAGCTACCAGGGAAAAATTTTGTTCAAATTTAATTCATTAAATTTGTGAGTATCCTTTTCAAACAAGCCTTTCCTTATTTCTAATGATTTGTCCATCTTCATTCATTTTTTATTGAATACCAACTTGGTTCCAATAATATTTTTTTCTTTTGGACGAGGTACGAGTTCCCATGTTTCATTATTTTTGATTTGAAACATTTCTTCTTCCATAGATTTTATCCAATGAGGTTCCTTACTAGCTTGAGAAATTTTTTCTGGTTTTACCATGGATAGTAAGGCAACATCATCTTTTCTTAGTGTATTTGTCATCCTTCTTTGGGTTTGTATTCCATCATCTGCATTCCCAATAATCTATTCTTCTGGTTGGTGTTTTTGAACAAATTTTACTTTTGATGGAGTTTGAGATAGTTCCTTTTGACTTTCTTGATCCTTTTCTTGCTTTAATGTATCTTCTTCAGATTCTTCAAGAATAGAATCTTCTTCACGGACTTTAGTATCCATTTTTGGAAGCGCCTCGCCAATATTTACATCAATTCTTTCTACTAATTTTCATAGTTGAATATTGTAGAATTTGTATGCTTTTCTCTTTGTAGAATATCCAAGAAATATTCCTTCATAACACGAGAAGCAAGCTTTCCTATTGAGTCATCATTGATATTCATAAAGCATTTACTTCCAAAAATTCTAAAATATTTGACTGATGTAGGCTTCCTTTCCATAATTTATATGGAGTCTTGTCATTATTTGGCCTTAGTTGGGATCTATTAAAGGTATACACTATCGCCCCAACTACTTCTCTCCAAAACGTGGCTTGCAAATCAACTGTGAGCAACATTATTCTCACCATTTATTGCATAGTTCTAATTCTTCTTTCCACTACTCCATTTTGTTTAGGAGTTCTAGCTACACAAAGTTCTCTTTTGATTCCATGTATTTTACAGAAGTATTTGAATTCCTTTGATGTAAATTCTCCTCCTCTATATATTCTAAGACACTTGATTTTTTATTCTTTTTCATTTTCCACTAGAGCTTTGAAATTCTTAAAACATTCAAGAGCTTCAGATTTAAATTTTATAAAGAATACCCACATCATTATAGTATAGTTATGTACAAATAGAGAAAAGTAGCATTCTCCTTGTAGAGTTGGAGTTCTGACTGGTCCACATAAATCTACATGTATGATGTCCAAAGGCTTTGATGTTGAGAATTCCTTAGTCTTGAAGCAAGTTCTAGATTTATTTCCATGTTGACATGGGCCACACACAACCTCCTTTGGGTTTAGAATTTTTGGAATATATCTTACTGCACTTGTTTTTCTATTTTAAATAAGTTGTAAAAGTTTAGATATCCCAATCACTTGTTCCATAACAAAATTTCATTTGTTTGACTCATATATCATTTTTCTTCTTGAATTTTACTTAAAATGTATACTCTATCTCGTGTTCTTAGTCCTTTTCCTACAAGTTCTCCTAAAGAGGATTTTCTTATCTCACAATCTTTAGTACTGAAGACAACATTATGTCCTTGGTCACAAATCTGGCTAACACTTAGAAGATTGTGTTTGATCCCTTCTACTAGTAGTGCATTTTGTGCTTTTCCCTTTCCATTAACAAGAGCAACTGTCCCTTTTCCAACAATTTTAGCAGACCCCTTCTAAAGGATACATTTCCATCCTTTTTGTTTAGTGAGATAAACTTATTTTTGTCACTTGTCATGTGTCTTGAACATCTACTATCCACAAACCATTTATTCACATCAATTTTTCCACATAAAGCTAGACCACATTTATCTGTAGTGGGCTCCCCCTTTTTATACTCCTCCCTTTTTGACATAAGTGGACAATTTTCTGCATCATGATCTAAATCATTTCTTTTTGAACATACAATATCATACTTCGCCAAAGGATCAAATGAATTATAGGTTTTTATTTGACCTTGTTATTTTGAGCCAAGCGACTTATTTTGATAATTGGTCTTATATCTCCTTGAGCTATTATCCTTATAAACCTTGCAATGCTTAGCTTGATAACAAAATTTTTTAGAGTAAAAACACTAACCAAGAAAGATAGTTTGGTACCTGTTTGGATAGCGTTGACTTGATGCAATATTATTTCTTGGAGATAGCTTTCTTTCATTCCTTGTGTTGTTGTAGGTGGATGTTTGTTGTAGGTGGAATGACTTCTCTTCATTTGGAGGATTGCAAGGAACGTCAGCATAACTTATTTGGATTTATTCATTGGAATTCTTCTTTGAACTTGATGATTCACCTTTGAAACCAATTTCGGTCTTATTATGTTGAGGTATTTGAGTATTAAGGATGGTATTACGAGTTTGAGAACTTTTCCAGCTCTTATTTACTTGATTCAACTCTTTCATAGAGAAAATTTCAGCTTCACGTTTCTCGCATATTTCTTCTCTTTGTTTTAGTTTGTTGTTCAAAAATTATTCCTTCCTTTTTTATTCTTCCTTTCCTATTATTAGAGAAATGACCTTCTTCCTCAATTTCTCATTTTCTTCAATAACACTAATGAGTAATTCATCTATATTTCCTTCTTATTCTTTTTCAGAATCATCATCATTTGTGAATGCCATGAATAAGATTTCCCTGCTTCCAACACAGTCATCCTCTTCATCAGACTCATCATTATCCCTTTTGGGTAGAAAGGTTCTTTTAGTTGATTTTTTTTATTTTTAATCATGAATTCTTCTTCATCGGAATTATCTTTTTTGGAGAAGAAATTATTTTTCTATGACCCTTTCTTCTTTAACATACTATTTTTTATTCATCTTCATCATCACTATCATGTTTATGAGGACATTTTGTGACATAATGTCCTATTATACCACACTTCAAACAAATGAGAGGATACTTTCCTTTGGGTTTGGACCCTTTCCTTAGTTTCTTCATGAATTGTGCTAGTTCTATTTTAGTATTAGAATCATCTCTACTATAATTACAAATTTTCCCTTTTTTCGATGTTTTTGAAGCCTTGAATGCAACTTCCTTAGAGTTTGGGATCCCTTTTCTCATTTCATATGCAATGAGAATCCCATGAAGTTCGTCCATTTTTAGGGGTATCTAAGTCCTTCATTTATTCTATGGTGCCGACTTTGGAATCAAACCATTCCAGAAGTGATCTAAAAACTTTTTGGACAACTTTGCTTTCTTCAATGTTTTCACCGAGTGCCTTGAGTGAGTTAACAACTTCATCGAATTAGAGGAAAAATGTTGAAATGTCTTCTTTGTCATAAATTTTAAGACTCTCAAATTGTCTTCTATGAGTTTGAAGTTTTTCCTTCTTGACCTTGGAGTCTCCATCATAGATAGCAATAAGATTGTCCCACATTTCCTTGTTAGATTCACAATTCATAACTTTTGTAAATTCTGAATTAGAAATTCCACTTGTTATGGAATTTAGTGCTTTGGAATTTTCTCTATAATTTTTTGTTCCATCCTGATATGTTGGTGGAGAAGATGGAACTTTATACCCATCTGGAATTGATTTCCATACTTCTGGTCCAAGAGACATTAAACAAAATGTCATCGTAAGTTTCCAAAAGAAAAATTTGTTCCATTAAATTGAGGGATTTTTCTTGAATCCTTACTAGTCATTGTGACTAAGAATCCCTCTTCCAGCTGTTAGGATGATTATGAAGAAGTTGGTTCTGATACCAATTGTTGAAATATTGAGAGGGGGTGAATCAATATTTCATTCAATTGTTATAATTAATTCGAGTTGATACTTTTCACAGTTACATCCAGAAAGTAAATAATAAGAATTGTATCAAGAAGATATGAGGGCACCAATCCTATTTTTACAATATATTGAGTTCAATAACCCTATTTCGAAACTCCAACTTGGGCTTCACGAGGCTCTAACCTCTAGGGCTCCAACCCTATATTCCTCAAGGCTCCAACCTTGTATTTAAGAGGCTCCAATCACTAGGGATCTAACCCTTCAACTTTTAACAATCAAAATGTATAAATGACTTACTTCAATAGTCAATCGACCTCTCCAAAACACTATTACAGACTTCCAATTTTCCTACTCTCCAAGAGTTCCAAACACTTCACTGCCCAAAGCTTCTAATACTTCACTCTTTTATTAGACTGATCGAAAAATAGGTCCGAGATGTTTTTTCTCCATAATTATGAGCTTCTCTACTATCACATGTTTAAGGATTGTGTCTTGTTACCATAATATTACCATAGGTCTGAGCTTCTACACACACCACAATTCAAGCTTCACAAAGGTCCAAGAATCCAATCACTGATTTTTCACTGATCTAAAGTTTATTAGCATAGGACTAAGGTGTTTTTCCTTAAGTTGATATGAGCTTCACAAATGTCACTACTCATAGTTTTCAGTGTGGTTCGAGCCCTCTAGAAGGTACCTGTCACAAGTGTAGATCCTAGGTACGTTGTTGTAGCTCTGAAAATATGTAAGGCTTGCAGCACATATCTGACCCTTTTGACAAGTCTGTCGAATCACTTGTTACAGAAAATTTTCCACAGTCCAACGTGAGATCCGAGTCTTGTTTCTCATAGATCATAGGTGTTAGTAGCCATAGGTCTGAGCACTATTTTTAAGGTGAGCCACTATTCCAAGCTCCACAACAGTCAACGAGATATCACAGATAAATGTCTTCAAGGTTCGAGTGCAACCACAGGTATGGTTAATAGATAGAGCTCCATAAGTGATAGTTCATACACATGTCCAAAGGTATATCCAAGATGATTGCTCTTTAGGTCCGAGCTCCTTGTCCAAGCTTGAATGACAACTCACCACATAAATTAGCCCACACACCTGTCACAAATCCGAGCCTTTCTGACCATAGGTCTATGCCATAGGTAACTGTGCGAGCTCACAGTGCTAACAATATTTTGTAGTCCGAGTTTCTTGTCAATCTCCAACACATAATTAACCCAAACAATAAATTTTGAAGTCTTACTCGGCCACCTTAGTTCATGATATTTGAATTTCTCTATATTCTTGTGTTATTCTTTAGTGGATGAGATGCTTAAATGATGAGTTAGAAATTATATTTATAAAATTTTCGATCCTTAATGAAATAACACGTCCCTTTGAGGTGAGGTTGACTTGTACACGTAGGTTTAGGTCAGCTAGGATAGAAAATATATTAATTTCCAACTTGTAAATTCATTTTCTCACAATCTAAGAGGAGTTAGAAGGCGAGTAAGGGCTCGTTGGAAAAAGGGAAAATTTACTCTACAAGATGGTGCTAATTTCATCCTTAAATGAGGTCATTTTTCCATCAAGAAAATTATTTTTTTCCGAAGAAATAGAATTCATAATTTCTATTAAAAAAGAAATTACATGCTGTTGATGCCATTGGCATATGTTGTAGTGTGGTTATACCACTGCTCAGGAAAATAACAAAATTACATCATAATAAGTCCAACAGAGATACGATGGTTCTGTATCTCTCAGAGAAAAAACTATGTCCCAGCAAAAAAACCAAAATTGAACCGAAACTGTAGAGTGTATCCGCTATACAGAAGCAAGTTCTGTACTGTGGCTATTATGTACAATGTATATCATAGCATAGCAAAAGGTCGAAACTGTACTGTGGCTGTTATATACAGTGAGAATCATAGCATATCAAAATTAGGTGGGGGCATTTCCCCCCTGTAGGAGGCCGTCGATATATGGTCGATGAAAAAATCTGTGCATCCCATCCGGCTTGTATTCCTCGATCAGCCAATCGCCTAGAGGTCGATCCACCGCTTCTTTCAAGAGCCAGTCAGCAATTGAATTTCTTTCCCTGTAGATATGAAAAACAGTGATCTGGTCAAAATGTGTTTTGAGAAAAACAATTTCTTCCAAGATATGTTTCAAAGAAAATGCATGACAGATAGTTTTGTTATTTGCCCAATCAATCACAATATTTGAGTCCCCAAAAATTTGAAGTTGCCGACAGTTTTTGGATAAAGCAAAATAGAGGAGATGTCTCAAAGTAATGAGTTCAGCATGGTTGTTGGTGCCCGGACCAAGTCCCAATCTCAGGTGGAAATAGTGTGTATCTGAGAGATGAAGAAGAATGCCCCCCCCACAGCCTTGTCTCGGTGCTGCCCCATCAAAATATGCCCACGGCATATCCTTGTTTATAATTTCGGGCAAGATGTTCCTGGGAGTGATTTGTTTATTCTCAAATGGGATCTCCGTGTATGCCGCACATATGGACGGTGGAAGTAGGTGCCAATTGACCATGTAGTCCTCAAAGATTATGGCATTACGCATGTTCCAGATGAACTAGGACACCAACAACGGTAGGTTCCTAGCTTTTTCTGAGGCCATAGCATACCACCACTGTTCCCAGGCCGTAGGAATGTCAGCTCCCTGCCAAACAGTATTTAAATTGAGGGCATGTGTGACCTGGTTCCATAAATCCTTTGTAACCTCACAGGTAAGAAAAAGGTGTATAGTTGTTTCTTCCTCCTTTCTGCATAGGACGCACCATGTTGGTCCAGCAAAAGCTCTTTTCCTGAGGATGGATCCAGTTGGTAATTTGTCAGCAAGAATATTCCACATGAGCAATCGAGTTCTTGGTTGAGCTTGTAAATGCCAGATGGCTGACCACCAGGATTTTAGCATGTCGGGCTTCTTTGCCTCGATCAACTTGTAGTATCCAAACTTCGGAGCATAGTAACCAGATTTTGCATGCACCCAGATTAACTCATCCTCTGCTTCCTGTAGCTTGATGTGTGATTCCGTTAGTGCCTGTATGTAGCCTTTCCAATTGGAGTACCATTCATCTGTCAATTGCCACTGACGGTCAGTTATCCAAGCCTGTGTAAAAATGGTTGAATGTTGCAGATCACCAATCTGTGCAAGATATTTTATGCCCCTGTTGTTGAGATAACGAACCAAACCATCCGGTAGTAGGTGCGCATTCCCCGAGCCCGGCCAAGGGTCTAAGCGTATGCGGACTTGTGAACCATTACCAATTCACCATAGCAGGTTGTCTCTAATGAGCGGCATAGCGTTTAGAGTGGCCTTCTAGATCGCAGATATGCCTTGACGGTTCCAATGGGGTCTGCGGATCCAGTCAATGATGCTTGAGGGCCAGATATACTTTTGGTGGATGACTTCCGCCCATAAACTGTTCGGTTTGAGAAGTGACCATCCCTGCTTTGCGGTCAATGCATGGGCGAATTCTGATAGAGATTTCAGTCCCCAACCTCCCCAACTCTTTGGTGTAGTGACCAAAGACCATCTTGTCCAGGCAAAAGTCTTCCCCTTTTTGTTGCCGTTCCACAGGAATCTGTTGCAGAGTTGTTGTATTTTTTGAAGAATGGTCTTTGGGATCCATGTGAGAGACATCTAGTAAACTGGGGTTGCCTCAAGAACAGATTTGATCAACAGTAGTCTACCTGCTTTAGACAGAAGGTGATGATGCCAGCAATTTATCCTTTTTTCAATTTTGTTGATAAGCCAATACCAGTGCTCAATTTTGTACCCATCTGGCCTTAGTCTGAAGCCAAGATATTTGATGCCATCCAGCAAATTATTTTCCAAGAAGGGGAAATGCTGGGTCGCCAGCTGAGATTCCTGATATGTGCACCCCATCATGGACCTCGTAGATTTCTCCCCGTTGATCACCATGCCCATGGCTTTACAGAAGAGCTGAAGAATATTATTTAGTGCTATGGAGTCCCGGACACTTCCATTCAAAAAGATTAAGATGTCATCAACAAATAATAGGTGAGTAAGATAGTACTGTTCAGTAATCTTAAGTCCACTGAAGTCGCCATTCCTTTTTGCAGTAGCAATGAGCCTACTGAGCCCTTCCATGACAATAAGGAAGAGAAGAGGGGAAAGAGTGCAGCCTTGCCTGATACTTCTGTTTATGTTGAAGCGGGCAGAGGCCGAACCATTGATAAGGATAGCAAAGGAGACAGTAGATATACAACCCTTTATCTAGTTAGTGAGCATGTGGGGGAAACCCAAATGGGTGAGGATCATTTTCAAATAGAGCCAGTTTACCTTGTCAAAAGCCTTTGCAAGGTCAATCTTTAGTGATATGCCTTTGAGGTTCTTTAGCTTTATGGAATGTAAGGCTTCCTGGGCAGTACCAATAGCCTCTTAGATGTGGCGATTTTGAGGAAGGAAAACTGTTCTGCAGATATGTGTGTGGACAGAATGGGCTTAATGCGATTGGAAATGATTTTGGCAATAATTTTGTAGAGGAAATTACATAACGATATAGGATGAAAATCGTTGAAGGATGAGGGGTCATCCGTTTTAGGAATCAAGGCAATAAAAGTCTGGTTCATAGGCGGATGGATGTGCCCAGTGATCCGGCTCTCCTCAATGACTTCCAATAAATCTTCACCCAGCATATCATAGAAAGCAAGATAGAACTGTACAGGCCATCCGTCCGGCCCTGGACTTTTGTCTTTTTTAAACCATTTGAGAGTACTTTCCAGCTCTTGTATTGTGACCGGTTGAGTAAGATCTTCGATGTCCTCCTGCCCCACAAAACGGGGAAAGTTGCCTGCCAGATTAATGATGTCTGGGAGATTGATAACATTCGGTGCAGTGAATTGTTGCTTGAAGTGTAAGACCCCCAATTTGGCAAGTTGCTGATGCGTGGTAGCCCATCCATCTGGTTCACATGGCAGTTTCCAAATGGTGTTTGATGCCTTTCTGCCATTAGCAAGATTATGAAAGAATTTAGTATTACTGTCTCCAGCTTTGAGCCAAATGGCTCTGCTTTTTAGCCTCCACAACTCCTCCTTTTCTTGTAGTATCCTTGATTTTTGCCCAAGTAATTGATTCAGTGCAGATTTCGAGTCATCGGTGAGGTAGCCAGTACCCTTTTCATCTGTCAGTAAAGCTATCTGATCTTCAGTGTCCTTTAGTAGTTGTTCATCACTGATTCTTTTTCTCCTCGCCCAGGTTTCAGTCAGATCCTTTAGCTGCTTTAGTCTATCACAAAAATCCATCGCTTTTCTCCGCTCTCTCAGGGTAGGTTGTGAAGTCTAGAAATACGAGACCATATTCATGTAATCCGACTCTTTGAGGAATCCAGCAAAGAATTTAAAAGGGGAGAGTGGCTTCAATTTTTTATCACTGACTTGTAGAAGAATCGAATGATGATCTGATAGACCCCTAGTGTTGACCCATTGTCTATACAGGGGGAACAATTGAATCAGCTCCTCATGCATCATAAATCTGTCTAACCGTCGCCCCAAAGTTGTCTCACCAGTACGCTGATTGTGCCACGTTGGGAGCTTCTTATTCATAGGTATGTCCACTAGTCTATGAGCATCAATTAAAATCTTCATTTGCTCCGCAATAGGATCACTCTGTGCATGATGTCCCCAGGATTCTCCAACCCCTAAGGAGAAGTTGAAATCGCCCCCCAGCACTGTGTTCGGAGTGATATGATTGCCATTCAGAAAGTTTTGCCAAATGAAAGCCTATTTTGGTTGGGACCATATATGTTAATAATCTTGATAGGTATACCCAAATCTCCCATGAATATGTCCATACCGAGGAATCCTCTGCCCCCCCAAATGGAGAGAGGCCTGCATTTTCGGGGATTAATACCAATGACCAGGCCACCAGATCGGCCACACGCATCCAATCCATGTAATATCCATCCAGGGAGAAGAGTTTGTATACTTCGTACCGCTGCCTCAGATGTGCATAAAGTTTCCTGAAGGAATATTATATCGCATTTTGATTCATAAATAAGTCTTTTAAGAGCCAGACGTTTTTTGGGGTTGGCTAGTCCCCTACAATTGTAAGAGAGCCATATCATGGGGAACCACAGACCAGGGGTTCAATAGCTCTAAGTGCCCGTTCAATGGTGTATTGTCGCCCCTGGGCGACATCAGAAACAACATTTTGTATGGCCGAGTTGATTTTAGATGGTCGACCCCTCTTTGGCTTGCGGTAACGACCAGGGGAGGATCCCAGACCCAGTAATCTAGGTTGAGCCCGGGGTCTGAGATGATAAGGGTGAGATCCGGATCCAACCAGAGAGGAGGAGGATTCAGGGAGACCCAGGTCCAATTTGTGAGAGGAGGGTGTAGTGGAGAAGGTGGGTGGAGGAGGGGCAATGGTGCAGGGGATGGAGGGAAGGGGTATATGTTCAGTGTGGGGGGACCGCAAAGAAGAGTGAATAACGGATTGCATAGCATCAGAATTATAGTGAGAAAAGTTGGGAATAGAATCGTTACCCGGATGAGCAGGTGCAGTCGCCGCAATCTTTGATCGGGTACGAGGCGGCCCAGGTGTAGATGATGCCTGTCTTCTGGTGTTCTTTTTGGTGCTTTCGCTAGCCTGCTTGGATGGAGTCTCTTGTTGAGTCTGTTCCCCTTCCGTAGTAATATTAACTCCTATGTTTTGGTCCACTGTAGGCTGCTGTCTTGGTCCCTTTGTATCTTTAGAAGTCACCCCCGAGTTTAGTGGGAAATCCTTGTAGAGATGACCAATTTTATGGCATCTACGGCATCTAAACGGTACACCTTCGTAATCCAGCATTTGCTTGCGAGAGACATGGCAGTGGTGCAGAGTGATTTTTTCCTCCAGTCCCGCCCTAGTGTCAAGATGAACAAGTATACGGGCCATTGTCATGATTCCCGTTTTCTCATAGGATTTGTCATGCTCCAGGTAGGTGCCGAGGGTGTCCCTAATTCGCTTGAATACATACGGGTTCCAAAATTTCATAGGCAGACCGGGAAGTCAAACCCAAATGGGTCCAGCCCCCAATTGTTCATGTTCTGGGTCAAACAGGGGATCCCAACGCTTGAGCATGACTGGTGCTAACTCGATATGCCAATATTGGGAGAGAACCCAATGAGTATATTCAGGCCTGTGGAAATGCAGTGCGAACCAACCCATTGCAAGGACCTTGATATCAGGAAGTTCTTTAAGCAGAGTGCCCGATATCTCCTCCACCCAGAGCTTGAGTCTTTCCACTGAGTAGGTACGCCCCCTTACCCTACCGACCAAGACTCTACAGCCAGTTTCCATCACATCCAGCAGCAGAGCTTCTTCCCCAAAAGTGATGTTGAAGTCTGAATCAATGGCTCGTAGGCAACTGCCTTTTTTCAATTTCTTTGTGCGCTTGCGAAAGGGAAGGTCCTTTAGCAGCTTCCGACATGGGTCCGATGAACTGTGCTGTGCGGAGCCCGCAGATCAAACCGGAAGAAGAGGAGAGTTAAAGCAGCCCGAGCGAATCGGGGAGCGAGGTCTAATACAGCTAGTGCCCGGAAGAAGAGAAAGCGGGATGCGAGACGAGGCCGGTTGGTTCTGCGGCATAAGTGAGACGGAGGGTGTAGGTGAGTTCGATGGAGGCGGAGGCGGTGGGGGCTGAGGGAAAGCAGGCCGAGTGGGATTCAGGAGCGGAGAGTCGAAAGAAGGCGAGGATTGTAGGCAGGAGCCCAATAAGTGTAGTGTAGCAGGGGAAAGGGGCGGACAGTCAAGGGCCGAAGAGTCGGCCAGGATGCAATCAGAGGGTTTCTTCTTTCCTGTGAGCGGCAGATGCGGATGCAGAGAGGAGGCAGCTGTCCCAGAGGCCAGTTCAACACTCCGAGGTTTCATAGAAGGCCTCTTCGTATGCGCCCAGATGTCTTGGTGAGGCGTGGGGTCCGCCTCGTAGTCCACGAGATCTTCGTCGCCCATGCTGCCTGTCAATACAGAGAAGTCCCAGAGGGGACCGTCCGGGGGACCGCCCTGCAGAAAGTAAGGAAGCCTGTGTATCAGAAGAAACCGGTGGGGGTCCGCAGCGTAAAACAAGGAGCCAGAATAACCCGTGAGCAGTTGACGCCAGGCAACCGACAAGTCTGTTGATTCACGAGGTCCAAACAATAATAGTTTTCATAAACCGCGGTCGGATCTTCGTGGGAAACCTCCAAAGTAAACCATATCCATTGCTGCATGTAAAACGGTCCAGGTTTCACTGGTGCCCTAGGGTTCCGCCATGACTAGGGTTTCGGTTGCTCCGCCTCCACCTTGACGCACCCGCCTTCTCTATCTCTCTGACTATCGCCGATCTTCGAGATTCCATCAAGAAAATTATATTTGGGAACTAGCATCATTATTTTATTCATGGCAGTTTTTAGGGATTCACCATATGCTAGGGATTCTTATTTAGGGCTCCAAGTGTGTTCTTCATTTAGAGCATATTCAACAATCATCCATGCCATCATTATGTTCATCAATGCTTATATTTACATCAATGACAATTTTGACCAACATACAAAAGCTGAAAGAAGAAAAGAGTTGAAGTAAGAAAAATAATAGGCCAATATACAAGCAAAAGCAACAAGCCAATATGTCAAAGAAAGCAAAGAAACAAAGAGAGTAATTCTAGAGGAACTGGAGAAGGACCTTTCTGTTGATTAATTGTTTGCTCAATGAAAAGGTATAGATAATAGATATTGTAACTAGGCAACTTTTTTGATCCAAAAAAACATATTTCAACTTTGAAGGAATTAGTAGAGTTGTTCTACCATAAGATCACTTTTTTTTAATAAGGGAAAGAATTCACAACTCAAGGGAATATCAAGAAATTAAAATGCAAATTTGTGTTGAAAATTGTTTTTATTTAATGATAGGTCTCAACACTGAAATTTTCAAAACCATAAAATTTGTGGGACAACCATGCTGCATGAATGTACATTTCAAATGTTGTGATTTAACATGCTATTCACTTGTCAAGAATAAAACATATTTATGATGCATATTTGGTTAAGCCCATTGGAGATACCTGGTAAGCATGGGTATAAAAAATAAAATGTGGATATTCACAACTTTAAATACATTTAGATAAGAGAAACTATTCAAATATGTAAGAGATAATCTGAAAGGATCATTTACATTCAAAAATTTGATCAATGTAATCAGAAAACAAAGGAAAAAAAGGAAAACTATGAATGCATACTAGAGATATCTTTGAAGTTTGAATACAAAATATCAGTTGGATTAGATCAATTGGATTAAAATGAAACAATACACACACACGAACCTATACTATACTACAAATACAATTGAGGAGAAAATAAATAAAATGAGAGGCCATGATACAAGCAAAAGAAGAAAACTAGTATCTCAAAGAAAGCAAAGAACCAAAGTGAGCAATGTTAGAGGAATTGGAGGAGGACCTTTCTATTGACGAATTGTTTGCTCAACGAAAAGGTCTAGATAGAAGAGATTGGAATTGGGCTACTTTTTGATATAAAGAAACATAATAAGGTCAATACCCATGTTGTAGACATTATTCCCTCAATAATCCTTGTCGGGTCTGTGAAAAAATAAAAGGGAAGTTGAGGAGTAGGGGATTATCAAACAGGATGAGGATCTTGTTGAGGCCTCAGATTTCTGCTACTCCAACATGGAGGATAACCGCCTAGTCCAGACCTTAAGACATCTCATTTTCCATTTAAAGTGGTGGCTCCGACTAGGGATGATGGGACTAGTTTCCCAGTGTGGATTTTAAAATGAGAGTAGGTGGTTTTAAAGAGACTGCAATAGAATAATGATCACTAAATGATCTATTCTATTATGAAAATCTCTAGCTAACTTAATCTAATATAAACCTGGGTATTTCTATGTGATATGCGATCTAAAAAGATATATGTTCAACATGTGATACTAAAGATCAATCATGCATAAAATAGAGGTGATAACATATAAAGATAATTTCTTTGACTAAATAGTTAGTCAAAGAAATGTATAAACTATATCGCATATATCTGATGATTTATATAAGAAAATAAACAATTTCAGTTAGGCATCATACAATAGTGCAATTAATGCTTAATAGAAAGAACATATCTCATATATAATTCATAAAAAATGAAGTGTTTTTACTAACTAAACAAAAACATAACTAATCATATAAGATAGAAGGACCATATATGTGAATTTCTTCTCATTTGACTAATGACATAGATCAACTTCTTTCTTTAGATCAAATTATCTTCCAAGTATACAATAGTGCATCAACAAAGGAAAGTAGTATGATATTTAAAAGAAACGATCATGTTCCATAATTTCACCAAAGCATTCACAAAATTTAAAAAGTGCATTATTTGTAAATGTTTTTGATAAAATTCTGGACCCTTCTCTAAATGCATGAGAAGGGTATAAATACTATTCTAACTAATGTTCAAAAATAGATTATACAAAAATTTGAGGAGGTTTCAAACAAACTTCCTCCTAACTAGTTAACTAACTCTAAAAGTAAAATTGACTTGATGAGAAGAGGCTATGATAATGATTTGCTTTCTGCTAGCTTCTCTTTTAAATCACATATATTGGCCATTGGTTTGACTTGAGGAGGTGCCCCAAACTATGTTTTGACCTATCCAGCGAAAATAACATCTGAGAGAGGTGGAAACGTCCGCTGAGTTGAATGGAGTGAGCAGTTAAGGGTCATGATTTGGTTGTGTGGCTTGACACGGTATTGCCAATATGCCTCCCCGCCAATCTTTGTTATCTTTGCGATTGCTTCCCTTTGGATTTCCGCTCTTTCCTTCCAGCTTTTATGCAAGTCATTTTAATCGGGCAGTTCTTTCGGGTTGCATTCCTTCATGAGGTTGATGGCATACAAAGTGTGGTTTACCGCCTTTACTATGTTCTTCAACACCCCGGCTGATATTGCCACTGCTAATTCAGCTTGTTTGATCCTCGCATCCCAATTTGTGAATAAAATGTCCTTATGTGTCTCTTTGATCTCAGGCAGATTAGCCTTTCTTCCCTCTTCTATTTCTTTCCACTCGATGAATTCTGAGATTCTTGTGTTTAGATCAGTAAATTGAGTTCTTTGGTCAATTTCCTTATCCGTTAGCTAGTCATTGGTGATAAGATAAGGAGCGATATGCGACATCTTTTAGAAAAATTGTTCTTTTTGTTTTAATAAGAGAGAATTTAGCTCTAGTGCCTCTTTGATGAATTCCTCGATAGTAAGAACATCCTTATATTTTTACATGGATTTCTATAAGTCTCGGAGTTGCATTTTTTTGGCCAATATGTCTGCTTCATGGCTTATCTTGAACAACTCCATGTTCTATTGCAATTGGGCTAGCTACTCAGTGACCTACCTGTTCACACTTTCCTTCTCTGTTTCAAGCTGTTGCTTGAGCTGTGCAATCTTCTCTTCCTTTTCCTTTAGCAAAATAGATATCTTGGTAGCTTTATCCATCGTGTAAGTTGCATATGCCCCTATAAACTGTGATATTCTAGTCAAGTTTTCAGCTGTATTGGAAGCAATGTCCTTCCAAAGTATGTCCATCAGTTCATTCCCAGGTGGGATTTCGAGTGTCTCCACCCTCCTTCCTTTCCTCTTTCTTCTTACTACAGCCTTGTGCAGCGGGCTATAGAACACATCTAGAGGAGGGATTTCAGTCACCTTTAAGACAATTTTTGATGTGGGCAAAGCGGGAATGATTTCAGTCTGCTGAGACGTTGTCACTTGCTCATCTATCAGTTCAGACTCTGTATTTTTCTGAGTATGTAGAGAAGTTTGATACTCCATGGTTTCCTGGGTATCTACCATCTTGGGAGTGTTTTATAGTCTTTTATTGAATTTATCCCATTCCTGTTCCAAACTGCTGCTTTTGATCTCAAAATCGATGTCTCTAGGTGGGTTGTCTGTACCTTGCTTTTCGGTTGACCTCATACTGGATTCAGTTGTATTCTCGGTGTCTTGGGCCCTCCTTGTATCCAGTGTTTTCCTTGTATCCACTTGAGACTCTATGCGAGAATTAGGTCCCTCATTGTTGACAGTCACATTAGGTGTAGGCTTGTCCTCGATTTTTAACAAATGCAAAGGAATTATTTCGAGCCTCTTATTTTTGAACTCCTGAATGCTTTCAAAATCTTTAGGACTTAGATTTTCCCTTACCCACTCAAACGCTTGTTCAAAGTATTCAGTTGACTATAAAAGGTCTTTAGAATTATTAGCCTCATGATTATAAGGCTTGATATTTACTGCAATAGTAATGTTATGTTCTGTTTTGTTTGGATCAAATTGCCTTTTCGGCAAAGTATGGAGCCTAAGGCTTTCTAGGCTTACTGACTCTTTGGTTGCATGGTTAAAATTTTCTAATGAAAAGGAACCACACCAAATAGGAAAATGTGGCCATAATAAATTCTTGCTTTATTTTACGACTTTGGTCAAGCCTTTTCCCACAGTCTAGTGAGCTAATTCTCTTGCTAATAATTTATCAAAGACATACAAAGGGAGGACATGCGGGTCTACTGTACTGCCAAAAAACCCTGATGTATGTAAACCATTCTTCAACAAAATACTTTCCCACTACTAGAAGGTCTGTAGCGGCTTCTTTGGAAAACCTGGGGGCATTCTTATTAAAAATTTATTGATGCAATGGAAAAATAATGACATGGCATATTTTATAAAAATGAGGTATGTAATGGGATTCCCAAATCTGTTTATGGTTGAGATGGATAGGGTAGTGGTCCTGCAAGGTCCATTTCCAACCCATGATTGGAAATTTAGTGTAGAAACAGATGACATCCATGATGTAGGCACTAAAATAGAATGGAGGAAGGTTTTCTACGGAGGAGGATCTCTTCTGACGATACTCATTGATGATAGTGGCTAGGTTATCATATAGGATAGTGGTCCAATTCATAATGTGGGAATTGACACAGGCATCAATCAAATGAATCCATTCTATGGAAAACTTAACATTATTAGGTAATTAATATAGCCTACATAACATAGCAGCTGCATAGTTGTAGGGGTTAGCCAAAGACGCTATAGGATACACACTTGTTTTATCAAATTTGAACTTGTTCTCTAGTACCCTCCAACCTTGGATCATCTTGAAAGGTTCTTCGGTTTTCTTTGCAAAGTTGGCAAGGTATGAGCTATCATATATGTCCTAAGGGTCAGGTATATGGTACATTTTCTTCAGGTCTTCAGCTTTGAATGACCCCATGAGTTCCATTCTCGAGTTTCTGAATTGCCTGTCTTCAATAGTGAGGTTTTCCACCACCCACCTAACCATATCAGTATATGGGAGTATTTTCACTCTCACTCCTATTCTGTGAAGGAAAGAACAAGAAGCATCTTTGAATTGGACTCTCGAAGGTTTTATTGAGTCGACTATTCCCTTAATGAAAATAAATTTGGGACGCTCATCCTCAAGCCTGTTTTATATGACTTCCCATGTTGTTGCTCCCCCATCGGTGCTGCAGACCGTATCAGAGAATATAGGAGACATTTTTGATAGCCTAGACTCTGCAATGCTTTGCTTTTTCTATTTTTTCATCACCTTCCACAATGACATGTCTTTTGAAGCTTGCCTGGAATGGAAGAGATATATCAGCGCAAACGATATAGGGAAATTAAGGTTGAAAGCTATGTGAAATGACTTTGAATCATGGGAGGATTTCAAATGATATATGGAGCATTAAATAGCCATAACTTGAAACATCATTACTTCTCCTTGTGCTGCTAAACATTAATTACCCTGTCAAACCGTTCATTAAAATAATTACTTCCCACGCTTGGTGTTTTATTCGCGCATCACAACTTTTAAATGATGTAATATAGCATTGCTTGTTTATAATGTGAAATAAGCTTGTGAATATCGCATAATCACATTTCGCAAATTGTTAGAGGATGGTAAAATGGCATGGATTATTTATTTGTGATTTCTGTGAAGTGCGATTGCGAATTATGAAGGTGTTTTGATCGGAATATCGCAGAGGGAGGTTTGATCACATATCGCAATTTGGGATTTAATTAAAGGTTTTTACATGAAAAAAATGCAAAATGCTATAAGGATGCTAAACTTGGGTTGTTTTCTAAGAGTTTTCAAGGCAATTTCTTAGAGTTAGGATTTACTTTTCAAAGGCTAAAAATTTAAAAGGGTCCCCATTTATATGTCTAATATTAGCTATTACTATATATAAATGGGGGGGTTGTTACATAGTACAACAATTGGCAATTCACTTAGGAGAACCAGTTATCTCTGATGGTTTTCTGAAATTTCTAGAACTTTCAAAATTAGAAGAGTTATAGGAATAATAATTACATGAGTTATAACTAAACAACATTTCTATAGAACAATAATCACTTATTCAACATGTTTATTCAACTACTTTACTCTTGTAGTGATAAAAATATAAGTGTTTTCATTAGTAAATATTAAGATTTAAAGAGATATAGCAGGTGTCTTCAACAGATTAGTTTTTATTGTTTACTCATTTATCACAGATAGAGCCTTTGCTACTAGCAGGCATTTATAGCCTCGATAGGGTTATCTTTTAACCAAAAACGATTCATTTTCCCATCTGAAGCAATTTTCAAAATTCAAAATGATATTCACTTTCTTTCAATCTCATTTGGATCTTGTCCTTTTTCTTTCTTATATAATCTTTCTTTTTAAGTTCCTTAAAAGACATTGTCTAGGCTTGGTAACCTAATAATGACAATGCCATTCACTGGTTGTAACTAAACTGAACAAGCTGGCTCTTGATGAGACCCCTTGTCTTTTGATTGATTATATCATTGGCTATTACCCTGTTTTGGTATGCAGTTTTGGTAATATCAGTTTAATTATTCCCCTATGATCATGGTAAACAAGCTCGTAATGAGACTTATTATCTTCTAAGTTTTGCATATTTTAGAATTACACTCTAAAAAAGGAAAAATTTATCATATGGGGTGAATCATTGGCCCTTTTAAGAGTTTTGGATGATAATGATAGAGTTTTGAGATACTTATCCATAGAAAGTCCTTACTAGGTTAAAGATTCTTTTCTTGACTAATAACAAAACATCTATACTTTATAAATATAAAAGCTTGTTCATAGAATAAATGTTTTAGCAAGGTCAAGTTTTTCCAAAGAAATTAGGTTTATTTTGATACTCAAATGTCCTAATTATTTCTTTAACTTTTCCTATTTATAGAAGCGAAAAAATCGAAAATTTATCAAATATTTTATTTTGAGAAGCCAAAAGTAAGTACTACTTAACCTTTATTTCCCTAAGAATATTAAAGGCGATATGGTACAAAATTAGAAGAGGTTATCTTCTAGGAAAAGTATTTTTATTTTTGATTTTTTGATTTTTTGATTTTTGATTTTGATTTTATTTTATCTTTTATTTATTTATTTATTTATCTATTTATTTATTTTATTTATTTATTTATTCTTCTTCTTTCTTTTTTTTTCTTTTTTTTTCCCAGAATTTGTCCATTAACGGGTAAGGAATCCATCCTACCTGACAAGTCTTGTAAAATAAATGTTGATTGACCAATTTTCTCAATATTTTGGAAAGGGCCAAGCCATAGTCTTTGGAATTTGGTATGTTTACCTTTTTCCTCATGTGCTTTGTCCCATTTCAAAACCAGATCACCTACTTCAAAAGTTTTATGACTAGCAGAGGTTGTATCAAAACAGGCTTTGACTAATTTCTGATGATGGAAGTGGGTAGCTTTAGCCTTCTCTCTTTATTCTTCAAGCTTAAGAATTTGGAATTGTCTTTCTTGAAGAGAAGAGGAAGGGTTTTCATCAATGAATTGCACTAGGGCGAGAGATTGGATTGCTATGTTTGTGGGGAGAACAACTTCTTTTCCATAAACTAAAGCAAAAGTAGAAGAACTGATGGAGGCCTTCTGTGTAATTCTGTCTGCCCAAAGAGCAAATGTCAACACTTTGTTCCAATTCCTATGATTTTGGTCTATAGTCCTTTTGATGATTTTAATAAGGTTTTTGTTTGTTGATTCTACTAATCCATTACCTTGTGGATAATAGTTGGTTGAATACTTTAATTTGAAACCTCGCTTCAAAGAAAATTCTACCATTGTATTTCCAGAGAAATAAGATGCATTGTCAAACATTAAAGTTGTGGGTACAAACTTGGTAATTATGTACTGATCAATGAAATCTGTAATATTTTTTGTATTAACTATCTTTATTGGGATAACATCTACCCATTTTCTGAAATAATCAGTAGCTGTAATGATGTATTTGTGTTGCTTGGAAGAGTTAGGAACAATCTCACCAATTATGTCTAATCCCCATTGTTCAAATGGTTGTTGGATATTGACTGGATGCAAAGGGAACACTGGTTTCTTTTTTCTTCCAGCTGTAGTTTGAAAATTTTTTCATTTTCTTACATATTCATGTGCATCCTTGAATATTGTTGGCCAATAATAACCTTCATGCAGGATTTTGTGAGTTGTGGTGTTTCCTCCAAAATGACCTCCAGCTGGTCCATCATGTAATTCCTGCATGACCTTTTCAGCTTCAGTTTTTTCTAGGCATCTTAATAATACCGAATCATAGTTTTTTCTAAACAATACATCATCAATTAATTCATACTGATTTGATTTTAACCTTAAAGCATGCTTTGTTTTATAATTGAGATGCATAGGAGCATATCCATTCTTTAAATAAAACTTCAAATCAACATACTGTGATTGTGCATTATTGAGGCTTACCTCTAATATTTTCAGTTCATTACCTTGGTCTTCTTCTGCAAATAAGTGGGAAGCTCCAGTTAACATCCTGCAAAAACCTATGGCCCCTAACAATTTTAGTTGGCCGGATTTCTACATCGTACTCTTGAAGCACAGTAACCCAATTGGCTCTTTTCTCCCCTACTACTCTTTGAATCAATGATTGCGTTACTGTAGGGTAAGGTACTACTATCTTTGTATGGGTTTTGATAAGAAAAGGTGTAAAATGTTTTAGCGTTTTAAAAACAACAAAATATTGTTTCTCAATAGTTGAATGGTTTAACTTAGCACCTTGCAAGTTGGAACTGAAAAAAGAGATGGGTGCCTATATATTTTGATCATGCAGATTTGTTAAAACTGCTGCATATGATGTATCAGATGAAAAAGTGTATAACACAAAAGGTTTGAGAAATTTAGGAGTTGTTAAAGAAGGAGCATTGCTAATGGCTTTTTTGATCAACTCAAATGATTCTCTTTCATCTTTACCCCATTTGGAAATTGTGTTCTTTATTATCATTGCTTGAAGGGGTAGGACAATCTATGAAAAATTTGGAACAAATCTTTTTACAAAATTAATTTTGGCTAAGAATGATTGCATGGTCTTTTTATTATGTGGGAGAGGAATCTTTTCAATTTCTTGGGCTCTATCAGGATCAATATAAATCCATTTCTTGGACACTATAAATGCAAGGAGTTTTCCTTTTGGTAAATAAAAATATGAGTTTTTTAGGATTCAAATAAATGCCATATTTCTTGCATCTTTCAAAAATGTGTTTTAGGTCATTTGAATGATTGTTTCTATCCTTATAATAGAACGTAATGTCATCTAGATAAATAACAACTAATTTATTAATCATACCTTTGAAATAAATATCCATAGCATGTTGAAATGTAGCACCTACATTAATGATTCTGAAAGGCATCTTATGATAAGCATATGTCTCACACTTGGTCCTGAATGTTGTCTTCAATTTTTCATCTAGATGTACAAGAATTTGATTGTATCCTGAAAATCTATCTAGAAAAGACATTAATTCGGAACCTGCAACTAATTGCAATATTTGCTCCATGGTAGGCAAATTAAAGTTATCCTTTTGACAAGCTCTATTCAGGTTTCTAAAATCAATACAAATCCTAATATTACCGTTCTTTTCCCTCACAGGGACCATATTTGATACCCACTTTGAGTGTCTCACAGGAAAGATCATTTTGGCTTTCAGAAGCTTGTTCAATTTGGATTTGATTTGACTTTCAAGGTTTGGGTGAATTTTCCTAAGCTCCTGTTGAACTGCCCTTTCATTAGAATTCATTGGTATGGTATGTTGAATTAGAGGTATCATAGGTCTTGAGATATGTGTAATTCCAGGAAAAGACACCTTTATATGTCTTCAACAACTTAATGAATGATATTCTTTCTTTAGATGACAAACCAAGACCTAGGTTGACATTTTGGGGTTTTTCAGTTGAACCTAGGTTTACTACTTCAAATCTTAGAGTAGAGCTCTAAGTTTTGGAGTTTGTAATTTTCTTAAATATGTCCATTAAATCATAGAGATCTTCCATCTTAACTACATACTTTGGGATCGAGTTTTGATCTTGTTTATGGTTAATTTGCAAGTCATGATCATGTTAATCTATGATTCTTTCCTCATAAGATCTTTCTAATGTAAAGAAATTGATTATATCAGCATCGTTATTAAACACTCTCCAATTTGTTACATTACCAGGAATAACAAGTAAATCAACACTTGTGTTTTGTAATATGGGAACTGAAGAAATGTTAAAAGCAGTGAAATGAGAAGTAAGATTCTAGGCTAGAGATTAATAATATTTAAGGTGCCTAGACACCCAATGAATTATGTTTCTTACCTATTTGATGAATATTTTAGAATCTCCATATAGTTGCAAATAATTGACTTTAAGGCCAATGGCTTTATACAGCCCTTGAATCAATGCTTCATATTCACAGTATTTTTAGTGCATTGAAATTCAAGTCTGCAGGCTAACATGGTTTTCTCTCCTTGCAGGTTGATTAAAATACATCTAGCACATGCACCATCTTCAGATATGGAACCATCAAAATAGAGAGTCCAGAGCAATGAATTAACTCAAAATTTTATTAACCACATCTATCCACTTAGAAGCATCTGTTTGTGAATTTTTTTCTATTTGAGACACCACAACATTATCTGGAAAAGGAGATATTTGGGCATTAAAATACCCCAAAAATTACTCGTCTGAGTAATGTCCAATGATATTATTGGTGAAAGAAATAGGTTCATTGCTTCCCTCGAGATCAGTGAATGTGGATTTTGTGAACTTCTCTCGGTCTACTCTGATTTGGTTTGGTTTACCATTGTGTGGAAACCACATGTGAGACCAATAAATTGCGAAGTATTCGTGCAACTTTTCAGACCAATCCCTACTTATAATTAAACCATAAAATTTAGGGATATCAGCCACTAGAATATTGATTATCTGCGAAACTTTTGGATTAGAGGAAAGCCTAATTGAAACTGATGCTATTTCTACAAGAACCTCTACTTTCGTCCTGTCCAATTTAACTATGTGTACTGCAGATTTTTGAGGCGTAATGTTAAATTTAGTACACACGGTCCTTGGCATAATATTTGAAGATGTTGTTGAATCAACAAATAAATTATGGAAATTTCTGTTGAAAATCTCATAAGGAGGAATGGAGGTGTATGAGAAATAGACCTATCACCTATTAAAACTAAATATGTGGGATTTACTTTATTTGAAGATGAGGGAGGTTTTCCCATATCGTAGGCAGCTTGAGTAACTACAACAGATGGTAGAGGGGATACAGGAACTGCTTTTAACTCTCTTAATAGAATTTTATGTTGTTGTTTGAGTTTAGTCAGCTCATGTAATGAAATGTTTGCTCTGGTCTTTTTCATATCTTCGACTATGTTATATTCCACTGTATCTGATATTACCAATGTTTTGGAAGCATTTGGGGGATCTAGTGGAATAGGATTAGTTTGACTAGTCTTAGACTTCTTACTTATTGTTTTCTCCTTTACAGGAGTAGCAATTTTCTATTTCTAATTTGTTGGAGACATATTAGGAGAGTTTTTACTTCTTTTAGTTACTGGCATAGCTTGTGCTTCCTCTTCATTTGGTAGAATGAAATCCCGCATTCCGTTTAATTCAACTTCTTCTTCCGTTTTGGCTTCATCTTCAGTTGGTGAGTTTTCTTGTGCTTCTCGATTTGACTAAGTATTTGAAATAATATTCGGTGGTTGTGATGTAGAAGAAGGGTTTCTTTTAAATGAGCGAAGAGGTTTCTTGGAAGAAAAATATTCTACAACCTACTTCTTGATTTCAACTATTTCATTGGACATGGTCTTTAACACTTTTTGAAGGCCTTCAAGATCGAAAGGATTCTTTGAAGATTTCTCTTTTGAATCATCTTTTAATGTTACCTATTTTGATGATTCATGCCGAGCATAGAGTTATTAAGATTTTCTTTAGCAGGAAGACCATCATCAGGATTGTAGTTAGGTAACCATTTTTCTGGGTTTTCTGGGAGAGCATTTGGATTAGCAACTAGAACAACACCAGGATTTTTCCAATGGTGAGTGGGTTGATTGGCCATAACTTGAGTCAGAGACTGGGAAGAGGGAAGGTTGGTCCAGAAGTAGGTATAGATGGTGAAGAACTTACTACTGGGTTAGTACTACTCGTAGCAGTACTAGTTAGAGAAGTGGATTGTTGAGAAGAAGTGGATTGAGTAGAAGTGAACAAAGAAGTGAATGGATGGAAGGGTGATGTGATCTCGCTGGTATCCGATTTAGATCTTGATGTGATAACTTTCCTACGTCGTGAAGGGATGGGAAGCTCAAAAGGAGTTACTCCAAGCCTTTCACTTTGCAATCTAGTTAATACATTGGTTTCTCATAATAAGGAAGTAAAACTTTCTTCAAAAGCTTCAGGCCTCTCTGGTTTATCGATAAATATAGATATCTGTTCCAATTTATGTATCAAAGAATGAAATTCAGGAGGCTCGGAAGTGTAATTTGGAGGAGGTGGTTCTCTTACTACTTTAGGAGATGAGGGAGATGTTTCTACAACTTCATATTTCTAATCCGAAGATTTTGAGCGAGATCTAGAAGGTGTAGAAGTTGTGGAGGGGTTTTGACTCTTATGAATGTTTTTCAATTGATCTTTAGGTTTATATGCCATTCATAGTCAGATTAACCTCCTTATAGCACCAAAATATTGAGGCCTCAGATTTCTGTTTCTCCAACATAGGGGATAACCACCTAGTCTAGACCTTAAGACAACTCCTTTTCTGTTTAAAGTGCTAGCTCTGACTAGGGATGATGGGACAAGTTTCCTAGTGTGGGTTTTAAAATGAGAGTGGGTGGTTTTCAAGTGGTTGCAATAGAATAATGATAACTATATGACCTATTCTATCATGCAAATATTTAGCTAACTTAATCTAATATAAACCCAGGTATTTTTGTGTGATATGCGATCTAAAAAGATATCTATTCGACATGTGATAATAAAGATCAATCATGCATAAAATAGAGGTGATAAAATATAAAGATAATTTATTTGACTAAAAAGTTAGTCATAGAATTGTATAAACTAAATAGCATATATCTGATGATTTATATATGAAAATACACAATTTCAGCTTGGAATCATACAGTAGTGCAATTTTACTAAACATAAAGAACATATCTCATATATAATTCATAAAAATGAAGTGTTATCCCTAATTAAACAGAAACAAAACTAATCATACAAGATAGAAGTATCATATATGTGAAGTTCTGCTCATTTGAATAATGACATAGATCAACTTCTTTCTTTAGATCAAATTATCTTCCAAGTATACAATAGTGTATCAACAAAGGAAAGTAGTCTGACATTTAAAATAAATGATCATGTTCCATAATTTCACCAAATCATTCACAAACTTACAAAAGTGCATTCTTTGCAAATGTTTTTGATAAAATTCTGGACCCTTCTCTAAATGCGTGAGAAGGGTATAAATACTATTCTAACTAATGTTCAGAAATAGAGGAGGTTGCAAACAAACTTTCTCCTAACTAGTTAACTAAATCTAAAAATAAAAGTGACTTGATGAATAGAGACTATGATAATGATTTACTGTCTACCAACTTGTCTTTTAAATCACATATATCGGCCATTGGTTTGACTTGAGGAGGTGCCCCAAACTGTGTTCTGACCTGTCCTGTGAAAATAACATCTGTGAGAGGTGGCAACATCCGTTGAGTTGAATGGAGTGACAAGTTAAGGGTCATGATTTGGCTGTGTGTCTTGACAAGGTATTGCCAATACGCCTCACCGCCAGTCTCTGCTATCTTTGCGATTGCTTCCCCTTGGATTTCTGCTTTTTCCTTCCAATTTTTATGAAAATCATTAAAATCGGGAAGTTCTTTCAGATTGCCTTCCTTCACTAGGTTGGTGGCATACAAAGTGTGGTTTATCGCCTTTACCATGTTCTTCGACACCCCCACTGCTCTTACCACTACTAATTTAGCTTGTTTGATCCTCGCATCCCAATCCATGAATAGAATGTCCTTATGTGTCTCTTCGATCTCAGGTAGATTAGCTTTTCTTCCCTCTTCTTTTTCTTGCCACTCAATGAATTATGAGATTCTTGTGTTTAGATCAGTAAATTTAGTTCTTTGGTCAATCACCTTATCCGTCAGCTGGTCACTGGTGATTAGATAAGGAGTGATATGTGAAATCTTTTGGAAAAATAGTTCTTGCTGTTTTAATAGGAGAGAATTTAGCTCTAGCACCTCTTTGATATATTAATAACATCCTTATATTTTTCCATGGCTTGCTGCAAGTCTTCGAGTTGCATGTTTTTGGCTGATATGTCTGCTTCACGGCTTATCTTCAACAAATCCATGTTCCGTTGTAATTGGGCTAGCTACTCAGTGCCTGCTTGTTCAGACTTTCCTTCTCTATTTCGCGCTGTTGCTCGAGATGTGAAATATTTTCTTCCTTTTCCTTCAACAAAATAGATATCTCGGTAGCTTTACCCATGGTGGCAGATGCATATGCCTGTGTAAACTATGACAGTCTGGTCAAGTTTTCGGTTGGATTGGAAGGAATGTCCTTCCAGACTATGTCCATTGGTTCATTTCGAGATGGGATTTCGAGTGTTTCTACCCTCCTTCTTTTCCTCTGTCTTCTTACTATAGCCTTGTGTAGCGGGCTGTAGAACACATCTAGAGGAGGTATTTTAGTCACCTTTAAGACAATTTCTGATGTGGGCAAAGTAGGAATGCTTTTAGTTTGCTGAGACATTGTTGCTTGCTCATCCATCAGTTCAGACTCTATATTCTTCTAAATATTCAAAGGAGTTTGATAGTCCATGGTTTCCTAGGTATCTGTCGTCTTGGGAGTGTTTTGTAGTTTTTTATTGAATTGATCCCACTCGTATTCCAAACTTCTACATTTGATCTCATAACATATGTCTCTAGGTGGGTTGCTCGTACCCTTCTTTTCAGCTAACCTTCTTTTGGATTCGGCTGTATTCTCGGTGTATTGGGCCCTCCCTATGTCCAGTGTTTTCCCTGTATACACTTGAGACTCTATGCGAGAATTAGGTCCCTTGATTTTGATGGTCACACTGGGTGTAGGCTTGCCCTCGAATTTTAACAAATGAAGTGGAATTATTTCGAGCCTCTTGTTTCTGAACTCCTAAAAGCTTTCAAAATCTTCAGGACTCAAATTTTCCCTTGCCCACTAAACACTTGTTTGAAGGATTCAACTGACTGTAAAAGGTCTTCAGAATTATGAACCTCATGATTATAAGGCTTGAGCTTTACTGTAGTAGTAATGTTATGTGCTATTTTTTCTGGATTGAATTGCCTTTTCAGCAAAGTATGGAGCTTGAGGATTTCTAGGCTTGCTGACCCTTTGGTTGCATTGTTAAAATTTTCTAATGAAAAGGAACCACACCGAATAGGAAAAGGTGGCCATAATAACTTCTTGCTTTCTTTTAGGACTTTGGTCAAGCCTTTTCCCACAGTCTTGTGGGATATTTCTCTTGCTAATAATTTATTAGAGACATACAGAGGGAGGACATGTGGGTCCACTGTACTGCCAAAAAACCCTGATGTATGTAAACCATTCTTAAACAAAATACTTGCCCACTACTAGAAGGTCTATAGTGGCTTCTTTGGAAAACCTGGGGGCTTTCTTGTTAAAAATTAACTGATGCAATAGCGAAACAACAACATGGCATATTTTATAAAAATGAGGTATGTAATGGGATTCCCAAATCTATTTATGGCCGAGATGGATAGGGTATGGGTCCTGCAAGGTCCATTTCCAACCCACGATTGGAAATTTAGTGCAGAAACAGATGGCATCCATGATGTAGGCACTAAAATAGAATGGAGGAAGGTTTTCTGTGGAGGAGGATCCCTTCTGATGATACCCGATGATGACAATGGCTAGGTTATCAGATAAGATAGTGGCCCAATTCATAATGTGGGAATTGAAACAGGAATTAATCAAAGGAGTCCATTCTTTGGAAAAATTAGCATTATTAGGTAATCCGTATAGCCTACATAACATAGCAGCTACATAGTTGTAGGGCTTAGCCAAAGAGGCTATAGGATACATACCTATTTTATCAAATTTGAACTTGTTCTCCAGTACCCTCCAACCCTATATCATCTTGAAAGGTTCTTCATTTTTCTTTGTAATGTTGGCGAGGTATGAGGTGGCATATATGTCATAAGGGTTAGGTATATGGCACATTTTTTTTAGGTCTTCAACTTTGAGTGACCCCATGAGTTCCATTCTTGAGTTTCTGAATTGCATTTCTTCAATAGTGAGGTTTTCCACCACCCACCTAACCATATGAGTATATGGGAGTATTTTCGATCTCGCTCCTATTCTGTGGAGGAAAGAATAGACAACATCTTTGAATTGGACTCCTGAAGGTTTTATTGAGTCAGTTGTTGCCTTTGCGATGGTATCTTTGGGACGCTCATCCTCAAGCCTGTTGTATATGACCTCCCATGCTATTTCTCCCCCATTGATGCTACAAACCGTATCAAATAATAGGAGACATTTATGATAGCTTGGATTCTATAATGCTCTACTTTTTTTGTTTTTGCATCACCTTCCGCAATGACATGTCTTTTGAAGCTTGCCTGAAATGGAAGAGATATATTAGCGTAGAAAATATAGTGCAATTAAGGTTGAAAGCTCTAAGAAATGACTTTGAATCGTGGTAGGATTTCAAATGAGATATTTAGAGTTAACTAGCCATAACTTGAAACATCATTACTTCTGCTCGTGCTGCTAAACATTAATTACCTTGTCAAACCATTCATTAACACAATTAATCCCCACACTTTGTGCTTTATTCACACATCACAACTTTTAAAAAATGTAATATAGCCTTACCTGTTTATAACGTGAAATGAGATTGCGAATATCGTAATATCACATTTCACAAATCATTAAAGGATGGAACAATGGCATGGATTATTTGTTTCGATTTTTGTGAAGTGCGTTTGTGAATTCTCAAGGTGTTTTGATCAGAATATCACAGTGGGTGGTTTGATCGCATATCACAATTTGAGATTTACTTAAAGGTGTTTACATGAAGAAATGCGAAATGCGATTTGTGATAAGGATCCTAAACTTGGGTTGTTTTCTAAGAGTTTTCAAGGAAATTTCCTAGAGTTAGGATTTATTTTTCAAAGGCTAAAAATTTAAAGGGGTCCCCATTTATATGTCTAATATTAGCTATTACTATATATAAATGGGGGGGTTCTTACATAGTACAACACATCCAGAGTTATCTATAAATTTTGAATACAAATTGTCAACTAGATTAGAATAATGGGCTTAAAAGAAACAATGCACACACACGAACCTATACTATACTACAAATACAATTGAGGAGAAAAGAAATAGAATAGTAGGCCAAGATACAAGCAAAAGAAGAAAGCCAATATCTAAAGAAATCAAAGAACCAAAGTGAGTAATGCTAGAGGAAATGGAGAAGGACCTTTCTATTGATGAATTGTTTGCTCAACTAAAAGGTCTAGATAGTAGAGATTGGAATTATGATAATTTTTGATCCAGAGAAACATATTTCAACTTTGTAGGAATTAGTATAGATGTGCAGCTATGACAAAAAATACATTTCACAACTCGCACTACTTTTGTCTGTGGCCATTTTCAAGGACTTTATGCTAGGTCATAGAGTGAGGCTTCCCATAGAAAAGGATCTGGAGATGAAATTTTCTATAGAAATAAAAAATTACATAATTATAATATATCCACTCCTCTATAGTGTTAACCGACATTTCTATAGAAGTTGATGACATTAGAAAAGGATTATTCCTTGCACCAAATTGTAGTTCGATGTATGTGTATTTTACTAGAATCCCTTCCACATTTAATTCTTAGAACAACTTGAGAGCCAAAGTTGTCTCGCACAAGAGCTGCATTCATAATTTAAAGAGGAGATTGAGTTGCGATGCCATAATATCACTTTTTTTTATTGAGGGAAAGAATTCAAACAGGCCGAGGAACCAAAGATATCTTTGAAGTTTGAATACAAAATATTAGTTGGATTAGATCAATGGGATTAAAACCAAACAATGTGTACACATGAACCTATACTATATTGCAAATACAATTGAGGAGAAAGAGGACTTACCTCACACACCAAAGAGCACGAAATTTACTGAAAATGGTAGGGAATATGAAACCCTAAACTCACTAATCGTCACAAAATAAATTTACCGAAACAAGCAGTAAGCAACGAACAGATGAAATAAAGAAACAAATTTACTGGTTTAAAGAAAGTTTGATAAACCTAGAAAGCCAAATGACCTGACTAATAACCAACAAGCCCATCCATTTGGCACACCCCACTTCATCCCCCCAAAATGGGCTTCCTCCTCATAGACAACTTATTCAGATGTAGCGGCACTCGCGGGTGATAGAGGGGGCTCACTACAATTATTGTTACATGCTTCCTTGTTCACTAAAAAGCTTGTTATTCGTGTAGAGGAGGGGCCTTGTGGAATTGTGTTAAATATTATAATTGTTTTACTAATTGACAATTATTTTTTTAATATTTTCATGTAATTTTTTATATGTTTTCATCTCACGGAAGTTCATTGTTCAATTTTCTAACAATGGACTTGACGATGAACAATGGTGCAAAGTGGCACTTGGGGGAGTTCTTTCCAGAGGTAAATGCCTTACGACGCAATTATCCAAAAAAGGAGTATATCATTCTTTCATGCAATATTATATTTCATCTCCACTGGTAGCATCAAACTTCCCATTGGGAAACCAAATAATTTTGGCCACCTATTTATAGAATAACAAGTCCAAAATATAAATAGAACCATCCTTAAGAGCTCAATCAATGAATCTATCAAATAATCAATATAAATCATACTAGACCCTAGTATAACGCTAGATCATGTATAAAAGTTTCTAGGATCCCGATTCCAAACATTGGAACTTAGAGGAGCACCAAAATCTCTATTAGTATAACTGATGACCCATATGACCCAATTTTATTTGCCCTCAAACCCATATAAACACTACCAATAAAGTTGCACTTGTGAACCGATATTTTCCTTAACAACATTATCAGGCCTATTTTCTTCTTCTATGATCTCCATGAGGCTCCTAAGATCCAAATGTGAGGTTAATGGCCAGATACATTTCAGATTACCCCCTTAATGCAAGAATACCCAATTAGCTAATATATCTGACGCCATATTCTTGGACCGACAAGTGTGAGAGAGAACAATGTAATTAAAATATTTGAGAAACCTACATATTATATGAGTTAGATCGATCAATCTCTAACTTTTGATGAGTTTTTTGACAGGAGTTCCAAGGACTTTTTTTTAGAAACGTTTATGGATATCCTAGAATCCCCCATCAATATGGATGTTCATGTAACTTGTAGATAGTGCTATTATAAGGCATTTCTCCAATGCATAGATCTCGACTTTGTTGGCCCCCTCCCTCCGACGGTCACATTACATGGTAGAGGTTTGCACAAGAGTGTTCACATGTGGAGGCACTTTGGCGGTGACTACTAACGGTCTTCATTGGAGGAGCGCTTGGCAGTGATATTTAACGTTCGTCAACGTTCACATGGGGGGCAGTTAAGTCCGCCCATCCCCCCATACTATGTGACATTAACATTTAATATGAACCTGCCTCCCATACCTGTTAAGTAACAACCTACGAATGCGTTGGTAAGTCATTTTGTTATTGAATGGGAGGTCACAGGGTTGAACCCAGACTCTACCTAGTCTGTTGTACAAATTTTAATAGGCCATTAGGAGGAAACATGGCGGCCTCAAGCTTAGCAACATGTCACCTCCTCATTGATTAGAACAAAAACACGTGGACCAATAATATGAATCCAATGAAACAATTTTTTTTGAGAATATTTCAAGAATATTCCAAGAATATTCCCCTTGCCACCTAGGCGGTATGGATGCCCAGTCAACATCTTGAATTTTTTTTTACCTATTTGACAACGTGAAGAAACCATGTTTCTGGGAGCATACGGTGTCCATTTTGCACGAAATGAGTTGCACCATATTTAGGCTAATTAGAACTAAGTGGTCATTCAGGTTCCAAACCATTCTGATGACTTCGATTTTTGAGCATAATTTTGAGCAGCTAATCACTTAAGGACCAATAAAATATATTGATTTTGGTGAATGTTAATCATCATCACTATAAAATTTATACAATTTTATTATTATTATTTAAATAATTAAACTTAAAAATTATATATAATTATAAAAAGTCTCTCAAGGTGACAGAAGGGGGAGGGGTATTTTATGACCCTGAATGAAAAATGGTGACAATACATTCCTGGGGATTAAGTAGAATGAGAAACAACATGGTAGAGGCTCATGGTCTCTACCACATGCTATTAATAGTGGAAGAACTTCAAGTGTCAGAGACTTGCATACTAGGAGACTCCCTCCTCATAGTACAACATTTAAACACAGGAACCAACCCCCAATATCACTCATTGGAGAATATCGTGTAGTAAGGAAAATAAGTGAAAGTATCTGAAAATAAGCCTTATCTCACATCCTAAGAGGTCAAAACATGGAGGTAGACAAGAGAACAAACGTAGCATGTTAATTGGGTATTGGACAACATGAAGTGAATGGGGACATAAGACGGGAAATACTTCCATAATACAAATGAAAATCAAACTAATATTGACTGAAAAAAAAAAAAAAACCAACGAAAAAAGACATATAAGCCCAAACCAAAAGAGTAGGGGTGTTATGGAAATGATATAATAAAATGGAGCAATGAAAAATATAGTAAAAAAATGGGAGTGGGCCAATGGATGATGTGGCATCCCCTCCAAGATTATGTCATGCAGATCCAACAACGTGCACTTCTCACATAATGCTCAAATGACAAAACCAGGGAAGGATGATTGCCGTGAAGCAATAAACTAGATGCAGGAAACTTTGGATGCCCTTCAAATTGATGTAATGGTGATCAACATGAAACAAAATCAACAATTACACACCAAAGTGGAGGTCTTGGAAGAGGTTAAAACTCTGAAGGGAAACTCCTCCCAACAAGAGAATGAAACTAATACCTTTCGTAAACAAATCGTTGAATTGCAAGGCCAAGTCAAAATTCTGTCCTATAACCATAGAGAATTGAGTTGTGAAAGGGTTATTGATGGGGAGAAGGTCCCATACTTGAAGGGAATGGATGCAATAGTGCCATTGATTTTGGAGATTGGAAAATAGCTTTTGTGGTGTCTATGATAGATTATTGATGGAGTTGGCCGAAAATGATATGGTAAAGTAACAGAGCCGATAACTTGTGGAATTTGGTGAAGAGTGGAGCAAGTCATAACTGACCTATAAAAGAAACATGTCCCTCTAAATATGCAGTTGAATTATTACAATTACAATTATGGAAGTTAACTCTAATAAATGACTATAATTAGTTCACCAGGAAAAGTGTTATAATGAAATGGCAAAGTGTTTAATAATTATACACTAGTTCATGGAAAAAAACTCAATTATTATAAAGCTTTATATAAATTTTCAAGACAGTGCAAGTATTTAATCCATATGAAGCTCCAAATCAAAAAACACTAATAGTTTATTAATGAAATAACTATGCATAGAAAAACTTTAGTGTTTACTAGACTTTCCATTGTCATCTTTAATATTCAGTGGATTTTGCACCATTTCCACTCAATAAAGAAGAGAAAATTTATATTTAGTGAATCTAAAACAACCTAACTTACTTTAAAAATAAATCATGTAAATTTATAGATTATTGATAAACTAATTGCTCTCAATTTTATATATTTTAATATAAAATTATGAAAAAACTGAGTTTTCAAATTTTCACAAACGTTCCTAACCATTAAACTATTAAATTTTAGTGTGACATTTTGTTATGTTGATGGAGAAAGAACATTATTAACTAATGGGTAATCATTTTTATATTATGATTGTTGTGTAATGAGTAACAATATCCTTAATCGACATTGTACCTTAATCAACGGTATACTAAAGGGGCATAAGAATGACATGGAGTAGTAAAAGAATCAAATATTTTGTAACTGAACAATTTCATAAATGTCACATAGTGTAATAAACATCTCAAAGCATTATATTACACCCAAGTATGTCACATCTAAACCTTTCAAACATCATTCAAAGTATAAAGGACATTCCATTATTACATTTTCTAGTGTTCACTTTGCAAGAAGGGAATGGATGCAATAGTGCCATTGATTTTGGAGATTGGAAAATAGATTTTGTGGTGTCTATGATAGATTATTGATGGAGTCGACCGAAAATGATATGGTAAACTAACAGAGTCGACAACTTGTGGAAGTTGGTGAAGGGTGGAGCAAGTAATAACTAACTTGTAAAAGAAACATGTCCCTCTAAATATGCAGTTGAATTATTACAATTACAATTATGGAAGTTAACTCTAATAAATGACTATAATTAGATCATCGGGAAATGTGTTATAATGAAATGGCAAAGTGTTTAATATTTATACACTAGTTCATGGAAAAAAACACAATTATTATAAAGCTTTATATAAATTTTCAAGACAGTGCAAGTATTCAATCCATATGAAGATCCAAATCAAAAAACACTCATATTTTATTAATGAAATTATAAGTATGCATAGAAAAACTTCACTGTTTACTAGACTTTCCATTGTGATCTTTAATGATCAGTGGATTTTGCACCATTGCCATTCAATAAAGAAGAGAAAATTTATATTTAGTGAATTGAAAACAACCTAACTTACTTTAAAAATAACTCATGTAAATTTATAGATTATTGATAAACTAACTGCTCTCAATTTTATATATTTTAATATAAAATTATGAAAAAACTGAGTTTTCAAATTTTCACTAACGTTCCTAACCATTAAACTATTAAATTTTAGTGTGACATTTTCTTATGTTGATGGAGAAAGAACATTATTAACTAATGGGTAATCATTCTAATATTATGATTGTTGTGTAATGAGTAATAATATCCTTAATCAACAATGTATCTTAATCAACAGTATACTAATGGGGCATAAGAATGACATGGATTCGTAAAAGAATCAAATATTTTGTAACTGAACAATTTCATAAATGTCACATAGTGTAATAAGCCTCACAAAGCATTATATTACACCCAAGTATGTCACATCTAAAACTTTCAAACATCATTCAAAGTATAAAGGACATTCCATTATTACATTGTCTAGTGTTCGCTTTGCAAGAAGGGAAGGGATGCAGTAGTGCCATTGATTTTGGAGATTGGAAAATAGCTTTCGTGGTGTCTATGATAGATTATTGATGGAGTCGGCCGAAAATGATATGGTAAAGTAATAGAGTCGACAACTTGTGGAAGTTGGTGAAGAGTGGAGCAAGTAATAACTGACCTGTAAAAGAAACATGTCCCTTCAAATATGCAGTTGAATTATTACAATTACAATTATGGAAGTTAACTCTAATAAATGACTATAATTAGTTGACCAAGAAATGTGTTATAATGACATGGTAGAGTGTTTAATAATTATACACTAGTTCATGGAAAAAAACTCAATTATTATAAAGCTTTATATAAATTTTCAAGACAGTGCAAGTATTCAATCCATATGAAGCTCCAAATCAAAAAACACTCATAGTTTATTAATGAAATAACTATGCATAGAAAAACTTTAGTGTGTACTAGACTTTCCATTGTCATCTTTAATGTTCAGTGGATTTTGCACCATTGCCATTCAATAAAGAAGAGAAAATTTATATTTAGTGAATCGAAAACAACCTTACTTTAAAAATAACTCATGTAAATTTATAGATTATTGATAAACTAACTGTTCTCAATTTTATATATTTTAATTTAAAATTATGAAAAAAGTGAGTTTTCAAATTTTCACTAACATTCCTAACCATTAAACTATTAAATTTTAGTGTGACATTTTGTTATGTTTATGGAGAAAGAAAATTATTAACTAATGGGTAATCATTTTTATTTTATGATTGTTGCGTCATCCACATGTGGACTCCACGTCATTGACAAGGTTCCACACATGGTGGTAGTTGCAAGCAGTGCCACCCATATGGATTGGTAGGATGGAGATTCCAATTATTGCCCATATGCATTGTTGACCTTAAATATAAAATGAGTTTTTGTTAGTTCCAAAATAACACACAAAATGCTTGGAACAAATATACAATGTTTGTTGGTGAGGTTAGTTAGCAGGGTTAGTTCATCATAATGTCGATGAAATTGATTTTGAAAACAATGCAAGTGAGGACATTTGTGTTGGACAAACCAAATAGAAGCTTACAATGTTCATATAATAAGAGGGGGGTGAATTAGCATTTCATTCAATTGTTATAATTATTTCCAGTTAATATTTTTCACAATTACAACTAGAAATTAAATAATAAGGATTTTATTAAGAACAAATGAGGACACCAATCCTCTTTCTACAATAGATTGAGTATAATAATATTGAGGGATCCAACCCTTCAATCCACTAGGCTCCAACCTTTTCCCAAGCTCCAACTTGGGCTTCACGAGGCTCCAACCTCTTGTGATCTAACCCTTTCTTGCTCAAGGCTCCAACCTTGTCTTTAAGAGGATTTAACCCCTAGGGCTCCAACCCTTCAACTTTTAACAATCATAATGTAGAAATGACTTACATCAATAGTCAACCAACTACTCCACAAGACTTCTCCAGATTTCCAATATTCCCACTCTCCAAGAGCTCCAAATACTTCACTGCCCAAAGCTTCTAATACTTCACTCTTTACTTAGACAACTCCACACACAGGTCTGAGATGTTTTTCTCTGTAATTCTGAGCTTATTTTTTATCACATGTTCAAGGCTTGTGTCTTGTTACCATAGTTTTACCATAGGTATGAGCTTCTACACACACAACAGTTCAAGCTTCACAAAGGTCTGAGCTTCCAATCACTAATTTTTCACTGGTTTGAAGTTTATGAGCATAAGACTGAGGCGTTTTTCCTTAAGGTGACTCGAGCTTCATAAATCTCACTGCTCACAGTTTTGAGTATAGTTTGAGACCTCTAGAAGGTAGTTGTCATAGGTGTAGATCCTAGGTAGGTTGTTGTAGCTCCGAAAGTCTGTAAAAAGCCTTGCACCACAAATCCGACCCTTTTCACGGGTCTGTCTACATCACTTGTTACTGGAAATTTCCTGAAGTCGTAGGTGAGGTTCCAGTCTTGTTTCTCACATATCAAAGGTGTTAGTAGCCAAATGCCCGAGAACTATGTTTAAGGTGAGCCACTATTCCAAGCTCCATAATAGTCAACGAGCTATAACAAATAACTGTCTTCAAGGTCAAGCGAAACCATAGGTCTGGTTAATAGACCGAGCTCCACAAGTGATATTTCATACACCTATCCACATGTATCTCCAAGATGATTGTTCTTTAGGTCCGAGCTCCTTGTCCAAACTTGAATGACAACTCACCACATAAATTAGCCCACACACCTGTAAGAAATTCAAGCCTTTATGACCATAGCTCTGAGCCACAGTTAGTTATCCTAGCTCATCGTGCTGACAGTATTTTGTAGTTTGAGTTTCTTGTTCAGTCTCCAACAAATAATTAACCCAAACAATAAATTTTGAAGTCTTCCTCGACCACCTTAGTTCACGAGATGTTAACTGCTCTGTATTCCTGTGTTATTATTCACCATATGAAATGCTAAAATGATGAATTTGAACTTATATTTATATCATTTTCGATCTTTAATGAAAGGACACATCCCTTGGAGGTGAGGCCGACTTGTACAACAAGGACTTAGGTCAGCTAGGATAGAAAATGTATTATTTTCCAACTTGTAAATTCATTTTCTCACAATCTAAGAGGAGTTAGAAGGCGAGTAAGGGATCATTGGAAAGGGGAAAATATCCTCTACAAGATGGTGCCAATTGCATCCTTAAATGATGTCATTTTTCAATTAAGAAATTTGTGTGAACTATCAACATTATTTTATTCATGGAAGGTTTTAGGGATTCATCATATGCTAGGGATTATTCTCTAGGGCTCCAAGTGTGTTCTTCATTTAGATCATCTTCAACAATTATCCATACCATAATGATCTTCATCGATTCTTATATTGACATCAATCACAATTTTGACTAAAAATAACCCCCTTTGTCATTGATGGAAATATTCTCTCCTCTTCCAACATTTTCTCCCCCTTTGGCATCAATGGAAAATAGGGCGTTCAAGTACTCCCCCTATAAAGTTTCTTCTTTTCATGCTTCTTCCCGTGTCATGGTGCTTCTACCCCTGTCAATGTGTTGTATTAATGTGATGTAAGATCAATGACCCCCATATTTTGGCAAATATATTCAAATGCTTGTCATGGTAGGGTTTTTGTGAAAATATCTGTAATTTGTTCCTTTGTATTAACGTATTCCAATTTGACATTTTTTTTTGCAACTTGTTCTCGGAGAAAATGGTATTTGACTGGAATATGTTTTGTCTTCGAGTGCATTACCAGATTCTTTGAAAGACTGATGACACTAGTGTTGTCACAATAGATTGTGACTGGTTGGTTAGTTTCTATGTTGACAGCGTTAAGAGATTCCTTCATCCACAATATTTGAGTACAACAATCTACAACAACTATGCATTCGACTTCAATTGCGGAGAGAGCTATAAATTATTATTTTTTGTTGAGCCAAAATACATGACAGTCTCCCATGAAGAATACATTTTCCCTAGTACTTTTCGATCATCTATGCTTCTATCCCAATTAACATCGATGTAAGTTGTCAAAGTAAGAGTTGTGCTTTTGGGAAACCATAGGCAAAAATTAGGAGTACCTTTCAAATACCTGAGATTTTTTTTAACAACCATCAAATGAGGTCCTTAGGAGTTGATTGAAATCTTTCCACCATTCCTACTGCTTGCATAATATTAGGTCATGAAGCAGTTAAGTATATAAGAACTCCAATTATTGGTATGTAAAGAGTTGTGTCTACCGAAGTGGATTCATCATCTTTTCTTAATTTGCAATATGTAGTCATCGGTGTGCTCATGACAGTACATTCTTCCATCCCATATTTTTTAAACATGTCTTTAAGATATTTTGTTTGGGATATGAACGTACCTGCTTTAATTTGAATTACTTGTAGTCCAAGAAAGTAAGACAATTTTCCAATCATAGACATTTCGAATTCCTTAGACATGTTTTGAGAAAATTTATGACTCATCTAATCATTGTTGTTGGAAAAAATAAGATCATCAACATATACAAGGGTGATAGTAATTTATCCTTGTCTATCTTCATGCAGAGATTACTTCCATCCACCCATTTTTTGAACCGTTGTTGTTGTAGATAATGATCCAATCTTGCGTACCAAGCTCTAAGAGCTTGTTTTAATCCATATAACACCTTTTTAAATTTAAAAATGAAATCTTTCTTTTTACTAGATCAAACCCTTTTGGTTGCTCCATGTAAACTTCTTTCTTTAGATCGTTGTTAAGAAATTTCAATTTCATGTCCATTTAATAAACTTTGAAACCTTTTGAACAATAAAATGACAAGAACATTCTTATAGCTTCCGATCAAGCTACCAGGGAAATTTTTTTTTCAAAGTTAATTCATTCAATTTGTGAGTAACCTTTGCAAACAAGACTTTCCTTATTTCTAATGATCTGTCTGTTTTCATTCATTTTTTTTGAATACCAACTTGGTTCCAATAATATTTGTTTCTTTTGGACGAGGTACGAGTTCCCATGTTTCATTATTTTTGATTTGAAACATTTCTTCTTCCATAGATTTTACCCAATGAGGTTCCTTACTGGCTTGAGAAAAGTTTTCCGGTTCTACCATGGATAGTAAGGCAACATCATATTTTCTTAGTGTATTTGTCATCCTTCTTTGGGTTTGTATTCCATCATCTGCATTCCCAATAATCTATTCTTTCGGTTGGTGTTTTTGAACAAATTTTACTTTTGATGGAGTTTGAGATGGTTCCTTTTGACTTTCTTGATCCTTTTCTTGCTTTATTGTATCTTCTTTATATTCTTCAAGAATAGAATCTTCTTCACGAACTTTAGTATCCATTTTTGGAATCGCCTCGCCAATATTTACATCAATGCTTTCTACTATTTTTCGTAGTTGATTATTGTAGCATTTGTATGCTTTTCTCTTTGTAGAATATCCCAGAAATATTCCTTCATCAACACAAGAATCAACCTTTCCTGTTGAGTCATCATTGATATTCATAAAGCATTTACTTCCAAAAATTCTAAAATATTTGACTGACGTAGGCTTCCTTTGCATAATTTATATGGAGTCTTGTCATTATTTGGTCTTAGTTGGGTTCTATTCAAGGTATGCACTATTTCCCCAACTGCTTCTCTCCGAAACTTGGCTTGCAAATCAACTGCGAGCAACATTATTCTCACCATTTATTGCATAGTTCTGATTCTTCTTTCCACTACTCCATTTTGTTTAGGAGTTCTGTTTTGATTCCATGTATTTTACAGAAATAATTGAATTCCTTTGAAGTAAATTCTCCTCTATCTATTCTAAGACACTTGATTTTTTATTCTTTTTCATTTTCCACTAGAGCTTTGAAATTCTTAAAACATTCAAGAGCTTCGGATTTAAATTTTATAAAGAATACCAACATCATTCTAGTATAGTTATGTACAAACAGAGCAAAGTACCATTCTCCTTGTAGAGCTAGTGTTCTGGTTGGTCCACATAAATCTACATGTATGATGTCCAAAGGCTTTGATGTTGAGAATTCCTTAGTCTTGAAGCAAGTTCTAGTTTTCTTTCCATGTTGACATAGGCCACACACAACCTCCTTTGGGTTTATAATTTTTGGAATATATCTTACTGTACTTGTTTTTCTATTCTAAATAAGTTGTAAAAGTTTATATATCCCAATCACTTGTTCCATAATTCAAATTTTATTTGTTTGACTCATATATCATTTTTCTTCTTGAATTTTACTCAAAATGTATACTCTATCTGGTGTACTTACTCCTTTTCCTACAAGTTCTCCTGAAGAGGATTTTCTTATTTCTCAATATTTAGTATTGAAGACAACATTATGTCCTTGGTCACAAATCTGGCTAGCACTTAGAAGATTGTGTTTGATACCTTCTACCGGTAGTGCATTTTGTGCTTTTCCCTTTCCATTAACAAGAGCAACTGTCCCTTTTCCAACAATTTTAGCAGATCCACTTCTAAAGGATACATTTCCATCCTTTTTGTTTCGTGAGATAAACTTATTTTGGTCACTTGTCATGTGTCTTGAACATCCACTATCCACAAACCATTTATTTGCATCAATTTTTCCACATAAAGCTAGACCACATTTATCTGTAGTGGGTTCCCCCTTTCTATACTCTTCCTTTTTTGACTTAAGTGGACAATTTTGTGCATCATGATCTAAATCATTTCATTTTGAACATACAAGATAATACTTCGCCAAAGGAACAAATGAATTATAGGTTTTGATTTGATCTTGTTATTTTGAGCCAAGCAACTTATTTTGATAACTGGTCTTATATCTCCTTGAGCTATTATCCTTATAAACCTTGCAATGCTTAGCTTGATGATGAATTTTTTTACAGTAAAAACAATAACCAAGAAAGATAGTTTGGTACCTATTTGGATAGCCTTGACTTGATGCAATATTATTTATTGGAGATAGATTTCTTTCATTTTGTGGGTTGTTGTAGGCGGATGTTTGTTGTAGGTGGAATGACTTGTCTTAATTTCGAGGATTGCAAAGAATGTCAGCATAACTTATTTGGATTTATTCATTGGCATTCTTCTTTGAACTTTATGATTCACCTTTGAAACCAATTTTGGTCTTATTACGTTGAGGTATTTGAGTATTAAGGATGGTATCAAGAGTTTGAAAACTTTTCCAGCTCTTATTTACTTGATTCAACTCTTTCCTTAGAGAGAAAATTTCAGCTTCACGTTTCTCGCATATTTCTTCTCTTTGTTTTAGTTTGTTGTTAAAAAATTCTTCCTTCCTTTTTGATTATTCCTTTCCTCTTATTAGAGAAATGACCTTCTTCCTTGATTTCTCACTTTCTTCAATAACACTAATGAGTAATTCATCGATATTTCCTTCTTATTCTTTTTCAAAATCATCATCATTTGTGAATGCTATGAATAATATTTCCCTGCTTCCAACACAGTCATCCTCTTCATCTGACTCATCATTATCCCTTTTGGGTAGAAAGGTATTTTTAGTTGATTTTTTCTTTTTAATCATGAATTCTTCTTCAATGGAATTATCTTGTTTGGAGAACAAATTCCTTTTGTATGATCGTTTCTTCTTGAACATACTATTTTTTTATTCATCTTCATCATCACTATTGTGTTTATGAGGACATTTTGCGACATAATGTCCTATTATACCACACTTGAAATAAATGATAGGATACTTGCCTTTGAGTTTGGACCCTTTCCTTAGTTTCTTCACGAATTGTGCTAGTTCTGTTTTAGTATTAGAATAATCTCTATTATAATTACAAATTTTCCCTTTTTTCGATGTTTTTAAAGCCTTGAATGCAACTTCCTTAGAGTTTGGGATCCCTTTTCTCATTTCATATGCAATGAGAATCCATGAAGTTTGCCCATTTTTAGGGTATCTAAGTCCTTCATTTATTCTATGACGCCAACTTTGGAATCAAACCATTCCAGAAGTGATCTCAAAACTTTTTGGACAACTTTGCTTTCTTCAACGTTTTCACCTAGAGCCTTGAGTGAGTTAACAACTTCATCGAATCAGAGGAAAAATGCTGCAATGTCTTATTCGTCATACATTTTAAGACTCTCAAATTGTCTTCTATGAGTTTGGAGTTTTTCCTTCTTGACCTTGGAGTCTCCATCATAGATAGTAATAAGATTGTCCCACATTTCCTTGGCAGATTCACAGTTCATAACTTTTGTAAATCCTGAATTAGAAATTCCACTTGTTATGGAATTTAGTGCTTTGGCATTTTCTCTATAAATTTTTCTTCCATCCTGATCTGTTGGTGGAGAATATGGAACTTTATACCCATCTAGAATTGATTTCCATACTTCTGGTCCAAGAGACATTAAATAAAATGTCATCCTATGTTTCCAAAAAACAATTGTTCCATCAAATTAAGGGATTTTTCTTGAATCCTTACTGGACTATGTGACTAAGAATCCTTCTTCCAGCTGTTAGGATGATTATGAAGAAGCTGGTTCTGATGCCAATTGTTGAAATATTGAGAGGGGGTGAATCAATATTTCATTCAATTGGTATAATTAATTTGAGTTGAGACTTTTCACAGTTACAACCAGAAAGTAAATAATAAAAATTTTATCAAGAAGATATGAGGACACCAATCCTATTTTTACAATATATTGAGTTCAATAATGTTGAGGGCTCCAACCCTTCAATCCACCAAGCTCCAACCTATTTTGAAGCTTCAACTTGGGCTTCATGAGGCTCTAACCTCTAGGGCTCCAACCCTATATTCCTCAAGGCTCCAACCTTGTTTTTAAGAGGCTCCAACCACTAGGGATCCAACCCTTCAACTTTTAACAATAAAAATGTATAAATGACTTACACCAATAGTCAATCTACCTCTCCAAAATACTATTACAGACTTCCAATTTTCCCACTTTCCAAGAGCTCCAAACACTTCACCGCCCAAAGCTTCTAATACTTCACTCTTTTATTAGACTGATCCACACACAGGTCCTAGATGTTTTTTCTCCATAATTATGAGCTTCTCTACTATCACATGTTTAAGGATTGTGTCTTGTTACCATAATATTACCATAGGTCTGAGCTTCTACACACACCACAGTTCAAGCTTCACAAAGGTCCAAGAATCCAATCACTGATTTTTCACCGATCTAAATTTTATTAGCATAGGACTGATGTGTTTTTCCTTAAGTTGATATGAGCTTCACAAATGTCATTGCTCATAGTTTTCAGTATGGTTTGATCCCTCTAGAATGTAGCTGTCACAAGTGTAGATCCTAGGTACGTTGTTGTAGCTCCGAAAATATGTAAGGCTTGTAGCACGTATCTGACCCTTTTGACAAGTTTGTCAAATCAATTGTTACAGGAAAGTTTCCACAATCCAACGTGAGATCCGAGTCTTGTTTCTCATAGATAATAGGTGTTAGTAGCCAGAGTTCTGAGCATTGTTTTTGACTAATTTCTGATGATAGAAGTGGGTTGCTTTAGCCTTCTCCCTTTCTTCTTCAAGCTTAAGAATTTGGAATTGTCTTGCTTGAAGAGAAGAGGAAGGGTTTTCATCAATGAATTGCAATAGGGCAAGAGATGGGATTGCTATGTTTGTAGGGAGAACAACTTCTTTTCAATAAACTAAAGCAAAAGGAGAAGAACTGATGGAGGCCTTCTGTGTAATTCTATCTGCCCAAAGAGCAAATGTCAACACTTTGTTCCAATTCCTATGATTTTGGTCTATAGTCCTTTTGATGATTTTGATAAGGATTTTGTTTGTTGATTATGCTAATCCATTACCTTCTGGATAATAGTTTGCTAAATACTTTAATTTGAAACCTCGCTTCAAAGAAAATTCTACCATTTTATTTCCAGAGAAATAAGATGCATTGTCAAACATTAAATCCGTGGGTACAAACTTGGTAATTATGTACTGATCAATGAAATCTATAATATTTTCTGTATTAGCTATCTTTATTGGGATAGTGTCTACCCATTTTCTGAAATAATCAGTAGTTGTCAGGATGTATTTTTGTTTCTTGGAAGGTTTAGGAACAATCTCAGCAATTATGTCTAATCCCCATTGTTCAAATGGTTGTTGGATATTGACTGGATGCAAAGGGAGCACTGGTTCCTTTTCTCTTCTAGCTGTAGTTTGAAAAGTTTTGCGCTTTCTTACATATTCATGTGTATCCTTGAATATTGTTGGCCAATAATAACCTGCATGTAGGATTTTGTGAGTTGTGGTGTTTCCTTCGAAATGACCTCTAGCTGGCCCATCATGTAATTCCTCCATGACCTTTTTAGCTTCAGTTTTTTCTAGGCATCTTAATAATACCTAATCATAGTTTTTTCTAAACAATATATCATCAATTAATTCATACTGATTTGATTTTAACCTTAAAGCATGCTTTCTTTAATAATTGAGATGCATAGGAGCATATCCATTCTTTAAATAAAACTTCAAATCAACATACTATGATTGTGCATTATTGAGGCTTGCCTCTAATATTTGCAGTTCATTACCTTAGTCTTCTCCTGCTGATAAGTGGGAAGCTCCAGTTAGTATCCTGCAAAAACCTATGGCCCCTAATAATTTTAGCTGGCCAAATTTCTACATCGTACCCTTGAAGCACAGTAACCCAATTGGCTCTTTTCTCCCCTACTACTCTTTGAATCAATAATTGCCTTACTGTAGGGTAAGGTACTAATATCTTTGTATGGCTTTTGATAATAAAAGGTGTGAATGTTTTAGCATTTTAAAAACAACAAAATATTGTTTCTCAACATCTGAATAGTTCAACTCGGCACCTTCCAAGTTGGAACTGAAAAAAGAGATGGGTGCCTATATATTTTGATCATGTATATGTGTTAAAATTGCTGCATATGATGTACCGGATGAAAAAGTCTATAACACAAAAGGTTTGAGAAAGTTAGGAGTTGTTAAAGAAGGAGCATTGCTAATGGCCTTTTTGATCAACTCAAATGACTCTCTTTCATATTTACCCCATTTGAAAATTGTGTTCTTTCTCATGATTGCTTGAAGGGGTAGGACAATCTTTGAAAAAATTGGAACAAATATTTTTACAAAATTAATTTGGCCTAGGAATGACTGCATGTATTTTTATTATGTGGGAGAGGAATCTTTTCAATTTCTTTGGCTCTATCAGGATCAATATAAATCCATTTCTTAGACACTATAAATCTAAGGAGTTTTCCTTCTGGTAAAGAAAAATATGATTTTTTTAGGATTTAAAGAAATGCCATATTTCTTGCATCTATCAAAAATGTGTTTTAGGTCATTTAAATCATTGTTTCTATCCTTATAATAGAATGTAATGTCATCTAGATAAATAACAACTAATTTATTAATCATACCTTAGAAACAAATATCCATAATCGTTGAAATGTAGCACATGAATTAATGAGTCTGAAAGGCATCTTCTTATAAGCATATGTCCCACACTTGGTCTTGAATGTTGTCTTCAATTTGTCTTCTAGATGGACAAGAATTTGGTTGTATCTTGAAAATCCATCAAGAAAAGACATTAATTTAGAACCTGCAACTAATTACAATATTTGCTCCATGGTAGGGAAAGGAAATATATCCTTTTGACAAGCTCTATCCAGGTTTCTAAAATCAATACAAATCCTAATATCACCATTCTTTTTCCTCATAGGGACCATATTTGATACCCACTTTGAGTGTCTCACAGGAAAGATTATTTTTGCTTTCAAAAGCTTGCTCAATTTGGATTTGATTTGACTTTCAAGGTTTGGGTGAATTTTCCTAAGCTTCTGTTGAACTGGTATTTCATTAGAATTCATTAGTATGGTATGTTGAATCACAGAGGTATCATAGGTCTTGAGATATGTGTAATTCCAGGAAAAGAAACCTTTATATGTTTTCAACAACTTAATGAATGATATTCTTTCTTCAGATGACAAGCCAAGACCTAGGTTGACATTTTGGGGTTTTTCATTTGAACCTAGGTTTACTACTTCAAATCTTAGAGTAGAGCTCTTGGTTTTGGAGTTGGTAATTTTATTAAATCTGTCCTTTAAATCATAGAGATCTTCCATCTTAACTACATACTTTGGGATCAAGTTTTGATCTTGTTTATGGTTAATTTGCAAGTCATGATCATGTTAATCTATGATTTGTTCCTCATAAGATCTTTCTTATGTAAGAAAATTGATTATATCAGCATCATTATTAAACACACTCCAATTTGTTACATTACCAGGAATAACAAGTAAATCAACACTTGTGTTTTGTAATCTGGGAATTGAAGAAATGTTAAAAGCAGTGAAATGAGAAGTAAGATTCTGGGCTAGAGATTGATAATCTTTAAGGTGCCCAGACACCCAATGAATTATGTTTCTTGCTTGTTTGATGACTATTTAAGAATCTCCATATACTTGAAAATACTTGACTTTAAGGCCAATGGCTTTATACAACCCTTGAATCAATGCTTCATATTCCACAGTATTATTAGTGCATTGAAATTCAAGTCTGCAGGTTAACATGGTTTTCTCTCCTTGTGGGTTGATTAAAATACAGCTAGCACCTACACCATCTTCAGATTTGGAACCATCAAAATAGGGAGTCTAGACGAATGAATTATCTCAAAATTTTATCAACTACATCTACACACTTAGAATCATCTGTTTGTGAAATTTTTTCTATTTGAGACACCACAACATTTTCTGGAAAAGGAGATATTTGGGAAGTAAAAGACCCCAAAAATGACATGGCTGAGTAATGTCCAATGATATTATTGGTGAAAGAAACAGGTTCATTGCTTCCCTTGAGATCAGTGACTGTGTATTTCATGAACTTCTCTCGGTCTACTCTGATTTGGTTTGGTTTACCATTGTGTGGAAACCACATGTGAGACCAATCAATTGCGAAGTATCCGTGCAACTTTTCAGACCAATCCCTACTTAGAATTAAACCATAAAATTTAGGAATATCAGCCACTAGAATATTAATTATCTGTGAAACTTTTGGATTAGAGGAAAGCCTAATTGAAACTGATGCTATTTCTCCAAGAACCTCTACTTTCATCCTGTCCAATTTAACTATGTGTATTGCAGATTTTTGAGGCGTAATGTTAAATTTAGTACACACGGTCCTTGGCATAATATTTGAAGAGGCTGTTGAATCAATAAGGAAATTATGGACATTTCTGTTGAAAATCTCATAAGTAAGGAGGAATGGAGGTGTATGAGAAATAGACCTATCACCTATTAAAACTAAATATGTGGGATTTACTTTATTTGAAGATGAGGGAGGTTTTCCCATATCGTAGGCAGCTTGAGTAACTACAACAGATGGTAGAGGGGATACAGGAACTGCTTTTAGCTCTCTTAATAGAATTTTATGTTGTTGTTTGAGTTTAGTCAGCTCATGTAATGAAATGTTGGCTTTGGTATTTTTCATATCTTCAACTATGTTATATTCCACTGTATCTGATATTACCAATGTTTTGGAAGCATTTGGGGGATCTAGTGGAATAGGATCAGTTTGACTAGTCTTAAATTTCTTACTTATTGTTTTCTTCTTTATAGGAGTAGCAATTTTCTGTTTCTGATTTGTTATTGACATATTAGGAGAGTTTTTACTTCTTGTAGTTACTGGCATAGCTTGTGCTTCCTCTTCATCTGGTAGAATGAAATCCCACATTCCATTTAATTCAACTTCTTCTTCTGTTTTGGCTTCCTCTTTGGCTGGTGAGTCTTTTTGTGCTTCTTGATCTGATTCAGTATTTTAAACAATATATCGATCCAAACCTTAAGACAGCTCCTTTTCCGTTTAAAGTTCTAGCTCCGACTAGGGATGATGGGACCAGTTTCCCAGTGTGGGTTTTAAAATGAGAGTGGGTGGTTTTCAAGTGGTTGTAATAGAATAATGATAACTATATGACCTATTCTATCATGCAAATCTTTAGCTAACTTAATCTAATATAAACCCAGGTATTTCTGTGTCATATGCGATCTAAAAAGATATTTGTTCGACATGTGATAATAAAGATAAATCACACATAAAACAGAGGTGATAACATATAAAGATAATTTCTTTGACTAAAAAGTTAGTCATAGAAATATATAAACTAAATCGCATATATTTGATGATTTATATATGAAAATACACAATTTCAGCTTGGAATCATACAGTGGTGCAATTAACATTCTAACATAAAGAACATATTTCATATATAATTCATAAAAATGAAGTGTTATCACTAATTAAACAGAAACAGAACTAATCATACAAGATAGAAATACCAATATATGTGAAGTTCTGCTCATTTGAATAACGACATAGAACAACTTCTTTCTTCACACCAAATTATCTTCCAAGTATACAATAGTGTATCAACAAAGGAAAGTAGTCTGATATTTAAAAGAAACGATCATGTTCCATAATTTCACCAAATAATTCACAAACTTACAAAAGTGCATTATTTGCAAATGTTTTTGATAAAATTATGGACCCTTCTCTAAATGCATGAGAAGGGTATACATACTATTCTAACTAATGTTTAAAATATAGGAGGTTTCAAACAACCTTCTTCCTAACTAGTTAGCTAACTCTAAAAATAAAAGTGACTTGATGAACAAAGGCTATGATAATGATTTACTGTCTACCAACTTGTCTTTTAAATCACATATATCGGCCATTGGTTTGACTTGAGGAGGTTCCCCAAACTGTGTTCTGACTTGTCTTACGAAAATAACATCTGTGAGAGGTGGCAACATCTGCTGAGTTGAATGGAGTGAGAAGTTAAGGGTCATGATTTTGCTATGTGGCTTGACAAGGTATTACCAATATGCCTCCCCGTCAGTCTTTGCTATCTTTGCGAGTAATTCCCTTTGGATTTCCACTCTTTCCTTCTAGCTTTTATGAAAATCATTAAAATCAGGCAATTCTTTTAGGTTTCCTTCCTTCACCAGGTTGGTGGCATACAAAGTTTGGTTTACCGCCTTTACTATGTTCTTCGACACCCGCGCTACTCTTGCCACTGCTAATTCATCTTGTTTGATCCTCGCATCCCAATCTGTGAATGGAATGTCCTTATGTGTCTCTTTGATCTCAGGTAGATTAGCTTTTCTTCCCTCTTCTTTTTCTTGCCACTCGATGAATTATGAGATTCTTGTGTTTAGATCAGTAAATTCAATTCTTTGGTCAATCGCCTTATCCATTAGTTGGTCATTGGTGATTAGATAAGGAGTGATATGTGAAATATTTTAGCAAAATAGTTTTTGTGTTTTTTAATAGGAGAGAATTTAGCTCTAGCGCCTCTTTGATATATTAGGAACATCCTTATATTTTTCCATGGCTTTCTGCAAGTCTTGGAGTTGCATGTTTTTGGCTGATATGTCTGCTTCATGGATTATCTTCAACAACTCCATGTTCTATTGCAATTGGGCTAGCTACTCAGTGCCTGCCTGTTCACACTTTCCTTCTCTATTTCGAGCTGTTTCTCGAGATGTGAAATATTCTCTTCCTTTTCATTCAACAAAATAGATATCTAGGTAGCTTTACCCATGGTGGCAGTTGCATATGCCCTTGTAAACTATGACAGTCTAGTTAATTTTTCGATTGGATTGGAAGGAATGTCCTTCCAGACTATGTCCATTAGTTCATTCTGAGATGGGATTTCAGATGTCTCTACCCTCCTTCTTTTCCTCTATCTTCTTACTATAGCCTTGTGCAGTGGGATGTAGAACACATCTAGAGGAGGTATTTCAGTCACCTTTAAGACAATTTCCGATGTGGGCAAAGCAGGAATGATTTTAGTTTGCTGAGACGTTGTTGCTTGCTCATCCATCAGTTCAGACTCTGTATTTTTCTGAATATGCAGAGGAGTTTGATACTCCATGGTTTCCTAGGTATATGCTGTCTTGGGAGTGTTTTGTAGTTTTTTATTGAATTGATCCCACTCCTATTCCAAACTACTACTTTTGATCTCAGAACCGATGTCTCTAGGTGGGTTGCTCGTACCCTTCTTTTTGGATGACCTCCTATTGGATTTGGCTATATTCTCGGTGTCTTGGGCCCTCCTTGTATGCAGTGTTTTCCCTGTATCCACGTGAGACTCTATGCGAGAATTAGGTCCCTCACTTTCGATGGTCACACTGGGTGTGGGCTTGTCCTCGATTTTTAACAAATGAAGTGGAATTATTTCAAGCCTCTTGTTTCTAAACTCTTGAGAGCTTTCAAAATCTTCAAGACTCAGATTCGCCCTTGCCCACTCAAACACTTGTTCGAAGGATTCAACTGACTGTAGAAGGTCTTCAGAATTATGAACCTCATGATTATAAGGCTTGAGCTTTACTGTAGTAGTAATGTTATGTGTTATTTTGTCTGGATTGAATTCCTTTTTTGGCAAAGTATGGAGCTTGAGGATTTCTAGGCTTACTGACTCTTTGGTTGCATGGTTAAAATTTTCTAATGAAAAGGAACCACACCGAATAGGAAAAGGTGGCCATAATAAATTCTTGCTTTCTTTTAGGACTTTGGTCAAGCCATTTCCCAAAGTCTTGTGGGCTATTTCTCTTGCTAATAATTTATCAGAGACATACAAAGGGAAGACATGCAGGTCCACTGCACTGCCAAAAACCCCTGATGTATGTAAACCATTCTTCAACAAAATACTTACCCACTTCTAGAAGGTCTATAGTGGCTTCTTTGGAAAACTTAGGGGATTTCTTGTTAAAAATTAATTGATGCAATGGCAAAATAACAGCATGGCATATTTTATAAAAATGAGGTATGTAATGGGATTCCCAAATCTGTTTATGGTTGAGATGGATAGGGTAGGGGTCCTGCAAGGCCCATTTCAACCCATGGTTGGAAATTTAGTGCAGAAACAGATGGCGTTCATGATGTAGGCACTAAAATAGAATGGAGGAAGGTTTTCTGTGGAGGAGGATCCCTTCTGATGATACTCAGTGATGACAATGGCTAGGTTATCAGATAAGATAGTGGCCCAATTCATAATGTGGAAATTGACACAGGAATTAATCAAAGGAATCCATTCTTTGGAAAACTTAGCGTTATTAGATAATCCATATAGCCTACATAACATAGTAGCTGCATAGTTGTAGGGGTTAGCCAATGAGGCTATATGATACATACTTGTTTGATCAAATTTGAAGTTGTTCTCCAGTACCCTCCAACCATAGATCATCTTGAAAGGTTCTTCGTTTTTCTTTATAAAGTTGGTGAGGTATGAGGTGGAATATATGTCATAAGGGTTAGGTATATGGTACATTTGGTTCAGGTCTTCAGCTTTGAGTGACCCGATGAGTTCCATTCTTGAGTTTCTAAATTGCGTGTCTTCAATAGTGAGGTTTTCCACCACCCACCTAACCATATCAGTATATGCGAGTATTTTCACTCTCGCTCCTATTATGTGAAGGAAAGCATAGACAACATCTTTGAATTGGACTCCTGAAGGTTTTATTGGGTCAGCTGTTGCCTTTGTGACAGCAACTTTGGGACGCTCTGTTAGGCCCCTAAACTACTAGTGTAACCCCTTATTGTTATTAGTATAACCCACTTATTATATTGATGTACCCATGTAGTGCCCATATTGTTACTATTGTGCCCCATAGAAGCCCACTATTGCTATTATTATGCCCTTACATTATTATTGTTATGTCGGCTCTGATTATGTTATAACCCCTTAGACTCCTATATATAGAAAGGAGATCTTTTCATTTGTATCATCCAAGAATTGTTCATTTATGTAATGTAAAGGAGGTTGCCCCCTCGAAGAGGCTAAATTATAAGGAGTTGATCTTTCTTTTCTATCTTTTCTTGAGCTGATTTCATAACATTTGGTATCAGAGCTTTGGATTCTAGGGTTTCGCTGCTCCAAACAGGTCATCATGGCATTTTCGCTATAACTTTTTTTCTGTGATGTTTTAGAAGTCGCAAAAAAAACCCATTTGAGACGAATTGGCGGTGAAACCTGGGTCCGAATTTCAGATCTTTTAGCGCGATATTTTCGGAGATATGATCTGCGGAAGTTGGTCTTTTGCAGACTCCTGAATTACACTCAAAATAGGTGACCTGGGGAAAATCGTCATAACTTTCTTTCGGAGCATCGGATTGAAATTGCGTAAGAAGGTCACTACGGGAGATTGTGCATAACTTTTTCTTGGAGAATCCAATTTGGATCAGACTTGTCACATTAGAAAGAGGACACAGAGGGCTACTACAGGTCACAAGTTCAGAACTTAAAGATCCTAAAGTACAGAGTTACAGTCGTTTCAAGGTAGAGCTCCTAAAATCAAGAAAAAGCAAGATGAGGAAGTTTGATGGCAAGGATCCGGTAAATTGGATACTTCAGATGGAGCAATATTTTGATATACATGGTGTACAACTGTTACAAAAGGTATGTATTGCATCTTCATATTTAGAACCAGATCAATTTTTATGGTACAAAGGGCTTTGTTCTCGTAAAAAACTTGTTACGTGGTCAATTTTCACGGAGGAAATGATAGCACATTATGAGGATATAAAGAGAAACACCTTCTTTAGAGCAACACCACAACAATTGGAAAGAGTAAGAGGGCTTTGTGACATAATGGAAAGAAAAATTATGGAAACCAGGAAGCATACCCCTCACAACTATAAAGATGGAAGTGTTGTTTCTCCCAGCCTTCCACAACCTACAAGGGTTACACCACAACAATTGGAAGAAAAAAGAAGAAAAAGGGGCAAGAAGTGAAAGATCACATCGAGAAAGAAGAAATGAATCCAACCATATCTTGTAATCCAATGGATGAAATTACCACTCCTCAAACTATCAAGATAGAAGGACACATCAAGAAGAAAAATGTTCAAGAAGTGAAAGATCACATCGAGCATCAAGAAATGAATCCGACCATATCTTGTAAAGGACTGGAAGAAATTACCACTCCTCAAAAGATAGAAGGACATATCAAGAAGAAAAAGGTTCAAGCAGAGAAAGATCATATCGAGCATCAACAACAATTTCTCCAACTTTTAAAGGATAGCGCCACTTCGGTGCAAAATCAAATGAAACAACAGGTAGATCAACATCGTAGTGTAAAATGTTTTGATGTAAGTGATTGGGTATTTTTACTGCTACATCTCAAGCAATCTATTTATGAGAAGGAAATGTTGGCAATACTACATGCACTTAAAAAATGGCGACCTTACCGAATGGGAAGACGCTTCAAGGATGAGGATGTGGAAGCATTGTTTTGTGCTATTTATATTATCCAACCAAATTGGATAAACGAAGCAACAGATGAATGGAAAAAGAACGAAGAAGTATGGCCACTTATTCAAAAGTTGCAAAAGATCCCAATTCAAGCAATATTGCCAGAAATTGAAGAGGAAGGAAAAATCATATTGGAACCTGGAGCAATCACAGAAACAAGAACCCGACAGCTACGAAATCGATCAATTTCAGAGTATCTCATCAAGTGGAAGAACTTACCCGTTGAATATTCCACATGGGAGGACAGGAATTTTATATAGAAGCATCAAGAACTACTCAAGCGTTGAGGACAACGCTTTTTGAAGGAGAGGGGCATGTTAGGCCCCTATACTACTAGTGTAACCCCTTATTGTTATTAGTATAACCCACTTATTATATTGATGTACCCATGTAGTGCCCATATTGTTACTATTGTGCCCCATAGAAGCCCACTATTGTTATTATTATGCCCTTACATTATTATTGTTATGTCGGCTCTGATTATGTTATAACCCCTTAGACTCCTATATATAGAAAGGAGATCTTTTCATTTGTATCATCCAAGAATTGTTCATTTATGTAATGTAAAGGAGGTTGCCCCCTCGAAGAGGCTGAATTATAAGGCGTTGATCTTTCTTTTCTATCTTTTCTTGAGCTGGTTTCATAACACGCTCATCCTCAAGCCTGTTGTATATGACCTCCCATGCTATTGGTCCCCCATTGGCGCTACAGACCATATCAGAGAATAGGAGACATTTATGATAGCTCGGACTTCGTAATTCTCTACTTTTTTTGTTTTTTCATCACCTTCCGTAATGACATGTCTTTTGAAGCTTGCCTGAAATGGAAGAGATATATCAGCGTAGATGATATAGTGCAATTAAGGCTAAAAGCTCTGAGAAATGACTTTGAATCGTGGGAGGATTTCAAATGAGATATTTAGCGTTAACTAGCCATAACTTAAAACATCATTACTTCTGCTCAGGCTGCTAAACATTAATTACCTTTTCAAACCATTCATTAAAAAAATTAATTCCCATGCTTTGTGCTTTATTCGCGCATCACAAATTTTAAATGATGTAATATAGCATTGCCTGTTTATAATGCGAAATACGATTGTGAATATCACAATATCACATTTCGCAAATCGTTAAAGGATGGAACAATGACATGGCTTATTTGTTTTGATTTTTGCGAAGTGCGTTTGTGAATTCTCAAGGTGTTTTGATTAGAATATCATAGTGGGTGGTTTGATCGCATATCACAATTCGAGATTTACTTAAAGGTGTTTACATGAAGAAAATGTGAAATGCGATTTGTGATAAGAATCCTAAACTTGGGTTGTTTTCTAATAGTTTTCAAGGAAATTTCTTAGAGTTAGGATTTATTTTTCAAAGGCTAAAAATTTAAAAGTGTCCCATTTATATGTCTAATATTAGCTATTACTATATATAAATGGGGGAGGTTGTTACATAGTACAACAGATCCAGAGTTATCTATAAATTTTGAATACAAACTGTCAGTTAGATTAGAACAATGGGCTTAAAAAGAAACAATGCACACACATGAACCTATACTATACTACAAATACAATTGAGGAGAAAAGAAATAGAACAGTAGGCCAAGATACAAGAAAAATAAGAGAGCCAATATCTAAAGAAAGCAAAGAACCAAAGTGAGTAATGCTAGAGGAAATGGAGAAGGACCTTTTCTATTGATGAATTGTTTGCTCAACTAAAAGGTCTAGATAACAGAGATTGAAACAATGATAATTTTTATCAAGAGAAACATATTTCAACTTTGTAGGAATTAGTATAGATGTGCAGTGACAATGAAAAAAACATTTCACAACTCGCACTATGCTAGGACTTTATGCTAGGACACAGAGTGAGGCTTCCCATAGAAAAGGATCTGAAGATGAAATTTTCTATAGAAATAAAAAATTGCATAATTATAATATATCCACTCCTCTACAGTGTTAATTGACATTTCTACAGAATTTGATGACATTAGAAAAGGATTATTCCTTGCACCAAATTGTAGTTTGATGTATGTGTATCTTACTGGAATCCCTTCCACACTTTAATTCTCAGAACAAATTGAGAGCCAAAGTTGTCTCGCACATGAGCTTCATTCATAAGTTAAAGAGGAGATTGAGTTGTGATGCCATAATATCACTTTTTTTATTGAGGGAAAGAATTCAAATATGCTGAGGAACCAAAGATATCTTTAAAGTTTGAATACAAAATATTAGTTGGATTAAATCAATGGGATTAAAAACAAACAATGTGCACACATGAACCTATACTATATTGCAAATACAATCAAGGAGAAAGAGGACTCACCTCACACACCAAAGAGCACAAAATTTACTGAAAAAGGTAGGGAATATGCAGCCCTGAAATCACTAATCGTCATGAAAGAAATTTATTGAAACAAGTAGTGAGAAATGAATAGATGAAATAAAGAAACAAATTTACTGGTTTAAAGGAAAGTTTGATAAACCTAGAAGGCCAGATGACCCTAACTAATAACCAACAAGCCCAGCCATTTAGCACACCCCACTTCATCCCCCCCAAAATGGGCTTCCTCCTCAGACAACTTATTCAGATGTAGGGGCACTCGCCGGTGATAGAGGGGGCTCGCTACAATTATTGTTCCATAATTCCTTGTCCACTGAAAAGTTTGCTATTCACATAGAGGAGAGGCTCTGTGGAATTGTGCTAAATATTATAATTGTTTTACTAATTAACAATTATTTTTTTAATATTTTCATGTAATTTTTTATATGTTTTAATCTCACGAAAGATCATTGTTCAATTGTCTAACAATTGACCTGACGATGAAAAATGGTGCAAAGTGGCACTTGGGGGAGTTCTTTCCAGAGGGAAATGCCTTACGACGTAATTATCCAAAAAAGGAGTATATCCTTCTTTCATTCAATATTATATTTCATCTCCACTGGTAGCGTCAAACTTCCCATTGGGAAACCAAATAATTTTGGCCACCTATTTATAGAATAACAAGTCCAAAATATAAATAGAACGATCCTTAAGAGCTCAATCAATGAATCTATCAAATAATCAAAATATATCATACTACACCCTAGTATAATGCTAGATCATGTATAAAAGTTTCTAGGATCCCGATTCCAAACATTGGAATTCAGAGGAGCACCGAAATCTCTATTAGTATAACTGATGACCCATATGACCAAATTTTCTTTGTCCCCAAACCCATATAAACACTACCAATAAAGTTTCACTTGTGAACCTATATTTTCCTTAACAACATTATCAGGCCTATTTTCTTCTTCTATGATCTCCATGAGGCTCCTAAGATCATCCAAATGTGAGGTTAATGGCCAGATACATTTCAGATTACCCCCTTAATGCGAGAATCCCCAATTAGCTAATATATCTGACGCCATATTCTTGGATCGACGAGTGTGAGAGAGAACAATGTAATTAAAATATTTGAGCAACCTACATATTATATGAGTTAGATTGATAAATCTCTAGATTTTGATGAGTTTTTTGACAGGAGTTCCAAGGATTATTTTTTGAGAAATGTTGATGGATATCCTGGAATCCCTCATCAATATGGATGTTCATGTAACTTGTAGATAGTGCTATTATAAGGCATTTCTCTAATGCATAGATCTCGACATTGTTATTAGTAGTAGTGCCACAATCGGTTGCATAAATTCTATGGACTTGGCTCTTCCAATCTCTTAAGGTTCCTCCCAATCCAACAAGACCTGGGTTCCCTTTGGAATCCCTATCAAAGTTGGTATTTACAAATCCTTTGGAGGACAGAGAGAATATTGATGACAAGGAGACCATGGGAGTTGGTGACTTCCATAAATTAGGGGTTATCATATTTGGTGAAATATCAAGTTTCATTAGAATAGACACTTCACAGGTTGGAACTTTCCAATCCTCTTGATTCCACAATTCTGCAAGGATGGTTTACCTTATGTTGAGCTTAATCATATACCAAATTCTTCCCTCAGATTTTTGTTCGTATTGGAATATACAACTATTCCTTTCTTTCCATATATCCCACAACATGAAACTCATGACCAATATCCATTCCCTGTTTACCACAAGGCATTGGAATATTGCACTTCTCCATGGTTCCATTGTCTCCATGATACTATTTGGAGATCTATCTGAATATCCAAAGAGTTCATGAAATCTACCCTAGATTCCACAAGAAAATTCATAGGAATTTAAGAGTTTTTAATCCAATGTTTCCTCACACTGAACACACATAATACATACAAGGGCTCACAAAATCCTTAGTTTTATAGTTGGTTCCATGTGAGAATTATCCTATGACCTAATATCCATAAAAATAGCATGAATTTAAACCATGATCAAGATGATGATACTTTTTTCCATATAGGGTCCCGCACTTGTGCTTAATGCTCTTCTAAAATTGAATAGTCTTCTTTTATGGTAAACATTCCTCTAGCCTGATATCTCCACTATAGAGTATTAGGCTGATCATCCCAAGGTATTTTACAAGTTTTCAATTCTCGATATAAGGTAATGTATATTTAAATTTAATTTTATTACAATGTCTTCTAATTATAATGTATTTAATGTTGAAAATACTTAAAGTGGGTGCATAAGTATTTCACTTATAATCATTTAATTTTTCTTTTTAGAGCATTAATTAATTTCAACATCAAATTAAAACCAGAATCAATAGTGCACATAATCAAAATACAATAGACACCAAATTTTTAGGTGGGAACCCTTCAGGGAGAAATACCACTGAACACTTTAGTAATTTATGAGTACAACAATGCTTCACCTTCAACTGAAAGGGAAGCCCAAATTCCTTAGTACTCTAGAAAAGAATTCAATTTTTCAACTCTAGCATTTGAATATGGAGAAGTCAAAGGATTTGATTTATGAAGAGTATACAATTGAAGATAAGATGGAAGTTGATTTGAAAGAGAATATGATTACTACACTAATTGAGCTCAAAGGTGCAAGAAAAGAGAACAAGAATCTTTAAGAAGAAGTGAAGCAGCTATCAAAATGTCTACAAAATGCTGACAACAGTTCCAAAGAAGTTGCATATCTCAAATGCCAACTTGAGGAGGCTAAAAAGGAAGAACTATCGATAAGGTGTATATATAACACTCTCAGTCTAGAATTCAAGGTTCTAAAGAAACACAAGGAGCAGATGAATATTAAATATGATTACGATCTTGGTGAAATAAATGGGCTAATAAGAGAAATTGATTTGTAGAAGGAGCAGATGAAAACGCTAGAAAAGGATTGTGAACTTAATGAAGTAAAGAAGGAAGTGGACCATCTCAAAAGCTTTCTACAAGAGGCAAACAATAGATAAAACACCTTGACAAGCTAGCTCAAGGAAAGGAAAAATAAATGGAACAAGTAGGATAAAGAACATGGCAAGAAAATCACCACCTTGAAGAAGCTAAAAATATTGAGGAAGTCTTAAGAAGTTAAATGAAGTAGAAGGAAGATATCTACATGAACCATGAGAAGGAAATCATCACCTTGAGAGTAGAAGTACACAATATAAATCAAATATTGGAGAGTTCATAGGTCTTGGATGACATTCTCAATTACCAAACATATCCACTTGTTAAGACAGGTCTTAGATATGTTGGTGAGTCCTCATGCTTTAAGGATGAAAGCTCCAAAGAAGAAGAGAAGCCACATGAAAAAGAAGAAAATAAGTCTCATGGAAAAAATGAGGAGAATCCCACAGTCAAATTTTTTCACAAGTCTACCAACACTGGAAGCTAGAAGATAAATCCCTCAAGAAGCCAAGATGATGCATTCAAGACACCAAATCATAGAAGAGAATTCAAAACATGAGAGCAACAAAGCCATGGATATTTTCAAGGGTGATACACCTTTAGGAGATCATCACCCTATACACCCATGTATGTAGGCATATTTCATGGTTATTTCTATGCATGTTCTGACTATGGACATAGAGCTGGAGAATGTAGGGAAGATGGAAAGAGTAACGATAAAGGGTTTTATCAAAGACCTAGAGGAAAATTTTTTGAAAGACAAGCCAAAATCCCATATGCATATGACAACAAAAGTTACCACACCTTTTCTCCATTATTCAAACCAGATGTAGAGTGCTACTTATGTCATAATGTTTTCCATTTTTCATGAGATTGTAGAAGCAACCAAAGTAGACCTCGTAGACCCACGAATGAAGGACACTCATCAGGAAAGAAGACAAGACCACCAAGGCATGGAAGAGAAAGAAAGTATCAAAATGAATTCTCACACAATTGGAAGAGATGCATGTTGCAACAAGAGAGAATATTGTCAAGGGGAGTTTGTGTAATGGAAGAGATGATGCAGTGGAAAAACACACTTGTAGTGGGAGCATATGTAATAAAATATATAGTGCAGCAAGAGAGCATGTTGTCAGGGGGAGCCATATCAAATGAAGATATTGTCATTGAAAATGACACGCTAATCACACTTTGTCATTGATGTCAAAAAAGGAGGGAATCTTGGAAAGAAGTGAAGAGAAGAAGAATGAAGTCAAGGGGAGCTTATCCAACATGCCAGATGATGATAAGGTGTGTTGACATCAATGACAAATGGGGTTATTATTGATTTTGTTGTCATTTATGTCAAATGAGGTTCAGGATGCCAAATTGGGTGTAGAATATAGTCATTGATGTTGTCAATATATTGGTATGTATAAATGAGATGATGCATTGATGAAACCCTATCTCTAGGGATTGGATTCCCTAAAAAAAGAGAAAACCTTACATTTGTTAAGGATTTTGAAGATGAAAGTCAATGACTTTGTCTTGGATACCCCAACCATTGGATTCTCCTCATCATGCCAATTCTTTTGATATGTGAAGAGCTTCATAAGCTCTCACAGTTTGAGAGATATGGTTGTTTGAAGATGAAGCACCCAACTTATGGGAAAAAACCCCAAGGAGTGATGATGCGACAATGTTGATTTATCTATGGCACATTGACTTAATGAAGTGGAAAATTTACTATTACTGAAGGACTTTTCATGTGTCATTATTAAATTAAATTGGATCAAAATTTTGGAAGGGAAGTCAAATTTAATGGTTTGAATTGTAAGGGAATTTTGGCTCCAAACACATTTGATATTGAAATTTTCAAATGAACTATTTTCCCTCCTAAAAGTGGAAGTCGGCTGCTCAAATGAGATGCTCATAAAAGCTATATATATTAAGGGTTTTTGCATCTTGAGGTGTATCGAATTGGTTGAGATATTGTTTGTGCATTGATTCACTCTCTATTTGTTTGCAGCAAGGACTTTTTTTTGGGTTCATTGTCTCTACTTGGCATAGGGTTTCATTGGAGCCACTTGAAGGGATAAATTTGGTTGATTCAAGGAAGTGAATTCTCCTCCGAATGATGTGATTAAAACAAAACTCTGAAGTTGTTGAGTCAATGATATAATGTTACTTATGTGTAGCTTTGAATACCTAAAAAGAAATATATAGCTAGATTTATCTACGACCTTGAGATGCTTCAAAATATGATGTAAAGGTTCTATGTGTGGGTGTAATCATATGGGTTTCGATTGAAGCATATTCAAGGATTAGTTGTTCTAAATTTTTTATCAAAGATATTACCTATTCTCTCTACAACATGTGGATGTCCATTTCAACAATAGCTAGTGAAGGAGATTTGGACATCAATCCCTAAATTGACACTAAGATTTGATATGAACTTTGATAACCATACACATTTTGTTATACCAAGTTTTGGGCACTGCAACCCCAATAATATATGTCCATAAACCAAGGGCTTCTGAGTCCCTAAAAGGGTTGTTTCATGCCCTAAAGGAACAAGGTTAGCTTATTACATCATCTCCTAGAAGTTCTCCACAGAAAACTGCTCAGAACTGGTCAAAATTGGACCATACAGGTTGCTCAGTGCTAAGGGTGTGATGCATCTCACCTGCCTAATGTAAAAGGTGTGATGCATATTAGAAAGCCCTTATGTAGGGTGCGATGGGAAAGAATGGACAAATGGCAGAGATAGTTTGCGAGGTGGATGATCATGGAATCTTCCAGAAACTTCTCCTGTGACACCTGCCTCTCTGAATTCGCCCAGGGATGAGTAAGAGATCATCAATCTCCAAGTGGAATCAAGAACTATCAGAGAGAAGACACTAATCAAAATCCCAGAAGCTGACTCACCTCCCTACAATCATCTATATATGGATCCCTCATGCCAGAGATCCAGAGGCTGGAATTTTGTATCTTGTAAGGAAGTGTTGTTGGTTTCCTGGTGGAATATCATAGTGTTGGGTGAGCTAAGCTTTTCATGAGGTGAAGAAGGGCTTTGATGCTCGGAGGATGACGTTGGGTCAAATCAATGGGTTGTAATCCTCTCTTCTAATCTTTATATCAATAAAGCTATTCAAGTTTTCCTCCACATTCTTGTATGTATGATAGTATATTCATTTGTGTGGTCAATATATATCTTGTCCTATATTGATTACGATTGTAGATCTCTACACTTTGAAGGTATTATGTTGCTTTGACTTTATAGGTACTCTTTGAAGCGGAGTGGTCAAGGGAGAAGTGGTAAAGACCTGTCGGTGAGGAGAAGGAATAATTAAAGAACCGAGCGAAAGATCGAGGTTGGTATTCTTTGATCCTCTCCTATCTACCTCTCATAAAGGAAAATGAAAGTAACTTTAATCTGTTTGTTTCTAAGATAGCTACCCATCTTAGTGGGACTAGCAGCTCTGCATAGACACAAGATTTCCCGATAACAAAATGGTGACTCCACTGGGGAGCGAATCACTTGTTTGCTTGCTTATACTTGTTTGCTTTATAAACTTACAGACGGAGCCTGAAGTTAAGCCAACTAGCCTTCGAACTGCATTTTCTATGCAAGTGTAAAGTAGATCAATGCTGCTTCAGTCTATCTCTGGGTTTTGTTTATAAACTGAACAATCGATTTGCAAACATCCTAATTGCCCTAGTGGTGGCTCTAGTAACCTCATTAGATCAGCCCCTGTGATTTCTATTTACTGACTATCATTAGCTCAGCCTAAATACCTGAACTAAGCTACAAACTGTGACCAAGAACCAAGTTGAAGTCTCATCCCTGGACCATCACACTTTCTCCTCTTAGGAATCTAGATGCATCACACCTCTGTGTGCAGTAGGTGCGCTGCATCGCACTTTCCCTGTGTTGTAGGTGCGCTGATCAGATAAGACCTCTTTTGCTTCCATATTTTGGTTTCTTTTTGCACTCTCTTCAATTTTATTCAGGAGTTTTGCTGTCTGTGATCAGTATACCATTGTGGAAGCTCCCTTCTTTTGCATGCTTCCACCTCCATAGTACAAAGAATTGTGAATGTTTTTATGTATTGTGTGCCATTTACAGTTCTCTTTTACAAAAAGTAGCATAATGAAATTGTCGTCTTTTGATTTGGAAGTGTCACAAGTGTCATTTTCAGTCAAAGAAAAGAACCCTATCTTTATTGATGGTCGATTATATAGTTACTCTTGTATTTGATTTGAATTAGTAGTTTTTCAAGTGTCAAAAGTAGTTTTCAATTCAAAGTCACAAAGTGTCATCATTATCTTCCTTTCGTTTTTGAAGAGAAATTTGTTAGTACTATCGCTTTGAAAAGATAATTCAGATTTGTACTCAACATTCTTTATGTCATTCACACATTAAGAAAGCGGAAAAAAGATACATGCATGTGCATTTGCATTTAGACTGCTTGTTGGTTTGATTTAGGACAGTGCATCTAGTGCGTGCTCTTTGCTCTATGTTGAAAGAATATCATCTCTCTTTCTTTAGTAGCTAGGATTTACATTTCAAAAAGAAGATTAAACGATTGTTTATCATCTTAGATTGTATTTTAGGAATTGTATATCTACATCACGCAGTGAACCTAAAAGGAAAATTTCTTAAGAAAGATCAACTGTAAAATAAATTCAATGAACATAAAAACGCTTTGGAACCTAACGCACAACATCTAGAAGTCTAGGCTAGAGATGTATTATGGCATCGTAAAGCCTGGTAACTATCGCTTTCATTGTAGGTTGGGTGATTCCTCCTCTTTGAGACGACAAGTGCCAGTACGGACTTGTGCTCCCATGTATCGTCGAGTATATATTGGGAGATGACAATAGGCTATATCTTTTATCCATAGGAAGCCGTGTCTACCGCCCTATCGATCGCAATGCACTGAACATAGCATTCGGGAAGATTGACTATTGTACCATAAAAGGTATTTTACAGTTTTGTGATTGGTTTGGTAATCCCTCTGTCTAGATTTCCAAAGTAGTCTCTTTCATTCCTTTTCAGACTCCTTAAAGGAAAAGGTCCATCTGAGCACTTGTCACTTCAGGCTCATTAAAAATCGAAGGTGACTAGAGTCATCTTTTGTTTTTTCTCGACTCTTAAAAATTGAAAAAGCAAGTTGTGTCAAAGCGTCTAAAATTTATTTTAATCAGAATAACGTCACTATTCCCTCGTTGGTCTTAGGTTGAGAAAATGGAGTCCACCAACCAAGGATTTCCCCTTGGAGGAAATCCTGGTCCTTTCTCCTCTTGGGGAGATGTTGGTGCACCTAATATGGCCATATTGTCACTTCCAGGGTTGACGATTGGCTTGCCAATATGGCTCTTCTCGACCTCCGCCATTCAGAATACCATGATTCCTGAACAATCAAGTTAGTAACTAGATGATACTAGAGTTACCCCCCAACCTTCTACCTCGTCCATTTCTCCCTCTCCTCCTCCCTCTTTGCTTGATGAAGCTGGTAAAGCAAAAAATCAAGTAACTAAGAAAGAGAAGAAGGGAAAGGAGAAAAAGGAAAAGAAGAAGAAGGAGCCAAAGGAAAAAAGGGGTAACCATGCATCATCTAGCGAAACTCCACACACGACACCATCCTGACCTAAATCTCCATGTGTCATTTGCAAAGGGTACCACTATCATCGAGATTGTCCTTGTATCCCCCGGATCTTAAGGGACTGGTCTCCTCGTTTGCACAATCCGGTGTCATCAACCTCTGATGATCACATTGAAAGCACATTGTCAACTAGTGAAAGCGAAGTATCTGGATAGAAAAGAAAATGTAAATTTCCTTGCAAACTTTGTGAGGGCGATCACGTCGTCCATCGTTGTCCCTTCCTAGACAAAGCTAAAAGAGTCTTGGATAACTGTCTTGCTTCACCGCTACAACTTCCTCCTAGATACAAGAAACTCTTGCCGAATCCATCACTAGTTAAAAATCCAACTGACATGCCATTGTGGTCAGTCGAAGCATCTATCATTGAAGATAAACCCTCTGAATCCACACCAGATGAAAGTCAAAAGGTCGAGGCGGCAGTTGACCCGGTCTTGCCTTCGAAAGGTCCATCTTTAGATGATACAGTCACCGAAGAGAATGAGAACGACACCATTAAAATTATTTTTTTAAACATAGACTTCGATGTAAATGGGGGAAATATTCTCATTCCTTTACCGCAGGAAGGGAGTTCGTCAGATTCATATCCGGCCGTTTATTCGGTCCCACCTCCGAGCAACCTAGTCATTTCCTTCGATTGGAATCTACTAGGTAGACCCCGTTTACCAGCTAATGTACCATTCCGAATCATTGTACAAGCTTACAGAATGGTCATGGTTGGTACCATCATAGATGAAGGGGCTTCTGTGAGTATCCTTTCCTCAACTGCTTGGAAAGCGCTTGGTTCGCCATCACTTATGCCTGAGATGAGAAATCTGACAGGCTTTAACAAAGGAACCAGTCGACCGTTAGGGATCCTTCCAAATGTGCCTATTACTTTGAGAATGAAAACCGTTTATATGAACATAATGGTAGTCCAAGGACCTCTAGACTATAATCTACTCCTTGGGTGTGACTATATTTATTGCATGGGAGTCATTGTCTCCTCACTCTTTTGAGTAATGTGTTTTCTACATGAAGGCAGAGTGGTCCAGCTTGTAGACCAGCTTTCGTTCCCTAACTCACACATAGCTAATAGTCAAATACCATCCATAAATGGTCTTTTCATGCAAGGAATGTCTCATCAATCTCTAGTCTGACCACCTGAAGAATGCGAGTAATTCGGGGGTCATGACTGAAACCTAAGGGGCATGCACCCTGGCCTGCTTCGGCAGGGAAACTCTAAGTATAGAGTAGGTATATGTGAAGGATATATGACTGGTTTGACACCCATCCGTATAGGGAAATGGGATTTGTTTGCAAATTGAAGGGTAACCTGGAAAAGGTAGGCCTTTCCCGATAGAACAAATGTTTTGTCTGCAAATTGAAGGGTAACCTCAAAATTCTACTTCGCTATACCTGGGGGCATGCAAACCTTTTTGTATGCAAGTGAAAAGCGACCAACGTAACGCTAACTCTATAGTTCCGCTGACTTCAACTGCTTAAGTTGGGTGAGTGGTCAAATCGACCGTTCACCTTCGCAGGGGCCAAATGGCACCGGCCAAGTAAAGGAAAAATTTTCCTACCTGACCTTAGTAGTTAACTAACCCCTAGGACAGGAGTTGGTCATTCCTAGCTTGCATAACAAAAGAATATGGAGCAAAGCTTCGAAAGGTGCAAGCTCCATAAAAATGGAATCTATCGATGATATGTCCTTATTATACAACTGGTACGAGTAGTTTTTATGTGAAGTTCAAGCTCATTAAAAATTAAACCTGAGCAATGAGCAAATGTTTCCACCAGAGTTTAAGCTCATTAAAAAATGAACCAATTTCTGGTAAATAACCATTTTGAATGCATTATCATCAGCTCTTGAGCCTTGGTCATGTTCTCATCATCATCTCCACTCTGTTTTATCGATCATTCGCCTCCATTTGGTTGTTTACCCCTTTTGAGGAAGAGTTGCGAAGAGTGATTTTTCTAGCCATCCTTGTGACACTGGCATGATTGGAAAATTCCAAACCTTTCCTGGAATCAGCTGCTACTTGAAATTATCACTCGTTCCTCAAAAAACGAGTCTCCTTTAAGCTCTTTTCGTTTGACTCGTAAAATATGAAAAGATTGCTGAGCAGTTGGCCTCTCCAGCTCGTTAAAGCTACCAGGAGTGTTATCCCTCCTTTAGATTTTAATATTTTTGGACCCGAGGGATTATTACACAAAAAGATCAAGCGCTTGTCTTGTTCGGCTCATTAAAACTATCGAAAATTCATCCCTTTCGTATTATTTTATACTTTTTCGGACTTAAGGGATTACATCACAAAAAAGGATCACTGGAGTTTCGTTTCCATACCTTTTCAGACTCTCTAAAATTGAAAAGGAACGAGTTGTCTTTGTCATTAAACTTGTTAAAACCAATAGTGACAAACTTGTCCATGCAGACAAGAACAAGTTTCACTGTCGCTAGGCTTGTTAAAACATAGCGACGGGTTTGCTCGAAGGTAAAATTATAGAACAAGCATATGTTATCCTCCTCAAGCTTGATAAAAATAAAGAGGTACTGGTCAGCAATGACTGGGGAAAAATTGGGAAGAAAACTTGAAGAAAATTTATTGGTAGCGAGTCGCTCTTGAACATGACACTTTCACTCCATCACCATGATTGAGTCAGGTTGGGTTATTCCATTCACTCGTCATATTACCATTGGTCCACCGTGCCATCCATCTTTGGGGTTAATGCTACCAATCCATTTCAATGTCACCGATATGTTCAAGAGAAGTCAATCAGAGAATTCACCAACCCATCTTGTGTCTCATCTGCTGCAATACCTTTACGCTTCATTCTTTCATGACTGCCACCCTAAACCCTATATCATCATATCGTTTTCACCTCCAAAAGTCATTTTCTCCGTTGCGTGTCATAGATGTGGGATTGATTAAGGATACAATGGGTCACTTCTTGTCAACATCAACTCATTATCCAAGAAGTCGACCTAAGAACAACCCTTTCAGTACTTTGAAGCTTGCATGCCTCAATGGCAAGTTTCTCACTTTCGGCGACAGGTTTACATCAATGGCCTTCAATCGAGAGATTTTGTGTCGTGTTCGATGCCAAGTCCCGTTTTCACACCACGCGAATTATACTATCGTACCTTGAGGTTCATCATCATTATCGGTGATTGGCTGGTAATCAAGCGATGTCTTTCCATGTTCGACTTCAGAACATTTTTCACATGGATTGACTTGTACTTTGGGCGAAGATCGGATGAGTTTGAAGACCCCGAATCTAATTTCATCCATCCAGGCTGTGATATATTCAGGAAAATAAATACATCAAATGTACATCATTGCTCCATAGATGATCATCCGAATCAAAGGATGATGGCTCTATCAGAATCATCAGTCTGCCATATAGACGGTTGTCTTTCCTATGTACATGAAAAAGAATTTATAAAGCTGAGCATTCGAATGCCTGCCTTAGCTAGATCATGAAAATATTATCAAAATAATGTATTGTATTGTATCTTATTACAGGTCGCCTTCGAGTTCGAAAAACCTTGGATCCTCATGATAAAGAATTTCACTCGACATCAAAAGATTAACGACCTCATGCTTTAGGGGGCAATTGTTATAGACATTTTTGGGCGCTACAAACCCAATCATATATGTCCATAAACCAAGGACTTTTGAGTCCCTAAAAGTGTTGTTTCATGCCCTAAAGGAACAAGGTCAGCTAATTACATCATCTCCCAGAAGTTCTCCACAAAAAACTACTCAGAACTAGTCAAAATTGGACCATATAGGTTGCTCAGTGCTAAGGGTGTGATGCATCTCACCTGCCCAGTGTAAAAGGTGTGATGCATACTGGAAAGCCCTTCTGTAGGGTGCGATGGGTGAGAATGGACAAATGGCAGAGACAGTTTGCAAGGTGGATGATCATGGAATCTTCCAGAAACTTCTCCTGTGACACTAGCCTCTCTAAATTCGCCCAGGGATGAGTAAGAGATCATCAATCTCCAAGTGGAATCAAGAACTATCAGAGAGAAGACACTATTCAAAATCCCAGAAGCTGACTCATCTCCCTACAATCATCTATATATGGATCCCTCATCGCAGAGATCCAGAGGCTGGAATTTGGTATCTTGTAAGGAAGTGTTGTTGGTTTCCTGGTGGAATACCATAGTGTTGGGTGATCTAAGCTTTTCATGAGGTGAAGAAGGGCTTTCATGCTGGGAGGATGATGCTGGGTCAGATCAATGGGTTGTAATCCTCTCTTCTAATCTTTATATCAATAAAGTTATTCAAGTTTTCCTCCACATTCTTGTATGTCTGATAGTATATGCATTTGTGTGGTCAATATATATCTGGCCCTATATCGCTTACGATTGTAGATCTCTGCACTTTGAAAGTATTATGCTGCTTTGAATTTACAGGTACTCTTTGAAGTGGAGTGGTCAAGGGAGAAGCGGCAAAGACCTGTCGGTGAGGAGAAGGAACAAGCAAAGAACCGAGCGAAAGATCGAGGTTGGTATTCTTTGATCCTCTCCTATATACCTCTCATAAAGGAAAACGAAAGTAACTTTAATCTGTTTGTTTCTAAGATAGCTACCCATCTTAGTGGGACTAGAAACTCTGCATAGAGACTAGACTTCCCGATAACACATTATTCTAAACATATACTTTGAAGTAAATTTCAAGACCAAGACAGAACTCACCAAGAACACATCACCTTTGATTTGAAGCATATTGACCTGTGCGGATTTAAAAAAAATGTTCTTATAGCCTTATTGTGTAGACAAACCATCCTCTATTGTAGACTCCTAAAGAAGATAATGTGAACTTGTTTTTATCTTTTATTACCTTTGGGCTGAAATAAATAATGTGTCTTTACCACTAAAAAATTCGACCTATGGGCTCGAAATACTGACGCAATACTTGACGAATTCGATGGTTATTCCAGTGAAGACTTTGTGGGCTATAATACTTGGTCAATTTGAAGGTTTATTGATAATATTTGTGTCCTACACTTGATTTGTCTCTAACCATCACATCATGCATCCAATGCCTAAAGATTCACAGATCTTGTAATAAACCCTTTCACTATAAAGCACACTCAAGTAACAAAAGGCTCCCTCGATCCTATATCAATCTCATAATTTCCAATGGTCCTTAGTCCTTGTTTGCTTGTGTTTGATTGGATTTTCTTGTAATAATGAGGGTTTAATAAAGGGTATAGAGAATACGAACATTGAAGGATTGTACAAGCTCCTTTGCATGCCAAGATGAGTCCTAAAAAATTCAGTTCTTGTTTGAAGAAGACTTACAGTAACACTACAAGTTTTTGACACAAATTTTGGCAATGTCACATTGTCTATGATCCACAACACAACCTATACAATTGTCCCACGTTCAGATAAACCTCATAATTTGGTTCAACAATTGTTTTTATTATCTAAGGGTTTCAATGGAAGACTGCTAACTAGTGAGAATTTCTTGTTTGACCTAAGCTCATTTGCAGCGTGTAGAAATTTCGACAAATCTAGCTGTCATACCATGTAGAAATTCCTCGTAGATTCAAACTGCTAATTGTAATATGCTAAAACAAAATACTTGAATCTACTCTACTCATAAGCGGAAACAATTAAATGATCATGAAATCATGAAGCATACAAGAGAAAGAATTCAATCAACGCATTACACACTGATTTCTTGGGGAAATCCACAATTAAAAACTCCTACTATCTATATATTTCGTTAGTCAGAAAATTTGAGAAGATTACAATGCTTTTCTCAAGCCTGAGCAACCTTTGCACTATCTCTATCTGTCTCACTGCTTCCTAGGCAAACCTTGGATGAATAAAATATGCTCTTCTCAACCTTAAGCTCAACCTGCATAAGTATTTTCTATCCTCTACTTGACTGACTTCCTTTGGCCAATACTTAGCCATATTTCCAAGCCTCAAAGATCCTATTTTCTTGCACTATTTAATGATGAATTATGCCTCTATTTAATAATAATTTTCGTCCATTAGATTGCGTAGTTACTTTACGATCTTCCTCTGACTGTATGTACTATATGTACAATTCAGATGATGATACAAATGACAATACATTTCCCTTGAACTCCAATCTCAACTGGGTCTTTCTCTGGTCTGACATGCATGATTTATTTATGAGTGAATCATTAGTTTACTAGTTGATCACTTTAGGCAGCACCACACTACATTTCAGGCAACACCATACCACACTTCAGGCAACACGACATTGTACTTTAGGAAACACCATATTGCAGTTCAAGAAGCACCACACTGCGCTTTAGGAAGCACCACATTACACTTCAGGAAGCACCACACTGCATTTCAGGCAACACCACACTACTAGACCTCCCACTAGTTCCTCCAATATTCAGAAGTAGTTTAAATGACTTTAAATAAGTTAAATTGAATTAATTAATTACAACTCAAAATAAAAGCAACCAAAGCTCCTAATTGTAGGATACACTCTAAATGAATCTAGTTATACCCTCAACTCAAATTAATTGAGCAAAATAAGTCAAATTAACTTAGTTAACTAATACAAGTTGTCATGAGATGTGGAATTACAATTTTATTCCCAATTTAATTCAAGGACAAAATTAAATTAGGATTTTATTGTTGCTATTTTTAACATTTCTTGTTGCTATTTTCAACACGACGTTGTTTCAGAAACTTGATCTCTAAGCTTGATATGTTATGAACCCTTTTTTTCCATATGTTTTCATTGACACTTACTAATCTGGAATGAATTTGACAAGCATACCGATATTACCTGTAATTTATATTGGATTGATGTGGCTCTACTTCCATTGTTGTATTGTACGCTGAAGTTGCAGGTTGATGATAGAGAAATCATATCTATAGGGCAAGAAAAGTTTGGTAATCTCATAATACGTTTGTTAAAATAATGTATAATGATGTATTGCTAAAAATACTTGATGGTTGTAGATGATATATGCTATAAGATAGAGTAATATTGTTAATGTTGTTGTGCCTTTGAGAATCATACCAGTATGGTATTGTTAGTGAAATAAAAAAATTATATGTTGTCACTAAGGATGAGATAGGATGTTTGTATGATATTTTTGAATGTTGATGAGTAGAGACTATAGTATTAACTATGCATATTGAGACAGGTTTGTGGCAAAAGTAGTTATGCTAGGAGGACATTGCATAAGAGGAGAATATTGTTGATAGTGGGAGAGAACACTTTGAGCTAAGTACATTGTTCTCCTAGGGACTCATTTATGAAAAATTCTTAAGAAGGAGCTCTAACATATAAGGGTTGATTATTTACAAAGATGATTGCGACTTGAGTTGCAGTAGGTAGGTTTAGTGATGTTTGACAAAATTCTCTTAACCGTAATCATCCTCATATATGAGATGTATCAATAACATTTGTGCATGGAAATGACTCTATGATAATGATAATATCAACTTGAAAATGATGTTGTGATAGTCCCTTCTTGACAATGATGATTGTGACAATTTCTCATTGACAATGATGTTGTGACTGTATCTCGTTGACAGTGATGTTGTGATAGTCCCTTCTTAACAGTGATGGTTGTGACAACATCTCTTTGACAATGATGTTATGACAACCCTTTCTTGAAAATGGCGATGACAGTGACGTCGTGACAATCTCTCTTTGACAATGATGTTGTGACAAATTTCCATATGATTTCATTGCCCAAGTTTGGAAAATGAGAGTGTGAGGATGTTTTTAGGTGAAACATGTGAGAAAATATAGATGGTAGGCCTATGGTAGCAACAATAGTAAGGTGAGAGTGGACAATGGTAGTAGCAGTAGTGGCAATGAGAGTGGAAAGTAGTAGCAACAAAAATATCAAGAGTGGCAGTGAACAATGGTAATAATAAGGTACATCAACAAAGGCAAGCCCAAACTTATTTAGGGAGCATTAGCTTACTTCTAACCATCGCTGGTAAAACCCTTGGGGAATCTTGTACTTCCTTCCAGTTCTTTAGTAAATTTGTATGTACACCATACATAACAAAGCTTGTTGAGTGAAATATCTTGTGTACTATTTCACGTATACTCTGAATATATAAAAGAAACTAACCAATTGTGTGAAATTAAAGGAAATATTGATTCACCCTCCTCTCAATATTTTCAACAATTAATATATATTATAATGTATTATTTACTTTTTCTTCAACATAAAAAATAAAAGGTCACTTTTCAATATATTTTGAATTATTTTTTTATATTTTTATAATTTATTCAATATATATATTAAGAGTAGAATAATTAGGTGACAATTTCACCCTGAAAAATATAGATTTTTCTTGCACATTTTTGGAAACATCCAATTATAACTTTTAGATATCTAGGTTACAATTGTCAAGCTATAGAATTTTAGATGCCCTGTAGTTTTCGAGAGCATTGAATCTATTTTTACATTCAAAATCCATATTGGAACACTTCTAAATCAAGATTTCACAAAAAAAAAAAAAAAACATCTCGTTCTCATGAAAAAAGTATCATCCAAGAAAAATGATTGCCTTATTAAATAACACCTATATTCTATTATTTCTATTTTCTTTTTATTATATATATATATATATATATATCTTTTAAAAATCAAAACATCACACTTACACATCACCATCTGCATACCACAAAAATAAAAAAATAAAACATCGACGAGTAAAAAATATAACTTATCCATCCCAATCCTAAATATCAAGCCACAAAAATAACATGAAATTAATGGTTAAAATGAGCAAGTAAAAAATATAACTCATCCACTCCAGTCGTATATATCAAACCAAAAAGATAACATGAAATTAACTACTTATTAGTCCCTGTCTTTGGCATAGCAGGGACTATAGCGTTAGATAAGTATTAATTTAGCATTAAATAGCGTTATCAACTCACCTATTTCATCTTTAAACCAATATTTTAGGAAAAATATTCTGCCAAACAAACTTTTATGCAAAGTTTTCGTTTAGACCTCTTATTTCCGGCTTGAATGTATAATTTTCCCAAAACTTAGGATAAAGGCAGGGACTATAGCATTCGATAAGTACTGATTTAGCATTAAATAGTGTTATCAACTCACCTATTTCAAATTTAAACCAATGTTTAACGAAAAATATTCCGCCAAACAAACTTTTATGCAAAGTTTCCATTTAGACCTCTTATTGACGGCTTGAGTGTATAATTTTCCTAACCAATTTGAAATTTTATTTCAATGCTAATTTAATGTGAATTTAGATTTAATATTACTTCAAAAATGTTTCAATGTTTGATCACATCTTATAACGTACCGGCTCGCTCACATCTTATATACGTAGTGTTAGCTCATTCATTTGGCATTTTAGCTAGACAACCCCATATCCCTACCATCTGTCTACCTTTTAGTTATCATCTAAATGGATTTTAGTGTCTTCAAAACTTTGGGCATTGAGAATAAATTTGGTATTTCAAAGGAGCAGTTGGTGATGTTATCAAAGGTTTTCCTGCTTTTGAGTTAAGAGTGGTAAAGAAGCCTACTCCAAGCCATCTCCAGCCTAGTTCATAGAAAGTATGGTGCCAGAGACTCCAGCCTAGATCGCAGAAAGTATGGTGTCAGATTTTCCTGCTTTCGAGTTAAGAGCGGTAAAAAATCCTACTCCAGGGTCAGCTCCAGCCTACTTCACAGAAAGCATGGTGCTGAAGGCTCCAGCCTAGATCACAGAAAGTATGGTACCAGATTTTCCTGCTTTCGAGTTAAGAGTGGTAAAAAACCCCACCCCGAGCCATCTCCAGCCTAGTTTGCAGAGAATATGGTGCCAAAGACTCCACCCTAGATCACAGAAAGTATGGTGTTAGAGGTAATTGGTGGATGAGTTTATTTAGAAGCACAAGGACACAAAGATCTCTGAAAATAATCTCAACTATTAGTTTTCCAAAGATTGAATCTCGCGTTAGAATGTAGTTCTGATTCTTCTGACACTTGATTAGTGCTTTCATGTAGCTTTCCTTTGAAATTAGTCCTTCATATTACTCTACTACAAATTGATGAACATGGTGTAGGTTATCAGAATTGTTGCTTCAGTTCATATGCCATTTTTCATTCTCTTTGATAGACTAGTCATTAGGTCTTTCTTACATCCAAACACATGCCTTTTTAGCATCAATGGGAATGGATTTGGGTTATGGAATCAATAGGAAATTGGAATGGATCAGGATAAGTGTAGCCTATATTTTGGATTACCAATTACAATGTTTTCTTTTCCATGTAGCAGTTGATAGCATTGTCGTCAGGAACTATTGAAAAAACTTCAAAAAATGCTAAAAACGTGTACATATCAATGGACTGATGAGATGAAGCATAAAAAAATGTTAAATTTATGATTTTTCATGTTAAATTTATGATTTTTCTTTTAAACTGGAAAAAATCAACCCTGGTCTAGGAGATATTCACTAACTCATCACAAATTTTCAACCAACTAATTCATGATACTCTTTTGGTTTTATACTCCAGTTCATGATACATGTATCGTTTTATAGTGAAGGGGGTGGAGGAGCTACTTCTTATAGCATCTCCAAATATTATAGAGTCCACAGATTATTATGGAAACACAACACTACATGTGGCATCTTACATTGGTCACTTCATCATTGTCAAGAAGTTTTTATTATATTTTCCACCACTTATACATGATAGAAAGAGTCTTTTACATGTCGTTGTAGCTAGATTTATAACTTCTGGATTTGTATTGTATATTCTTACTTGATAAGAAAATAGATCTTATGAGACATTTAGTCTCAGATGTAACAAAGAATAATTATAATACATGAAAAGCTTTTGGAATTACTCTCGTCACCAGGTTAGATATCAATATATATGACAAATGAAATGTCTATTATTAATGTACTGGAACCAAATCCTACTATCTGCTATAACATTAGAGCATCAAAGAAATTGCTTAAAAAATTGACATTAGTAGGTGGAAAATTATCTTCTATAACATCAAAAACTATCTGCTATAACATCAACTTTCATATTTTTTCTTTTTCTTTTATAAGGTTTTTTCTCCGTATTGACTCTAAGTTCACTAAGTTTTGTAGGGATCACAACTTTGTTTCCTTATATTTTATTATTTCTTGTAATCCTATAATAACCTCATTCTTTTGATTACAAGCTTTTACCGAGGATGTTGTTTGCTAATCTCTTTCTGCTTCTAACATTTTGACTTCATTCTCAAATTTAGAAACTTTAATCTAAAATTATTCTCAGCCTACTTTTTGCTATCTAGGCTGAAGATTAGCGGTAAAGAAGTCAAATGTGGCAGGTTTTTAGTCGGGCCTAAACCCTGACCTCTAGTACAACCAAGTGGAAACCTGACCGACCCACATAGTGTGGTCACAGCCTGCAGATAGTGGAAACCCACAACACTCTTTACCATTTGCACACCATTATGGCTACGGTTAATAAAACAAAGAGAGTCGGTTGAACCTCAGAAAGATTTGATTCGAGATGTGATGCCAAAGCTACCATCACATCGGAGGGGAAGGAGGTCCGTATGCATTTATGTATGTGATAATTCTCCAGTAAAGGACTTTATATTAGATTGTATTTTTTTCCATGAGGTTCAGGCTCGTAATTTCGTGTAGGAGGTTCAGACTCATAATTTCATGTAGGACCATACTCATAATTTCAGGCAACATTCAGACAACTCCCTATACACCTTATTTTTGTTTTAGCTCTTATGATATTCTTTTGTCTTATTTTTGTTTTAGTTGCTTGGGATACAGTTTTAGCAAACTTGTTTGGCAAATGTTGTTTGCTTGACTCAGCATTGCCAGGTTCTTGTCTTTCCATTGACAATTGTTGTCCATTGCCGACATTTTCTGAATTCATGCAAAAATATGAAATATGAAATTGACAAACAAGTCATGGAGTTTATAGTTTATAGACAGTTATCAAATTTATAGACACTTCTCAAATCGACAAAATGCGTTGGTAAGTGATGTCTCACAATCCACATCTTAATAATGAATATTTAAAAGAGCATATAATCATGTAGGTACATATCCTAAAAAGGAAATCATTTACATTAAACGATCAATACTAGTTATAGGTGCAGATCATTATTAAAAAAAAACAAAAACCATCCATAAAAGAGTTAAAGGTGCACGTCATCATTAAAAGAAAGCAAAGAAGCATCAATTAAAAATGCAAATTGAGTTTATTTTTTCATAATTTGGTTTCAAAATGACATCCATTTATAGCTATGAGACATAAAGTCAAAAGTTGTCTAAAATGTTATATGCGTGATGATAATTTATCAAATTATAGATTGAATTTATTTTTTAATAAGAGTGATAGTTGTATATGATCTAGGGGATCAATTTAGTGCTCAAATTTCAAAGTGTGTGATGGAGCTCGAAACTTGAACGTCTAGATAGATATTGACGATTTCAATCCAACGCAACTCGTTTCACTCAAAACTGATATCATATGCTTTCGATATCGTGTTCTGATCGATTTTTGAAACATGCAAGAATTTGTAGAATTGACGGGGTGACTAGACATTTTGGGCCAGTGGCAGGATGCCACTTTTCCACCCCTAATTGGTCCAAAAATTTGACTTTTATTGGGCAATGGTTTTCGCCATTTGCCTCAAATTGATTGGCTCAAAATTTATTTTAACATTGTGGATTTGAATCTTTTTTAATTTATTGGGCTATTGATTGTATTTGGGTGGACCAATGTGGGATAGCCATGTGGGCCAATTGGAGGCTACCATGTGGCCTCTAAAGATAGGTCAAATTTTTTTTTTGGGGTCAGATCAAAGACCCACGAGAATCGAACCTGTGACCATCTAACAAACAACACAAGCCTTGACCATCGCACCAAAATTTGTTACGTAATATGTATAGTATTTCGGTTTGATTTAAGGAATGTCACATTCATTGTTTGGATTTGGGGTTGGGGCTAAGCCCTAGCTTTGGTCCCCATGCCCTTCGAACCAAGGGGTGGGACCAAGGGCTAGGGCTTAGCCCCAACCCCAAGGTCATCGCACACCACACCATAATTCTGCACCAGACCATAAACTCAGAATTATGGCCGAGTTAGAGCGGGCGGTAGAAGTTTAGCATAAACCCACAGTTATATGCAACCTCCATTGAAGGAATTGGATAGGGGCTAGCCATTGGGGGCCAACCTTGGGTCACAGGACCCATCACAAAGAACCATGGGCAAAGAATGGTAAACGAGCCAACCCTTGGGGGTCAACCTAGGGTCATATGCAATCCTCATACAACTGGGAGTGTGGTGAGAGAGAGGGCCAACCCTTAGCACTCGGAGCAAGGGCCAGACCTAGGGCCTATGGCTCATCACATGACCTCACCACCATCAAAAGGAGCATGTCAGATTTATAGCCCTTAGTTTAGAATTTAAGCACCATACTAGGTTTTAAGGGCATGACATGACCAAGCGCCAAGTGTTGGGCACTCGACTAGTGAGGGTGGGGGGTTAGCCCCAGCCCCTAGGAACGTGCCCCCCACATGACCCTAATTTTCCAAAACTAGTCATTAGAGGACAATTCAACTGTCCTATAATTTCACCCATTGGGTGAGATTTTAGGCCATATTTGCATGTCGGTTCCAGGTTTGGGGCGCTCAAGCCAGATTTGGGTTGAATTGTCAGATGATTAGTTATGGAATTGGGAGAAAATGTGTAACATGCATAACTTTCTCAATTTTTGGCTAAATGAGGTGCAAAAAGAACTCGGATGGAGGTTTTTGACAATTCTGGATCCATTGGATACATTTGTTTTGCATTTTGAGCACCGAAAATTCATGTAAACACATTTTTTTTAGCATAATGAAACAAGCCCTACATTGGAAGTTGGACCAAGAGATGTAGCCTAAGAGAGGGTTGAACTCCTTTATCATGTTTTGTTGTTATGTGTTTTTGAAATCGTTTATTGTCTCTGTTTGGTTGTTAATTGTGTTAAAAAAATTACTTATTTACATGTTTAATAACTTGACCCATTACCCAAAAAACATATAAAATTTCACTTGAAATTTGTATATCACCTTCAGTTTTCAATTGCAGATCATTATAGCGGCATAATCCCTTCTTTTTTAGGTAGTTATCAATATGCTAGTGTAATTAAAGTAGTGCGGGTTCCTGTTTTGTCATTATTTGAAAATGCTCCATTTCTTCAATCATTTATGCAATATGGCATTAATCCCACCTCTGCACACTCCTTCCATACATCCACCCCACTATAGACATATTCTTCTGTGCAAATACTACTCTTCACATTTGCTTTCCGACATTTGTTCTTTCTCACATACTTTTCTACTCACTGCTATTAACCGTTTCTATGCCACCTATTGTCATTACAAATATTTTGTGGCGGTTATCAGAATAATTGTTTATGTCAATCTAGTATTACCATATGACCTAGTCCATTTACTATACATGTAGACCAAACTTTTCATGTGGAAGAAGTGTTGTGTAGGCTGGAGGTGTGTGGAAGAAAGGTGGAGAGTGGGAATGTGTGTGGAGGTGCAGAAGTGGGGATGTGTGCGAAAGGAGGAAGAATGCAAAAGAGACATTTGCACTTATCCACCTTCTACATGTCCTGCACAACTTAATCAACTTAGGTAATGGAATCAATATGCTCTTGCAAAAAGGATTCCAACTTCTCTATCGGTTGGAATTCATTACCACTGCAATATAAATTTCAAGGTAGTTTCATTGATCAAAGGAAAGAGGTAAAATGGTAGGTTTTTTATTGAAGGGACAAGGTAAAATGATATCTTGTTATATATTAGACTTTTGTGATCCATATTGATAAAGATATTGTATTTTGAATTAATCACATCATTGAGTTTTGGTCTTGGTCTATGATGTGATTAATCTAAAAGACAATCTCTTTAAAAATGATATGTTATTAAATTATTCTTTAACATCCATGATATTTGGAATTTTAATATGAATTTCATAGTCATTTCATTGATCAAAGTAACAAGGTAAATCGATAGAATGTTTAATTATCCTTTTGATGTTTGTGATATTTGTAACTTTCTGATATATTATTGTACTTTAATAACATAATTTGTTAACCAGATTAATTAGAAACGTTGGTTTGGTAAGAATGAAATATGATTGTAATGTGAATTTCACAGTGGTTTCATTAATCAATGGAATAAGGTAGAATAATCTACTGTTAATTTCTATTTAAAGAAATGTGTCATTAAAATGGTTTAGAAACTTTGTTTTGGTTGGAATGCATTAATAGTGCAACACAATTTTCACAATATTTTCATTAATGAAAGGAAAAATGTAGAGATGCTTTAATATTTTATATATGTAATTATATTGTAGCCATTTTTGTAACTTTTTAAGTACATTAGAGGACTTCAAATTTCTTCTTGTGTGGGCCTAGCCTCATTCATGCCCTGCACAAATACTTTTTGGGCTTGGCCTCATTCGTTCCCCACACAATGTTGTTCGGGCCTAGCCTCATTTGGGCTCTGCACAATGTTGTTAAACCCCATAGAGTTAGCTCCCAACACTCAACAAATTCAAATATATCTACCAGAATGAACATTGAACTTTGTAAAAATTTCATATGACATAATATTCTAACTCAAATATTATAATGTTAGTCTTTATATCTTTGATGGAGGCGATGCCATGTTTTATATGCATAAATGTGCCCTAAATTAGTCACCCTGATGTCATAGATTTTATTTAGCATCTTGTTTCCCCACTCACATAACTTTAGCTTGGGTTTTCTTTTCTAAAGGTTGGATGACCCAAAATATTTGATGGCAATCACTCTGCCTTGGTCATGATTAGGAAATTGGGGGTCTACCTCATCCTCATATTCCAACTCCTCGTGACCCTCCTCCTCGTCATTGTGCTCCTCCTGAGCTCGATCTTGCACAAAATAAACCAATTCCCCACCTTCTCCCGTTCTTGCATTATGATTTTCCAAATCCACCTTTAACATGTATACTCTTCCATTTCTCCTCTATTTGAATCTAAAATAATACTAGCATCTATAGACAATAGGCGTGCTTTCATTACCACTACTTCCATCTCCATTAGTTTCCAACAACAAGAAAATACAGGAGCCAAGTTGTCATCTTGCTCGAATGATTTTCCCTTGGGAAGGGATGGTATGTCTTGCATATAAATAGTTCATAAAATTGTGGTCAACAACCATTTCGATGATCTCAATATACATTGGGAGACTATTCAAGTTATCGTAATGCAAGTTTTGGGGAAGTGATTTATTCACTTTAATACATTCCCAATGCCATTTTCTATCATTTTCTCCACTTCATGAGAGCTTCCATCCATCTAAAAGATTGGAGAAATGAGTTTTCCTTTATTGCCAAATGTATCTCTCTCCTCCACAAGTGAAATATTATCTTGACATTTTGGAGTTGACATACTATTTCTTCTTACTTGCCCTTCGAATATCTCAATGCTGAGTGTAGATTTCATTATCACTGACTAGGTTTTGAGGTTGAAGTGGGGGTTTATTTTTAGGGTCAAGAAATATTTTGAAATAACATTGAGGTGATAAGGTTTTGAAGTAATTTTTGGAAATATTTAATAGAGTTTGAGATGACAAGGTATTTACATATTGGGAAATTTGGAAAATAAGGTTGAAGGGATATCTCACTTGAAATTTGTCATGGAATTTTTATTTAAACCATTTGTCTAATCAAGGCATGATATTAAATTGTGTAGGGAGACTTAAGAATGGGACTTAAGAATGGGATTGAGGTAATGAGACTCAACCTATGCCTCATCACTATTCCTAATCCAACATAATGATGATTCGAGAGGGCACTTCATCATGGTTTCCTGGGACTCATCCATCACCATTGATCGATGAGGATTGATGTTGGAACTTGTGAATAGAGATGATCTCACTTGTCTTCAACTACAGAGATGGAGGATGTTGGAAAGTTCGTGTGAAGTTAAATGTTCAGAGCCAAATGTACGAAGCCTAAATGAGGCTACGCCTGAATGATATTTGTGTGGGGATTGAATGAGTCTAGACCTGCACAAGAAGAAATCCAGAGGTGGCCTTGGTTTGACAGGGAGAAAGCCACGTGGAAAAGAAATGTCTATATATATATATATATATATATATATATATATATATATATATATATATATATATATATATATATATATATATATATAGATATATAGATAATAATAAAAATAAATAATTTCATCATTGTGTGCAAAATCATAAAGTGTGTTTAACAGCGTTCACTAATCTGATTATCCTCTTGCTCCCTTTGTTGTGAAATTAGTCACTAGGAAAGTATAAAGCCCCCTACTTGACGGGAAGGAAATGAAGGACCTTAAGTGATGACATGGTAGTATGTTACTATTGCAAGGTTGAAGGCTTGGAGGCTTACTCAGATGCTTTTACCTCTGCCCATGCTTTCTACTCTTTCTCCTTCTCCTCCTGCTAGTGAAATTTAATTTGATGCTTCCACTCTGTTAGCCAGGTAAACAAGAAATACATCTCAGTTTTAAACCAACCTGTAAAGTACCCCAATATCTTGCAAAAGGAAACCCATCCATTAATAATCCTTCATATTATGCTTGATTAGATTTTTATACACTTTTAACGACATGTTTGATGGTATTTTAGAATAATATTACAATGTTGAAATCAAACTGTGAGATGGATTCTAAATTTGATATGTTGATTTGCAATTGGAAACATGACTCAAATGGTAGGAAATGGTAGCCATAAAATAGTACCATGAAAAAATTAATGAATCTCTTGTCTCATGACCAAACACGGCTTGAGGTGTTTCTTAAACATAATGAACAAATTATTCTATGTGTGATTCGAATTTGTCAATTCGTTCAATCCAACTAAATTAATAATAATTACATGACCATTACAACATGGGTGGATAACAATCACAGTTAGCAAAGAAATTGACATCTCCACATTAAATTTTGAATATTTCAATTTTTACACTCAAATTTAACTTAATTTTGTGTTCGGAAGAAAGCTTGTGTCCTTGGTCTGGACATGCATTCCTTCAACACCTCCTTTATTCCACACACATCCCCTGCTCCATACACATGTTGTTCCACACAACTAATTTTTGCACTTGATTTAGGTAACTCACCATGACACTAGATCCCCCGCTTACGTAAAGGACATATCTAGAGCACTCGTTGTATCAGGCATAACAATGTTGGTGTCAATGTTAGTACACTCATCGACGAAATGGCCATTTAAAAGATTAACCTTTTTCTTTATTTTAAATTTATTTATCAGGCATCCTGTGGGGGACAACTCAATTGGTTAACCTGAGAAATGTGAAATTGTTGAAACTCAAAAGACCCGGTTCAAATCCCCCACGTTGTGACACGAGCTATGGGGAGGAGGATATTGTAGCCCCCTAGAGGTTTACTGGTAGCTACGTGTTAGGTAGCCTACTGGGTTCCTCTAGGTCACAAAAAAAAATGATTTATCAGGCACTGACAAATAGGAAAATAAATATGCACTCCACCAGGGGAATTATGTCACATCAAAGCTCACTCAGCGAATGGAAAATTAGAAATAATATTTTTAAAATTAGAAAAATATTTTTCAATTTATGGAAAAATGGAATTTTTTAGCATTCTTTGAAAACTTTTGTTAAAGTTAAAAAAAAATTGGCAAACTAATAGAGAGTCAAGGGACTTTAACCACGAAGTGATTTCTATAGTCCCTGGAAGCATAACATTCTAGCCAACACTGGCACGTATCCTATTTGTTAATCATGTATTTGCAAATGATGATTTTCCTTGTCAAAAGATTGTTTATTTTGTTGGCTAGGATTTCTGACAGGGCTTTAAAAGTATTATTTTTTATTTTTAAGAATGTGTTATTGGTCAACTGACCAAACATGGTTTAGCTAGAAATGGACAAACAGAGAGAATTTTTGGGCACATTTTCATGAAAATGCAAATCTACCACATTTTCTCCAATGGAGGCATTGACCATGAGTTATGAAGATTGTTTTCTTAACCCATGTTGAGTTAAGCAGTGAAAGTTGGAAATTGCTATAAATATCCATCATCGGACACACTCTTCCCAGAGAAAATATGACAACAAAAAATATATTTAATTGAGATAGTAGCTTAGAATAGGGTGGCATAGTTATTAACTAGTATATGTTCCTGAAATCAAGAAATTCGATTGATGTTGCAATCATTCATTATCTAAAAATTGAAATATGATCATTTGGCGGGTAACTTAAAAATTTTATTGATGGATTGACTGAAAACATTCCTTCCCTTTTTTTTAATCTCACAGACAACTTCATCTCAACAAACCACTAAAGCTATCCCTAGATAGATTGTAGTTACCTACTCAAAAGAAAATCCAAACTGTAATTGGGCTAAAAAATGGAGAAGTGATATCAAATTGAATTTAAAACACTGGTAATTTGTTCTAGCATTCATACAATATTCATTGGGTCTAAAAAAATTTCACTCGGAATTCTTCATCTAATTTTTGTGGTGACTTTTAGCTAGTAATTTCCTCATTATCGATAGAAATCCATTTGCCATTTATTCCTATCTATTCACTCCCTTTAAACTGATCATACTATATGTGTTATTCATCTACTAATGCATAAACTGTAAGCAATATTGTCATAATTGAAAATAATGGCTAAAATACTATGTTTGTTATGAAAAAAAAAGTAAAACTATAAAAATGTTCTTAGAAAAAATGCCTTCCATGAGCTTTGTAGAGCCATTTTTTAAAACATAAGAGCATATCTCTCTCTCTCTCTCTCTCTCTCTCTCTCTCTCTCTCTCTCTCTCTCTCTCTATATATATATATATATGACAAAAACATCCTTTAGAATTTTGAAACTAATTAGATTTTGTTTGTAGCAATGTTCTCAAAATTGGTATTTCCGAGTTTTTAACTGAATTTTACTAGTTTAGTAAAATGCATGCCCAACCCTCATTCTTGAATGTTTTTGAGTGATTTCAATAGGAAATGATTCTTTTAATTTGACACATTCATTTACTTATAATTTTCTAATTTTGGATTTAAAAAATACTACTATGTTAATACTCTACAAGGATACATTCTCAATGTGAAATGCCCACTCCATTGACCAAAATGAAAGCATGAGTTCTATCCTTGGGTATTTTTAAGTCCTTTTAATTGTAGAGAATATGTTTTTTCCTCTCATGGTCTCAAACAAGTCCAGATTTGTCTTATAACATTTGCATGAAGTCCATAACTTTATAGTTTTTTCCTATAACTATAAAATGGGCCTAGAAAAATGCCAGCCACCATGTTAATCGACACATTTTTTAAACAAAAGAGAATATACCTGGAGGTATAGATATATTTAAAAAACCTCCTTCATAACCTTGAAAGTCTTTCTAAGTTTTCTGCAATGTTGTTTCCAAAATTAGTGTTCCTCAGTTTTTAATTGAATTTGACTAGTTCAGTAAAATGCACACCCAACCCTTATTCTTGAGTATTTTTTAGTGATTTCAATAGGAAATGATTGTTATTTTAGTTTGACACATTCATTTACTTTTATCTTTCTATTTTGGATTTAAAAAATCCCATTGTGTAAATACATTACAAGGTTATCAAATGTGAAATGGCCACTTAGTGTTGGCTTGATGGGGCCTGACCCAGGTTCAGAGTTAATTAGCCAAACAAATCCCTACATTACTGTCCCTTTCAGCAACAACCCGTGGAGCACAGACTGAGGTCTCACTCGAAGAAGTATGGGGGGATGCTGGAACCAAGTTTCCGCACCCTTTAGATGTCTGAGGGATCGGTTTAGTCTAATTGTGAATACCTTCGTGCGGGTCACTTCATGCACTATCTTGACCTATGAGGCCTTCACGATATGTTATAATCGCCTTCATGCAGACCTAACCAAGGGTTGAGGTGATTTCATGCTACTAAAGTAGCGATCTACGCTATTTCCCCAAGTTACACCACAAATATTACTTATCTTCTTATAACTGTTGGTTACCTTCGCGTAAACTGATACCTTATCTTATATTCACTTAATGAACATAATCATATAAGTTCGCGAATCTTATAAACAACAGAAATGGAATTTATACCCAATACATTCAAAGCACAAAACAGGAAAGGATACACAGAAATGATATGAAACTTCTTTTTATTACTGCTCCAGTGGTTACAGACTTGACTCTCCCTGCGCACTCAGTTGTAGGGGTCCACGCACACAGTTGTGGACTAGTAGGCCTCTACGCACTCAGCTTCATAGCCTTCTCCTACTCTATGACCCAAAGAATCGACTCTACACTTAGATAAGGCTTAATTCTCCCTCTATTGCTTCCACTTCTCTAAATAATTTACAACTTAGAGCCTCGCTCTATTTATACAATCCCATGATCCGCGGACCATGGGTAGATATCTAAAGCCAACATTACATTACAAAGATGAGGGTGGACAACCCTATGACTAATTTACAAGCTCGCACTCCGCGCCCACAAAACACAGAGTCTTTACTTCGATTTAGTCAAAATTTGGGTTTTAAGACCCAAAACTTCCCTTGGGGGATCCTGCACCAAACAGGTCCCCAACACAAACATCGTGACTCGCCCTAGAGTCACTCTATCGATGTGGATGTCTTCATGCAGAGACCTCCCAACTCTGCTCAAACTGCTGCAAGATTGGCAGCACATTGAGCAACTACTTGTTGTATCTCCTGCACGCACTGTTTAGAGACTATTGTATTTGAACTACTTTCTTGTATCTGCTCCTGTGTTCCTTGCATATGTGCGAGCGTGGGTTCGATCAAAGTTGTAATGACAAATGCCTCATCGATCCAAGGTTGTACACGCGCCTTCAAAACCGCTTCCTTATGTCATGATGTGTCTACCTGCTCCTTAAGTGCTTTTGCCTATTGCATTCGTGCGAGCCTCTGTGTAAGGGCCACCATCTGCACGGTCCCTTTTATATGATCATATATTTGCTGCAACTCACACGACTCTGTTTCTAAGCACTATATATTTGGGTCCTCTTGCAGACTGGTGAGGACCTTGAATGACTCTTCCAAAATTTTGATGCAGTCCTTCACTATATTGCTAATCTCCTCCATCCCCTATGTAATGGCACTGGTGCGTTGTTCCCTAACCTCTAGAGAAGTTGAAGTCTGTGCCTTCAACCGCAGCTCTACTATCTGAAGGTTTAGCTCTAGCTGAACCTTAGACGTCTCTTCTTGTGCCTCACACACCCTTGGTGCTAACCTCTGGATGCACGCCTTTGCCGGTGCCTCCTCTGGGATGGCCAACTCAGGGACTATCTAGCAGGCCTCCTCAAACACCTGCACCATCTACCGGTTCTGCGCTGTTACCTCGTTGTGCTATAGTCTCAGTTGTTCCACACTAATTTTCTGCTTTCTCAACACCTGTAGTGCGTGGCCCTCCCTAGCCCACAATTCTGTAGTGACTCTGTCCTACAGGACATAGGGTGTCTCCCAAGGGAGCGCAATCATGTTGATCCCTACTACCTTCAATGCACTGACCATAGGCCTGTCAACCTCATTCTCTATAACTAGTGCCCCCTCTGGCAGAACTATGGTTTTGGTCATGCAGGCGCATAGCATTTCCTCAGCCACAACCATTCCTATTGTAAGGCTAGTCAAGGGAGTACCATCCTGAGGAGTGCGCACCTACAACTCCTGTAATTTGTCAGCGTAAGCGTGTGCATCCTGTTTATCACCACAATTTTCATATCAAGAAAGTCCTTCTTTATTCCTTCCTGAAGCTTCTTAACTTCTTCTTTCGCCATGGCGCTTTTCTCCCTCAACCTAACTCTTTCATTCATGAGTGCTTGGAGCCTAAGATCACCCTACTAAATCTCCTCATTAGGTCCCAAGTGTTCTTCTTCGAGTTCTTCCAACTGCGCGATCCCTTCTTCCAAGGCTCTACGATCTGTCATATCCATGAGCGCTGCTATGCGTGGACTAGGCATGATATACTCCATCGGCATTACAACACTCATTCCATAGACCAGCCTAGAAGGTCCCTATCCCATCAATTTCTTGGACGTTATACTATAAGCCCATAAAACTACTGGTATGCGCATGTCCCAATCACTTCGTTGCACACTACATACCTTGTTCAGTGCTTCGCACACCTCGTTAAATGCTTCCACATGGATAACCTTCTGTGTGATCGTTCTCTCCACATTTTTTCATTCCAATTTGAGGAGATTTTTGTGCAATTTCCCCCCCAACACATGCTTATTGACTGTATCTCCCAACGTGAAGTTCATGTGCATTTGCGTAGGTTGTTTTCCATATGTCAGCATCCACCTAGATAGATGTGTGCATGGTTTATCTTGCCCATTGCATTTATCTTTCAATCGCACTCTAGGCTTCCCAAACCGCATGTGCATCATTCTTCTGCATTCGCGCTATTCCTCAAAGTCCCCTTTGCGTATACCCCGCCACCTCGTGGGCATAGCACGTAGTACCCAATTCAAGGCCTAGAAACATTGCTTTTCTGGCACCTCCCTTTCAAACTTGTCTAGAAAAGTATCTACCTCACTTAAACCATCATAAGTAGGTAGATCCCTCACTTTTGTTGATACGCAGCACAACAATCTTGTCATCATATTACAGTTCAACGTGGTTACCTCGTGTAACTGATTCTCCCATCACTCTATCTCCTCATCAGAATCTGATGTATAGGATCTTTCGCGCTCCCATGAGATGCATCCATCACGGTGGGATTTACCCAGTCTTGCTTTCACATAGTGATCTTGTAGATGCAGTCAAAATCATCGTCTCTTTCATAGTTGCACACCGACTCTATGTAGTGCGATCCCTTAGTAGGGTCTAAGGGTATAACTACACCTAGTGACCTCTTCTCAAAAATCATCTTGCGCTTCTTCATATTAATCACCCTATTCATGTCAGTGGACCAATAAATTCCTAAGAGCATAGGGTAGGGATTTCTGTCATCAACAATCTCTATCACTTCAAAGTCTGCTAGCGCGCTAACTCCCTCAATATCCATGGTGATTCCTTGCAATTCCCCCATAGGTATTATCTTTTGTTGGTTTTCCATTCGCAGCTGGATAGGAGACCATTGTGGAATAGGCCTCGCCATGTGCTCCCATGTCTGCTTGGGCAGAATATTCACATCCGATCCTAAGTCTATAATTACTTGGTCCATCTCATATTCTCCAATCTATGCAATTAGCCTCATTTCTCGCCTTGTCCTATTCTTGTGTTTTCCAATCTCTCGGACTATGCGCGGTTCTCTTAGCGCGGTCCTAGTGCATCTGTTAATGAGTTCCTGCAATCCTCTTACAACCTTAATGTCATGCAGTAGCTTCATGCATGTTTCCAAGAATGTCGTAAGCATAGATGGGTCCATTTTTGGCTTCAATCTATCTTTGTTTTCTGAAGTGGAGGCATCAGTGAAGCTCTTCTTAGCTTCCATGAAGGTTTCCTTAGTGTGTTCCAAATCAAACTCTGCTTCTTTTGTCGAAGCCTTGTGAACCCAAGTACTATCTTCAAGTTGTTTTCCTTTAGCATCTCCCGTCGTGATTCCGCTTTAGAGCACAATATTCACATTTGGATCTTCCTCGTGTTGTTCAGACCTCATCATCTGTAGCTTCTGAACCAAGGGAGGTGGTAGTGCTCCCTTGTCGCATATCCTAGCTACCAGCGTGGGACAATCTTCTAGCTCATGATAAAACAAGGTACAATACAAACATGATGGACACGTTGGGTTCATACAATCATGGGCATAATGTCATGGCCCTCCGCAATTGTAGCATATCAGTTTTCCATGACCTCTTCCATGTCCCCCTCCACCTCGACCTCGTCTGTGCCCCTGAAATCTGATTCACGCCACTCTTGCGTTTTGGTCTAGGGGCCACGTTTTGGCCTAAGCTCTATAGGTGGGAGTTCTATCCATCATCAGCTCATAGCTTCTACAAGTGAACTCATCGTGTCCAACCAATATACAAAAATTATAGAACAATTTCTACGAATTTTGTGTATACTTTTGTAACAAATGGCAATTGTCTGTAGCGTGTTTTCCTCCTATTTGACAAATTGCACACCATAAAGTAGGCACCGTGCTAGGTCCTACTTGTGCCTCTGGCCTTAACGACATCAATCCTCCTCCCGCGAGGTAATTTGTGAACACCAGGGAATGGTCCTTATCATGACCTTGACCCTTGCATTTTACGCACCATACCTCTTCGCGCACTTCTGATCAGGTTGTCCAGTGATGTTTCAAACTCTACATATTAAGACATAAGTTTTTCAACTGCGCATGGATTTGCTGAACTCCCAAGTTAGGATCCTCCATTGGGGTTTCATTAAGCCTCATCGCGATCTCCAAGGCCTTTGCATGAATCATTAACCTCTATTGCGACAATGCGTTCCACAAATGCAGTGTTAGAAATGCTACAAACCATTCGTGGTGTTGTCCATCCATCAAAGTCATATTAGCTTCGCGAATCGTACACTTCAGTCTCTGATCTAGCTCCCAAGGAGTCTTGTCTAGTAGCATTGTGATCTCTTTGAATCCAATGATCGACTGCACTTCTGACTTCGGCCTGCTAAATTCTTTGTTTAGCGCAATTTGGATATCTGTGATTCCTGCATTCGAATTGTCATTAGAATGCTTAATATGCCAGGTCAACACACGATCCTGCAGAGCGCTGACCAGCATCGCTTTCTTTGTATTTTCATCTATAAATCTATTATCATCTGTAACTCCCTGTGATTCCCATACGACTCTTATCATGAACTAAAATTGGTCCAGATATTCATTTCCTACTCCCTTGAACACAGGTAACTTTATTATGCTTTCCATATTGAGTCGCGGTGGTGGCGAAGGTGTTACGAGCAAAGATGGAGGTGAAGGCGGTGAAACTGGTGGCAGTATGGGTGGGGATGGTATGCTAGAATCCTTTGCCTTATCAAATGGATCACACTTCGTGGCGAGAGCTTCGTGAGCTCTTCCTCGTTTCCTCGCGGAGGTGAAATCAAAGGGCTATTCTCTGGTTCCTTATTTCCTTCATTTCTACAGGTTTTTACACTTCGCGTGGCTCTGGTCATCAAGGTAATTACATAACCCTATTTTCACACAATAGCATTTTAATCCAAGTATTCAAAGACTTTACGTACTTACCTCGTGGTCCTTTGAGAAAGCGTTGTGGAGCTATAAAAAGGGTCTCTTTCACCTCTAATTACCTCACATTAGTTGTCAATCCAGGAACTTTTTGTTATTTGAAAGAGTGTCTCAGTCTGAGGCTATCATTTTCCAGAGTAATGCTAGTAGTACAGTGTTATGAAATACAAGAGTAAATGGATGCTTGTTTACAGCAAACTACTTCAAAAGATTAAACTACACATTCAAAAAGCTAAGAAATTTATCAGTCAAGGGTTCAGTAGCAGTAACTCATCCCTTCGTAAACTGATGGAACTAATGTAAATCAGAGAACAGATCGTGGATCTGGGAGCCAGGCAATAAATTTCAGTGCTCACTACAACCCTGGATCGTTCTTCACACCAAAATAACAAAGGACAGGAAATGGAATGACAGATAATAAATGGAGTAGTGAAATAAGAAATAGAACAACAAATCTGAAATGGAACAACAAATCTAGAATAGAATAGAAAATCTGAAATTGTAACAGCAACTCAATCTAGCAAGCAGTAACACCTTAGTCTACAATATCAAATGCACAAATCATGACCTACAGGAATCAAATGGAAATCCTTCACCCTAAAGGATGAATTGAACAACACACCAAAATGGAACAACTCTGATTAATGATGAATTATAGAACAACACTTCAAAACCATATATGCACATGGCACACCTCAAGAGTAACCTGATATTGGTAAACCAATTATCACTCTCAGCTATAAAATATTACGACCGTGTTTTAGAATGGAACAACAATGTCTATAGATCCAACAATTGCAAAGAACATAATCGCTAAGATGAATTCCGTAATAAGTGCACAACACAGAGGCTTTGTAATTAAACAGCAACACTATTCTGTAAAGACTGACAATATTATATTAACACTTAGAAGAACAGTGATACGTTGCAGAGTCAATGAAATAGTTCTGTCTCAGTAAAGTAAACATAACAGAGCATGTGATGTAAATTAACAAAACGCATCAGATTACCAAATAACGCTGATAAGCAAACCACGCATAAACCAAACGTAATAGTACAGGAACAAGTGTCCTCCAGGGTCGGGGCCTTAGCCTCCAGGGGTACACCGCTTGAAGTTATTCTAGACTCAGGGATGAAATAGCAACCGAGTTTGTATTAATGCATAAAATGGAATTACAGTAGATCAGTTCTCAACGAGACTCGATGATCAAAGTTTCAATCTTCAGAGAAATTACATAAAAACATCACCAACCCCCCTTGAGCTAACAGTGCTGCCCCTTTTATAAGGGTGAAGGCGGAGATATCTAAGTGCAGAAATAGATAAAACAGTGATCCCTTAAGATCAAGAATCCTGAGGGATTCGCCGAACCGTTAGTCCTCAGTCATCTCCTTCCTTTCCTGTGTCGAGCCGATATCTCCACTTCCTTTCCAGGGCTGATTCACTTTGATTTGCTTTGCCTTGTTTGTATACGGTCTCCCATCAAAGGGACAGTGGTTAACCCATCCTTGTCCTTTGCTTTGGAACGAAAACTTCTCGTTTTTCCTCCTTCCTGCATAAGGAAATGAAAATTGTCAGTTTTTTCGTCTTGCATATTAATCTCACATGTTTTATTACAATTCCTTATCTTTTTCTGAGTTCATGATGCAAAAAGGTTTGTAAGTTCTAATGAAAAGATGCTAAAATAAGTACCAAAAACATACCTTCTTTAGTACTCCACACACCCCCCTGCTTACCCTTTTTCATGCCCTCATGAAAATATTGTAGTTGATGTGTAAGGTAGTGAGTGAGTAGGTTGGAGATGGAATCTCATGTGAAGGCCTACAACCATGATGCATAACTAGGTGTTCAAAGAAATGGCCTGTTTGACTCTAAGGCATCTCATACAGGGCTTGGTATCTGGGTGCAGGGTGCCAAATAATTGGACTCCGGAACCTATATCCTAACCAGGATGGTCCTGCCCTCAAAATGACTTCGCCATAGAGGTGCAAGCAGTTGGTGGCTAATTTAAAATTTTCATACTTAAATGATTACCTGAGCTCGATATTCGGATTAGAGATTTGATACCAAAATTTAGCCCCATCAATGGCAGGGTCTTTGATAGAGAAATAGTATTCAAATCCCTGTCGAATGATTGCCTCATGCATGGGTCCTAATGCTTCAATTACACTTGGAGTCTTCATGAGGTTTCTATGTTTTCTCCACAACTGTACTGGATCCCTAGGCTCATCTCTTATCCACAAATCTAATCCGTTTTCCTGTCCTTGGAAAGCATTATAGGCTTTAAGCCATTTAATTTGATTAACCCCAAATGAAATAAATGCCTGTAATTGGATATCCCCAACAAAAGGGCCAGGGTTCAGCTCAGTCTCCTGGTCTAATACAAGGTTATGCAAATAAAAATCACACAGTAGTCTCTGAACGTTTACCCCATAGTGTTTACAGTAGTTTATAAAATCATCGATGGTGTTAATTTGTATGGGAGCACCTGCTTTAATAGCCTTTATTTTCAATTGCAAATATCGTTCCATTAAAAATAAGGCATAATTCTTAGTCGGGGTTCTACATGCTAGGACATCATTGTATAAGGAAAATGAGGTATCCATCTGCTTGATAACTATATCTAACCTACGAGTTACCTTCGCAACCTTTTCTTCTTCCCTTTGCCATCCTTCAAAGGCCTGGCTTTCGGATAGATTGACGTTCCTAAGCTGCTGCTATAGCTCTTAATACTTTTCTCGAGGGACCGTTTGCTCTCTAAGATTTTCTACTGCTTGCTGAGCTTGCTTCAAATCCTTTCGTAGGGTTACCGTTTTTGGGTCTATTTTCCATGCGACAGTGGAGGCCGAGAGTTTTACCTGAATTTTCCTATTGCGTTGTTTTGAGTTCATGACTCTTATCACTCCCGAAGTTGGTGTCTCCGTCTGAATTTCCTTATCGCGGGTCAACATCTCATCCATTTCTATCTTAACGTGGATACCAGTCCATTGATGTTCCTTTTCAATTAGAATAGTAGTTTGCTCCCCAACATCATTTGGAACAACAGCCTGGTTTTCAACAGGGTTTTGAATAGTAGGATGGACTCTAGTCCTCCGCCCCTTTTTCTTGAGGGGTTTTGCTAGAGTGGTTGCATTTTTCCTTCCCAAAGTTATTTTTACCCTTTGCCTTGCTTTTAGAATCCTAATCTGTTGGTGGAGATGGACTATTATATTCAGTAATCTCTGTTGTTCCTTTCGCAATACCTTAATTTCCTGAATTTCCTTAAAAGGAACAGCAGGTTGTTCAGTGCGGCCTAGACTGTGACTAACTTCCTGATTTTGTTCCTGGGGTGCTTCTTTGTTGCTCTGCTCTAGCTACTCCGGGGCAAGAACCCTAGCTGGTTCTGTTATTTCTTGGGTGACTTCCTTTTCTGTCCCCCCTGCCTCCAGAATTTATTTTGGTGTCGTCCTGCTAGGAATGGATTGTCCTTGTTCTGCATCTCCTGTCATGTTTTCATCATGAACGGGCAGATTCTCTTCTTCAGCCTCCTTTGCATGTGATTCTTCAGGTGCATTTTCCTCCTGAGGTTTCTCTTCGGCATGGAGGTCTGATGGACTAGAAGGTTGGCCATATTTGCCCATATTGGCCAAAAATTTGTCCAATTCATCTTCTCCCAATGGGTCCTACAATGGGCTACCTTCCTGCTATTATGTTTCCTCCTCCTGCTCAGATTTCTCGGCTTCTTCTTCTTTTTCTCCTTCTTCTTCAGATTGCTCGGCTTCTTCTTCTTTTTCTCCTTCTTCTTCAGATTGCTCGGCTTCTTCTTCTTTTTCTCCTTCCTCTTCTTCCTACACTCCTTTCTCATCATCTTCCCCTTCTTATCGTGGGGGTTGCTCATCTTCTATTTCTATCAGCTAGCTGGTGTTTCCTTGAGGCTTCTCCAGCCTCCCTCGTAGCCGTGCTAGCCAGACCGATTTCCTACGTTTTTCTAGACACTCGGGTGTACTGGTGGCATGTTTACATTTTGGGGATGGTGTGGTCAATCCTCCATTTATCATGGCGATTAGCTCTTCCTAGCTGCTCTGCTGCTGGGTAAGGCTATGGCTGACTATTAACCGTATCAACCCATGATGACTAAAAACTAACTATACATGTTGTGCCTTTTTTATGCTCCATGCAACGTCATGAAGTAATGAATTCAAAAATGCATGTAAATTTACAGAGCATTTTTGCTTTAGTACAACTAAGAGTTTAAGATGTTTTGGTCTTACCACATCTTTTCTTCCTTCACAGGTGATGTAGCTTTGAATGGTCCTTGCCAATTACGCCCACGGTTCTCCTAGTGCTGTTGGTAGAACCCGATTTCCTCTAATTGTCAGGCTTTGGCCTTCGTCCTGGAAGATTTCTATAATCTTCTGCAATCTCTCCTTCTTGAGCATCCATATAGGCCCAGTGGCTGGCAGTCCCAAGACTTCTGCGATTATGTCGTCGGTGACTGCTATGTATTTCCCCCTGACTGTGGAGTGATTCTCTTGCAAGTTCTGCAAGAATTCAATTGCCACAGTCTCGTTAGACTCCTGCAAGAAGTTGAGATAAGTCAGCCACCATGCTCTTGCCAAGACTTCTCGGGCAGCAGCAGAAATTGTGAACACCAGCGGTTCTCTCTGAATTGATCTCCCTCCCATGTTTATGGTTTTGCTGTGAAATCTTGGAATTTTGACAATGGAACGACAGCTGTTCACACTTTTAGAAATACAGAGAGGCTGACGGACGCGAGAATCGCTCAAAATCTAATGCTGTAGGATATACAATGGAAATGGCTTAGGAACAACAAGTCATGCAAAAAATAAAAAATTGTATTCCATTGAGCCGTGCTATTCCCAAGTACGCAGTTTCCCGAATAGTGGTCTGACACGTTGTAGAGTCTCCACTTTACACTTGGTTATCCATCATTTCCTATAGTTTTCCCTCACTCATCTCTCCCTTTTGCTCTATTTTGCTGCATAAACTCACCCAGATCATTACATATGATGGAATTAAGCATGATTTAGGGATTTTGCTAATGTGTGACTGTTTTGTTTAGATTTTGACATACTTACAGGCATTCCGCAGCCATCTGCTGATTCCATAGCCATCTGATGATCCCGTAGCCTTTTTGTTAATCTCAAGGTTCCACGTGTCATTTTGCCAAATGAGCCACATGGGCACTTAGGAATCAAGGTGCTCGAGGTTCCTATGCAATCCGTTCAGCCATCGACGTCATCTGTACCTCCGGTCAACGAGGGTCAAGTTACGGTCAATAAAGGCAGCTTAACGGTGATACGTAAGCTGTTGGGTCACGTCAGTTCAAATGGTGACTTGTCCGTCTTATGCAGGCCGTGGGGGACATAATCCAACTCTGGATTCAATGCCCATAATGACCAGAACCTCCAGCTCATCCACGCAGACTTATGACGTGTTTTGTTCCTTAATTACGCATGACAGTTAGTTAGTTTTCCAGTTTTAGCTGTACGCATTAGGCCGTCTTTCAGATGCCTATAAAACTAGCGTTTGCATACGCTGAAGGTTACTTTTTAGTTGCTGCACTTTATAAACTTGTTGTTAATTTAGAGCATTCGAAGACTCTGTTTTTATAGTGTTGTTCTAGCACTCTGGACTGTATTTTTCTGCACATGGAGTAATAGAAACAGTGCTGTTTTGAAGTTTCCAATTCCTTGAGTCTCTTTTGGATGATATGAATGGAGGGCCCCTGTTCATGTTAGCCTTGTAAAGTATTTTATGTATTTTATGTGCAGCATTTCCTTATTTCTATTCAGCATTTCTTTTAGTGGAAACATGTACAACGTAATTTACTTTCTCGTTATTTCATTTTCAGCCTTTCTTTTTAGCTGATCAGCATTGTTCTTTTGCAGGTTTTTAAGCCCGGGATTAATTTTGTGTTTGTGTATTTGCTTAAATATCTAGTGGTAGTTTCAGTTGACAGATTCAAGTTGCTTCCTTTACTTTATTTTCATAGCTGATTTTTTAGTTTTATTTCTCAAAGTGGTTTGCTAACATATGAATGATCTCTTTATCATAAATTGTCTATCTTTTAGAGATCAGAATATTAATAACTTGCAGCTGGCTTTGGGTGCTTTTTAGACTAATCCTTAACTACTTTCTAATCGTGTCTTACATAGTACTATGTGTTAGAGGCAGAGAGTTAGAGAGAGCTGAACATCATAACTAGTCTTTAAAGTAGATTTTTCTCATTTTTATCATTTCTTAGACTTATCTTTAGCTACTTCCTAATCGTGTCTTACACAGTACTATGTGTTAGAGGCAGAGAGTTAGGAAGAGATAAAATTTATCATTGGTCTTTTAAGTGATTTTCTTACCTTTTATTTGCAGCAGCATGAATGGTGTCTAATGCCATTAGAAAGTGGTTATTTTCTTTCAAGTTATTTCAAGTTACTTATTTCCTTCAAGCTTTTCCTTTTCAGCAAGTAGTTAGAAATCACTAATCACACACTCTCACTCATCTAGAATTCACTTTACACACACCATCACTCATCCGTTTATAAATCACCACTCCATTTGAGAAAGATAAATTAACCATAAACAACACCCCCCAAACGACAAAAAGCTCTAAGAGGTTGCTTAAGTACATTGAGTACACCTTCACTTCATCAGCTTACGAGCCCCGGGTTGACAATTAATGACATCAATTTAGGAACACTAAATTGACTAAACATTTTGGCGCCGTTGCCGGGGAAGTGAAATTAAGTAGCCATATTCTTAGAAAAAAACATAAAAAAGATTTCAAGGAAAGAAGTTGATAACCTATCAAAGTATGCTCTCCTCTTGCACTGCAAGGTGATCTGGAGGATCAGAAAAGAGAAAGTTATTGATTTGGTAGTTTCTTGAGTATGCTCTCTTCTTGCACCTAGAGTGAACTGGAAGATCAGAAAAAGAATTATTAACTTGACTTGAAGAAAAATAATAAAAAATGACATGCATAGAGCTAGAGATTCTAGGGGAAGGTTTTTAGCTAGAGCTCGAAGTTCAATTTTTACAAGTCCATCTGCTTCAAGGGATAGACAAGAGATACCCCCCTTATCTCCAACCGAAACTCCTAATCCTAGAATTCCTGGAATTCAAGAGCCAAGAGTTGACTCTCCTACACCTTCTATTGAGTTTGAACCAGGAAGAGACTCTTCTCTTTCTCCTACAGGAAGACCAATTGTAATTGAGGAATTGGAATCATCTGAAGAAGAAGGAGAAATCTCTTCTCATTCACCTTTTTTAGAGGAACCAGAAGATTTTGAAATCCCTAGGAGAATCATCATGGCAGAGGAAGAAGGAGGAGGTAGAGGTAGAGGTAGAGGAGGAGGAGGAAACAACAATAACAATAATGGAGGTAGAGGTCCCATTGGAGGAGGAAATAGAAATGGGGATAATTCATTTGGGTTTCCCATTGTTAATGAGGATTCCCGAGCCACTATGAAAAACATATCACCATCTGTCCTCCCTAACTTCCATGGGTTAAGGACTGAGGACCCTGAAACATTCTTATTTGAGTTTGAAGTGGTGTGTCGAACTTATGACTACCTGGATGACTCTTAGAAACTCAAGTTGTTCCCTTCAACACTGAAGGATCAAGCCTTGAAATGGTTCATGGAGTTACTCACTCAATCCATTAGGACTTGGGATGAGATGAAACAGACATTTTTGGATAGTTATTTAGACTATTGCATGCCTACTAATCACAAGGACGAGGTTTTTAAAATGATACAAAAAGAAGATGAGAGCCTAGAAGATTTACTTGAAAGATTTCAATATAACTTGAAAAGAGCAAAAATGAATACCTTGGATGAAGAGACCTTAAAAGCCCTCTTATTAAAAGCCATTAGGGATGAATGGATAGACATCTTAAACATGATGGGGAAAGGGGATATTTCTCAACTTTCTCTCAATGACATAGCAGAACTTTGTATCCATCTCTCAAGGGGCAAATCAAAAACTCAAAAAGGGCCTAGAGATCCTTCTCTCCTTAGGGAAAATAAATCTGCAACAGGATCAGTGAGTAGGGCTGAAATCGGCAGTATGCTTGATGAATTTAAAACTGACATCTTAGGGAGTCTTAGTGAAAAACTTGATACCCTTAAGATTCACAATAAACAAAAAGCAGAAGCTAAGGCTTTGGCTATCTTTTTCCCGAAATGTAGAAAGAAACATGCTTTAAGGGAATGTCCCTTAGATGCACACGTTGTAGAAACATGTGTAATTTGCTCAGAAACCCATGAGACCAAGGATTGTCCTTCAATTCCTGGCCTCAAAGCAGTCTTTCAAGAGGATCCAGATACACTTGAATCTCTCTGTTTTATTGCAAGGAGACCTTGGCAAGGACAACGGAATCAAGGGTTTAACAACTCTATGAATTCTCAATCCCAACCAAACTGGAATCCTTGGCAACAACCTTGGCCTCAACCTCAAAATGCTTTCCAAGCATGGATGCAAAGCATGCAAAATCCGTATGGGAGATTTGCTCAATTCTATCAATATCCTCCATCATTTTAGAATCAGCAAGCTCCACAACTTCCAAACCAAGGTCAACAACTATCATTGCCATACCCTCAACAACAACAACCTCCTCCACAAAATCAAAATTCTCAACTAGCACTTCAATCCCAGCAGAAATCAAATCAACTTCCCTCTCAGCCATTACCAAATCCAAATAATAGGAACCCTCAAAATGCTTACATGATGGAAGGTCAACCATTCCCTACCTATATGGTTGTTCCTGTCAATGAAGTACAACTTAGATCAGGTAGAATCTTAGATCAACCTTCTACAAGTGTTCAGCAACCAAGCATTTCTAAGGAGGAATCTCTCAAAGTCAATAAAGGTTCTGAAGTATCACTTCAAAACCAAAATATCCAAAAAGAAAAAGAAAAAGAATCAACCTCTACAATTCCCATAGTTGAGCAACCTACACCTTTAGCTACACCTCCTTTTCCTGAAAGATTGCAAATTGACAAAGGGGTGGAAAAGCAGATATGGGTGCCTGACTATAGCTTCCTAGATGAATTGAAGAATGTATGTATCAAGATCCCCTTGTTACAAGCCATTAAGGAAATTCCCATTCTAGCGAAGACAATAAAGGAGTTGAGTTTGAAGAAAACAGGAAAAAGAACCAGAGATACTAAAAGGATACATCTAGTTGGAAAAATTGCAGACATAATGATGGGTAAGATTACCATGCAAAAATATGTAGATCCCGGTAGCCCTATTGTCAAAACTCATATTAATGGGGTTGAAATCCCAAATACTCTGACTGACTTAGGAGCCGCGATCAACATCATGAGTAGACAGACCATGGATCAGTTAAAGCTTCCTAACCTTCTCTTTACACCTACTTTGTTGCAGCTTGCAGATAGATCAATCATTAAACCTGATGGTGTATTGGAGGATATTCCAATCTCTCTAGATTCTTGGGAATATCCAGTTGATTTTATGATTTTAACTCCCAAGAATAATCTAGGAGGACATCCTCTTATTTTAGGAAGACCTTGGCTGGCCACAGCTGATGCTTTCATAAGTTGTAGGTCTGGGGACATGTATATCTCAGATGGTAATTCCACCAAGAAATTCAACTTGTATCCCCCAGCAAAAGCTATAACAGAAATAGGAGAAGATGAATGGGTAGAGGATGAAGATACTATTCAACCTGTTCTAACCATATCTGAGATTAGTGAAGACAGTCAAATTCTAAATACATTAGAAAATTTTGAAGTATCTTTAGAATATGACTCTACACATTTTCAGATAGATGCAGATATTGAATATCTCTCCTCTAGACAAATGTCTCTCTTCTCAATGGAAGAGTTTGGTAGTTCTACAGTTGAAATCCTTCCAGGAAAAACATTGAACATTAACAAAAACTTGGGAAGACCACAACAAGAAGAATTAACTAAACTGTTGCAAAAACATTCCACTGCCTTTGCATGGGAATACACTGACATGAAAGGAATCGATCCTAAGACTTGTATTCATCACATCTACATTGAAGAAAATAGCAGACCTATTAGGCAACCACAAAGAAGGATGAATCCAAACCTTAGGGAAATCGTGAAAGAAGAACTCCAGAAATTGCTAAAGGTAAACTTCATTTACCCCATTTCAGATAGCCAATGGGTTTCTCCGTTGGTTATAGTGCCCAAAAAGAATGGTAAATGGAGAGTTTGCATTGATTATCGAGAATTGAACAAGGCAACCTTAAAGGATCATTTTCCTCTACCTTTTATTGATCAGGTACTAGACACTTTAGCAGGTAAAAAGTATTTCTCATTCTTGGATGGTTTTAGTGGGTACAATCAAATTCAGGTAGCACCTGAAGATCAAGACAAAACCACATTTACTTGTCCTTGGGGAACTTTTGCCTACCGAGTACTCCCTTTTGGATTGTGCAATGCACCTGCTACATTTCAAAGGGCTGTATTAGGAATCTTTTCAGATCTGATTCTTGATTGTGTAGAGGTATACATGAACGATTTCACAGTTTATGGTAATATATTTGAAGAAGCTTTGGAAAATTTGGAAAAAGTACTATTAAGATGTAAGGAAACAAATCTTTCTTTAAGTCATGAAAAGTGTTTTATGATGTTTACTGAAGGGATTGTTTTAGGACATCATATTTCAGGAGATGGGATTAAGGTTGATAGATCCAAAGTTGAAGTCATCTCTAAGTTACCTGTTCCAAATTGCCAGAAGGATGTTAGAAGTTTTCTTGGGTTTACTGGGTATTACAGAAGATTTAATGGAAACTTCACTAAGATAGCATCCCCTCTTTTCAAATTGCTTACCAAGGACTGTGAGTTTAAATGGGATCCTGAGTGTCAATCTGCCTTTGAAGCTTTAAAGTCTAGAATATCTGAAGCACCCATCTTAAGGGGGCCAAATTGGAAACTCCCTTTCCACATCTCTACTGATGCTTCAGATACAGCTCTAGGAGCTGTTTTGGGAAAAAAGGATTTGATCCCTTATGCCATGTATTACACAAGTAAGAATTTGACTCCCACTGAGTTAAATTATACTGTTACAGAAAAAGAGTTCTTAGTTGTGGTACATGAAATCAACAAGTTTAGACACTACATAACCGGCTATGAAACCTTTGTCCATACTGATCACTCTGCCATAAGATATTTAATGAACAAACCTGTCACCAATGGTAGAGTCACAAGATGGCTTTTACTCTTGCAAGAATTCAACATTACTGTGTTAGATAGACCTGGAAAACAAAACACAGTAGCTGATTTCTTGTCTAGAATCCAAAACACTAATGAGGATTCTCCAGTAGAAGATAAGTTTCCAGATGAATACTTGTTTGCAGTGACTACCAAGACTCCTTGGTATGCAGATATGGCTAATTATCTTGTTACAGGGAAGCTTCTTCTACACTTATTTCCTAATGAGAAAAGGAAAATCATTTAGGAGAGTGCACATTATTCTTGGATTTCTAATGAATTGTTCAAAACAGGGCCAGATTGTATAATCAGAAGGTGTGTTCGGGAAGATGAAATGCCTGACATCCTTAAGGCATGTCATGATGAACCATGCGGCGAGCACTTTGCTGACAAGAGGACAGCCTATAAAATCCTTTCTCTAGGATATTATTGGCCTTCTCTCTTTAAAGATGCAAAGCAGTATGTTAGAAGGTGTGACAGCTGCCAAAGAGTTGGGAAACCAACTCCTTCAAATGAAATGCCTCTACAGCCTCAGGTATGCATCGAACCCTTTGAGAAATGGGCTCTAGATTTCGTTGGACCAATTAATCCACCATCAAAGCAAAAGAGGTATATACTGGTTTGTACTGATTATGTTACTAAGTGGGTAGAAGCAAAAGCATTACCTTCTGCCACTGAAAATTCAGTTGTTCAATTTCTTTTTGAGGATATTTCACTCGTTTTGGTGTCCCAAGGGAAATTGTGACAGATCAGGGCAGCCAGTTTACATCTAAATTGATGGAGAAGCTGATGGAGGAATATAAGATTAAGCACAGAACATCCACTCCTTACCATCCGCAATCCAATGGCCAAGTGGAATCTACCAATAAAGTTCTTGAAGGCATTATCACCAAAACTGTTCATATTCATAGAAGAGATTGGGCGGAAAGGCTCCCTGAAGCCTTATGGGCCTATAGGACTACATGGAAGAACACAACAGGACATTCTCCCTATGAACTTGTTTATGGGAAGGAAGTCCTGCTCCCCATTGAATTCCAAATCAAGACCTTCAAGATGGCAATCCAATTGGGAATGAGCCTCTCAGAAGCTCAAAGACACAGAATTGACCAGCTAAATGAGCTAGATGAAATAAGACAAGATGCAATTCTAAGGACCGATCTAGTTCAGCACCAAAGATCTTAATGGCATGATCGTCATATCAAAGAAAGAAAGTTTCAGAGAGGAGATCGGGCTCTATTGTTTGATTCAAAATTCAAAGACTTCAAAGGAAAGTTTCAAACTCATTGGATTGGGCCATATGAGATTGATGAAGTCTTTAGCAATGGAGCAGTTCGAGTGAAAACTATCGATGAATTTCATACTCCTCTTATTGTGAATGGCCACCACTTGAAAATCTACCAGAAGCCATTCTCAAAAGAAGAGTTTGTCAAATTGTTCAAAGAAGATTCTGCAATCAGGTTGGTGGAGAAGGATTCTTCTCCTCCATCAGCCTAATCTTTGGTTTTTGAAAAAAAAAAAAAAGAGAAAAAATAAATAAATGTATGAGCCTGAAAACCAATCTCTGATTGGCAGTCTCATACAGAAAACCTGAGGTCACCTGACACCTCATGTTTTCCAATAAAAAAAAATCTCTCTCTCTTCCATCTCATTTCGCCATTTCATCCACCTCATTCACCATCTCATCACTTTCACTTCACCTCATTTCTTTTTATCCATCCATCCATTCATTAATCCATTCATTACATTTCACTCCATCAATAAAGTCATTTTTTTTAGACAACTAAAGTTATTTTGTGCAGCCAGAGGGTACTACTGCAGATTCCGCAGCCATCTGAAGATTCTGCAGCCATCTAACGATTCCGCAGCTCTCTGCACCTGCATAAAAAAAAAAAAAACACAGTCTGTTTGAAAAAAAAGGTTACAGTTCAGAAGTCATCAACAATAAGTGGAAAAGGGTCATGCAACAGCAACAACACAATGAAGGGTTAGTGGAAAATAATCAAAAGCAATTCAAACGCGAACCTGAGGTATGATCTAAAATCCTAAACTTACGGTTATCTCATTTTGCTAAAGTTCCGGGGTTATGTTTCTTGCCATTTAATGTAATGATTATCCGTTTTTATCCATCATATGACCAAAAATCCACGTATCTCCCCACTCATCGGTCATGATTCATCACGATTTTGAAACTGGATTGCGGCTGCTCTTTCATTAAGGGTTTCATACCTAAGTGACGTAGACTGTTGTACTACGTCTCTCTAAGTCATAATCCCGCAGCCAAGTGGAAACCTGTGACCGAAGCCTAAGGACCTAACCGTTTACACCCATCACTTCATAACCCTCATACGCTCGTATCACTCCATTTCATTCATGCTGTTTCATTTCCTCATTTCCCTCATTCCGTTGTGCTCACTACGCTACTACCTCAGTCATACTCTGTTTTTTTTTTACGTCTTCCTCTCTGCTAATCCAGGTTATCAGTGTTACGGCTGTTACATTAGAGCCGTAATTTTACGGTGTTAAGGCCACTGTTGAAGCCGTGTAGCCTTTTGATTTAGAACAGAGCCGTAAATTCACTGTGTTAAGGCTACTGTTGAAGCCGTGTAACCTCCCTTTTTCAAAAGTTTTAAGAACAGAGCCGTAGAGTCAATGGGTAAACTTTTAAGGGCAGAACCCGAGGGTTCAAAATTTCTGGAGGGATATCCTCAAGTTAAAGAAGCGTTGCAGAAAGCAAACTGGCTCCAATGCATCCAGAAATTCAAAGGTTACCACAGAGAGGTTACGAAGGCCTTTGCACGTTCCTTCAGGGATAAAGATAATCAAGTGGAGATAGGGGACCTGAAGTTTACAGTCACTGAGAGCAGCATAGCACAAGCCACTTCCCTTCCACAAACTGGAGAAAGATGGTTTAAAAACCGATCAGTACAAGACCAACAGTGGAAGCAAATCTTGAAGAACCCAGGTATGGATACCAGCATTTTTACAAAAGGGATTCCTGTTACTTATGTCAAGGAAGAATGGACAACTTTACTGTTACTAGTGCAAAAATTCTTTACTTGTGAGGGAAGGTTTGGAGTCTTATATGTTTACCATGCCAAAGTCATGATGCATTTCTTAGGAGATGATATTAACCTTCCATATTTTCTACTCTCAAGTCTTAGAAAAATGTGTTCAATGGCCCAAAAGAACCCAACAAACATTGAATCACATCTATGTCATCATGGTCTTGTTAAAATGCTAGTTGAGGAATAGTTGAAAGCAAAAAGAGATACCTGGGAGAAATTTCTTGTGAGAAACCATTTTGAGGAAGCAGGAAAAACCTCTGTGCCTAGAAAGAGTAGAAGAAAACGAAAGGAGGCTACCCCTGAAACTGTTGACCAAGAGGAAACTGTTGTCCAAGAGGAAACTGTTGTCCAAGAGGAAACTGTTCAAGAGCATATTGTAGAAGAAAATGATGTACATCATTCTGAACATGATATTGATCCTGAGCCTGCTGTGGACATTGGTCAAACAGCTCAAGGAATTATCACAGAAACTCTTTCAGAACTTGCCCAAGAAATTGCTCAAAAGAGAAAAGAGAGTAAGAAGAAACAAAAGAAAGATAAAGGGAAATCCATAGCTCAAGAAACTTACCTCACTCCTGAGAATTCTAGTGAGGAAGACACTCAGCCCTTAGCACAAAGATTGGCTCAACTCCATAAAACTGCCCTTTCCAAAAAGGTGGAAAAACAAAAGCAAAAAGTACCAAAAGAAAAACAGAGTACCACCTCTGTGAGAAGGAGCAGCAGATTACAAAACAGAAAAGTAGGGGCCACAAAGGGTAAACAGTCATTCTTCATTGACTTGAGCACACCTCAAAAAGGTGCTACAAGTCTTGACTTGGAGAAAAGTCCTTCACACGCTGAGTATGTAGAGACCAGTCCTCCACGTGAGGAAAGTCCATTTGAGCATGAGCCTGAATTTGAACAAGGATCCGAATTTCAGTATGAGCATAGCCCAAGGAGGTCACCTGAGGTTGACCCTGATTAACAAAATGTTTATAATTACTTGGAGATGCTGGAACAAGCAGTGGCTGGGCCAAGCACTGCTCAACCCTTGGAGCAGCAAATCCAATCACTGAAGCAGGAAATATTTGAACTAGAGGTACTAAATCGCCACATCAAACAAGAAAATGAAAAACTGAAGATACAGAGCAATGTGGACAAGATGGTCCAAGATAACACCATGCTTCATATGGGCTTGTGGCAAAAGGAAAACAAAAAGCTCAAGAAGAGATGCAGAAAATTAAACAGAGCTTTAATCAATCTGAAATTCAGGTGTTTGATGAAAAGACCAAGGGTCAATGTGGCCACACAGAGAAAGAAGAGAAGGCTGGATGTCCTAGCAGAGGCATCCCAGTAGGTGGACTGAACCATGTTTTTGATTGCATGAGGACATGCAATACCCTCGCAGTGGGGGTATGTAGAGTCTCCAATTTACACTTGGTTATCCATCATTTCCTACAATTTTCCCTCACTCATCTCTCCCTGTTGCTCTATTTTGCTGCATAAACTCACCCAGATCATTAAATATGATGGCATTAAGCATGATTTAGGGATTTTGCTAATGTGTGACTGTTTTGTTTAGATTTTGACATACTTACAGGCATTCCGCAGCCATCTGCTGATTCCGCAGCCATCTTCTGATTCCGCAGCCATCTGATGATCCCGTAGCCTTTTTGTTAATCTCAAGGTTCCACGTGTCATTTTTCCAAATGAGCCACATGGGCACTTAGGAATCAAGGTGCTCGAGGTTCCTGTGCTATCCGTTCAGCCATCCACGTCATCTGTACCTCCGGTCAACGAGGGTCAAGTTACGGTCAATAAAGGCAGCTTAATGGTGATATGTAAGCTGTTGGGTCACGTCAGTTCAAACGGTGACTTGTCCATCTTATGCAGGCCGTGGGGGACATAATCCAACTCTGGATTCAATGCCCATAACGACCAGAAACTCCAGCTCATCCACGCAGACTTATGACGTGTTTTGTTCCTTAATTACGCATGACAGTTAGTTAGTTTTCCAGTTTTAGCTGTACGCATTAGGCCGTCTTTCAGATGCCTATAAAACTAGCGTTTGCATACGCTGAAGGTTACTTTTTAGTTGCTGCACTTTATAAACTTGTTGTTAATTTAGAGCATTCGAAGACTCTGTTTTTATAGTGTTGTTCTAGCACTCTGGACTGTATTTTTCTGCACATGGAGTAATAGAAACAGTGTTGTTTTGAAGTTTCCAATTCCTTGAGTCTCTTTTGGATGATATGAATGGAGGGCCCCTGTTCATGTTAGCCTTGTAAAGTATTTTATGTATTTTATGTGCAGCATTTCCTTATTTCTATTCAGCATTTCTTTTAGTTGAAACATGTACATCGTAATTTACTTTCTCGTTATTTCATTTTCAGCCTTTCTTTTTAGCTGATCAACATTGTTCTTTTGCAGGTTTTTAAGCCCGGGATTAATTTTGTGTTTGTGTATTTGCTTAAATATCTAGTGGTAGTTTCAGTTGACAGATTCAAGTTGCTGCCTTTACTTTATTTTCATAGCTGATTTTTTAGTTTTATTTCTCAAAGTGGTTTGCTAACATATGAATGATCTCTTTATCATAAATTGTCTATCTTTTAGAGATCAGAATATTAATAACTTGCAGCTGGCTTTGGGTGCTTTTTAGACTAATCCTTAACTACTTTCTAATCATGTCTTACACAGTACTATGTGTTAGAGGCAGAGAGTTAGAGAGAGCTGAACATCATAACTAGTCTTTAAAGTAGATTTTTCTCATTTTTATCATTTCTTAGACTTATCTTTAGCTACTTCCTAATCGTGTCTTACACAGTACTATGTGTTAGAGGCAGAGAGTTAGGAAGAGATAAACTTTATCATTGGTCTTTTAAGTGATTTTCTTACCTTTTATTTGCAGCAACATGAATGGTGTCTAATGCCATTAGAAAGTGGTTCTTTGCTTTCAAGTTATTTCAAGTTACTTATTTCCTTCAAGCTTTTCCTTTTCAGCAAGTAGTTAGAAATCACTAATCACACACTCTCACTCATCTAGAATTCACTTTACACACACCATCACTCATCTGTTTATAAATCACCACTCCATTTGAGAAAGATAAATTAACCACAAACAACACCCCCCAAATGACAAAAAGCTCTAAGAGGTTGCTTAAGTACATATAGTACACCTTCACTTCATCAGCTTACGAGCCCCGAGTTGACAATTAATGACATCAATTTAGGAACACTAAATTGACTAAACACACGTCATCCAAGGAATGATGAGGTTAACCTCCCCCCCGCAATGTGATAGGTCATCCTAGCCGTCAAATAAAGGAGTGGCGTGCTCGTCTGTTCTGAAGCAAAGTCATAAAGGAACAGCGTATGGCAATATGCCATGTTCAGAAAGGTAGCAGATTACCGAAATCGAGGTGTCAAGTTGGATCGCTTAATACGTAAGATACTACTGTGATATGATGCGAGGCTGGGAGGTTAGGACATTTGCCGTACATACCGATTTTCATGCGGACATTGTCAACTGCTCTGTCATGATTGGTGATAATAGATTTACATGCATTGTATGGTTTAGAAAATAATATGCATTCGTCTTATGTGATTGATTACTAAGGCATAAGAAACAGAAGGGTGGTAATAACTACCTATTGGTGTAAATAATGTGACTTCAATACCATTAACAGTGCTATGCTACCGACAGGTGTCCATAACCTTGGCAGAGTTGTTTATTTCACCCATGGAACCATGATCCTTTGTGTATGCTTAGGAAGTGTTGTGTGATGTCAAAATGTAGGCCATTATGCTGGCGTGGTAACCAGTTAGTCATAATTCCATTCACGAGGAAGGAGCGAAAGGTGGGCAGGCCGGCTCGTGATGAGACCTCCCGTTCCAAGGGTTCTTTATTTGATATACCTTTTGGACCATATCCTTGGTGTGGTGGCCATAATGGGAACACCACTTCACTTTCTTCCTCATGATCATGGTAGGCTGGCTCTTGGTGAGACCCCCTATCCTGCATTTGACAAGTTTATATAAACAAGTTAGTTTGCTCTTTTCTCTCTTATTTTTTCTTTTTTGTAAAGTACTATACCATTTATACACAAAGGGTGGTTCAACACTCCTTAAGAGTAGGAATGGTGGAAGAAGTCTGAACATCTCAATAGGAAGATATAAACCCTTTGCTCTTATTCCTGAATAATAATCAAAGAGGATTTAAAAGGAACCAACATGATAAAGATAACCAATCAGAGTAGAGTTAGTGAAGCAATGATATCAAAAGATAATGGGTAAATGTGTCATTCCCTCTGTCCTTTCACCAATTCAGAGCAATTTCTTATAAAAATAACGATTTTATAATTTACCTGATTTTAGTATGTTGTGATTTTGTATCCATTGCATAAGTGCATAGTTGTATTCCAAAAGACTTGAAAGAACAAGAATAGTAAGCATCCTTAATTTAAAACAGCAAGGGGAACAAGCATAAGTAAAAGGAATATGAGGATGTTGTTGCTTCAAAGAGGAAGAGCAAAAGAATACAAGTGGTGTTCCTTTTAGAAAAAGGAACAACAAAGATCAGAAACGTTGTTCCTTTGGAAAAGGAACAACAAAACACACAAATGTCGTTCCTTCGGAAAGGGAACAACAAAAAAACAAAAGTGATGTTCCTTTGGAAAAGGAACAACAGAAAGAAAAAATAAAGAAAAAGAACAAAATTAAAGCAGAATGACGGCTGATCCAATAGGTGTTGTTCCTTTGAAAAAGGAACAGTAGAACGAAAAATGTTGTCCCTTTGAGAAAAGGAACAGCAAAAATAATAGCATTTGCTGCTGGTTCGAAAAGTAACGGCAAAGAATTTGATTCAAAATTATGTACAAAAACAAAAGAAATTATGTATAAACTATGAAAAGAGATAAATTACTTAATGAATCACAGGTGAGGAAGACTTCTCTCCCTCCCCCAAAATTTCCATATCAGAGTCTTGGCATAGCTGCTGGCAGAAGGACTCCCGAGTGAGTGGTTTGCGATAAAGGCGGACTCGGTGACCATTTTCCTTGAAGGCATATCCAGAATCATCAATAGTGATTAGAGTAAGAGTACCATTGTCATATACCTTCTGGATTTTGTATGGTCCCAACGAATGAGTCTGGAGTTTCCCGCGAAAGTCCTGAAACCTGGAATCGTACAAAAGTGCCCAGTCTCCTTCGTGGAAGACTTTATTTTTAATGAGAGCATCACGCCATTTAGCTCACTGTTGTTGGATAAGTGTAGTATTTTGGAGTGCAGAGAGCCTGATTTCATCAAGCTCATTGATCTGCTGCAATCAATTAATCTGTGCCTCCATTAAATCTAAGCCAACTTTCTGTGCTGTTCGTAGTGTTTGGATTTCGAATTCTATGGGAAAAATGGGTTGCTTGCCAAACACTAATTGATAAGGTGAGTAACCAGTGGTACTTCTCCATGTTGTTCTATAAGCCCATAGTGTCTCTGGTAGTCTGGCCACCCAATCACATCTATGTGATGTAATTGTTTTTGTTAGGATTGCTTCTATTATTTTATTGCTGCTTTCTACCTGACCATTTGCCTGTGGGTGGTATGGGGTAGTGATTTTATATTGGACATGATAGTTTTTTAGTGTTGCAACTATTTTGTTCCCAGCAAACTGTGGTCCACCGTCTATAATTATATCTCTTGGAAGGCCATAACGCACAAATATATGGAACAAGAACTATATGACATAATCTTCTGTAGCTCTTAGCAATGCCTCTGCTTCAACCCACTTGGTGACATATTATGTTTCCACCAAAATATATGTTTTCTGGTTTGAGGGTGGGTTAATTGGTCCGACGAAATCAAGGGCCCATCATTCGAATGGTTCAATGACTAACTGTGGGTTCAAGGGCATCTCATCGGATTGACCAGGGCGTCCTGCTCTCTGGCAACTGTCACAAGTTTGGACAAATTTCTTTGCATCTTTGAAAATTGTAGGCCGATAATACCCTATTTGCAGGACCTTATGTCCAGTTCTGCGATCGGTGAAATGTCCACCACATGGTCTATCATGGCAGGCTTTTAAAATGTCAAAGATTTCATCCTCTCGAATGCATCTTCTGATATTCATGTCTACCCCTGTGTGGAACAGATAGCCTCCAACCCACGAGAATCGAGCACTCTTCTGAACAATCTGTTTCCACTCATTAGGGGTTAGATGTTTTGGTAGTTTACCTACTGCTAGGTAATTGGAAACATCAACATACCAGGGTATTTGAACAGCAACAAAAAATAGATGTTCGTCCAGAAATTGATCTTCAACTACTGCTGCATCGATTGGCTTTGGAATTATTGAGAGAAAATTGGCTACAGGATTTTCTTTTCCAGGTCAATCCTTGATTGTAATATCAAGTTCCTGCAATAAATTCAGCCATCTAGTTATTATGCCATTTGTGATAGGCTTGTTTGCTAAATATTTGATGGCAGAATGATATGTATACAAGATAACAGGGTATCTAGTAATGTAATGTCTAAACTTATTGACAACATGTATTACTGCTAAAAATTCTTTCTTAGTAACAGTGTAATTTAATTCAGCAGGGGATAATTTTTTTCTAATATAATAAATTGCATATGGTTTTTTATCCTCTTCCTGCCCAAGGACTGCTCCAATGGTTGTATCTGAGGCATCAGATGATATCTGATTTGGAAAATCCCAATTTTGTCCTCGAAGGACTGGGGCTGTGGACATAAGCTTCTTTAGATCCTGGAAAGCACGTTCACATTTTTCTGTCCAAAGAAAATCAATGTTACCAGTTAGTGCATACAGAGGTGCAACAATATGCGAAAAATGTTCTTTAAACCTCCTATAATAACCAGAAAATCAAAGAAAACTGCGTACCTCTGTTTGAGTGGTAGGAGTGGGAATAAGCAAAATTATTTGGATTTTGGCTGGGTCTACCTGAATGCCAGTTGCTGAAATATAGTGTCCGAGAATAAGTCCTTCAGTAATCATCATATAGCATTTTTCATGGCTTAAACAAAGCCTCGTAGCAATGCAGAGTTGTAGGACTTTTACTAGTGTATCCAATGCTGGATCGAAATTGTCTCCATACGGTGTAAAGTCATCCATGTATACTTTAAGTCCTTCATTTATTAAGTCTACAAAAATGCTAAGGATAGCCCTTTGGAATGTGGCAGGAGCATTGCATAAGCTAAAAGGTAGAACTTTGTAGGCAAATGTTCCCCAAGGACAAGTAAAAGTGGTTTTGTCTTGGTCTTCAGGGGCAATCTGGATCTAATTGTATCCACTAAAGGCATCCAGGAAAGAAAAGAATTTATTTCCTGCCAAAGTGTCTAATACTTGGTCGATGAATGGGAGAGGGAAGTGGTCTTTTTGTGTTGCTTTATTTAGTTCTCTGTAGTCCACACAAATTCTCCATTTCCCATTCTTTTTTGGTACCACCACAAGTGGAGAGACCCATTTACTATCGGAGATAGGATAGATGAAGTTGACATCTAAATTTTTTTGAAGTTCAGCTTTTACCACATATTTTAGATGAGGATTTAGTCTCTTCTGAGGCTGGCGAATAGGTCTCGCATCTTTTTCTATGTAAATGTGGTGGGTACATAATTGAGGGTTAATTCCTTTCATATCAGGATAGTCCCATGCAAATGATTCTATATATTTCCTCAACAGATGGATGAGCTTTGTTTCTTGTTCGGAGGTGAGGTTGGCATTAATGTTTAAGGTTTTTCCTAGTTCAATTTCCACAATTTTACTATTTGCAACAGAGGTAACAGGTATTGTATGATCATGTGTATCTTTAAGAGGATATTCTTCTAATTCACTATCAAATGTTGCTTTTATCATGTGACATTGTGTGCAAAATGTGAGTTCAGTTTGACTAATGAAATTATTAATGGCATCGTAATCTATTTGGTCTTTGAAATCAAGTGCCTCTTGTATAGTTAATGGAGATCTAATGTTGCCAGTAAGGTATGATACAGGGTGCTTATTAGTTTTGATCGTTGTGGCACTTGGCTGTGCTAGAGGATATAAGGCTAAGTTCATGATATTCACTCCCCTTGTTATGGTCATATTGCCTTGTTGGCAGCCAATATAGGCATCGGCAGTTGCAAGCCAAGGTCTACCTAAAATCAATGGGTGTCCATCAAGTCGGCTTTTGGGATTTATTACCAGAAAATCAGTCAGATATTCCCAGGAGTCAACAGATACCATGACATCATGTAGCATGCCCTCTGGCCTAACCACAGATTGGTCAGCTAGCTCTAACAAGGTAGAGGTGGGTTCTACAGATGTAATGCCTAGCTTTTGGCAAGTAGTAGTTGTTAAGATGTTGATTGCAGCTCCTAGATCAACTAAGGCATTAGGGAAGGTTTGACCATAAATTTGTATGGTGACTATTGGATTTCCTGGGTCTTCGTATTTAATGGGCATTTCTTTTCCTGATAATAAGTCAGATAGAGTGCCAACTACTTGGACTCTTGGATTGTTTGTTGCATTCCTCCTTGGTTTCTTTACACACAATTCTTTGATAGTCTTTGCATATATCAGAATGTCTTGAATGGCTTGGAGGAATGGAATTTTTATGTACAAATTTTGTAATTCTCCCAGAATGTCAAAATCAGGATATTGTGTAGGTTGAGGTATGATTAATCGTTCTGGGAATGGGGGAGAGGATGTGGTTGTTTGGTTATGAGTTTGTTGTTTGTTCACATCCTCTTCTTATGACAGATGTTCTCTAGGTAATTGATTTTCAAAATGGGTTGTCTTTTCTCCCTCAATTTCAATAATACGCCCAGATCTTAACTAAAGATCATTACACTCCCTGAGATCAACTCCTATTTCTGATGTTTCTATTATTTGGACAGATTGGACCGGTCTGTTATTTGGATTGGGGTTGGGTTGGGCTGGGAGTTGCGGTCTCAAATTAGACTGGGGATTTTGTTGTAAGGATGGCAGTGTAGGTTGAGGGAGCGACATGGTTCTTACTGGCTGATGCATCGGTCTTTACTAGTTTGTCTGCCAGGCTAAACTTTGTGAAGTAGGGGGAGTCCATTATGGTGGGTATGCATTACTTTACCAATATGGTGGAGTATAGGGAAAATTCGGCCAACCAGATGGGCTTGCCTGATTCAGCCACGGGGTTGATGAAGGAAACTACTGAGGTGACCAATTTAGGGGCAGGGGTTGGGATTGACTTTCCCACATATTATATTGTTGAGCATTATACCGCGGAGATTGAAAAGAAGATGTCGGGTCCGAAAACATACCAGATTGTCGCGGCTGCCACTGACAGCACTAGTTGAGAAAATATACCGATTTTGGCTCTTCTTCTGCTTCCTTATATATTGCTTTTAATCTGGGAAGTGAGGGACAACTTTCCGTAAGGTGATCTTTTGTGTATATGGCGCATGTTCAGACTGCATCTAGTGGACACTACTTATGGCTATGTTTCTTCCTGCATTGGGGACAGAAGATTGCCAAATTCTGTTCTGCCTCCATTTGCTTCTGATTGGCCTGCATAACATCAAGTTGTGTAGTTAGCTTACCTAGTATATCAGTTTTAAAATTTTCCAATAGATTTCCAATTTCTACACACATTACTCCTTCTGTCGAAATTTTATTATCTCTTACAAATCGATCATGTTCTGCCGGTTTCAATCTTGTGCTGCCTCTTGAACTCCTGATACATAAGTCAATAATGTCAGCACAATTTTCCTGATAAATATCTCCTTTTCCCATAATATTTAATGTTTCGATCCATTGTTCCTCCATGCCCCTAATTAATGTTGTTTTTAACACATTATTAGGTAAAGGTAGTGATGCATAAGGAGATCTTTGAAGATTATACTGAAAATGTTCCACATACTCCTCTAATGTTTCATTTGGTCTAGTTACCATCTATAATATTTCATCCTTCAGTTCTCTAGACCTGCAATAGTCCTGGTATTTCTTTAGAAAATATTCTTTCATTTGATCCCAATTATTTATAACCCCGCCACCTAATCCCATAAACCATCTTAAGGCAGCCCCTTTTAATGTAGAGGGGAATAATTTTAGTTTCTGGGGGTCTGTGGTGTAATCATATCCCCTACACAGCACATCGAACTCAAATAGAAATGCATCCGGATCTTCTGATGTAAGACCGTGGAATGTAGGGATATGTTGAAGAGGGATTACTTTCATGGGCGCATTTGTTGCAGTATCCACTATGGGGTATTGCAATGTAGAGGTTTGGGTGTTTGGGTGGTTTTGAGCCATTTGGTCAAATATATGCCAATAACCTTTTGGGATATCTAGGAGGGTATTCCTAGGTTGAGAAGGAATGGCTTTAACGGGAATGGTTTTAGTAACACTTCCTCTATCTGGGATAAGGAGAGTGCCTAATGTATGAGGAGATTGAGTTTCTTCAACAATGATTTTTGGAGCACTTCCCTTGTCTGGGCTGTTTAATGGCTTAGTTGTCCTAAGAGGAGACCTTGGTTCCTCAGTTTCCCCTGTTTCTCCTCATCCTTCACAAAGATTGCTGAAATTCCCTTTTTGCAATAGTTCTGGAGTAGAATTTTCAATTTCTTGAAAGTCCTGCTCTTTAGTTTGACTATGCACCTCAACAAAGGCTACAGATGGTGATCCTGTGGCCTGAAGGGAACTAGTAGGCTGTCTAGAAATAACTTTTCTAGGTCCTACTGAAGGCTGAGATTCTGCTTTCTTGATGATTTCATCTATGAAGGTTGATCGGCCAAGGGTCACTAGCCCATTAGCTTTTTCTAGCTTGGGTAGAGGTTTGGAATTCTTTTCTGGCTTTTTCTGCTTATTCATGCACACAAATCAACTGCTAGATTCTACCCAAACAAAACAGCAGCAAATCTATAGGAAAGCAGGCATGGGAGCAGGGTTGTTACATGCTCCACACATAGGTTCTTACCTTCTGTTTTTAAAACCTAGTTCTTCCCTAATAGGTTCTTACACTACTCTGGAAAAAACAAATGGCTACGCTCTTTCCCCGGCAATGGCGCCAAAATGTGGAGCTATAAAAAGGGTCTCTTTCACCTCTAATTACCTCACATTCGTTGTCAATCCAAGAACATTTTCTTATTTCAAAGAGTGTCTCAGTCTAAGGCTATCATTTTCCAGAGTAATTCTAGTAGTACAGTGTTCAAAAATACAAGAGTAAATGGATGCTTGTTTACACCAAACTACTTCAAAAGATTAAACTACACATTTAGAAAGCTAAGCAATTTATCAGTCAAGGGTTTAGTAGCAGTAACTCATCCCTTTGTAAACTAATGGAACTAAGGTAAATCAGAGAACAGATCGTGGATCTGGGAGCCAGGCAGTAAATGTCAATGCTCACTATAGCCATGGATCGTTCTTCACACCAAAATAACAAAGGACAGGAAATGGAATGGCGGATAAGAAATGGAGCAGTGAAATAAGAAATAGAACAACAAATCTGAAATGGAACAACAAATCTGGAATAGAACAACAAGTCTGAAACTGTAACAACAACTCAGTCTAGCAAGCAATAACACCTTAGTCTACAAGATCAAATGCACGAATCGTGACCTATAGGAATCAAATGGAAATCCTTCACCCTAAAGGACGAATTGAACAACACACCAAAATGGAATAGCTCTGATTAATGAGTAATTATAGAACGACACTTCAAAACCATATATGCACACGACACACTTTAATAGTAACCCAATCTTGGTAAACCAATTATCACTCTCAGCTATAAAAGATTACAACTGCGTTTCAGAATGGAATAGCAATGTCTATAGATCCAACAATCGCAAAGAACATAATCGCTCAGATGAATTCCATAATAAGTGCACAGCAAAAAGGCTCTGTAATTAAACAACAACAATATTTTGTAAAGACTGACAGTTTTATATTAACACTTAGAAGAAAAGTGATACATTGCAGAGTCAATGCAATAGTTTTGTCTCAATAAAGTAAACATAACAGAGCATGTGATGTAAACTAACAAAACACATCAGATTACCAAATAACGCTGATAATCAAACCATGCATAAACCAAACGTAATAGTATAGGAGCAAGTGTCCTCCAGGGCTGGGCCCTTAGCCTCCAAGGGTACACCGCTTGAAGTTATTCCAGACTCGGGGATGAAATAGCAACCGAGTTTGTATTAATGCATAAAATGGAATTACAGTAGATCAGTTCTCAATGAGACTCAATGATCAAAGTTTCAATCTTCAGAGAAATTACATAAAAACATCACCAACCCCCCTCGAGCTAACAGTTCTGCCCCTTTTATAAGGGTGAAGGCGGAGATATCTAAGTGTAGAAATAGATAAAATAACTATTCCTCAGGATCAAGGATCCTGAGGGATTCGCCGAACCGTTAGTCCTCAATCATCTCTTTCCTTTCCTACGCAGAGTCGACATCATCACTTCCTTTCCAGGGCTGATTCGCTTTGATTTGCTTTGCCTTGTTTGCATACGGTCTCCCATCAAAGGGACAACAGTTAACCTGCCCTTGTCCTTTCCTTTGGAATGACAACTTCTCGTTTTTCCCCCTTCCTGCATAAGGAAATGACAATTGTCAGTGTTTTCGTCTTGCATATTAATATCACATGTTTTATTACAATTCCTTATCATTTTTTGAGTTCATGATGCAAAAATGTTTGTAAGTTCTAATGAAAATATGCTGAAATAATTACCAAAAACATACCTTCTTTAGAACTCCACAAGCGTCACTCTGCTTCGTTATATCTAGCTGAAGTATCTACCACGAACTCAGTAATGAATCCTCCTATAATTCGATCAAGCTAGTGATCAATAGTGCATGTGATCTTATCCTCTGTTGCTTCCAATATGCGCACCAACTCTAGGGTCCACACAATAGGATTGTCGAGTTTCAACCTTCCTTGGCTATTTGCTAGCTTCGCGATTCACTCATACAGCTTAGTAGGGAAAGATGCAAAAAGGATTTCGTGGATCTATGTGTACAAGTAGTAGTCTAACCACTCTTCTTTCTTTAGTCGTAGGTTCCTATTCTCTTGCGCCACAAACTTGTGAATTCTTTTGTCCAACCAACCTTCAATTTCCTTCTTAAGTGGATTCCAATGATATGACATCAAACATCTCTATGCCGATTCCGATCTCGACAATGAAACCATTTGTTGGCTTGATGGGGCTTGACCCAAGTTTGGAGTTAATTAGCCAAACAAATCCCTACACTACTGGCCCTTTCAGGAATAGCTCACGGAGCATGGACTGAGATCTCACCCGAAGCAGTATGGGGGGATGATGGAACCAAGTTTCCACACCCTTGAGATGTCTAAGTGGTTGGTTTAGTCCAACTATGAATACCTTCGCATGGGTCACTTTCCACACTATCCTGGCCTGCGAGGCCTTTGCGATCTATTATAATCGTCTTCGCATAGCCCTAACTAGGGGCTAAGGTGCTTTTGCGCTGCTAAAGCAACGATCTATGCTATTTCCCCACATTACACCATAGATATTACTTATCTTCTTATAACTGTTAGTTACCTTCGCGTAAACTGATACATTATCTTATATTCAGTTAATCAACATAATCATATAAGTTCACGCATCTTATAAACAACAGAAATGAAATTTATACCCAATACATTTAATGCACAAAACAGGAAAAAGATACACAGAAATGATATGAAACTTCTTTTTATTACTTCTCTAACGGTTATAGACTCGACTCGCCCTATGCACTTAGCTGCAGGGGTCTTTGCACTCAGTTACGGACTACTAGGCCTCTGCGCACTCAGCTGCAGAGCCTTCTCCTACTCTATGACCCAAAGACTCGACTCTACACTTAGATAAGACTTAATTCTCCATCTATTGCTTCCACTTCTCTAACTAATTTACAACTTAGAGCCTCGCTCTATTTATACAATCCCATGGTCCGCGAACCATGGGTAGATCTTTAAAGCTGACATTATATTACAAAGATGAGGGCAGACAACCCTATTACTCATTTACAAGCTCACACTCTGTGCCCACAAAACACAGAGTCTTTACATCAGATTTAGTCAAAATCTGGGTTTTAAGCCCCAAAACTTCCCTTGGGGGATCCCATGCCCAACACTTAGGTTGACCAAAATACAGGCCTGAGTTATATCCTTGTGTATTTATTAGTACTTATAGTTGTAGAGTATGTTTCTTCCTCCCATGGTCTGAAAAAGTCCATATTTATTTTGTATGCAGTCCATAATTTTATAGATTTGTATTATAACTATTAAAATGAGCTTAGAAAAATTCCAACCACGAGAATTAGAGAGAAAATTTTTAAAACATAAGAGCATATACCTAGAGGTGTGTATATATATATATATATAGATATATATTTGACAAATAATTCCTTAACAATTTTGAAACTCTTTCTAAGTTGTTTGCAACAATGTTCTGAAAATTAGTATTCCTTAGTTTTTAACTGAATTTGACTAGTTCAAAAAATGCATGCCCAATCCTCATTCCTCATTATTTTTGAGCGATTTTGATAGGAAATCATTTTTCTTTTAATTTGACATCTTTGTTTACTTATTGTTTCATAATTTTGGATTTAGAAAATATTGTTGTGTAAATACACTACAAGATTACCTTCTAAATTTAAAATGCCCACATAATTGACCAAAATGTAATCTTGAGTTCTATCCTTGGGTATTTTTAAGTGCTTTCATTTGTAGAGAATATGTTTCTTTCTCCCATTGTATTGAACGAGTCCATATTTGTCTTATAACATTTTCATGAAGTCCATAACTTTATAAGTCAAATTTTGTATATTTACACATTGTTCTTTACACAACAATTAAAGAACATAGTCATTATAACCCATATTGAAAAACCATGTGTATAGTGAGGTGGAAAATAGTATAACACACCATTTGAAACTGAAATCACTTCAAAAGAAGGAAGAATGAGGGAATGACGAGCATTTTTCCGAGATAGGTAAAACTGGGTTAAAAATGGAGAAATCGTCTTTTTGTTAAATCAATTGCAAGAAACTAACACATAATTTGAGTAATTTGAAAGAGGATTTTGTCACCAATACATGTCTTTAGCCACATGTGTAGAAAATATGGTGATAATATTGCAACTTCTCAAGAACTTTTAATCTAAATCGAGAGACACAATTCTACTCTACTGATATGAAAAAATCAATTCATAATTTAAAACAACAATCTCAGGCATGCAATAAGAAATAACACACACACAACAATATTTTTTTCTAGGGGAACCCAACTGGGAAAAACCCCTCAAGCCTCTTTGCATTAATTAGATGAATAGAGATGTATTACAATTTATTTCCCGTACTAAGCACAACTTGCAATTGAATAAACTATCTCTCTGCTCAAAGATAATCTCTAACCCAATCTTAGTCAATTTCTATCTCTGCTTGATCCCCTATTTCCTTGTGCAAATCCTAGAGAATTAGTCCCTATTTTGTAAGGAATTTTCCTCTAATTGATTGCATAATTCCCAAGGTTTTATCATCTGACTGCATGCAACACCTATACACTCAAACTAGTTTGTAACTGCTTGTTCCACCACCTTGGAATCTCCACCATAGTTGGGAACTTGAATTCTCTGCATGAAATTAGGGTGATTGATTATTTATCTAGATGATCACTAAGTTATATTGTTGTCCCACTGAACAAGTGATTTTCCACTAGTTCCTCCAACTCTTAGAACTAGTTTAACTAAACACAAATGGATATAACTAAACTAGATTACTAAAATTTAGCAATAAAACATGCTTAGCTAAACTCCAAGCGTTGTAACTTGAATTTATTGAGCTAATTGAGTGAAAAGAGCCATGTCACATAAGTTAATTGCATCCAAGTTTTCTGCTGATGTGGAAATTCAAATTTTACCAATTTGACCAAGGAAAAGTCAAATTGAGACTTTCTTGTTGCACTTCTCAACACTCCCTCTCAGCACGAAAGGGATTATCAACCACCCCTATCCCTCACTTATGGAACTCAAACTTCCCTCTTGACAAATCCTTTACCAAGATGTCAGCATCTTGTTCCTGTCAGAATGTATTGTAGAAACATTTTTTGCATTTTCACACAGTTTTGTAAATGATGATACCATATATATATATATATCTATATATATATATATATATATATATATATATATATATATATATATATATATATATATATATATATATATATATATATATATATATGCTCGGATCGATCGTGAAACACTAGATTCTCAGAGAGCTTAATGCAACTCTAATTATCAAAATAGATCATAGTTGGATCCATCATTTGACCAAACAATCCATTAAGTATCTTTCTCATCCAGGTCGCCTCACATGTTGCTTGAATTGTAACCATGTATTTTTCTTTTATTGAGTTGAGCGCCATAGATCTTTGCTCCCTGATATACTAGGAAACCACTGTGGAACTGACACTGAAAATTACACCTGATATACTCTTTCGGTTGGATGGAATCTGTACCCAATTTTCATCTGTGAAGCCACACAACTTCACTCCCTCTGTCCATATGTACCATAATCCATACTGGGTAGTGCCTTTGAGGTACTGTAAAACATGCTTAGCTTCCTTCCAATACAATTTGGTCGGCCTAACCATAGCTTGGCTCACCTGGATTATGGCATAACACATATCTAGTCCTATATTCACAATATACATCAGTGAAAATACTGACCACATGTAAATGGTAGCATCAACCTCTTCATCTGATTTCACATTCTCCTTCCTCCAGTTGGTCACTAGAGGTGTCTCCATGGGCTTACAACTCTCCAAGTAAACTTTCTATAGTATCTCGTTGGCATACTTTCTTTGAGACACAAACAAATCACCATCACCTTGCCATACTTCTAGTCCGAGGAAGTAATACATGAGACTCATGTATTTCATCTCAAATTCCCTTGCAAGAGTTTATTAGTTGCTCATCACCTATTAATATTAAATCATCAACATATAAAACAATGATAAGCAATTTACCTTCTACCAGGATATGATAGAGGTTTGCATCCGCTTCACTTTTGGTGAAGCCCAATCCTATGACACAACTGTCGATCCTAGTGTACCAAGTACAGGGTACCTATTTGAGACTGTACAATGCTCCTTTGAGTCTACACACGTGATACTCTCAATCAAATGTCTCAAAACCTTCTAGTTGCTCTATGTACACCTCCTCCTCAATAACACCATTGAGAAATGTTGTTTTTACATCCATCTGGTGTATCTTCGACCCCATTTGCGCAATCAATGCAAGAATTGATCTAATGGATGAATACCTTGCTACTGGAGAAAATGTTTCCTCATAGTCAATTTCCTCAACTTTAGAGAATCATTTGGCAACAAATCCATCCTTATACTTCTCTATGATTCTATCTACTAGATGCTTAATTTTGAATATCCATCTTGAACCCACAATTGATTTATCTGTCGATCATGGGACCACTTCCCAAACACTATTCTTCATGATGGATTCATATTCTTCCACCATTGCATCAACCCAAACTAGTTTCTCAATTTCCTCCTAAAAATAAGATGGCTCAGTCTCTACTAGCTTAGTCATTAGATCCATGTAGCCAGTGTACCTCTCAGGTGAACTCCTTTGCATGCACAAATTTGAAGGAGCTCCCACATTCTTCCTTGCATCCTGCACAAGTCTATCAACTTCCCTAGTTATTTTTTTGCCTTCTTTGGATGATTCTGCTTGAGTGGATGCCTCCACTCTCTACTTTTGTATTTTTCGTTTCTCCACAACTTCCCAAGGCTCCTAATTTGGAGTTAAAATCTCCTCTTCTGGTGGGATTTGAATCTCCCTCTCAAGAGAGCATCACATTGCTTTCTCCTCATCAAAATTTACATGCCTTCACACAACTATCATTATGAGGGAAGGTAAATACACATAGTAATTGTGTGGGGTTTCAGTGTAACCCACAAAATTTTCAACTTTTATGTCAGCTCAAGGTTCTTCCTCAAATATTTGGAGACATGGTAGTAAACAAAGGCTCCAAAAATTCTAAAGTGAGACACATCCGACTTTCTCCATGAGAAGGCCTACTCTGGTGTAATCATACCAAGAATATGATGAGGACTCCGGTTTTGCAAGTGGAATTCTATATTACATTCCTATACCCACAAATGTAGTGGTCGACCTTGTTCATGTAACATAGCTCTCGCAAATCCCATAATGCTCTGATTTTTCCTCTCATCGAACCCGTTTTGCTACAGGTTGTGGGGTGTTGTCATCTCTCTTAGAATGCCTTCTTTCACATAGAACTCTTTGAAATCATTTGAAACATACTCACCTCCATATTCTTTCCTGAGAGCCTTCACCTTTTTCTAGTCTCTTTGTCAACTAGTGCTTTGAATTCTACAAACTTCAAGAATGTCTTGTCATTCTTCTGCATGAAGAAGAGCCAACACTTCCTTGAGAAATCATCAATAAAAATAGCAAAATACTTATGTAAGGAAGTGGAGGCTATCGAGAAAGGTCCACAAACATCATAGTGGACTCTTTCCAAGACTGCATGTGCTTTCTTATCTCGATCATGGAATGTGGATTTCACACACTTCCCTAAGGTACAACCTTTACACACATTCTGTAGGAATTTACAGGGTAAGTTCCTCAGAAAGAACACCAAAAGGACACCACTCACAACCAGATCTCAAATCAATACACCAGTATTTTTGACGTGGTTAAAAACCCTCAAAGAGGGAAACAGTCCACGGTCTGAGCCAACATGGCCACTTCAGGCAATTTATTAATCAAAGAATGAAAATTTACATAAGCTTTCTCTCATGCATGGATTACCCGAACAATGACCCTCCATGCGCTTTAAATAGAACTCATGGACCAATCGGGTGTCAAGCCACGGATCAAGTGTCAGTAATACCGAGGAGAGAGTGAACCATCGGATCACTACATATCGTGACCGTCGGATTGTAAGTTACAAAATGTACAACGGTAAAGAAACACACTTTACCTAACTCTATACTAGACCAAGTTGAACTTAACTATTTCCTATGTGTCGGAATATCCTAACATCCCCCCTTAAGAACAACTTAGGATAGGATTGAAGGATTTACAAATATGACACAATAGGAGAAGGAAGGAGGCACTAGAGCCTATCCCCCCTTAGTGACAACTTCCTAAACTCCAAGCATATATCGAAGTTTAGTGAACTTCGCCTCAGTGAGAGCCTTTGTGAAGATGTCTGCAACCTGATCATCTGTTGAACAATATTTCACTTCAAGAACATGGTCATGAATGAGCTTTCTGATGAAGTGCATGTGTAGTTCTATGTGTTTGCTGCGTTGATGCTGGACTGGATCTTTGCATAGCTGAATGGAACTTTGATTATCACACCAAAGTGTGGTTGGATGTTGCTGCTCAAAGCCAAACTCTGATAGGATCTGACGAAGCCACAAGGCTTCCTTACTAGCTTCCATGGCACCACGATACTCTGCTTCTGCTGACGAAAGAGAAATGGCAGCCTGTTTCTTACAAGCCCATGTAATAGGTCCTGAACCAAGAGTGAAGACATAACCGGCAGTAGACTTCCGATCATCAGGGTCACCAGCCCAATCAGAATTAGTGAAACCAACCAATAGAGGAGCTGCTTCGGCACTGTAATGAATCCCAAACTGTACTGTACCTCGAACATAACGAAGTATTTTTTTAGCTGCTTTCCAATGAATTTCACGGGGGTTTTTCATAAAACGAGCAACAAGGCCAACAACAAAGGAAAGGTCAGGATGAGTATGGGTTAAATACAAGAGTTTTCCTACAAGTTGACGGTATAAGGTAGCATCAACTTCAGGAGAAGTAGAAGAGACTGAAAGTTTGACTCCAGACTGAAAGGGAGAAGGGGCTGGCTTACAGTCTTCCATGTGAAAATGACGAAGAATATCACAAGCATACTTGGACTGGGAAAGGGAAATACCCTCCTTGAATTGGAAGACTTGAAGACCGAGAAAATAGTGTAAGTGTCCTAAGTCTGTCATTTCATATTTCTTTTTAAGGCTGGACTTCACATGGTTTATAAGGTTGGGATCACTACCAGTAAGAATAAGATCATCAACATAAAGAACAAGGATGATAAGAGAGTTTCCCACTTTCTTGGTGTAGACAGTATTGTCAGAATAACACCTAGAAAAGCCAGATTCTAAAAGAAAGCTATCCATTTTGGCATACCAAGCCCGAGGAGCTTTCTTGAGACCATAAAGAGATTCCTTAAGTCGACATACAAGGCTGGAGTTTGTTTGGATGAAGCCAGTGGGTTGTTCCATATAGATTTCTTCATGCAAGTCCCCATGGAAGAAGGTAGATTTAACATCCATCTGATGGACTTCCCATTTTAAAGAGGCAGCAAGGGAAAGAACAAGGCGGATAGAGTTCATTTTGGCAACAGGGGAGAAGGTTTCAGTGTATTCAATGCCTTCAACCTGTGAAAAGCCCTTAGCAACAAGACGAGCTTTATGTTTATCAACTTTCCCATCGGGTCCATACTTGGTTCTGTAAACCCATTTACATCTAACAAGTTTGCGTCCCTTTGATAGAGGAACAAGATCCCATGTATCATTTGCCAACAATGAATGATATTCTTCATTCATAGCTGCTTCCCAATGTGGATGGCCTGAAGCTTCTGCAAAAGTGTCAGGATCATGATTTACTGGAGCTTGACCCAGTAAAGAAGAGGCTCTTTCAAACTGAGAACGTGTACGTCATTGATCTGTAGAATCACCGGCAAGATCACCTACTGCATCCCGAGTAGCACGGACCCATCTTGGAAGTTGAGGATCCTGAGAAGGTGGGGGAGGATTTTCATCCTCACTTTCATCATCTGAAGAAGAAATGTTTTCAAAAGTAGAAGAGATAGGAAGAGGTGGCACATCCGCCGGACTAGGCTCACAGGCCGATTTATTTTCATCAAATTTTACATCTCTTCTAATGATAACATTTTTTGACTTAAATGGAATAAGTCTATAACCTTTTACATCTTCAGAATATCCAACAAAAGTACATTTCTCACTCTTAGGTTCTAAAGCTTTATGCTTTTCATATGGAATATGGGCCCATCCTTCACTTCCAAAAACATGAAAGTGACTTACATATGGTTTAATGGAACTCCAAGCTTCTTCTGGAGTGATATTATTTAGAACCTTAGTAGGAGTGTGATTTATTATATAATTTGCACAATTAATTGCTTCGGCCCAAAAACTAAGACTGAGTCCTTTAGATTGCAGCATACAATTAGCCATTTCCTTTAAGGTGCGATTTTTCCTTTCAGCTACACCATTTTGTTGTGGAGTGTATGGAACAGTATGTTGCATTTGAATTCCATTTTCGGTGCAAAAGTTGATGAATGTTTTTTTAACATACTCTCCACCATTATCAGTTCTTAGCTTAAGAATTTGATGTCCAGATTGTTTTTCAACAAAGGCTTTGAAGGCCAAAAATGTGTTAAATACTTTGCTCTTGAGTTTTAAGAAGTATACCCAAGTGCGCTAGGAGAAATCATCAATAAAAGTTAAGAAATACTTGCAGCCAGAGAATGAAGCAACAGGAAGTGGACCACATAAATCACTATGCACAAGCTGTAAAGGGGCTGAGGCGTGCCAAGAGGCACGTTTTTCAAAACTGTCCCGATGATGTTTTCTGAGTACACATCCAGAACAAACACCATCTCTGCAAGATACCATGGGAAGACCTGTCACCATATTTTCTTTACATAGATGCTGAAGGGAGCGATAGTTTAAGTGACCAAATCGCTCATGCGAAAGTTTGCTCACTTCATCATTATGAGAAACAAATACTGAGGGAAGATTTTATGACCCAAAGTTGTGAAACTTATACAACCTTGTGGAATCATCAGGAATACCAGTAGCTAGAATCTGTTTAGGATCTCTTAGATCCTTGATTACAACATCATGAGGTGAAAATTCAACAATTTTACCTTCACCTGAACGAGTTATCTGATATACAGATAGAAGGTTGCAGGATAAGGTTGGAACACATAGTACATCATTAAACTGACCATTGTCTAGATGAACAGTTCCAGTCCCTACAACATTAAGAGATCTATCATCACCAACATATATATTTTTGGTGTTACAATCATTTAAAGAAGAAAACATGGCTTTGTTTTTGGCCATGTGATAAGAGGCTCCAGAATCAATGAGCCACTCATGAGAATGAGAAGAAGAAGATACATTTAATGCATAACCAGATTGAGATGATTGACAACCACATGCAGAAAGTGCCATTCCTGAAGATGAAGTTGAAGTTGAAGATTGCCCCAAATGGATGTTATGCTTCTTCATTGCTGCTTCCAAGGCTTCCATCTTCTTAAAGCATTTTGATTCTAAGTGCCCATCTCGATTACAAAAATTGCAATGTCTATCAGTCTTCTTCCATTTGTTTTTATTGGTCTTATCATTTTGCTGAAATGATCTTTCATTTTGAGGCTGAGTTTGCTTAGGACCTTTGTTTGGTTTAGGACCATTCTTTTTAGGATATGACTTCTTAGGATTCTTTGAATTTGGTTGCTGCTGGGCGTCTAACGCTTTCTTGGAAGAGTTTCCAAGATTAAGAAGACCAAGGTGTAAGAGTTTTTCTTGTTCTCTTATTAAAGAATCACAAAAAGAGTCAAAGGAAGGGGCCTTGTAGTCTTTTCCTTGACAAATGAAAGCTTCCCTTGTAGAATGGAAGGTGGAAACAAATACAGAGTAGGCTGGTCCCAACTTAGTAAGGATGGAATAAATAAGGTTACTATCTTCTTTCTTAACTTTAACACCTTCCAAGAGATATCTAAGGGTCTTGAATTTGGACAAGAAATCTTCAATGCAAGAAAAATTATTAGGATCCAATGTAAGCAACTCATTTTCAAGTTGATGGGCTCTAATTTCATTTTTAATCCCAAAAACTTTAGTGATTTGTTCCAATGCTTCATGAGGAGTATCAAGTTCTACAATATGGAATCTAAGATTAGGAGAAATAGACATCCCTATCAAACCACGTGCTTGATCTTGTCTATTTTCCCATTTTGCAGCCTTGTCTTCATCTTTTGGTTTCTTCTCTTGGCCTGTGGCTATTCTGTAGAGACCTTTACTTCTAAGTAAATCTTCCATGTAGGATATCCATTGGAAGTAGTTAGTGCTATCAAGAATGACTTGGCATGGACTTTCCATTTTTAAAAAACTGAAGCTGAAGATGCTGAAAGTAAGTGTTCAAATGGATAGATCTCGAAAAATTAGGCTGTTTTAAAAAAAACGGCTCTGAAAAAGGCTTCCGGATGAAGAAGTTATGGCTTTTTGAAAAAAACATTGTTGAAGTTGCCGGCAAAGTGTGCGAATGTGCGGGAATGAAAAAAAACGCCCCCACAAAATGGAGATTTGAACCCAAGACCTCTACTCTCTTAAAATAGCTTTGAACCAATTGAGCTATACAAAAAAATTGAGAGAGAGAGAGAGAGAGAGAGAGATAGAGAGAGAGGGGGGCGGCCTTGGGTTGCATGCTTGCCTTGAGAAAGCTCTTTTTTCCTACAAAACAAAAACACAAAACCCAACACGAATATGCATAGAAAAATGAACCTTACGGCTCGAAGTTAGCTTTACCCAAAAAAATAAATATTTTCAAAAGTTGAACCTTGTGGCTCAAAGTTAGCTTTAGCCGAAAAACTAAATATTTTTCTCAATGTTTCTGATTTTCCGAGATCACACTAAGGTGCAGGGAAAAGAGCATACGCATGAGAAAAATCCTTCCTTTCTGTTTCTGATTTGCCCAGATCGCACAGAGTCGCAGGGCAAAGAGCATACGCATACTTGAAAGGTATAGATCCGGTTAAAAAAAAAGGTAAATAAATTGAAACCGAAATAAGCAGAGAGAAAATAACAGTAAACTGCAAATAAAGACTGTATACCTCCAGATCTTAAAAATGACCCAGCTAGGGCTACCAGAAACCTTTTCGCGTGAAACAAAAGGGGTTCCTCACTGGAACAGATGCTCCGAACACAACAGAGCAGTCCTCTCGGTCCGAAAGCAGTCAGAAACAACAGATCTAGGAAACGGCAGTCGGATGCAGTTCTACCGGCTTCAGATTTGGATCACCAACGGACGTGGCCCTCAAATAGCTCTGATACCATGTAGGAATTTACAGGGTAAGTTCCTTAGAAAGAACACCAAAAGGACACCGCTCACAACCAGATCTCAAATCAATACACCAGTATTTTTGACGTGGTTAAAAACCCTCAAAGAGGGAAACAGTCCACGGCCTGAGCCAACGTGGCCACTTCAGGCAATTTATTAATCAAAGAATGAAAATTTACATAAGCTTTCTCTCATGCACGGATTACCCGAACAATGACCCTCCATGCGCTTTAAAATAGAACTCATGGACCAATCGGGTGTCAAGCCACGGATCAAGTGTCGGTAATACCGAGGAGAGAGTGAACCGTCAGATCACTACATATCGTGACCGTCGGATTGTAAGTTACAAAATGTACAATGGTAAAGAAACACACTTTACCTAACTCTATACTAGACCAAGTTGAACTTAACTATTTCCTATGTGTCGAAATATCCTAACACATTCTACTTCTCAAGTGCTCCTCTAGGAAGGCCAATGGTTATTTGCTACATAATTTTTAGGGTGTTGTGATGCAAATGGCCCAATCTCCTATGCCAGAGCTCTCAGCAACATCACGACTCTGCATTTTATCTGCCTTACTACTTAATACATCACAATCTTCCATATCAATTTTATATAGGTTCTTAACACAAACCACGATCTACTCACTTTTCTAGTAGCTATGTGCCTCAGAAAGGATTTACATTTACTAAATATTAGATGATAGCCACAATCTTCTAGAATTGCTATAAAGATGAGATTATTTGTTAGGCTTGGAAAAAACATGACATCTTTGAGGCGAAGAGGAGATCTTGACTCCCTCTTAAAGGTTATTGTACCAATCCTAGTAGCACTGTACCTCCCATCGCCCCCAAGCTCAATATGCATAAGGATATTTTTATCCTCTTGGTCACTGAAAAAATATCTACACTATGTCATGTGAAATGAGGCACCAAAATCCAAGTACCACACACTCCCTATTGTTATAGACATTTTTGTGCCTCGCATCAGGGAGCATGGAATGTCGATAATTACAGGGATCCTCAGTCCCTAAACATGTTGTTCTTACCCCTAAAAGAACAAGGTCATCAAACAACAACACTTCCAATCAGTTCTCCACCTGAAAACACTTCAAAACAGGCTTATTTTGGATCATGTCAGCTGCTTAACTGAGCTTCTGCGCTGTAATGCAACTGTCCCACTCTATACCTGCGCTGGAAGTCAAAAGTAATGAAGGCTACCTGCGCTGGGCGAGATTGGCCAAGTGGCACAGTCATCCTGCAAGGTGTCAACTGCCCAGGAAGCTTCCAAACTGACACTTGGTTCATCAGATTTGCCTTGTGATAAGTAAGAGGTACTTGATCACCATGTGTAACCAAGGATCTCCAAGTGGACTCAAGAACTGAAGATTAACTGAAGAGGGAGAGGACACAAGGCAGCTTCATGTCAGTCTCAAGCTGACTCATCCTCTCTTCTTCTCTCCTATATATAGAGCTCTTCTATGAGGTCTAAGGAGGCTGGAATTTTGTATTAAGCAAGGAGGTGCTGTTGGATTACAGTTAGAGCTATTGGGTGATTGTTTTACTAGAGGTGAAGAGGAGAGTTCTTGCTGCTGGGGAGGTGCTGCTGGATTGGAGCCATCATTGGTTGTAACCTTCTCAGAACCCTGTTACTTTCTATCAATAAAGTTTTGCATGTTCTCCTATATACTTGTATTACATAGATGTTTTGTGTTTACATGTATATTTGATGCACCCTAATCCATGTTTCAGTTATGAGTACATGTATCTTGTAGTTTGCTCTCTTGTTTTGTGCAGGATCTGTGTGTAGCTGGACAGGCTGAGAGAGCAAGAAGCTGGGAATGAGATACAAAGAGAGAAGGACAAGGATCGACTAAGCGAAAGACACCAGGTTGGTTGACCTTCTTTTCATTCTCTCTGTATTTTCATAAAGTGGAACATCAAAACTTTACTTTCAGTTGTTGCTAAAGACTGTCACCTTTAGAGTAGGGATAGGGTCATCCGCATCGGATACTTTTCCCCACAACAAACTGGCGACTCCGCTGGGGAGCCTAGTATCTTGTTGGTGTTTGTAGTATTTTGCTATTCATTTCTTGAAGAAAAGAGTACCAAATCGAAAAGCTTTTGACTATATCAAAAGTGAAGTAGAGGGACTGCTACTCTTGCTCTTTGCTGAGGAGATTCAAGATTTGAAGAGCTTATCTACAAAAGACTCTTTACTCTTTGTGATAGATCTTCATCCTCTTGATCATCCCTTAGCCTGTACTTGACCTATAGCTTTTTATTTCAGCAAAAACAGTGCATTTTTGAGCTTTTTATGACCCGGAATTCTTTATAGACGAAACTCTCGTGAGTCAGTGCAGGCTGTACACAGGCAGCCTGCATTACAGCGCAGGTACTCCCTTCGGGAACTGCGCTGAGAGTGAGATTGGCAGACTAGAACCTGCGCTGGTCCAGTTAGCCCTTGTCTAGCTCAGTCTTCCTATTGTGTCTTGGCCCTGTTTGCACTTGTTTTTGGCTGATTGCTTGCTGGTTATTGTACTTGCTGTAAACCACTTCTCCTTGACATTATTCCATCTCAGTTGTGTGATGAAACTGTGAATGTTCTTTCAGTATTTCTTGTTTCAGTTACAGTTTCCCATTGTGAAAAGCGAACCAGTATAGATGTGTCCTCTTAGATCCTGAACTGTAAAAGTGTCTTTGTGATCTGAAGAGTTAGTTTTATTACTGTTCATGGCTGCTTGAGTTTGTTTGCTTTTCACTTTTATGGTTTGAATCTATACTTTTCCTGTGTTTAAACAAGTCTATCATAAGGTGTCTTTTTGATTGTGGACAAGCTTGTTTATTTCTACTTGAAAGTTGATTCAAAAATCATACAACAGTTTCCTTTTGTTAGCATCAACATTAAGGATAACGAAAAGAAATACATGCATTGTGCATTTTGCATTTGACTGTGTGCTTGACGATTTAGGAAAATGTGCATTTTAGTGTGTGTTCTTTGATCTGTGGAAAAAGTTGTGTCTTTCTTTTCCCTCAAGTAGATTAAGGTTTTCAAAGTTGAAAGATTGAAAAGATTTGCTTCTCATTCTTAGATTGCATATAGGAAGTTGTATATATACATCTCGTGGCGAACCTGAAAGGCAAACTGTTAAGAAAGATCAACATTAAAATAAACTCAATTTACATAACAACGCTTTGGAATTTAACGCAAACATCTAGAGGTCTAGGTAGAGACGTGTTCCGGCGTCGTTAAACATAGTGACTGTCGATCTCTACGAAGGTGGGTGATTCCTCCTGAGAGTCGGTGGCACTAACACGGACTTGAGCTCCCGCGTACCGTCGCGTATATTGGGAGACCCCTATAGGCTTTTATCCTTTATCCTTAGGAAACCATGTCGGCCGCCCTACTGATCGCGATGCAGTGAACACAGCATTCACGAAGATCGACCACCCGTACTGTAAAACGTATTCTGTGGTTTCGCGAAAGGTTTGGCACACCCTCTGCCTAGATCTCCAGAGCAGTTTCTTTTGGCCTTTTTCAAACTCTATAACTGAAAAAGTCCAACCGAGCATTTGTCACTTCGGGCTCGTTAATACATCGAAGGCGACTAGAGTCATCTTTAGCTTTTTCTCGACTCTTAAAACATGAAAAAGCAAGTTTGTGTCTAAAAGCGTCGTTAATAAAATTTATTTTAAAGCGGAACATAATCACCTGTTATTCCCACGTTGATCTTTCAGTTGAAAAGTATGGAGCCCACCAACCAAGGAAGTAACCTTGGCGGAAGTCCAAATCCCTTCTCCTCTTGGGGAGATGTTGGTGCGCCTCATATGGCTACATTGTCGCTTCCAGGATTGACAATCGGCCTTCCTGTATGGCTCTTTTCAACTAATGTAGTCCAGATCGCCACTAATCCTGAGCATTCGAATCAACAGTCAGGCCAATCTAGAACTACCCACCAGCCTTCCACTTCTTATGATACTTCCTCTGATCCTTCATCTTCACAAGGTAGAGCCGGCAAAAGTCAGCCTCCCAAGGAGAAGAAGGAAAAGAAGAAGAAAGAAAAGAAGCAGAAGGAGCCTCTGGCGAAGGCGACTGGGGGCAAGCAGAAGAAAACTGACAAAAACCCACACACTGCACCGACCGGGCCTAAAACGCCATGTGTCATTTGCAAAGGGATCCACTTCCATTGTGATTTTCCTTGTATTCCCCGGATACTAAGGGACTGGTCCCCAAGGTTGCACAATTCGGTAGCATCAACCTCTGGTTGTCAAGTTGATTGCATTCCGTCGACTAGCAAGAGTGAAGGACGAAGAAGGGGACCAAGATCACCCTGTCTATTGTGTGAAGGTCATCATGTCATCCACAAATGTCCATTCTTAGATGAAGAAAAGAGAGTTTTGGAAGATCGCCCGGTGTCACCGGTGCAACTTCCACCTGGATATCAAAAACTCGCGCCTAATCCCTCGATAGTTGAAAATCCAGTTGAACCACTCAAGTGGTCAGCTGAAGTGTCGGTCATTGAGAATGAACCTACTGAATCTAGACCAGACGAAAGTCTGAAGGTCGATACGGCAGTTGGCCCGGTTCTTCCTTCAGAGGTTCTATCGTCCAATGACCCCGTCATTGAAGACCCGTCTTCAAATGGCACCGTCGCCGAAGAGTCATCTTCATGCGACACCCTCACTGATGAGAACAAGGATGACACCATCCAGGTTCTTTTCATCAGCACCGATTCCGATGAGCATCAGGGCAATGCGCCCATTCCTTTATCGCAGGAAGGAACATCATCAGAGTCATATCCGGCCGTATATTCGGTCCCACCGCCAAGCAACCTGGTTGTATCCTTTGATTGGAATCAACTAGGCAGACCCCGGTTACCAGCCAGTACACCATTCAGAATCATTGTCCAGATCTATAGAATGATTATGGCTGGTACTATCATTGATGAAGGGGCGTCTGTGAGTATCCTTTCCTCTGTTGCTTGGAAAGCACTGGGTTCCCCAGCGCTTTTACCTGAGTTGAGAAATCTCTCAGGTTTTGATAAAGGAACCAGTCGACCATTAGGGATCCTCCCCGATGTACCTGTTACATTGAAAGGGAAGACTGTCAGGATGAACGTGTTGGTAGTTCAAGGACCCTTGGATTATAACCTACTCCTTGGATGCGACTATATTTATTGCATGGGAGCGATAGTCTCCTCACTCTTTAGAGTAATGTGTTTTCCACACGAAGGAAGGGTGGTCAAGCTCGTAGACCAACTTTCATTTCCGGGATCTCGCATCGCAAATAGTCAAATACCAATCCTAAATGGTCTATTCACTGAAGATTCGCCTTCGCCCCCAGTCCTCCTTCCCGATGAGCGCGAGTGATTCGGAAAGAAAGACTAGGACCCAGGGGGCATGCACCCTGGTCTGCTTCGGGCAGAAGAAACTCCAGGTATAAGACAGAATTTCCGCAGAAGAACATGACTAGTCCGTACCCCGTCCGTAGGAAGTGGGGTTGTTCTAGAATAATGATCTTTTGTTAAAGTTATGTGTCTGGGAATCATTCACCTTTGTCTAAACAAGTGGGCAATGCCCAAGTAGGAATTCCCTTATTGCAACAAGTAGTCACCATCTTTAAATTCAAGCCTCGCCCATCGAAACATATGTTTTGAAGGATAAGCAGGGGCAGTCTACGAAGAAGGAGACCGTATTGTTGTGACAGAGGGTAACCATCTTTGGACAACCCAATGATAGACACCGCCGAAGAAAGAGATTGATTTGCGGCAGCGAATAGAACCACTCTTCGGATAATAAGAAAGAGGCAAGCCTCCCTCAATAATACCAATGTTTTATCTTTGAGTAGTGTTCTTCTATTGTCACAAATAGCTGTTTGTTAAAAGTGGGCCGACGGGAAGCCTGAGTACTGCATAAGACCCCTTAAAATAACGAGAAGACAAGTATCATTAGCATTAGATTAGCAAGATGACAAATAAGTGTGAACACCCAAAGAAAAACAGAAGTAGGGGAGAGGAGGGGCAGCCTCGAAATTCTATCCTATACCTGGGGGCATGCAAACTTTCTGAAGTGCAAGCTAGGGGCGGTTATTTATCTGGTTTTAAGATTAGCCGTTTCCAAACTTGCATGAAAGAAAGCCTGTGGGGCAAAAGTAAAATTTGCCAAAAGTGAGCACAGCTGTGGTAAGGCATAAGCTCTATAAAAATTGGTCCTTACGAGAGGCGTTCTTCATATGACTGGTATATCGAGCAGTTTTAGCATATAGTTCATGCTCGTTAAAAAATAAACGCAAATCCGAGCAGTTTTAGGACTGAATTTATGCTCGTTAAAAAATAGAAAAGTGTGAGCAAAAGTTTCCCCCAGAGTTCAAGCTCATGGAAAAATGAACCGGTAAATAACCTTTTGAGATCGTAAATTCATCAGCCATAAGAACCTTGATCGTGTTTTCATCCATCACCTCCACTGTTTATTTGGCCGATCATTCACTTCCATTTGTGTGTTTACCTCTTTTGAGAAACAGCTGCGAAGAGTGATTTCACCTAGCCATCCTTGCGACACTGCCGTGATTGGAAAATTCCAACCTGTACCTGGAATCTGTAGCTATCCCTGTTTATCACTCATTCCTCAAAAGACGAGTCTTCTTTCAGCTCTTTTCACTGACTCGTAAAATATGAAAAGTTTGCCGAGTTTTGGCCTTCCAGCTCGTTAAATGACCGGAACGCTATCCCTCCTCTAAATTTTAATCTTTTTGGACCTGAGGGATTATTGCACAAAAGGATCGAGCGCTTGTCTTGTTCGGCTCGTTAAAAGTACCGAACAACCATCCCTTCTGTATTGTTTTATACTTTTTCGGACTTAAGGGATTTGCTGACGAAAAAGGAATTATGGAGTTAACTTTCTGTACCTTTTTAGACTCTTTAAAAATGAAAAGGACCGAGTTTTCTTTGTCGTTAGACTCGTTAAAATGATTAAATAGCGACAAACTTGTCTTTAGACGAGAACGAGTTTCCCTATCGCTAGGCTCGTTAAATCATAGCGATGGGCTTTCCCGAAGGGCAGGTTATAGAACAAGCATATGTTATCCTCCTCAAGCTTGACAAAAATAAAGAGGTACTGGTCAGAAATGACTGGGGAAAAATTGGGAGAACATCAAAGTTTAAAGGTAGCAAGTCACTCTTGAACATGACACTTTTCCTCCGTACCATATCGGGTTGGGTTGTTTCATTCACCAGTCTCATCACCATGGTCCTCGCCACACCATCCACATTTGGGGTAATGCTACCGATCCATCGCATCAGTGTCGTTATATGTTCAAGAGGGGTCATTCTGAAAGTGTCAACCGTGTCCCATCCACTACCATACATTATCCTTCATCCATTCATGATCGCCACCCTGAATCATATTTCACAGTTTGTTTTTGCCTCCACTAAAATCATTAGCTCCGTTCCGTGTCATTGATGTGGGATTCATTAAGGCCCTCCTTTGACGGATCGCTTCTTGTCGACTTCAGCTCATTATCCAAGAAGTTGATCTAGGAACACCCCCATCAGTACTTTGAAGCTTGCATGCCTCAATGGCAAGTTTCTCACTTCTGGCGACAGGTATACATCAATGACCTTCGACCAGAAGATTTTGCGTGGCGTTCAACGCCAAGTCCTTTATTCACGCCACGTGAATTGTACTGCAGTACCTTGAGGGTCATCGTCATTATTGGTGATTCCTCTCGCGCTTGTTAACGGTTTTCATTATTAACCGGCAATCAAGCGATGTCTTTCCATGTTCGACTTCAGCGCAATTCTCACATGGATCGACTTGTACTTAGAGTGAAGATCGAACGAGTTTGAAGACCCCGGATCTAGTTTCATCCATCCGGGCTGCGATATATATTCAGGAAATATAAAAGCATTTGCCATGTACGTCATTGCAGCAGATGATCATCCTATTCAAAGGATGATAATTTCAGCAGAAAATTATCAGTCTACCTTCAGACGATCGTCTGTCATATGTACCAAAATGTATTTATAAAAGCTGAGCATGGGAATGCCCACCTTAGCTAGATCATGAGAATAATGATGAATGAAAAATAATGTATTGTATTGTATTGTATTACAGGGCACTCTCCTCAGCACTGGAACGAACTTCGGATCCTCTAGATAAAGCATTTCACCCGATAAACGGCCTCATACTTTAGGGGGCAACTGTTATAGACATTTTTGTGCCTCGCATCAGGGAGCATGGAATGTCGATAATTACAGGGATCCTCAGTCCCTAAACATGTTGTTCTTACCCCTAAAAGAACAAGGTCATCAAACAACAGCACTTCCAATCAGTTCTCCACCTGAAAACACTTCAAAACAGGCTTATTTTGGATCATGTCAGCTGCTTAACTGAGCTTCTGCGCTATAATGCAACTGTCCCACTCTGTACCTGCACTGGAAGTCAAAAGTAATGAAGGCTACCTGCGCTAGGCGAGATTGGCCAAGTGGCACAGTCATCCTGCAAGGTGTCAACTGCCCAGGAAGCTTCCAAACTGACACTTGGTTCATCAGATTCGCCTTGTGATAAGTAAGAGGTACTTGATCACCATGTGTAACCAAGGATCTCCAAGTGGACTCAAGAACTGAAGATTAACTGAAGAGGGAGAGGACACAAGGCAGCTTCATGTCAGTCTCAAGCTGACTCATCCTCTCTTCTTCTCTCCTATATATAGAGCTCTTCTATGAGGTCTAAGGAGGCTGGAATTTTGTATTAAGCAAGGAGGTGCTGTTGGATTACAGTTAGAGCTATTGGGTGATTGTTTTACTAGAGGTAAAGAGGAGAGTTCTTGCTGCTGGGGAGGTGCTGCTGGATTGGAGCCATCATTGGTTGTAACCTTCTCAGAACCCTGTTACTTTCTATCAATAAAGTTTTGCATGTTCTCCTATATACTTGTATTACATAGATGTTTTGTGTTTACATGTATATTTGATGCACCCTAATCCATGTTTTAGTTATGAGTACATGTATCTTGTAGTTTGCTCTCTTGTTTTGTGCAGGATCTGTGTGTAGCTGGACCGGCTGAGAGAGCAAGAAGCTGGGAACGAGATACAAAGAGAGAAGGACAAGGATCGACTAAGCGAAAGACACCAGGTTGGTTGACCTTCTTTTCATTCTCTCTGTATTTTCATAAAGTGGAACATCAAAACTTTACTTTCAGTTGTTGCTAAAGACTGTCACCTTTAGAGTAGGGATAGGGTCATCCGCATCGGATACTTTTCCCCACAACACCTATCATAGAGCTAGCGATGCATGCAATAAGGGTGAAACCTAGCTCAAATTATGAAGCCAATGCCTCACCTGCTGCTCCTCTCAAGATATTATTTCTAGACTGTTTATGTGGACACTTTGTAGCATAGTGTCTGAGTTCATGATAATTGAAGCATTTTATTTTAGATAAGTCTTTCTTCTTGCCCCCTTGCCTTGATTCTAGTTTGGTTTTAGATTTCTTCCCTTTTCCCTTCTTTCCCTTTCTAACCAATGCAAAATTTTCTTCATCCTCTCCCTTGGATGAGGTTCCATCTCTGGTATTCCCCCTGATCTCTTATTGTACCAAATCAAACCACAAACGTTCCCAATTTGGTAATTTCTACCTCCCATTCACTAACTCTTGGTAGCTATGCCAAATTTTGGGAAGGCCTAGAATCGCTAGGCTCAATAGGTCATCTTCTGCAACATTCACACCAAGCCCCCCAAGCTCATCACGAACTTGTGTAATTCCGCCAAGATACTACGAAATAGTATAATTCTTTTACATCTTAATATTTTAGAGTTTGTCTTGGAGTACTAGTTTTCTATGGTCGCTATTATTCTGGAATAGTTATCTCAGTGCCTACCACATTATGAAATAAGGTTCTTTCCCATGGATATTTGAGACAATGTAGTATCACACTTCCTCCAAGATTAGTCTCCTCACCTTGGCTACATGTTTCTTCCATCAGGCTAGGTTTTGTGCATCAACTGATCCTAGTTTTGGAATAATTGTCTTGACATAATCCAACAATCCATTTGAATCAAGAAATTCCTCCATGCAATTCATCCATGTAATGGCATTTGAGTTTCCTTCCAAGGAATACTCTAATCTCAACCCGTTGAAGGTCATTTTCCCGATCCTAAAGAAATCCTACTACACTGATGTTGCAAATTCAAAACTCCTGAGGAACAACTTCAAAATTCTTGTTCTAAAGTGAATCCTAATCCAAATCAATGTAGACAAAATGGTGATAGAATTGCAAATTCTCAAGAAATTTTAATATAAATTAAGAGACACAATTCTACTCTACTAATTTGCATAATTCAATTCACAATTTAGAACAACAATATTAGACATGCAATAATAAATAATACACATGCACATTATCTTTTTTTAGGGGAACTCAACGGGGAAAAACCCCTCAAGCCTCTTTGCATTAATCAAATGAATATGTATTACAATTGATTTTTCGTAGTGAGAACAACCTGAAAGGAATAACCTATTTCCCTGGTCAACGAGAAGCTTTGACCCAGACTTAGTCAATTTCTACCTCTGCTTGAGCCCCAATTTCTTTGTGCAATTCCTATAGAATTAGCTCCTATTTTTTAGGAATTTTCCTCCAATTGATTACACAATTCCCAAGGTTTGATCATCTAACCGCATGCAACATCTATACACTCAAAATAGTTTACAACTACTTATTACATTGCCTTGGACTCTCCACCATAGTTAGAAACTCGAATTCTCTACATGGACTAGTTATTTTAGGATGATTGGTCAGTGAAAAAGATGATCACTGAGTTAGACTGTTGCCCCACTACACAACTAACCTTCCACTAATTCCCCCACCTGTTAGAACTAGTTTAACTAAACACAACTAGATATAATTGAACTGGATTACTAAAATTTAGAAATCACACATTCTTAACTGAACTCCAAGCCCTCTATCTCAAATTTACTAAGCTAACTAAGTGACAAGAGCCATGTCAAACAAGATAACTGCATCCACGTTGCCTGTTGACGTGGAAATTCATATTTTCTCAATTTTACCAAGGCAAAGTAAAATTGAGGATTTCTTGCTACACTTCTCTTGATGGGTTGAAATGATCATTCAACATTATAAGGGATACCACCCGGTCATGAAATTAAAACAACTCATTTTCCATTTGGAATGGTGGCTCCAACTGGTTAAACTAGGTCCACTTACCTTCTCTCTACATTTGTTGGTTTAAAATATATCTTTAACTAGACAACAAAGAAAGAGAAATTAGATTAGCCTTCCTGTTGTGCACGAAAAAGGAAGAAAATCCGTAAGTTGATTTAAGGCTGAACCAAACCACAACTATGGTTTCCCACTTTTAGAAGAGGACTTATAGAATGCAACATTTAATTTAAATGCAGATTTACTATATAATGCAGGCACAAGGAAAACTATGCTGAGTCTATCTTGATGGAAAGAAGGATTAGTCATTCTTTCTACTAAGAGAAATATATTAACATAATTGAGATTTTAACATGTTTGGCTTAAGATAAATATGTATCTAATGCACTAGTTCAATTAACTAATTTTATAATTACCAAACATGCTTTTTAGAGATCTATTAACAATGAATGATGAACCAATAACATTAAGAAGTAGTTCCCATAATGCTAATGGAAATTAAATCAAAATTATATGACATATTTTTGAGTAAACAGTTACTCAGAAACCTAGTTTTAATATATCAGAGCAAAAGATACAATTGACGACAAATTCATGAGACAAACAGATTCGATAGCTAATATGTAAGACATATATTCATATTGACAATAATGCACAATATAAATCCAATCAACATAATTTTTCCATCAAGGATGAAATTCAGATAAAAAATAATAGTATTTATAATACAATTTTATTTGAACCTGTTCTCTTGCTCCATTCTTTAAATTCGATCTCCTACAATCTTCTCCAAAGCATAAACTCTGCTGCTAAAAGCAAAAGCTGCAATAGTGCAAGCTCTATTTCTCATACATAGTTTAGAATGAGAAGAACCAAATCTCAATAATTCCTATATATGAGATTGATCCTCTTTACCTATAGCACGAAACCCATATTACAATAGTGTTTTAATAATTATAGAATTGTAGAAGAGAGGAGCCCTTTAGCATTCTCGAAAATCTCTATTTATAATTAGAAATGAAAATCAAAATGAGAGAATTGTTTTGAGAATGAATTTTCTCCCACAAATTTAATTGACTTCAACTCTCTTCTTCTCTTGCTGGAGCAATTTCATTGATCCAAATCTTCTCTTCCTCATATTCTCAACATTTCTCCTGCTAAAACCAATCAAAATTCAATTAAAATACAAATTAAAATAAAAAAATAGCAAATTTGGAAAACAAACATCTCGAATCAAAATTCAATTAAATAAGTAAATAAAAGGAAATCTGAGCTTTCCAGTGATCCCTGTAAAGATATTATTGGTCAACGAGAACATAAATGAATGAATCTACATTCAATAGAGGATTTGAGTAAAGGAAAAATTCAAAAATTAAACTCAAAAAATTAGTTTTCGTTACAAATTCAGATTTTTATTTATTGCTAAATTTTAGACTTATTTAGTAGCCGAATCTGATCATGCAACTACTTCACAAATGTTCTCCATTATTTTATCTATCTAATGAGCTATCTTGGGCCTAATTTGGCTAGGTAAAATTCAACTTATGAGCTTCCAAATTTGAAATGTCAAAAATACAAGAGTGTTGGAAAATTTTATGCTAAATTAAATTTAAGAAATTTTAGATAAAAATCTAATCCTAATTAAAATTAATTAAATAATAATTATTTACAATTTTAAATTAATCATATATACAATTTTAATTAAATTATATACAGATTAAATAAACGAAAATAAATTAAATTAAATTAGAAATAAATTATATTAAATAATTATTTGAATTAAATTATATTAAAATATTTCAAGCAAATTAAAAAATAGGTTAAAATATTACAATGGGATTTTGGATATCATATTAATGGATCGAAAATATAATATAGGAGGAGGGGCTTTTAAGATGGAGTGGAGGTTGTGTTTTTTTTTTTAAAGAAGAGAATTTCGCTAAGATGGAGAGGAGACCTTTGAATAATACATTGAAATAATGAAGGAGTTTTATGAGCCCAACCTTCCATGTAAAAAATATTGGATATCGGGTATTTTAAAATGTGAAAGTTTTGACCTAAAAGAAAATGGCAAGTTCAGATATAATATATTGATATTTTTATTTATCGGATGTTTTCATATATGTCATATTTTTTATGAGGTTTTTTTTTTTTTAATCGAGTTTTCTATATTGAGATTTTTATATTAAAAGGGGGAGGTGAGGTGAAGTGGGGTCTAAGTGGAGTGGGACTCATCAATTATAAACTACAACCACTTCGTAATAAAAAATCTGACAAAATGAACAACAATCACTTTGGAATTTTAGGTTTTGTAATTTCTTTTAAAATTGGGAATTGGAATAAATTATCAAGATCTTGAAAACACATAATTTTAATTGTTCTACAATTTGGCTACGACAATTTTGTAGGACCGCTCGTGAAAAATGAATTAATTAGTAAAAATTTAACCAGAAATTAATGTTTACAATCAATTACTAATTTATTTACAAAAATTAAAATAATATACATTTTGTTTATTTTTAATCCAGGTGGTAAAAATTATCAAGTTTTGGATGAGCACCATTTGCAAACCGTGCAATCAAATGAGGTGAAACAAGTACCTATGGAAAACTAGTGAAAATTCGAACTCAATGAAGCAATCAAAATAGAAATCCGATGAAAACAAAAAATTGACAAAATTGAAGGACTCTTAACTAAAAGGAAATATTAAAATGGTTATTTAGCCAAACTTTTATGGAAAGGGTCCCCATTATTTGAAATAAATAAGTAAAAAATGGGGATGGCGAGCGCGGGGGGGCGAGGCACAAGAGGGGGTTGAGTTTTCACCTCAACATTGGCGACACGTGGGGAAGAATCAGTTATCTCTAGTTAAAAGATGATGAACTTTAATTTACCCAAAGGTTAAAAATAATGGATTCTACGAAATTTTCTAACAGTAAAACGTTGCACATGGGTCCCACATTAGTATCTTAGGTAATATAAGATTGAAAATATAAGTACTTAAAACAAACTGAGTTTAGAATCATGAATTCAAATTTTGGAAAAAATATTTTAAGATTACCTCCTATAAGAACATAAAAGAAGGTACAAATAGGAGTTTTTGATAAAACATATATCCATTGTTATAAATGGTATCTGACATCGCTTCATTTCCAACAAGACTAAACAGTACCCCGAAGAAATTGTCTTTTATTCCATACAAGCATGGCCCTGCTGCCAGTGAGCATCCATAACCCGAACGTGTTTAATTGTATTTTCCATGCTTCCTCTTTTAGTCACTCTTTTGATAAGTTCATTTGCAAGTTTTTAGTTTCTGATGTACTTGAGTGAAAGAGGGGGGATGGTAATAGAGTTTTATGTTAATGGATATAATACTTCCACAGTGTTGACTCCAAAATATTTCCCTATGATTATTCATTCATAGGATTTTATATGAAGTGGAGGGATAGGAGGGATCCATTGAATTAAACTTAGGTCAGTTATTTCCTTGAAAAGGTGAACCATATCACTTAAAAAAGTCATGTGTTCCTCCATGAAAAGATTTTAAAGCAAGAGAGTTTCATAATTCCATAAAGATAGACCTTTAATGATAAATGAAATTCATTGAATAGACAAAGTAAAGATTTCCCATGTCTACCAACCACTCTTGGGTGAGGAAAAGGCTTTCCACATAAATCATGACAGAGTCACCAAAATCAAATCATGAGAAATATAAAAAGTGAAAGAAATCCAATCTGAAGTAAAAGAAATCAACAAATTTTAAAAATATAAAAATCAAAGGAAAATCTAAAAGATAGACCCAAATTTAAAGATAAATCCCAGCAAGACTAATTATACAAATGTCTCAACAAAAGAGTAAATAAGAAAACAAAAAGTATTTGTCTTATTTTGAAATTTTGATAAATTTGATCTTGTAGAGTTAGAAACAATCAGGCTTTGAAACTATAAGGAAAATGACAGCTATGTCATCAAATTATGCCCAAATAAAAAGTCTCTGCCTGTTGTAAATTTTCTTGTTTCAATGCAAATTCTACATGAAAGCATTTAAACGATCTTCTTAAATAAAAGAAAAGATTATGAAACAAATTAAAAAGTTTAGGGACTCCCCAATTTAGTTGATTTAATGAGGATCATCATCACTGCTCTTCGAAAACTCAAAATCAGACAATAAAGAGAATGACTTCCTAATCCAAGTTGGTGGGGGTGTGAAAATAACTCAATGAGACCTAGAAAACAGAGTTTTATATGAACATTAAGTAAAACAAAGCTGAAACAAAAATGTAAAGAAGTGGAAAAGAATGAAAACGGGCATGTGAAACTTACCATTGGAGAATTTCATTTAATTTTACCTAAGAAATATCATTTTATCCAATAAAAGACAACTTCTTATTTTGATTAAAATTAAAACATAAATAAGTTGCTTTCAATGTAGTTCTTATTGGTCCAAAATCATAATTTATTCAATCAAAATTAAAGCAAGAAGTACTAGAAGAAAACAATAATTCATGTTCAAGGAATCAAAAGTGGACCAAATTAATTAGAAATGAGAATGATGATGTGATTTTGCAGCGATGATTCTTCTCTTTATATTTCAGATTTCATGTCAATTCCATGATTTTCATAAAATGTCAAGAATCAAGACTAAGACCGAAACAATGTAATGCATATGTGTAGATGGAGAGGTCTTGAAATTTTGCATGTTAAATATAGAGTTATATATCAAAATTAAAATATAAGAGAAATTAAACATGATTTAACCATGATCCATTATCTTTTCGTGTTCCAAATTCCTTACGAATTGGTGCATTACCATAGTGGTTGCTCAAGAGTGACTTGAAAAACAAATGAAGATGCCGACTAAAAGATGACTGAGATAATTAAATAGGGATCCAATAGTGGTACAAAGGTAAAAAAAAAAGCAAACCACAAGTGATGAAATTTTCATTAGCCAGGAAGATTGTCGAGAAGAGTAGAAGTAGGCTTATGTGCACATACTATAAAGAATGTATATCTCCAAATTCACAAAATCAGCTTCAGGGATGAATGCTTGGATTTGATGAAATTATAATTAAAATATATCCAATATCCTGACCACCATGATAACATGAAAGTAAACATACATACAAAGATAATGTGAGCATAGTGAAAGATCAAAATGAATTGATCAAAGACCTAAGAGGATACTTAACCGATATTCTAATTTTCTGAGGTTTCGATAGAATCAAAGCAAAAGGTAAGAGCTCTGATAAAAAATACTTCTGAAATGAGAACAATTCTCCGATAGACAAATTTATGATAAATAATGATTTTATTATTTAAATGTTTTCAGTGGAATTCCTTTTCATAGATTTAATTGATTTTCACTTGTGATATCAGAAATTTCGATATATAAAAGCCATGAATATTAAAAGAAAGCATCAAAAAGCAAGACCTCAGAATAACATAATTTTAAAACTTTTCATAAATAAAGCTTACGATAAATACATATTTGATAGTGAATTCCTTTTTAATGTATCATGTGGGAATATCGGTACATCGGGCATCCAAATATCGAAGATAAACAATTTCGTAATATTTTATAAAATAACTTCGATGTAATATAGACTCAAGAGTCCAAGAGGCTTACAAGTTTGAAGTCACGAAGAAAGGATCTCAGAAAGTTTATGAAACAAAAAGCATAGGATCGAAATTCCTGAGATTTATAAGTGAAAGGCTCTAAATCCTCTCAGAAGAAGAAATGTGACTAAAGTGGATGTAAAATGAATGAGTGTAATGGAAAGGTTTTAACTCAATCGAAAAATGTAAGATTCAGAAGAGGGAGAGATAAAATCATGGATAAGACCATTTGCTGCAAGATTTTTGCAATTTTCTTTGCTTTTAGAAAATATGAGCAAGAAACTGTCTAACAATTTCATGTCAGTTGCATCAATGAAAGGTGGGATATGATTATTGACTCATATTTCTAAATGTACAAAGAAAGAAAAATATGAATAGAAGCAAAACTGTGGAATGCCCAGAATTTGATGAAACAACAAATATTTCCATGAACATGTTGTTGATTAATCACTTGCTTTATTTCTAAAGATAATCCAATCTCTAAATCAAGTCAATGAAGACTTACAAAAGCAACCAAAACATAAATAAGTAAACTATAAAAATAGAAAACTAACAAGAGATGAAGATGAACATATGGAAGCATATATAGAAGAATTTTGATTGCAATTTTATTAGGGGAATTTTGGGTCTAAAATGGGTCTCAGAAAAATGTACAACCAAAATAAAATTTATAAGAACCAATAGGATTTAAAATGATGATGTCAACCATGGGGGATGTTTCACCATTTTTAGAGTAAAAAAATGAAAATATTAAAAAATCATAAAATAATAAAACTACTTTTTCAACTTATCTCCCTAAGGTTTTACTCAAATTTCAAGCAGGAGTACTCTTTGGATGAAAAATTTAATTCTTCATCTATGGAATACCCATGTTGAATACTTTCGATGGAATATGTTACACGAAAATTGAGAAATACATGAAAAAACGTAATTGCAATCACGTTTTTAATGTATTTCTCATTTTTCATCTAGCATGGTCTGTCGAAAGTATGCAACATGGGTACTCCTTGGATGAGGAATCAAATTCTGCATCTAATGAGTGTTGTCACTTGAAATTTGACTAAACCCATAGGGAGATAAGTTGAAAATATAGGTTTTTCTTTTTGCCCTCTAAAATTTGATGATGTGATTTAATAAGGAATTTAGACTTCTGTGATCCATAACATTGTTTAGAAAATCTTCGGCAAAATCACATAACCAATCTTGTGTCGACGCGTTTCGAACCAACCAGTGTGATTTAATCTTATTATTTCCACTATTATTTTATAATTTCCTTAGGAAACCCATTTTAGACCTCAAAATTCCCCTAATGACATCATGAATCTTCAAGTTCTTCCATTCATTTCTCAAATTTTGCATATGTTCAAACATCATCTATTTATTCAATCTAAAGTGTTAAGTAATGAACTATTAATTTGCATTTGCTTCATATTGAGGAATAAGAGTGATGAAAGTGATCATATAGCAATGCTTATGAATTGAAAATTGAATTTTCAAGAACATTCTTTGCATCATAAGCTCATTACATGCTTATTAAAAATATGCAATAATGAAATCAATAAAAAAAGGGAAGGAATATAAATCTAAACTAATATATCCCTAATCCTAACTAAATGAAAAGGAAACATGACTAGGTATAATCGTACTTCCAATGTAATCATTCTCTCATTTTAACCCTTGCATGTATGTACAAGTCAAAAATTAGTAAGAAAAATACAATTACAAGTAATCTAACATAAATAAATCTAAATGTATTATGCACACTTATTGCTAACATATTTACAAGAAACAACATGTTTACAATCACCTTCTCTTGAAATGTCCTTTCGAGTTGAATTTCAATTTATTTATAGAAATCTGGATGGATTTCCATGAATGATCAAAGAGGTTCAAAAGAGAGGAAAACATGCCCGATTGTGGAAATACACTTTTAGATATAATTGTCTACATGAAATTGTAAGTCTTATGTATATATGTTAAATTATTAACAATCTTCTGTGTAGGAAAACTTTCCAAATGTCTTTTAAATGGGTCAATGAAATGTGGATGAAAGTCAGATACATTCAATAGAAGATCATTAATTAAATTATATCATTGGTTATATTGTAAAGATACACTCTCTTGTTGGCACTGCTTTTGAGAGGAAATGAACAAGTGATAAGAGATGAACATCAATTGGAATTGGAAGAGTAATAGCTCTTGATGTTCATGATTATGATTTGAAATTTCATTTTCCCATTTAGGAAATGCATCAATTGAGTGTTCAATACTGAACCGCTCAATATGCCAGCATAAGATATCTAAAACCTAAGAAAAAAAGTTAGAAAAAAAATAAAAAAATAACCAAAATAAATGAAGGAAAAATAACAAAATCAAATCACTATTTATAGTAATATTACAATTATTGTTACAACACAACTGTGATTGGTTTGAAGTAATTTCTTCTTCACAAGAATTGGCCTGAACAATTCAATTAGAATGATCACCAACACCAACTTGTGAATTAGAGAGAGGATCCAGACTATGAATAGGAATTAGAGCTTGATCATCATAAGAATCATAAATTGGGATGTTTTATTGAATGTTGAAATCATGAGTATGATTAAGTTTTTGAAAATGAGAGTCGATTGGAAAAATTTATGTATTGAGTTTTATTTCATTTTCAAGTTCATTTTGATTTGGAACATGATGATTTAATACGGAATGAGGCAAATCAACATCCTCAATGTTAAAACAATCATCATAAATGACTTGAGATAATTCACTAGTATTCTCTTTATTTTTATTTGATGTATCCAAACAAGAAGGAATATGGAGCACATGTTCTTCAATATCAGAAGAATGACCATTAATTGTCTCTCTATCTTGATAAAAACTAATAGGAAATTCATTTATATCGGTTTCTCTATTTTCTGAAATAACATTAAAGGAAAGAGGGGACAAATTGTTATCAACAAAAATATCAAGATAGAGGTAAAAATGAGAATCAAAAGAAATGAAGTTGAAAATATCTATATTTGCAGATTCTTGTAAATTTTGTCCATTGAAATTTCAGATTCTAGATTATTTATTTGACTAATTGTGCATTTTTGAAGAATATTTTCTAGCTGCCTTGAATTTTGTATTTGATCAACATGAAAGAATTCAAATTTTTTTGGAACAAATTGCATATTATTGAAAACTTCAATTTTTACATGTATTTGCTAATCTATAATCTAATTTTCTGAATTTAATTCATAGTTATTTTCATAGTTCATGGTAGATAGTCTTTCACATTTCTTACTAATTTCTTGTTGTTGTTGTTTATTAAATTCTTGCAGGTTTTGTGATAATGATTCATTAACATGATTATGATTAATACTGTAAGAGGTGTGTACTAGATTTAAGAATTTATCATACACGGTTGAAGCCACTTCATCATAGTTAATATGCACCTCTATATCATAATTTTTGATAATATTAATAGAAGTTGAAGGAGAGTCATCAAAGTTTGCAATTGTTACATACGAATTTGAAATGGGTGGAAGAGGAAAAACATATTGAAACCAATCCATTAATTAATTTTCTGTAGAGTTATCTTCAACTTTGAATCTCAAGCAAATTAATTGAAATCTAACAATAAAATCTAACAAAGATTCATTTTCAAATTTTAGTAAATTTTTGAATTCATCACATACCTATTCATAATCATAACCGTCAAAATTATAATAGAATTTTGTGATAAGTTTATTTCAATTGTGAATGGAGGCAATTGGAAGAGATGCCACTAGTTTTTGGCTTTTCCTGAGAAAGTACGAGTAAAAATACTTCATAAAGTGCCTTCGTCAATATCATGAAAAGTAGAATTTGCAAAATTTTGAATAAATTGTAAGGCATGATCAAATGCAGAAACATTCCTCTTACCGTTAAACTTTACCTTTGACAAGTGTTTTACTATTTTCAGTGGAGTATTGATAAATGCACACCCAAAGATACAACTCCAAATTGGAATTTTTGGAGGAGCCATTGTGATTGGAATAAACCTTTAAAATATAAAAAATCCAGAAAAAAACAAGTCGTTGGGCCCTCCTTCTAGTGCCAAAAATGCTGCTGGCCTGAAATGACCATTCAACATTATAAGGGAGACCACCTGGTTGGGAGCTTAAAGAAACTCCTTTTCCATTTGGAATGGTGGTTCCAACTGGTCAAAAGAGGTATGTTTACCTTCTCTCTATATTTGCTGGATTAAAATATGTCTTTAACTAACCAACAAAGAAAGAGCAATCAGATTAGCCTTCCTTCTGTGCACGAGCAAGGAAGAAAATCCTTAAGCTGATTTAAGGCTCAACCAAACCACAACTATGGTTTTGCCTAATTTTGAAGGGGACTTCTATAATGAAAGATTTAATTTAAATGAAGATTTACTCTATAATGCAAGCAAAAGGAAAATTATACTAAATTATACTAGGTCTATCTTGATGGAAAGAAGGATTAGTCCTTCTTTCTACCAAGAGAAAGATATTGGCATAATTGAGATTTTAACATGTCTGGCTTAAGATTAAGATGTAGCTAATGAAGTAATTCAATTAATTAATATTGTACTTACCAAACATGTTTTTTAGAGATATATTAACAATGAATGATGACCCAATAACATTAGGAAGTAGTTGTTATAATGCCAATGGATATTAAATCAAAGTTACATGACAGATTTCTGAGTAAATAGTTACTCAGAAATCAAGTTTTAATATATCAGAGAAAAAGATACAATTGACGATAGATTCATGAGAAAAACAAATTATATAGCTAATCTATAAGACAGGTATTCATATCGATAGTAGTGCATAATATAAATCCATTGAATCCTCCCCATTAAAGCCTAAACTATGGAAAATATTTGTCGATGACACTTATATTATTTGGCCTCATGGAAAAGAAAATTTAGACATTTTCTTGAAACACTTTAACATTCAATCTAATTCTATCAAGTTTACTATGGAAGTAGAAGAAAATGACAACCTTCCCTTTCTTGAAATACTCATCAAAAGAAACCAAGATGGATCCATTTCCCACTAGGTCTATCGTAATAAAACCCACAAAAAACATTATCTTCATGACAACTCTCACCATCATCCAGCTCAGAAACTTGGAATTCTCAACACTCTAGCAACTAGGGTTGTTCGCATTTCAAATCTTAACCATTTTGAATAGGAGAAGACCCATTTCATGGATGTTTTTAAAAAGAATGGATATAGAATACACCAAGGAATCAAAGCTTTCAAGAAGGCAGAGGCTCCTCATAACAAATAACCAATGGATAATTATGTTGGTAAGGTTCACCTCCCTTACATATTGGGCACCACTGATAAGATTGCTCATATTTTAAAAAAGAATAATATAAAAACCACATTTAAACCTATGGAAGCCATTAGCAGACGCCTAAAATTGGTAAAAGATCCCATCGATCTAAAATGCCACAAAGGGGTGTATGCAGTTCCTTGTTCTTGTGGCAAAACCTACATTGGTGAGATTGGTCAATCGATCTTAACAAGGATTCAAGAGCATGTGGTCAACATCAAACATAACCAATCCAAAACCTCAGCGTTGGAAGAGCACTTCAATAAAACCAATCATCATATTTGTATTGAAAACTCGTGTTGTGGCCAAAATTGAGCATTATCACCATAGGATGTTTAGGAAAGTATAGAGATAGGAAAACACCCTAACAACCTTAACCGTGATGATGGTTGGAAAATAAGTGATCACTGGATTCCCACTCTAACCTCCGACTCCACCTTCCCCTAGCTAATCCTTTCCCTCTTACTGCTTAAGTTTTCCTTTCAATTTCTTCCTTATAGTGTAAAAATTCACAATCCCTAAAAATTTCCATTTAAATTTTTAATAATAGATGCAAAAAAATCTATGATTTTTAACTAAATACAATTATAATTTTATCTTAAAAATTATCCATAATAGTTAATAATGAACTAATAGATTTATGAACATATTAGTTATTAATTATTAATAACTACATTTTTTTAATAATTTTCAAGTTAATTCCAACAAAATTTTAATTTGATTCTAAACATTAAATATAATTTTTAAAACATCAAAATTCAATTTTATCTAAAAATTATTTAATAAAATAAAATAAAAAATATTCATTAAATAATAATTATTAAAAACCAGAAATAATTCAAACAACCCATTGACCATGGGTTAATATATTAATTAATATTGGTTAATAATAAATATACAAATGGTATTTAATAATTATTATTAATAAAATTAAAGACGGTACAATTACAATTTTTAAAACATTTTTTTTTAATTTTCAAGTTAATTCCAACAAAATTTCAATTTGATACTAAACATTAAATATAAATTTTAAAACATTAAAATTCAATTTTATCTAAAAAAAATATTAAAAAAACTAATGAAAATTAATTAATAAAATAAAAAAATTATTCATTAAATAATAGTTATTAAAAACTAGAAATAATTCAAACAACCTATTAACCATGGGTTACTATATTAATTAACATTGGTTAATAATAGATATACAAATAGTATTTATTTATTATTATTAATACAATTAAAGACCGCAAAATTACAATTTAAGTCCAACAATATATATATGAGTGCATGATCTGTTGGTTGGGGCGGTTGGCTTTCGCACCCCCTAACCAAGTTCGATTCCTGTGGGAGCTGCGGCTGCAACACATTTGTTTCGTTGTTGTCCCTACTCGCTATGGCGAAGGCTATGATGTAATCTGCTCGCTTCGGCGAAGGCTATGATGTAATCTGCTCGCTTCGGCGTTATATGATATATGATGATTCTTCAGCGGGGATGCCTTCTCTCCCCCACTGAATATATATATATATATATATATAATTTGATTCAAAACATTGCATTTAATTTTAAACATTAAACTCAATTTTAAATTATAAGTAATAAAAGGTAATGAAAAGTAATTAATAAAATAATGAAAACTATTTTATAATCATTAAATAATAAACAACAAAAATTTGTTAATAATCTTTAAAGTAAACTAGGGATTAAAAACTAAAACTAAAATTAAATCATTATCTATTGTTTCACTCTCTTTATGTTAGAACTTGTCGGCTATCTTTGATTCCCATCCTAGCCCACACCTTTATTTATTGACCCTATTGAGTTCTGGCTTGTTCACTCATGGATCTATCCTAATGATGAACCACAGAGGATGGTTCGAAACATTGATTCCAAAAATATGAATGTGATGGCTCTAGAAGATGACACCACACAAAAGATAAATCGCAGAAGCCTCAAGTCAATAATATAAATTCAATCAACATAGTTATGCCATCAATAATGAAATTAGCATTAAAAATAATAGTATTTCTAATACAAATTTATTTAAACCTGTTCTCTTGCTCTGTTCTTTAAATCCGATCTCCTACAATCTCTCCAAAGCATAAACTTTGTTGTTAAAAGCAAGAGCTGCGATAGTGCAAGCTTTGCCTTTCATACACAGTTCAAAATGAAAAGAGAAATATCAATAATTCCCAGATCTGAGATTAATCCTCTCTACCTATAACACGAAACCCCTATTACAATAGTGTTTTAAGAATTACATAATTGTAGAATAGAGGAGTACTTTAGCATTCTCTAAAAGCTCTATTTATAATTACAAATGAAAATCAAAATGAGAGAATTGTTTTCAAAATAAATTTTCTCCCACAAATTTAATTGGCTTCAATTATTTTTCTTCTCTTATTGGAGAAATTTCATTGATCCAAATATTCTCTTGCTCATCTTCTCAACTGTTCTCCTTCCAAAACCAATTAAAATATAAATTAAAATAAAATACCAAATCTAAAAAACAAACATCTTCAATCAAAATTCAATTAAATAAATAAATAAGAAATATGAATTTTTCATTGATCATTGTAAAGATATTATTGGTCAAAGGGAACATAAACAAATGCATTTTCAATCAACAGAGGCTTTGAGCAAATGAAAAATGCAAAAAATTAAACTCAAGAAATTAGCTTTGGTTACAAATTTAGAGTTTTATTTACTACTAAATTTTAGAATCATTTAGTAACCAAATATTGTTATGCAACCACTTCAGAAATGTTCTCCATGGTTTTATCTATCTAACGAGTCATCCTAGGCCTAATTTGGGTAAGTAAAACTCAACTTATGAACTTTCAAAGTTAAAGTGTAAAAAATACCAAAATTCTAGAAAATTTTCTACCTAAACTAAAATGAATTTTTTAATTAAAAATCTAATCTTAATTCAAATTAATTAATTAATAATTATTTATAATTTTAAATTAATCATATATAAATTTTAATTAAAATTATTAAATTATATATACAAGATTAAATAAACAAAATTAAATTAAATTAAATTAGAAATAAATTATATTAAATAGTTAATTGAATTAAATTATATTAAAATATTTTAAACAAATTAAAAAACATGTTAAAATATTACAAGTGTGTTTTGGATATCATATGAATGGATCGAAAGCATATTATAGTGCAGGATTTTTTTTATAGAGAGAGGAGAACTTCGATACGATGGAGAGGAGACCTTCGAATGAAATAATCAAGGGGTATCGTAGCCAAACTTTTCATGCAAAAAGTATCGGATATTGGGTATTTTAAAATGTACCAGTTTTGACCTAAAAGAAAATGCCGAGGTCATTTTTATTTATCAGAGATTTTTATATGTATTAGAATTTTTCTTTTGGGTTAATCGGGATTTTTATTTATTAGAAGTTTTTTATTGAGAATTTTATATAGTGATTTTTGTATTGGTGTTTTTTTATTAGGACTTTTATATGAGAGTAAAGGAGGATGTGAGGTGAAGTGGGGCTCAAGTGAAGTGGGACTCATCCATTATAAACTACAACCACTTGGTAATTAAAAATCCAACAAAATGAACTACAACCCCTTTGCAATATTGAGATTTCAAGGTTCACAATTTCTTTTAACAATGGAAATTGGAATAAATTACCAAGATCCCGAAAACACACAATTTTAATTGTTCTACAATTTGGCTGTGGTAATTTTGTAGGACTGTTAGCGAAAAACGAATTAATTAATATAAACTTAACTAAGAATTAATATTTACAATCAATTAATAATTTATTTACAAAAAATAAAATAATATGCATTTTGTATATTTTTAACCCAGGCGGTAAAAATTATCGAATTTTGGAGAGCACCATTTGCAAACCGTGTAACCAAATGAGATCAAACAAGTATTGATGGATGTTAGGACGGGGCCCCTTAGGTCAAATTTTGTAAAGTTTTGTTAAATATTGTAAAATCTCTGCATTTTGAGGAACCGAGTGCGAATAGCGCAGGTCAATAAGAGTCAAAGGGGCTTTAGGAAGGTCAAAGCCCCTTAGTTTGTTAAGAGTCAAGTTGTTTTGAGACTCGCCCATGGTTTGTGTACCATGGTATTGTAATGAAGAAGAATATAAAAGGAAGTCATTGAAAAGTCATAGGAAAACATAATAGAAGTAAGAATAATGCATGATTTGGGTGTGATTATACTTATTTTGTACTTGGGCGAAGAGGAAGACTCCTGTAGCTGTGTGCACAGAGACCTTGGTAAGTCTGCAGCTGAGTGCGTGGGCCCCTGTAGCTATGTGAGAAGGGTTGGAAAGAACTGTAGTTGAAGATGTAAAGCATAATAAAAGCTTGTTTTGAAGAACTATATGTGTATCACTATTTTATCTCTGAATTTACTGTATTTTTGATCTATAGAATGAAATTAATCAATAAAAATACTTATAGATTAGCGAAGACGTAGATTTGTTTATTTATATGATGTTATGCATGTTTAGTGAAATCAACGATGGACATAAATCTTCTAACTGTTAATTACTGTAAAGTTCAGGTTTTAAGGGTTAAGGTCCGCAAAGGTCAAGATAAAGCCCTAAGCTTGGCAAAAACACACCACATAGTCCTCTATATGCAGAAACCTAGTTCTAGCATCTTCCAATACTACCTTGGGTGAGACTGCAGCCTGTGCTACACAGGTTGCTGCTAAAAGGGCCAGTAGTGTAGGGTTTTGTTGGTTAGGCAACTAACTCCGAACCTGGGTCCAAGCCCCCTCAAGCCAACAAATGGTTCCTTTATCGGGATCGAGATCTATATGAGGAATGTGTGATGTGGCATAAGTGGATACCGACTAAGAAGGAGATTAAGAAGTGGATAGATCGGAAGCTGCATGAGTTTGTAGCTCAAGAAAACATGAATCCACGCTTGTCGAAATAAGAGTAGTTGTAGAGATACCTTTATATGGAGGAACATGAAATTTTCTTTTGCTCTTTTCCGTGTGAATTATACGAACGGTTGGATAAATTGGTAGATGGTCAACCTATCTAGAAGTTGGATAATCCTAAGGTGTGGAATCTAGAGTTAGTGAAGCTTCTGGAAGGATTAGAAAACAAGGTCGCGAAGGTTGTTGATTACTGGATCAATAGTATTTTGTGTGGGTTTATGAATGAGTTTGCGATTGATACATCTACTAGTTATAGTGGAGTTGAATGCCAGTTTTTCAAGGACCAAGAGGTAAGTATCTGAAGTCTCTAAAAACTTGGATTAAATTACTATTGTGTGATAAACGGGTTATGCTACTAAATTGATGTTTATACAAGACTCAACAAAAGCAACACAAAGTGGGAAACAGTTCAGAAAAGATATAGATACAATTATTGAGTACAGTCCTTTGCTAGGAGAATCTGGCAGCGAAGAAGAAAGCAATAGTCCAAATACGCCCAGACGTGCGCTACAGTCGATAGATCAGGGTAATACGAGAATACCACATCCATCTAATCCACCTTCGCCATCACCTTCACCTCACAAACCTATGCCTCCATCTCCAGCTCCACTATTCAGTATGGCAAATGCTATGAAGATGCCTATATTAAGGGGTCTAGGGATAGAAGACCTTGACCAATTCTAGTTTGTGGCAGATCCTGTGTAGAAGTCACAATAGATAACAAATGGCGATTTGAAGAAAGCACAACTGGTCAGAGCATTACAAGACAGGGCGCTGAGTTGGTATATTAAGTACAATATGACTCATCCAACTGTGTTATTGAAAGACACAAAGATTCATTGAATAATGAATTTATAAGGTCTAAGTATGAAGCTCAGTTTGTGAATGAGGTCAAAGAAATTAAGCAGAAGGTGAATGAATCTGCATGGGATTTTGATCAAAAGTTGAAATGTCTGCTACAACAGGCTAATCTACATATCTCGGACGAGCAACATAAGGATTGGTATATTGCTTCATTGTTACCTCATTTGAAATTACCATTGTCACAACAGAAGCTGGGATCGTAGGCTGAAGCGCTGGAAATTTCTATTAAGTTGGAGGCTTCACTTATTCAGGATACAAATTTGAGAGTGCAGCAGATTCAGTCGCAGTTGGTTAGATTGCATATGGAGTTGCAAGATCTCAATAAGGGGAAAGAGTATGGTGCTTAAAATGCAAAGGGAATGGTCATGAGAAGGATCATTTCCCAGTATATCAAAAATAATCTAATTAGGGGAGGTCTTATCCCCTTGAAGCCAAAAAATCTCGTTGGATTAAGTAATGGGGTAGTTCCATGGTTCGCTATCTGCGAAATAATAGGAAAACACTCAACATTAAATTGTCATTTTTTGCAGAAGTTCGCACAGACTCCCCAACAATGATTTTGCAATTTCTCTAAGTTTGTAGGCAATGATGAACACAATTTCCAAAGCTATGAGTTAATGATGGACATAACTCAGACATATAGAGTACAAGTTGAGACTTGTCCGCATGGAGGATTCTAGTACGAGGAAGAGGATGAGGGGAAGGAACTGGAAGAAGTCGCAAACATATTATTTGTTATAATTGTGGGGAACCAGGCCAATTTGCATGAGATTTTCAGAACCTGACATGCCCCTCTTGTCAGTGTTGCTGATAGTTTGACCATGTAATAGAAGATTTCCCTGTACTAATAAAAAAGATGCAAGAGAAGAACCAAAAACCCACTCAGAACATCTAGATGATGAGTTCAGAACCATGTGAGGATGGCCCCAACGTTAATATAGTTATGTGAAGCGGTATAACTACTGGGGAAGATAAAGCCGCACGGAAACAACTAGAAGAGAATCCTTGGGTGAACAGGGCTACTTACAAAGATGATGAATTTGATTTGCATAAGGAAAAAAAACATTTGTGTAGGCGAAGAAGATCTTTTTGGATTGAGGAGCTTCCACATAAAAGAATTAGAGTGCACGAACGGAGAAGCCTGAAGAGGTCATTACTGCACAGGAAACATATCCTTCAGTGTTGAAATCCTTCTTACAAACCTACATGAAGCTCTTAAGGGGCCAGAAAGTGGTGGAGGGACTGCAAGAATTAATAGACAACTATGAGGGAAAGGGAAAGTCATTGCCCGGACAACACACAGTGCATAAGGTAGACCAAAGTAAGAAAATGACTGGTAAGGAGATGAGATTGACTGCACAAATTGAAGAATTTGAAATGGACCAAGTGATCCTAAATTTGGGGTCTAATGCAAATGTTTTGCCTAAACAAACCCGAGAAATAATGGGAAATTCAATGCTAAGGGGTCCCCAATTCAGCTGCAAATGGAAAACTAACAGAAAATTATTCCTATGGGACACTTACATGGAGTAACTGTAGACATTGAAGGGGCACAAACTATAACTAATTTTGAGGTAATCGAAATAGTGGATGACAGTAATCCCTATTAGGTGCTGCTTGGAATTGATTGGGCATTTGATATGAATGCAATCATCAACCTGAAGAAGCACAACATAATGTTTGAAAAGAAGGAACTAAGAGTCATTATTCCATTGGATCTGATAAAGTGTACGTAGTAAACTGAACCAGTTCGAGATTACTATGAGGGGGATGATATTGAAAAAATCTATAAGATTACTGCACGGAATGAGGATTGGATCAATCCTTTGGTGGACAAAATAATTACTTGGGAAAAGAAAAGCTCCTACAACTCAGATTTAGATGAGGAGCTTGAGCATTGGCAGCATAGATTACATGAAGTATCAATGTTGTGATGCAACAAACTTACTAAATCACTCTAGTGTATATCCACTAAGGTACAAAATTTACGATATTATGATGGCTTAGAAGATGTATATTTGTTTCTTGATAGATTTGAAAGGTATGTACTGGAGGAGCAGTGGTTCCACGTATTGGACATCGTGCTAAGGGATACGCCTTCCACATGGTGGGGTACACATAAGAATAGTTGTGCAGACTGGAAGGAGTGTCGAAGAATGATGAAGTTGCAATTTGGCTTTGAAAATACTTGCATTACTAAAAAATATATAGGGAAGGATGATCTGCACAAGCATATGGCTCGTTGGACGAAAGCATGGGGAGAGGAACCACAACCTAAATGGGTACATATATTCTGCCATACCTTGGATACTATTATGATGAATTGGTATTTAGAAAGATAACTGCAACATGGAACCATGGAGTGGGACATTTTGAAGGAAAGCTTTCTGCTAACATTCAATTTGGGCATGAATTTGAGTGTATTGATGAAGCATTAAAGGAGATCAAGGTTGTGATATTCAGAACATCTATAGAGCCTAATGTTGGCTGATAAGAGGTGCCTTTTAAAACTCCAATCCCACATTAATCATCAACCAGGGAAAGTCCTCTTATTTCAAGAGTGTACATAATATATGGATGCTATAAATTCAGAGAGTAATGTTTCTTAAATTGTAGTATAGACCTTTGATATAAGAATAAATGGATGCATCTAATAAAATCCAATTGCAATTATTAAAGGAAATATCAAATCTCAATCCTCTACTGAAATCAAATCCTATAGCAATTCAAATAACAACAGCATCAACCGAGAGCACAGTAGCAATAACTCATCTCTTATTGGCTGATTCAATATAAACTATACTCAATCTCTATAAAGCAATCAAAATAGAAATGATATCAATTCTAAGAGTCCAATAGTGATAATCAAACTCTTACAGCTGAGTAAATCAATGTGATTCATTGTCTAAATAATTTACTCTATAATAAACATAATTCGAATCAAATGACAGTGCTATAAAGTACATAAAGAGCACACACTACAATATAGGGAAGTGATAAACAATGAATAAAGTAAACTCACAGAAATAAGAAAATTATCAAACCAACCAAACTTTATGAGAATCAGAAATATAACACAAGAAAGCAGTTAGATCCACTAGAAGCTAGGCCCTTAGCCGCCAGCGAACACTGCTGAGCTACTTCAGATAATGCAAGGGAACAACAAATTCAATTATATATTAATCATCGAACTTAAGTATCGTTACAATATCGTCGCGTTCTCCAATAGCGCGAGTCTATAATTAAAATTACAATTTGGAAAATAACAGAGATTCCTCCCCTTTCTTCCTACAATCGCTTTCTTTTATAATTAGAAAGGGGTAAAGGGTAAATGGTAAATGCGATCCCTCGGGATCTCCTGATCCTGAGGGATTCACAACTAATGGCTAACTTTAGACACCTTTCCTATTTCACATTGATCTCTCTGATTAACCCTCAACATTATCCACAACTGACACGTTCCCTCCTTTGTTTGTCGGTTTTTGTTATTCCAACGTCAGGGAACATCAATCATTCCTTTTGTCGCTTTCCTACATAAACAAGGGTAAAAGTTAGCTAAATCATAACTGCAAATAATTCATATGTTTCTTACCATAATTCCTCAATATATCATTGCATTAAGATATGAAAAATATAAGAATCAAGGAAAACGATGATGAAATTAATAGTAAATACATACCCATTTCGTAACTCAATATACTCCCCTGCTTACCTTGTTTCCTGTCCTCATGAAAAGTATGTAATTTTGATGGAGTACAGTTAAAGAGTAGGCTGGAGAAGGAGCATCAAAAATTGGTCTGAAACCATGGTGTTGAGCTAGGAGTGCAAAGGCGGGCCCTTCCTTTCCTTTAGGCAATTCGTAGATAGCCCTATAACCTTCCAGAGGATACCAAATGACAAGGCTACGAAACTGACACCCTAACCAATAGGGTCCTTCTCCTAAAATAAGGTTGCTATAGGTGACAAAACAGGTTGCAGTTTCTTTAAAAATTTTGTAATTAAATGGCTCCCTATCTTTCACACTACTAGTGGAGACTGTCCACCTGAGCTTGGATGTAGCCACAGAGCTTTCTTGAATGGATTGAAAATATGATACTCCGTTCTGTACAATATCCTTATGAATAGGCCCTAAAATTTTAATCACCCCTTCCCTTGTCATCAGACTCTTATGGTTGGCAAGCATTTGCAAAGGGTGCTTGGGTTCACTTCTTACCCAGAGATCCAATCCATGCTCTTATCGTTGGAATGTGTTATGAGCTTTAAACCATTTAAGTTGGTTAACTGCAAATGAGATAGAGGCCTGGAATTGAACGTCTCCCACAAAAGGGTTAGGGTTCTTTTCCACCCCATCCTCTAATACAAAATTGTGCAGATAAAATTCGCAAAGAAGCCTTTGAACCTTTACACCATGCTTTTTGCAGCAATTTATAAAATCTTCAACTATTTTTAGTTCAATTGGTTTTCCAGCTCTCACGACTTTAATTTTCAATAGCAAGTATCATTCTAACAAAAACAAGGCATAATTGGTGGCGGGAGCCCTGCATTCCAAGACATCTGTATATAATGAGTAGATGGTGTTTGTCTGAACTATGACCCTATCTAATTTGAGCTTGATTCTCTTTATTTTCTCTCCTACTTTTCTGTATTTGTTGAAAGTCTCACTCTCTATTGCATTCATTTCCCAAAGCTGTCTTTGGAGCTCTTGATATTTTTGTTGGGAAACGGTTTCTTGTTCAAGCCGTTCTAACGTGAGCCGAGCTTGTGCTAATTCTTCCTGAAGATTCAGTATAATGGGGTCATTGTGTGTCATGACATCTTTAGCTTGTATGCTTGTCTGAGTGCTTATGCTATGATAAAGGACATTTTCTATCTAAATATCTTTATTATGGGAGGTACAACCCTCCATCTGAGTAGCCATGCTATAAGAGGGTAAATCCTCTGTATGATTAGCTATATCTACTAAAATTGAATGTTGTTCCTTTTGAATGATGACTGGTTGAGTAGGTATGGGCTCAGTTTGAGTCCCTTTAACCCTACCTTCATATAAATTTGTTTGCACAGCTGCATTTACTGTCTCTGGCGTTTTCTCTTTAACCTTTCCTGCGGTGATTTCTTTTGTTTTTATTCTGGGCCTTCTGACTATTTTGCAAAGCTTTTGTTGTTCTTTCCTATGCTTTTTCAATTTGGTTCTATACATTTTCGAAGGAGCAACTGTTCTGCTAACAGTCTCATTAATAGTTTCTGATTCCAAAGAGCCTGGTTGCTCACCCTAGCTCTGTTCGAATAAGACTGTATCTCCTGATTGATTATCAGCTTCCCCAATTATCTATGTCTCTACTTCTTCTTCTTGGCCTATGTTCTCTATGCTTAGGCCTACTTGGTTGTTTTCCACTGGGAGCGTGTCACCAGATTGGTTCTTTGCTTCCCGAATGGCCTCTGCATCTGTCTCTGTTTCACGACTTGCAACTTTTGAGGGAGATAGAATTGTGGTATCGCCAAAATTATCAGGAGATTGGGTTGCTCCTAAATTAAGATTGAGTGGGCTTTCAGGCTGCATGTAAACATTCATGTTGGCCAAGACTTGGGCCAATTTGAAATTGTGCAACAAATCACCTTGGGGACTCATATTTGGTGTTTAGGGAAGTCCAAATTCATTTCTTTGTTCATCTCCAGAATGCCCTGTTCCTACCGCATGGTCTGATTCGGGGTTATCCTGTCCTTCTAACTCTAGCTGCAAGTATTTTTCACGCACTGGCTTGGATAATTCTATGGGTTGACTGATGCTGCCTTAAGGATTTTCAAGCGCTCTCAGTTTTGACCTCAACCTTATGGATCATCTACGCCTGTGAGGTATGTTCCTTGTGATGAACCCAAAAAATGGGTAACTTATTGGGCTCATTTTTCCTATTATTCTCGATTAATCCACCATTCTTCATAGTTCTATGCATGCTTTTGGATATATTTATGTTAATTGAATGAATGAGAGTAGTCACTTGACCACAAAGTCTAATACGTTCTTATTGAAGATTTTTGGACATCTTTTGGACCAAGGTCAAGCATTTATGAGAAAGTTGATAGCCAAATATAAAGGAACAATGCAGAGGATTTGTAGGAAGGTTGTCTCCAGCACTAAATGACCCCTTCCTCGATTTCTCCACCATTAGCTTGGAGTTCAACAGCCCACCAAAGATGATTTCAAGGGGCAGTCGAGCCGATTTTGTGAAGTGGCTGATTAACTGCAGTTTTGAGCAGCCAAGCTCCTAAAGTTAAGGAGGGCTATTGGGAGTCCCCATGGTGCATAAGTAGGAAGGCTTCAAGCTTTGGTAGTTTAGCTATTGAACAATTGTTTTTCACACTTTAGCGCAGCTCTACATTTCAGCTCATTTTCGAGCTTTTGCTGTAAACTGTTTTGTGACATGATTATTTTTTGAGTAATGGAGATAAATTTCATTTGCACTAGATCTGAGCTTTCTTAGGAGGCTATAGCTCTTGGGGTTGGGCCCAAACCAAGTGCCAGTACCTCCTTTGTGTACTTTTATGTGTTTGCCTTGCATTCATATAATAATTTCTGTTAATTAGGTTAAGATCTTGTTTTGTTACTTAGGTTGTTTTTGATGATTAAAATAGCTTTTCATGCTTCAAGTTGATTTGATAGTTTGGTAAAAAAAAGGATCTGCAAAAATGCCATGAAGTAACCCTTGATCTCATCTCTCCCTAATTGGCACCATGACCTGAGACCAAGGCATACTTGCTGCCACAAAAACACTGTTTTTACCTTTCCATGCAATTGCTAGTGTTAGATTTTTAGTTGGAAAAGTTGCTACCAGTTTTATTTTCATGTTTACATATGTTCTTACTTAGTTTCCATAGTTATCTTGCATGATCTCCTATATATAAACTTCTTTTCATCATGTTTCTAGTTTTTAGGTCAAATTAGGTCAAAATAGCCAGATCTCTGGTTTTCCTAGTCTTTGTTCGATCAGTTTTGGAAAATAGGGTGCAGAACACTTGTAATACATCCTTGCCTATCCTTCCTCCATCATACAACCTACTTCAACCCTTAATCCCATATTCCTTCCCTTCATTTGCCACACTTTTCTAATTTTCCCTAATTTTTACATTCTTGTGCAACATTGCTCCCTCCATCCTTGAACAAATCCAACCACCTTCCTCACTCCTTAGCCTCATTTACCAGGTCCTAGACCCATTTTCATCCTCATCCGACCTCCATTTCCACTTTCCCACTGTTTTTTTACCATCCACCCTCTAAAATCCTCTTTCGGATCTTCCTGTAGAACCATCCTATAGAACATCCTGTAGAACCCCTGCAGACTTCCTGTAGAAGTTCACGTGAGTAGTTTTTCAAGATCTGATCACTTTGAAACTCTCTAGAAGGGTGCTAGGGACCCCTTAGGCCCTCTTCTCACCTTCCCAACCTCCTGCAAATGCCCACTCCATTTCCTTTCACTGATCAACCTCTGCACAATAAAAAATCGTTAAAGCACATGCATAATAATTCTACAAAATCACTCAAAAATGCAAAAAGATGTTTTTTTCTAGATTTTACTTTAGAAGTAGCTTAGTCACATGCATTTTACATTTCTAAAAGTCAATGGCATTCATTTCCGCTGCTTTCATCTCTTTTCTTGCACCAGTAGTGTTAGCTGGTAAAACTAGGGTTTGCTAGGGTTTACATTTCCTTTTAGCTTACAACTTCTTTCTGCAGGTAGACTAGCCTCTTTTGAGTTATCTTTCTTCCATCACAGTTAAAAGATTCTTCTAAGAGCTCATAGAAGTTGGCTTAAGCTCCTAGCGAACTTGTGCTAGATGATCAAGTGACAGCCTGCGGCAAGAGCTAGTACTTGTGCATATAGCACTGTCGCTTCCAATTTTGTTACGAACAACTGGGTTGATAAAAGTAAATAAGGGAGTCCCAGGAGTTGCAGCATCATTGCTGCAATACTGGAGCCCACCATCTTTTTGACACCATTGCCGGGGATGCGTCAGAGTATTTTTGATTGCTGCTTTTCTTCTATTTTCTACTGCAACGTTCTGCTAAGTAGTTTATTTCAGCAAGAGTAGAGTAGTTGTTTCATTTCCATTCTACAATTTCATTTCCGCAAAAGTAGATTAGACATTTCCTGCTTTCCTAGAATAGCATTTCCATTTTGCAAGCTTAGATTAACATTTCAATTTTTTTGATTTCAATTCCGCAAGCATAACTTAGAATTTCACTTTTGTAATTTCATTTCAGTTGTATAGATTGGTCATTTCCTGCTTTCATTTCGATTCTGCAATTTTCGTTCTAGCAAAGTTTACTTTAGTTAGTTGCAATTTGTTGTTCAATCACTTTCAATTTTGTAGGTACAAGCAGAGAAAAACACACAAATCAATCAAAAATATTTCATTTCATGCCTCGTAGGAATAGAGACAATTCAGGAAAATTCTTACCCAACACCCCCACCACATCACTGAGTCACCCTTCTCTCTTTTTCGGTGGCATTGAACCTCTAGAGATACACGAAGATCCTCTAACAGAAGAAAAGCAAGAAAACATTTCTCCTGAGACCATGGACAAACACAAAAACGGTATAGGATATGATGAGAGAATAGAAAGTGCCTTTCCCATCCGAGAGACCAATGGGGACACAAAAATGAAAAACATAAGTCCCTCAGCCTTACCTCACTTCCATGTATTGACCACTGAAGACCGTGATACCTTCTTGTTGGAGTTTGATGTCCTTTGTCGAACCTATGACTATGCAGGAGACGAGAAAAAGTTGAAATTCTTTCCCTCCACCCTCAAGGATGCAGCTCTACGATGGTTCATGGGGTTACTTGGAAACAGTATCACAAATTGGGCTCAGATGCAGCAAGCCTTTAACAGCAAATACCGGGATTTCTGTAGGTCAAAGGAAACAAAGGGAGAAATCTTTCGGATGACCATGGGAAGCGATGAATCTTTAGAAGACTATGAAGAAAGGTTCCAACTCAGTTATAAAAGGGCCAGGTGCACACTTGACCCTGAATCTCTGAAGTTGGTTTTTCTCTGAGGGATCCCTAAGGACCTTCTAGATACCCTCCATTTGTTGGCTGGAGGAGACATCTACTAACTACCTTATGATGAAATAAAGACTGTGTTTAGAAACCATTCTAGGGCAGCCCAGAAAAGAGGTAGGGGGAATCAACTTTCAGCCAACGCCACCTTCTCCAAACATGAGTTTGCAAATCAAATGGAAGAACTTAAAAGTGATATGAGACAGATCATTTCCATGCAACTGGATACTTTCCGAATCAAATAGAAGAAAGAGGAAGCCAAGAGGGCTTTGGCCATCTTTTTTCCCAGATGTACAAGGAAACATCCTCATAACGAGTGTCCATTGCACTCAGTAGAGGTATGTTTCGTTTGTGAGGAAGACCACCCTACAAACCAGTGCCCAACCTTACCCAGACTTAAAGCTACGTACTGAGGGGCTGAAAGAGCCACTGAACCACTCTACTTCCTAAACCAAAGGAGGCCACATGGATCCAGACCTTACTAGCAGGGGATGCAAGGGACATCCAAGACTTATTACAACCCCAACCAATCCACTCTCATACCTTCTTGGGCCCCCCCTGCTCATCCTTCTTGGTCTGCACCCCATCCTTGGTCATATCCATCTCAATACCATACTCAACCTACTGCTCATTCGTTTCATTCTCATGTTCAGTCCCAACCTTAGTGGAATGCACCTCAACAGGGGTGGAGGCCCCAATACAACTCTCCTCCCGCCATTTTGCCTCCACCACCTGCTCAACCACAACCATTACCTCCTGCTCCTCCGAGAAAACCCCAGATGCATGCTCAACCGAACCCGAACCCCAATAACAGACATGCCTAGCAGGTATAAACTGGAGAGACAACATGCCCTACCTATGTTGTGGAGATTCAAGAGATCAACCTACGATCCGGGAAGGTCCTCCTAGATAGCCAACCTCCTCCAAAGGAGGATGAGGAAGAGAAACATGAAAGTGAACCCAAAGCCATTCCACACTTTCCTGGGAGACTAACTGGAACCACGCAACCAAACCTAGAAGAGACTGAACTTCTGAGCGAGCTTAAACAGCTATGTGTGAAAATACCACTTTTCCAGGCCATAAAATATGTACCAATCTACAACAAATTGATCAAAGAGAAGTGTTTCTGGCACCCAGGCAGGCGCAATAGAGATTCCCCAACTATCAATGTCATAGGACAACTGTCTGACATAATGTTGGGACAAGTAATCTGTTTGAAATATCTGGACCCTGGGAGTCCTGTAGTTGATGTCCACATCAATGGCACCATAATCCCCCACACCCTGATTGATCTAGGGGCTACCATTAATGTGATGACCAGGGACACTATGCTCAAACTCAACCTTCAGAGTTCTCTAAGAATGACCTCGATAGTACTGTAGTTAGCAGACCGCTCCACCGTGACCCCTGAAGGGATTGTGGAAGATGTCATGGTCTCTGTTGATTCTTGGGAGTACCCTGCGGACTTATTGGTCCTTCAGCAAAAGGAAAAACTCACTGGATACCCCCTCATTCTGGGAAGGCCTTGGTTAGCTACTGCAGATGCCTATATCAGTTGTCGAGCTGGGAGCATGACCATCTAGAATGGGCCTATGTCCAAATAGCTCGTCCGGTATCCTTCAGCCCAACCTCTGCTAGAACATGACTTACCTCTCTAGTTGGAGGAGGAATATGAGGATGAAGTCTACATTGCACCAGTGTACACAGTGGAAGCCACCAGGGGAGGTCCTCAAACTGAGGATGAACTTATTGAGAATTTGATTTAGAATCCACCTCCTAGTGTGCTGCCATTAGAAAGAGTTGGTAGAAGACACCCAAGCCAGTGCTTTAGTGGATCACTGTGTGCCTGATCCGAACTCTCCCTGTGTTATGAATGTGGAATTTGGCCCAGAAGGAACCTTGAAGATCAACTCATCCCTATCCCCCTATCAAGAGAAGGAGCTATGTAGCTTATTGAATTGCCATTTGGATGCTTTTGCTTGGAGCTATAAGGAGATGAAACGAGTCCACCCTTCAGACTGTACCCATCACATTTACATTAAAGAGGATTGTAAACCAGTTAGGCAACCTCAGAGGAGAATGAATCCAGCCCTTAAGGACATTGTTAGAGAAGAACTGCAAAAGTTACTGGATGCAGGATTCATCTACCCCATCTCTGACAGCGAGTGGGTTTCTCCTCTGGTGCTTGTGCCCAAGAAAAACAGGAAGTCGAGAATTTGTGTCGATTATCGAGAACTTAACAAATCCACCAAGAAGGACCATTTCCCTTTGCCTTTCATAGATCAAGTGTTAGATGGGATGGCAGGGAAGAAGTTCTTTTCCTTCCTAGATGGGTTTAGTGGGTATAACTAGATCTAAATTAGCCTGGAAGACGAAGATAAGACCTCTTTCACTTGTCCATGGGGTACCTTCTCCTATTGGGTCCTTCCCTTTGGGTTATGAAACACTCCTGCCACTTTCGAGAGAGTAGTACTGAGCATATTTGTTGAGCTGGTACATGATTCAGTGGAAATCTATATGTATGACTTTACTCCTTATGGGTCTAACTTCCAAGAAGCATTGATTAACTTGGGAAAAGTTTTAACCAAGTGTATTGAAATGAACCGTCCCTCAATCCAGAAAAATGTGAATTCCTGATGACTGAAGGGACTGTGGTAGGTCATACAATTTCTCAACAAGGATTATAGGTGGATCCCAACAAGATTGCTATCATCCAAAGGGTTCCACCTCCTCAAAAGGTAAGAGATGTTCGAAGTTTTCTAGGCTTAGAAGGATACTATAGAAAATTCATTAAAGATTTCAGTAATCTAGCCTCTCCATTATTTGTTATTTTGGGGAAGGATCTTGAGTTCATATGGACTTAAAACTGTCAAGAGGCTCTGGATGTGTTGAAAGGCAAGCTAGTAACTGCCACAATCTTGAGAGGTCCAAACTGGGCCCTACCTTTCCACATTCACATAGATGCCTTGAACAAAGCCATAGGAGCAGCCTTAGGACAAGTTGAAGAGAAGCTACCATATGCCATATATTTTGTCAGTAAAAACCTGTCCAAGGTAGAGTTAAACTATATCGTAACCGAGAAAGAGCTCCTAGCTGTATTCCATTCCCTAAACAAGTTCAGAAACTAAATCACTGGTTATCAAACATTCGTACACACTAATCATGTTGTAGTTAGGTATTTGATGAATAAACCTAATGTAAATGATTATATCATTATATGGTTACTTTTATTGCAGTAATTCGATCTAACCATTGTTGATAAGCTAGGCAAGGAAAACGTTGTTGTTGTTTTTTTATCTAGACTAGATTTGCCTGCAGGTGAAGAAGGGGCGGTGGATTATCAAATGAAAAATGAACACTTGTTTGCTATTTCAGTAGTCTCTCCATGGTTTGCCGATATAACAAATTACTTGGTTTCAGCACAATTCCTGCCAAACCTATCCTCAAAAGAGAAGAGAAAGATTGTGAGGAAAAGTGCCCCATTCACATGGATTGGGGGCAACCTGTTTAAACTTGGCCTAGATCAAATTTTGAGGCGTTGTGTTAGGGAGGATGAAGTTTTTGACATCATCCAAACGTGTCATGATGGACCATGTGGAGGCCACTTTGCAGCAAAAAGAACCACTAACAAAATTCTATAGGCAGACTACTATTGGCCCACTCTTCATCAAGGAGATACATCAGCCAATGTGACTGATGTCAAAGGATGGGGAAACCGACTCCAAGGGGTGAAATGCCCCTCCAACCTCAAGTGACTTTCGAGCCATTTGAGAAGTGGGGCATGGAATTATTGGGTCCTATCAACCCTACTTCAAACCAAAAGTCTTACATCATTGTGTGCATGGAATACCTGAAAAAGTGGGCAGAAACAAAGGCAATCAAGGCAACAATAGAAGAAAAAGTGGTTGAGTTTTTCAGGGAAAATATTTTCTACAAGTTTAGCTATCCAAGACAGTTAGTCATAGATCAAGGAAGTCATTTTACCTCTAACCTGATCGGAGACCTACTCGCTCATCACAGGATTAAGCACAAAACTTCCACCCCTTATCTTCTGCAAGAAAATGGACAGGTGGAAGTTACTAATAGAGCTTTGGAAGAGATTTTGACTAAAGTGGTGAGAAGCAGCAGAAAAGATTGGGTAGATCACTTGGTTGAGGCCACTTGCGCCTACAAAACTACTTGGAAAACTACAACAATTTTTACACCTTATGAGCTAGTCTGCAGGAGGAAGGCTTTGCTGTCCATAGAATTTGAATATAACACATTGAGGTTGGCAGCTCAGCTGGACCTAGATCTCAGCCATGCACAACAGTAAAGATTACTTCAGTTGAATGGACTAGATGAATAGAGAATGCAGGCCCTCCTCCACTTAGAGGTGGTCCAACTTCAGAGGAAGATATGGCATGACCGGTACCTTAAAGAAAAGCAATTTCAGCCAGGAGATTGGGTGTTGTTATATGACTCAAGATATAAGGATTTCAAAGGGAAGTTGAGGACAAGATGGCTGGGACCATATACAGTGGAGAAATGCAACGACAATGGTTCAATCCTTATGAGGACCATTTATGAAGTAGCCATCCCCATGCTCGTCAATGGGCATCAATTGAAAATCTACTAGAAGCCCCTTTCTAAGAAGAAGTTCACTGAGACTCTGGATAAATCAGTATTGGTAGTGGAGAGGGCCCCTGCCTCCACTCCATCCACACCTTGAACACACAACCAAAAAAAATAAAAATGAAAGATCCTTGGGTGAAAACCTCTTGGAGGCACCCAAGGTAGACAGTGAGGGTGAAAACCTCTTGGAGGCACCCCAACTGTCTCAAAACAAAAAAAAAGGGAAAAGAGAAAAAGAAAAATAAACCTAATTTTTGTTGAATAATTGCAGGTTGTAGGAAGGACATTGCAGGTTAGGAGGATCGAACAAGACAAAGACAGAGGTCAGCACCAGGATGCAAGCATCCCTCACAATCCATTCCTCCATGACCACTATCCTTTCCTAAGATTTGGTCTCATTTTGGCTAAGATTTCACCTTCTACAAGAAGTTCTATGTCTTCTACAGGATGATCTTGTAGAGTCTAAAGATAAGCCAAAATTGATCTTCGAAGAGGACCTGAAGGCTGGGAATCCATTTATGAGGCTTGTGAACATCCCTGCTTCCATCCATTACCATATGTCACCCTCTTCCATCTCCGTACACCTCCATTGCACTCATTTTTTATATGTTCCTGCACAATCACACACAGAAATCCTATTTTCTTCATATTGCCAGCGAAAAATTCTTAATGACAAATCAAGCAATAGTTTTTCCCTCACCATACCTGTTACCCTCCATCTAGATTCCTCATTAGCTGAGACTCTCATCAGTAGTATAGCCCTACTCATTCTAGCTTGCATTCTAGGAGGAGAAGCAACTACAGAACATCCTACAAGAATCCTATAAATACTGATCCCTCTGAAAGACATACTCCAAAGATAGGGACAACAAAGTATGGCAGAAGAGACATGCACGGAGCTCTAATTGAACGTATGAACATCAACAATAGCAAAGGCCAAGCATGCAGTGTGCATGCAGCAGCAACAAACGAAGGAATGAGTTCCAGAACCTGAAATCTATATAACATGGCCATTACCATGCAGGTAAGTGCCTGGACTCGTTCTTCAATTACATAAATCATATTTTAAAAGCTGAATGACTATGGGAATGGTTCGAATTAGGTGGAATTTGTGGCCAGTCAACTGGCCACACTCGGCCAGTTACATATCCTCGTGGAATCCAAACGAGCTCTATTACATTCAAAATTGCCAATTAGATGTGTAGCCATCACATGTGGAGTGTCCATCCAGAGAGAAATTGTCGGGACTGATAGTGGTGGTGGCGGATAATGGGAGAGTAGAGGTCATGGCGGTCAGAAACATGCAGAAACATTATGGCTATGACATCGTATCAACAATCCAGTCAGGCCACCTCATCCCCTCACCACGAATCATGCCGCAGTTAAAAGAAGCTCAGTCGAAACATGCACCACCCTCTGTTCATTCTGCACTCACGACGTTCTTAACTGGAGTACGTATCCACTGCTTCCAAAAACAGTTAACCAGTCATCCTCCACCAGTTTTTCGGCCTGTTTTTAATCTCTCGCTTATCGGGCTCTATCGGAAGCACAATTCCATTCTACAGGAAGGGTTCTACAGGAAAGGCAGAGAAATGCTCAACTGATCAGGTGCTCATGTCCTAAGTGTCGTAAAATGCTCAAAATTTAAAGTTCTTAGAACTGGTTCAAAGTTGAAGGACTGGAAAGTGCTCGTCTTCCCAATTCCAGTGCCGCAAACGGTTCGAAAAACGGTCGCCGTATGAGGAAGTTATGGAAAAAAGAAGAATTTGTCCATAACATTAGAAATTTTATATTTTCAAAAAAAAATTAAAAAAGGAATATTTCATAGAATATTCCTTGGAATATTCTAGGGAATATTCCATTTTCGGCAGCCAATCACAGGTCGCCACATGGCAGGCCCGGAGGCCGCCATGTGGCCCTCAGATGACGTCAGCAACTTCTTGGGCGCATATGCAAAATCTTTTGGGAGTTCAGAGTTTTGAACCCCCAACCTATGGTCTATTAGCCAAGCACTTTACCATTACACCACGTGGTCACTTGTTGGTTATGAGGCAGAGTTATTTGTTTAAAAGCTTTAAAATTGTGTGGGGCGGAAACCAAAGGGGGCCAGCCCCCCTTTCATATGACCGTGACCGAGAACCGTGGGCCAAACCCAACCACCAGCGAATTTGGTGGAAATTTTGGTGGACATGGCGAATTTGGCAGACCCGCCATAATTGGCGAAGCTAACTGGACATTAACTAAAGTTAGCTGGAGTTCTTTTAGGCTAAACTGGAGGGGATCATTAAATGGCCATAACTTTGGCTAGGAAAGTTGGTTTTGGACGATTTTTTTATTTTTTATTTTGGGTATTTTCAACCTTATGAAGCCATTGGTGTAGGTCTTACAGCCATCGGAGGTAATTTGCAGAGGTTTTGGAGCCGTGAAAGTTCTAGGAGCCACTAGGGCCCAGTTTTGTGAAGACTGTATAGGGTTGCAGGTATCCATTGGAGGTGATCCAATAGTCAATACTGAAGGATTAAAGTGTTCTGAATCCATTTTTACCATCTATTGCTCCTGTAGATTCTTCTATTCAGCTATATTTTCAATTTGAGCATTTAATAAAAACAAGGGAAAGCCCGGTTGGGAGCTTTGGACCCAGCAGACGTAGCCCTAGAGGGGGTGAACTGCTTTATCAACTTCTTTTGCATTTGTGGCTGATTTATTTTGTAGAACAAATTCGTTTTAATGTGTTAAACGGTAAAAGGAAATAACTCTGTTATGCTTAAATGGGTCATGAACAGCTGAAAATTTCATGTGTTTTCTTTCTGCAAGACATGGAAATCTGTTAAACATGATTAATTCTGAATTCAATACCTTGCAAAAAAATTTCAAGTAGTTTCAAATTCAGATCAAGTTGGTATCAAAGCTCAGGGTTTTTGTGCAAAGATCTTCTAACTGTCTTGCAAAGTATTGATGCTTACCAGGTTGAAACTTAAAAGAGGGGAAGGACAGTTGACTAAATAACGAGAGAATCCTCAGTCAAGGAAGGCCAGAGAGCCATCAGCTCCACCTTCAATTTCACCCTCAAGAGTCTTAGCAGAAGCTTCAAGGATGTCTGAACATGACGGAGAAATTCCTACAGAGACAGATCCAAGAGAAGAAGAAAGAGTCTTCAGAAAGGCTTTCTTAGACCTCACTGAAATGGTGAGGATACTGTACCAAGAAAGAAATGAGAAATTGGCTGGAGAAGGGTCCAAACATCCACATGAAGGAGAGGGCTCTTCAGGAGGTAAGAAGGATGATGATCATTACAAGAAAGGAAATGGAGGAAATGGTGATCCACCACCCCCATCTTCACCTTCTTACTCTTCATCCTCGTCTTCTTCTATTCATAAGCATAGATCCTCTGGAAAAAGTCCTTTTTTGAAGCTTGATGTACAATTCGAATTACCTATGTTTAATGGTGAAGTGAATGCAGAAAAGCTTGACAACTGGATTAGGTAGTTGGAAGTTTACTTGAGGATCCAGAATATGCATGATGATGCCACAAAGATTCAGTTGGCTTCTTTGAGAATGGATGGAGCAACATTGGTTTGGTGGGAGGCCAAGACTAAAGAGGAGATCAAGAAATTTGGTAAGGTTACCTTAACATGGCTTGAATTTCTGTTAGCCATTAAAACATAGTTTTATCCTCTTTCTCACACACAGAAGGCCATTATGAATTGGAAAAATTTCAGACAACTTAAGGGTCAGAGTGTCCAAGACTACACCCAAGAATTCAGGAGAAGAGCTCTCTTGTTAGGGGTATATTTACAGACCCAAGAAACCTTGCTGAAATACATCGGTGGCTTGCATAGCTACCTTAGACACACCATCTTTATATTTAACCCTACTAGCCTGGATGAGGATTGTGTCCAAGCTACCCATTTAGAGGCAAGGGGAAAAAACACATTTGAAGAGGGTAGAAACAAGCCCTCCAAGGGGAAAAACAAAGAGAAAACCTCCAAAGGAAAGAGCAAAAAGAATGCATCTGTCAAACAGGAGAGTGAGAAAGTGATCTGTAAACACTGTTCTAAACCAGGCCATGAGGAGAAAAACTGTTGGAAATTACATCCTGAAAAAAGACCTCAATTTAACAAATCCAAAGGGAAACAAAAAACTGTTGCTACTACATCTACACCACAAGATTTAGGGGAAGATTCAGGCGATGAAACAAAAATTGCAGCCATGGGTTTGAAAAACTTGAAGGGAAAAGAAATTGAAACTCAAACCAACACTAGTACCTCAAACTGCCATGTACAAGCTCCTAATGAGGAAGAAAGAATTGAACTGTTTCATGTGAGGGTGATTTCAAAACATACTAAAATTGACACACTTTTTGATAGTGGGTCACAAGCAAACCTTATATCAGAGGACTTGGTCAAGCAGCTTAAACTTGATACCATTCCACATCCGAAGCCATATCCACTTGGATGGATTTGCAAGGATGAAAATTTACAAGTTTCAAGAAAGTGCACATTGCACTTTGCAATTACTGCACATTTTATTAACACAGTTGAACTTGATGTGGTACCTTTTGATATAGGAGGACTTGTTTTGGGAAGTCCTTACTTGTTTGACAGGAAAGCTATCTTTCATCGCCATGAAAACAAATATCATCTTTTCAAATATGGAAAGGAGTTCATTGTTATAGCTCATCACAAGAAGACAAATATAGCGATGGTGAATGCAGGACAGGTAAAAAGGCTGGTCAATTCAAGTAAGAATTTTGTTCTTCTTATGATTAAGCCCAAGGTTGATGTGAATCATGAGTCATTTGACAATTTTGATCCAAAACTTAAATCAGATTTGTATGATGTAGTTGATGCATATCATGAGATGTTTCAGGAGCCAACAGGTTTGGCTCCTAAGAGGGAGATTCAACATGAAATCCATTTGCATCCAGATTCTCCTCTTCCAAACATAGGCATGTACCGCATGTCTATTATGGAGAATGCTAAAATAAAGAAGAAAATCAAGGACTTGTTGGACAAGGGTTTCATAAGGCCAAGTACTTCGCCATGTGGGTCACCGATTGTATTGATTCCAAAGAAAGATGGCACTTGGCATATGTGTGTTGATTTCAGGGCCTTGAACAAGATAACGGTAAAGAATCGTTACCCACTCCCAAGGACAGATGATTTTCTAGATCAGCTGAAAGATGCTCGATATTTCACTAAGCTAGACTTGCGCAGTGGATATCATCAAGTAAGAATTGAAGAAAATGACATTTGGAAGACAACCTTTAAAACCAAACAAGGACTCTTTGAGTGGCTTGTGATGCCATTTGGTTTGTGCAATGCACCTGCAACTTTCATGTGGGTAATGGATGATGTCTTGCATCCTTTTCTTGATGATTTCGTTATTGTCTACTTAGATGACATCTTAATTTTCAACAAGTCTAGAGAAGATCATGCCATGCATGTTAGGAAAGTACTTGATGTTTTGAAGAAGAATCAATTATTTCTTAAAATGTCAAAGTTTGAATTTGGAAAGACTTCTTTGGTTTATTTGGGACACATAGTAGGAGGAGGTGCTTTGAGAATTGATCCTGCTAAGATTGAGGCTATTGTGAAGTGGCCTACTCCCAAATCCATAACAGAGGTAAGAAGTTTTTTGGGTGTAGCTCAATATTGGAGGAAGTTTATCTCTAACTTCTCTTCTATAGCAGCTCCTATGCATGCAGTGACAAGTGTGAAGCATGCTTTTCAATGGGGAGGCAAGCAGCAAAAAGCTTTCAAATCTTTGAAAGAGAAGATTAGTTCAGCTCCAGTCCTTGCATTACCAGATTTGAGACAGCCATTTGAGATAAAAACTGATGCTAGTGATTATGCTATGGGTGCAGTTCTTCTACAGCATGGTAAGCCTATTGCTTTTCATTCTGAAACTTTTAATGGTGCTGTTGTAAATTATCCTACATATGATAAGGAGTTGTATGCATTGGTACAAAGCATCAAAAAGTGGAAACACTACTTGATGGGCAAAGAAACTATTATACATACCGACCATCAGCCCTTACAGTACTTGTAATCACAAAGCAAGTTACAACAATCACGACACTTCAGATGGATGGGCTTCTTGCAACAGTTCCATTTGGTAATAAGGTACAAGAAAGGTACTTTGAATAAGGTTGTTGATATGCTTTCAAGGCCTATTAATGGTGTTGTTACTTTACTTAAGAATGATTCCATTGTACATGACAGTTACATAGAACAATATGCATCTGATGATGATTTTAAAGATGTGTATGCTAACTTGAGTAAAGGGAATCATATAGAGGAAAATGACTATCACACGCATAACAATTTGTTGTTTCATTTGGGCAAGTTGTGTATACCACAGGGGGAGAGGATAAATGTCATAAGAGAACCTCATTCTTCTCTTATTGCTGGCCATTTTGGTGTGAGCAAAACAGTTGCACATCTACAGAGGTATTGCTATTGGCCTCGCATGGTAGATTCTGTTTCAAGGTTCATAAGAGGTTGTTCATTATATGCTACAAGCAAGCCTAGCAATAGGAAGCTTTGTTTGTATACTCCTTTGCCGGTACCTTCTAGACCATGGGAGAGCATCTCTATGGATATTTTAGGAGGTTTTCCAAAATCTCGAAAGCAGCATGATTATCTATATGTAGTAGTTGATCGTTTCAGCAAAATGTGTATACTTATGCCTTGTATGAAAACTATAACTGGTGAATTATTTTTTCATCATGTATGGATTCACTTTGGTTTTCCTACTTCCATTATTAGTGACAGGGATTCCAGATTTGTGGGGAATTTTTGGTCCAACCTATGGGAGATGATGGACACAAAGTTGAAGAAAAGTACTGCTTTCCATCCGCAAATAGATGGACAAACCGAAGTTGTGAACAGAACCATTGTGCACCTCTTGAGAGGTTATTGCAGCAAGCATCCCAAGCTTTGGGATGAACATTTGCACTACATACAACATGCTTACAATCGTGCCAAGCACTCTTCCACAAACACCTCACCGTTTGAAGCTTGTTTTGGTTACTTGCCAAAATCACCTCTTGATTTCATTCTTAAGAAAGATGTCACCATTGAGGGACATAGTGATATTGACAAAGCTCGTTCATTCATTGAAAGAATTCAGCAAATACAGCAGCAAATTCAAGAACAGCTTGAGAAGAGTCAAGGCAGGTACAAGGAAAGACACGACAAGCATAGAGTCGATCACAAGTTTCAAGAAGGGGATGAGGTATGGCTGTACATTAGTAAAGAAAGGATGCAAGGAGAAGGTAAAAAGTTGAAGCCTATTCATTATGGTCCATTTAAAATAGTCAATAAGGTTGGAAATAATGCCTTTCAATTAGATTTTCCTTCCTACATGCAAATGTATTCTGTTGTCAATGTGGAGAACTTACGTTTGTATGAACCTCCTTTGATTGCTAATCATGAAAATGTTGTTCAGCTACCATCTATAGAAGATTTCTCGCCAGAATTCTTAGATGAGCTGAAAGAAGATACAATCCTTGACAGAAGGACATGCACTTCAAGGAGGGGCAGTGTAGATTATGTTCGGGTTGGTTTCAAAGGCAGCAAACCGAACAAGGAAAAATGGATGGAGGTGGACAGAGTGAGGGAGCTGTACCCTCACCTCTTTAACAGGTAGTTGAAGGCTTTGGGGGTCCAAAAGCTTCCCAATGGGGAGGCGTGATCAGGTGCTCATGTCCTAAGTGTCATAAAATGCTCAAAATTTAAAGTGCTCAGAACTGGTTCAAAGTTGAACGATTGGAAAGTGCTCGTCTTCCCAATTCCGGTGCCACAAATGGTTCGAAAAACGGTCGCCGTATGAGGAAGTTATGGAAAAAAGAGGAATTTGTCCATAACATTAGAAATTTTAATTTTTCAAAAAAAAATTGAAAAAGGAATATTCCGCAGTTCCTTGGAATATTCTAGGGAATATTCCATTTTCGGCAACCAATCACAGGCCACCACGTGGCAGGCTCGGAGGCCGCCACGTGGCCCTCAGATGACATCATCAGCTTCTTGGGTGCATATGCAAAATTTTTTGGGAGTTCAAAGTTTTGAACCCCCGACCTATGGTCTATTAGCCAAGCACTTTACTGCTACGCCACGTGGTCACTTGTTGGTTATGAGGCAGAGTTATTTGTTTAAAAGCTTTAAAATTGTGTGGGGCGGAAACCAAAGGGGGCCAGCCCCCCTTTCATATGACCGTGACCGAGAACCATGGGCCAAACCCAACCACTAGCGAATTTGGCAGAAATTTTGGCGGACATGGCGAATTTGGTGGACCCGCCATAATTGGCGGAGCTAACTAGACATTAACTAAAGTTAGCTGGAGTTCTTTTAGGCTAAACTGGAGGGGATCATTAAATGGCCATAACTTTGGCTAGGAAAGTCGGTTTTGGACGATTTTTTTTTTCGATTTTGGGTATTTTCAACCTTCTGAAGCCATTGGTGCAGGTCTTACAGCCATCGGAGGTCATTTGCAGAGGTTTTGGAGCCGTGAAAGTTCTAGGAGCCACTAGGGCCCAGTTTTGTGAAGACTGTATAGGGTTGCAGGTATCCATTGGAGGTGATCCAATAGTCAATCCTGAAGGATTCAAGAGTTCTGAATCCATTTCTACCATCTATTTCTCCTGTAGATGCTTCTATTTGGTTGTATTTTCAATTTTAGCATTTAATAAAAACAAGGACAAGCCCGGTTGGGAGCTTTGGACCCAGCAGACGTAGCCCTGGAGGGGGTGAACTGCTTTATCAACTTCTTTTGCATTTTTGGTTGATTTATTTTGCAGAACAAATTCATTTTAATGTGTTAAACAGTAAAAGGAAATAACTCTGCTATGCTTAAATGGGTCATGAACAGCTGAAAACTTCATGTGTTTTCTTTCTGCAAGACATGGAAATCTTTTAAACATGTTTAATTCTGAATTGAATACCTTGCAAACAAATTTCAAGTAGTTTCAAATTCAGATCATTGACAGAAGGGAAACCCAGAATTTTCATTGAATTTCAAGCTCCAAACGAGGTAGGCCCGAGAGAACTTCTCTATGCATGATTTGTTTGTGCAAGGTGGTAAATTGGACGACATCAGTTTGAAAAAATAAAAGTCTACCTGTGTATTGAACAAATTGTGAAAGATTCCCTGCATATTTCACTGAATTTACCCATTTCTTTCTTTACATTCTGAAATCTCCTCATCATTTTTAAAATTCTCCTGTAAGGAAGATACATGCTACAGTAGAGGCCACCTTCCGCGTGTGAAAAAAACTGAATTTACATTTCTATCTATGTCCTGAGAAGAGAATTTTTTTCCTTATGCTCTATTATGTAAAAACAAAATTCTTCTTTCCATAAATAGACAATCAAATTTTTGGTGATATCGGTCTTAAAACAAGGGACTTATTGCTATCTGGTATTGTAGGGAACACACGAGAAATTCCTTATTGGGTTCAGAAGAAACCAAATTCAGGAATCCTTTGTTTCAGTGATTGACTGTTGTTTTCCTGTTCAACACCATGCTAGGGGGATTCATAAGGAAAGAGCCCTTAGACTCCAGCAAGCTGTTCGAGCACCCTGAGGTGGCAGACCTTTTCACTCGAGCAAATTGGATATCCTTCTTTGACAAAATTCAGGGTCATGATGAGGAGATAACTGAAGAGTTTTTAATATCCCTGAGACCACATTCGAAGACACGTGACACAGTTAGCTTTAGGGGTTTGACCCTAGATCTCACCCTTGATCTCATCAATAGAATTACTAGTCTACCATTGGGGCTCCCTTGGAGCAAGGAAGAGATGTCATTGGGCCAAATTGCTAAGAAAACATTTTTTCTACCCGAGGAGCATCCTGTAGAAGACAAAAATAAGGTTAGAAGGACAAGCCTGCCTCCTCTCTGGGTTGAAGTTAGTTATCAAATTATGAAGTACATCACATGTGAAGGGAGGTTTAGCATCATCTATGGATACCATCTCAGGTTGTTATGTGAATTAAGGCATGGGATTGACATGCCTCCAGCCAAGAAACTGAGCATCCCATATTTCCTTCTTCAGTCCTTTATTGAATGTGGTACAAAGCTAAATGAAGGGATCCGAGATCAGTTGGCCCACCATGGGCTCATCAAACTATTGGTGGAATATGCTTTACACACCTACACTCTCCCCATATCTTGGGAAATCTTCATAAACATATCTAGAAATGATAAAATTAGAACTTTGGCTCAAAACACCATTCCATCCAATAGTGAGGAGGGGGAGAAAACTGAAGAAATGGAGAAAACAAATGATGAGGGAACACAGAACATCCAAGTAGAGGGCAGAACAAAGGAAGCACAGGAAGAATAGAAAGAAATTAACAAGACTGCTGAGCCTAAAACATAGGAAGAAATAATAGCAAAAACAACAAGGGAAAAGAGGATACATAGTAGAAAGGAAAATGCCGAAAAGGCCCAAATGAAGGCTGCCACAACTAAAGTAGGCACCCAGAAAGAAAATGAAAAGGCACGCCCTAAGATATCAGTCACACAGATGGAAACGGTGGACACATAGGTGTTACAGACATTTTTGTGCCTTACAGCTCTAAGCATGAAATTTCCATAAACCAAGGGATCCTAAGTCCCTAAAAGTGTTGTTCCGACCCCTAAAGGAACAAGGTCAACAAATTACAGCTTCTCCCAGAAGTTCTCCACCAGAAATTGCTCAGAATCAGTCAAATCAGGATTATTTCAGCTGCTTTAATGGCTAGCTGTGTTTCATAGCACCCAAATACACTAGCTAGGTGCATTGCAACGCACCTAAATGCACTACCAGGGTGCGTTGAGTGGGAAATGACAAATGGCAGTGCCATTTCGCAAGGTGGAAAGACAATGGAAGCTTCCAGAATCTTCTCCAATGACACTTGCCTCACTGAGTTCGACCAAGGATGAGTAAGAGGCTCTCAGTCTCCAAGTGGAAGCAAGAACTGACAGAGAGAAGCCACTAGTCAAATCATAAGCTGACTCATCCTCCTTGCATACATCTATATATGGATCCCTCATCCCAAAGATCTAGAGGCTGGAATTTTGTACATTGCAGAGAATTGATGTTGGTTTTGAGATAGATATCAGAGTATTGGGTGATTTATGCTTTGTTGGAGGTGAAGAGGGGCTTCTTTGCTGGGAGGTTGATGCTGGATCAGGAATCATCGGTTGTAACTCCTCCTGGATATTCTTGTTATATCAATAAAACTATTTGAGTTTCTCCTACATGCTTGTGTATCACTGATGTTTGTTACATTTGTATGTTTAGCTTAAATCTGATCCTAATCTTTTTATGAATATAAACCCATGTCTTTGTATAATTTCCTTCTTCTGTGATCTTGCAGGTATTTGGTGAAGTCGGGCAAGTAAGGGAGCAGGTAGCTGGAAGCTGTCAAAGAGGAGAGAGATTGGATCAAAGGACTAGCACAAGACACAGGTTGGTTCATCCTATTCCTCTTCGTTTAGAGTTCATAAAGAAGAATACAAAAGTAGTTTTCTCTGTTTGTTTCTAAGGTCACTGTCACACCTTAGTGGGATAGGGTCGTTCTGAATAGACACTTTTCCCATTCAAAAAATGGCAACTCCGTTGGGAACGATTGTCTAATTGGTTTGTTTGTGTTTCTCTTGTTGTTTGTTTCATAAACTTAGAAGTAGCAATCGAACTGCATTTGCCATTAACAAATGCAAAGTAGAACATCTACTACTTCAATCCATTCACTGGATCTGTTTATGTTTTGAACAACTGATTCAAAAATGATCTGATTGCCCTTTGTGATAGCTCTTAGACCTTCTTTAAATCTACCCTCTGATTGTGCATTACTGATTGCTTTTACTGGGCCAAAAACCATAGATTAAACTGCAAACCGTGACCCAGAACCTGGATAAAATTCTCGTTTCTACCCCAGCGCATGCTCTGTGAAGAGGTTTTGCATTTCAACACACTTCCCGAGAGGGCTACCTGCGCTGAAATGCAGTTTCTCTGTGTAACAGGTGCGCTCATCAGCCTAGCCCTATGCAGCTGAGGTTCTTGTGCTTCATTCTTTCCAGTTTTGTCTCTGTTTTTGCAGCCTGTGATCAGTGTATGTGTCTGTTTAAAAACCCCTTTTCTTTGTCGTAATTCCGCCTCCTTTGTACAAAAAGACTGTAGATGTTTTTGTGTGTTTGTTACATCATTTACAGTTTTCCATTGCAAAAGTAGAATAGTCATACTGTCGTCCTTTGATTTAGATCTGTCGCAAGTGTCGATTTTGATCATAAGAGAAAGTTTATTTGATGTTGACAGTCGATTCTGCTTTTACTTTTGCCTTTGGTTTGAATTTGTAACTTTCTAGTGTCGAAACGAGTATTTATTTCAAAATCATAAAGTGTCGTAATCATCTCTACCTTTTGATTCCGAAAATAAGCTTGTTTGTGTTTGTCACTTGAAAGCAAATTCAGATTTGTACATCAACTTTCTTTTAAGGCATCAATATTAAGAAATTGAAAAACAAATACATTCACATGTGCATTTGCATATTGATAGTCTGTTTGGATTGATTTAGGAAAGTGCATTTACAGTGTGCTCTTTTCTCTTTGCGAAAAGATTGTGTCTTTCTTTTCCCCTTGTAGATAGGATTTTCATTGCTGAAAAGAGATAAAAGTTTGCTTATTATCTTTAGATTGCATTTTAGGAATTACATCTACATCTCGTGGTGAACCCAAAAGGAAAACTTCATAAGAAAGATCAACTTAAAATAAATTCAATGAACCTAACAATGCTTTGGAACTTAACGCACAACATTTAGAGGTCTAGGCTAGAGACGTATTCTGGCGTCGTAAAGCCTGGTAATTGTTGTCCTCACTGATGGTTGGGTGATTCCTCCACTTTGAGATGATAAGTGCCAGTACGGACTTGTGCTCCCACATACCGTCGAGTATATATTGGGAGAACCCTATAGGCTTAAAACCTTTTATCCATAGGAAGCCGTGTCGGCCGCCCTACTGATCGCAATGCACCGAACACAGCATTCGGGAAGATTGACTGCCGTACCGTAAAAAGTATTCTACATTTTTGTGATTGGTTTGGTACTCCCTCTACCTAGATCTCCAGAGCAGTACCTTTCGTTCCTTTTCAGACTCCTTAACGGAAAAGGTCCATCTGAGCACTTGTCACTTCAGGCTCATTAAAAATCGAAGGAGACTAGAGTCATCTTTTGTTTTTTCTCGAATCTTAAAAACTGAAAAAACAAGTTGTGTCAAAGCGTATAAAAATTTATTTTAAATGGAATATTCATTACCCCTTTCCTACGTTGATCTTAGGTTGAGAAAATGGAGTCTACCAACCAAGGAATTCCCCTTGGTGGAAATCCTAGTCCCTTCTCCTCTTGGGGAGATGTTGGTGCACCCCATATGGCCACCTTGTCGCTTCCAGGACTGACAATTGGCTTGCCGGTATGGCTCTTCTCAACCAATGTCGTTCAGAACACCACTATTCTTGAATAATCGAATAAGAAATTAGACGAGTCTAGAGTTGCCCACCAACCTTCTACTTCCTCTAATTCTTCCTCTCCTCCTTCCTCTTCACTTGATGGAGCTGGTAAAGCTAAAAGTCAAGTTCCTAAGGAGAATAAGGAAAAGAAGAAGAAAGAGAAGAAGAAGAAGGAGCCAAAGGCGAATAGGGGAAAACGAGTGTCGTCTAATGAAAATCCACACACTGCACCAACCAGGCCTAAATCGCCATGTGTCATTTGCAAAGGAGACCACTTTCACAGAGATTGTCCTTGCATCCCCTGGATACTAAGGGATTGGTCTCCTCGTTTGCACAATCCGGTGTCATCAACCTCTGATGATCATGTTGAAAGCACACCGTCAACTAGCGAAAGTGAAGCCCCAGGACAAAAAGGGAAAGCTAGATTTCCTTGTAAACTGTGCGAAGGAAATCCTGCCGTCCACCATTGTCCCTTCTTAGACGAAGCCAAAAGAGTTTTGGATGATTGTCCGGTTTCACCATTACGACTTCCTCCTAGATATAAAAAACTCTTGCCGAGTCCGTCGCTAGTTGAGAATCCAGCTGGCCTGCCCAAGTGGTCGGCTGAAGTGCCTATCATTGAAGATAAACCATCTGGATCCATACCAGACGAAAGTCAAAAGGTCGAGGTGGCAATTGACCCGGTCTTGCCTTCAGAGGTTTCATCTTCAGGTGATACAGTCACTGAAGAGAATAAGGATGACAGCGTCCAGATTCTCTTCATCAACATAGACTCCGACGAACATGGGGGCAATCTACCCATTCCCTTACCGCAGGAGGGAAGTTCGTCAGAGCCATACCCGGCTGTCTACTCGGTCCCACCTCCAAGCAACCTAGTTGTCTCCTTTGACTGGAATCAACTAGGCAGACCCCGTTTACCAGCAAGCATACCATTCTGAATTATCATTCAAATATATAGAATGGTCATGGCTAGTACCATCATGGATGAGGGGGCTTCTGTGAGTATCCTTTCCTCTACTGCTTGGAAAGCGCTTGGTTCACCATCACTTTTGCCTGAGATGAGAAATCTGACAGGCTTTGATAAAGGAACCAGACGACCTTTAGGGATCCTTCCCGATGTGCCCATAACATTGAGAAGGAAGACAGTTCGCATGAACGTAATGGTAGTTCAAGGACCTTTGGATTATCTACTCCTTGGACGAGACTATATTTATTGCATGGGAGCCATTGTCTCCTCACTCTTTAGAGCAATGTGTTTTCCGCACGAAGGAAGAGTGGTCAAGCTCGTGGACCAGCTTTCATTTCTTGGATCACGCATAGCAAATAGTCATATACCATCCCTAAATGGTCTCTTCATGCAAGAAATGTCTCAATCCCCAGTCCGTCCTCCCGATAAGCGCGAGTAATTCGGAGGGATATGACTGAAACCCAGGGGGCATGCGTCCTGGTTTGCTTCGGCAGGAAAAACTTCGGGTATAGGGTAGGTTTCCGCAGGAGAATATGACTAGTCTGTACCCTGTCCGTCAGTGGAAGAGGGGTTATTCTAGAATAAGATTCTCTTGTCAAAGTTATGTGAGTTGGCGGGCACCGTCGCTCACCTTTGTTTATCTCGGTAGACATTGCCGAAGAAGTGTTTTTTTTGCACCGTGAATAGAACAATATTTGGGTAACCTGTAAGAGGTAGGCCTTTCCTGATAGAACAAATGTTTTGTCTTCAAATTGAGGGGTAACCTTGAAACCATATTTTATACCTGGGGGCATGCAAACCTTTTGGAGTGCAAGCGAGGGGCGGCTATTTATTTTTTAAATTTTTAGGACCTCTAACCCTTTAAACCCGTAGGATTAGTCGTCACCTAACTTGCATAAAGAAAGGATGTGGGGCAAAAATCTAAAAATTGCCATTTTTATATGAGACATTCTTATCATGCTGGATTAATCGAGCAGTTTTAGCACATAGTTCAAGCTCGTTAAAAAATAAACATAAGACATGAGCAAATGTTTCCACCCGCGTTTAAGCTCGTTAAAAAATTAACTATTCCTCGGTAAATAACCACTGTGAATGTAGCATTTCAGCCATTAAAGCCTTGGTCGTGTTTGCACCATCACCTCCACTTTTCATTTGGCCGATCATTCACCTCCATTTGATTGTTTACCCATTTTTAGGAACAGCTGCGAAGAGTGATTTCACTAGCCATCCTTGTGACACTGCTGTGATTGGAAAATTCCAACCCTTATCTGGAATCAACTGCTACCCATTTTTATCACTCGTTCCTCAAAAGACGAGTCTTCTTTAAGCTCTTTTCAACTGACTCGTAAAATATGAAAAGATTTCCAAGTTTTGGCCTTCCATCTCGTTAAAGCGACCAGAAGTGCTATCCCTCCTCTAGATTTTAATCTTTTTGGACTTGAGGGATTATTGCACAAAAAGGTCAAGCGCTTGTTTTGTTCGGCTCGTTAAAACCATCGAAAATTCATCCCTTCTGTATTGTTTTATACTTTTTCAGAATTAAGGGATTAGATGACGAAAAAGGAATTTTGGAGTTACCTTTACGTACCTTTTCAGACTCTCTAAAAATGAAAAGGACTGAGTTATCTTTGTCGTTAAACTCGTTAAAAAGATTAATAGCGACAAACTTATCTTTAGATGAGAACGAGTTTCACTATTGCTAGGCTCGTTAAAACATAGCGATGGGTTTGCCCGAAGGGCAAATTATAGAACAAGCATATGTTATCCTCCTCAAGCTTGACAAAAATAAAGAGGTACTGGTCAGCAATGACTGGGGAAAAATTGGGAAGAAAACTCAAAGAATCTTTATTGGTAGCAAGTCGCTCTTGAACATGACACTTCCACTCCGTGTCTGAGTCAGGTTGGGTTGTTTCATTCACCGGTCACATCACCATGGTCACGCCATACCATCCACATTTGGGGTAAATGCTACCAATCCATCACATAAGTGTCACCGACATGTTCAAGAGAAGTCATCCAGAGAAGTCACCCATGTCCCATCCACTACCATACATTATACTTCATTCTTTCATGACTGCCATCCTGAACCGTATATCATCAGATTGTTTTCACCTCCATCAAAATCATTTGCTTCGTTCCGTGTCATTGATGTGGGATTCATTAAGGCCCTCCTTTGACGGATCGCTTCTTGTCGACATCAGCTCATTATCCAAGAAGCTGATCTAGGAACACCCCGTTCAGTACTTTGAAGCTTCCATGCCTCAATGGCAAGTTTCTCACTTCCGGCGACAGGTATACATCAATGACCTTCGACCGAAAGATTTTGCGTGGTGTTCGATGCCAAGTCCTTTATTCACACCACGTGAATTGTACTGCAGTACCTTGAGGGTCATCATCATTATCGGTGATTCCTCTCGCGCTTGTTAACAGTTTACATCATTGACTGGTAATCAAGCGATGTCTTTCCATGTTCGACTTCAAAACATTTTTCACATGGATCGACTTGTAATTCAAGTGAAGATCGGACGAGATTGAAGACCCCGGATCTAGTTTCACCCATCCGGGCTGCGATATATATTCAGGAAAATAAAGACATTGAAATGTACAGTATTGCAGCACAGATAATCATCCTACCAAAAGGATGATGGTTCTATCAGAATCATCAGTCTACCATCAGACGATTGTCTGTCCTATGTACATAAAAATGAATTTATAAAGCTGAGCATGGGAATGCCCGCCTCAGCTAGATCATGAAAACAGTATGAAGATAATGTATTGTATGGTATCTTATTACAGGTCTCCTCCCAGCATTGAAAGAACTTCGGATCCTCCTAATAAAGCATTTCACCCGATAAACGGCCTCATACTTTAGGGGGCAACTGTTATAGACATTTTTGTGCCTTACAACTCTAAGCATGAAATGTCCATAAACCAAGGGATCCTAAGTCCCTAAAGGAACAAGGTCAACAAATTACAGCGTCTCCCAGAAGTTCTCCACCAGAAACTGCTCAGAATCAGTCAAATCAGGATCATTTCAGTTGCTCCACTGGCTAGTTGTATTGCATAGCACCCAAAGACACTAGCTAGGTGCATTGCAACGCACCTAAATGCACTACTAGGGTGCGTTGAGCGGGAAATGACAAATTGCAGTGCCATTTCGCGAGGTGGAAAGACAATGGAAGCTTCCAGAATCTTCTCCAACGACACTTGCCTCACTGAGTTCGACCAAGGATGAGTAAGAGGCTCTCAGTCTCCAAGTGGAAGCAAGAACTGACAGAGAGAAGCCACTAGTCAAATCATAAGCTGACTCATCCTCCTTGCATACATCTATATATGGATCCCTCATCCCAGAGATCCAGAGGCTGGAATTTTGTACATTGCAGAGAATTGATGTTGGTTTTGAGATAGATATCAGAGTATTGGGTGATTTATGCTTTGTTGGAGGTGAAGAGGGGCTTCTTTGCTGGGAGGTTGATGCTGGATCAGAAATCATCGGTTGTAACTCCTCCTGGATCTTCTTTTTATATCAATAAAACTATTTGAGTTTCTCCTACATGCTTGTGTATCATTGATGTTTGTTACATTTGTATGTTTAGCTTAAATCTGATCCTAAGCTTTTTATGAACATAAACCCATGTCTTTGTATAGTTTCCTTCTTCTGTGATCTTGCAGGTATTTGGTGAAGCTGGGCAAGTAAGGGAGTAGGTAGCTAGAAGCTGTCAAAGAGGAGAGAGATTGGATCAAAGGACTAGCGCAAGACACAGGTTGGTTCATCCTATTCCTCTTCGTTTATAGTTCATAAAGAAGAATACGAAAGTAGTTTTCTCTGTTTGTTTCTAAGGTCACTTTCACACCTTAGTGGGATAGGGTTCTGAATAGACACTTTTCCTGTTAACAATAGGTTTCTACAAGAAGTGAAGAAAAAGACCATTAGCAAGAGAAGTCCCCGAAAATGTTGGTAAGGGAGGCAACAACTGTGCTTGCTGCATTAAGCACACCTGCAAAACAGAAAGGAAAGAGAAAGAGGCAAACGTCAATGTACTTTAAATCCATGAGAAGCACACGGATTAAAGTGGGCAAACCCCAACCACAATCAAAGAAACCAATTGTCATTGAGGACACAACCACTAAATCGAAAGAAGAGTCTCCTTCAAAGATATCTATGACCTATGAAAGAGGAAGCCCAAAAAGCCCCACTCGGAGAGAAAGAATTAGGATGATGGACTCAAAAACAACTCTACATGAAGCTGGAACATCTCTATATAAAACTCTAGTGAAGTTAAAAGGAACTGAGAAATTAGAGAAGGTAGCCAAACAATCACAGGGAGAAGAGAAGACTGAGGAAATACTGGAGCAAAGTCCTTGTTGGGCTAATTTATTGACTAAATTAACACAAGTATTTAATTATCAATCTAGGTTTGTAAAACTTGGAGGCAAATCCACTGTATATGGACATCAGATATAATCAAGTTTAGAAGATAAAATTTGAAGAATTAAGGAAGTACATATTATAAATATAAACCTATTTTAACAATTTCTAATTCACTTATGTAATATATGAGGGAAGAGACTCCTAACTTAGGAGAACCAGGTTGTCCTTCCCTACAATACTACTTTCATGAAGATAAATCTAAGAGCACTAATTAGCAATGGTTTATGATGCAGAATATGTAAAAGAAGAGGCTCCTAACTAAGAAGGTCCAAATTTTCTTTCTTCACAATCCTACTATATCACAATCACCATTGCTTCAAACCAGAAATGCATAAATAACTTCAAATGAGAAATGGAGAAATAAATTCAGTTTTAGTTCAAGATCAAATAGAAGGAGAATTTAACTTAAATTCTTGTGTGTACCTTCATATGTAGACTAGAATTAAACCAACATTCATTCAGCAATCATCACACATCTAAATACATTTGAAACAAAAACTAGTCTATGAAAACTACGAAAAATGAACCAAGAAGTGTACTTAGCTTGGTGTGGGGGCCCTCCACCCTTGCCTTTCAAACTTGAAGAAATCTCAGCTACAACAACTTTAGTAAATCAGCCAAGCATGAACAACAAATTGGAATGAAACAAGTTCTTCAAATTAGCTCGCAACTCAAATTATACAACAATTACATACAAATTCCATTTCCATTACAAAAGCCATCAAAGTTTTGGCTTTAAATATAGGTTTAATGAAACAAAATAATATATATTATCTCTAACGCTCATATCTACTCATATCCACCTATCTAAGTCGAACTCATCCAATTCATCCCAAGAAATATGGTCAATCCCATAAAATCTCAAAACTGCCCTATTTCCTAGGGATTTTCTGATGACTAGTCATGTTTGACCATCCTTGACCGGGCCTAATAAATCTTATTCTGGCCGAACCAATTGGAGTTAGCTTAGTCCTGGTTCCCAAGCTGTCCATCCATGCATCAAACTCGAGCCCAAGTGTCCTGCAAACATGTCATCCACATAGCTATTACGGGAATTTCTGATTCAGTTCAAAATTGCACTTGAAACTCAATTTTCATAAAAACTTCTAGAAATTGCAAAATTAAAATTAAACAACTGAATATGCATAAAATAAATCAAAATGAGATGGAAAATATAAGGATTAATTAGTTTTCCCTAAGCAAAAATAGACCAAAACTAAGGGCCAACATCTCGCCCTTGCTGATCTTCAAGCATGTCCTCATGCTTGTCTTTGTCTCATTGATCTTCTGCCTCTGTATGCTGACCTCCCTTGCTGTTCTACCGTTGGCTCTTTCCCTTGAAGATGAAGCTTTCTCTCGAGCTACCTGTAAAAGGATATCTATGCTTTCATGTACTTCTTCTTTTTTCTTGTGGATGACTTTCTTTACCAATATATCATTCTGGATGAGCAGCTTCAAATGACAAATAAAACTTGAATTTTGAAATACATTCCGACACAGGATTCATGTCCCTCTCAAATCAACAATTTTGCTCAAAGGATCCAATATCCAGTTGTCCTTACATCTCCCTAAGTGAAGCAAATTTTTTATGTCTAGGCCTTCACTTTCAATTTAGCCACTGTTTTATCCATGCAATCTGCAAAATATGGGTCAAAAGAACAATAAAAATATCTCAAATAGAAATTCATTTGAGAAAATGGTTATCATGGAGTCTAATTAGGCTCGTTCTGAAGAAAACCCATGTTTTCATTTTTCAAATCTCATTTTCATTTGCCCAGAAAAAGCAATGAAAAATAGTAGCTTCTCAAAATTGAAATGCATTCCTGAGATTGAATGATCATTTAATTTGAAATCAATTTTTTCTCTTCAAATTTTTCTTCAGTATCCTTCTTACCTTTTTTCAAATGCCCTTGATAAAGAGATGAGACCAATCCTCAAAAATATGAAGTTACTGCTTCCGCAAACACAAAGTTTTGATATAAAAAGATTATAAAAACATAATAAACATGTTTTTATTAATCTATTTCTTTTATTCTATCCTCTGTTTCATCAATTTTTTTTAAACTCCTTTGTCTCTGTCTTTGCAGCATCTCTGCTCTGTTCATGCAAACAAAATATCCATCTTTATACACACTTCTTCTGAAGCTCTGTTTTGAGAAAAATGTGCCCACCGTGTTAGGAAAAAAATGATATAAAAGTTGCGCTCATTATGCTTAGAAAATGCTCACTGTGTATATAACAGAACTCTCATATTGCCCAAGGACCAATATCAAACACTACATCAACATATGATAGTTAATGTAATTTTGGCTCTGTGTATTCAAATGTAAACCCAAATCTTCAAACACAAGCGCACACTTTGTTTTTAAAGACCCATTCCTTCATGCATCAAACTGAAACTTGGTTTTTTATCATACTGTTTGTCCTCATGTACAGGTGTAGCTTTTAGGCTTGGCATGCTTTCAAAACTTTCTCATTTATTATTTCAACACGCAGTCAACTAGAATAAACACCCTGTTCGTGGAAAATCTGATCTGTGAAGACACCCTGGCCAAGATTTGTTTTGATTTTTCTATCCTACGTTAACAAATCACATGTTAACCTGAAGCTACTTCCTTGTGCATGTAAGCAAACTCACTGTGCAATTAATCTGCAGCCATGTCATCATGCAGACAATCAACTTCAGTATGCAAACACTGTGTTTTAGATGAAAACTTGGCGATTTTATAAAATACCTGACTGTTGTTAAAGAAGTGGCGTGATCCCCTTGATTCATGGCCCAATTAGTTGTATCTCATATCGTTTCTCCCTATTAAACACTCTTATTTGCTGACTGGTGGCATAGATTTTTAAAGAAATAACAGACAGTCCATATCTCAGCGAAAAATCCCGATATTTCCTCTGTTGCATTTATTAACAAGAATCAAGCTTTCGATCTTACCTTATTCACCTGCACAATCCCTGGGATTCAACTCAGCGTTAAATCTTATGTATAACCACCTTATTCCTACGCTGCCTTGCTTAGCTTTGCATTTCTCTCTGCATTTTTTATGCCTCCAGCTTTTTCACACGGTGAAAGGCTCATGCATGGTAATAACATTACAGAGTTTTTTTAAATGTAGTTTGACTTTTTTACCTCTCCAAGTCATTTTTTGTTCTGCGTAACTGAAGCTGCCATGGTTGCATCCTCTCCTCCACTATCAAAACGTTTTGCTTCTCTCAACTGCGCATCTACCATCTTTCCTGAGCCTTAAATGGCTGTGATGGCAAAGAAATTTACGGCTCTGAGCTCAACACTGGTAGAGCTCAACACTGGTAGAGCTCTTCTCTGTTAATATGCATAGGTGTTATTTCTGTTTGTTTCAAAACGTTTTTATCATTTTACTGTTTGGTTGCTATCAGTTCTGCGTAACTACAGCTCCAACGTTTTTTCCACAGCTCACGGGGTTTCAAAACTGCTTAATTCTCTACTGTTTCAAATACATATTTGACTGTTTTTTATTTGATTGTTGTCCTTTGACTGGAACACAAATAGCTCTTAATTCCTATCATTCTCGCTGAGCCTCCAATGGCTATGATGGCATGAGGTTTTTAGGCGGAGCTCATTAACGATGAACAAACAGAGTTTTCTTTGTTGGTTTAAATGCATATTTGACCATTTCATATTTTAATTGTTGTCCTCCTTCATACCAATTCACCATACCTTTGACTGTTGTATATATTGTTTATTTTGATTTCCACATTGGTTGCATAAATCCTACGGCTGCTTGCATCATTTAATCACAGGTTTGTCTTCATGCGGGTTGTGGCTGTCTTTGCCTTGCCAATGCGTGATTCATTTGAAGCTGTCGTTCAATCCATACCATGGTCGTCCTTCTGCATACCAACTCACACTACCGTGACTTATCCGTTGACTATCATATATACCATCGTATTTCAATGCATTACCACCGGCTTACCATAATAACCGTATTATCATAAGGTTTGGTATAATAACCTTGCACCATCACATCGTATTTTCATAAAGTTTGCTATGATAATATCGTATTACCATTTCATGCATTATGATATATTTAATACATTAATCATTCCTATTTTGTATTTTCTTGAAATATATTTCATAATGTGCACATCCCTTATGTTTTACAATATCTCTTTAATTTTAAAATGACCATTTTGGTCATATTTAAAATTATTTCCCATAATACTAATGTTTTATTTGTGGTGCAGGTTTCAACTTATTAAATCCTCACTTTGATCCCTTTTGCTTTATGGAAAGATACTTAGGGTTAGGGTTATGAAATGAATATGGAATGATAGTTAAATGGGTAGGATAATGAATATGGAAATGAATATAATGAATAGGAATGTGGTTAATGGAGGAAAGGATAATGGATATGAATTATAATGAATGGAATGTAAATATAAGATTAGGTCTAAGATAATGGGTGATGTAATGAATATATGCATTCAAGTATTAACTCAATTTTAACAAAGTCTAAAAATTTCTACAAAAATTTGAATTTACAAGAGCAAGAGAACTTACTATACTTGTACTTCCCTGATAGTATTGGATGAATGTTGCTGTTCTTTAACAATATTGGATGAAATTGTCTTGTTCGAATATCGTAGATAGATAGAAACATAGAGCTTATTTATGCCTTCTGTTCTAGCATCCTTCATTGATTCTGGTCCATTGATTGTTGATGTCATGTCAGGTCCCTCTACAATTGATTCATGATAGCTCAGGTCCCTTTTGTCATGTACATTTTTATGCAATATATACATGTTTTTGCTAACATTTCAGGTCCCTCTACAATTGATTTCAAAAATATTTCAGGTCCCAACTGCCAACAATACAAGTTCCGTTGTCAATTCAGCTGCACAACTAAGTTTATTTTTGCGAACCTTCCCCCTGCTGATGGAAAGACTTGTCCTCAAGTATTTTTTATTTTGAAAGATTATTCCTGCAAACTCAAACTGAAGAAATGGTAAAACAAAATAAAGAATTCATATTGGCCAAACAAGTTGGTTTTCCGATATGAATTCGAGTTTGTATTGTGCCACTTTTTTGGATTTTCACAACCAAACTCCTTTATTATTTTTTATCTTTTTCTATATATTTTTTATTTTCTGGATGGAGGTGGGGTGTAATGGAGTAGGGAAGTATGAAAAGCTTATGAAAATAGGCTATATTGAAGTCATGATTTAGTAGTAAATGGATGGATAATAAGTCTGGACTTCAACATGCACAGTCATGGAGCTTAACATACAGTATGGATGATGAACAATATGAATTCTAATCATGAATAAATGATGATGATCAAATCATGAACAATATGAATTCAATAGGAAAGGCTTATTTGGAGATTGATGTGACTTAACATGGTATTGAACTTGACTACTCCTTTTGATGATTATCTTCATGTCTTTTTGCCTTGATCTCGATCACGTTGTAGGGTTTGTTGGTGTTGTTGGTCAACATTGAAGAGCAAGCTTCAAGAGTTTGAGTTTCATTGAATTAACTCAACATCAGGTGAATTTTCACTTTGCTTTGACTTGAACATTTGTATTCATATTCTGAAATATGAATTTGACTTTTGAAAATTACTTCATCCGTGGAGTTCACTCCTTCATTCTTCCTATGACCTACAAAAACATAGCACTTGCTTGCAATACAACATTAGATGATGGAGGAAGAGAGGTGTATAGTCTCTCTTCTTCCAATAAACATGTAAATCATTACAAGAATTTCTTAGAAAGCAAGTCAAATATGATAGACAAACATAATGCATTTATTTACCCCTTTGAGGAATGGTGGCCAGCCTAGACCTCCTAGTGGTATTTTGTTTACAAAATATTCGTCAACAGCAATGGTGCCAAAATGTTGGGCTAATTTATTGACTAAATTAACACAAGTATTTAATAATCAATCCGAGTTTGTAAAACTTGGAGGCAAATCCACTGTATATGGACATCAGATATAATCAAGTTTAGAAGATAAAATTTGAAGAATTAAGGAAGTACATATTATAAATATAAACCTATTTTTAAAATTTCTAATTCACTTATGTAATATATGAGGGAAGAGGCTCCTAACTTAGGAGAACCAGGTTGTCCTTCCCTACAATACTACTTTCATGAAGATAAATCTAAGAGCACTAATTAACAATGATTTATGATGCAGAAGATGTAAAAGAAGAGGCTCCTAACTAAGAAGGTCCAAATTTTCCTTCTTCACAATCCTACTATATCACAATCACCGTTGCTTCAAACCAGAAATGCATAAATAACATCAAATGAGAAATGGAGAATGAATTTCAGTTTTAGTTCAAGATCAAATAGAAGGAGAATTTAACTTAAATTCTTGTGTGTACCTTCATATGTAGACTACAATTAAACCAATATTCATTCAACAATCATCACACATCTAAATACATTTGAAACAAACACTAGTATATGAAAACTACGAAAACTGAACTAAGATGTATACTTAGCTTGGTGTGGGGGCCCTCCACCCTTGCCTTGCACACTTGAAGAAATCTCAGCTACAACAACTTTAGTAAATCAACCGAGCATGAATAAAAAATTGGAATGAAACAAGTTCTTCAAATTAGCTCTCAACTCAAATTATACAACAGTTACATACAAATTCCATTTCCATTACAAAAGCCATCAAATTCTTGGCTTTAAATAGAGGTTTAATGAAACAAACTGATCTATATTATCTCTAACACTCATATCTACTCATATATACCTATCTATGTCGAACTCATCCAATTCATCCCAAGAAATATGGTCAATCCCATAAAATCTCAAAACTGCCCTATTTCCTAGGGCTTTTCTGGTGACTAGTCATGTTTGACCAGCCTTGACCGGGCCTAATAAAACTTGTTCTGGCCGAACCAAGTGGAGTTATCTTAGTCCTAGTTCCCAAGCTGTCCATCCATGCATCCAACTCGAGCCCAAGTGTCCTCCAAACATTTCATCCACATAGCTATTACGGGAATTTTTGATTCAGTCCAAAATTGCACTTGAAACTCAATTTTCATAAAAACTTCTAGAAATTGAAAAATTAAAATTAAACACCTGAATATGCATAAAATACATCAAAATGAGATGGATGTGATGGAAAATGGATGGAAAATATAAGGATTAAGTAGATTTCCCTAAGCAAAAATAGACCAAAACTGAGGGCCAACAACCCTCAGCCTAGCTTGGGCTCATATTACAACCTGTTAGAAGGTGGGAAGATCATCCCATAGAAGTTTGTTGTACCACTTTTCTTTGCATTAGAATAAGGGTGGGTTAGGACTCACACTTGGATGAGGATTGCCAAATCCAAGGGTGTTGCAGCCATAGGCCACCTGGAGGAACAACTAAAGGAATCAAGGAAAGAGTTGGCCATGGTGAGGCACATGGAAAGCAGTCAGAGAGAAAAATTACAGGAAGAGAATGAGCTGCTGAGAAATCTGTTGCAGCTATAGGAAGGTCATAAGGAAGATAGGCCACCCATTGTGGGAGAGTAGTAGTAGCAAGAAGGACCTCCAGCAGACAGGGAAACAACCGAGGAATAGTAGAGAGAAGAAAAGCTGCCAACTAATGTTGAGATGCTAACAAAACTACTACAAGAAAAGGTGTCACAGGCAGCAGAAGAAATACATGATTTAAAACAACAAGTGTAAGAGAAAGAAGCCCAAATGGCCTGCATGGCTAGTTGGGAAGTAGAAGCCTTACAATGTAGGAAACCCGCTAAGTCATATGCATTATATCTTAAATATCAATGGTTGCAATTTCAAATTAACACACTGGCCCAAAGGGGCACCATTCCATTCTAGAACTACAATTAGTTCATGTGTTTGTGTGACAGTAGCTCAGCTAAAGATAAGGCCAATTTAGTAGAATTCTATTTACACAACTTGACACTTCTAAACATGAATTTATCAGACCCCAATGCAGCATTATGAGATGTGAAACTAATGGCCATGGACTCTTGGTTAATCTATGAGGAAAAGAGGGCAACAGAAATTCAGGAAGTTATGGAGAGGGAGCTAAGTGAGCCACTCATTATCAGAGCAGAACTAGAGGATTCCTCAGCTTTAGTATATGCTCATCAACACCTGGCCAACAACCCTCAGGTTCTCCCAGACTACATTGAAAGACAAGCTCAGGTCATTTCTCACTTTGAGGACATGGAAAGATTGTTGGGTGATAGCACAAGGAGATGGAACGCATTGTCCCATAGTCTTAAGATAAGAGAGTACCACTCCCCAACAAGGATGCAAGAGGCTTTGGCCATAGTACCCCTTTACAAACAGTTAATGGAAAATCTGAAGGCCAACTAGATTGGCCTAAAGTTCAGTCCTCCATTGCTTTTGGGACCACTGGAAGGGGTCAAAGAAGAAGAACAACACAGGCAATGGGAGGAGGTAGAGAGAAAAGCAGGGCTTCATGACCGAGAAGAGGACATCACCTCAGAAGCCTGGGATGTCAGAGAGACAGTCAAAGCAATCAAAGATGATGAGCTGGATTAGTTGCTCAGAGGATGCAACACATTCAACAGGGGGGTGATGATCAACCCCAAAAATGGGTAACTTATTGGGCTCATTTTGCCTATTATTCTTGATTAATCCACCATTCTTCATATTTCTATGCACACTTTTGGATATATTTATGTTAATTGAATGAATGAGAGTAGTCACTTGACCACAAAGTCTAATACGTGCTTATTGCAAATTTTTGGACATTTTTTGGACCAAGGTCAAGCATTTATGAGCAAGTTGACAGCCAAATACAAAAGGAACAAGCTTGAGGATTTTTAGGAAGGTTGTCTCCAGCACTAAATGACCCCTTCCTCGAGTTCTCCACCATCAACTCGGAGTTCAACAACCCACCAAAGATGATTTCAAGGGGCAGCTGAGCCGATTTTGTGAAGTGGCTGATTAATTGCAGTTTTGAGTAGCCAAGCTCCTAAAGTTAAGGAAGTTTGTTGGGAGTCCTCATGGTGCATAAGTAGGAAGGATTCAAGCCTTGGTAGTTTAGCTATTGAACAGTTGTTTTTCACACTGTAGTGAAGCTCTACATTTCAGCTCATTTTCGAGCTTTTGTTGTAAACAATTTTGTGACATGATGTTTTTTTGAGTAATGGAGATAAATTTCATTTTGCACCAGCTCTAAGCTTTCTTAGGAGGGTGTAGCGCTTGGGGTTGGGCCCAACCCAAGTGCTAGTACCTCCTTTGTGTACTTTTATGTGTTTTGCTTGCATTCATAGAATAATTTCTGTTAATTAGGTTAAGATCTTGTTTTGTTACTTAGGTTGTTTTTGATGATTAAAATAGCTTTTCATGCTTCAAGTTGATTTGAAAGTTTGGTAACAAAAAAATTTGCAAAAATTCCATCAAGAAAACCTTGATCTCATCTCTCCCTCCTTGGGACCATGAGCTGAGACCAAGGCATACTTGCTGCCACAAAACACTATTTTTTCCTTTCCATGCAATTGCTAGTGTTAGATTTTTAGTTGGAAAAGTTCCTACCAGTTGTAATTGCATGTTTAGATCTGTTTTTACTTAGTTTCCATAGTTATCTTGCATGATCTCTTGTCTATAAACTTATGTTCATCATGTTTCTGGTTTTTAGGTCAGATTAGGTCAAAATAGCTAGATCTCTAGTTTTCCTAGTCTTTGTTCGATCAGTTTTGGAAAATAGTGTGTATAACACCTGTAATACATCCCTGCTTATCCTTCCTCTATCATACAACCTGCTCCAACCCTTAATCCCAGATTCCTTCCCTTCATTTGCCACACTTTTCCGATTTGCCCTAATTTCTACATTCTTATGCAGCATTGCTCCCTCCATCCTTGAACAAATCCAACCACCTTCCTCACTCCTTAGCCTCATTTACCAGGTCCTAGACCCCTTTTCATCCTCATCCAACCTCCATTTCCACTTTCCCACCATTTTTTTACCATCCACCCTCTAAAATTTTCTTTCGGATCTTCCTATAGAACATCCTATAGAACCCCTACAGAGTTCCTATAGAAGTTCACGTGAGCTGTTTTTCAATATTTGGTCACTATGAAACTCTCTAGAAGGGTTCTAGGGATCCCTTAGGCCATCTTTTCACCTTCCCAACCTCCTGAAAATGCCCACTCCATTTCCTTTCACCGATGAACCTCTACACAATAAAAAATCGTTAAAGCACATGCATAATAATTATGCAAAATCACTCAAAAATGCAAAAAGATGTTTTTTTCTAGATTTTATTTCAGAAGTAGCTTAGTCACATGCATTTTATCTTTATAAAAGTCAATGGAATCCATTTCCGCCACTTTCATCTCTTTTCTTGCACTAGTGGGGTTAGCTGGTAAAACTAGGGTTTGCATTTCCTTTTAGCTTACAGCTTCTTTCTGCAAGTAGACTAGCATTTTTTGCGTTAGCCTTCATCAATCATAGTTAAAAGCTTCTTCTAATAGCTCATAGAAGTTGGCTTAAGCTCCTAGCGGACTTGTGCTAGCTAATCAAGTGATAGCCTACAACAAGAGCTAGTATTTGTGCATATAGCACCATCACTTCCAAGTTTGTTATGAACAACCTGGTTGATAAAAGTAAAGAAGGGAGTCCTAGGAGTTGCAGCATCATTACTGCAATACTAGAGCCCATCACCTCGAAAGGGTTGTCCTCTTTCTTTTTGGAATAGGGTTAGGTGATCGCAGGGCTAAACCTCCTTCGAGAGCTAATATTAGATCATCCCAGCTTGATTGTTGTTAGGCGAGGTTATAGCTAACAATTAGCCTAATCAGAAAGTGGTGGCTTACTACAATTTCTATGTGTTGGGACCATCTTAACCTCTCGGCAGTGTCATGCAGTAAATAATTCAAAAATGCAGGTAAATTAACAGAGCACTTTCATTTTAGAACTGCTAAAAGTTTGAGTTGACGCGACCTTACCATGTCTTTACACCCATCGGAGGTAATGTAGTTCTAGATGATTCATGCTAATTCTCCCCATGTTTATCCAAGAGAAGATGGCGAATGCCTTTTCCCTTCTTGATTAGCTCATGTCCTTCGTCCCTGAAAGCCTCGATAGCGTCGTGCAGCTTCAATCGCTTACCAACCAATACTGGTCCTTTTACCAGTAACCCGGATACTTCTACTATCACAACGTCTGATACAGTGATTTTCCTGTCTCTTACCATGGATTTTCCATTCTGTACATTCCGCAAGAATTCGATGGCAATTTCTTCGTTGGGTGGTTGAAATGTTGTAAAGTATGCTATTCATCTTGCTCGAGCTAAAATTTCCCTGGCTTCATTGGAGATAGCCAGTATTAGAGGTTCTTGGTGTACTATTCTTCCTCCCATAATGCTTGAATTCTGCAAATGATAAGTGTAGCGAGGAAAGTACAATGACGAACAAAGCCAAGTGATGGAACAACAAATGGTTGTAATGGCTCTATCAGGTGATACTTTATAAACATAAATACCATTATTGAGGACTGTTATAATGCCACATGCTCTGTGATCATGGAATGTCGTATCATTCTGCAAAATCAAATAAAAAGATGACAGTGCATGCATAAGTACACTGGAGGTCCCCGCCCCCTTCGAAATAATAGGTCGCCTACAACTGAATGAATGAAAGGATAACACACTAGCAGCGAAGTACATGGGTGATGGATTGGAAAGGTACCCATATTAATGAAAGGATCATAAAAGATATTGGAGTGGTTCAATCAAGGCGTGTACCGAGGATTATCAATAAGTGATAGGTTGTCGTGATGTGATATGATAAATAAAAAGGGACAACATACACAGGAAATAATACTTTACTGCTGTTATTCCACTTAAAACTGTTGTGATTGATTTAAAATAATTACTCATGCATAAAGGTTCATGGTACGTTAGGGACATAATCTCTCTGTAGAAAAGATAAAAACATAAGAAGAGGGTATTATAATAATTATTGATGTAAAATAAAGCTTCAATACCATCAGCAGAGCTTCTGTTGTTTGTAGGTGGCCATAGCCTCGACAAAGTTTCTTTCTAACCCTTGGGAACCATGGTCCTCTATGTATAATTTGGGAAGTGCCTTACGATGTCCATACTAGAGACCAATGTGTAGGCATGGTAACTAGGTGATCACATTGCCATTCATTTGGAAGTAGCGAAAGTGGTCAGGCCGGTTCGTGATGAGACCCCCTATTTCCAAGGACTTTGTTTGTTTATGCATCCATTGGATCATATCCTTGGTGTGGTGGCCATAGTGGGAATGCCACTTCGCTCCTTCCTTATGATTATGGTAGGCTGGCTCGTGATGAGACCCACTATCCTCCATCTGTGGAAAAAAATCATAAGATTGTTAGTCAATATATATATATATATATATATCTATATATATATATATATATATATATATATATATATATATATATATATATATATATATATATATATATATATATATTCAATCCCCATTTTATACATAGAGGGTGGCTCATCACTCCTTAAGAGTAGGGATGGCGGAAGAATTTTGAACATATCAATATAAAAAAATATACCCATAATCTTATTGATAATACATAGAGAGAGTTATATAGGAAAGGGGAAACAACATGGTACAGATAATCAATCGGTTTGGTTTATGGTGGAAATGAGTAGAGTGAAGTGGTATAGATAATTGTGTCCTTTTCTATTTCTATCATCACAAAGCAGTCTTGTTAAAGATGATATTATTCAAGATATTTTCCTGTTCCACAATAGTATTAAAGATATTTTCCTGTTCCACTAGACTCCATACTTGTTGTCCTTAAATATGTATTGTACTTTTCATGCCATTAAGAGGATCATACAGAGTGAACTGGGATGGTCTAGAGATGATTATGCAAGGAAGAAAATAAAGGTGTTCTCAAAAATATTCACAAAGTGTTGTTCCTTGAAGGGAATAACAAAAGAAAAACCCACACAAAAAGTGTTGTTACTTAGAGGGAACATCAACTGTTCCCTATAAGGAACAACAAAGAAAAATTGCAAAAAATGTGATGTTCCTTATAGTGAACAACAACTGTTCCCTATAGTGAACAACAAATAAAATAGACGCAAAACGAAAAATAGAGAAAAAACTAATATACAATCTATTATCCAAGCAAATCCAATCAAATAGAAAGAAAACAAAAAGGTAAATTTATGTAAAGGTTTCAAAAGAATAAATTCTTCACTGGACTGGTGCTATGGAAGGGTTTCCCTTGTCAGCAAGAATTTGTATTGTGGAATCTTCTTGTAACTGTTGGCAACAGGATTCCCTTGTAAGTGGTTTTTGATAGAGGCGTACTCAATGTCCATTTGCCTTAAAAGAGTAGCTAGACCCATCAATGGTGGCTAATGTAAGGGTGCCATTGTCGTGCACCTCTTGTATCTTGTAGGGGCCTAACCATTTGGTCTAGAGTTTTCCCAGGAAATCCTAGAACCTACAATCATACAGAAGTGCCCAATCACCTTCATGGAAGATTTTTTTCTTGATGAGGGCATCATGCCATTTCACTCTTTGTTTTTGGATCAGTTTGGTATGTTGAAGAGCTAATAGCTGGGTTTCATCCAATTCATTAATTTGATGTAGTCTGTTAATCTGTGCTTCATTAAGATCCAGGCCTACTTCTTGAGCTATCCTTAATGCCTGAATTTCAAATTCTATTGGGAAGATATGTTCTTTTCTAAACACTAGCTGATATGGGGAGTATCCTGTGGTATTCCTCCAAGTCGTGTGATATGCCCATAGGGCTTCTAGAAATCGGATAGCCCAGTCATGTCTATGTGGGGCGACTGTCTTTGTTAGTATAGCCTCGATTACTTGGTACTTTCTACCTGGCCATTTGCCTACGGGTGGTATGGAGATGCGATTCTGTGCATAATATGATGATTTTTTAATGTAGCAACAATCTTATGGCTTACAAATTGTGGCCCTCCATACATGATTATTTCTCTGGGTAAGCCATACCACATGAAAATTTGGAAAAGAAAGTGGATTACTGTGTCCTCCATTGTCCTTGGTAATTCTTCTGCCTCCACCCATTTAGTCACATATTATGTTGCAACCAGTATATATTTCTTTTGATTAGATGAAGGGTTTATTGGGCCAATGAAATCTAACGCCCAACATTCAAAAGTTTCAATGACTAACCGTGGATGCAAGGGAATCTCGTTAGACTGGCTAGGGCGGCCCATTATTTGGCAGCTATCACATGCCTAGACAAATTTCTTGGCATCCTTAAAAATGGTGGGCCAATAATAGCCCATCTATAAGACTTTATGCCCGGTCCTGTGGTCTGCAAAATTTCCACTACAAGGTCCATCATGGAAAGCTTTTAGGATGTCGAAGATTTTGTCTTCCATGCCACACCTTCGGATATGCATATCCGCTCCTGTGTGAAAGAGGTATCCTCCGATCCAGGAGAACTGAGTGCTGCGTTGTATTATTAGTTTTCTTTCACTGGGCATCAGGTGCTTGGGTAATTTTCCCACTGCTAGGTAGTTCCCAACATCCGTGTACCATGATTTTTTCACAGTTACAACAAATAGGTGCTCATAAAGGAGCTGGTCTTCTACTGCTGCCAAGTCGTCTGTCTTTGGCACATGTGAGAGGAAGTCTGCCATCAGATTTTCTTTTCCTGGTCGATTCTTGATTGTTATGTCGAATTCCTGCAAAAGGATTAACCATCTTGTCACTCTTCCATTCATAATAGGTTTATTAGCTAAATATTTAATAGCAGAGTGATCAGTATACAAAACCATAGGGCATCCTATTATATAGTGTTTGAATTTGTTAATAGCATAAATTACAGCTAGAAACTCTTTCTCAGTCATGGTGTAATTCAACTTAGCAAGAGTTAAATTTTTGTTGATGCAGTATATCTCATAAGGTTTCTTATCTTCCTCTTGGCTAAGAACTGCTCCAATGGCCATATCTGATGCATCGAATGAAATCTAAAATGGTAAATCCCAGTTCGGGCCCTGTAATATTGGGGCTGTTGATACTAGCCAGTTTAACTCTTCAAAGTTAATGTCACATTTGTCATTCACTAAAAAATTGATATTTCTTATCAAAGAATATAACGGTGCAACAATTTGGGAGAAATTCTTTATAAATCTTCTATAATATCTATAAAACTCCAAAATAATATGTACCTTAGTTTGTGTGCAAGGGGTAGGAATTAAGAGGATTATCTGAATTTTTGTTGGATCTACCTGAATTCCAGTTGTTGAAATGTAGTGACCTAGGATGAGGCCCTCGGTCATCATCATGTGGCATTTCTCGTGGCTTAAGCAGAGCCTGGTAGAAATACATCTTTGTAGGACTTTCTCCAACTTCTGTAATGCCGGCTCAAAGTCATGTCCATAGGGTGTAAAATCATCCATGTACACCTCAAGTCCCTCATTTATCAAGTCTAAAAAAATGTTGAGTATGGCTCTCTAGAATGTGTCAGGTGCATTGCACAGTCTGAAAGGTAATACCCTATAAGCATATGTCCCCCAGGGGCAGGTGAAGGTAGTATTATCTTGGTCTTCAAGGGCAATTTGGATTTGATTGTAGCCGCTAAAGCTATCTAGGAAAGAAAATAATTTTTTACTTGCCAATGTGTCCAAAACCTGGTGGATGAACGGGAGGGGAAAATGAACTTTTTGAGTTTTTTTATTAAGCTTTCTATAATTGACACATATACGCCACTTCCCATTTGTTTTAGGGACCAAAACTAATGGAGAAACCCATTTTCTATCAGACATGGGATAGATGAAATTTACACCTAACAATTTTTGTAGTTCATCTTTAACAACATCTTTAAGGTGAGGGTTTAACCTCCACCAAGGTTGTCAAATGGGTCTCACATATTTCTCGGTATAGATGTGGTGCATACATAATTGGGGATCAATCCCTTTCATATCTGGGTAATCCCAAGCGAAAGCCTCTTTATATTTCTAAGGAGTTGAACATGCCTATGCTACTGGTCATCAGTCATGTTTTTATTAATGTTTAGGACTTTCCCTGGCTCAATTTCAATGGGTTTGATGTTATAAATAGTTGTTGTTCGTATTGTTTGGTCATTGATATCTTTTAAGGGATCTTCTTCAATTTCATTATCCAGGGCTGCTTCAATCATGTGACATTTTAGATTAGATATGACATCTGGGTGGTTAATGTAAGTGTTAATAATGTCATCTTCTGTTTGATTCTTAAATTCAAGAGCATCTGAAACATTTAGCGGTGATTGAATGTTTTCAGTTAAATATGTTACAGGTTTTTTTCTAGTTTTTATTATTGTTAGGCTTGGCTGAAGTGGAGGATATAAAGCTAGATTCTTCACATTACTTCCTCTTGCTATAGTCATACTGCTTGTTCGACAGTTTATATAAGCATTTGTGGTCGCTAGCCAAGGTCTTCCTAGAATTAGGGGATGTCCATCTAGCCAGTTTCTAGGATTAATAATCAAGAAATATGCTGGCTATTCCCAAGAATCTAGAGACACCATTACATCCTGTAATGTCCCCTTTAGTTGACAACCGATCAGTCAGCAAGTTCCAACAAGGTCGTAGTTGGATCTAAGGTTGTGATGCCACGTTTTTGACAAGTTGTTGTTGTGAGAATATTAATGGCTGCTCCTAGATCAACTAATGCATTGGGAAAGAAACATCCATTTATTTGTACTATGACTATAGGGTTTCCTGGGTCCTCATATTTCACCGGTTTTTCTCTGCCTGATAATAAATCAGACAAAGTTCCAACTACATGGACAGTTGGTGTTGTTTTTGTTTTCCTCTTAGGATTTTTAGTACAAAATTCCTTAATAGTTTCTACATAAATTGAAATGTCCTGAATAGCCTGGAGGAGGGGTATTTTTACACAAAGATTTTTTAATTCTCCTAGAAGATCAAAATCAGGATATTCTATTGGGTGAGGTATAATCAACCTTTCTGGAAATGGTGGAGAAGAGGTAATAGTTTGATTGTGGCTTTTCTGTTTAACTGTATTCTCCCTTTGAGGTATTTATTCTACAAGTAACGGTTCTTCTAATTGTATATTTTTATCCCCCTCTAACTCAATTATCCATCCAGACATCAACTTGAGTTCATTACACTCTCTCAACTTATTTTCCAGCTCTAGTCCTTCAACAATTTGTACCGATTGGACTGGTCTATTGTTGGGATTTGGGTTGGGCTGGGTAGGGAGCTGTGGTCATAGATTGGGTTGAGGATTCTGCTGTAATGTGTAAGGTGTTGGTAGTGTAGATTGAGGCAGGGTGTTATCGGGAAATATAGTGTCCACTCAGAGCTGCTAGTCCCACTAAGACTGGTAGCTATCTTAGAAACAAACAAACTAAAACTACTTTCGTTTTCCTTTATGAGAAGTAGATAAGAGTGGAATGAAGGACACCAACCTCAGTCTTGCACTTGATTCCTTGCTTGATTCCTCTCCTTTCTGACAGATCCTTGCCGCTTCTCCTTCATCTACCTAGCTTCAAAGAGCACCTATGGAATCAAAGCAGCATAGTACTATCGAAGAACAAAGATCTACAATCAAAAACAATATAGGACCAGATATATATTGACCACACAAATGCATATATCATCAAACATACAAGAATGTGAAGGAAAACTTGAATAGCTTTATTAATATCAAGAATAGCAAAGAGGATTACAAGAAATTGTTCTGACCTAGCGTCATCCTCCAGCATGAAAGACCTTCTTTCACCTCATGAAAAGCTTAGATCACCCAAAATTGTGATATTCCAACAAAGAAACCAACAACACTTCCGTACAAGATACAAAATTCTAGCCTCTAGATCTCTGGGATGAGGGATCCATATATAGATGATTGCAGGGGGTGAGTCAGCTTCTGGGATTTTGAATAGTGTCCTCTCTCTGATATTTCTTGATTCCACTTGGAGATTGATGATCTCTTACTCATCCCTGGGTGAACTCAGAGAGGCAAGTGTCACAGAAGAAGTTTCTCGAAGATTCCATGATCATCCACCTCGCAAACTGTCTCTGCCATCTGTCCACTCTCGCCCATCACACCCAATAGAAGGGCATTTTCAGTATGCATCGTACCTCCCACGTGCATTAGGTGGGATGCATCGCACTTTGACCATGGAGCAGGTGAGATGGTCTAGTTTTGACCAGTTCTGAGCAGTTTTTCATGGAGAACTTCTGGGAGATGATGTAATCAGCTGACCTTGTTCTTTTAGGGTATGGAACAACACTTTTAGGGACTTAGGAGCCCTTGGTTTATGGACATGTTTGATTAGGGTTGCAGTGCCCAAAAATGTCTATAAAAGTTGCCCCCTAAAGCATGAGGTTGTTAATCTTTGATGTCGGGTGAAATGCTTTATCATGAGGATCCGAAGTTTTTTCGAGCCGGAAGGCGACCTGTAATAAGATACGATACAATACATTATCTTCATAATATTTTTCATGATCAGCTAAGGCGGACATTCCCATGTTCAGCTTTATAAATTCATTTTCATGTACATAAGACAGACAACCGTCTGTGTGGGAGACTGATGATTCTAATAGAGTCATTACCCTTTGATTCGGATGATCATCTGTGCAGCAACAATGTACATTTGATGTCTTTATTTTCCTGAATATATCACAGCCCGAATGGATGAAAATAGATCCGGGGTCTTCAAACTCGTTCAATCTTCACTTGGAGTACAATTTGATCCATGTGAAACATGTTCTGGAGTCGAACATGGAAAGACATCACCTGATTACCAACCAATGATGTAAGTTGTTAATAGCGCAAGAGGAATCACCGATAATGATGATGACCCTCAAGGTACTACAGTACAATTCGCATGGTGTGAATAAGGGACTTGGCGTTGAACATCGCGCAAAATCTTTTGGTCAAAGGCCATGGATGTAAACCTATCGCCATAAGTGAGAAACTTGCCATTGAGGCATGCAAGCTTCAAAGTACTGAAAGGATTGTTCCTAAGTCAACTTATTGGATAATGAGCTGGTGTTGACAAGAAGCGACCCGCCGTAGGAGGGCCTTAATGAATCCCACATCTATGACACAGAACGAAGTAAATGATTTTTGAGGTGAAAACGATCTGATGATACAGGGTTCAGGGTGGCAGTCATGAAAGAATGGAGCATGAATGTATTGTAGCGGATGAGACACAAGTGAATTCTCTGAGCAACTTCTCTTGAACATACCGGCGACACTGACATGGATTGGTAGTGTTAACCCAAAATATGGATGGTGTGATGGACCAATGGTGATATGACCAGTGAATGGAACAACCCAACCTGACTCGGATACAGAGTGAAAGTGTCATGTTCAAGAGCGACTTGCTACCAATAAAGTTTCTTCACGTTTTCTTCCCAAATTTTCCCCAGTCATTGTTGACCAATACCTCTTTATTTTTGTCAAGCTTGAGGAGGATAAAATATCCTTGTTCTATAATTTTCCCTTCGGGCAAACCCATCACTATATTTTAACAAGCCTAACAACAGTGAAACTCGTTCTTGTCTGTATGGACAAGTTTGTCGCTATTCGGTTTTAACGAGTTTAACGACAAAGATAACTCGGTCCTTTTCAATTTTAGAGAGTCTGAAAGGGACGTAAAGGAAAATCCAATAATACTTTTTGTCGTATAATCCCTTAAGTCCAAAAAAGTACAAAATAATACAAAAGGGATGAATTTTTGGTAATTTTAACGAGCCGAAAAAACAAGCGCTCGATCTTTTTGTGTAATAATCTCTCAAGTCCAAAAAGATTAAAATCTAGAAGAGGGATAGCACTTCCGGTCACTTTAACGAGCTGGAGAGGCCAATCGATCAACAATCTTGTCATGTTTTATGAGTCAGGTGAAAAGATCTTAAAGGAGACTTGTTTTTTAGGAACGAGTGATAATTTCGGGTAGTAGTTGATTCCAGGTAAGGTTTGGAATTTTCCAATCACGACAGTGTCACAAGGATGGCTAACAGGATCACTCTTCGTAGCTGTTCCTCAAAAGGGGTAAACAATCAAATGGAGGTGAATGATTGGCTAAAACAGAGTGGAGGTGATGATGAGAACATGACTAGGGCTCAAAATATGATGATAATGCATTCATAATGGTTATTTACCGGAAATTGGTTCATTTTTTAATGAGCTTAAACTCTAGGGGAACATTTGCTCATTGCTTATGTTTAATTTTTAACAAGCTTGAACTCCACATAAAACTGCTCATGCCAGTCATATAATAAGGATATCTCATCTAAGATGCCCTTTTTTATGGAGCTTGCACCTTTCAAAGCTTTGCCCTAGATCCTTTCTTTATGCAAGTTAGGAATGACCAATCCTACGAATTTAAAGGGTTGAGAAACTACAAACTATGAAAATAAATGGTCACTCTTTGCTTGCAACCCTAGGTATAGCGAAAAATTTCCAGGCTACCATATGAAAGCTCTCCATCCACGTTGCAGAAAAAATGCTTCCTTGGCGATGTCTACCGAAATAGACAAAGGTGAGTGGCATGGTCGCCTCCACTCACATAACTTTGACGAGGGAATCTTATTCCAGTCTAATCCCATTTTCCTAAATGGACAGGTGTGTCAGACTAGTCATATATCCTCCATGGAAACCTACCCTATACCCAAGGTTTTCCTGCCGAAATAGACCAGGGTGCATGCCACCTGGGATTCAGTCATGTCCTCCTGAATCACTCGCGCTCTTCAGGTGGACGGAGTGGAGATTGATGAGATATTCCTTGCGTGAAAAGACCATTTAGGGATGGTATTTGACTATTAGCTATGTGTGAGCCGAGAAACGACAGTTGGTCTACGAGCTTGACCACTCTGCCTTCATGTGGAAAACACATTACTCTAAAGAGTGAGGAGACAATGGCTCCCATGCTATAAATATAGTTGCATCCAAGGAGTAGATTATAATCTAGAGGTCCTCGGACTACCATTATGTTCATGTAAACAGTTTTCCTTCTGTTAGCCTCCTGTTGCAATAGGTTTCATATTTCATGATTGACAGTGGAAGTGCCAAAAATGTTCATCTTTTCCATACTGCAAAAGTTCCATTTTTGAAAGATTCCTTGATTAAAGGAAGGCCAAACAGCTTAGTCTTGGCTTCCTGAGGTTTAAATTTCTTGTTTTAGAGATAGAGAATGAATATTTGTCCAAACAGTTTAATCTTGGCAGATTTGTAGATAGGTAGAGAAACAAAGGAGCCCAACTGCTTAATCTGGGACCTTGGAAGAAATAAGTGTAGATTTAGATAGGAGGACAACAAAAAGAAAGAAGGATAATATGGGTCTGCAAGTCCAAGTGCACCCATGCAAAAAGAAGAAAAAATGTTAGGTAAGTAGGCTGGGTAAGTAGTTTTGTGGTTGCAGAATCAAGCTATGTGATCCATTTAATGTTTTTAAATGTTATATTTACTCAGATCACAATTATGAGGCAATTTTCCTTTGGAGGATCTCAAGCTGGACATTTCTAACTTCCCCTTCTTCTTATTTCCCAAAACATTCACTAACCTCCCCAAGGAGGTCAAGATCTACTTGACAACTCTTGAATCCATCATCTTCCACTATATTTTCCTAAGTAAAGGTCCACTTTGCTTAGGAGTACTATTGATTCACTCTTTGAGTCATTTTCCCCTCTTAAAAAAAAAAAAAGCCTAAGATCCCTTACCTTAGCGCTTTCTTGTCAATTTCATATTAACTCCTAACTCTATTATCTAGCTCCCTATATCATTTACTTATCCCCTATTGTACAAAAACTAATCCCCTATTGTACAAAAACTATATAAAATCCCAAAAATATTATATATTCCCCTCCCCTTGGCATTATATCCATATTTATCAAGTCCGGGAAATAGTAGTCCATCTGGGGCTCCTACTAACCCTTCCGTGTCCTAACCTGGAGTTAGTCTGACATCTGGTCACACTAATAAACCATTTCCCCTAAGTCCTAACCCTGCAATACTCATTTCCCGCCCTTATCCTAAGGTCATGCATGTAAATATATTTCACCCCGCTTTTATATAACCCAAAACCCGCTTTCCTATAGTTTCTCCCCTTGCCAAATTAAAACAATTAATAAAAAACACTGTGGGCCCCGTATCTATCCTTTCGCCGTTTTGATCATTCCGCCCACCGTCAGATCTGGCGCGTCCGAGATCTACGGTGGGCGGGTCTTTTTGTGCCCCGATGTGCCGAGGGTTAGCATCCGGGAGATGGGTGGTTTTCCCGTCATACTCCCGCCATGCGTCACCCTCCCGGCTGTGGCGGAGCCCCCTCCTCCAAAACCGCTTCTATGCAAAAAGTGGTGCAACATGAAACCGGATACCGCCCTCTCCTGTGTGACATCATTGCTATGTCTCCCTCATGACGTCATCCTCCTGCCACCGTGTCCTTGCCACGTCATCACCCCACCATACCGCCACGTCACCCAGCCATACTGTTGACGTCACCTTGCCACGTCACCGCCGTACTGGGACCCACTGCTGATGTCATGCTGACGTCATCGTCAAAAAGAGCGAAGCACGAAATCTGCACAACGGATGCCCAGAATAAAAAACCGAGGCAGGTTTTGATGCGCGATTAGCGCTTAGTGCTAATCGCGCATCGCTAAGGGAAATAGGTAAAAATGGAAATACCTTTCGTGACTCGGCCATCAGCAGACCCGAAAGTCGCAAAATGACAAGAATTTCTTCGCACAGGATTTAGAAAAGGGGCAAAGACAGTTTTTAAAGAAACGGAGGGCCGAACAGCAGCCATGAAAGGTCGATGAACAGTTTAAAGAGTATCAGAGGTGAGAAAAGGCGCACATTCAGTGCCAAAGCATATCAAGGAAGCGGCAAAGAGTATCAATCAAATGTTTTTAATGGAAATCTTTATTTCCCAAAGCAGGTGAACATTGAATGGCCTCCAACAAAGTCAAAGAAAGCAGTAAAAGCCCATCAAAGCTCTCCGATCATAGTCGAAGCATTTAAAGCCATTGAACAGTGATGGATCAAAATCCAAAGCACAGTTATGGCTAAGTGATCAGCACAGATCCATAAAGACAACACATTAACTCTTTTTTGATGCAGTTGTCCCCAGTGCAGCTCAAAGATATTTTCTCGCATTTATTTCAGACATATGTTAGGTTAAAGACACTTATTACAACAGATCTGTATGAGATCTTATTTTTGTAGATATTTTACTTATAAAACCACCCTAATTCACTTTTTAAGGGGTTGGTTGGTTGTATAGCTCCAAGGAGACTCGTTCTGTATACCTAATATGTTTTACTTAATCAAAGACTGCTGAAAGCTTGGAGAATGGACTGTGTGTTGTGTATTAATGTTTTGAAGAATTGAATGTGGAATTCTTGTGCTGCAACATGACTCTATAAGTGTTACTTATCTCCGTTTTAAATTCATGTATGTTTTATCATAACATATATTACCATCTAAATAGCAGAAAGAAAGATTATCTTAGAACTTGTTTAACTGCACTCTATGCTCAATTTTTGTTGTTTCTTTATGTTTTCATCTGAATTGAATTAGAAATGAATATGATTTCCCTTTGGCTCATATTTACCCTAATTCACCCATGTTTGACAGTTATCTAGGGATTCTTTACTGCTCCTAGATAGAGCTAATTTGCCTTCCCTCTGTTAAGCTGAACGAGAGATTCTTAATTGCCTCTCAGTCCTTAGCTTTCATTCCATCTTTTTAGCTTGAATCATTGTTTCATATGCAGCTAGCTTGGCCCATATTTCTCTGTTGTGACCAAGAAAACGCACCAGCAGTCCTACTCCTTGACTCCATGCCCAATGGTTTGAAACTTTCATACTATACTTACCTCTCTGCTTGAAGCATCATCCTTCCCACCAAACTTAAACAAAACCCCTTGAACTCAATAACTAGCCTAAAACCATCATCAACAAATTTAAATTATAAAGAGAGAGCCCTCTCTGATTGCAGTTGGGCTAGCACCTGCAGTCCAAAGATTGGTTTGTGGTTACCTCGGCCATACCACTTAAGGAGCCAAGGGACAACCTGAGTGATAACACCTTCTCAATGTTATGGGCACATTGGAAGGATCCCTAACGGTCAATTGGTTCCTTTGTCGAAGCTTGTCAGATTTCTCATCTCAGGTAGAAGCAATGGTGAACCAAGCGCTTCCCAGGCAATTGAGGAAAGGATACTCACAGAAGCCCCTTCATCTATGATGGTACCGACCATGATCATTTTGTAAGCTTGTATAATGATTCTGAATGGCACATTGGCCGATACCTAGGGTCTGCCTAGTAGATTCCAATCGAAAGAAATGACTAGGGTTCTTGGAGGTGGGACCGAATAGACGGCCGGATATGACTCTGACAAACGTCCTTCCTGTGGTAAAGGAACAGGTAGACTGCCCCCATGTTCATCGGAGTCTGTGTTTATGAAAATAATTTGGATGGTGTTGTTCTCATTTTATTCGATGATTGTGTCGTCTAAAGATGGACCTTCAGAAGACAAGACCGGGTTGACTGCCGCCTCAACCTTTTGAATTTTGCATGGTATGGGTTCAGCAGGTTTATCTTCAATAACAGATGCTTCAACCGACCACAATGGCGTGTCAGTCAGATTTTCAACCAGTGACGGGCTCGACGAGAGTTTCTTATATCCAGGAGGAAGTCGTAACAGTGAAGTCAGATGGTCATCCAAAACTCTTTTAGCTTCATCTAGGAAGGGACAATGGTGGACGACGTGATCGCCTTCACACAGTTTACAAGGAAATTTGCATTTCCTTTTTTGTCCAAATGCTTCGCTTTCACTAGTTGATGGTGTACTTTCAACATGGTCTTCAGAGGTCGATGACACCGGGTTGTGGAAACGAGGAGACTAGTCCCTTAAGATCCGAGGGATGCAAGGACAATCTTGATGATAGTGGTCTCCTTTGCAAAAAATGCATGGACATTTAGGCCCGGACGGTGCAGTGTGTGGATTTTCGCTAGACGATGCATGGTTTCCCCCTTTCACCTTTGGCTCCTTCTTCTTCTTCTCCTTCTTCTCAGTTACTTGGTTTTTAGCTTTACCAGCTTCATCAAGCGAAGAGGAAGGAGGAGAGGGAGAAACAGATGAAGTAGAAGGTTGGGGGTAACTCTAGTATCATCTTGTTGCTGACTTGATTGTTCAGGAATCGTGGTATCCTAAATGATGGAGGTCGAGAAGAGCCATATTGGTAAGCCAATCGTCAATCTTGGAAGTGACAATGTGGCCATATGGGGTGCACCAACATATCCCCAAGAGGAGAAAGGACTAGGATTTCCTCCAAGGGGAACTCCTTGGTTGGTGGACTCCATTTTCCTCAACCTAAGACCAACGCGAGAATGGTGATATTATTCCAATTAAAATAAATTTTAGATGCTTTGACACAACTTGTTTTTTCAATTTTTAAGAGTCGAGAAAAAACAAAAGATGACTCTAGTCGCCTTCGATTTTTAATGAGCCTGAAGTGACAAGTGCTCAGATGGACCTTTTCCTTTAAGGAGTCTGAAAAGGAATGAAAGAGACTACTCTAGAAATCTAGACAGAGGGATTACCAAACCAATCACAAAACTGCAGAATACTTTTTACGGTACAACAGTCAATCTTCCCGAATGTTGTGTTTAGTGCATTGCGATTGATAGGGCGCCAGACACAGCTTCCTATGGATAAAGGATATAGACTATTGTGGTCTCCCAATATATACTCGACGGTACATGGGAGCACAAGTCCGTACTGGCACTTTTCGTCTCAAAGAGGAGGAATCACCCAACCAATAGTGGAAGTGACAGTTACCAGGCTTTACGACACCAGAATACGTCTCTAGCCTAGACTTCTAGATGTTGTGCGTTAGGTTCCAAAGCATTTTTAGGTTCATTAAATTTATTTTACAGTTGATCTTTCTTAAGAAATTTTCCTTTCAGGTTCACCGTGTGATGTAGATGTACAATTCCTAAAATGAAATCTAAGATGATAAACAATCATTTAAACTTCTTTTTGCAATGAAAATCCTAGCTACTAAAGAAAGAGAGATGATATTCTTTCAACATAGAGCAAAGAGCACACACTAGATGCACTGTCCTAAATCAAACCAACAAGAAGTCTAAATGCAAATGCACATGCATGTATTATTTTTAGCTTTCTTAATGTGTGAATGACAAGAAGAATGCTAAGTACAAATCTAAATTATCTTTTCAAAGCGACAGTACTAACAAATTTCTCTTCAAAAACAAAAAGAATATAATGACGACACTTTACTATTTTGAATTGAAAACTTCTTTCGGCACTTGAAAAACTACTAATTCAAATCAAATACAAGGGTAACTATATAAACGACCATCAAGAACAATAGAATTCTTTTCTTTGACTGAAAACGACACTTGCGACACTTTCAAATCAAAAGACGATAGTTCGACTATGCTACTATTTTGTAAAAGAGAACTGAAAATGGCGGAAAATACATAAAAAAATTCACAGTTCTTTGCACAACGAAGGCAGAATAATGGAAAGGAAGGGGGTTTCCACAGTAGTATACTAATCACAGACAACAAAACTCCTGAATAGAGCTGAAGAGAGTGAACACAAAAACCAAGATCTAAGAGCAGAAAAGGTCCTATCTGATTAGCTCACCTGTAACACAAGGAAGGTGCGATGCATCGTACCTACTGCACATGGGAAGTGCAATGCATCCATATTCCCAAGAGTAAAAGGTGCGATGGTCTAGGAATGAGACTTTAACTGGGTTCCGGGTCACAGTTTGCAGCTCAGTTCAGGGATTTAGGGCAGGCAAGTGATGTACAGTAAATAGAAATCAGAGGGGCTGATCTAATGAGGTTACTAGAGCCACCACTAGGGCAATTAGAAAGTTTGCAAATCGATTGTTCAGTTTATAAACAAAACCTATAGATAGACTGAAGCAGCATTGATCTACTTTGCACTTGCATAGAAAATGCAGTTCGAAGGCTAGCTATCTTGATTTCAGGCTCTGTCTGTAAGTTTATAAACAAACAAATATAGATAAACAAACAAGTTATTCACTCCCTAGCGGAGTCGCCATTTTGTTATCAGGAAATCTAGTGTCCACTCGGAGCTGCTAGTCCCACTCAGACTGGTAGCTATCTTAGAAACAAACAAACTAAAACTACTTTCGTTTTCCTTTATGAGAAGTAGATAAGAGTGGAATGAAGGACACCAACCTTATTCTTGCACTTGATTCCTTGCTTGATTCCTCTCCTTTCTGATAGATCCTTGCCACTTTTCCTTCGTCTACCCAGCTTCAAAGAGCACCTGTGGAACTAAAGCAACATAGTACTATCGAAGAGCAGAGATCTACAATCATAAACAATATAGGAATAGATATATATTGACCACACAAATGTGTATATCATCAAACATACAAGAATGTGGGGGAAAACTTGAATAGATTTATTAATATAGAGAATAGCAAAGAGGATTACAACTAATTGTTTTGACTGAGCACCATCCTCCAGCATGAAAGCCCTTCTTTCACCTCATGAAAAGCTTAGATCACCCAACACTATGATATTCCAACAAAGGAACCAACAACACTTCCTTACAAGATACAAAATTCCAACCTCTAGATCTCTGGGATGATGGATCCATATATAGATGATTGTAGGGGGTTGAGTTAGCTTCTGGGATTTTGATTAGTATCCTCTCTCTGATATTTCTTGATTCCACTTGGAGATTGATGATCTCTTACTCATCCCTAGGCGAATTCAGGGAGGCAAGTGTCACAAGAGAAGTTTCTGGAAGATTCCATGATCATCCACCTCGCAAAATGTCTCTGCCATTTGTCCACTCTCACCCATTGCACCCTATAGAAGGGATTTCTAGTATGCATCGCACCTCCCGTGTGCGTTAGGCGAGATGCATCACACTTTGACCATGGAGTAGGTGAGATGGTCCATTTCTGACCAGTTTTTCATGGAGAACTTCTAGGAGATTATGTAATCAGCTAACCTTGTTCTTTTAGGGTATGGAACAACACTTTTAGGGAACTAGGAGCCCTTGGTTTATGGACATGTTTGATTGGTGTTGTAGTGCCAAAAAATTTCTATAACACAGGGGGATTGTTCCTGCTGGCTGGTTTGTAGGTCTTTGCCAGCTTGACTACCAGTTCTGGTTTTGTGAAATGGAGGGTAGCCATTGGGATGTATATGTATTTTTCTGCCTGAATGGTGGAAAGTAAGAGGAATTTGGCCAACTATTGTTTTGATTTGATTGATTGGACCAAGGTTGCATAGAGAATGCTTGTAGTGACCAATTAGGAAAAGGTGGTTGGTTCTGCCATGTAGCTCCTATGTATAGTTGAGAATTATATTGCGAGGGTTGAAAAAATGAAGATGGGTTGTTAGGCATACTTGTTTGTCATGTTTTCCATTGGCGACGCTGATTTAATAGGTGGACTGGTTCTGTTTCTTCTGTTGCCTACTTGAAGACTGTAACCCTAGGAGCGATGGGCAGTTTTCTGTGGTATGATCTTTAGTGCATATGGCACAGGTATGTAACATATCCAGTGGGCATTCTTTATGACTATGCTTCTTCCTGCATCGAGGGAAAAATATCATGAGGTTTTGTTCTGCTTCGACATGCTTCTGCTTGGCTTGCATGATGTCTAATTGTGTTGTCAAAGTTCCCAGGATATTTGTTTTGAAATCCTCCAACAGGTTGCCGATTTCTGCATGAGTAATGCTTCCACTAGAGATTTTGCTATCCATGGTGGTCATATCGCATTCTGATATTTTTAGTCTCGTACTTCCTCTTGAGCACCTGATACACAAATTAATGATGTTAGCATAGTCTTCTTGATATATATCACCTTTACCCATAATATTTAATGTCTCTATCCATTGGTCTTTCATCCCTTTAATCAATGTAGCTTTTAGCACATTATCAGGAAAGGGTAGAGTTGCATAGGGAGATCTTTGGAGGTTATATTGAAAATGCTCCACATACTCTTCCAACATTTCACTAGGTATTGCTACCATTTGGAATATTTCATCTTTTAGTTCCCTGGATCTGAAATAATCCTGATATTTTTTAAGGAAAGCAGTTTTCATTTGATCCCAATCATTTATGGTGCCCCCACCTAGTCCCATAAACCAACGTAGGGCTGCTCCTTTTAACATAGAGGGAAACAACTTTAGTTTCTAGGGATCAGTGGTGTAATCATAATCCCAACATAATACATCATATTCAAATAGAAATGTATCTAGATCTTCTGACATGAGTCCATGAAATGTGGGAATATTTTGTAGAGGGATAACTTTCATGGGTGCGTTGACATATGTGTCAGCGATCAGATACTGTAATGTAGAGGTCTGGGGTGCTTTTGGATTATTGGCCATTTGATCAAATATATGCTAGTACCCTTCTGGGATCTCTGGAGCTAGATAGTTATCCCCAGGATGTCTAGAAGAAGCGGAAAAGATCCTAACAACACTCCTTAGGATCTTGGTTCCCCTCTTTCCCCTGTTTCACCTCCTCCTTCACGAATATTGCAAGAACTCCCTTCTTGTGAGGGATTTGGGCGCGAATTTTCAATATCTTGAAAACTATGCTTAGTCCCTTCCGTTTTATTGTGGACTTCAGCGTAGGATACAGATGGTGAGCCTGTGGCCCAAAGAGAGACTGTAGGTTGTTTGGAAGCAACGGTTTGGGGACCTACTTATGGTTGAGATTCAACTTTTCTTAAGATGTCGTCGATGAAATTTGATCGTCCAAGGGTCACCGGTCCCTTATATTTTTCAAGTTTGGGATATGGAATTGGACTATTTTATGGTCTTTTCTTCTTAGTTATTCATGCAAAAAAATTCAAATGTTTATTTCCACCTTAAGTTCCCAGCAATTTTGCTGGAAAGCGGGCAGGGGAGCAGGCATTTTACTTGCTCCATACACAGGTTCTTACCTTCCATTTTTAATACTCAGTTCTCTCTCAACAGACAAGCATCAAACACCTACTTCACTTTTCTGTAATTGTGCTGAAAATTGGGCGGAGGAGCAATCACTTTACTTGCTCGTTATGTAGGTTCTTGCCTTCCTTTTTCAATACACAAATCTTCCTCAACAACAATTATTAGATATATATCACTCTTTGTAAAATGGCTACACTCTCCCTGACAACGACGCCAAAATGTTGGCTGATAAAAGGTGCCCTTTAAAACTCCTAATTATCCCACATTAATCATCAACCTGGGCAAGTCCTCTTATTTCAAGAGTGTACACAATATGTGGATGCTATAAATTCAGAGAATAATGTTTCTTAAATTGTATTATAGATCTTTAACACAAGAATAAATGGATGCATCTAATAAACTCCAACTGCAATTATTAAAGGAAATATCAAAACTAAATCCTCTACTAAAATCAAATCCTACAATATTCAAATAACAACAGCATCAGCCGAGAGCACAGTAGAAATAACGCATCTCTTCTTGGCTGATTCAATCTAAACTATACTCAATCTCTATAAAGCAATCAAAATAAAAATGATATCAATTTTGAGAGTCGAATAATGATAATCAAACTCTTACAGCTGATTAAATCAATGTGATTCACTGTCTAAATAATTTACTCTGTAAAAAACATAATTTGGATCAAATGACAACGTTGTAAAGTATATAAAGAACATACACTACTTCAATACAGGGAAGTGATAAATAGAGAATAAAGTAAACTCATAGAAATAAGAAAATTATCAAGCCAACCAAACTTTATGAGAATCAGAAATATAACACAAGAAAGCAGTTAGATCCACTAGAGGCCGGGCCCTTAGTTGCCAGCGAGCACTGCTGAGCTACTTTAGATAATGTGAGGGAATAACAAACTCAATTATATATTAATCATCAAACTTAAGTATCATTACAATATCATCATGTTATCCAACAACGCAAGTATGTAATTAAAATTATAGTTTGGAAAATAATAGAGATTCCTCCCCTTTCTTCCTACAACCGCTTTTTTTTTATAATCAGAAAGGGGTAAAAGGTAAATGGTAAATGCGATCCCTCAGGATCTCCCGATCCCGTGGGATTCAAAGCTGATGGATAACTTCAGACACCTTTCCTATTTCACACTGATCCCTCTGATTCGCCCTCAGCCTTATCCGCAACCGACACATTCCTTCCTTTGTTTGTCGGTTTTTGCTGTTCCAATTTCAGGGAACAACAATCGTTCCTTTTGTCGCTTTCTTGCATAAAGAAGGGTAAAAGTTAGCTAAATCATAACTGCAAATAATTCATCTATTTCTTACCATAATTCCTCAATATATCAATGCATTAAGATATGAAAAAGATAAGAATCAAGGAAAACGATGATGAAATTAATAGTAAATACATACCCATTTCGTAACTCAACACCTAACACGTGGGTAAAAATTGACTGGAGTATGCAGTTGAGCCATGCTCCAGAATCCTACAATATTACCACAGAAGAAGGTGAGGAAGACTCCAGAAATATCAGTATCCCTGAATCAGAAGTACAACGTGAAGTCAATGGGCCTAAGGTAGAGGTGCCTGAAATTTCAAAACCATTAAAGACCAAGCAAGTAAATATTAGGTCAGAAGCGCAGCCAAAGTTCACGAATATAGGTGATTACTGGGATGAGGACACAATTGACAAGGTTGCAGAGTTATTGTAGGAATATCAGGACTTGTTTCCAACAAAGTTCTCTGATCTAAAGGGGATGGTAGGTCATCTAGGTGTTATGAAGATCAATCTGAAGCCATATGCGAAGCCGGTAAAGCAACATCCATACCAATTGAATCCTAAATATAAAGAAAAGGTGTGTGATGAAATGGATAAGATGCTGGCAATAGGAATTATTGAGCCCATAGAAGAATCAGAGTTAGTTAGTCCTATGGTGGTTTAGGAGAAGAAGACAAAGGGTGATATTCGTATCTGCGTAGATCTCAGGAAATTGAACGATGCTTGTGTACATGATCCATTCCCTACAATGTTCACAGATGAAGCGGTTGGAGAACATTCATGGTCAAGAAGCATGCTCTTTTACAGATGGATTCTCAGGATATCACCAAATAAATATCGCACCAGAGGATCGAAGTAAGACTACCTTCGCCATAGAATGAGGTTCTTTTCATTATATAGTTATGCCCTTTGGACTTAAGAATGCCCCTGTGATCTTTTCTTGGATGGTAGTTGGAGCCTTTAAGGAATTTATTCATAAGTTTTTGGAGGTCTAATTTGATGATTGGACAATGTTTTGGTTAATTAAAAATCATGTTGCAAGTCTTTGCTTAATGCTATATACTTGTCGGAAGTATATGATCTCCCTAAATATGAAGAAGTGTATATTTTGCATACGATATGGGATACTTTTGGGCCACTTTTTTTGTAAGCAAGGGTTGATGATGGACCCTACTAAAATTGTAGTGATTATCAATTTAGAGGCCCCAAGAAATGTAAAATAGTTGCGCACAACATTGGGGCATACAGGATAATATAGAAAGTTCATCAAGGCATAAGCGTAGATCACTGCGCCCATGGAAAAATTATATAAGGAGGATGTGACATTTTGTTGGGATGATGATTTCCAGAAAAACTTAGATGTTTTGAAGGAAATATGGTTACAACACCTATTCTAGTATTCCTCGATTATAAGAAATAATTCCATGTACATGTGGATGCATCTTTCATAGTTCTAGGAGTAGTTTTAACCTAACCGGGCATAGGCAATATCGACCATATGATTGCATTTGCAAGCACAAAGCTATCTAAGGCAGAGAATAATTATTCAACCATGGAGCACAAAGGGTTGGCGATGGTATATGCACTCCAGAATTTCAGGCATTATTTTTTGTGTGCGCACTTCAAAATGTACACAGATTATTCAGATTTGAAGTACCTGGTCAACAAGCTTGTGTCATGGGGGCTTCAATGGGGGATCAATACCATACCACGTGCATTCGTATTGGGGGATATATATTGAGGAAAAAATGACATGATATATTGGGCATATAATAGGGGGTAAAGGGTTTTTATATTGGAAGGTATAAAAAATGGAGCTCAAAGTTAATGAAAAAATATAAAGGGATATTAAAAATGTTAATGAAAAAATGGATACCTACAATATCTAGTGAAAATAGGGGTTTTTTAAATTTGGAAGGTGTATTGGGTTTGTATTGGTAGGGGGTTAAATAATGTTACGTTTAGAGGTATTTTCCAATATGTAGTCAAATTATGGGTATTGTTTAATATGCGATGAACAAACGTGCTATGTTAGAGGTTCATTGGTTAAAGCCCCCATGGCTTGTGTTGCGGGGGGGGGATTTGTAGGTGGCTACTACTATTTTAGGAGTACGAATTTGCAATTATGAAGCTAGGGAAATTAAATTTTGGACTCGATCACCTTTCATGGATTAAGAATGGAAAAAAACCTACAAGTCTTGATGAAAGATTGTTAGATGCACAACTCTTTCTTGTGCACATTGCAAATGAACATTTGGTGGATATCATCCAATTCCTATCTAGAGGTGTAGCCCCTAAAGGATATATGACACTGCAGAGGAAGGATATGGTGGTCAGGGCCACATATTTTTTTTTAATTGTAGGGAACTTGTATAAAATGGGCTCAGATGAAGTTCTATGTAGTTATGTACTAGATTATGAAAGATAAAGTATCCTTGCTAAAGCACATGGAGGAGTTGCTAAGGCACATTATGTTGGAAGATCCACTGCACAGAGGATCCTACGTGTTCGGCTGTGGTGGCCAACTGTGCACAAATATTATAAGGAATATTTTAAGGCATGCGATGTTTTTCAGAGGATTGAGACACCATCGCGGAGGGATAAATTTCCTCTAAACCAATAAGTCTCATTATAGGAATTTGATAAATGGGTAATATATTTTGTGGGACCTATTCAGCCACCAGTAAAGAAGACAGGAGCATGATACATCATCATGGCGACATAATACTTGACTAGATGGCCTGAGGCATAGACTGTGAAGGATTGCAATGCGGCTACAATTGCAAAGTTTATATTTGAGTACATTCTGTCTAGGTTTGGCTATCCTAATATTTTGATGAGTGATAGGGGTTCACTTTTCTTCAATGAAATGATTTCTTCTTTGATTGAAGAATTCCAGATGTCTCATCAGAAAATCATGTTGTATCATCTTCAAGCAAATGGAGTAGTTGAAGCCTTTAATAAGATCTTGAAGAATTCTTTGACGAAGATCTGTAATGAAAATAGGAATGATTTGGATGTCCACATACCAGCTATTCTTTGGGCATATAAAACTAGTTGTAAGAAGTTGACTGGACCGACACCATTTAGGCTGGTTTATGGACAAGAAACAGTTATGCGAATGGAGTACATAGTGCCTAGTTTGAGGATTACTGCAATCATCGAGATGGCAGATTGGGATATAATGGAAGAACGCCTCACACAGATACTTGAGTTAGAAGAAGATCGCATCTTAGTAGGCTTTCATTGGTAGGTGCAGAAGGCCTGAGAAAAGGCATGACATGATCGCCACATTAAACAACACACCTTTAAAAATGCAGATTTAGTACTGATGTATGATATCAAGTTTAGGAAGTTTCCAAGAAAGTTTCATATGCATTGGTTGGGACCATACATCATCAAGGAGATTACAGATGGAGGTGTAGTTCAACTCATAAAGCTAAATGGGGAGCTATTTCTAGGAAGAATCAATGGGATCCAGTTGAAGTTGTATAGGGGTGATCCCACCCCTACGCAATGCCTATATGGATGTAGGACAATGTTGGTTCTTCAAGTATTTGCAAGGAAGTGCAGGACTATAAACTACATTGCCAGAAGGAAAATTTGGTAAAGCGAATGGGTTGTGCCATAGTTAGAAGAAAGGTGCAGATGGGAGCTCCAATGAAGGAACCACGCTAGCAAGGTGGGTCCCATGCAACCTGGCTAGAAAGTAACAGTTAAAAACACTGTAGATGATTGGATGGATATTTTTCTGTTAAAGTGAGTGGGGGGGGGGAAGCATTTCAGGAGCATATCTTTGGAAATCTACCGCCGAAAGAGCATTAATGAAGGAGATATGGAGGGAGCCAATGGATTTGGATTCAAAAGGGGATATAAATTAGAATATTGCTCCACATTTGAACACTTTGCTTCCAGAGAGATTGCCTTGCGATTTTTCACCTATGTTTGAGTCGAGACGATTGCTGCATGTTTGGATGAGATTGGAAAGAGATAGAGAAGGAGTATTCCCAGCAAGGGTTTTGGTTTGAGGCTGATTTTTCTAAGTGGCAGAAGAGACTATTATGGGAGAGAATTCACAAAATGACTGCAACATCACTAGTCCCTATCAAAATGTCTAGGTCATTGAGGCCAAAACCTACTCCCTCCGCGGTAGGAGAGAAGAAGGAAAAGAAGCCACAACAAGCATTGGTTTGGTAATCACACACAAAAGCCTAACTGAGGTTAAACTAAAGAGTTGGATGCATATGAAACCCCTAGATTTGGATGAAAAAGAATTGACTAGGGGGGTTGAAGATATCAACGCAGAGGATGCAGTGCTAATTACTCAGATACCACCTTATGTACCTCCTATAAAATCCACCGCCAAGGTCACTAAGTACCTTGAATCATTGAATTATAAGGTATTCAAGCCATTGATGCCAAAGGAAGTACCTTTTGAGGGTGACTTGTTGGCCTAGGTACCATTTTTGAAGATGGAGGATTGGGATCTAGGCAATCATTCGAAGTTTCCACAATTAGAACCCAACAAATATTTGAAATCGGTATACTATGAGGAGTCAGGTGTCACAATGCTTGAGCCAATGAAGTGGGTGACCAAAATTGAGTGTGCAGGATTTCTCAACATGTTGTGGGTCTCGCACTTTAGCTGAAACATAATTGATACTATCTATGTGCATCAATTGTTGTCGTTGGTTCCTAATGGGTGCCTTTGGCTAGAAGGGCCCAGTCCAATTGATGATCTGATGGTCCATAGAATCACCTTGTTACCTTATTAGGGTGCGCACCCCACAGACGCTTTTGTGGGGAATTCATAGGAAAATAAGGTCAGGGATCAGGTGAAGAGCGAGTTCGGTTTGGTGAATAAGTCATACGGCTACGCCACTAGCTCCATATCTGATTGAGCTATACAGTTTGCTGTGCAGATTCTGGTAGGAAAAATAATGTGGAAGTGTCACGCCAATGAACTGTAAACACCAACAATATCTTTAGCTGCACAGTGTATCCAAGGGGTGAAATTCAATTGGGAAAAGTACCTCTATCATGAGTTCTTGGAGGATTTCCATGAAGCCCAGGAGGATGGAAAGGAACTCCACTATGTGTGGTTAATTCTTTTGATTGTGCTAGCAGCATGGAGGAAGCCTAAAGATAGGCAATTCCCAACGCAAGATCCAGACTTGTGTGAGGCTATGAAATTCGCCTCGATGTGGCGTTGAAGGATTATTATCGCATCATTGAAACAAATATGTTCTGGGTATTGTTCGAGTAAGGGTTGTAGATGGCGATCAACCAGTGGCTGTGATTGTGACCTAGTCTACATGCACAACACACAAATATCACAGATTTCAAGGCAGATTTTCACAATTTATCCATACGCGCAAAGAAGGATGTCGTAGGAACATTCCACAAGTTGCCATATTTAGTTGCGGAGGATGACATTATGGGGGTCATCAACAAATGGCCAAGTAATTAGCTCACCCCATTTGGTGAAGCTACAGGAACAAGTAAGGTTGCAAAAGGAGATACGGGGAAAAAACGCTGCATCAGTGGCTAAGAAAGACAAAGAGAAAGAAGTACATAAGGCTTTTAAGAAAGAAAAAGAAACAATCAAAATAGAAATCCGTTGAAAAGAAAAATGGCAAAATTATAGGACACTTAACCAAAAGAAAATATTAAAAAGGTGATTTAGCCCAAAATTTATGGAAAGGGTTCCCATTATTTGAAATAAATAAGTCAAAAATAGGGGGGTCGTGTTTTCATCTCAACAACTTCTCAACAACATGGGCGTATTTCCAATTGATAACATTTGTGCAATCTTCGATGAACATTTTTCTAAGCCCCGTTTTGTACATTTGCATTATGTTACTGACATAACAATTCAATAACTTAATTCACTCATTTTTAATTTTTACTAAGAGAATTATAAATTGTGCACAAGTTTAAATGAATCATTCATTCAAATACGATCCTAAAATATTTGTGTACATTTGTTGTTTATGGCTTGCATTTTAAATTAAATGTCCATCATAGTAAAAATTATTAAAAGTGCACTTTTCATACATTAGTTACGAGCAGATGAGGGAAGCTTATAAAAATACAACAGAGGAATTTTCTTTCCCAATATGTGTATCTATTCCATTCCCAAATCCATTTACTATAATAATTTCATAATAATGATTGGCTTGAATTTTTATTAAGCTAAGCGGACATCCAATGAATACAAGACAACTTTGAGGTTTTTTTGCTCAACATGCACCTTTTTAACCCAAATTGGAAAACCATATGTATAGTGATGTGTAAAATAGTAGAACACACCATTTACAACTGAAATCACTATGAAAGAAGCTATAATGAGGGTATTGCGGGAATTTTTCTGAGTTGGGTGAAAATTGTTTAAAAACTAAGAAATTGTCATTTTATCAAATCAATTGCAAGAAACTGACACATAATTTGAGGAATATGAAAGAGGTTTTTGTCAAAAATGCATCTTCATTCAGCCCCATATGATTATTTCCAATTGATGACATATGTACAATCTTTAGCGGGCATTTTTATAAGCCTACTTTTGTACATTTGCACTATGTTCTTGACATAACAATTCAAGAACTTAAGTCACTAGTTTTGAATTTTGACCAAGAGAATTAAAAATGTGCACAAGCATAAATAAATAATTCATTTAAATATGATCGTACAATCTTTTTGTGCATATGTATTTTTATGGCTTTCATTTTACACCAAATGTCCATCATAGTAAAAATTGTTAAAAGTGCACTTTTCATAAATATACTGTGAGCAGATGAGGGAAGGTTATAAAAATACAACATAGGAATGTTCTTTTCCAATATGTGTGCCTATCTCAAACCCAAGTCCATTTATTATAATAATTTCATAGCAGGGGTTGGCTAACATTTTTATTAAACTAATGGGACATCAAATGAATACAAGACAACCTGAGGTATTTTTCTATCAACAGACACTTATTTAGCCCAAATTGGAAAAAAATATGTTGAGTGAGGTGTAAAATAGTGGAAAAAACCATTTTAAACTCAAACCACTTTTAAAGAAGCAATAATGAGGGTATGGCGGGTATTTTTTTGAGCTGGGTGAAACTAGTTTAAAAACTGAGAATTTGTCATTTTGTCAAATCAATTGCAAGAAAGTGACATAAAATTTGAGGAATTTGTAAGAATTGTTTTGTCACAAATTCATCTTTCTTCATCCCCATAGGCTTATTTACAATTGATGACATTTTTACAGTCTTCAATGAGCATTTTTTTAAGCCTATTTTTGTACATTTGCACTATGTTCTTGACAGAAAAATTCAAGAACTGAAGTCACTAGTTTTGAATTTTTACCAAGAGAATTAAAATTTTTGCACAAGTGTGCATAAATAATTCATTCAAATATGATCATGCAATATTATCGTGCATACATATGTTTATGACTCGGATTTTACACTAAATGTCCATGATCGTAAAAATTGTTAAAAGTGCACTTTTCATACATCTGTTGTGAGCAGATGAGAGAAGGTTATAAAAATCCAAAAAAAGAATGTTCTTTCCCAATATGTGTGCCTATCCCATTCCCAAATCCATTTAATATAATCATTTCATAGCACGTGATGGCTTTCATTTTTATTAAACTAAGGGGACATCTCATGAATGATAACCTTGAGGTGTTTCTGCTCAACATGCACCTTTCTAGCCCAAATTGAAAAACCATGTATATAGTGAGGTGGAAATTTGTTGGGTCCCTATAATACTAGGATTACCCCATTACTATTGTAGTTGTACCCCTTATTTATATTGTTGTGCCCCTATTACCCCCATATTGTTATTTCTTTGCCCCATAGAATCCCTCTATTGTTATTTGTGTGGCTTTATATTATTATTGTTAGGTCGGCTGGATTATATTGTGACTCCTTAGACTCCTATATATAGAAAGGAGGCTTTGTCATTTTTATAATCCAAGAATTGTTCATTTATGTAATGTAAATGAGGTTTCCCCCTCGAAGAGGCTGAATTCTAAGACGTTGATCTATCTTTTCTATCTTTTCTTGAGCTGGTTTCATAACATTTGGTATCAGAGCTTTGGATTCTAGGGTTTCGTTGCTCCAAACAGGTGATCGTGGCATTTTCCCTATAACTTTTTTTATGTGACGTTTCAGAAGTCGCAAAAAAAACCCATTTGAGAAGAAATCGTGCTGAACCTTGGGTCCGAATTTCAGATCTTTTTGCGAGATATTTGCGGAGATATGCTATGAGGAAGTTGGTCTTTTTGCAAACTCTTGAATTACATTCAAAACAGGACCTAGGGAAAATCATCATAACTTTCTCTCTAGGGATCGGATTAAAATTTCGTAAGAAGGTACAGAAAGAGGATGGATTGTAGTTTCTTGTATATATGTTTCAGAACCAAAGGTTGAAAATTGTACACGTGGCACTTCATACAAGTTCACTCTTCTGGAAAGGTCTATAATCAGGTCATCTTGGGAGATTGTGCATAACTCTTTCTTGGAGAATCCAATTTGGATCAGACTGGTGGCATTGGAAAGAGGACATAGAGAGCTACTACAGGTCACAATTTCAAAACCATATGATTGGAAAGAACAGAGATACATCAAAGGCAATATCAAGCTCCTACAAAGTGAAAAAAGCTGTGTAGATTTTTTTAAATTTTTGCTTAAGCTTGGTTTGAAAAATTATTTTGAAGGAATTCAAAGGGCATAGTAGAGCATTATTATCGGTAACTGATGCCCCGAGGAAAGAAAATGCAAACACCTAGTAAGGAACATGAAAGCTCTAGCATGACTCATGAAGAAGAGGAAGAAATGCAACATGATATATCAAAATTACAAGACCAAGTGCAACAACTGTCCCTTGCACAAAAAGGAACAGAATCTAAGATGGATGGTTTAAAGAAAGATGTAGAAGCTAATATGGATGGTTTAAAGAAAGGTGTAGAAGCTAAGATGGACTGTTTAAAGAAAGGCATAGAAGCTAAGATGGATGGCATGGAAGCTAAGGTGAATGGCATGGACGCTAAAATTGATGGCATGGATGATAAGATGGAAGAATTGAAGATAAATATGAATAAGTTGCTACAAGAAATGGTTACTAAGGGTGAAAGAGTACTAAAGGAAACTCATGATGAGAACAAAAGAAATGTTAATCATGATTCCATAGACTCTAATGTTGGATCGAAGACTCACCATGTTCCAAAAATCGATATGAGGAAGTTTGATGGCAAGGATCCCGCCACATGGATATTACAGATGGAGCAATCCTTCGATCTTAATAATGTGCAAAACACACAAAAGGTACGTATGGAAAATTTTATTTGGAACCAAATCAGTTTGTATGGTATCAATGGCTTTGTTCTCATAAACAATTTATCACTTGGGCAATTTTTACGGAAGAATTGATAGCACATTATGAGGATACAAAAAGAAACACTTTTTTTAGCCAATTGATAAGTCTCAAACAAAAGGGTTCAGTAATGGAGCACATTGAGGAGTTCCAAAAATTGAACATAAGGGTAAAAGATATTCCAGAGGAGCATAGGATTGATGTGTTCATAGGGTCTTTAAAGGATAATATCCAACATGATGTGCGCCTTTGGGAACCTGATTCATTAGAGAAGGCATTCAGGTTAGCAAGAAAAATGGAAAGCAAAATTATGGCAACTAGGAAGCATACCATTCACAACTATAAAGAAGGAAGTGTTGTTGCCCATAGTCTTCCACAACCTACAAGGTTGACACCACAACAATTGGAAGAGAAAAGAGCAAAAGGGCTTTGTTACAATTGTGATAGAAAATACACAAAAGGTCATAAGTGTGCTGAGAAGAAATTATTCTACATAGATTGTGAAGAGGAAGAAGAAAAGGAGCAAGAAAGGTCAAAAGAAGAGGATATATTCCAGGAACAAAGCCTAGATGAAGAACAAATAAATCCGACCATATCTTGTAATGCATTGGTGGGAATTACCACTCCTCAAACCATCAAGATAGAAGGACAAATCAAGAAGAAAAAGGTAATAGTGTTGATTGATTCAGGAAGCACCCACAATTTTATTCATTGTAGGGTAGCAAAAGAATTGAATTGCTTCCTATATCCAGCACCAGAGTGTCAAGTGATGATTGCAAATGGAGGAACAATAAATTGTTCTGGAAAGTGCCATAATATCAAGCTATCCATGGGAGAATATGTATTGACTAGCCCAATGCTTTCCATTCCAATGGGAGGTGCTGATGTTGTACTAGGAGTCCAATGGCTACAATCCTTGGGTACAATAGCTTTTAATTTTCAAGAACTTTTCATGAAATTTTCTATGGAAGGAAAGGAAGTTGAATTAATGGGTATTGCAGGGAAACCAGGAAAGATAATCAGCTCTAATGGCATGACAAAGCTTCTAAAAGAGGAGAAAAGAGGTGTAATTGCACAATATGTTCGCTAGATGTTTCCACATTGGAATCATCTATTTCTCCAGATCTCCAAAAAGTCCTGGACAATCATTCCAAGGTATTTGAGACTCCCAAAGGTCTCCCACCTATGCATGATCATGATCATGCTATTCATCTGATTCCAGGAAGTGTTCCTCCAAACATCAGGCCGTACAGATATCCCTATGTCCAAAAAAGTGAAATTGAACGTATGGTTGCAGAAATGCTAGAGGCTGGTATAATTCAACTGAGTCAAAGTTCTTTCTCAGCTCCAGTAGTATTGGTGCACAAGAAGGATGGATCATGGCGCATGTGTCCATATTATAGGGAGCTCAACAAGCTCACTATTAAAGATAAGTTCCCCATTCCTGTCATTGATGAATTACTGGATGAATTGCATGGATCAATTTACTTCACCAAGTTGGATCTTCGTTCGGAATATCATCAAATCAGAATGAAGATTGAAGACATTCCGAAAACAGCATTTAGAACTCATGAGGGTCATTATGAATTTTTGGTCATGCCTTTTGGCCTTACCAATGCACCTTCAACATTTCAAGGTTTGATGAATTCAATTTTCAAACCATTCCTTAGAAAATTTTTGTTAGTATTTTTTGATGATATACTAATCTACAGCAAGTCTTGGAAGGATCATGTTGAACATGTTGACATGGTGCTACAACTATTGGAGGAGAAATAATTATATGCAAAAAGAATCAAATGTTTCTTTGGAGTCCAGGAGGTGGAATATTTGGGTCATATTGTATCTCATGAAGGAGTTAAGGTAGACCCTAGCAAAATTAAAGCCATTAAGGAATGGAAAATCCCCACATCCATAAAGCATCTGCGAGGATTTCTTGGGTTGACAGGGTATTATCGCAAGTTTGTTAAGAATTATGGTAGAATAGCAGCACCTCTAACAACATTATTGAAGAAAGATTCATTTTCATGGACTTCGGAAGCAACAAAGGCCTTTAAACATCTTAAAGAGGCAATGTGCCAAGCACCGGTCTTAGCTACACCAGACTTCACAAAAACCTTTATTGTGGAATGTGATGCTTCAGGAAATGGAATTGGTGCTGTTCTAATGCAAGATGAAAGACCCATTGCTTTTGAAAGTCGTCCAATCAAGGGAAAGTTTTTAAGAAAAGCTATTTATGAGAAGGAAATGTTGGCAATACTCCATGCACTTAAGAAATGGCGACCCTACCTAATGGGAAGACACTTCAAGGTAAAAACAGATCATGATAGCCTTAAATACTTTTTAGAACAAAGATTATCCTCTAAAGAGCAAAAAATGTGGGTCACAAAGATGTTGGGTTATGACTTTGAAATCATCTACAAAAAAGGGAAGCAAAATGTGGTGGCAGATGCACTCTCAAGAAAGGATGAGGATATGGAAGCATTGTTGTGTGCCATTTCTATTATCCAACCAGATTGGATAAATGAAGCAAAGGAGGAATGGAAGAATGACGAAGAAGTGTGGGCACTTATTCGAAAGCTACAACAAGATTCCAGTACTTCTGATACATTTAGCTGGCAAAATGATTCATTATGGTACAAAGATCGCTTATACCTCTGTAAGAATTCCCAGCTAAAACAAAAGATTCTTATGGAATTGCACACTTCTCCCTTAGGAGGGCACTCAGGATTTTTAAAAACTTACCACAGGGTTAAGAAGGAATTTTTTTGGGATGGCCTTAAATCAGATATTCAAAAGTTTGTGGCGGAATGTTTGGTTTGCCAACAAAATAAAGTTGAAACAATTAAGACACTGGGTCTATTACAACCTTTATCCATTCCAAGCCAACGTTGGGAGGAGGTTTCAATGGATTTTATCACAGGTTTACCCAAGTCTGAGGGAAAGAGTGTCATCATGGTGGTAGTTGATAGACTTACCAAGTATGCACACTTTTGTGCATTATCACATCCATTTAAAGCCAGTACAGTTTCTACTGCATTTATGGAAACAATTCAAAAGCTACATGGAAACCCAAAGATTATTGTAAGTGACAGAGATCCCATTTTCACTGGAAATTCTTGGACAAATTATTTTCTTGTCTTGGTACTCAGTTAGCTCATAGCTCATCTTATCATCCTCAATCTGATGGGAAAACTGAGATAGTAAACAAATGTTTGGAAGGATATCTTCATTGCTTTGTATCTGATAAACAGACACAATGGGTCAAATGGTTGCCTCTGGCTGAATGGTGGTATAACACTTCCTTCCATACAGCAACAAAAATGACCCCATTTATGGCACTTTATGGTACCAACCACCATCCATCACATCATATTTAAGAGAAAATTCTAAGGTTTAGGCAGTGGAACATCACATCGAACATCAACAACAAGTCCTCCAACTCTTAAAGGATAACCTCGTGTTGGCACAAAACAGAATGAAGCAACAGGCAGATAAACATCGCAGTGAAAGAAGTTTTGATGTAGGTGATTGGGTATTCCTACGGCTACAACCATATAAGAAAATTTCCCTAAAGCAAGCTAAGAAGGATAATAAATTATCACCAAAGTATTATGGTCCATACAAGGTGTTGCAAAAGATTGGTACTATGGCATACAAGTTGGAGCTTCCTGCAGCTTCTCGATTGCACCAAGTTTTCCATGTTTCATGTTTAAAGAAGGTTATAGGCGAGAAGCTCCCAGTTCAAACAATATTGCCAGAACTTGACGAGGAAGGAAAAATTATATTGGAACCAGAAGCAGTCACAGAAACAAGAACTTGACAGCTACGAAATCGATCAATTTCAGAGTATCTTATCAAGTGGAAGAACTTATCTGCTGAAGATTCCACATGGGAGGATGAAAATTTTATGCAGAAGTATCCATAACTACTCAAGCATTGAGGATAACACTTTTTTGAAGGAGAGGGGCATGTTGGGTCCCTATAATACTAGGATTACCCCATTACTATTGTAGTTATACCCCTTATTTATTTTGTTGTGCCCCTATTACCCCCATATTGTTGTTTCTGTGCCCCATAGAATCCCTCTATTGTTATTTGTGTGGCTTTATATTATTATTGTTAGGTCGGCTAGATTATATTGTGACTCCTTAGACTCCTATATATAGAAAGGAGGTTTTGGCATTTTTATCATCCAAGAATTGTTCATTTATGTAATGTAAAGGAGGTTGCCCCCTCGAAGAGGCTGAATTCTAAGGCGTTGATCTATCTTTTATATCTTTTCTTGAGCTGGTTTCATAAAAAAATTAGTATAACACACAATTTTCAACTTAAATCACTTTGAAGAAAGCAAAAATGAGGGTATGGTGGGAATTTTCTGAGCTGGGTGAAACTAGTTTAAAAACTAGGAAATTGTTGTTTTGTCAAACCAATTGCAAGAAGCTAAAACAAAATTTGAGGAATGTCAAATAGGATTTTGTCAAAAATACATTTCTCTTCAGGCCCATAAGATTATTTGTAATTAATGACATCTATACAGTATTCAACGTGCATTTTTATAAGCCTAGTTTTGTATATTGCACAATGTTCTTGACAAAACAATTCAAGAACTTAAGTCACTAGTTTTGAATTTTAATCAAGAGAAATACAAATTGTGCACAATTGTTAATAAATCACTCATTCAAATATTATCGTGAAATATTTGTTTTCATATGTACGTTTATGGTTTGCATTTTAGACCAATTGTCCATCATAGTAAAAATTGTTAAAAGTACACTTTTCATATATTCGGTATGAGTAGATGATGGAAGGTTATAAAAATACAAAAGAGGAATGTCCTTTCCCAATATGTGTATCCATCCCATTCCTAGATCCTTTTAATATAATAGTTTCATAGTAGAATCTGGCTTGCATTTTTATTAAACTAAGGGGTCATCTCATGAATACAAGACAACCTCGAGGTGTTTTTGCTCAATAGGCACCCTTTTAGCCCAAATTGGAAAACCCTATGTATAGTGAGGTGGAAAAGAGTAGAAAATTTCATTTCCAACTAAAATAAATCAGAAAGAAGTGAGAACAATGATATGGCAGACATTTTTCTGAGTTGGGTGAAATTGCTTTAAAAACTGTTAAATTGTCATTTTGTCAAATCAATTGAATGATTTGACACTAAATTTGAGGAATGTGAAAGGGTTTTTTGTCACAAATACATTTGTTATTAGCACCATAGGCTTATTTCCAATTAATGACATATGTACAGTCTTCAACGAACATTTTTATAAGCCTAATTTTGTATATTTGCACTATGTTCTTGACAAAAAAATTTAAGAACTTAAGTCACTCGCTTTGAATTTTGACCAATCATGAAATATTTTCATCAATATGTATGTTCATGGTTTGCGTTTTACACCAAATTTCCATCATAGTAAAAATTGTTAAAACTGCACTTTTCTTACATCCGTTGTGAGTAGATTAGGGAAGGTTATAAAAATCCAACAAAGGAATGTTATTTCCCAATATGTGTACCTATCCCATTCCCAAATCCATTTACTATAATCATTTCATAGCAGGGGTTGGCTTGCATTTTAATTAAACTAATGGGTCATCTCATGAATGCAAGACAAACGTGTGGTGTTTTTTCCTGAAGGGCACCTTTTTAGCCCAAATTGGAAAACAGATGTAGAGTAAGATGGAAAATAGTAGAAAACACCATTTCCAACTAAAATCGTTCAAAAAGAAGAAAGAATGAGGGTATGGTGTGGCATTTTTCCGAGTTGGATGAAACTAGTTTAAAAATGAGAAATTGTCATTTCGTCAAAAACAATTACAAGAAACTGACACAAAATTTGAGGAATGTGAAAGATGTTTTGGTCAAAAATACATTTGTCTTCATCGCCATAGGCTTATTTCCAATTACTAACACCTATACAATTTTTCACATGCATTTTTCTAAGCCCAGTTTTATACATTTGCAGTTTGTTCTTGGTAGAATAATTCAATAACTTAAGTTATTAGTTTTGAATTTTGACCGAGAGACTTACGAATTGTGCACAAGTGCCAATGAATCATTCATTCAAATATGTTTGCACAATATCTACGTGCATTTGCATGTTTATGACTTGCATTTTACACCAAATGTCCCACATTTTACACCATTTTACCCCATATGTTTCTTCCCTCCATGGTCATAAACAAATCCAGATTTGTCTTATAACATTAGCATGAAGTACATAACTTTATAGATTTGTCTTATAACTATAAAAATTGGTTTAGAAAAAATGCCAGCCACAAGATTTATAGAGGAATTTTTTAAAACATAAGAACATATACCAGGAGGTCTATATATATTTGAAAAAATCCTCTTTTAGAATTTTGAAACTCTTTCTAAGTTTTCTGTGACATTTTTTTCAAAATTGGTATTTCTTAGTTTTAACAAATTTGAGTAGTTCAATTAAAGTCCTCACCCACCCCTCATTCTTGAGTATTTTTGAGTGATTTCGATAGGAAATGGTTTCTCTTTTAATTAGACACATTCATTTAGTTTTAGTTTTCTAATTTTAGATTTAAAAATTCCTACCGTGTCATCTGATATTCCTTCCAGATTCAATCCTCACACATGACATAGCCAAACTGGTTTAAAAGGAGCTCAGGGAACCATTTTTGTTATTTTTTATAGGTTACCCTACAGTTCGTCTTTGTGCACCTAAGAATGTAACTTTCCAAATTCAAAACCTATCATAATAGCCTCATCATCTGCTAGGAATTATGTCGATGTCTAGTTGAAGGGAAAGAATAAAGAAGCATATAGTTATTATGATGATGCGAGTACCGGGGACCCAGTCATAGCATAATTGGAGATGAGAAAGGCCATGTGTATTTTGGATGGGAAGGTGGAATCATAAAAGAAAACAAAAACTATTGAAGAGTTAGTCAACCCACTTCAGAACCAAAGGCGACAGTTACAAATTACTAGGATATAGCTCCTTCAGGCCAATGAACACATTAAGAGAATCAAAACTGATTTGGAGATTTTGAAGAAATAGCATGCCAACAAGCCTTCCCTTCAATAAGTAAAGAAAATAGCATGGGGATGAATAATAAAGATAGTAAGTAATCATTGGAATGATTTTGAATTCATCCAAGAAATTACTGAGACTATTATAAGATCCCACAAGGAAATGGAAGCCATTAAGAGCACTATTGACGACTCTACCTCCAAGGTAGAAGTGACTATAGACTTTCTTAATTGAGTGACTAAGGAAGGGGTGGTGAAGATAAAAATCAATATGTTCAAATGGGTAGCAAGGGCTAACCAGATGATAAGAAAGAATAAAATGGCGATGCTAGTAAAGGATGAGATAGAGGCTTTTAAGGAGGAAATATAGGGTTTCAAAAAGAAATATGAAGTGCATTACCAAAAGTGACTTCAAACCTTCTTCGACAATGATGGAGAACTATATCCAAAGGAGGCTTTCATACAAATATTAATTACAATAAAATAATATTACAAGGGTTTTGGAGAAAAAGGTCATTCCTTTCACATAAAGGAAATCGTGAAATTGTATGATAATGATTTTGAAATTTTGAATATACTGAAGGATATTTTCAAGGAGTAAGGCAAAGATGATTATGAGGACATCAATCACATGGAAGGAAGCATCATAGATGCATGGTCATGTGATTTTCCATATGGTAAGGAATGAAGGACTCTTATGGATTTATATGAATGGGCCATTCAAAGTGGATTTCTTCCACTGACACAGATGGCATCGGTAGAGAGAGGTTTTAACTCAAAGCCTCCACCACAACAGTAGGCACAATCATAGGTGTGACCCCAATAGTTGGCACTAGCATTGGCACAACCATCGACATCATCGACAGCTCAGCCAAGGGAGTGCCCAACACAGGTAGCACCCAACCAAGAAAGAATACCCATCGTACATCCAAGAGAGAGAGAACCTACTACAACCAAATTCACAGGGGCCCACCCTACAACTAGTAGATCAAAATTTGTAAACATTCAAAATTCAAGGGGGCCAACATTTTTGTAAATATTCTTGGTGGTTTTTCAAAATACCACTAGTGGTTTAGGGGAGGGTCTTGGGATTTAAGTGCCTATATATAGGCCTCATTTTTTATTTTCAAGGGAGAAATTATGGGTTGTATGGGAAAATCTGACAAAATTTTGTTAGAATCTGTTGGGAGTTTTGAAGCTTTCAAGGAAGGAATTGTGTAGTGAGTTTTGGACTTTTTTCCCTTCTTTTACATGTAATTTCATGAACCCACCTTGGGTTTTGAATATTTGCTACATATAAATACAATTTTCAAACAATTTAAAATATTGATGAAAAGAAGAATTTTAGAGGAGTTAAGGTTTGTAACTTGGGCTTTAAAGAATCCATAGTTAAAACCTTAAGACAGAAAATATGGATAATTTAGAGAGAGAATGAAGATGAAAAAACAATGGAGAGCCTATTAAGGTTTCTTTGAACAAATCTCACATGTATTTTCTGTAACTCTTAAAGATACATAAATAAATATGAAACTCATTCAAATGAACTGGTTACCATCATACACGTGTTTCAAAAGAAGAAAAAAATGGAGATCACATAAGAAAAGTAAAACACAGTGCAATACACCAATTTGTTGGAATCAATTTGGTGATTTTATTTTCTCCAAGGAAGCATAATCATTACACAAGTGATCAAAATTTCAAAACTTCAAACCCCCTGTTTGTGGTTCCCATGTCTTTAAACTTGACAAAAATAGGAAATATTTAGCTTGATTTCTTGAATTGTCCTTGATTTGAGAATTTGATCCCAGAATATTCATTTTTATTCTGATTCCGCTCACCAAAATTTAGAACTACCCTGATCAATTGCTAAAACATACTTTTGTTATGAAATGTTGCCTTGATTACCTAAACTATGGAATGAGATTAACGAGATGCTCCCATTCATGTTCCATTGGAAAAGTTAAAGCATCCATTCTCCTAAAATATTCATCCACTTATGTATATTTCTCAAAGGTTGGTTTAACTATGAACAAATGTCTGATCTCATAACAAACAAATATATCATCAAATAATTTCTTGAGTAAACTTTGACCACTTAGAGCTCCTTTTATTTCGGCAAATTTTGATTTATCCATTACTACCTGTGTAGTAATATTTGATACTCTTCTTCTTTTACCATTTTTCCTTGTGAATTTTTAAAAGAACTTACCTTTTTATCTAAAACAAAGAATTTTCTGTAAAATTTATTTATCTGTGTCTGCATACTTTCACATTTATCTTTCATTTGCAACATTAAGTTTTTCTTTGTTATAATTTTTCTAGTTTGCGAAACTGAACTAGTTCTATCATCAATACCCAATTATTCTTGCTCCTACTTTGACTCTGCATCAAAAAACTTAATGATCTTGTTTGCTTGGTTGGGAACATTCCCTAGGTCACTTTTGATCTCATCAATGGATTTTTCTATTCGTTCCAACAACTCTTCCTATTCAACAATAATTTCAATTCATGACCAAATGTCAGATATCAAAGAAATTACTTCCATGAAAATATTCTCTCTAACCTGTATCAAACATTGAGCACTGTCAATCTGACTAAGCTACCATTCAAGTTGTTTTTGTAACCTAGATTTTTTCTGGATTTTAGCAATTAAAGAATTATCAGAGTTGATTTTTTCTTTCTTAGACATTTTTAGAGCTACTTTCACTTTATCAATTTTTTTATTCTTTAAACTTAGGGATGGTAAAGCCTTTGAATATTATTTGGTTGCCTCATTTCCTTTTGAACTTATTTGAGATGTGGAGGGAAGTGTTTAATTTTTTTCTTTTAATAATTGCTCCATATAGGATTCCATTTCTATATTTTCAATTTGTGTTCAATTATCATTTTCAAAAGGAAATATTTCTCCTTTTCAAGCTCTCAAACTTCATGTGTTTATGGATAATCAATACTAGGAATCTTCAATATCTTACAATGAGCTTGATATTTGCATTTCTATTTTTTATAATATCTTGTGAAACATTAATATCATGAGGATATAAACCAAATTTAATAACAATATCCTCCAATGATTTGATTCTAGTGTCTTTAGCAAGAGAATATGTTCTCTCCATCTTTAACTCAGAAATAATATTATTTAATGAATTTTGCAATTTTGATAAACTTATTGTTGAGTTAGTTAGAGTAGAATAAATCATTTCACTTGTCTGTTTGTGAAGATCAATCTGATAAATAGGATGAATATTTTTAGTATTAAAATAAAACACATAAGTCTTGAACCCTTCTGCAGCTTTAGCTCCTGGGAGCTTGGGGTCAAGAAAAGCTAATTGAAATTGTCCTTTTTCAACATCTAGAGATGAGAGGAATCAGTGCTTTATGGAAGAGGCGTGCTTCCAAAAATGAGAGTAGGTCATTGACTTCAGAGTTTCATTCTTCTTCATAATTTCCATGAATTTGGAGAAAATACTTGGATTATAAGGATTTGAAGGTGGATATTTACCTTTTTTTATTTTGATTTGTTACAAATTTAAAATAGACTTTCTGGTGAACTGTTAAATCATAAAATGAAATGATGCAACCTACCTAAATGCATGACATGAATAAATACATGCAAATCTCTTGAGGTAGAGTTCATTGGGAGAATTAGGAAGGAGATGGCCTTCAAAATCCTCCAAAAGAGATGTCACCTTGCCTAGGTGAAAGGGTAATCAAGGGTAGACCTAGCTTCCATGATGTCTTCATCAGAATGGAAGATGAGAAGATGGGAGGAAGGTTGACTACATGATGCAACAAAGGTACTTGGTGCATCATCCTGAGAAAGGAGGTTCACATACAAATCATATGAAATGGTAGATGATGAGCTAGTAGATGAAATATCAACTGACGTTGAAACTTGTGATTCTACCGAAAGAGGTTCGATAGAAGCGTGCGCAAAAACCTCAGAAAGGTTTGTTTGTGAGGAACTCAATGATGATGAAAGGTAAATGATATGGCCCGTGGAGTCCATCATCTCAACATCTTGGGGAGGGATCATGATGGTGGGACCAGAGTCCCCTTTTTCTAGTGTATTAGTGGTACTAGAATCCATGGGTAGAGGAGTAGGTGATCCACTATGAGTGGTCTCGTATTTGTGAAGCTCCTCCAAGAAATCACGAAACTCGTCAAGATGAGGGCAACAATGGGAATAGTGACCATGATGATCACATAAGGCACAAGGGTGATTTTTACATAACGTTTTGAGATTATTGTCTGGACTCAGTAAGGTAACTTGGACCTCGGGGATATTATACTCAGGAAATGTTTCGTGAACCAAAGGTTTGAGATGAGGAAGTTTAGGACAGTTATTGGTGGTGTGCCCAACAAATTTATGAAATGCACACAGAGGGGATGACTTTGGAGCTTCGGGCATTGGAGGAGCTTTGGGAGCCTTGTCCTTAGGTTCTCTCCTCTTGGCTTTACCCCCTTGTGTGGATGCTTTCACTACATGAGTGGGTTCCTATTGAGGTTGCGGTGGAATTGGAGTAGCGGCAGGGGCTGTAGGGACTGATTGAACCAAGGTCAAAGAATGATATGGTATTAGCTGACCAAGCGGGGTGCTTATAGGTGGATCAATGTACCATACTGAGATCCCCAAAGTCATATTAGGGAGGACCAATGAAGCCATGACAGGGACAAAAAATATTCCTGGAGGAGGAAACAAGAAAGGTATTTGGCCTGCAGGGTAATTTCCAAGCGGAATGACAGTTGGATGGTTGAGACCTCGAGGAAGAGTTCCTGGTGGGGACATATGAGAGGCACCCAAAAACGGAGAGGGCCTTGGTGTTATAGACAATTTTGTGCCTTACAGCAACAGGCATGAATTGTCAATAATCCAAGGGATCCAAAGTTCCCTTAACATGATGTTCCTACCCCTAGAGGAACAAGGTCAGCAAACCAACAGCTCTCAGATCAGTTCTCCACCTGAAAACACTCAAAAACAAGCAATCCTGAAATCAAAGCAGGTGCTCCACTAGGCTTCTGCACTAAAACTCAGATCCTCCATGGTGTACCTGCGTTGCAAAGCAAGTGGAACAAAGGCCACCTGCGCTGAGCGAAATGGGACAAGTGGCACACTGAGTCATTGCTTTGGAATCTTCCAAAAATGACACTTGGATCAGGGATTTCGCCTTGTGATGAGTCAGAGGCTCTGTTTCTCCAAGTGGAAGAAAGGTTCTCCAAGTGGACTCAAGAACTGAAGATCAACTAAAGATTAACTGAAGAGAGAGAGGACACAAGGCAGCTACACATCAGTTGCAAGCTGACTCATCCTTTCTCAATTCATCTATATATTGAGCTCTCTCCTATGAGCTCAGGAGGCTGGAATTTTGTGCAAAGTAATGATATGTTGTTGGTTTCACTATAGAGCTATTGGGTGATTGCTTGAGAGAGGTGAAGAGGAGAAATTCTTTCTGCTGGGAGGTGTTGCTGGATTAGGACCTTCAATGGTTGTAACACTCTCAGAACCTTTACTTCTTCATTAATAAAAGCTATTGAGGTTCTTCTATATGCTCTTGTTTCAATGATATATTGTGATGATTGTATATTTGATTTACACTAATCTATGAATCAGTTATGATTGCATGTTGCTTGTAGTTTCCTTCTTTGCTATTTTGCAGGATTTCATTGTAGCTGGGCCAGCAATAGAGCAAGGAGCTGGGAGCAAGCAGCCATAGAGAAGAGTTTGGATTCGACATTAAGCGCAAGGCAATGGTTAGTGCATTTATCTACTCTCTTTTGCTTTCATAAAAAAGTAAACCTTAAGTAGTTTTCTTTACAGTTGTTGCTGAGGTACTATCACCCTTAGAGTGGGATAGGGTCATCCGAGTCGGATACTTTTCCCTACAACAAATTGGCGACTCCACTAGGGATCGTATCCGTTTGATTGTGTTTGTAGTATTTTGCTATTCATTTCCTGAACAAAAGAGTACCAAATCGAAAAGCTTTTGACTATATCAAAAGCGAAGTAGAGGGCAGCTACTCTAGCTCATTTCTGAGCCTGTTCATGATTTGAAGAGCTGATCTACAAGGATTCTTGTAAGCTCTTAGTGATAGCTTTTCACCTTCCTTATCATCCCTTTGAGTGTGCTTGACTCATTGCTTTTGATTTGAGCAAAAACTGTGCATTTTTGAGAAAATTATGACCCGGAAACTGTGAAAACGCAACTTTCGTTTTCCAAAGCAGGTAGTACACAAGCTACCTGCTTTGCAACGCAGGTCCCGAAGGGGCTACCTGCGCTGAGAGCCAGACTGGCTGTGCAGCACCTGCGTTGGCCCAATTTTGCCTAGTGCTGTTGGGGTTTCCTCCTCTTCTCTTGCCTGTTTTCACTATAGATTTGGCTGTCAGTTACCAGTCTTGCACCTGTTCTGAAACCAACATTACTTGCCATCATTCTGCCTCTGTTATATAACGAAATTGTACTTGTTCTTTTGTATTTCTTACTCATTTACAATTTCCCATAACGAAGAGTAAACTAGTCTTGTTTTTGGCCTTTTAGATCTGAACCTGTGTTAGGCATTTTGATGGTCTAAAGAGTTAGCTTGTTTGTTGTCCATAGCTGATTAGTCATTTTACTTTCGTCATTATGGTTTGATTTCATGTATTTCCAGTGATTAAACAAGTGAATCTTAAGGTGTCTTTTGATTTTGGACAAGCTTGTTTGTTTTCACTTTAAAACGAAATCAAAGTTATATAACAACTTTCTTTTTGGATTTCAGAGATCTGTGGCTTGAATCTTTTGAATAATTGACCGGAGAATCCACAGTTTTGTCATTTTTGAACCAACGTTTCAAATCCCAAGTGGGATCCATCATCAGGATGAGAGAATGATGATGATAGAAGAGCAGCGGAGAAGTAATAAATAGTGATGAGAAAGAAACATATAGGAATAACAAACATGTCGGCTCAATTATTAATTTTTATCATTTTTATTTATTTTAATTAATTTTAATTTTTTTTTTTTTTAATATTAATATGTTTTAAAATTTTAAAATTTAATTAATTTTTTTTTTTGATAATTAATATTAATCTTAATAAGAAATTAATTTCAAAATAATTTAATTAAATTATTAATAATATTAATGATACTAATTAATTATATTATTAATATAATTAAATTGATTATATTAATATTAATATTATTATTATATTAACTAATTAATAATAATGGTATTAATAATATTAATCATTGTTATTAATTAATTATATTATATTAATTATTTATTGTTATTGAATATATTATTAATCCTAAATATATTAATTAAATATTATTAATACTAATTATTATTAATTATATTAATAATATATTATTATTGTTAATATATTACTTAATTAATATTTAATTATATTAATCATATTATTAATTATAAAACTAATCATACTACTTATATTATTAATATTAAATCTATTAATTTTTATTTTTAATTTGTTTAAGTATATAATATTAATTTTATTATGAAATTAAATTGATTTTATATATGGGGAAGGAGTAATTCTAATAAGAAATTGAAATAAACCTAGGGGATATTAATAATATTATTAATAATATTAATACAATATTATTATTAATGTTAATTGTTGTAATTATATAATATATTATTATTATTAATATTAATTATATTAAATTATATTATTATTAATATATTAGTTAATATTATTAATAATATTAATTATAATGATTATATTAATTATTATTATTAATTAATTAATTATATTATTATTTATAATTATAAAATAATTCCTCAATATATTAATTAAATTATTATTAATATATTATCAATTATATTATGATTATTAATATATTAATTAATATTAATTATTTATTTATTTATATTAATTATATCATTTATTAATTATAATATTATTAGTAATAATTCTTATTAATAAAATTATTATTCATATTGATTTGTTTTAATATATAATATTATTAATTCTAAAGTGAGATTAATGTTATACCTAGGTAAAAAGAATTCTAAAAAGAAATAAATTTTTAACCTAGGGAATATTAATGCCAAAAGGAAAATAATATCTAGGGTTAGAATATTCTAGAATATTACCAAAGTCCTATACCTAGATCTAAATGAAAACAAAGATTAAAGACACAAGAAAGGAGAGGGATAACTTACCTGCTAGAGGCCTTTACCTATTACCAGGGGAAGTGCTTGCACTTTTTATTTCCTTGATCAAGGGAAGCCAGCTCCCGCTAATCTCCACGCCATTATCTCTGTTCAGATTATGAGGATGTTTGATGATCTCAAGCGCTTCTCTGATCTTTCGTCTCTGATGTTGCTCTTCCCTAGCAATAATTGATGCGCTTTCGAGACAGATATGGTGTTTTGTCTTTAAGGAGTGCTCTGCCAGGGCTGAAGTACGAGATCTTTCGTTCTTAATATCCGCGCCATGTTCTTTGAGTCTTGTCTGGAGGGAGCGACCTGTTTCACCAATGTAGCATTTTCCGCAGGAACACTCTATTTTATAAACTCCTTTAAGCTGCTGCTTGTCGATATCATCTTTAACGGACCTCAAACTTTGTCTGATAGTACCTGGGGCAGAGAAATGAGTGATAATGTTTTTCTTTTTTAGGACTTTGGCGATTTTGTCCGTAACCCCATGGATATACGGAAGAAAGACAATACCACAGTTAGGCTGGTCTTGAGCTTTAGGCTCATGGGACAACAACTTCCTTTCAGCTTTCACTATGGCCTTATTAATTTCCTGCCACCTGCTGCGCTAATAATTAATATTAATTAATATATTAATAATCATAATATAATTGATAATATATTAATAATAATTTAATTAATATATTGAGGAATTATTTTATAATTATAAATAATAATATAATTAATTAATTAATAATAATAATTAATATAATCATTATAATTAATATTATTAATAATATTAACTAATATATTAATAATAATATAATTTAATATAATTTAATATAATTAATATTAATAATAATATATTATATAATTAAAATAATTAACATTAATAATAATATTATATTAATATTATTAATATTATTAATAATATTATTAATATCCCCTAGGTTTATTTCAATTTCTTATTAGAATTACTTCTTCCCCATATATAAAATCAATTTAATTTCATAATAAAATTAATATTGTATACTTAAACAAATTAAAATTAAAAATAAAAATTAATAGATTTAATATTAATAATATAAGTAGTATGATTAGTTTTATAACTAATAATATGATTAATATAATTAAATATTAATTAAGTAATATATTAACAATAATAATATATTATTAATATAATTAATAATAATTAGTATTAATAATATTTAATTAATATATTTAGGATTAATAATATATTCAATAACAATAAATAATTAATATAATATAATTAATTAATAACAATGATTAATATTATTAATACCATTATTATTAATTAGTTAATATAATAATAATAATAATATTAATATTAATATAATCAATTTAATTATATTAATAATATAATTAATTAGTATCATTAATATTATTAATAATTTAATTAAATTATTTTGAAATTAATTTCTTATTAAGATTAATATTAATTATCAAAAAAAAAAAAAATTAATTAAAATAAATAAAAATGATAAAAATTAATAATTGAGCCGACATGTTTGTTATTCCTAAATGTTTCTTTCTCATCACTATTTATTACTTCTCCGCTGCTCTTCTGTCATCATCATTCTCTCATCCTGATGATGGATCCCACTTGGGATTTGAAACGTTGGTTCAAAAATGACAAAACTGTGGATTCTCCGGTCAATTATTCAAAAAACTTTCTTTTTGTAAAACATCAACATTAAGAAAGGGAAAAGAAAATACATGCATTGTGAATTTTGCATTTGAAAAAGTTTGCATGATGATTTAGGAGAAAGTGCATTAGTTTGTGCTGTATGAGCTGTGTGAAAAGAATTTGCCTTTCTTCTCCCTCAGTAGTTAAGATTTTCATTAGTCAAAAAGATTTGAAAAAGCTTGCTTCTCATCTTAGGCTGCATTTAGGAATTTGTCATATACATCTTGTGGTGAACCTTGAAAGGCAAACTTTAAAAAGATCAACTTAAAATATACTGAATGAACCTAACAACGCATTGTAACATAACGCAAACACATAGAGGTCTAGGTAGAGACGTGTTCCGGCGTCGTTAAACATAGTGACTGTCGATCTCTACGAAGGTGGGTGATTCCTCCTGAGAGTCGGTGGCACTAATACGGACTTGTGCTCCCACGTACCGTCACATATATATTGGGAGACCCCTATAGGCATTTATCCTTTATCCTTAGGAAGCCGTGTCAGCCACCCTACTGATCGCGATGCAGTGAACACAGCATTCACGAAGATCGACCACTCGTACCGTAAAACGTATTCTGTGGTTTCGCGAAAGGTTTGGCACACCCTCTGCCTAGATCTCTAGAGCAGTTTCTTTTGGCCCTTTTTAGACTCTATAACTGAAAAGGTCCGACTGAGCATTTGTCACTTCGGGCTCGTTAATACATCGAAGGAGACTAGAGTCATCTTTAGCTTTTTCTCGACTCTTAAAACATGAAAAAGCAAAGTTATGTTTAAAAGCGTCTAATAAAATTCATTCAAAACGGAAACACAAATTTTCCCCTTTATATTTTAGTTGATCGAGTAATCCGCAATCGTGGAAGAAAGTCAATTGAATATCCGTCATTCTCGGAGGCTTGCGAGTCAACCGTCTTTGTCTCCGGAATCGAAAACAATCCGGACAAAGCGAACTCGTCGAACCAGTTCAAAATCTCCTTTAAAAGTTAGAACAAGTGTTCCAACAACATCTGAGATTCTGGTTACTCCAAACATTTCCGGAAACCCTGCCTCTATAGAAGAAGTTCAACCGCCGCAGAAGGACAGTAATACTGATCCTAGTCTGGGGGCAAATACTTGTATAACTGAACCAGTTCCATCTGCAACCGGTCCAGAAAGTTTTGTTCCTCAAACATCTGTCGCTGTCGATACAACCCCTTCTTCGGCACCGGAAATCTTTTACGGACCTGACGGTCTTCCTCTTCCACCTGGTCTGATTGCGATAGAGGAAATTATAGAGGAACCGCAAGTATCCACTCCAACTCATTTTGGAGTAGGGGTCACTCTATTTCCTGCTACAACAGAAGTTTGTCCATCGCCAGTGGAAGTTCCTGTAGAGTCACTAGGCAATCAATTGGATAGACTAAAAATGTCTGAACAACCGTCGACATCTAGGACTGTCTCAAATGACACGGCGACGGCAGAATTACCTGCTGCAAATCCAACAATGTTCGCCGGCATACCATCTGTCCCAACTAGCTCTCAGTCGCTAGAAGGAGTCCACCAAGAGACTATCTCGACAGTATGGTCTGTTCCTGTTTGTTCCGGAGTAATGTCTGGTAACTCTTATGGTGAGACTCATCAAATTGACCCTTTTGGGAATCTAATTAGGCCATCCGGTCCTCCAGGACAATCAATTGCCTTGAGTTCTGGAATTACCACAGTATGGGGGGCAGTATGCCCTTTCATTACCCCCTCCGGGAGGGTACCCATACGGGAGTTCTCAACCTTATTCAAGTTATGGTGGAATTGCAACGAGTATTTGGGTACCTATGCTATCCCAGCCACCAAGAGTTGTATATTCTATGCAACAGTGTGTACCTGTGACGAACATCCCAACTACACCGGCTATTGTAACCGTGTCGCAAGTTCAAACGATGCCTGTTGTATGTCAACCTCAGATTTCTCAGGTTCTCATGCAACAGCCCCTTGACCCTGCGACCCAACCACAATCGCCTACTGGTGGGGCAACACAAGTACAATCGGGTACAACTACCCCACATCTTGGTCCAATGGTTAGTATAGCACAACAACCCATGGTGTCGCAACCGTGGATAGTGCAATACCAACAGCCACAATTCCAACAAGTGTACCAAGGTTCTGAACAGCAAATCTTTGCGAATACTGGACAACCATATATCCAAAATGGTCAAAATCAACCACTTTATAGTGGTCAAGTCCATCAACCGTATCAGTCATACCAACATCAACTCCATTATGCTGGTATGCAAAGACCAACTATTCAGGCGATTCCATCGTACCCTGGTTACGCTTCACCTAACTTGAATCAACAGTTACCATTCGTGGCGGCTTTAGAGTTGCCTGATTTACATCGGTTAACCAATGATCCAATTGCTTACGCCCCATGGTGGCCAGTGATCCCGCACAAACTTCCATCCGACATTCCTAAATTCAATGGAAATCCAGGTGAAGACCCGTCGAATCATGTGATGACATTTCATCTGTGGTGTTCGTCAAACACTTTAAATGATGATTCAATAAGGCTTCGCCTCTTTCAGAGGACATTGACAGGTCCAACGGCGAAATGGTATATAGAATTGCCAAGAGCTTCGTTCGACAATTTTAGCTCCCTTGCCACGACGTTCTTAACCCACTTTCAATTACCAATAAGGTATGAAACCGGAACAGAGATATTGACTAACTTCAAACAGACAACTGCAACTCATATATCAGATCATATACATGAGTGGCGACGTCGACGAAGAATGGTTAAAACATACGTTCCTGATCAGCTTTTAGCTGAGTGGTTTATAAAGTCGTTACTTCCGGCCATAACGGAAGATGTGGCAAAGGGGGGAGTCGTAACAAAAGAGCAGGTTATTGCTCGTGCGCAATATTTGGACTTAGTATATACTCAATCCGGCACGCTCTATGACAAAATACCAGACGCCCCTAGACCAGAGTTTTCAATCCCTCCTCCTCCTAAATCAAATAGTGACTCTCATGCCGGCGATGGCGTGATTGGCACGGCAAACACGAATCCGAAAAGGACCAATCAAAAGAAGGCCCGTAAGGATTCGAATCAAAATGCGCATGAAGAAATTCTTGCTTCGGAAGTAAATGTCGTATCAGCAGATAAGGGCAAAGAAACCAATCAACCAGGAAGCAAGAAAAATCAAAACAAAGGGAAGAAGAAGAAACAAGGAGAGTCATCTCCTCGAAAAACTTCTTCAAGCCCTCCTCGAGATAGGAAACCACCTTATGGGTGTCAGATATGTGATGAGGATCAATGGACGAGAGAATTTCCATACAAAGCTGATCTAAAAAGATTCTTAAAGAGTTCGCAAACTCCAGCTGTGTTAACTGATCCATTTCCCGATCGAGGAAAAAATCTGGTTGGTAGTGGAAATGCTTCACCATCGCAAGTGCTTATGTTATCGATATCAAAGAAACAGAATGATGCTTTAATTTCGACAAGGAACAAAGATTACGGGAATCCACAGGTGTCGAACGATAAAGGTAAAGATCAACCTAGCAGTTCGACAATAACCTCGGCAGAAGTTGTACCCCCCATCACACATGAATTAACAATAAAACCGCCAAAGGGAGTAGTACACAAGTCGACATTTAATCCTCGTGCCAGAGTGGCACAGCATTATAATATAGTGGAAGATTTGGCGCAATCGACGTCTGCTATGTCGACTCTTGAAGTACTACAAAATTGCCCATCCCAAAGGCAGGCATTGTTATCAGCAATTGGTGGGGTGGATCCTAAAGATTCCAATCTTGTATCCTTTGATCACAAAGGATATGATCCTCAGTTACCAGCTCAACTAGCTTTCCTCGTCCAAGTGAAAGCCCTCAACAAAACTGTTCATCGAACAATTATTGATGAGGGGGCATCGACATGTATTATGTCGATGAGTTGCTGGAAAACTTTAGGATCTCCAACCTTGTCGCGGTCATCGACAACATTAAAAGCATTCGACGGAAGGACATATACCCCTTACGGTATCCTTAGTAACTTGAAAGTTGAACTAGGGGGAAAAACAGTAGAAATAGATGTTGAAGTCATCGATGGAAATCTTGACTATAACATCCTACTGGGAAGACCATGGATTTATGCCATGGAAGCTGTTGTGTCGACCTATTTTAGGAAAATCGCATTCCCCTTTCAAGGAGGGATTACGATCATTGACCAACAAAATTTCCTCCCTAATGGTTCACAAGTTACAGGAAGCGTTCCTCTGATCCATGGAAGCGACCATTCGTTTCAAAATATCAGAGTAGGCCTACTAAAAGATCCTACATTAATGGGAACTTTCACCCTTCCGCCAACGTTCATTGTGGGAGAAGTGGCGACAGTAGGAACCTGCAATATGATATCTTCCGCACAAAAGATGTCAGAAAACGATATCAGCATGGATCATGCAAAGGTTTTGTCCCCAAGCCCAATGGAAGTATTGTAGCAATCAATTTTCTTGGCCTGGGGGGCAACCCCAAATCAATGCTCATTAAGCGTTTGGATAGATAGGTCTAGAGAATATGGCACCCCTTTAAGTCCTTGGTCGCGAGTGCATGGAACCGACAAAGGAATATTCCAATCAATGGTAATTGACGGGGCACCATGGAATGATTCCCACCATCGTTCCCTTCTCCCGGGTTGTGGGGAAGATACTCAAAATAACCTTTATCATCCTTCAGTTTTCGATTTTCTATCGAGTACTGTAAATACAGTGGCCAATGAGGGTAGTTCTTTTACTATGTCAACCTCATTAAAAAATGAAACGATCCCCTTTCCAGATCTCAATGGTAAACCTTCATTCCAACCAACAAAGTTGAATGCAATGAAGCTTGGGGGGCATGCACCTCGATTTGCATTATTATGCTAGGGGCATGCAAACATATCATCGAGCAGTTTTAGCACACAGTTCATGCTCGTTAAAAAATAAACGCAAGATCCGAGTAGTTTTAGCACATAGTTCATGCTCGTTAAAAAATAAACATAAGTTGTGAGCAATCTTCCCCTAGAGTTCAAGCTCACCCAGAAAAAATGAACCGGTAAACAACCTTGAGAAATGTAACCTTTGACTGCCATATTAAAAGCCATTGGTCGTGTTTATATGCCATCACCTCCATCCGTTCATTTGGCCAATCGTTCATCCCCATATGTTTGTTTACCCATTTTGAGGAACAGTTGCGAAGAGTGATTTCACTTAGCCATCCTTGTGACACTGCCGTGATTGGAAAATTCCAACCTGTACCTAGAATCTGCTGCTATCCCTGTTTATCACTCATTCCTCAAAAGACGAGTCTTCTTTGAGCTCTTTTCACTGACTCGTAAAATATGAAAAGTTTGCCGAGTTTTGGCCTTCCAGCTCGTTAAAAGGACCAGAAGAGCTATCCCTCCTCTAGATTTTAATCTTTTTGGACCTGAGGGATTATTGCACAAAAAGATCGAGCGCTTGTTTTGTTCGGCTCGTTAAAGAAATCGAAAATTCATCCCTTCTGTATTTGTTTTATACTTTTTCGGACTTAAGGGATTAGATGACGAAAAAGGAATTTTGGAGTTAACTTTCCGTACCTTTTCAGACTCTCTAAAAATCAAAAGGATCGAGTTTTCCTTGTCGTTAGACTCGTTAAAATGATTAAATAGCGACAAACTTGTCTTTAGACGAGAACGAGTTTCCCTATCGCTAGGCTCGTTAAAACATAGCGATGGGCTTGCCCGAAGGGCAGGTTATAGAACAAGCATATGTAATCCTCCTCAAGCTTGACAAAAATAAAGAGGTACTGGTCAGCAATGACTGGGGAAAAATTGGGAGAACCTCACAGCATTAATGGTAGCAAGTCGCTCTTCAACATGACACTTTGTCCTCCGTATCACATCGGGTTGGGTTGTTTCATTCACCGATCTCATAACCATGGTCCTCGCCACACCATCCGCAATTGGGGTAATGCTACCAATCCATCACATCAGTGTCGTTATATTTTCAAGAGATGTGGTTCTGCAAAGAGTCAACCGTGTCCCATCCACTGCCATACATTATCCTTCATCCACTTCATGGCCGCCACCCTGAATCATACATCACAGTTTGTTTTCACCTCATCACAATCATTAGCTCCGTTCCGTGTCACTAATGTGGGATTCATTAAGGCCCTCCTTTGACGGATCGCTCCTTGTCGACATCAGCTCATTATCCAAGGAGTTGATCTAGGAACACCCCCTTCAGTACTTTGAAGCTTGCATGCCTCAATGGCAAGTTTCTCACTTCCGGCGACAGGTATACATCAATGACCTTCGACTAGAAGATTTTGCATGGTGGTCGACGCCAAGTCCTTTATTCCCACCACGTGAATTGTACTGCCGTACCTTGAGGGTCATCATCCTTATCGGTGATTCCTCTCGTGCTTGTTAACGGTTTACATCATTGATCGGTAATCAAGCGATGTCTTTCCATGTTCGACTTCAAGAAATTCTCACATGGATCGACTTGTACATCGAGTGAAGATCGGAAGAGATTGAAGACCCCGGATCTAGTTTCATCCATCCGGGCTGCGATATATATTCAGGACATAAAGAAATTTGATATGTACATCATTACAGCAGATGATCATCCTTCTCAAAGGATGATAATTTCAGCAGAGAATTATCGGTCTACAATCAGACGATCGTCTGTTCTATGTACCAAAATGTATTTATAAAGCTGAGCATGGGAATGCCCGCCTCAGCTAGATCATGAAAATGTATGAAAAATAATGTATTGTATTGTATCTTATTACAGGACACTTCTCAGCAGATTGAATGAACTTCGGATCCTCTCAATAAAGCATTTCACCCGATAAACGACCTCATACTTTAGGGGGCATCTGTTATAGACAATTTTGTGCCTTACAGCAATAGGCATGAATTGTCAATAATCCAAGGGATCCAAAGTTCCCTTAACATGATGTTCCTACCCCTAGAGGAACAAGGTCAGCAAACCAACAGCTCTCAGATCAGTTCTCCACCTGAAAACACTCAAAAACAAGCAATCCTGAAATCAAAGCAGGTGCTCCACTAGGCTTCTGCGCTAAAACTCAGATCCTCCATGGTGTACCTGCGTTGCAAAGCAAGTGGAACAAAGGCCACCTATGCTGAGCGAAATGGGACAAGTGGCACACTGAGTCATTGCTCTGGAATCTTCCAAAAATGACACTTGGATCAGGGATTTCGCCTTGTGATGAGTTAGAGGCTCTGTTTCTCCAAGTGGAAGCAAGGTTCTCCAAGTGGACTCAAGAACTGAAGATCAACTAAAGATTAACTGAAGAGAGAGAGGACACAAGGCAGCTACACATCAGTGGCAAGCTGACTCATCCTTTCTCAATTCATCTATATATTGAGCTCTCTCCTATGAGCTCAGGAGGCTGGAATTTTGTGCAAAGTAATGATATGTTGTTGGTTTCACTATAGAGCTATTGGGTGATTGCTTGAGAGAGGTGAAGAGGAGAAATTCTTTCTGCTGGGAGGTGTTGCTGGATTAGGACCTTCAATGGTTGTAACACTCTCAGAACCTTTACTTCTTCATTAATAAAAGCTATTGAGGTTCTTCTATATGCTCTTGTTTCAATGATATATTGTGATGATTGTATATTTGATTTACACTAATCTATGAATCAGTTATGATTGCATGTTGCTTGTAGTTTCCTTCTTTACTATTTTGCAGGATTTCATTGTAGCTGGGCCAGCAATAAGAGCAAGGAGCTGGGAGCAAGCAGTCATAGAGAAGAGTTTGGATTCGACATTAAGCGCAAGGCAACGGTTAGTGCATTTATCTACTCTCTTTTGCTTTCATAAAGAAGTAAACCTTAAGTAGTTTTCTTTACAGTTGTTGCTGAGGTACTATCACCCTTAGAGTGGGATAGGGTCATCCGAGTCGGATACTTTTCCCTACAACACTTGGGTGGGTGGATCTAGATGGTTTGGCTGAGGTAGGAAAACTAGGGTGCTGAGGAGATGGTTGTTGTTTAGATTTACCAGACTGCTTGCGAGCGGCCAGTGATGCTTGTAACATGAAAACACTCAAAGAGTTAGGCTATGAGATCAGAGGGGGAGGACCAGGAAACACACCCAAGAATGAGGAATATTTGTAGACTTAGGGTGAAACATTGGTGGGAGGAGTGGAAAACTACTTATTGCAAATCGATGAGATAATGGACTCAGGGGAGGTCACCGATGTTGGCTCATAGTATGTCAACTAATCAATGGTGATGATCTTCCCTTCATGGGTGAAGCACATCTTGTGGAAAACCATAGATGCGATCACTGACATGGCATAAGTGTAACCATGACCTAAGAGAATGTTGTAATCTAGAGGGGCATGAATAACCTCGATGTCTACATGGGAAGTCTTGCCTGCAAGAGTCACTGGACAATTGCGATACATGCCGAGAGGCTAGGAGGAGTGACCATCCCAAGCATGCAAAGTGATGGTGGATGGGGACAATTCAGGTGACTTAAGTTATTTCCAAATGGCAGCAGACATCACACAGGTGGATTCACCTTCATCAATAATGCATCGGGAGATGATGGCATTACAGACTCAGACTGGTATCTGGAAAGCGACAGATGAAGGTAATGGGGGATGTTCTGATGTATCAACTGGGAAGAGAATAAAACGATTTTTGGAAGGATCTACTACACCCAAAGAAGTTAGTATATATTGATTTTGAGATGGGCATGTTAGGAGTACCTCCATCATTGACATGGTAGCAAGTGATTGCGCCAAGTCATCTACTATACTATATGTATGGGAAACTTGGTTAGAAATCATGTTACGACATAATTGTCCCTTGGGGATCTTAGGAATTGAATCAAATTTAGGTTTAGGGATTTGTAGTGGACCATTTGTTGTCGTTAGAGGCTCAGTAGATGCTTCGTTTCTGGACTCAGTGGCAAATGAAGTGGATGTCTTGTCATATTAACGCGACCGAGTTTGCAGGTTGATATCAGAGGGATTGACCTCATCAAAATTCATCATGAGGATCTAGTAGTCACCAGGACTAGAAGGTTGGGGGCAATGGGTTGCTTGACCTAGCTGAGGTTGAACAATGACAAATCCTTGTCGAGGGAAAGGATTTGTAAGCACTACTGGTTGAGATGGCGCATGATTATGAGGAAATCATTGAATGGGCAGTTGACCTCTTGAAGTTGCTTGAGCTTCCCACATTTGGCGCATCTAGGGTAAGAGATGATAGTCATGTGTATAATGGCCATGTACACCACAAAATTCGAAAGGATTGTTTGTATAATTAGCCTTGTTGTTCTTGGGCTGATTGCGCTCTTGCTAGTTGTTAGTGTTAGGCTAGTTCCCTGGGGTTCACTAAGTTGATTACCTTGATTACCTTTGTTACCCTTCCCCTTATTCTTTTTCTTCATATTTTGGGGATTGATCGGAATTTGTTGTGAAAAGACTTGACCTTGAGGGGGCAGTGGCTACTGGGGTTGAGGATGCATGGGAGGTTATGGCATTAATGCTTGAGGGGATGGAGCACTCGACTGTGCATAGGGATAAGATGGTGGAGGGGAAATGGTTTGGTAGATAGGTCGAGCATTAGCTAGCCCTGGAAACATGTTGCTAGTAGGAGGGGAATAAGTGTTGGAGGAACTGGTGCCCTTATGAAGATAGCCATAAATTTACTGAGTATATGGTGAAGGATATGAAATGGCTCCAATGATACTGTTAGTGGCATGAGATTCCCCCAGTGAATTAGCACCACCAGGATGGGAGAGGTCTGGAATGATGGTATAGACATAACTAGATTGCGCATAAATCAAGTCATATCTCAGAGCGGTTTGGAGAGCTTCTTCCTCTGTATAAGGAAAATGAGATGCGACATATTTGGTAATGAGTGATAAAAGGCTCCTAAGAAACCAATCGAGGTAGAAATGGTATTTTAAGGGCGGGGCATGACATGTGCTCCCCCTTCTACGCCATTCCTGAACATGATTGGAAAGATGAGTGGCCGAGGACTGATAGGATGTAGTCAAGAACTTTGTACCAATGTCATATAGGATAGGTAACTAAAAATATGAGAGGAACGATTTAGCAAGCGTTGTGAAATTGGAATGAGAGGTGGCGAGCTGGTCTACATACCACTTTTCAGTATCTCCAGTGAGTGTGCATTGGAACAACTGAAGACAAATGGAGTTATCAGTGATGGAATTGGATGAACACCACATATGGAAGGAGTAGACATGATTGGTGGGGTTCTCTCCATAATTACCCTCAAACTTTGGGATGTCGGAGGGGAGCTTAGTCAGCATAGCTTGCCAACTAGTGTCGTGATGTATAGGGTCATTTATCATCTGGCTAAAATTTTGGAGACTCAACCCAACCATGATAGGTAGCATGGGAGATATTGCAATGGTTCCTGAGACGATTCCACTAGATGTGACCACCGGGGTAGAACTAGGGCCAACACCAGCTTAGGTTCCTACACTAGTAGTGGGTCCAAACATGGTGATGGTGTGCGTGAAGGAGGCTTAGAATCAGATGAACCAGAAGAAGAGTCGGTATGGGGACTTGGGGGACTATGAAATTGAACCCTGTGGGGAGGAGTAATATGCCCAAGTGGAAACTGGGGATGAAGGCCTAAGATTCTTTGCAACAAACGCTTTGGTGGCACAATTGTGGTAAGACATAAGTGACATGGAAATGGTGAAGGGAGATCAACATTATGTTTTTGTCTCTATGTGGGGAGATAAATTAATTAATTTAAGTCTTGGATTGGCAGTGTAAACCAAGCATCCTTCGCTTAAGGTGTGTTTGTGTGTGCAAGTGTGTTTATTAATTAAGCCCAAATCATGCTTGAAGAAAGAAAAATATTGTTGAAATAAACTAAAATTAAAAACAGAAAATGAACAGAAAATCAATTAACTAAACTCCACCCAAAATGGGTTTGCAAACATTGTGCTAGTTGGTGGCGAAATCAACTGAAAACACACTGAAAGTTCAATATATCTAAGTGTCAGCATGACTAGGATCAAATGACACTATGTTGCTGGAAAGTGGTGTAGCAACATGAAAAAACTAGGGGGAAAATCACTGCAAAAAGATAGGGAGATGGGTATGAAACTAAGGGAAAACAGTGGTACCCTAAGGTGAATCACCAAACAAGGTTTAAAATGAAACTTTGGATGGAAACATCCTATCTTTTAAGATTTGAAATAGGAAGGTACATATCTAGAAATTATGGCTAAAAGCGTTGCATAAACTCAGACTTCTTACTCAGCTAAACTCATCCTATAAAGGTGGAAGCATACTAGAAGTCCTAAGGGGCTAAATTTCACTTCGACAAGTAAAATAGAGTAGATCAAGGCCTAAGTGGTATAGGACAGTGGTCAACAATCCCAGTAGACAACTCTTAGCAAAACCCAGAAATAGATCTGAAAAAATCCCAAAAACCCCAAAGATCACAGGTACTAACCTGATTCCTGGGAGATCACAATTTTTGGCCAGAAGGTGTGCTCTAGACCTTATTGTAGGGAAAACCCAACACCCCCCATTATTTCAAATAAAAGGGACCCTTTCCATTGATTTTTGGCTAAGCATCTTTTATGATTTTCATTTAAGTTAATTGTGTTACAATTTTTATTTTTTTTTAGTTTTCATCAAATTTCTATTTTGATTGTTTCATTGAATCCTAATTTTCACTAGCTTTCCATCGATACTTGTTTCGATTCATGTGGTCAATTGGTTTGTAAATGACACTCCCTAAAAGTTTGAGCATTTTCTCCTGTGGACTAAAATGTAAATAAATGTATAATATTTCGATTTTTCATAGCTAATTAAGTTCAATGGTCATTCATTGTAAATATTAACTCTTATTTAGTTTTTACTAATATTCTTTCATTTTTCACTAATGGTCTTACAAAATGATCCAGCTAAATCATATAATGGATGAAAACGTGTTTCAGAATCTTGGTAATTTACTCCAATTTATTATTTTAAAACAAGTTGCCAAGATAGGATTCTCAAAATTGCAAAGTGGTTATAGTCCAAGTTGTAGGATTATTAATTCCACATGGGCCCCACTTCATATAAATTCCTTCTTTCCAAAATCCTGACCTAAAATGCGATCATGAAATGTGATTTTAAAATTATGATGCTATATTGGAATTGTGATATATCGCAAATAAAATTTGTTTTATGCGCTTGTATTAAAAACTGTGATTTCCTGATTTTAGAATTATGTGAGGGGTTAACAATTTTTAATATAAGGTTTTGTATCACCTCCATATGACTCTCATACCTCCACCTCACCTCATCCTACCTCACACTCACCTCATCCTCCACTCACTTCCCTCCTCCATCACTCCTCTTCACGTGGATGGAATAAATGAAAAAAGGTTGATTCTGATGGTTTGTTTAATGAATAATGATTGATTTCAATGGTTTGTTTAAAATATTTAAATATAATATTATATTATAATTTTAATGTAATTAAAATTATAATATAACTATTACATAATAATAATTTAATTATTAAATTCTATTTAATTTGGTTTAATTAAATTTGTAATAAAAAATTTTTTCCAAGTAGTATTGATCTATTGATATGATACAAAAAGTTACAGAGAGACCTGACCTCAGAGATGTTAAACATCAGTCATCATCACAAAATGAAACTGTTTGTTTTGGACTGCCCCAACAGAGGGGAAACCAGTCCAAGAAGCTTTAAAGACTGCCCCTGTTATGGGGGAAACCAGCCATTGAACCAGAAAAACTATTTCAAAGTAGACCTTGGTTTTCCAAAATAAACATAAGGAGAATGCAATTCTAGAACCAAAACATAGGGACATAACCAAGAAACAGTGTGACATGTCCACCTGGTGGAGATTCAACCAGAGGATCCAAGACACATGGCAAAGAAACATTACACATTCAGACCACAAAACCACGAAAACAGTGAAACATATCCACCTGGAAGCTGGACACCTTTGCATGAGACCATGAAACCACAAAATAGTGAGACTTATCCACCTGGGAGCTAGAGACCTTTGCATGAGGCCATGTGTTAGGGCTGGTGGTTCCTTCGGAGCTGGCTCCTCCTCAATCCAGCAGGAAAATTGATACCAATCGTCATCCTCTTCAGACACGCCTCGACCCTGAGCAGGTGGAGATTCCACAGTGACTGCTACATCGATCTGTCGCTCACGAGTGTCATTCTACCTACTGCTTGAAGCTTTCATGCCATTACGCCTATCCTCCTCATCAGAAGTGTCACTAGCTTTGGCCTTGCCATGCAGAGCCTTTCTGCTTTCACCTTGCTTCTTGTTTCCTAGGATGCTTATACCATGACTACTAGGCACTTCCTTTCTCCAATTGTTCCCACGACTTGACAAAGGAGCTTGCGTCGCAGACTCCTCCTTGAAGGAAATTGTGATGGTTTCAGTGATTATAGGCCTATTTAGGGAACTATAGAATTGAAATTGAGCGTTGAGAGGGGCAGGGAAAGGAGGAAGTGGGAAATCCATAGTGTGGACAACATTGTCCCTCCTACCTCTACCACTTCTAGTATTCAGGTAGCGATGAGTAGGGTAAATGAGCGGGTTGGGAATTTTAGTGGTTGAGTCTAGGGAATCAGAGGTAGAGTTGGTTGAAGCTTGCGAGTGGATAAAACCTCCACGCGTTCCTCCACTTCTATTGCGCATGCGGTGCCTGAGGCGAGCCATGGCATAGATGTAAGCTAAATTGATAGCAGAGGAATTGGATGAAAGGTGACATTGAGCATGTGCAGGAGTGGTCGGGCCACGATCTAGGAGATAATGATGGGAATGCGAAAAATGGAAACCATTACCAAAATCCTAACAAGGAAGAATCAGGTAGCGACTACCTGTTGTATTTCTGATACACGGTTCAGCCGCTTGCGGAGAACATACACCATGGAGAAGAGGAGGATTAACAAAATGATTTGCAGGGGCCATGGTGTTGATGGAGGTGAGCTCGTCACAGCTTTTGGAGTCATTAAATGTCACCTGCAAGGTGTTTTTAATCCGTCTACGGTGGGCTCTCAGGATGAAGCAATGAGCCAGATGGCTTCCCAACCCGCCAGTAGTCCGTCTTGTCATTTAAATGCCATTGTTGACACCCGCATCCGAGTAAATTTGTAATAAATTAATAACATAATTAAAATTAATTAGTATTAATTAATTAATATTAGCATTCTAATTTAGGATTAGATTTTTAATAAAAAAATTCTGATTTTTAGCCAAGGCAATAGAAAGTCCAAAATTCTAGCAAATTTTAATACACCAACTTCAAGAGCTGATAAATGGAGTTTTACTTGGCCAAATGAGGCCCAAGACAACTCATTGGAAAGATAAAATAATGGAGAACATTTATGAAGAGGTTTCATCAACATATTTGATCATTTATTGGGTATAAAATCTAGCATAAGATCAAGTTTTGAATTTTTAAATAAAGCTAATTTTTCTGATTTTTATTTTTTGCATTTTCATTTTCCCAAGCCTCTTCTGAATGAAAATCCATTCATCAATGATATACTTGGACAATTAAATAATCACAAGCATCAATAAAAACCTCATATTTCCTTTTCAATTATTTATTTAATTGAATTTGATTAGATTTATTTTAATTCCAGATTTAGCATTTTGATTTTATTTTTGTATTTTAATTTTGTTTTGATTTGTTTTGTAGGAAAACAGTTGAAGAGATGAGGAAAACAATTTCTTAATCAATGAGAATGGTTTAGTAATAGAAGAAATTAATTTTGAGCCAACGAAAATGGATTAAACAGATTTATTCTTCAACAAACTTTCTCATTAAGAATTCTTTTGAAACTATTATAAATAGCAGATTGTAGAATGAAATGAAGGGATTCTGTCCCCTACAATTCTGGAATTCTAAAAGCACTTGTGTAATAGAAATTTAGAGTGGCAGGTGGGAGGAGAGAAAATCTTCGATCTGGGGATTATTGAGGATTTTTCTTTTGTATTCTAAATTAACTATGATGGGCAGAGTTTGCACTATTGCAGCTCTTGTTTTAAAAACAGAAGTTCAAGCAATGTAAAAGGCTGTTAGAGACCACAGATAGAGAAATGGATTCAATAAATTAGTATTTCTAATACTATTGTTTTAAATACTAGTTTCAATTTATGATGGCAGGAATGTGTCATTTTATTGATATTTGTGTACTATTATCGATATGAGTAATTTGCCTCAATCATATGTTATTATTTATCTGTGCTCTGATGGGTTGAATTATGATTTATGAGTAACTATTTACTCAAAAATCTGTCTTTTAATACTGGTTTAACAAATAGTGATATGATGTGAACTACTTCCTCATATTATTGTTTAATTATTCGAATTACTGATTAAACAATCAATATCATTTTTTGAACTTCTTCCTAAATTTTGTTTGTTTATTATTTCAGTTAAGAGGTTTCTGAATAGAATATGTTTGGTATACATAATGTTAGTTAATTGAACTACTTCGTTAGCTTGATATTCATTATAAGCAAGGGATATTTTAATCCCAATCATTTAAATATCTTGCTCTTAGTTGGGTTAGATCTATATCTGCTTAATTGAGATAGGATTAGGATTTAGTTCCTTTTGCTTGCATTTTAGAATAAGTTTGCATTTAGATTTAATTTTACATTCTTATAAGTCCTCTTCCCAAAGAGGAAAATTTAGTTGTGGTTTGGTTGAGCCCTAGATTAGCTTAAAGATCACTTTCCTACCTGATCAACAAGAGGGATAATTTGATGTCTCTTCTCCACTGGTCGATGAAAGTCATATTTTAAGCCATTAGAGATTGAGAGAAGGTAACTGGACCTAGTTGAGCTAGTCAGAACCATCATTCCAAATGGAAAAGGCGCTACTTTAACGTTCGAACCAGGTGGTCATCCCCTAATGTTGTTGCAATGAATTTTGAGGCTTCAACAAACCTCCAGATCACACTTTTGGGTGAAAAAGTGTAATTTCTCCTCCTTGATTCTCGGTCAACAAGTCTTGGAAACATTTGTTGTCTCTATTGCAGCTAGTTCCTGTGACTTGTAGAAAAGACCAGAGAACTTATGGAAGTTAGAATTTTAACTGATCTAGGTTTAGAATGCTAGTAAGCAACATTAAGAGACTGAAAAAAGAAGAAACCTTAAGCTGAAAAATGAAGGTCACCCAGGTTTTTGGATCAAAAGTAAAAACCCAATGGAGTGGCCAATTTTGTTATAATGTTTTCTTCTCATATATGTACGAAAAGAAATCACCTAAGATTGTGGATGACAAACAATCTTAAAAATACAAATGGTTGCTAAATGTTGTATATCTACTACAAATGATAAAAATAAAACCTGCCAACGCCCTGATATATGCCATAATCACAGTTAAACAACAAACTGAAATAGTAATAAATGTGGGTAACTCCAATAATCCAATGGAAACCAGATATATAAAGAATATATTTTATTAAACAAAACCCCCGAAGGGAAAAAATAAATGTTACCATTCCCCCTCTATGGGATGGGTTCTTAGCTATCCACAATGTCTTCAGCTTTTTGAAGAGCCTCTCTCCACTATAATGTGTAAAACCCAACAAACAAAATGTTTGGCTCAATGAGAACTCAAATGAGAAAGAAGATGGTGTGCCACATTGATAATAATTAGAGCTGCAATAGTGAGTACAACAATGAAAATAATCGAAAGTGAATAATGAATGAAAAACCCTTCTATTTATAACAAAATATTAGGTTATCCTCAAATAATGAGAAATATTAAAATATTATTAACCCCATTCTAGAAATAACCACTTGGAATATTTTATTATATTTGGTTAGGAGGGAAAACGTATTTAAACTTTTATTTAGGAATAATAATAAATAAATGATTTATTTATTATCTCAAGAAATATGGTTAAGGAATAATAAAAAAATAATGATTTATTTAATTATTCCTAAAGAGTTTAGTCAAACTTGACAAGGAATAATAATTAATTAGTGATTAATTAATTATTCCTAGAATATAATTAAATAAATATCTATCTATTTAATTATTCTTCATGGGTTTATTAAGTAATTTCTCACAATGAAAGCGATTTTACTATGGTAAAATTGGCTTTACATGGTGTACTTCAATCCATCTAGTAATTAAGGCTAGATGATCAATTTTTTGTGATAAAAAACTCTATCTCTCAATAGATCAGAGCACAATGTTAGCGAAACTAATGACTTATAGACACCTTAATCATTGTCTCTCAAGGTACATAACCACCCGAGTGTTCACTGAGTATGACCTTCTAGGAATATTATTATCTTAGTTTCCCAAACCTCAAAGAATATCGGTCCTCTTGCCTACCATTGTCTTGGATTCCCTACACATCCTCAAAGAGTATCGGATGCCAGATGATTACCCAATCCTCCCATTCTTTCTTCCCAAGTGAAGACAAGAATGTTGTGTCTATCACTTCCTCTGAATTGAGGAACACATGCCCAAGTATCCTCTAACAAGGTACTTGTCCAAGTTCCTTTGTAATTGGGAACTTGTTATAACTCCCTCTTATCTAGGGACTTGTATCAACAACTTATTCTTCTCAGGTCCTCCAATTTCTTGATATCCCTCCTTCCTTTGATGTCATGAAGTCTTTGTTTGAACTTATTCTTAGTAGGTAACCATCCATAAATCATTTCCCTTCCTTCTTTGTCATGTCATTTACTCCTTCGTGGAAAGTGATCTTCTTGTCACATATCAGGTTCTCTTGTCATCTGGTCATTCCTTGTCATCTTGTCTATGCTTCAGACTACTCTTGACATGGATGCTTCTTCGTACTTGCTTGTTCCCATGCTTTGATCTAGTATCCCTTCATGACTTCATCCTAATATTGCTTCAACATTAAATGGTACATTTGTTGGATGGATTCTTCATCATGACATCTTCGTAGAGTAGAATCAGTTATCTGCACCTTTCATATCTCCAAGGCCTTCACAGGTGTCAAGGGTCCTTTGATCTTTTTCTTCCTTAGTCAGAGTTGTCTTGCCTTCTTTAGGGAGATGTCTTCAATGGATCTTTGTCAAATAGTGATTCTTTGTGATCATGGTGTTCTTCACATGCTTGATCTCTTTCTTCATTTGCTTCTTCTTGGATAGATAGGTCAACCACCTCCTACTCCTTGTGAGAGCACTTCCTCATTGCTTGCTTCTAGTGCTAGTCAACATTTCTTCTTCACTAGCTTCTTGGTGAACAATCTTATACTCCTTATATGAGTATTTCCATTTGTTGACCTTCATTGCATTGTAGTACATGCCTCTGAGCATGTCATTGGTGAAAGATATAATTTCCTACTTGATCATGTCATAAAACTATTCCCATGACTCAATAATATACATATGATAACATGACTAAACTTTGATGCATACATATCTCATCTTGATTCTCCTTTGATCATATTAGCTTCATTTGGTTGTCCTTTATGTTGCTCTTCTTTCTACATCTTATCTTTCATGCATATCATCCTTTTCTTGAATCCCATGAATGGGATTCCCAATGAGACATCTGTTTTTGTTTATGAATATTATTTCGAAGATTCCATCATAGGATCTTGAAGACCCTTACCCTGAAAATGTTTCTTTCCTTTTGATTATGGAGGTATCCTAAGATTCTTAATCATGACCAATTTTCTTTTATTATGGATGAGGTCCTATTCTAGGTATGCTTCTTCTACATGAATATCTTGAGCTATATCTACCATGATCATATATTCTAGAATATATTTCCAACCATGCATTTTGTTCTATTATAATTCTCCTTCCACATGAGTATTTCAAACTCTATGTACATCATGCTTATATATTCTAGGAGATGTTTCTAGCCATGCAAGTTTATTCTATTCCTACATGCTCCTATACTACACAAAACTTTGAAATAAGACTTTAAGTAAAGAGTTTAACTTAGTCATGGTAGAGATTCATAGGGTATTCCTTCTTTTGCTTCTTGTCTTCTTCTTTCATTTCTTGAGTCATATGAGCTTCATACCTTTTTCATTTGTTGTCATTCCTTCTTTATTTTAGGACAATTCCATTTGTAGTGTCCATATTCTTGGCATCCAAAGCATTTGATTTTGGACATATCTTTGTTGTTTGTTTGTCGTGGACCAAATTTGCCAAATTTTCCCTTTATCTTGGCCATGGTAGCAAATGCTTGCTCCTTTTATCCTACATCCTATTTTTCTTTGAGTCTTTTTTCCTCTATCTTACATAGATACCACATTTCACTTAGTGGGGTGGCTTCCTTCTTGGAATATATGCTTGATGTGAAGTTGGCCCAATCCCCAGGTAGAGCATTGAGTACTACAATTGTCATTTCTCTGTCAGACATGACTTCCCCTAACTCTTGTTGTTGATCCCTCATCTCAGATATGTTCATGAAGTAGGGAGATATCCCTTCCTTTGATGTATTCATCTTGTACAATTCATTTCCTAGAGATATCACTTCTCCAGTTGTGCTTACCGAGAATAGATCTACTTGTTTATCATAGATTTATTTTGATGTTTAAAGTTTGGAGACATAAGGACTGAGAGTCTTTGATGGATTATATTAGAATCATTTTAGCTCTTGTCTCATCCTTATTATACTTGGCTAAGGCTTGATTTTTTTCCTTAGCAGGATTTAACATTCCCTTTGATGTGTTCTAAAATTTCATTCTCCTTGAGAGGAAAATTAGTCCTCTTCCTCCATGCAAGAAAGTTATTGGTACCTTTCAATTTGTTGCTTTCCTTGAAAAGATACATTGATGTATATTTAGAAGGGGACATATATTTAATTGATAGATTTTGAGATGTAGTAGACTTGTTTTCTCCTTGAATACTTGATGATGAGATTTTCTTGTGACTTGTAGCTTGATGTAGGTCCTTCTTTGATCTACTCTTCTTGTAGGTGCATTTTTGTAAGGCTATTCTTCTAAATTTTTAGTATTCCTTGATGAATGTTAGATGATTAACCTTCTTGTCCTTTAGTGATTAAGACTTCTTGGCTAGATGCTTCAACTTTTGTAGATGTCCTTCCTTGATGAGTGTTCTTCAGATGCCCTTTCCTTGATGTGTCACCTTAGCTCTGATACCATGTTGAAGAATCAAGGGCAATGATTTATATTAGGATTCTTCTTGACTTGATAACAATTTGTGAAGCACTTTTAAAATTATCTTAGCTTTATATTCTTCTTATTATTAGTGTGTGTGTTTCATCAAACTACTACCAAAAGCATAGAGACAAGAATACAGATGTTGGCTCTCTGCTAGGGACAAAGCCTCTCTATCTTAGAGAGGAAAACCATTTGGTAAGTTTATCCTACTGAATCTTCTTATTGATCAATTCCAAACCCTATACCCTTGACTAGGGTGTCCTCCAAGCACAAGTCAAGTCCTTCCTCTATTCTGCAATTTTTTCCTGTCACATAGACTTCCTCCTTCTGGCACTTTTCTCCCCAGCACTTCGCCCTCCTTCTCTATTTCTTGTATAAAGATAGAGCTTCCTTTAGTGAGCTTTCTATAAGAGATGTTGTTCTTCTATCCTTTACTCAAGTAGACTTATTCTTTTGTTGACCAAACGAGATCCTTCTTGAGGTACGACTATAATACTGTTTTGCTGCCCTATTTTTGCCCACGTGTGGAGGGTACCCTTAGATAATTAGAGTCCTTTCACCTTCGCTAGAGAGAGAGGCTTATTCACTTGACTTGGAAGGCATAGTAGGCTTAATATCTAACCCAAATAATGTCGATTCTAGGATTGTTCTCTAGCTATTGTTATACTACAGGTTTACCGTCCTTTTCTTTGAACATGTGACTGTTTCTAGCAAGAGAAACAATCCTATATATTTTCTTTACCTTCTCCCTTCTTCACTGCACTTTGGAGACCCTCTAGACTTATTTTCCATTCACTTATTCTCAGCTTCTATCCTCACTGATTTCAGAGATTCTTGTTGGACGTTGAGAGAGAGTGGACAATCTCTATATATATAGGACTATCCCAACTTTAGGCCCACATGAATTTTTCCATCATTTTTCTTCCTTTAGAGGACGTTGCTGCATGGAGATGACTTGGAGTCTTCTTGGAGGTATTCCTTTGATTCTTATACAATTTTGTACATAGTGTAACATGCCCTCTAAGGGTCTTACATAAATACATTGACTTTTGACTTCCTATAAGAACTTAAACATGTGATTGACCTACTTCAATGAGCAAGAAACTCATTGACATATATTATAAAAATAATGTTTCTTTTCTTGAATAAATACACATACTAAACGTAAATTTATGAAGACTGAACCTAGTTACATTTCCTTCAACATGGAAAAGGGTTTTCCCCTCCAAAGAAAAGTACTCCATCTATATGCAATTCTTCCTTTGTTTGTGGCATCTCCCTTGCTCTTGTGCTTCCCTTTATAGATACTTTGAGAGAGATATTTATCTGATTTTATGAATGGAATGAAATGATATACACATTTATAACCAAAAAATAGAGATATAGTGAAAGTTGACTTCTATTAATAAATGGAAAATGTTGAAACTGTATACATGTAGAATGAAAACAAACTAGCTCAAATGGTGGTAGGTATTCTCCGAGAAGAGATGTGACAACTACACATGTTTAGATGTTGTTATTCATGGCAAAGCAATGGTCAGCTATGATCAAGAAGACATTTGATCATGAGGTAACGTATGAAATTATGGATAGCTTTATCATACTCCCTTACTATGATCAACATCATTGAACACATGATCTCAGTTTCCTTCAATCAATTGAGGATTCACTTTCACCTACTTCAAGTCAACATTGATCAATATATCCCATGAATGCAAGGGTTTTATCATATCATTTATAAGTGGTCTAGCCTTGGGAACATTTTATTTTTTGAGGGAGTACCATTTATTATTAGTTCCAAAGGAGAAAGGAGATCTAGATAAATTTTTGAAATGTCACTATTTATCTACAAAAAGATTTACAATCCAAACAAGAAATATGATTAAAGAGCTTTTAGGGATGGATCACACAAAGGAAGATTGGATACAACCTTATAGATTGTGATAAGATTTATTTTGCCTTTCACAAGGAAATTCACTAGTGTTTGGTTATCATTGATATGAACGTGAAGAAGTTTTAATATCTTGACTCACTTAGAGGTAGTGCTACACATGTCTTGGATTTTTGGCCAAATATATTACAAATGAAGCAAAGGATAAAAATGGGCAGGATCTAGATGTAATCTCTTGAGAGATAGAATTGGTTGAGGACCTTCCTAAACAAGAAAATGGGTTAGATTATGGAATGATAGATTTATCACATGCTTTAAAGGGTCAGAATCGTAAACAAGTGTTGTTGATGCATGAAAATTCTAATATTGAGACAACAAGAGAAATATTGCAATGCTTATTTCCCATTGGATGGTCAAATATCAAAGTCATAAACTTATACCTAGAATTTTTAAAGGAGAGGGAGAAATAAAGATTTTTTTTTAGGTCATCCCCAAATCACTTACTAAACAATCCAAAATAAATGAATTCAATCTTAATTAATAATGATGGGTTAGACCATATAAATTTATCTATTCGTATGGCTATTTGAGGAACCTCAGAGCTCAAAAGGAGTGGACAATTTAGATTTTTGTAAAGGAGAAGTAAAAGGTTGATATCTCATGAAATTTAGGACCAAGGTTTAACACATATTGTAGCTGTTTTTAAGAACTCATAAAGCAAGAAGAAACTCTAGTTTCTTGTAGGGAATTTTGATCAGATTTTTATCTTGGAGTATTTGTAGAGCTTTCTTTTATGACATAGATCAAACTCCTATGGAAAAAATTCAAAATTTGCATGGCACATACCTCTGCCCTACTATAAACATCTCTCAAATCCTTCTCATGAGAAATAACTCAAACTTTATGGCACAAAACTCAGAGACTGTGAGGAATAGAGTTTCGCCTTTTTTGGATGGAATTCAAGCTTCATTTGAGGAAAAAAACTTGGTCTTTTTTGGACAAAAACAAACACATTTTTGAAGCAGAAATGGGCTCTTCATTGGCACAAAAATCGGATCTTCATTAGCAAAACTTAGATTTAGTACATAACTCAGACCTTCATTGGCACAAAAATTGGACCTGCATGCATACTAAAGTTGACCCTCCTTAGCCACTAATTTAGCCTACTATTAACACAAAATTTGGTCTTGACGATAACTACTTTTGGAGCTTCATCTCATAACCTTCAAGGATCTTCAATAACATATGTTATGTAGTTTTTGAGATCATATTTGAAGAAAATCTTGAAATCATATTGGGAGCAAACTTGGAGCTAATTTTATAGCCTTTATTGATTATGATTCCATAACAACCTTGGGTTAAAAGTTCATGTAATAAAGGTTAATAAAGGAAAAATAAGACTAGGGTCATGGGACACATATTCCAAGCTAAATGTGAGGAAAAACATTCTAGTGGGTGTCACTTTCAGTTTATTTATGACTAAGGAAATTAGCAAAGACAAAGAGGCATTAATTTGAATTTTATTTATGAAAATAAAGGAAAATAGGAGAAAAGGAAGGTGAAGAGACACGGATTTTCATGAGAGGGAAATCGAAGGAAAAATATTAAAATTGAAGAAAATAGAGGACTCAATGATAAAAAGTCTTATGAGGATCAATCCACAGTTTTTTGTCAGTTCAGTTTTGGAGCTCTCATTTCATTCTCTCACTCATGCACACTTATATTATTCTTGGAGCATTCTTGGAGCACTTTGGCATACATTGAATTTGGAGAAAGAAGGAAAAGGAAATTAGGGAAGTGCAAGGGAACAATTGGATCAACAACTATAAGTGGATTTATTTGTAGGTAATAGGTTTCATGTGTGATTTCATTGTCGATTTATGGATGCATGGTACATGCATGCTATTTTTTGGTTATGATCTGTCATCGTCATGGATATTTTTCTAGACTAACAATGGTTTTAGCCTTGCCATGCCATTTCCAGGATATCCATGGTGTTCTGGGTTTTTCCACTTGATTGTTTTTTTATTAGTGCTCATAATTCCTTATGGATGTTGGTTGGAACAAACACTCTAGAAGCCTTGGAACAACTTGGTTTTAGTTACGAGTCCTAGACCCTTTTTGGGTTGAGTTACTAATCCCTAGAGCTAGGTTGGAAAAACGCTCTAGAGCCCTGGAAGGTTGTGGGTTGAGTGACGAGTTCTTGGAGCCTTGGATAGCTTGGGTAGAGATCGATCTGGGTTGTGTTAGTGATGTACGACCATTAGGTGGAATCACTATTTGAGGGTTGAGGTTGTTTGGCCTCTGGAAGCCCTGGTTAGGTTTTGTCTTAGTTTATTCCATGATATCCCACATTCATGCTTGGACTATTACACAAGGGTGATTGGTTGAAAGAGAGATTTGGTTCAACCCAATCTATGGTCAGGTGGTATGTGGAAGTCCTTTACTTGGTTGGAATTTTCATATGTTGATAAGAGGTATTTTCTATTGTGTTCTATGAGCATATGTAGTGATTATGATGGTGATATTATGGACGATTTTCCATGGTTATATGCTGGTTATATGATGTACATTATTTATGGATCTTGAGATGTTTGATGAATATATGAATGGTTGGTGAATGCATGTACTAACAAGTGCTATTATAGCTATCTAGAGAGGGTTTAGAGACTTTTCGATGATTCATAGGTGAAGACTATCAATTTATGATAAGGTATGCCTTCATGACCTGAAGCTTACACATTTTCTATGTGTTTAACGAAATTTCTATTATGTTATGGTTAGCCTAGGTCAAGTTTCTGAGTCGATTTTGAATGTTTATCCTTATGGTCATCTCATTTATGATTATGATAAGTCTCAGGAAGTTCTGGGTAGTGGTTTGGACGCTGAAGTGGAATTTTCGATTAGATCTTGGGATCACACCCTCTAAACTGGGCAAGCTGGGTCACAACTGCATGCAGGCAGTGTTGTGCATGTTGTTGGAGGCCTTCAACTACACCCAGGCCTTGCCATGCACGTGGTTGGGGGTATAGGTTAGTGAAAAGGAGCCCTAGCTTAGGGTTTGGTCACATGGGGTGGTTCTTTAGCCCCTGAGTGTCCTGTAGCACAAAGGGATGTTATGAGTTTTCAATTTATGGTCATTTGTAGGCCCCACTTCGTTAATTGTAGCTGGGAGGTTAGGTCCTGTCATAGTGACACTCAACTTAAAATTTACCCAGAGGGATAGTAAAAGTAGGTTAATGTGGGGAGGAGGTTTTACAAGGTGGTATTAGAGCTATGTTGCAATATTGGACCTTGGGGTAGAGATGGTTGATGTGTATACATGTTCGATTCTCTATGCATTGTCATGCATGCATAGTAGGCTGGACATGCATTGTGGTGGTCATTATGCATTCTGTGTCATCATGATGTTGTTTCCATGGTATCATTGATGCTGATATGTCAGCTGAGATGAAGCATGAGATGCATATTACTAGAGAGAGGTTTCAGCATTGGACCTCGAGGTAAGAGAAGATCATCATACAGGTTTGTATGCCAGTCATGCAAGTATGTTATTTAATGGTTGTTATATTCATTATGGTTATATGAATTCCTTTCATCTATTGTTGTTATCGTTACATGCATGATAGACATTAGTTGATCAATACAGTCATATGCAAATGCGTCAGAGAGTCATGAAGGCTAGCATCTTGTTGTTATATGCATTATGGTCATACACATGATGTCTATGGTCATTGAATTTAAGATCTTGATGTTATATGCATCGCGTTAATATATATTGACCTGTGAAAATGGTTAGGTTTAAGATATTCAGGTATGATTCGATATACTTGTGACATTGTGTCATACTAACCCGAACTAAATTGTGCATATATGATAGCCTCCTCTGAGATACATTGAGATATGAGTTTGATTATGTTGTCTATTTGGTTTATATAACATGGTATGTTTACAGGTTGTTAGAATGTTTGATTTGTTGCATGATATGAGTATGTGTCTATAATATTGCATGAAGGAAGGATCTTGTTTTAAGATGGTTCTACTAATACATATCTGGTGATATAATTCATATGTACTTGAGTGCAAGTGGATGATAGTTGTAGCATTATGAGTGTTGACTGTGAGTTTATTATGACATGGTTGATTTCAAATTAATAGACACAATGTCTTGATCTTTGGAACATGTGAATGACATGTGTGAACAAATGGATGTAAACATGCTTGGTATTAGCATGACAAGGTAAAAAATTATTTTTTCATATAATTGATGTGATAACACATAATAAGACTCAATTGCAGCAAGGAAAAAGTAAAAGAAAGGAGTCGGGTGAGAATTCATTTTGCTATGTTTTGAAGCCGCAATTCCAAACGAATGAGTGCTTTGCATGAATGAAAAATTCTTCTTAACCTTTGTCTTGAGGATGAACCACATTAGATTGTTCAAAATGTTGACCAAATCTCAATGATGTGATTAATCCGAAAGACATCTCATTATCATTATGGATCAAAAAATTCTAAAGTATAACCTTGATTTTTTTTCACATTATGTTGATAAGTGTTATATTCATGAATGTGTATTCGAGAGGTATAAAAATTTGTTTCCAATTATGTCTGGATTTGTCAAGGGGTTGGAACCCCTTGAGAGATGATATATGTATGCATTTAGTTATAGGTGAGCATCATGGGTACAACAAGGTAAGGTAATTGATATATTGTTATGTTTATTTATGCACTTACGGTTGTGTGTTTATGGTAGTATGATGCAGAGGATTGCATGGAAAAAGAGGCTGCCATGAAATATTGAAGAAGGCTCACGTCGAAATTTCCCTTGGAAGTATTGGGAACCCACGAGGTTGATTCATGGTGTTTTTGGCTAGTTTTGTGCATTTGGTATTTTGTGATTTGTTTGATGCTTGATTTGTATTTTTGCTTATGTCTGGTGCATGGCCATGCCACTTTGTTTATGGTATCATATTTCTATTTGTTTTCATTTTTTTCTTCTTGTTTATTTCTTATTCTTACCTTTTCTGTCTTGAGGGTCTTGGGATTTTTTTGGGGTTAGATGAAGTATTGGAGCTTAGGGAGAGCTAAATGGAACCCAACAGGTAAAGTAAGACCCATATGAAGCACGGTGCATGTGTTGGAAATAATACTGAGAGGGGGGGGTGAATCAGTATTATTAAGCAATTTACCAAATCTTCCTTATTTGATCTTTTGAATTATTCTTGCATATCAGTACCATAAAATAATGAGCATGAATAAAGAAAATAGATAGTCACACCAAAGAACACAAGATGTAAGGTGGAAACCCAATGCGGGAGAAAACCACCTGCTGCAATATGTCTCTATCTTCTTTCAAGAAATTCTTTTTACAATGATTTTGTACTGGTGCAGTCCTTTACCAGCACGCAGGCTGCAACCTGCAGAGAGCTACAACTCTCTCTCTCGTTTTCCAGTCTCTCCTGGAAGGGAGCTACAACCCCCTACTTCTTTTCATGAAGAATCAAATGATCAACAAGTACACAACAGATATAGTCCACTACAGATATCAGATCAGTAATTACAGAAATAACCCAGAACACCTTATGAACAGAAATATACAGTCAACAGATCATCTTAAGACAGGGACGCATATTTTCTTTCTGTGGCCTGCGACTGGACGCAGTCTACCTTCCGCTGTTCTGCGTGCAGACGCACTGTTCCTCTATGCTTTGTTGCGATTGGCGCACCCCGAAACACTATCGCGCCGCGTCTTTTGCTTCAGAGACGCACCCAATAACACAGTCGCGCCGCGTCCTTTGCCTCAGAGACGCACCTGAGCCTTTACTGTACTGCGTCCCGGCGCACTTGCCCTTCACTGAACCTGCGTCCCTTCAGATATAAAAGATATGAGGACTTCAGAACCAACCCAAACACTCAGATCCACAGATCTGATCATGCGCCATAGAGATCACAGTCCATTAGAAGATTCGCCCTCATAGATCTGGACTAGATCTCACCAAAAGATATTCAACCAAGATGATGCATAATCCAAATGAACTCCTTTGCTTTATATAGGCAAGCTTCTCCCCAAAACATGGAACAATACCACGAGCCGACACCATAGAAACACAAAACCGTCGGCTAGATACCACACAAGAAACCCCCACGTGCTTTTCTCTGCCTTGAAATGTGTGCACTGGGCGGACGCACCTCCTGAACGGCTGGCCGGCGTCCCTGGACACGGGTTCTGTATGGTATACCTGCGGGGACGCACTTGCTGAACATATTTCCTGCGTCCTTCTTGATTTATCACCTGAATGGGTTTGCCATCAAGGACAACACCTGAATCATAATGCCAACAATCTCCCCCTTTGGACTTGATGGAAACCACATAATCTTCAGCTTCATTCTCCCCCTTTGACATCAAGGGCAAAGGGTATGCTCCCCCTATGCTCATGCATCTCCAGATCTGTAACCAGAAATCCATCATGAAGGAGATAGAGACATATTGCAGCTATTTCCAAGATCTCCTTCTCCATAATGCCAACAATGCATTATGTGCTCCCCCTGAGCCTATACCACCAATAGGAAGATGATCAACAGTAAGATGATGCATCAACAACCCCCAGCTTTTGCCTGAGGTATTCAAAAGTGTCCCTGGGCAATGGTTTGGTGAAAATATCAGCAACTTGTTCCTTAGAAGGAACATACTCCAACTTGACCTTCTGTTCAAGTACTTGTTCCCGGAGAAAATGGTACTTGATCGGTATGTGCTTGGTTTTTGAATGCATAACCGGATTCTTTGAGATGCTGATTGCACTTGTGTTGTCACATAAGATAGAGATTGGAGGTGTACAAGTGATTTGATAATCCTGCAAAGTCTGCATCATCCAAAGGAGTTGGGTGCAACAAGATGCAGCAGCAACATATTCTGCTTCAGCTGTAGACAAGGCAATTGAACTCTGTTTCTTGCTGAACCAAGAGACCAGTCTGGGACCCATAAAGAACGCACCACCACTTGTGCTTTTCCTGTCATCCATGCTTCCGGCCCAATCTGCATCTGTATAGGCATGAAGAGTAAGATCTGTATCTCTAGGATACCATAAGCCATAATTTTGAGTCCCTTGAAGATATTTGAAAATTCTCTTCACTGCTTGAAGATGAGTCTCCTTCGGATTTGCCTGAAATCTTCCAACTATTCCAACTGCATGCATGATGTCTGGTCGGGTACCTGTCAAATATAGTAAACTTCCAATCATAGATCTGTAGGTTGGTTGATGTACTGCTGCAGATTCATCATTTGCACTGAGACTGCATCCTGTGACCATGGGTGTACATACTGGTTTTGCATCTTCCATGCCATATTTCTTCAAAATCTGCTTGAGATACTTGGTTTGAGATAAAAGGATTCCTCCTTCCTTTTGTTGGATTTGCAAACCAAGAAAGTATGTCAGTTCTCCTAGCAAGGACATTTCAAATTCTTTCTGCATGACTGAGGCAAAGCTTTGACTCATAGCTTCTTCATTGCTGCCAAAAATAATGTCATCTACATACACAACAAGTATTAGCAATTTGTCATTTTCAATTTTTATATATAGATTGCTATCTGCTGAACCTTTTGAAAAACCTTGTTGATGAAGATATTTGTCCAACCGGTAGTACCAAGCCCTTGGGGCTTGTTTGAGACCATAGAGAGCCATTTTCAATCGGCATACAAGATTTGGATCATTTCCAAGAATGAACCCATCTGGTTGTTCAATGTACACTTCTTCTTCCAAGTCTCCATTCAGAAAGGCTGATTTTACGTCCATTTGAAATACTTTGAAATTCTGAGAACTTGAGAGAGCAAGGAACATTCGGATGGCCTCAAGTCTTGCAACAGGAGCAAAAGTTTCTTCAAATTCTATTCCTTCTTGCTATGCATACCCTTTACAAACAAGTCTGGCTTTGTTTCTAATTACTTCTCCATTTTCATTCAATTTATTTTTGAAGACCCATTTTGTTCCGATAACATTCTTATCCTTTGGTCTAGGAACCAGCTCCCAAGTGTTGTTCTTTTCGATTTGCTCAAGTTCTTCATCCATTGCTTTCACCCAACATTCATCTTTGCATGCCTCTTTCACATTTTGTGGTTCAGTAGAGGAGAGTAATGCCAAATAACTTGAAGCTTCTGCAACTGTTCTTCTAGTTTGTATACCTGCTTCTTTCTGTCCCATGATCTGAGATTCTGGATGGTTCTTTTGAACATATCTGGATGGAGTCTTTTCTTCTATTCTTGTTCGTTCTTCTGCTTCTTCATGAGGTTCTTCTTGAGATTCTTCTTGCGGTTCTTCTTCTTCATCATTCTGTCTTTGAGGGTGGCTTTCATCTTCTTCGATGTCTTCACGATGTATTTGCCTAGGAATGTATCCCTTCTCATCAACCACTACATCAATGCTGTCAACAATTCTGCCAAGTCTTTTATTGTAGCATTTGTATGCTTTGCTATGTGGAGAGTAGCCAAGAAGAATACCTTCATCTGCTCTAGGATCAAGTTTACCAAGCTGCTCCTCAGTATTCTTGATATAGCATTTGCTCCCAAAGATTTTGAAGTGCTTTACCGAAGGAGTTTTACCACTCCAGAGCTCATGAGGAGTTTGAGTGCTGTTCACTCGGACATTTGTCTTGTTGAGAATAATGACCGCCGCATGTGTAGCTTCACCCCAGAAGGTTGCAGGGGTTCCTGATTCATCAAGCATAGCACGAGCCATTTGCTGGATTGTTCTGTTCATTCTTTCAACTACTCCATTTTGCTGAGGAGTTCTAGCTGTAGAAAATTCTCTCCTTATCCCATGTTCATCACAGAAATCGAAAAATTCATTTGAAGTAAATTCCCCACCTCTGTCGGATCTGAGGCACTTAATTTTGTGACCTGATTCATTTTCAACCAAGGCTTTGAAGGATTTGAATTTTTCGAATGCTTCATCTTTGTGCTTCATAAGGCCTAACCAAACAAACCTGGAGAAATCATCAATAAATAATATCAAGTATTCCTCTCCTCTAGGTGTTCTTTTTCTGAATGGTCCACATACATCTGTATGTACTAGCTCAAGAGGCATGCTGGCTGATCCTTCTTTCTCTGGAAAGTTAGTTCTGGTTTGTTTTCCAAACTGACATGATCTGCATATGGTGTTGTCAGGAATTTTGATATCTGGAAGATCGCGAACTGCCTGATATTTGCAAGCTTTCCTTATTTGTGAGAAGCTTAGATGTCCCAACCATCGATGCCATAGCCAGTGCTCTTCATCCTTGCTTAGATAGCATTGTTGTTGTCCTTCATCAAATATGTATAGATTATTTGGAGTTCTCTTTCCTTTGAGAACTGTTTTACCTGTATCAAGATCACGAACAAGGCATCCATTTGATCTGAATATAACCTCGGTTCTTTGATCACACATCTGGCTGACACTTAGTAGATTATGCTTCAATCCATCAACAAACAAAACATTTCCAGCCTTAACATCTTCTTTTAAAGGAGGAATACCTTTTCCTTTTATAGTTGCAGGAGTATCATTTCCAAAAGAGACTTTCTTTCCCTTTTCTAAATTAGAATAAGACTCAAGTTTTTCTTTATCACTTGTCATATGCTTCGAACATCCACTGTCAATGTACCATAGATTTTCTTGTCCTTCTGCATAAAATGCTATCCCACATCTTTCTGTTTGAGGTTCCTTTATTCTCCATGTTTTGGTGCCTGAGGCTTGTTCCTTTTTCTGCTCTTGTACCTTTCTTTCCGGAAACCTGCTTCTGCATTCAAAGTCTTTATGTCCAAAATTATTGCAAATAGAACATTCAACTTCATTTTCAAGAGCTGAAAAGTTGTTATAGGTCCTTTTTGTAATCCCTGTCATACTTCTTTGTTTTTGAGCTTCCCTAGTCATGATTGTTTTATACGCAACACATTGAGCTGCTTTGTGACCAAAGTTATGGCAAGAAAAGCATTGTCCATTGAAGAAGCTTCTGCGATTATTGGATCTACTAGCCAACTGATTGTAATTTCTATTTTCATCTATTCTTGAACCAAATTGAGAAGATTTTACCTGTGGCTGGTTGTGGCTTTTGTTCACCCTTAAGCTGGATTGCCCCTGATAGTTTCTGGTTGACATTTGTCCCTGCTTTACCTGATGATCTTCCTTGTGCTCTTGCTCATTTCTTCTTGCTGCATCAAGATAACTTTTTGAAGTGGATGCTTGAGAAGTTTCTCCATTATAGCCCAAACCTGTCTTATTTAGTGGAGACCGCTGCACACTGATAATCTCATCCAAAGTTTCAGATCCTTTGACAAACTTGAGATTAATAGTTTTTGTTTTTTCAATTTCTTTTCTAAGACCAACAATTTCACCTTCTAATTTTTCAAGATGTTTTTCCTTTTCATCAATTTGGAATTGTAGAGTATCAATAATCATGTTCTTTTCTTCTATGCATCTCTTGAGTCTAGTAATTTCATCATAAAGGTTATCCACATCTACAGCATCCTCATAATCATCATCTTCAAATGCCATTAACAACCTATATTTATTACCTTGTTCATCTTCATCACTGTTTGATAAGCCATCACTATCTTCATGGGTGTAGTAGCTTTTCTTATTTGTGCTTTGTTTCTTGTTCCATCTAACTGGTTCCTTTCCTTTATCCTTATAAGAGCATTTTGCAGCATAATGACCTACTCTTCCACAAGCAAAGCATTTGAAAGGTAGCTTACCTCTGAACCTTCCAGAACCTTTTTGAAGATTTCTGACAAAATTTGATTCTTCTTCCTCTTCTTCTGGATCATGGCTTGCTTCATAGTAATCTTCTTTGCCTGATGCTTTAAAAGCAGCCTCCCTTCTGTCTGATGGTCCTCCCTTTCTCATTTCATAAGCAGTTAGAATTCCATGTAGCTGAGACATAGTAAGAACACGGAGATTTTCTTTTTCTTCTATTGCAGATACTTTGGATTCAAACTTGGGGGATAATGATCTTAGAATCTTTTGAACTACTATAGACTCCTTTACTTCTTCACCCAAATTTTTCATACAATTTACAATCTCATCTACCCGAAGAAAATAATTAGCCACACTTTCATCATTATACATCTTGAGAGTCTCATATTGAATCCTGAGAGTTTGAAGTTTAGCTTGTTTTACATGTTCATCTCCTTCATAGCTTGTGATCATTTTGTCCCATATTTCTTTTGCTGATTTGAAGTGCATTACCTTCATGAATTCTGTTTGGGATATACTTCCTAATAGAGTACTGACTGCTTTTGCATTTGTTTCATACTTCTTTTTCTCAGCTGGATCTGTAGGAGTAGCTGAAGGAAAAGCATAGCCTGTTTCTACAATGTCCCAAACTTCAGTACCAAGAGATTGAAGATATGCAGTAACTCTTACCTTCCAATAATTGAAGTTTGTCCCATCAAAAACTGGTGGCCTGATTGATGCTTCTCTCTCGTAGTTGCTCATGATGAACGATCTACCTTCAAGCGATCAAGCTTTTCTGAAGGACCTGCTCTGATACCAATTGTTGGAAATAATACTGAGAGGGGGGGGTGAATCAGTATTATTAAGCAATTTACCAAATCTTCCTTATTTGATCTTTTGAATTATTCTTGCATATCAGTACCATAAAATAATGAGCATGAATAAAGAAAATAGACAGTCACACCAAAGAACACAAGATGTAAGGTGGAAACCCAATGCGGGAGAAAACCACCTGCTGCAATATGTCTCTATCTTCTTTCAAGAAAATTTTTTTACAATGATTTTGTACTGGTGCAGTCCTTTACTAGCACGCAGGCTGCAACCTGCAGAGAGCTACAACTCTCTCTCTCGTTTTCCAGTCTCTCCTGGAAGGGAGCTACAACCCCCTACTTCTTTTCATGAAGAATCAAATGATCAACAAGTACACAACAGATACAGTCCACTACAGATATCAGATCAGTAATTACAGAAATAACCCAGAACACCTTATGAACAGAAATATACAGTCAACAGATCATCTTAAGATAGGGACGCATATTTTCTTTCTGTGGCCTGCGACTGGACGCAGTCTACCTTCCGCTGTTCTGCGTGCAGACGCACTATTCCTCTATGCTTTGCTGCGACCGGCGCACCCCGAAACACTATCGCGCCGCGTCTTTTGCTTCAGAGACGCACCCAATAACACAGTCGCGCCGCGTCCTTTGCCTCAGAGACGCACCTGAGCCTTTACTGTACTGCGTCCCGGCGCACTTGCCCTTCACTGAACCTGCGTCCCTTCAGATATAAAAGATATGAGGACTTCAGAACCAACCCAAACACTCAGATCCACAGATCTGATCATGCGCCATAGAGATCACAGTCCATTAGAAGATTCGCCCTCATAGATCTGGACTAGATCTCACCAAAAGATATTCAACCAAGATGATGCATAATCCAAATGAACTCCTTTGCTTTATATAGGCAAGCTTCTCCCCAAAACATGGAACAATACCACGAGCCGACACCATAGAAACACAAAACCGTCAGCTAGATACCACACAAGAAACCCCCACGTGCTTTTCTCTGCCTTGAAATGTGTGCACTGGGCGGACGCACCTCCTGAACGGCTGGCCGGCGTCCCTGGACGCGGGTTCTGTATGGTATACCTGCGGGGACGCACTTGCTGAACATATTTCCTGCGTCCTTCTTGATTTATCACCTGAATGGGTTTGCCATCAAGGACAACGCCTGAATCATAATGCCAACAGCATGTATAAGGGTAACCGAAGGAAAACATATGATAGTCAGTTAGATTGTTTGGGTCCATTGGGGTAAATCGATGGTGGTAGGACAACCATGAGAAAGATAACATGAGAGGTAAAGTAAATTCATTTGAGGCATCAGATGCCTTGACTATGATCAGAACTATTGTTCTCAATTTTGTCCATGTTGTGCATGGATAAAGGGAGTTCTCTTAACCTCGACCTTATGATATCTGGTAATTATGTTGTGATTATGATTATGATGATGTATATATTTGTGTATATGTATGTATGTATGACATTTTTTGATAGGGACGTCAAGGATTATGATTGGTGATGCTAATGTTTAATGTATGCATGTATGTATGTCATTGTCTAGTAGGGTTGTCAAGGATCATTCTTGTGGATGAATGATTTCCTATGTAGGTGAATTGCATGAAGAGGTTCTTGGTATTATGAGAAATCAAGTGGGAAGAGTGCCCTGACAAATCTATGAGGTCAATATCATGTGGATATGAATTGATATTATGTGATTATACTATGGCCATGTTTATGCTATGACAAGTAATGTTGAGGGATACATCAACGGTATGAAAGAAGTGCGGTAAGCAACATTTTGGGACAAGCATGGATAAGTGGAAAAAACCACAAACCATAATTTGGATTGTGGATGCACACAGTAAGGCTTGGGAAAGACACTAGAAGCTAGGTTGCTTGTAGAAACAATGTGGTCTCCAAATGTATATATGGTGGTGTGTGCGTGTTGTACATGTGTTGTTGTGTGCATGTGGTGTTGTGTACATGTGGTGTTGTGTACAAGTTATGTAGGTGGTGTCGTGTACATGTGGTTCCATGTACACATTGTGTAGCTGGTGTTGTGTACACATTATGCAGGTGGTGGGTACATTTGGTGTTGTGTACACATTGTGGAAGTGGTGTGTGCATGTAGTGTTGTGTACACATGGTGTAGGTGGTATTGTGTACTCATCGTACACATTATGTTGTGCACGAGTGGTACTATGTTATGTGTTATGTGGTAATTATATTGTGAAATGTGTATTCATTGTGTTCTACTTTGTGTACATATGTGTATTGTGTTGTACATTGGGTGTAGGTGCATGTATTATGTGGTGTTGTACACTAGGTGTAGGTGTATGTGTTGTGTTGTGCACTGGGTGTAGGTGTATGTATAGTGTGGTACACATGTGTGGTGTATGCATGTGATGTATGCTATGTGTATGTGTACATGATTTAAGAGAAGAGAATGCATTGTGTACTTGCCAAGTTTGGAAGAAGATTTAGTGTGTGTACAGAAAGGACAAAGAACGAAGGAAAAAGAAAAGAACCAATTGAATGATAAGTGTCAATATTTTATTTCAGTTTTAATTATGCATATAATATATGACTCTGATTTATGATTGTTACATGTTATCTATGATTTTGATTTATGATGGTTATTCTTTGAGCTAACCAGATGAGATATGTTTATACCTGGTTAATGATCAAAGAGCTACTTTGACTTGTTGTGACATAAAGTAAACAATATTACATGTTTACCTTATTGATGAGCTACCAATGATGAAAACATGTGAAATGACCAGTTTGGGTGGTTGGAACTGACTACAAGAATTGGAAGCAACAAAAAAAAGAATTGGAATAGGTAGTAGTATGCTAGTAAAGAAATTCAGGAGCAGCCATTGTGGGACACTTATACCCAATAGTTTCCATTGATTTTCATAAGCATGCTATTACCGGTATGATGGTTTTAAGGTAGGGATATTCCTTGGCTTTTGGACCTTCCTATGCGAGGAAGCATTTCCAAGGGATGGATCGCCCGAGGGACTATGTAGCAGAGAAGAGGTTACCAATAGAACTTGGAAGGTGTGTGATTGAATAGAAGGGGGTGACCATATTTCCTGAGGGATTTCATAGTAGAGAAGGGAAGGTAAGCGAATGAGTTTTCTTTAGTCAGTAGAATTTCCAGATGGAATTTGGGGCACATTAGGAGTGTGCCCTATAACAATGAGCCGGTAACCATTCATTGAGAGAAAAAATAGTGAAAGGATTGTAGCATTGCACATTGGATGCAAGTTTGACTTTGCCAGTGGATTATGGACTTCCTAGGAAGCAAGTGAATCCTAGTATTACTTTGACGATGGAGGTGTGATCCTCTAGATTCCTTTGTTTTTGATGTAGGCATTGTATCCTTTTATTTTCTAGTTAAAGAAAATGTCTGTATGTTTATACGTGTATTTCATTATGAATACTATATCGAGTTGGATTTATAAATATCCCTGAATATTATGTTTATTTCTTGATCGAAGCATATGTGCCTAGGTATATGTGGTTTTTATTCTAAATACCATAATGAGTTGTGTTATAAAGCTCCAGTAAGTGGTATGTTTTTCATGTTGTTCATGGTTTTCAACAATTGTTTATTGTAAATACTACATTGAGATGTGTTATAAAGCTCCATAGGCAATATGTTTTGTTTTTAGCAATTTGATGGTCTTAGGTGTCATAGAACACTGAGGGCAATTTTCCCCAAAAGAGGAGGGGTTTGTAACACTCCAGGTTAAAATTTCATGTAATAAGGTTAATAAAGGAAAAATAGACCAATATCATGAGACATGTATTCCAAGTTAAATTTCGGGAAAAACTTCCTAGTTGGTGTCACTTTTGGTTTATTTATGGCTAAGGAAATTGGAAAAGGAAAAGAGGCATTAATTGGAATTTTATTTATGAAAACTGTTAGCACCTGGATTGAAACTCGGGCTAAAGGAAGGCAATGCTAGGGTAACCAAAAACCACGCTTAGCCAAGTGGCTAGTCCTACTAGGCTAGGAGAGGGTTCTCTCCATAATGATTTCATCCAAAAAGACTGGATCAAGAAATAGATATTAGGCTAGGTATAGTAGCACAAGGTTTTGATTTGATTTTGGAGGGTTTTGCTAGATCAAGAGGAGCCAAACTGCAGGGTGTTCGACGGAGCAAGGTAGGGACAATGGTTAGAACATTAGGGTTTGACAGATGAGGTGGAAAGATAGGTGAGGGGCTAGGAAAATCATGTAAACCTCATGGATTTTTCCTAAACATAAGGAAACACAAACTATGAAATGTCTACCCAAAACATAGCATAAACGTTATGGATTATGCCTTTCAAACTTGTATACATTCACATAAGAGTATGAAATGATGAAATGGAGTCAACAATACATTTTAACACATGAAAAAATAAGAAAAATTGAACTGAACATCATACCACATGGATCCAGAAAGAAATAGCTGCAATTTTGCATTAATCTCCTGCTGTAACTGATACAAGATGATATTTTATCAAAGCATAAGCATCCCACTGAGTCCAACCTCTAAAAATGACTAGGGAAACACATAATATAGTCTTCAAACCACCCATCCTAACCTCAGGGGGTCGAATCCATGAGAAGAGGGAAAAATCCAAGAAAGGATGAACTGATAACAAGAGAATAGGGTGGTTAAAGTGACTCATCCCTAATCCAAGCAAACTGATTCACTACACCTCATGAACTTGATTTACCTAATTTATTTACCCTAGTAAGTACTAGAAGCATGATAATTACATTTAACTCATTATTTACATAGATAAATTCATGATTTTCCAAGGTGAAAGTGAAAACTGGGACGAAACAGTGAAAATCTGGACAAAGTGTGAAACGCACAGTGCTAGTGCGAGGCATGTAGCACGAATTCCAAGTGCACCCTTCAGCTTTAGCTATACTTTGGAGGCCTTCCCGATGTCCAAATTGGGCCCACAATAGTTTGTTGGAAAGATCTACCTATCCAATTTCCCAAAAAACTTGAATTTCTAAATTGGGATTTCATTTGCCCAGTAAAAAAATAAATCTCCCAACATTGCCCAGTGCATAGCACCTAGGGAAGAAAGGTCATTTTCTTGGGTGTTTTTTTACCTTTTGACCAACCAGTTATCCTCCAATTCCTTAGCAAAAGTACAGGGTTTATGTAATCATCACTAGAAACACAAAAATGTTGACCTTTTTCTGATTAGATGCCTCAAAAAAGAGCGCAACGCCCAAGGCATTGCACGTTTGCCTTCTATGATTGTGCTAAAAATTGTCTGAAAAACAAAGTAAGTGATTTTATGTCCCAAAATGGTTAAAAGTGTCCAAAAATGTGTTTTTATAGCTGACCATATGTTAGAGGCATGTGGAGATTCCTCAACAAGAATATCTAACTTTCTTTTCTCCTCTTGCTTACTAAGTTTTTCAATTTTTGCTTGAGCTCTTTTGAGCTTGGCTCTAGCAATTTGGTTTCTCATGGAATAATGCTTTGCCATCCTCCTTTGAATGGCATTGTCCTTCTTTGTCTTGGCCAAGAGATTCTCTAAATTCTCATTGACTCCATCAAGCCAATATTCCCAGTCTTCATTGATCATGTTTTCCTATTGTTCATCGACAGTGAGCTATTCAGCAAGCTCGACTTGTCTTTACCTTTAATGAACATTTGAAGTTTTTGTTCATCCTACATGGTGTCCAAGTCTATAATTTCAAAATATGTTTCTTTCTGATGGAGGAATTTCTATTCCTACATGTCCACCTCTTCCATTGAGTAATTTAGTGTGAAAAACAAAACCCTAGCAAGGTGATGGAGCGGTATATAAATGGAGGTAGTATGTTGTAATGAGAGGGAATTTTGAGGGGATGGGAATGATATTTGGAATGTGAAAGGAATAACAGGGAGGTAGCAGTGATGGGGGCTTTTAGGTATAGGAGATATGAATTGGGGGTAGGGTAGAGGGAGCCTAGGCAAATAGGTGCCTCAGGGTTAGGGTTTTTAGTTTAATTTAGGAAAAATTAAACACAGTGATACATCAAGTAAATAATGTATGAGAAAAGAAAATAGAGAGAAACCTAAATTATTCATGTGATGAAAACCTTTAGGTGACAAAATTATGAACTTTGGAGGTGTTTTTCTAAGTTTTGAGTGGTCATGGACCTCAGTGGGCAAACGTGCAACACTCTTAACAGGTGCGCAACACCTTTTTGCAAGCCATTTGTGGAGGCTTTTCCAATGTCCAAATTAGGCTTGGGATAGATTTTTGGAAATCTTGTTGGTTCTACTTTCCAAATATCCCTTTATTTTTCAATTTGGAGCTCATTTCACCTATAAAAAACACAGTCTCCAAAAACGGGTCAAAAAATGTAGAATGAGGGTGAAAAAATGCAGAGTGTTGTTACAGACAACTTTTGGAGGTCTTCCTAAACTCCAAATTGAGCTCATGATAGTTCATTGGAAATATATTCCTGTCTAGTTGTCATTTGACATATCAAGAAAGTCATTTGGAAAATCTAGCTAGGTGAAAATGTGATTTTACAAAGGTCGCTCTAGAAGTGTAGCAACTCTCCTGTGGCACATGTATTTTTGACATTTCTCCAAAACCATGACACATGTGTAAAAAGTGAAGGATTTTTTTTATCCTTGGCCTATTATGGACAAAAACCTCTCTCACATTTTCCAAATTCATATTTTCTTGGTCAGCAACATAGTTTAAAGAAAAACCAGCCCTTATGTGTGGTGAATGACTTGTCCCTTGGAATGAGTTCTTAAGAAATGATGGAGACCTGATGTTGATGATATGAAATGGCCTCATACCTACTAGTATACCTTATGCTTCCTCTACTCAAATATCTTTGATTCGATAGCAAACCCTAGCTTAGTGGGAGAGGAAATTAGGGTTTAATGAAGGGAAAACAGGGGATTAGTAGAATTGAAGGGAAATGAAGAGGATGGGGGATTCTAAATTCTTAGGAAAATTTTGGGAGGTAGGGAGGGATGTTAGGAAATAGGGGGAAATGGAATTTCAAATATTGAGTGAGGGTAATTTGTCCAAAAGGGAAAAACACAGGCCTAGCCTAACAAAAGTGTGAAATTGTAACAATAGGCTAGGGTTTGTGGGAAAATGGTGAATTTGAGGGATATAAGTGATGGGAAGTGTTTAAGAAGGTCTATGAAGGGTAGGGGAAGGTATATGAGCATTAGGATATAATTTTTGTTGATTTTTTTATCATGGGATTCATGGAACCAAGAAAAATGCCCTCAAAACCCTAGGAGAGGGAAATGAGCGTTAAAAGCACAACTGAGGCAACAAGCTTTAAGATGACCCACTCACTTACGAATGATAGTTTGGAACCTGTAATAATGATGACAATTATTTTAATGGTGGTACACTCAGCTGAGGGGTGACATGGACCAGTACTTGGAAAACTTTGGAAGGAGTGAAAATAGTCCTAGCCATAATACCAGTGACCAAATTTTTACTTGAAGGCTCATTGAAATGAAAAAATTTGACTTTGACACCCTAAGAAAACTTTCTAAGAGCATGTTTGATAACTGGTGGAAGGCTGCAAGTACTGACACTAACATTGGCATTATAGGGGATGACAGCTCCTTAGAGGTGTCAAGAACACCATAGAGAAAGTGCCTAACCATGTGGGCCAATACAGTCAAAAAGTAAAGAAAACTTACTAATTGTTGAAACTCAACATAACAACTTGACTCAACAGTGAAACACAACTGAAAAACTGAAAAAGATGTTGAAAATGGATCTTATTAATTAAAACCTACTCTATCTATTCCATTCATCACTTGATCAAGTGAAATGAAACAACGAATGCAACCAAGTAAGCATTCTGGCTATTGTTTGAATTCTCCACAAGTGCTTGTTTATGAGCAAGAAGAGATAACTACTGCAAGGCAACTCACATGAAAATTTGTCAATAGATTGAATCTTGATGAAATTGCAAAGCACGAGCCCACCTGCTAACCTCAAGAATAATGTGAAAGTATCTTCATAGGAATACATATTGATTTCCAGCTCATCTAATACGTTATTGCTCCGCTCTAGGTAGTCTTCATATTTTCATTTTAAAATTTCCCTCACATCTATGTTTTCTTTCTTTGATGACTATATAAAATTGAAAAAAGGATCCTGAAACTCATGAATGACTAATTTTTCTTGATGATCAACAAAAAAACAAAAATCTTCTTCATTACTCTCCTGATATGACTGCAAATCTTGGTATGAGCTTTGTAATGAAACTCCTGCTGAACAAGACAATGAATTTGGCTATCGGATCAAGTTTATATCAACATTCTTTTCAGGCTCATAGTTAGCTAATGGAGAAGGACTTTTACTACATATATCACCCAACACATAAGCTACTAGGTCATGAAAAACTTGCAAAGATTGCTGCAACCTATTTTCCATCAGTTTTAATGAGACTGCATGACACTCTACATGTTTCTTATCCTTTACTTTAGAGATATTATGAAAACTTTTCTTTAAAAATTGAATTGTTTCTAAACATAGTGGTACAGAGTCATCTTGCATCATTTGATCATATGTTTTAACTTCCAAGCCTTCATCTGCAATTTGAAATTAAATGGAACTGGGTGGATGCAAATCTAGAGCTAGGGAGGCTTCTATGTCACAAATGATTTCCTCAACCAATTCATTAGAAGGTTTATCCTTTATAGTGTTGACCATTCACTTATCTACTTGCTTATTGTTTTCTCTTATTTTTTCAAATGAGGAGAAACACAAGGGTAAGGAGCTCTAATAAAAAATTTGATTATCCTCTTGATTGTCAAGATCAAAATTCAATGAGTGATGATTTATGATCACATCAAAGTTACCTCTGATGAATTGAAATGAAGTAGAACAAAGAGGCAAATATCCTTCACTTACTTCCAAATTTTTGGCACTTTCCTCATCACTGTCATAGCTGATATGCTTCGGCTGATTACTATATTCAAGTTGCTGAAGTTGAACTTCCTCCTCCCACAAACCAGCTACTGGTTGCTCTGCAAGATTAGCTTCTGTTTGGAGAACATAATAATTTTCGTACTGATCAAACTTTGGCAAATCATCAATATAAGTAATATCACCAATCATACACATTATATTATCAGATTGTTTCTCCTCAGATTGATCTACAAATCCATTTTCAAATCTATGGTATCTAGGATTAGCAAGAAAATTTTTAGGGCTAGCAATCTTTCTTTTTCTGGGATAGGTGGGTCATGGTGATATTGAATAGAAAATTCATCTCTTGAGGTGATTATTTGCATGATTTATTCCATTTTACTTACCAAAATTTCTAGCTTTACCTCTGAATATGTTAGGTGCTCTACAATGTTCTCCCTCTCTTCTTCCTTTAGCTTTTCCCTTTTGATCAATAGATTAGCCTCTACATCTACTCCACTCTTCTGCATCTCTTCAAGTGTCGCAAGGTTTGTTTCCCTCAACTGAAATTCCATTTCTGGATCAAATGCATCTGCGTATAGCAAGAGAGTGGATCCAAGAGGAGGCCTTATATTAACAGGCATCGAAAAATAGACTTGGTTAAACCTGGCAGAAAACTATTGTACTATCTCCCCTGGTAGTTTTTTCAGCTGGTTATACTCTTCTAGAATCAAGAAATGGTTTTGTTTGACCACCCACTTGTCGAGGAAAACTTTGACACACTACTGTAAATCTAAGATGCTCACATCAGGTAGGTTTTTGAACCAACTCTTGACTTTTCCTTGCAAAGAAAGAGAGAATAGCCTAGCACTGACATCCTCTTCATCAACTTCAAAAAGGTTGAGGAAAGTCTCAAAATTCTACGCATGTCTCTCAGCAGTGATATTGTCATATGCACCATCAAGCCTTGGCAGGTATAGGTAATGATTTTAAGGGAAAGCATGGAATATAGGAGGAAATATGAGTGGTTTGTATCGATCTAGAATTTTACGAGGTGTAGGAGTATGTACATAAGCTGTAGAATCTATCTTAGTCTCTTTAGGATCATCAAATTGAATATGGTCATCATAACATTCAGAATAAGGGTCTTGATCAAGATCAAAGGTGCACGAACAATATTTTTTTCACATTCTTTAAAGGGAAGGATTCACATGCAGGTATAGGATATTTTCTAAAATACAATATACTTTGTAAAACCTTTTTGACATTCTCGAGAAAAGAGAAAAAATAATTGATAACAAAGAACATAATGTCTTGGATGAAATTCCAACTTGAATACCTGATCTTTCCATATTGTCCTTTCATGTTTTTGTTGGTCGGGTTCATCCTCTAGTGGAGTCTTTGGATATGATCTTGAAACTGATTTGGAGTCACCAGGTGAATGATTTTAGCCTTCTTGTGTCTGATCATTGTCCACCATCAACAATCAGATCTAGATATGAACTTTGATTATATTTCCTAGGGAATACAAAAGCATTCGCTCGTTCCCCAGTATGGTCGCCACTATGTTAGGACCTGAATTGAACCTCAGACTAAAGGAAGGCAATGCCAGGGCAACCACAAACCACACTTAGCTAAGTAGCTAGCCCTACTAGGCCAGGAGAGGGCTCTCTCCGTAAGGATATTAGCCAAACTAACTCGGTCAAGAAACTGATATTAGGCTAGGTATAGTAGCACAGGGTTTTGATTTGATTTTGGAGGGTTTTGCTGGATAAGGAGGAGCCAAACAGTTAGGGCAAGGAAATTAGTTCAAAACTGCAGGGTGTTCGATGGAGCAAGGTAGGAACAATGATTAGAACCTTAGAGTTTGATGGATGAGGTAGAAAGACAGGTGAGGCGCTAGGAAAAGCATGTAAACCTCATGGATTTTTCCTAAACTGAAGAAAACATAGATTGTGAAATGTCCACCAAAAACAGATCATAAAAGTTATGGATTTTGCCTTTCAAACTTGTATACATTCACATAAGAGTATGAAATGATGAAATGGAGTCAAAAATACATTTTAACACATGAAAACATAAGAAAAACTGAATTGAGCATCATACGACATGGATCCCAAAGAAATAGCTACAATTTTTCGTTAATCTCACACTGTAACTAATACAAAATGATATTTTATCAAAGCATAAGCATCCCACTGTGTCCGACCTCTAAAAATGACTAGGGAAATACATAATATAGGCTTCAAACCACCCATCCTAACCTCAGGGGGTCGAATCCATGAGAAAAGGGAAAAATCCAAGAAAGACTGAATTGATAACAAGAGAATAGGGTGGTCAAAGTGACTCATCCCTAATCCAAGCAAACTGATTCACTACACATCATGAACTTGATTTGCCTAATGTATTTACCCTATTAAGTACTAGAAACAAGATAATTACATTTAACTCATCATTTACATCGATAAATTCATGATTTTCCAAGGTGAAAGTGAAAACTAGGACGAAACAATGAAAATCTAGACAAAGTGTCCAGCGCGTAGTGCCAGTGCTAGGTGCACAGCACTAATGCCAGGCGCACCCTTCAAATTTAGATATACTTTTGGAGGCCTTCCCTATGTCCAAATTGGGTCCACAATAGCTTGTTGGAAAGATCTTCCTATATAATTTCTAGAAAAACTCTAATTTTGAATTTGGATGTCATTTTCCTAGTCAAAATCCAAATCTCCCAACACTGCTCAGTGTGCAACACTCAGTGCCAAAAGAGGGCAGAAAGATCATTTTTTGGGTGTTTTTTGACCATTTGACCAAAAAATTCTCCTCCAAATCCTTAGAAAAATTAGAGGGTGTATGTACTCATCACTAAAATCCCAAAAATCATGACTATTTGTTGATTAGATTCCTCAAAAAAGAGTGCAACGCGTAAGGCGCTGCGCGTTTGCCTTCCATGACTGTGCTAAAAATTGTCTAAAAAACACAATAAGTGATTTTATGTCCCAAAATGGTTAAAAGTGTACAAAAATGTGTTTTTATAGGTGATCATATGTTAGAGGCATGGAGAGATGCCTCAACAAGAATATCTAACTTTCTTTTCTCCTCTTTCTTAGTAAGTTTTTCAATTTTTGCTTAAGCTCTTTTGAGCTTGGCTCTAGCAATTTGGTTTCTCATGGCATAATGCTTTGCCATCCTCCTTTGAATATCATTGTTCTTCTTAGCCTTCGCCAATAGCTTCTCTAAATACTCATTGACTCTATCAAGCCAATATTCCCGATCTTGATTGATCATGTTTTCCCTTTGTTCATCAACACTGAGCTATTCAGCAAGCTCAGCTTGTCTTTTCCTTTAATGACCATTTGAAGTTTCTGTTCATCCTCCATTGTGTCCAACTCTATAAGTTCAAAATATGTTTCTTTCTCATGGAGGAATTTCTATTCCTGCATGTCCACCTCTGCCATTGTGTAATTTAGTGTGAAAAACAAAACCCTAGGGAGGTGATGGAGGGGTATATAGATGAAGGGAGTATGTGGTAATGAGAGGGAATTTTGAGGGGATGGGAAGGATATTTGGAATGTGAAAGGAATGATAGGGAGGTAGTAGTGATAGGGGTTTTTAGGGATAGGAGATGTGAATTGGGGTTAGGTTATAGCGAGCTTAGGCACATAGGTGCCTCAGGGTTAGTGTTTTTAGTTTAATTTAGGAAAACTTAAACACAATGACACATCAAGTAAACAATGTATGAGAAAAAAAATAGAGAGAAACCAACTTTTTTCATGTGATGAAAGCATTTAGGTGACAAAATTCTAAACTTTGGAGGTGTTTTGCTGAGTTTTGAGTGGCCATGGACCTCACTGGGCAAACGCGCAACACTCTTAACAGGCGTGCAACACCTTTTTACAGGCCACATTTGGAGGCTTTCTCGGTGTCCAAATTAGGCTTGGGATAGCTTGTTGGAAATCCAGTCAAGTCTAATTCCCATATCTTCCTTTATTTTTCAATTTTGAGTTAATTGCATCTATCAAAAAACTCAATCTCCCAAAACGGGTCAAAAAATGAAGAATGAGGGTGAAAAAATGCAGAGTGTTGTTGCAGGAAATGTTTGGAGGTCTTCCTAAACTCAAAATTGAGCTCATGATAGTTCATTGGAAGTATATTCTAGTATAGTTGTCATTTGACTGATCAATAAATTCATTTGGACACACTAGCTAGGACAAAACATGGTTTTCCCAAGATCACTCAAGAAGTGCAGCAACTCTGCTGTGTCACCTATATTTTTGCAATTTCTCCAGAACCATGACACCTGTGTAAAAATTGAAGGATGTGTTTGATCCTTGGCCGATTATGGACAAAATGTCTCCCATGTTTTCCAAATTCATATTTTCTTTGTCAAAAACACAATTTAAAGAAAAATTGGCCCTTATGTGTGGTGAATGACTTGCCCCTTGGAATGACTTGTTGACAAATGATGGAGACCTGATGTTGATGATGTGAAATGGCTTCATACCTTCTGATATCCCTTATGCCTCCTATACTCAGATATCTCTGATTCTATAGCAAACCCTAGCTTAATGGGAGAGAAAATTAGAGTTTAGTGATGGGAAAATAGGGGATTTGTAAAAATTAAGGGAAATGAAGGGGATGGGGGATTCTAAATTCTTAAGAAAATTTTTGGAGGTAAGGAGGGATGTTAGGAAACAGGCGAAAGTGGAATTTGAAATATTGAGTGAGGGTAAGGGCTCCAAAAGGGAAAAAAATAGGCCTAACCTAAAAAAAGTGTCAAATTGTAACAATAGGCTAGGGTTTGTGGGAAAATGGTGAATTTGAGAGATATAAGTGATGGGAAGTGTTTAAGAAGGTATATGAAGGGTAATATGAGCATTAGGATATAAATTTTGTTGATTTTTTGATCATGGGATTCATGGAACCAAGAAAAATGCCCTCAAAAACCTATGAGAGGGAAATGAGCCTTAAAAGTACAACTGAGGCAACAAGGTATAAGATGACCCACTCACTTACAAATGATAGTTTGGAACCCATAATAATGATGAAAATTATTTTAATGATGGTACACTCAGCTGAGGGATGACATGGACCAGTACTTGGAAAATTTTGGAAGGAGTGAAAACAGTGCTAGACCTAATACCCAGTGACCAAATTTTTACTTGAAGACTCACTGAAATGAAAAAAATTGACTTTGACACCCTAAGACCCCTTTGTAAGAGCATGTTTGATCACTGGTGGAAGGATGCAAGTACTGACACTAACAAAAATAAAGGAAAATGGGAGAAAATGAAGGTGAAGAGACACATATTTGGATGATAGGGAAATTGAAAGAAACTTAAGGAAATTAAATAAAATAGAGGCCTCAATGATAAAAATGCTTAGGAGGATCAGTTCACAACTTTTTTCAATTCAGTTTTGGAGTTCTTATTTCATTCTTTTGTTATCGCACTCTTGCACACTTAGAGTATTCTTGGATCATTCTTGGAGCACTTTCACATACATTTGATTTGGAGAAATAAGGAATAGGAAAGTAGGAAAGTGAAAGGGAACATTTGGATCACCAACTATAAATGGATTTATTTGTAGGTAACCGGTTGCATGTGTAATTTCCTTAGTGGTTTATGGATGTATGGTATATGCATGTCATTTTCTAATTATGACCTATCATTGGCATGGAGCTTTTCCTAGACTAAAAATGTTTTTAGCATTGCCTTGCCATTTATAAGATAGCCATGGTGTTGTGGGTTTTTCCACTTGATTGTTTTATTATTGGTGCCCATAATTCTTTATGGCTCTTGGTTGCAACAAATGTTCTAGAAGCCCTGTAACAACTTGGGTTGAGTTACTAGTCATGGAGCCTAGGTTGGGACAAATGCTTTGGAGCCCTTGGTGGATTGAGTTACTAGTCCCTGGAGTTGGGTTGGATAAATGCTCTAGAGCCCTGGAAGGTTGTCGGTTGAGTTACTAGTTCCTAGAGCCCTGGAATTTTCATATGTTTATAAGAGGTTTTTTCTCTATTGTGACCGTTGAACATATGTATTGACTATGATGGTGATATTATCACTAATTTTCCAAGGTTATATGTTGGTTATATGATGTATATTGTATATCGATCTTGAGATGTTGGATGAATATATGAATGGTTGATGAATTCATGGACTAACAAGTGCTATTGTAGCTAGCTAGAGAGGTTTTAGAGCCTTCTTGGTGATTCTTAGGTGAAGACGATCAATTTATGATCAAATATGAATTTATGACATGTAGCTTACGTGTTTTTTCATGTGTTTGACGAAATGTCCAGTATTTTCTAGTTAGTCTAGGTCAAGTTTCTGACTCGAGTTTGAATTTTTAGCCTTGTTTTCATTTCATTTATGAATATAAGAATTCTCAGGAATTTGGCCAGTGGTATAGAGGCTAACCTAAAATTGTGGCTCAGATCTTGGGACCACATCCTCTCAACGCGGAAAGTTGAGTCGCAACTAAATGGATGTAGTGTTGTGCATGCAATTGGAGGCCTTTTAGCACACCTAGTCCTTTTCATGCATGTAGTTGGGGTCTAGGTCAGTGAAAAGGATCCCCAACTTAAGTTTTGGTCACGTTGGGTGGTTACTGAGACCCTTAGTGTCCTCCAGAATTGAGGGATGTTTTGAGTTGTCAATTTGTGGTTAGTTTTAGGCCCCACTTGCTTAACTGGAAATGGGAGGTCAGGTAATTTCATAGTGGAACTATGCTTTACATTTACTTGGAAGGCTATTAAAATTAGGTTAATGTGGAGAGGAGGTGTTACAGGGTGGTATCAGAGCTATGTTGTAATATTGGACCTTAGGGTAGAGGTGGTTGATGTGTATACATGTATGATTGTCTATGCGTTTTAATGCATGCATAGCAGGTCAAACATGCATCGTGGTGGTGATTATGCATTTTGTGTCATCATGATGCTATTGGTATGTTATGATGTTGATATGTAAGTTGAGACGAAGTGGGAGATGCAGATTATTAGAGTGAGGTTGCAGCACTAGACCTCAAGTTAAGAGAAGATTGTCATATAGGTTTGTATGTTTGTCATGCAAGCATGTTAGTTAATTATTTTTATAGGCATTCCTATCATCTATTGTTGTTATTTTTACATGGATGATAGATGCCATTTGATCAGTATGGTGATATGCACATCCATCAGATAGTCATGAATGATAGCAACTTGTTTTTATATGCATTATGGTCGAACACATGATGATTATGGTCATTTCATTTAATATTTTGATGTTATATGTATCATGTTGATATGGATTGACCTGTGCATATGGTTAGGGTTACGATATTGAGGTGTGAGTTGATATACTTGTGACATTGTGTCATACTAATCCGGACTGAACTATGCAGATGTGATAGCCTCCCTTGAGATACATTGAGGTATGAGTGTGATTGTGACATCTATTTGGTTTATCTAACATGTTATGTTTTCAAGTTGTTTGAATTTTTTATTTATTGGATGATATGAGTATGCGTCTATAAGATTGCATGAAGGAATGATTTTGTTTTAACATGGTTGTACTAATATATATGTGTTGAGATAATTGATATGTAATTGAGTGTATGCGGGTGATACTTGTAGCATTATGACTATTGACTATGACTTGATTATGACATGGCTGATTTCAAATTAATAGACACGATGTCTTGATCTTTGGAACATATGACTAACATGTGTGAATAGATGCATGGCAACATGCTTTGTATTAGCATGAGAAGGTAATAGTTGATTTCTTTATATAATTAATAGTTGGGTGATGTAATTTCACATAATAAGATTCAATTGCATCAAGGAAAAAGTAAAAGAAAGGAATTGGGTGAGAATTCCTTTGGCTATTTTTGGAAACCACAAATTCCAAACGAATGAGGGCTTTGCATGAATGCAAGAAGTCTTCTTAACCTTTATTTTGTCTAACATTATGTGGATATGTGATATATTCATGAACATGTATTCCACATGTATAAATTTTGGTTTCCAGTTATGGATGGATTTGTCAAGAGATTGGAATCCCTTGAGAGATGATATATGCACTTGTTCAAGTACAAGTCAATGTGTTGGGTACAACAAGGTAAGGTAAACAATATATTGTTATTTTTATTTATGCACTAATAGTTGTGTGCGTATTGTAGTATGATGCAGAGGATTGCATGGAAAAAGAGATTACTATGAAACGTTGAAGAAGGCTCGGGTTGAACTTTCCCTTGGAGGTATTGGGAACCCATGGGGTTTATTCATGGTGTTTGTTGCTAGTTTTATGATTTCAATTTCTTTTTATTTGTTTGCACTTCGTTTTCAATTTTGCTTGTCTAGTGCATGGCCATGCATTTATTTGTGGTGCCGTATTTCTATTGGTTTTCATGGTTTTCTTCTTATTTGTTTCATGCTATTTCCTTTTATTTTTTAGGGTATTAGGATATGGTTGGGAAAAGATGAAGTAATGGATCTCGGTGAGAGCTAAATGAAACCAAACAAGTAATGTAAGAACCTAATGAAGCCTGGTGTATGTATAAGGGTATATGAAGGAACAATATGACAATCAGTTAAATTGGTTGGGTCCATTTGGGTAAATGGATAGTGGTAGGACAAACATGAGAAAGGTAGCAAGAGAGGTAAAGTAAATGGATTTAAGGCATCAAATGCCTTATCTATGATGGGATATAGTGTTCTCAATGTTCTTCACGGATAAAGGGAGTTCTCTTAACCTTGACCTTATGATATCTGGTAATTGTGTTGTGATTATGATTATGCTGATGTCTATATATTTGTATATGTATGTATGTTTGTCGTTGTCTGATAGGGTTATCAAGGATTATGATTGATTATGCTAATGTTCATTTGTATGTATGTCATTTTCTGATAGGGTTGTTATAGATTATGATTGATTATTTTAATTTTTATATGTATATATGTATGCATGTATGTCATTGTTTGATATGATCTTCAAGGATAATTTTTGTGGAGGACTGGTTTCCTATGAAGGTGAATGGAATGAAGAGGTTCCTAGTATTATGAGAAATCAAGTGGGATGAGTAGCCTTGACAAATATATGAGGTAAGTATTATGTGTATATGATTTGATAATATGTGATTATATTGTGCGAATTTTTATGCTATGATAGGTAATGCTGAGGGATACATCAACATAATGAAAGTAGTGTGATTTGCATCAAGTTGTAACAAACATGGATAGCTAGAAAAGTTTGCAAACCAAAATTTTGATTTTGGATGCACATAGTAAGGCATGAGAAAGACAATAGAAGCTAGGTTTCTTGGTAGAGAAAGTGTGGTCTTTGGATGTACATATGGTGTTGTGTGCATGTTTTACATGTGGTGTTCTATGCATGTGGTGCTGTATACATGTGGTACATGTGGTGTTGTGTACATGTTGTGAAGGTGGTGTTGTGTACATGTGGTGCCATGCACACATTGTATAGGTGGTGTTGTGTACATATGGTGTTGTGTGCATGTGGTATTGTGTACAAATCATACATGTTGTGTTGTGCACAAGTGGTACTATGTTATGTGTATTGTGTAGTCATTGTATTGTGACATGTGTATTCATTGTGTTGTACTGTGTACATATATGTATTACGTTGTACACCAGGTGTCGGTGCATGTATTGTGTGGTGTTATACACGGGGTGTAGGTTTATGTGTTGTGTTGTACATTGTGTGTAGATGAATGTGATGTCTAGTGTTGTACACTAGGTGTAGGTGTATGTGTTGTGTTATACACTGGGTGTAGGTGTATATGTTGTGTTTTAAACCAAGTGTAAGTGTATGTGTTGCATTGTACATCAGGTGTAGGTGTATGTGTTGTATTGTACACCAGGTGTAGGTGTATGTATGGTGTTGTACACCATTTGTGGGTGTATGTGTGTGATGTATACTATGTGTATGTGTATGTGATTGAACGAAAGAGAAGGAATTTGGTGCTTTTCGGGTTTGGAAATTGATTCAGTGTGTGTACGAAAAGGACAAAGAACAAAGTCAGAAGCAAAGAACAAATTGAAGGACAGGTATGTGTATTTTATTTCATTTTTGGTTATGCATCTGATATACAAATTTGGTTTATGATGGTAACAGGTGATCTATGATTTTTATTTATGATGGTTACATTTTGAGCTAACCAGATGAGATATGTTTATAAATGATAATTGATAAAAGAAATAGTTTTGTTTTTTGTGACATGAATTATAGAAGGAATACCTTATTAATGATCTACCAATTAGGAAATCATGGGAAATTCCTGGTTTGGGTGGTTGAAACTGACTACAAGAATTAGCAACAGCAACAAAAAGGAATTGGAACAAGAAATAATATACTAGTAAAGCACTTCAAGAGCAGGGCCATTGTGGGACACTAGTATCCAATAGTGTCCATTGATTTCCATGAGCATGCTATGACCGCTATGATATTTTTAAGGTAGGGATATGCCTTGGTTTTTGGACCTTCCGATCCAAGGAAGCCTTGCTAAGGGATGGATCACCTGAGGGATTTTGTAGTAGAGAAGGGTATGCCAACGAAACTTGGAAGGTGTGTGACTACACAAAAGGGTGTGACCAGATTACCTGAGGGAATGTGTAGTAGAGAAGGGAAGGTCAAGGAATGAGTTTTCTTTGGTCATTAGCATTTCTAGGTGGAATTATAAGAACATTGGGAGTGTGCCCTATAATAATAAGCTGATAATTGTTCACTGAGAGAACAAGTAGCGCAAGGATTGTAGCATTGGACATTGGATGCAGGTTTGATTTTGGAAGTGGATTATGGATTACCTAGGAAGGAGGTGAATCTTGGTATTACTTTGAGGATGGAGGTGTGAGCCTCTAGATTACCTTGTAGCTAATGTAGGCATTGTATCCTTTTATTTGGTGGTTAAAAAGAATGTACATATGTATATATGTGTATTTCATCGTGAATACTATATCGATTTGGATTTATAAGGCTCCCTAAACAATATGCTTATTTGTTGGACGAACAAAATGTGCGTAAGTATATGTGCTTTTCATTGAGAATACCATAATGAGTTGTGTTATAAATCTCCAATAAGTGGTATGTTTGTCATGTTGGTCATAGTCTTGAGTAGTTGTTTATTGTAAACACTGCATCAAGCTATGTTATAGAGCTCCATAGGCAGTATGTTTTGTTTTCAATGATTTGTTGGTCTTAGGTGTCATAGAACACCAAGGATGGTATTCTCAAAAGGGGGATGGGTTTGCAACATCCTTGGGTTAAAAGTTCATGTAATAAAGGTGAATAAAGGAAAAATAAGACCAATGTCATTGGAGCACTTTGGCATACATTGGAATTGGAGAAAGAAGGAAAAAGAAAGAAGGAAAGAGCAAGGGAACAGCTGGATCAACAACTACAAGTATATTGCTTCGTAGGTAACATGTTACATGTGTGATTTCTTTTCCAGGTTATGGATGCGTGGTATATGCATGTGATTTTTTGGTTATGAACTATTATTGGCATGAATATTTTCTTGGACTGATAGTGGTTTTAGCATTTCCTTTCCATTTACGGGAAAGCCATGGTGTTCTAGGTTTTTTCACTTGATTGTTTCTTGATTTGTCTCATATTTCCTTATGGCTATGTGTTGGAAAAAATGCTCTAGAATCCTTGGAACAACTTGGGTTGAGTTACTAGTCCTAGAGCCTAGGTTGGGACAAACACTCTAGAGCCCTTGGTGGGTTGAGTTACTAGTCTTTGGAGCTGGGTTGGACAAATTCTCTAGAGCCCTGGAAGGATGTGGGTTGAGTTACTATTTCTTGGAGCCCTAGACAACTTGGGTAGAGACCGATTTGGTTGGTGTTAATGATGTTTGACTAAGAGGTGGTATCACTAGTTCAGAGTTGAGGTTTTTTTGCCTCTAGAAGCCTGGGTTTGTTTTTGTCTTGGTTTATTCCATGACATCCAACATTCATGCTTAGATTATGGTGAGGGGTGATTGGTTGAAAGAGAGATGTGGTTCATCCCAATCTATGGTTGGGTGGTACATGGAAATCCTTGTCTTGGTTGGCATTTTCATCTATAAATAAGAGGTATTTTCTATTGTGATCTGTGAGCATATGTATTGATTATGATGGTGATATTATGGATGATTTTCCGTGGTTATATGTTGGTGATATGATGTATATTATATATGGCTCTTGACACATTTTATGAATATATGAATGGTTGATGAATGCATGGACTAAAAAGTGCCATTGAAGATAGCTAGAGAGGGTTTAGAGCCTTCTTGGTGATTCTTATGTGAAGACTACCAGTTTATTATTAGATATGCATTTATGAAATGTAGTTTACACATTTTCCATGTGTTTAACGAAATATCTAGTATGTTCTGCTCAATATAGGCCAAGTTTCTTACTTGATTTTGAATGTTTAGCCTTGTTGTCATGTCATTTATGATTTTGAGAAGTCTCCTAAAATTTTTGGTAGTGGTCTAAAGGCTAACGTGGAATTGTGGCTCAGATCTTGGGATCACACCCTATGAACTTGGCAATTTGGGTCACAAGCGAATGTAGGTAGTTTTTTTTTAATGTGGTTGGAGGCCTTCAACTAAACCCGGGCCTTGTCATGCATTTGGTTGTGGGTCTAGGTTAGTGAAAGGAAGCCCTGACTCAACATTTGGTCACATGGAGTGTTTATTTTTCCCCTAAGTGGTCTATAGACCTAAGGGATCTTGTGAGTTGTCAATTTGTGGTTAGTTTTATGCCCCATTTTATTAACTGGCTAGTGGTACTCTGCTTCAAATTTACCTGGAGTGCTAGTAAAAGCAGGTTAATGTGGGGAGGGGGTGTTATAGATTCAGAGTTAATTTTGAAGATTGATTAGGTTTGTTCCTTAAGAGGATTGGTGTCCTCATATAGACTAGGTTGGTGCTTGGATGTGCTGAATAGGATTGATGTCCTCATATTGACCAGGTTGGAGCCTAGATTTGCTTGAAAGGATTGCTTTCCTTATATAAGCTTGGTGCCTTGTAGTATTAAAATATTTGAAAACGTTGGATCCTGAATTTGTAAAAGATTATTGGAGTCCTCACTTTTGTTTTCAATAATAAAATTATATTTTTTGTTCTAACATAAATTATGCTTCTAGTTAATAAAAAAATTAACTAGCTAATAAACAATTGAAATAAATACTAATTCACGCATCCCTTAGTATTTCCATCAATTGGAATTAGAGCTGGTACCTTTACTCCCAACCTAACACCTAGAAGGAATATCCCCAAGAAAAAATGGCAAGGTCAAGAAGGACAGGTTCCAAATCTTTTGAACATTATTTCTCCTCAGTCATGAAATCAAATGTCAATGAGGTTGGAAAATATCCCTTATTTTATGGAAAAAACTATGTTTTATGGAGAAAAGGAATGAAATTCTATTTGATGGTTGTAGGATATGATTTCTAGGGTTAAGTGATTACAGAGTTATAAATAGCTCGAAAAACTCCATTGATAGATACAAATTCAAAAGAATCAAGGGAAAACAACATGAAAGCATTGAAATCCATCTTGAATGGCCTATCAGATTCCATAAAAATCAAGGTGGGTCAATGTTCTTCAACCAAAATCCTCTGGGAAAAATTGCAAAATATTTATGGAGAATCTATCTTTGTGTCTGTTGGGCCAAAAATACAGTGTGTGGAACAAGAACAAAAAAATTATCAAGAATCAAAGGAGATGGATGAAAACACCAAAAGCATAGAAAACTATGAATATGTCTGAAGTAGAGTTTGAAGCAAACTTGAAATTAGAGCTTGTGGCTGTTCTAGAAGAAAAAATAGATTGAAAGAAGAAAATTAATATATTAAGAAATTGATGCAAGAAGTTGAACAAACGAATCATGACATTGATGGTACAAAGGAAGAAGTTGTCATCTTAAGACTCCAATTAGAAGAAGCAGAAATAAGAGCATGAATTTTGATTAGTCATATCAAATAAATATCTGAGGACTTCAAAAAACTTGAAGATGAAATTACTACCTTTAAGACCCAACTTGAAGAAGCAAGAAGAGCTTAAGAAGAAATTTTGAAGAAAGAATAATTTTGTTGACCTTCCTGCAATTAGAGTAGACTCTTGTTTTTTTTTTCATGCAAATTCTCTTTGTAAGCTAGTTGAAGGAGTGCTCTTTGCATACCTTTATCTGATCCAATGACTAAACATGACATGAGTATAGCTTGAACTACTATGATATAGAACTCTCACTTCTAAGTTTGTATGAATATTGGGTTGATAATTTAAGAAATTAGCCTTTGGAGTTTCAACATTCTTGTTGCAATACTAGGGTTCATCAAAATCTACCACTCACAACTATAAAGATGAAAGTATTGTTGCATATATCCTACCATAACCTATAAGCTTAACACCACTAAAAGTGGAGGAAAAAAGAGAAAAAGGGCTTTGTTACAATTTTGATATAAAATACACTAAAGGTCATAAGTGTCTTGAGACGAAATAATTCTACATAGGTTGTGACGAGGAGGAAGAAATGGAACAAGAAACATCAAAAGAGGACAATATACACCAAGAACCAACCCCATAAAAAGAAGAAATGAACCAGAACATATCTTATAATGCATTGGTGGGAATTATGACTCCTCAAACTCTCAAGATAAAAGGATATATCAATAATAAAAAGGTAATATTGCTGATTGTTTTAGGTAGTACCCATAAATCTATTCAGTGTAAGATAGCCAAGGAATTAAATTGATTTCTATATCCAACACTAGTGTCAAGTGATGGTAGCAAATGGAGGAATTATTAATCTCTCCAGAAAGAGCCATAATATAAATATAACCATGAAAGAACATGTACTAAATAGTCCAATCCTTTCCATTCCAATGAGTGGTGATAATTTTGTACTAGGAGTCCAATAGTTACAAACTTTGGGGATGATAAATTTTAATTTTCAAGAATTTTTCTTGAAATTTTTCTAGGACGAAAAGGAAATTGAATTAAGGGGTATCACAGGGAAACAAGGAAGATCATGATATCTAATTGCATGAAAAATATTTTAAAGAACGAAAAATGATGCGTAATTGCAAAATTATGGTCACTATAGGTTAAAACATCGAAATCATCCATTTCTCTAGATTTCCAAAAAGTCTTGGACAATCATTCCAAGGTATTTGAGACTCCCAAAGGCCTCATACTTATTTTTTATTATGATCATGTTATTCACTTGATTCAAGGAAGTGTTCCTCTAAACATTAGGCCTTACATATATCCCTATGCCCAAAAGAGTGAAATTGAATATATGATTATAGAAATTCTAGATGCTCATATAATTCAACAGAGTTGAAGTTATTTCTCTGCTCTAGTAGTATTGGTGCACAAGAAGGATGGATCATGGAATATGTGTCTAGATTATGGGGAGCTCAACAAGCTCAATATTAAAGATAATTTCCCTGATCCAATTGGATATTGGTGTCCACCCTCCTATTCCACTTGGACGCCCAACACTGTCTTTTTTAGTTTTTCAGTTTCCTTAATATGTTGGGTTGTGCTATATTCTTTCCATGACTAGGCCACGTAGTTTATGGGGGGGTAGAGCCATGGGGAAATTCTTTTGGACCCTATATTAGGTTGGGAGGACCTATGTATGGTTTTGTGCATAGTTTTTGCGCATGTTTTTGGACGCAATGGTTTTCGGTACATGGTTTTGGATGCGATGGTTTTCGGTCCATGGTATTGGATGCTTTAGCATGTATAAATATATATTGTAACATTGAAAGGAACATAATGAAAAATCAAGCTAGTAGTCCCAGTTTTGGGATCCAAGGGAAAATCTCTGTGTATATGTGTTTTATGTGTTATGCTCTCACATTGTTTATTTTCTAGATTTTTAGAATTCGTATGAAGGCAATTTATGTATGGGATTAAAACCTACATTTGGTATCAGAGTTGTTTTGGCTTTAAGGGGATGCCTTTGTTGTTGAGGGGTTTCACTCGGGCCTGTGGTAGACCCTGTTTAGTGGGAGATTTGTGGGATCGATTCTGGTGGTGAAAGAAGATGACGAGCATTGGAAAGATAAAGATCGAGAAATTTAATGGTCAGAGTTTTGAGTTATGGAAAATCAATATGGAGGATCTATTGGTGGATAAATATCAATGGATCATGGTAGGTCCAGGTACTAAACCAACGAGAGTGTCTAATGAAGAATGGAAGAAGTTGGATCAGAAGGCAAAGAGCATAATATGATTGTTTGCCTCAGATTCAGTATTGCTGAATGTATCAGGGGAAGCTACGGTGAAGGATTTGTGGGAAAAGCTAGGGAGTTTGTACCAATCTAAGTCTCTGGTGAATAAACTATTCCTACAGAAAAAACTATATAACCTGAGGATGAAAGATGGAGACTCGGTGACAAAGCATCTGAATGCATTTAATACTGTGGTAAGCCAATTATTATCTATTGATATTAAAATTTCAGATGAAGATAAGTGCATCATTTTGTTGTGTTCTCTACCAGATTCGTGGGATAGTCCGGTTATTGCAATAGGTAGCAATACAACTACCTTGCAGTTTGATGAAATAGTCTCATCCTTGCTGACGAAGGAGATGAGATGGAAAAATATGGAGAGCCATAATGGTGATGCCTTGTCTGTATGAGGATGGTACCAAAATAGAAACAAAAATAAGTCATCGACTGGGATATCTAAATCTAGAGGGAGATCTACATCTCTAGGAAAACCTATAAAGGTGGTTTGCTGAAAATGCGGAAAGGAAGGGCACTACAAAAGGGATTGTAAATCTAAAGCTCTTGAGAAATGAAAGGGATCTGATGATTCTCCATTAGCAGAGGTAAAAACCATGTTAGATGAAGGTGGGAATGTGTACTTGGCTTCTTAAAGTACACATGTAGATCATGAGGCATGGTTTATTAACTCAAGTGCATCCTTTCACTTCACTACCCATAGAGAGTGGTTCTAAGAGTATGAGAAATATGATGGTCGTGACGTCTTCTTAGGGGATGATGGGAAGGTTAGGCTTGTTGGTTATGGAAAAGTAAGGTTGAAGTTACAAGGTGGAAGGGTTAGAACACTTCAGGTGTTCTTCATATTCTTGCATTGGCCAGAAATATGATTTCTATAAGCAAGCTCAATGATGTAGGTGTAAAAATAGTGTTCGAGAAAGATACTTGCAAGATGGTTCAGGGAGCACTGGTATACATGTGGGGAGTTCGGATTGGAACTCTGTACAAGATGCAAGGTAGCACTGTTATTGATGGGTGCAATAGTTCTGTGGTTCCTGAAAGTGAAACAGAAAATCTAGTGGTCTCTGGAGAAAAGACCATGCTATGGCAACAAAGGCTTGGGCATATTGGAGAGAAGGGCCTTCGAATACTTCATGGGAAAGGTATGGTATAAGGTATGAACAATAGCTCTCTGGATTTTGATTTCTATGAAAATTGTGTATATGGGAAGCAGAATCGGGTGAGTTTCCCCTCTAGTGGTAAGAGGGCGAAAAAAATATTAGAGCTTGTGCACAGTGATGTGTTTGGACCTGTGAAGGTTCCATCACTGGGTATGTCTGTGTACTATGTATCATTTTTAGATGACTTCTCAAGGAATACATGGATATATTTCCTCAAGAATAAATCTGAAATCTTTGATAGGTTTAAAGAATTTAGGGCTTTGGTGAAAAACCAGACAGAGAAGAAGATAAAGGTGCTGAGGACAGATAATGGTGGAGAGTTTTCTAGTAAGGAATTTGAAGAATTATGTAAGAAGTGTGTTATAGCACGGTAGAAGAATACTCCATACACATTTGAGAAAAAATGGAGTTGCAAAAAGAATGAACAAGACGTTGATGGAAAGGGCAAGAAGCATGCTTAGTGGTGCCAGGCTAGGATAGGAATTCTGGGCAGAGGCGGTGGAGACTACATATTACCTGGTCAACAGGTCACCTTCATCAGCTTTGGAGGATAAGACTCCACAAGAGGTATGGACTGGTAAGAAACCCTATCTTTCACATTTGAGGGTATTTGGATGTGATGCATATGTACATGTTCCAAAGGAGAAAAGAACAAAATTGGTTAGTAAATCTTAAAAGTTCATCTTTATTGGGTATAAGGATGGTTTAAAGGGTTATAAGCTTTGGAACTTAGTAACAAGGAAGGTTGTGTACAGTCAAGGTGTGGTGTTTAGAGAGGTTAAATATGTTATTAAACATGAAGTCCAAACAAAGGAACCTGAGAAGATAGAGTTTGAACTAAAGGAGGAAGAATCAGAGTCTACAGTGGAAGAGGAATAAAAAATTAAGAGCCACAAACTCTAGGTGTGAGAAGATCAGTTTGAGAAAGAAGGTAGCTAGAAAGGTATAGTCCATCTTTTTTCTGTTCAAATTTTGCTTTAACTATTACTAATGATGGTCCTAGAACTATGAAGGAAGAAGTAGATTCAGAGGATGGTAAACTATGGAAAGAGGCCATGGTTGATGAAATGAAATCTTTGCACAAAAATGAGGCATGGGATCTGGTGGAGTTGTCGGTTGGAAGAAAACCCATTGGTAGCAAATGGGTGTTCAAGAAGAAGATAAATGCAGAAGGAAAGGTGGAGAAATACAAAGCTCGGTTGGTAGCAAAAGGTTATTCCCAGGTGCCAAGAATTGATTTTGGTTATATTTTTTCTCCTATTCCCAAGGTAACTTCTATTAGATTACTTTTATCTGTTGTTGCTACTTTTGATTTTGAGGTAGAACAGATGGATGTGAAGACAAAATTTCTTCATGGGGATCTAAAAGAGGAGATCTAAATGAAGCAACTTGAAAGCTTTGCGGTGAAGGGTAAGAAAGAACTAGTATGCAAGTTAAAGAAGTCTCTGTATGGGTTTAAAAAATTGCCAAGGATGTGGTATTATAAATTTGATACATTTATATAGGGACTTCGCTTCACTAGAAGCAAAGCGTATCACTATGTGTATTTTAAATTAATTGGTGACTGTGTTATTTATCTGGTCTCGTATGTGGATGATATGTTACTGGTTGGAAATTACAAAGAAATTATCCAGGATTTGAAGACCCAATTGTCCTCCAAATTTGACATGAAATATCTTGGTGCTGCAAACTGTATTTTGGGCATGGAAATTAAAAGAGATCAGGCAAAGGGGAAGCTATGGTTAAACCAGAAGAAGTATGTCGAGACAATATTGTAGAGGTTTAATATGCAGGACAGTAAATCGGTGAAGGTTCCTATTCTTGTAGGTGTAAAGTTATCTGCTGAACAATGTCCCAAGACACAAGAAGAGGAAGAGGACACGTCTCGTGTTCCATATGCAAGTGCATTTGGTAGCTTGGTGTATGCAATGGTATGTAGTAGAACAGACATTGCACATGCAGTGGGAGTATTGAGCAAGTTTATGTCAAAACCAGGAAAGGAGCATTGGACAACAGTGAAGTAGGTTTTTAGGTATTTACATGGAACTAGTGATTATGGTTTGTGCTACTAGGGAAGACAAGGATTGGACAGAGTTTTGGATGTTTTTGGGTTTGTTGATGTAGACTGGGCTGGAGATATGGATCAGAGAAGATTTACAAGTGGGTATGTGTTTAACGTATTTGGAGGTGCGGTCAGCTGGATGACTAAAAAACAATCTGTAGTGGCATTATCAACTATAGAGGCATAATACATGGTAGCCACTCATGCAAGCAAGGAAGATATTGGGCATGGAATCTCCCCACAACAAGATTTGGGGCTCAAAGCCCAAGTTTTGGTCAAATGTATTGTAAGACTCTGTGAATTGCAGGTGCGGAGCGCGAAGTAAAGGTTGAGTCATAGGCTGTCCGCCCTAAGTATTGTAATGTAATGTCATGTTGGCCTACCCATGGTCCGCGGACCATGGGATTGTATAAATAGAGTGAGGCTCTAAGTTGTAAAGATAGTGAATGAGAGAGATAGATGAATACAAATGGTTCGAGCATAGAGTAAGAGTCTAAGTGTATTGGGTCGTAGTAGTAGGAAGAGGCTTTACAGCTGAGTGCGCAGAGGCCTAGTAGAGTCTGCAGCTGAGTGCGTGGACCCTTGCAACTAAGTGCGCAGGGTGATGTCGAGTCTGTAGTCTTGAATGAAAAATAATAAAGAGAAGTTGATTCCAATTTCGGTGTATCTGCTTGTATATTTCCTTCTTTACATTTATACTGTTTTGTTTATCGCGCACACTTATATGATTACTGGATATACTATTGATTATCACTAGTCTTCCACAAATAAGTTAAGTAATCGGGTAATAATAGGTTAAATAGTAAGGAACTTGGGTATAATATGGATTGCGCCTCGAGTAAGGCTACACAGAGGAAGCACCATAGGTTGTGAGGGGCTAATAGGTGCGCGTAGTGACGTGCACACAGGGTCAAACTGCAGATCACCAAAAGCTCATTAGACATCCCCAGGGTACGAAAACCTTATTCTAGCACCCTCCTATACTACTTTGGGTGAGAACTCAGTCTGCGCTCCATGAACTATTGTTGAAAGGGCCAGTAGTACCGAGATTTTCTTGGCTAAATCACCTTTGAACCTAGGTCAGGCCCATACAAGCCAAAAAATTGTTCCATTGCCAGGACTAGGATTTGCATAAGGGATGTCTGATGTCACACCATTGGAATCCCACAAAGAAAGAAATTGAAGAGTGGTTGGAGAAGAAGATTCACGAGTTCGTAGTGAAGGAAAATAGAGATCCGCGAGTAACTAAGGAACAATGGTTGGAGTGCTACTTCTATATGGAAATATACAAAATTTTCTTTGCATCCTTTCCTTTTGAGCTGTATGAGTGTATCGTGAAGCTAGTAGATAGTTTGGGAAGGTGTAGTATCGACAAACCAATCTTATGGACTCTAGAATTAGTGCATAGACTAGAAGTGTCAGGAGATAAGATCACGCGAGATGTGGACCATTGGCTCACCTGAATTATAGGAGGATTTATCACTGAATTCATAGTAAATACGATCATCAGCTACAGTGAGGTAGAGCAATGTTTCCTCAAGGGACCGCTAGGTAAGTATATTAAATCTTTGAACACTTGGATTAAGATGCTATTGTGTGAAAAGCAGGTTATGTGAATAAATTAATGCTTGCAACTATGCAAACTGGGAAGATCTATAGAGGCGGAAGTAGTGAAGAATTGGAAACCAGTCCCTTGATTTCCCCTTGGGGAAAGTGAGAAAGAGCTCACAAAAGTCTCTCCAAGAAGCCTCAGGACACCTCGGCCAAAGCCGCATGAGGAGGTATGGTGCATAAAATGCAAAGGCTAGGGGCATGATAAGGACCACTATCCAATGTTCTTGAACTACTTGGTAAGGAGGAGCATCGATGCCATTAAGGCCTGAGGGACAAGCAAGGCTGATTGCAATGCCTGCATTATGGTGTGTGATCTATCCAATAGGTCGAAAACACACTACAGATAATTTTCATCTATTGCAGAAATACAAATAGACGTCCCAAAAATTATTTTGTAACTTTTGTAGGCCGGTAGGCCATGATGAACGCACTTGCAGAAGCTATGAACTAATGATAGATTAGACTCCTACCTATAGGGTTTAGGCAAAAACGCGAGCCCTTGACCCAAATGTGGGAATGGTTCACGTTGGATTTTAGGGGTGCCGTCGAGGTCAAGGTGGAATGGGACCAGGAAGGGTTCACGGACAGTTAGTTTGTTATAATTGCGGAGGGCCAGGGCACTATGTCTACTATTGTACAAACCTAAAAATAACATCATGTTTATACTGTACTCAGTTTGATCATGAGGCAAAAGACTGCCCTACATTGATAGTGATACTACGTGAAAAAGGGGTACTTCAGCCCCCTCTTACTTATAATTTGCAGATGATGAGGTCTGAACTGCGTGAAGAAGAGTCGAATGTAAACATGATGCTTAGGAGCAGTATGATCACTAGCGATGATAAAGGTAAGCAATCAGAAGAAAGTGCGTGGGTTTGCAAGGCTCCTACAAAGGAACCTGAATTTGATTTACAATGCACGAGGGAGACATTCATGGAAGCTAAGAAGAGCTTCACGGAGGCCTCCACTTCAGGTAGTAAGGATCAACTAGAACCAGGGATGGATCCTTCAATGCTTACTACCTTTATGGAGACATGCATGAAACTTCTACGTGACAACAAGGCAGTAAAAGGACTACAAGGACTTATCACTAGGTGCATGGGGTCAAGAGAGCCATGCATGGTCCAGAAACTTGGTAAGCATGCATTGCGTACAGGAAGGGAAATCAGGTTGACTGCAAAAATCAGTAAGTATGAAATGGATCAGGTAATCCTGGATCTAGGATTGGATGGGAATGTACTACCAAAACAAACATGGGAATTCATGGGCAGACCCGTGATATAGTGGTCTCCTATTTAGTTATGAATGGTGAACTAATAGAAGATCTTCCCCATGGGAAGATTGCAAGGGGTCACAATAGATATCGAAGGTACGAGCGCGCAGGCGGATTTTGAGGTGATATAGATTTTCGATGATAGTAATCCCTATCTCGCACTACTATGAATATACTAGGTCACCGATATGAACAGAGTCATAAATATGAAGAATCAAAAAATGATATTTGAGAAAAAATCACTACCCCTAATAGTACCACTAGATCTAGCCAAAGGAGCACAATACATTGAATTGGTGCATGACGACGATATCAATTGTATTTACAAGATAATTGCGTGCGAAGAGGATTGGGTGAATCTGACTACAGATGGAAGGATTTCGTGGGAGCACGAAAGCTCATGCACTTCAGATTCAGACGAAGAGATAGAATGATGGTAGAATCAGCTTCACGAAGTAACATCGCTTAATTGCAAAATGATGGTTAGATCGCTGCATTGGGTGACAACAAAGGCAAGGGATCTGTCGACATATGATGGGTTGACTGCGGTGGATGAATTCCTGAGCAAATTTGAAAGTGTAGTATCAAAATAGCAGTGGTTAGATGCACTGAAGTGGGCACTGCATGCAACACCCACACGATGGTGGGGTACGTATCATGGAAGTTTTGAGAACTGGCGTGGATGTAGAAGAGTGATGCGCCCATGATTTGGGAAATCGCAGATACGGATAGTAGAAAAATATGACGAATGAGATGATCCACACACACACCTTGCAAAATGGACCAAGGTATACGGGGAAGAGCCATAGCCTGAATGGGTACATTTATTATATCATACCCTGGATGCCATACCCATGAATTGGTATACTGAGACAAAGCTCTGCCATTGTACAAGCGAATGGGATGTTTTATGCGAGTGATTTCTATTAACGTTCACGTTTGAAGATTGTTGGTAAAATATTGTTGATGATATGTTACAGGCAGTAAAAGCCGCTATCTTCAAAATACCCCAGGAGCCAATGGACGTACTTCAGCTAGAATGGGCGACACAGTTGAGCTGCGCACTAGAGTGTTACAACGTAAATTTTGAAAAGGATGATGAGGACGCACGGAATATTAAAATTTTGGAAACAAAAGTTTGCCATGAGATTCGAGGACCATCACTTGAAAATCCCGACATCACTGCGCTGCTAAAGACAAAAAAGGTCAACATTGGAATGGAGGCAGAGGAGAAGTATGCAACGCTTGGGGACTATTAGGATGATTCCACGGTGGATAAGGTTGCTGAGTTACTCCGCAAATACCAAGACTTGTTCCCGACTAAAATTATGGACTTAAAAGGGATCGTTGGCAACTTAGGGATGATGAAGATCACCTTGAAACCCAACGTGAAGCCAGTTAAGCAGCGTCATTACTGCTTGAATTTGAAGTATAAATAAAAGGTCCGCAATGAACTAGACAAGATACTTGCAACCAAAATTATTGAACCAGTGGAAGAATCCAACTAGGTGAGTCCTATGGTAGTACAAGAGGAAAAATAGAAGGGAAAAATAAGAATATGCGTGGACCTCACAAAGTTGAATGACGCCTGTGTACACGATCCATTGCCAACACCATTCATAGATAAAATACTGGAGAATGTTGGTGGATAGCAAGCATAATCATTCACGGATGGGTTATCAGGGTACCATCAGATCAAGATCACGCCGGAATATCAGAGAAAAATGACCTTTGCAATAGAATGGGGCTGCTTTCAATACACCGTTATGTCGTTTCGACTAAAGAATGCGCTAACCATATTTTCGTGCATCGTTGTGGTCACATTCAAAGAATACATCCATAAGTTCTTGAAGGTCTATCTAGATGATTGGACTGTCTTTGGATTAGTTAAGCACCATGTAGCAAGCTTACGCTTGATGCTGGATACTTGCCATCGACATCAGATTGCGCTGACCCTTAAGAAGTGCACATTCCTCATTCCCTTTGGAAACCTGTTGGGACATGTGGTTTGCAAAAAAGGCCCGATGGTGGACCCTGAGAAGAGTGCCATTATCCTAAATTTGGAAGCACCACAAAGTGTTAAACAACTATGTGCTACTTTGGGGCACACTGAATACTATAGGAAGTTCATCAAAAGTTATGCCCAAATAACTGTGCTGATGGAAAAGCTATTGAAAAAGGATGTTACATATTGTTGGAATGATGATTGCATGAAGAGTTTGGATGTCCTGAAGGGGAAACTGGCATCCACTCCAATCCTGGTCTTCACAAAATGGGATGTGGAACTTCATATACATGTTGATACGTCGTGTATTACGCTGGGGGCTGTAATTACACAGGAGGGCATGGAGAGCATAGATCACTCGATCACGTTTGCAAGTTAGAGATTGTCCAAAGAAGAAAAGAACTATTCTACCATCGAATGCGAGGGGTTGGCAATGGTGTATGCACTCCAAAAATACCGAAACTTACTCAGAGGACATTTCAAGATGTACACCGACCATTCCACATTGAGATACCTGGTAAATAAACCAGTGTTGGGGGGAAACATATGCAGATGGATCATACTATTTCAAGAATATGATTTTGAGTTCATAGTCAAGCTGGGTGTTATCGGGAATAGTGTCTATGCAGAACTGCTAATCCCACTAAGGCTGGTAGCTACCTTAGAAACAAATAAAGTAAAACTACTTTCGTTTTCCTTTATGAAAGATAGATGAGAGAAGAATAAAAGAGACCAACCTTTGTATTGCGCTTGGTTCTTTGTTCGATTCCTCTCTCTTCTGATAGTCCTTTTTTACTTGCTTTCTTATATACCTAGCTTCACAGAGTACCTATAGAATCAAATCATCATAACGCTATACGAGAACATAGATCTATTATCATAAACAATTTAGGATCAGATGTAAATTGACCATATAAATACATAAAACATAAATCACACAAGAGTATGGAGGAAAACTTGAATAGCTTTATTGATAATCAAGAAAGAGCCAAGAGAGTTACAACCAATTGTTCTGACCTAGCATCATCCTCTCAGCAAGAATCCCTTCTTCATCTCATGAAAAGCTTAGATCACCCAACACTATGATGTTTCCTCAAGAAACCAACAACAATTCCTTACAAGATGCAAAATTCCATCCTCCGGATCTCTGGGATGAGGGATCCATATATAGATGTCTACAAGGGAGATGAGTCAGCTTGTGATTTGATTAGTGTCTTCCCTCTGATAGTTCTTGATTCCACTTGGAGATTGATGATCTCTTACTCATCCTTGATCGAATTCAGATAGGCAAGTGTCACTGGATAAGTTTCTGGAAGATTCCATGCTTCTCCACCTTGTGGATTGACCCTGCCATTTGTCCCTTCGCGCCCATCACACCCCATAGAAGGGATTTTTGAAATGCAACGCACCTACTGTGTGTATTTAGGTGGGATGCAATGCACTTTGCCTATGGATCAAGTGAAATGGTCCAATTTTGACCAGTTTTGAGTAGTTTTTCATGGAGAACTTCTGGGAGATGCTGTAATCAGTTGACCTTGTCCTTTTAGGAGTTGGAACAACACCTTTAGGGTCTTAGGAGCCCTTGTTTTATGGAAATTTTATGCTTGGGGTTGCAGTGCCCAAAAATGTCTATAACAGTTGCCCCCTAAAGCATGAGGTCGTTAATCTTTTGATGTCGGGTGAAATTCTTTATCATGAGGATTCAAAGTTCTTTCAAGCTGGAAGGAGACCTGTAATAAGATACAATACAATACATTATCTTCATAATTTTTTCATGATCTAGCTGAGGCGGGCATTCCCATGCTCAGCTTTATAAATTCATTTTTCATGTACATGGGACAGAAAATCATCTGAGTGTAGACTGATGATTCTGGTAGAGCCATCATCCCTTAGATTGGATGATTATATGTGCAACAATGATGTACATTTGATGTCTTTATTTTCCTGAATATATATTGTAGCCCGGATGGATGAAACTAGATCCGGGGTCTTCAATCTCATTCAATCTTCACTCAAAGTACAAGTCGATCCATGTGAGAGATGTTTTGGAGTCGAACATGGAAAGACATCGCCTGATTACCAACCAATGATGTAGGTTGTTATCAGGCGTGAGAGGAATCACCGATAATGATAATGATCCTCAAGGTACTGCAGTACAATTCACGTGGTGTGAATAAGGCACTTGGCATCGAACACCATGTAAAATCTTTCGGTCGAAGGCCATTGATGTAAACCTGTTTCCGGAAGTGAGAAGCTTGCCATTGAGGCATGCAAGCTTCAAAGTACTGAAAGGGTTGTTCCTAGATCGCCTTCTTGGATAATGAGCTGATGTCAACAAGAAGCAATCCGTCATAGGAGGGCATTAATGAATCCCACATCCATGACACGGAATGAAGCAAATGATTTTAATGGAGGTGAAAACAATCTGGTGATATATGGTTCAGGGTGGCGGTCACGAAAGAATGGAGCGAAAATGTATTATAGTGGGTGAGACACAGGTGAATTCTCTGAGTGACTTCTCTTGAACATACCGGTGACACTGACATGATGGATTGGTAGCATTAACCCAAAATGTGGATGGTGTGATGGAACCATGGTGATGTGACCAGCGAATGAAATAACCCAACCTGACTTGGATGTGGAGTGAAAGTGTCATGTTCAAGAGCAACTTGCTACCAACAAAGTTTTTCAAGTTTTCTTCCCAATTTTTCCCCAGTCATTGCTGACCAGTACCTCTTTATTTTTGTCAAGCTTGAGGAGGATAACATATGCTTGTTCTATAATTTTCCCTTCGGGCAAACCCATCGCTATGCTTTAACGAGCCTAGCTATAGTGGAACTCGTTCTTGTCTGTTATGGACAAGCTTATTGCTATTAGGTTTTAACGAGTTTAAAAACAAAGATAACTCGGTCCTTTTCAATTTTAGAGATTCTGAAAAGGGACGTAAAGGAAACTCCAAAAATACTTTTTCATCATCTAATCCCTTAGGTCCAAAAAAGTATAAAACAGTACAAAAGGGATGAATTTTCGGTACTTTTAACGAGCCGAACAAAACAAGCACTCGATCTTTTTGTGTAATAATCCCTCAGGTCCAAAAATATTAAAATCTAAAGGAGGGATAGCACTTCCGGTCACTTTAATGAGCTGGAGAGGCCAATTGCTCATCAATCTATTCATATTTTATGAGTTAGTTGAAAAGAGCTTAAAGGAGACTCGTCTTTGAGGAACGAGTGATAAATTCGGGTAGCAACTTATTCCAGGTAAGGTTTGGAATTTTCCAATCACGACAGTGTTACAAGGATGAATAATAGGATCACTCTTCGCAGTTGTTCCTCAAAAATGGGTAAACAATCAAGTGGAGGTGAATGATCAGCCAATACAGAGTGGAGGTGATGATGAGAACACTACCAAGGCTTCAAAGGCTGAAGTACTACATTCACAATGGTTATTTACCGAAAATTGGTTCATTTTTTAATGAGCTTAAATGCTGGGGGAAACATTTGCTCATTGCTTATGTTTATTTTTTAACGAGCATGAAGTCCGTGTTAAAACTGCTCGATTAATCTAGTCGTATAATAAGAATGTCTCATCTAAAAACTACATTTTTAAAAGCTTTGCCCCAACATCCTTTCTTTATGCAAGTTAGGAAATGACCAATCCTACGAGTTTAAAGGGTTAGAGGACCTACAAATTTAAAAAAATAAATAGTCGCTCTTCGCTTGCATGTCAAAAGGTTTGCATGCCCCCAGGTATAGAGACATAGAGTTTCAAGGTTACCTCGCAATTTGCAGACAAAACATTTGTTTTATCGGGAAAGTACTACCTCTTTCAGGTTACCAAAGATTTTTCTATTCACACTGCAAACAAAACACTTCTTCGGTGATGTCTACCAAAATAAACAAAGGCGAGTGGCGCAAACGCCTCCACCCACATAACTTCGATGAGGGAATCTTATTCTAGTCTAACCCCCTTTTCCTAGAAGGATGGGAGTGTCAGACTAGTCAGATATCCTTCGTGGAAACTTATCCTATACCTGAAGTTTTCCTGCCGAAGCAGACCAGGGTGCATGCCCTCTGGGTTTCAGTCATGTCCCCCAAATCACTCGCGCTCATCAGGTGGATGGACTAGGGATTGATGAGACATTCCTTGCGTGAAAAGACCATTCAGGGATGGCATATGACTATTTGCTATGCGTGAACCGAGGAATGAAAGATGGTCTACGAGCTTGACCACTCTTCCTTCGTGCGGAAAACACATTACTCTAAAGAGCGAGGAGACAATGGCCTCCATGCAATAAATATAGTCTCGCCCAAGGAGTATATTATAATCAGGGGTCCTTGGACTACCATTACGTTCATGTGAACGGTTTTTCTGCTCAATGTTATGGGCACATTGGGAAGTATCCCTAATGGTCGACTGGCTCCTTTTTCAAAGCCTATTAGATTCCTCATCTCAGGCAAAAGCGATGGTGAACCAAGCACTTTCCAAGTAGTCGAGGAAAGGATACTCACAGAAGCCCCTTCATCTATGATGGTACCGGCCATAACCATTCTATATATTTGAGCAATGATTCAGAATGGTACACTAGTCGGTAAGCGGGGTCTACCTAGTAGATTCCAGTCAAAGGAAACAACTAGGTTGCTTGGAGGTGGGACCGAATAGACGGTCGGGTACGACTCTGACGAACTTCCTTCCTGTGGTAAAGGAATGGGTAAACTGCCCCCATGTTCATCGGAGTCTGTGCTTACAAAAAGAATTTGGACGGTTTTATCCTTGTTCTCTTCGTTGACTGTGTCATCTGAAGGTGGAACCTCTGAAGGCAAGACCGGGTCAACTACTACCTCGAACTTTTGACTTTCGTCTGGCATGGATCCAGATGGTTTTTCTTCAGTGATAGATACTTCAGCCGACCACAAGGGCATGTCAGCTGGATTTTCAACTAGTGATGGACTTGGCAAGAGTTTCTTATATCCAGGAGGGAGCCGTAACGGTGAAACCGGATGGTCATATAAAAATCTTTTAACCTCGTCTAAGAAGGGACAACAGTGGATGGCGTGATCACCTTCACACAGTTTACAAGGAAATTTGCATTTTCCTTTTTATCCAGGGGCTTCACTTTCACTAGTTGATGGTGTATTTTCAACATGATCACCAGAGGTTGACGACACCGGGTTGTGAAAACGAGGAGACCAGTCCCTTAAGATCCGAGGGATGCAAGGACAATCTCTATGATAGTGGTCTCCTTTGCAAATGACACATGGCAATTTAGGCTTGGTCTGTGCAGTGTGTGGATTTTCGCTAGACGACGCTTGGTTGCCCCTTTTCGCCTTTGGCTCATTCTTGTTCTTCTCTTTCTTCTTCTTTTCATTCTTCTTCTTAGGTACTTGATTTTTGGCTTTACCAGCTTCATCAAGCGAAGAGGAAGGAGGAGAGGAAGAATTGGACGAAGTAGAGGGTTGGGGGGTAACTCTGGAATTATTTAGTTGCTGACTCAATTGTTCAGGAATCGCGGTGTTCTGAACGACGGAGGTTGAGAAAAGCCATACGAGCAAGCCTATTGTCAATCCTGGAAGCGACAATGTGGCCATATGGGGCGCACCAACATCTCCCCAAGAGGAGAAGGGACTAGGATTTCCTCCAAGGGGAACTCCTTGGTTGGTGGACTCCATTTGTCTTCAACCTAAGACCAATGTAGGAAAGGTGATAATTATTCCTTTTAAAATAAATTTTAGACGCTTTGACACACTTGTTTTTTCAATTTTAAAGAGTCGAGAAAAAAAAAAAGATGACTCTAGTCGCCTTTAGTTTTTGATGAGCCTGAAGTGACAAGTGCCCAGATGGACCTTTTCCGTTAAGGAGCCTGAAAAGGAACAAAAGGGACTACTCTGGAAATCTAGGCAGAGGGATTACCAAACCAATCGCAAAACTGCAGAATACTTTTTACAGTACGACAATCAATCTTCCCTAATGTCGTGTTCAGTGCATTGCGATCGATAGGGCGGCAAACACGACTTCCTATGGATGAAGGATTAAGCCTATTGTGGTCTCCCAAAATATACTCGACGGTACGTGGGAGCACAAGTCCATACTGGAACTTATTGTCTCAAAGTGGAGGAATCACCCAACCAATAGTGAAAACAACAGTTACCAGGCTTTACGACGCCGGAATACGTCTCTAGCCTAGACTTCTATATGTTGTGCGTTAGGTTCCAAAGCATTGTTAGATTCATTAAATTTATTTTATAGTTGATCTTGCTTAAGAAATTTTCCTTTCAGGTTCACCACGTGATGCATATGTACAATTCCTAAAATGCAATCTAAGATGATAAACAATCGTTTTATCTTCTTTGTGCAATGAAAATCCTAGCTACTAAGGAAAGAGAGATGGCATTCTTTCAACAAAGAGAAAAGAGCACACACTATATGCACTGTCCTAAATCAAACCAACAAATAGTATAAATGCAAATGCACATGCATGTATTTGTTTTCAGCCTTCTTAATGTGTCAATGATAAAAAGAAAGCTAATGTGCAAATCTGAATTATTTTTAAAGTGACAATTACTAACAAGCTTCTTTTCAAAACAAAATGAGGACAATGACAAAACTTTGCGATTTCGAATTGAAAACTTGCTTTTGACACTAGAAAAAATACAAATTCAGATCAAATACAATAATAACAGGATAATTGACTATCAAGAGAAATCAGACTCTCTTCTATGACTGAAAACGACACTTGCGACACTTTCAAATCAAGAAATGACAATACAATTACGCTACTTCTTTGTAAAGGAGAACTGAAAATGACTCAAAAAATACATAAAAACATTTACAGTTCTTTGCAAAATGGAGGCGGAATAACAACAAGGAAAGGGGTTTCAAACAGAGGTGTACTGACTACAGGCAACAAAACTCTTGAATAGATCTTAAAACAATGAACACAGAAACCAAAATTTAGGAACAATGCCTAGTCTGATCAGCGCACTTGTAACACAGTGAAACTGAAATGTAACGCACCTACTACACTTGGGAAGTGCATTGAATTTGAGATTCACAGAACAGACAGTGCGCTGGACCAGGGACGAGACTTTGATTGGGTTTTGGGTCACAGTTTGTAGTTCAGTTCAGGGATTTTCGCTGAGCAAGTCGTAATCAATAAATTAATCACAGGGGTAGATCTAAGGAGGTTACTAGAGCCACCACAAGGGCAATTAGAGAGCTTGTAAATCATTTGTTTAAATCACAAACAAAACCTGGAGATTGACTGAAGCAGCGTTGATCTACTGCACACTTGCATAGAAAATGCAGTTTGAAGGCTAGCTAGCTTGACTTCAGGCTCCGTCTGTAAGTTTATAAAATAAACAAATGTAGATTAAAAAACAATCTGCTCGTTCCCCAGCGGAGTTGCCATTTTGTTATCGGGAATAGTGTCTATGCAGAACTGCTAATCCCACTAAGGCTGGTAGCTATCTTAAAAACAAACAAAGTAAAACTACTTTCGTTTTCCTTTATGAAAGATAGTTTAGAGAAGAATAAAAGAGACCAACCTCTATCTTGTGCTTGGTTCTTTGTTCGATTCCTCTCTCTTCTGATAGTCCTTTGCTACTTGCTTTCTTGTATACCAAGATTCACAGAGTACATGTAGAATCAAAGCAACATAACACTATATGAGAACATAGATCTATTATCATAAACAATTTAGGATCAGATGTAAATTGACCATACAAATGTATAAAACATAAATCACACAAGAGTATGGAGGAAAACTTGAATAGCTTTATTGATAATCAAGAAAGAGCCAAGAGAGTTACAACCAATTGTTCTGACCTAGCATCATCCTCTTAGCAAGAAGCCCTTCTTCACCTCATGAAAAGCTTAGATCACCCAACACTATGATGTTGCCTCAAGAAACCAACAACAATTCCTTACAAGATGCAAAATTCCAGCCTCCGGATCTCTGGGATGAGGGATTCATATATAGATGTCTGCAAGGGAGATGAGTCAACTTGTGATTTGATTAGTGTCTTCCCTCTGATAGTTCTTGATTCCACTTGGAGATTGATGATCTCTTACTCATCCCTGATTGAATTCAGATAGGCAACTGTCACTGGAGAAGTTTCTGGAAGATTCCATGCTTCTCCACCTTGCGGATTGACCCTGCCATTTGTCCCTTCTCGCCCATCGCACCCCATAGAAGGGATTTTTGAAATGCAACGCACCTACTGTGTGTATTTAGGTGGGATGGAACGAACTTTGCCTATGGAGCAGGTGAAATGGTCCAGTTTTGACCAGTTCTGAGTAGTTTTTCATGGAGAACTTCTGGGAGATGCTATAATCAGTTGACCTTGTTCTTTTAGGGGTTGGAACAACACCTTTAGGGACTTAGGAGCCCTTGGTTTATGGACATTTTATGCTTGGGGTGACTTAGGAGCCCTTGGTTTATGGACATTTTATGCTTGGGGTTGCAGTGCCCAAAAATGTCTATAACACTGGGACACCTAAATGCAGGACTAGATCACTTGTCACGAATTGCGACGGGCGAGGAACCTACAAATTTGGAAGAGGGACTACCTGATGCACAACTCTTTGCAATACATGTTGCAGATAGACACTTCTAAGATATAACCCATTTTCTAACAATAGGGACTGCGTCAAAGGAATACTTAGTCCAATAGAAGAAGGAATGGGTGGTGCGCATGGAAGACTTTTTTTTCATCGCAGGGCACCTCTACAAAATGGGCAATGATGAGATATTGCAAAGGTACGTACCTAAATTTGAATGAGGTTAGATCCTCATAGAAGCGCATGGGGGCACTGTAGGAGGACACTATATAGGATGCACGATTGCACAAAATATTCTTCGTGCAAGGTTATGGTGGCCAACCCTGGAACAAGATTCGAAAGCGCACTGTAAGGCCTGTGATATATGTTAAAGGACTGGAAAACCATCACGAAGGGAAAACATGCCACTAAATACACAAATGACACTACAGCCATTCAAAAAATGGGAAATCGACTTTGTGGGACCGATCAAACCTCAGGGAAAGATGGGTGCACGCTACATCATCATCGCGACGGAGTACTTGACATGATGGGCAGAAGCACAGCTGGTCAAGGACTGCATGGCCACTACAGCTGCGAAGTTTTTGTTTGAAAACATGTTGAAACAATTTGGCTGTCCGAAAATCTTAATGAGTGATAACGGAACACATTTCCTCAATGAAATCATCAACGCACTCATAGAAGAGTTCCAAGTGTATCATCAGAAAAGTACATTGTACCACCCACAAGCTAATGGGACAGTAGATGCATTAACAAAATACTAGAGACTACGCTAACCAAAGTATGTAACGTGCAGTGAAATGACTGGGACTTATGTGTACCTACCGTATGATGAGCGTACAAGACAATGTGCAAGAAATTGACGAGATAGACACCTTTCTTGTTAGTCTATGGCACAAAAGTTGTCATGCCGATGGAATACATCGTACCTAGTTTGCGAATAGTAGTGCTCACAAGCATGATGGACCGCGAAGCTTTGGAAGAAACGCTCGTGCAATTAGAAGAACTTGAGGAAGAATGGTTTTTGGTTGGATTTCATCAGCAAGTACAAAAGCAGTGTGAAAAGGCCTGGAACGACCGCCATATCAAGTTGCGCACCTTTAAGGCAAATGACTTAGTGATGCTGTATGATAGTAAGTTTGAATTTTTTTTGGGAAAATACAGAATGCACTAGCTGGGGCCATACGTGGTTAAGCAGGTCACAGACAAAGGCATGGTCCAGCTAGTCAAACTTAATGGAGAACCCTTCCCAGACAATGTAAACAATAGTTGCTTAAAGCCCTACACAAGTGGGCCAGCTATCTAGCTAACTGGCCAAAGCACAAACTTTGCAATCTGAGGAATCGGACAAGGGCGCGGGACTATAAACATACACAATAGATTTCAATACACAAGTAAGGACATAATTCAGACACAGAGGGTTCAGAAGCAAAATCCAGTAGGTTCAGCAGGCAGCAGCATAGTGTGCTACAGACATTCAGGCCATTCGAGACTAGTTGGAGGGACTCCATGCCAAGATTGTTGTGCTGACAGACTGACTTGAGGGTGAGTAATGATGTTTGTGTTGGGGGCCTATTGGGCATGGAATCCCCCCACAACATGGTTTTGGGCTCAAAGCCCAAGTTTTGGTCAAATGTATTGTAAGACTTTGTGAATTGCAGGCACGGAGCGCGAAGTAAAGGTTGAGTCATAGGGTTGTCCGCCCTAAGTATTGTAATGTAATGTAATGTCATGTCAGCCTACCCATGGTCCGCGGACCATGGGATTATATAAATAGAGTGAGGCTCTAAGTTGTAAAGATAGCGAATGGGAGAGATAGATGAATATGAATGGTTCGATCATAGAGTAAGAGTCTAAGTGTATTGGGTTGTAGTAGTAGGAAGAGGCTCTACAGCTGAGTGCGCAGAGGCCTAGTAGAGTCTGCAGCTGAGTGCGTGGACCCCTACAGATGAGTGCACAAGGTGGTGTCAAGTCTGTAATCTTGAACAAAGAATAATGAAGAGAAGTTGATTCCAATTTTGTTTATCGCCTTCTTTACATTTATACTATTTTGTTTATCGCGCGCCCTTATATGATTGTTGGATATACTATTAATTATCACTAGTCTTTCACCAATAAGTTAAGTAATCTGGTAATAACAGGTTAAGTAGTAAGGAACTCGGGTATAATATAGATCACGCCTCGAGTAAGGTTGCACAGAGGTAGCACCACAGGTTGCGAGGGGCTAATAGGTGCGCGTAGCGACATACACACAGGGTCAAACCGCAGACCACTAGAATCTCATTAAACATCCCCAGGGTGCGAAAACCTGGTTCTAGCACCCTCCCATACTACTTTGGGTGAGACCTCAGTCCGCGCTCTGCTGATTGTTGTCGAACGGGCCAGTAGTACCAGGATTTTCTTGGCTAAATCACCTCTGCACCTAGGTCAGGCCCATACAACCCAACAGAAGAAGTTTGGTTTTAAATCTTGTGTTCAAGTATGGGGTTAGTATAGGTAGATATAAGGATATATTGTGATAGCCAAAGTGCAATTTTCTTGGAAAAGAACTCTGCTTATCATTCGAAGAGAAAGCACATTGATGTTCAGTATCACTTTGTGAGGGATATGACAGAAGACAAAAATGTGTTGTTCGTAAAGGTGGACAATTTGAAGAATAATTCAAATGCATTAACAAAATCTGTGAGGTTTGAGAAGTTCTCTTGGTGTAGAGAAACAATGGGTGTTTCAGGGCTATATAAATGACTAAGCACTCTTGTGGAAAGAAAAAAAACAAGTGGGAGAATGTTGGTTTGTGTTATATTATTTCCACAGTAGCCCACGTAGTTTACGAGGGGGTTAGAGGGGGAGCAGATCCCCTCCTTCATTTCATCGATTGCACGATGAGGGGGTTACAGGGGGTTTGAGGGGGGTAGGTAGGCACCCTCTACCGGGTCTGGGGCAGCGCCCTGGGGAATTTTTTTTGGACCCTATATTAGGTTGGGTGGACCTACCTATGGTTTTGTGCATGTTTTTTGCACATGGTTTTGGATGTGATGGTTTTTGGTCCATGTTTTTCGATGTGATGGTTTTTAGTCCATGTTATTGGATGATTTGGAATGTATAAATATGTATTATAATATTGAAAGGAACATAATGAAAAATCAAGTTGGTAGTCCCAGTTTTGGGATCCAGGGGAAAATCACTATGTATATGTGTTTTATGTGTTATGCTCTTGCATTGTTTACTTTCTGTGCTTTAGAATTCGTATGCAGGTAATTTATATATGGGTTTAAATCCTACAGGTAGCATAGTTTACTATTTTTGGTAGTTTTTAGGGTCTTGAACTTCCAAAGCCGTTTTGAGGCCCTAAATGACATTTTTAGGGAAAATGGAGAGACTACACAAGTCCCAAACGGGATTACTAGTTATTTTTTGGCCTACACTTTGAGATCTTTGAAACGAAGTATTTTGATAGCCAAAAGGAGATCGTATGCCAAAATTATGACTCTGGGAAATTGATGTACCAATTTACTCAAAAGGGGCCCACAGTTTTGGAGCTTCAACTCCTAGGGTTAGGTTTGTGGACGTTTATGGTTTTCCATTATTTCTGAATATTAAATAGGCTTTGGAGTATCATTATAGCATAGTTTAGAGGCATGTAGACACCACATCTCTTCTCAGAGATAATATACCGTTGCCTAATCTAGTTTATTTCCATTTTGTTTGTAAGAATATTTCAATATTATGATATTAATGAAATGAAGTGTTATTTCTGATGAATTTCTATATTTATGGTTATATCTGTAATTTGTTGCATTCCTGTTTAAGTTCAAATTAGTGGTATCAAAGTAGTATGCTATTTCTCTGTTTTTCTTTACATGTCCCCAACGAGCTCAGGGTATAAGGAGTTAGGGATTGATCTAGTTGAACCTTTAGAAGACCAGCCTCGCAAACCCTGACGACCTCTCATGGTGGAAGAAAATAAAGATGAAAGGGTAGGAGATCGTTTCAAAATATTGCCCAAGGAATCCCTTGAGTGACAGAGGAACGTGATGATGGATAAATTTTCCTGGATCCTTCAATGACTACCCATAGGCGACAACCACTCTGGAGGTGCCACTCCTTTTAAGGCACAAGTTAACTTTGATATTCCCATATTTGAGGGACAAATAGATGAAGATGCCATAGATAAATGGTTAAATCCATTGGAAGGATATTTTTCAGTTCATGACTTTTCCAATCAGGAAAAGATTACTTTTTCTTTTCTCAAAGCCACCCCACATGTCAAGAATTGGTGGGAAACCTACTATGAACGAAAGGGCAAGAGGTAATCCTCATTGTTTTCAACTGCACCCACTTGGGATTCTTTCCAAAACACCATCAAGGAATAGTATTACCCTGTCGAGAGCTATGAAGATAAATACATAAAGTGGACTACACTATGGAAAGGAAGGGACAAAGATGTGATGAAGTTCACAAATATTTTCCATACCCTCCACACTAAGTTGGGTATCAATGATTATGAGCAGAATTTGGTACTCAAGTACCGTGGCTGTCTACACAAGTACATCTAGGACGAGATGGAGTTCTTGGACATCTCCTCTCTTGGTATGACATATCGATACACTGACAAGATTGAGAAAAAGTTTAATTAAAAGAAGTGAGACTTTGAATCTGTGAATCCGAAGCAAGGAAACAACGCCCCCAAACCATAGATAAAAGGCCAAAGGAAAGGTAGGGTGACCCATGAAAACTCACCAAAGCCGTAAGAAAATGAAAACATGACGAAGAAAAATAAGGACATGAGAAAATGGTGTGAGTTCCATAAACGCTCCACTCACAAAACAAGTAAGTGTTGGGCCAAGCAGTCACTGGTGGTCGAGTTGAAGGCTTTTGAATTAGATGCCTGTTCTAACTCTAAATCAGAACCTGACAAGGGGAATCATAAAGGGAAGTAGATCATTGATGCGGAGCTAAGTGCTATTGTGGTCACTACCAAAATCCAGAAGAATGAGCCTGAAGATCCAGAGGAGGGGGAATGCCTCTTCCACTCACATATGTGGGTGAAAGGGTCTTTGTTGTAGTTCATTATCGAATGTGGGAGCCAAAAGAACCTCATTTTAGTAGAGTTCATGAAGCAACTGAGCCTAATGAAGAAAACACATCTACAATCATACACCATCGAGTGGCTTCACCAAGGACAAGATCTCCATGTCATCCAGAAGTGTCACTTTCCCTACAACATCAAGCCCTTCATGGATGAGGCATTGTGTGATGTTGCTCCTCTTGAATTTTGTGATGTATTATGAGTAAAACCATACTTGTGGAAGTAGCATGTTGTATATGAGTCTATACCTTACTCTCTGATTTTTACTTTGGGAAATAAGCTATACAGATTACCAGAGGTAGCCCCACCTACTGCCATCTCTTTGATCACTGCAAAGAAATGCAGTAATATCATTTCCCAGACCAGGATATTTGTTTTCCTTATGATTTTCCCTCAGGGCAAGAAGAATGTTGTGGGCACAACTTCTAGACAAGTCTTCTATATTTCTATTGGTACAATTCTTACTCAACAGGGGCGTCGTGTTGGTTACCATAGTGATACACTTTTAGACACAGTCCGAAAATATCCCACTTACGACAAAGAAATATATTACATTTTGTATGCCTATTGTCAATGGAAGCAGTATTGATCTAAATTTTGGGCAAACTTGTTAATTCTATGCAAGCTGCCTCATCAGTATTAAAAATGTGTTTAGGATCATCTGAAATTAACCAAAATGTGAGGAATTATGTGTCAAGTATTGAGTGTCTTTTATGAGCAATTTATGAGGATAACTAGATGTTTAAAACATATATACAAAAATTAAAATGTAGAGAAGTAAAACACAACAACTCATAACACAAAGTTGATAAAGGATTTCATGCCTCCTGGGCTCCATCTCCTTGGATGCTTCAATGGCTAAGCCCTCTTTGGATTAATGGTAAATTATCTTATTACATGCACCTGTAGTGGTCCAATGGCTTTGCAACCTGCTCCATTGGATTCAGAAGACCCATAAACCATAAAACTGACTATCCAAGCTCTGCAATTGGACTTCAGCTGATCTAGGCTTGACCTCCTCTCCTGGTGGCCGTAGGCTTCCTTAAACTTAAATGTAGAAAAATAATGTACAAAAGTGCCTTAATTCCTTTGAAACCTATTCCATTGTGTTCAGAGCATCCAAATAATCTAGATATGACTCTTTCTGAGCCAAAATTGGTCGAAAAATGAAGAATTTATGTTCTCTTCAGTTTTCCCTAGGAAAACTCCACCAAAACTAGAGAAACTCTAGTTAACTCCACCAAAAATGGAGCAAAAGCTGAATTTATCGGACTTGCCAAATTTCTGCTAGGTTAAAGCATGGTTTAGTTAAGGATAAGCATGATTTGATTAACCTCAATCTTCAATTAGCACTGGCTCCTAGTTTTTAGTATTGGTCACATGTGGAGGGGGCTGGCCCACGGGGCTGGCTCCTTTCCTCCAAATTTTGTCGGCATAAAATTTAAATAATACCTCAAACCTTTAGTTGTTAAGTCATAAGATGTGGCATAGTGGTGGACCATGGGGCTTATGCAGGCGAGGTCGTGGGTTTGATTCCTCGGCCTGCCAAAACAACATTTTACTCAACCTTTGAGAGGGCATGTGGCATACAAGCTTGCTACGTGTTAGCCTCTCATTGGTCCACCCAAATACCTTTGACCAATAACTTTTCGACATTTGTCAAAATAATATTGAGCCACCTGTCAGAATATTTTAGGAATATTCTAAGGAATATTCCTTTTACTCTCTAGGCTATATGGATGCCTAGTTAGCATCCCAGTCAGGTGGTACCCAAAATTTTTCCTATTTGAAAAACTGAACAAAAGTCTCTATCTTTCTCATACAAACTCCATTTTGAGTGAAATGAGTTGCATTGGGATCATATCGCCAAGACAAAAGTGTTCATCCAGGTTTTGAGCAATTATTAGCACTTTGATTTTGAGCAAATTTTTGCCCCTAATCCAGATTTTGATCAATAACATTATGGGGAAGGAAATGGTTAGCCACACAGCTCACCAACCCTTGTAGTTCATACAGACACAAGGGAAGTTGTAGAATGATTTCCATATGAAATGGTCAACATACCTACAACAATTCCATTTGACTATTAGTTACAAGAAGGGTAGCACCAATAATGTTGTAGACTACCTCATCCGACCACCAGTCATGGCGCTAATCACTGTGGTCGACTTCTGTAGGCATGATACTTTGGGGTATTTATGAGAGCAATCTAGAATTTGGCAGAACATAACAGACACTCCTGGAAGATAAGCATGTTCCAAATTTTCACCTCCAGTATGCACTGTTATGCCACCTAGGGCACATCTATGTTCCTTCAAGCAAGCATGAGAAGATGATTTAGGAGGTGTACTACAGTCGGGTCGCTAGATATTTTAGAGTAGAGAAAAAAATGGTTGTACTAAAGAAGTATTTTTATTGGCCAAAACTTTATTAGGATGTTGGGAGGTACATTAAATCTTGTACTGCCTGTGCCATTCGAAACAAACCATCAAGAAGAAAGGCATATATACTCTTCTTCCTACACCTAGTCGATCTTGGGAATCCATATCCATGGATTAGATGTCAAGATTTCCTTCTACTAAGCATGAAAAGGACTACGTTTTCATGGTCATCGACAAATTCTCTACGATGGCCATTATGGTGATCTGCAAGAAGAGTGACACAACAGAGGCCACTGCTACACTCTTCTTTGAGCTAGTGTGGGTACACTTTCAGATCCCGAATCCATTTTCTATGATTGGGAATATAGATTCCTAAGTGCATTTTGGTCAAGTATCTATTCGATTTTGGCTACCAAACTGACTAAGTTCATGGCTTTCCATCCCCAAACTAATGGCCAAACATAAGTCGTCAATAGCGTGATCATAAACATTCTGCGTATGTATACCTCAAAGCATCCATGAACATGGGATGAAAGCCTCCCCTATGTCTAGTACAACTGCAACATAACTCTCCACAACTCAACAGGACACAACCCCTTTCAAGTAGGGCTGGGATTTCAAACATTATGTCCCATTGATGTGGCCATACCATTTGCAGTTACTCAAGCAAATTCGGCTCATGTACAGTCTCAAGCCGACAGGGATAACAACTTCATTGAGTACATTCAACACATCCACGAGCTCCATGATATATAGGATAGAGCTAATGATAAGTACAAGCAACACCATGATTAGCATCAGGTGCCACACAACTTCTAGGTGGGCGACAAAGTTTGGCTATTTTTGCAGAAGCAGTGCCTCGCTTGACTCCATCACAATATTCACCCACTCCGATATGGGCCATACACCATCATCGAGGTTGTAGGCGATAATGCCTTTGAGCATAGAATTCCATTTTTCTTTGTTCTGAACTCAATTTTCAATGTAGATCGCATTCAACCATACTTTCCACCATTGCTAGACACATCCAACCTTACAGAACAACTCACACCAACATAGCTAAACCCAAACTACATGGAACATGCCACAACTAATCAGATCATGGATGCATATATTAAGAACACTCACCAATAGTAGATCCAACTGTATTATGTTGTCAAAGTTTGCCAACTCCTACACCAAGGCAAGTGGCTCACCAGGGCCCAAGTTTAGCAGAATTTTCCCCATCCCATAGAGGCACTCAACACAATGGGGACCATTTCTTCCTAAGGGGGGAGGACTAATACAAGTGTATATTGGTGGCCACCCTCCTATTCCACTTGGACCCCCAACACAATCTCTTTCAGCTTTTTAGTTTCCTTAATTGTAGCACACTTTACTATTTTTCATAGTTTTTTGGGTCCTAAACTTCGAGAGTCGTTTTGAAGCCCTAAACAACATTTTTAGGCAAAACAGAGAGACCAGAAAAGTATTGATCAACCTAACTAATTTTTTTTTTGGCATACTCTTTGGGATCTTCTAAACAAGGTATTATGATAACCAAACAAAGATCGTATGCTAAAGTTACAACCCCAAGAAATTGATGTACCAATTTACCCCAACAAGGCCCACAATTTTGATGCTTCATCTCCTAGTGTTATGTTTTTGGATGTTTAGGGTTTTCCATAGTTTCTTAATAATAAATAGGCCTTGGAGCCTCATTGTAACACATTTCATAGACATGTAGCTACCACATCTATTCTCAGAGATAATCTACCATCACTCGAGTTAGTTTATTTCCATTCTGTATGTAAGCATATTTCATTATTCTGATTCTAATGAAATGAAGTGTTATTTCTTCTGCATTTCTGTATTTATGGTTATATCTGTAATTTATTGCATTCCTGTTGAAGTTTAGATTATTCCCATTCATATCATTGATGAATTATTGGATGAATTACATGGAGCAATTTACTTCACCAAGATGGATCTTCATTCAGGATATCATCAACTTAGAATGAAGACTGAAGACATTCTGGAAACAACATCCGTAACTCATGAAGGTCATTATTAATTTTTGGTCATGCCTTTTAGCCTTACTAATGCACCTTCCAAATTTGAAGGTTTGATGAATTCCATTTTCAAGTCCTTCCTTAGAAAATTATTATTAGTATTATTTTATGATATACTAATATACAAAAAGTCTTGGAAGGGTCATGCTCAACATGTTGATAGGGTGCTCAAACTATTGGAAGAGAAACAATTATTTACAAATATCTCCAAATTATTCTTTGGAGTACAAGAGGTGGAATATTTGGGTCATATTGTATCTCATGAGGGTGTTAAGGTAGACCGTAACAAAATTAAAGTCATTAAGGAATGAAAAATCACCACAACCCTAAAGCATCTTCAAGGATTTCTCGGGTTGGCAGGGTATTGCGCAAGTTTGTTAAGAATTATGAGAGGATAAAAGCACCTCTAACAACATTACTGAAGAAAGATAATTTTTCTTGGACACCAGAAGCAACTAAGGCCTTTGAGCATCTTAAAGTGGCAATGTGCCAAGCACAAATCTTAACTACACTAGGCTTCACAAAAACCTTTATTGTGGAATGTGATGCCTCAGGAAATGGAATTGGGGTTGTTTTAATGAAACAAGGAAGACCCATTTCTTTTGGAAGTCATCCAATCAAGGGAAATTAATTACAAAAACCTATTTATGGGAAGGAAATGTTGGTAATACTACATGCACTAAAGTTGTTGAAAATGCAACAAGAAAATCTAGTTTTGACTTTGCCTTGGTCAAACTAGATTAAAATTTCAATTTGAGTTTCAGTAGAATACATAGAGGTAGTTAACTGAGGTGAAATGGATCTTTTCACTCAGTTAACTTTGTAAATACAAGTTGGAGACACTTTAGTTTAGTTCTACATGATTGATTACTAATTTGTAGAAATTTATTTTAGTTGATTTGAGTTATTGTGAGTTTAACTAGTTCTAAATGTCAGAAGAACTAGTGGAGGTCAAGTTGTGGGTGTGTAACTTCAACCACACTGAGTGAATAATCATTTCACTGATCATTCAACCCAAAATAATTGTTTCATGCAGAGAATTCGAGTTACCCAGATGATATTGGAGTTCAAGGGAATTGTACTAATAGTTGTAAACTAATCCAAGTTGTATAGGTGATGCATGCAGTCAGAGGATTGGCATATGGTAAATGCGGAATTCCCTAGTGTGAAATTACTAAATAATAGGAGTAATTTCCCAAGGGAACAATGCAAGGAAATAAGAGCTTGGGAAGGCTTGAAATTGACCAAATGTTGGGCTAGGTTCATTCAGTCAGGTAGAGGGATAGAATATACTAGTGCAGGGTGTTCTCAGGGTTGAGCAAGAATTGTATTTCTTCTCTATTATCTAATTAATGAAATACATATAGTAAGAGATTTTGAGCAGTTTATTTCCCCTACATAAATCTATGTGTATGTGCTATGTGTCATTTTGAATGTCAATGATTCTTGTTTTATATGGTGAATTAGCTTCCAAAAATTAGTAGAGTAGCTTCATGTCTTGTGATTTAGTAAATTTCATGAGAAATAATGAATATACACATTAATTTATACATGGTATTAGAGCATGTTTCACAATAGAGAAGAGATTTTAAAATTTTTATTGCAAGAGGATCGAACTTGCAGGATATTTTCTTTAGGACTATGAAGCTGGTTTTCAATGGACTAAGGCTTGAGTATGCCCTTCAGGAAAGCTTGAATTATGTTGCATGGAAGGACTAGATGGAGGCAGTACTGGAGGATAATGGGTTGAAGGAATTAATTGATAATGTTATTCTGAAACAACAATTCATGCACATAATCTAGAAGATTGAGAGAAGTGTGTTTCGAAGGTGAGGAGGATCATATTGGAGGGGGTATGAGACCATATTGTCGCTAATATTGATAGAAAAGAGACTCTATATGTAATGTGGCAAGAGATGACAAATTTATTTCAGAATATTAGTGACCAAAGGAAATTTTATCTCAAGGACAAGCTTTTAAATACCAAGATGCAGAGGAACGAGACCATTCCATAGTACCTGAGAAGGTTCACACAATGTTGTGATAAACTTGGTCAACTTCGCATTACTATAACAAAGGATGATTTGGTGATTCTAGCCCTTCTAGGCCTTCCGAGGAGTTGGCATAGCTACCAAGATTTAGTGAATGGGAGGGAGAATCTACCAAATTGGGAACACTTTTGGTATGATTTGGTATAGGAGGAGATAAGGTGATGCATGAGAGATGAGACCTCATCCAAGGGTGAGGATGAGGAGAAATGTGCCTTGGATGGAAAGGAAAATAAAGGGAAAGGGAATAAATCCCAATCCAAAGAATATTCAAGTCATAGGGGAAATAAGAAATACTTGTCCAAAATCAAGTGCATTCACGGTCATGAATTCGAGCACTATGCAACGAAGTGTCCACACAAGAAAGTAAGCAAGAATACTACATGAGGAGTAGTGGGTGAAGCCTTGTCTTCATAATTTTAACTTTATTTTACCCTCATTACATGCATGGAAAGCACAATGATGGGTAGTGTGTGGTATCTTGACAAAGTTGCCTCATTCCACATGACGGGGCACAAAGAATTTTTCAGTGACTTAGAGGAGAAGGATCTCTAGATTTGCATCGAGATAGGAGATGATGGAAGGTATAGTATGACAAATACTGGTACAATTACTTTACAAAGGGAGTTTGGATCCCCTCTTAGGCTCAAGGACATGATGTTTATATCGGTTTTGAAGAAGAATCTAGTTTTTGTAGCTGTGTTGGAAGATCGTGGCTACGATGTGATATTCGACAAAGGGAAGGATTTCCTTAGGAATATTGCCATAGGACAAGTGAAGCAGATTGAGGTTTGAGTAAAGAACCTCTACAAATTAGATGTGGAAGATTGTGCAACATTGAGTAGAAAGAAGAGAATGTGTTGAGCTAAGGTGTCAATGAATGATGTCATAGAAGAATTGGCCATTTGCATCATGGCACTTTGAAGATCAAGAAACAAATTTCTATAGGCCTTCTCAAAGGAGCACTAGAGTAGTGGGATGCATGTAAAGGGTGTACGTTGGGGAAGTACAAAAAATCCACCTTCAATGATTGGGACAACAGGGCAGATGCAGTCCTTGAAAGGATCCACTTTGATGCATGTTGAACTTTATCAACTGCCTCCACTACCAAGCACATCTATTATGTTATATTTGTAGATGATTTCTCATGGAAGTGCTGGATCTAGTTCATTTAGAAAAAATACTGGAAATTATCCAAATTTGTTGATTTTAAAGCACTTGTTGAGAAAGAGACTATAAATAAAGTGAAGGCTCTCAAGAGCGATAATGGTGGTGAGTACGTGTCAAATGAGTTTAAAAATTTATGTGCAAAGGAAGGAATATTATGGGAGTTGAAAACACCCCATAACCCACAATAGAATGGGGTGGATGAGAGGAAGAACATAAGTGTTGTGGGAGTAACACGAGAAATGTTGCATGACCAAAGCCTACCTCTACACTTGTGGGATGAATCATGCAACACAATGGTATCTTTGTAAAACAAGAGTCCTCATAGGATTCTTAGCATGAGTACACTAGTGGAAGATTTTTCAAGGAAGAAACCAGATGTGTCACACTTTAGGATCTTTGGATCATAATTTTACTTTCATGTTTCCAAGGAAGAAAGGAAAAATATAGGGTTGACAACAAATTTGGGAATATTTGTGGGGTACAAAGAGACACCTGAAAACTATCAGGTGTACTTGCCATCTCTCAAGATGACAGTGGTCAGGAGGGATGTGAAATTTGATAATGAGATGACAATGAGGTTTTCTCTTGAGAGGGAGCTTCGGTTGCAACCTAATCAAGAGCTTTTGGCTCTTAAGGAAGAACTTCAGGAAGTTGTCAAGTAGCCAGAAGTAGAGGAGAAAGGAGTGGAGTCATCCACTCAAGAAGAGGAATCCAAAGAAGGAAGGAAGAGAACCATGAGAGCTGACATATTATTGTGGGATGCTAGAGAGAATTTAGGAGCACCCACATCACATCGCAGGTAGAGGAGGTCACTAGATCGATACAATGGCTACATGGATATGATAAGTGAGCCCGTAGAGACAAATCCATCCTCATTCAAGGAAGATATAGAGCAACCAGTATGGGCTGATTCTATGGTAGAGTAATCTAATTTTATTGTTAGAAAAAATGTTTGGGAAGTGGTCCCAAGATTATTAAAAAAAAATCAGTGGTTTCTTCGAGATGGATTTACAAGGTTAAGCATGCAGCAAATAGGAGCATAAAGAAACACAATGGAATATTTTTGGTCAAAGGGTTATCTTAGGTGGAGGGAATTGACTATGAGGAGACCTTTGCTCCAGTGGCAAGGTAGTGATACGTTAGGTCAATTATAGCAGTGTCAGTGAAGATGTGGTGGAAGATCCACCTGATTGATGTGAAGACAACTTTCCTTAATGAATTTATTGTGGATGAGGTGTATATTGAGTAGATAGAGGGGCTTGAGACTTTTGATAGAGTCTCATGTGTGAAAACTTAAGTGAGCATTGTATGGACTCAAGAAAGCACCCCGTGCTTGGTATACCAGGATTGGTAGCTATCTCACCAGTTTGGGCTTCACCAAAAGTGAAGCAGATGCAAACCTTTATCACATTGTGGTAGAAGGTAAATTATTGACTATTGTTTTATATTGTCGATGACTTGATCCTTACCGGTGAAGAGTAGATGATAAGATCTTGCAAGGAGGACCTTGCAAGAGAGTTCTAGATGAAGGACATGGACCTCATGAACTACTTCCTTGAATTGCAAGTATGCAAAGGTGATGGGGAACTATTTGTCTCTCAGGAAATTTTTTCCACTGAGATAATTCAAAGGTTCTACATGGACAAGTGGAAACCCATGGAGGCTCCTCTAGTAAGAAACTAGAGGAAATAGGATGATACTACAGGTGAAGTAGTGGAGCCTACCATTTACATGAATCTTGTGGGTTCATTCATCAAATGAACGAACATGTGTTATACAGTTAAGCAACTTAGTCAAGAAATGGTTAAGCCAACCAAATTGCATTGGAAGGCATCAAAGTGTGCGTTGAGATACCTTAAAGGCACTACTTAGTTTGGTATTTGGTACAAATAGATAGAGGGAGTGAAGATACAAGGCTTCAAAAATGCAGATTGGGTAGGGAGTCCATTAGATAAGAAGAGCACATCAGGAGGAATTTTTAGTGTTGGGTAAGCAACCATTTCTTGGTACAACATGAAGCAGATATCTATGGCACTCAACCAGTGGAAGTAGAGTACATGGTTGCAATACAAGTAGCATGTGAGGCTATCTAGATGAGAAAGATTATTGTTGGGTTATTTTGTTAGATTATGGATCCTACAATGATTTACTGTGACAATCATAATGTATCAAACTCTCTAAGAATCCAATATTTCATGATCGATCCAAGCATATTGACATCAGGTATGACCATCTACGAGATTGTGTGTAGAGGCAGATTATGTTGTTGCTGTACATTCTGATAGAGGAACAAGATGCAAATACTTTGACAAAGGCCTTATCAAGAGGAAAATTTGCATTCCATAGAAGTAGGATTGGGTTATCTAATAATCCCTCTCTTGCTGAGGAAGAGTGCTAAAAAATGCAATAAGAAAAGCTAGTTTTGACTTTTCCCTAGTCAAACTAGATTAAAATTCAAATTTCAATTTTAGTAGAATACTTAGAGGTAGTTAAATGAGGTGACATGTCTCTTGTCACTCAGTTAACTTAGTAAACACAAGTTCGATATAATTGAGTTCAGTTCTACATGATTGATTGCTAAATTTTAGCAATCTATTTCAATTAACTTGAGTTATTGTTAGTTTAACCAGTTCTAATTGTTAGAAGAGCTAGTGAAGGTCAAGTTGTGGGTGTGTAACTTTAACCAAATTGAGTGATCAACCTGTTAACTGATCAATCAATCCAAAATAATTGTTATATGTAGATAATTTGAGTCACTCAGTTGGCATTGGATTTCAAGGGAAGTGTACTATCATTTGTAAACTAATCCAAGTTGTACAAGTGATGCATGTATTTAGAGGATTGACCTATGGTAATTGCGAAATTCGTTGGTGTGAAATTCATGAATAATGCGGGAAATTTCCCAAGGGAACAACGTAAGGAAATATGAGTTTGGGAAATCTTGAAATTAGCTAAGTGTTGTGCCAAGTTCATTCAGTCCAGTAGAGGGATAGACTTTACTAGTGTAGGGTTTGCTCAGACTTGAGCAAACTTTATATTTCTTCTCTATTATCTGATTAATGAAATACAAATAGTAAGGGGTTTTGAGAAGTTGCAATCCCCTAGATAAATCTTTGTGTAAGTCTGATGTTTCCTTTTTCATGTCAATGATTCTTGTTTTATATGGTGAATTAGCTTCAACGGATTAGTAGGGTAGCTTCCAGTTTTGTGATTTAGTAAATTTCATGAGAAATTTTTAATCTACACATTAATTTGTATAAAAGAAATGGTGACCTTACCTAATGGGAAGACACTTCAAGGTAAAAATAGATCATGATAGTCTTAAATAATTTTTGGAATAAAAGATTATCTTCAGAAGAGAAACAAAAATGGGTCACAAAGATGTTGGGTTATGACTTTGAAATCATCTACAGAAAAGGGAAGCAAAATGTTGTTGCAGATGCATTCTCAAGAGAGGATGAGGATGTGGAAACATTGTTCTATGCCATTTCTATTATCCAAATTGATTGGATAACTGAATCAAGGGATGGATGGAAGAATGACAAAGAAGTGTGGACACTCATTCAAAAATTACAGCAAGATCCCAGTACATATGATACATTTATCTGGAAGAATGATTCATTATGGTACAAAGATATTTTATATATATGTAATAATTCCCAACTCGAACAAAAGATCCTTTTAGAATTGTACAAACCACCCCCCCCCCCCCCCAGCCCCCCCCCCCCTTGGGAGGGCACTCAATATTTTTAAAAACTTACCATAAGGTCAAGAAGGATTTTTTTTTTTGGGGATGGACTTAAATCTAATATTCATAAGTTTGTGACAGAATGTTTAGTTTATCAACAAAATAAATTTGAGGCAATTAAGACCCTAGGTCTGTTACAACCTTTAGCCATCCCAAGTCAACATTGGGAGGAGGTCTCAATGGATTTTATCAAAGGTTTACCCATGTGCAAAGGAGATATTTTCATCATGATGGCAATTAATAGGCTTACCAAGTATGCACACTTTTGTGCATTATCTCATCCTTTTAAATCCAATACAATTTATACTACATTTATGGAGACAATTTAAAAGCTAGATGGAACCCAAACAATATTTTAAGTGACAAAGGTCCCGTTTTCACTAAAAGAAATTGGACGAAATTATTTTCTTGTCTTGGTAGTCAATTAGCTCATAGATGACCTTATCATCCTCAATCTGATGGGAAAAATGAGATAGTGAACAAATGTTTGGAAGGATATTTTCGTTGCTTTGTATCTCATAAAAAAATATAGTAGGAACGGGGGGCTTCACTGGGGGAGAAATACCATACCACATGGGTTCATATTGGGGGATATATATTGAAGAAAAAATGACATAATATATTGGGGAATATATGGGGGGTAAAGGGTTTTTATATTAGCAGGTATAAAAAATGGAGCTCAAAGTTAATGAGAAAATATAAAGGGGTATAAAAAATGTTAATGAAAAAATGGATACCTACAATATCTAGTGGAAGTAGGGCCTTTTTAAATTGGGAAGGTATATTGGGTTCGTATTTGTAGGGGGTTCAATAATGTGATCTTTAAGTATATTTTCCAATATCTAGTCAACTTAAGGGTATTTTTAATATGCCATGAATGCATGTGATAGGTCAGAGGTTCATTGAGTGAAGCCCCCGTGATAATGGGTCAGGTGGCCCATCTCTGGCTGGATGGTGGTATAACAATTCCTTCCATACTACAACAAAAATAACTCAATTTATGGCACTTTATGGATATCATCAATCGTACATCACATCATCTTTAGGAGAAAATTATAAGGTTCAAATAGTGGAAGATCGCATCAAACATCAACAATAAGTTCTCCAACTCTTAAAGGATAACCTCACTCTGGAGCAAAATCGAATGAAACAACAGGAAAATTAACATCGTAGTGAAATAAGTTTTGACGTAGGAAACTAGGTATGTTATGGCTACAACCATACAAAAAAATGTCTCTCGAGCAAGCTAAGAAGGATAATAAACTATCACCCAAGTACTATGGTCATTACAATGTGTTTCAAAATATTAGTACTATGGCATACAAACTGGAGCTACTTGGATCTTCCCAAGTACACCTAGTTTTCCATGTTTCATGCTTAAATAAGGTTATCAGTGGAAAGCTCCCAGTTCAAACAATATTGCTAGAACTTGATGAAGAAGGAAAAATCATATTGGAGCTTGAAGTAATCATGGAAACAAGAACCTAAAAGCTATAAAATTGATCAATTCCAAGGTATATTATTAAGTGGAATAACTTACCCTAAAGATTCCACATGGAAGGATGAGAATTTTATACAAAATCATCAATAACTACTCAAGCATTGAGGACAACACTTTTTTGAAGGAGAGGGGCATGTTAGGTCCCTATACGACTAGTGTAGCCTCCTTATTTTTATTGTTAGTGTGCTTATTATTGTTACGGCCATGCAACCCCCATATTGTTAGTGTTGTGCCCCATAAAAGCCCACTATTGTTATTGTTCTGCCCTTACATTATTATTCTTATGTAGGCTCTGATTAGATTGTGACACCTTAGACTCCTATATATACCAAGGAGGTATTTTCATTTGTATCATCTAAGATTGTTCATTTATGTGATGTAAAGGAGGTTTCCCCCTTGAAGAGTCTAATTTTCAAGTTTTTCATCTATCTTTTCTTCTTCTAAGTAGTGATGTTTTATAATAATTTTGTGAAGATTGTTTTTGGGTAAATTAGTTATATATATATATATATATATATAATTAATTTCAAAATAATATCTAAAATTATTTTTGATTAATTAAAACTTTATTTCTTTTATTTTTAAAGGTAAATGACTTAATCATATCAACAAAAATCAACAAAATTATAATAAATTTTATAACCTTCAAAACAGAAATATTATTATTCTTATTATTTAGAATTTTTTGTGTGTGTGAATTAGGTAGGTGATTTTTATTATATCATATAAAAAAAAAATAACATAAGATGTTCTTTCTATGCTTACTAGTATGCTACAATGGAAACTAAACCAAAAGCATAACAATATCACTTTGCTATATAAAATGTATTACACTGATAAAAAACCATATAAAATATTATCTATAAGCATATTGTAACCTATTTTGTAAACTAATGAATAGGGAAATCCAACTGGATTGTAATAGGTGGGCATGTCTTAGGTCCTTAGAATCTATGAATTCTAGATTGGCAAGCTTTCTTTCATGTTGTCATTTTGGTGTCTAGATTTTTATTTTGTTTATGAACATCATCTAGGCATAGTAGAATCTTCTACTACTCCAATTTCTCCGCCACCACATTAACCATTATAGTTTTGAGTTTCCAATAAATATCCATCGTTTGAATGTCTCTGATGTTCCTTGTTCTTGTACTACTTATGTTTGGGATCCTGTTGTCACAGCGACAAAAACCCTCCAAAATTTTGCCTACACTTGAATTTTGGAGCATACTGAGGATCTTTCGATCTTTTGTTTCATGGTCACTTTGTGGTCATCTAATGTTTTAAAAGTGTTAAATATTATTCCAGGTGTCAAATTCACTTTCTCTCACATGCTCCGTCATCGATGAATTCACAAACACACATCTTTCTATGCAAGCTTAGATAGGCATTGCAAAACTCTTGAAGGTAAGGCTTGCGCAATCACTAATGAGAGTTACTACAAAATCCATAAGCACAATGTACTACGTAGGACATATTAACAGTTAGTGCACACTCTCCATTTAATATCTTCCTCACTTCGATTTCAATTTTACTTCTATTTCGGTGAGTTTTCTCTGTTGTCACTATGGCACACCTTTGCTTTTGCAAGTGCCACTTTCATGTTTGAAACTGTCATTTTTTATTGGATTCACTTTAATAAGTGTCAGTTTCATGTTATCATTTCTCTAGAACATCTCACTCTAATTTTATTTAAGCCCGTGCAAGTGTCATTCACACTTTTCACTTACATTTACAAGCATCATGTTTTGGCATGGGAAGTGTCACATGTTGTAAAAGCGGAATTGTGGTTTTCAAGAGGAAATTTTGGTAACAATGGGTCCTATGTGTCATGTAGATATGTATTAGAACCATTCCCAAAGCTATATGCATTGTCATAATAGTGTCGTCACTATCTTCGTAAAGTATATCTTAAGTGTCGCACTTGGAGGAGAATGTTGCTTTGTCATCACATTAAGGGGATCATGTTGATTATGGGTGCTGAGTGTGTGATCATGTTCAAGTCCAAAATTGGTTTTATCTCTAACTCACTAATCCCATACTTAGTCAAATTATGGAAAGTTTCATCCCAAACCAACCTTAGATCAGTTTAACCCCTTGAACTACACATTGTGCAGTTGCAAGCCTCAAGCATGCATCCCTACCTCCTGTTAGAGTCGGTCTAGTAGCCCTCCATCAGCGATCAAAACTCTTTGCATTTCATTAGTAGGTGTCTCATCAGTGTCCTCTTATTGCATTCCATTAGGCATGCCATAACCCTGATGGAGGAGCCTCTGTCTTTTAGTCCCCTCTTGGCACTGCTGGATTAAGCTTGTTTCAGTCAATAAAATTCTTTACAGGGTCATTGGTCTTGTTATGAAGTCAAGGTCCTAAGTCTAGGGTTTAGTCCAATTTGTCTTTGAGGTTATGTTTTTAAGGTCAATAAATTCCCAGCAGGCCAGAGGGATGTCTATCAAAGCATCACTTCAAAGGATTTCATATTGTACAGCTAATTTTTACCTTGAATTCAATAACCCTGTTTTTGAAGACAAGGTCATTTTCTCATTTTTTGTAAAGTTGGTAAAAATTCAAACTCTTCGGAAGTCAGCATGCGGCCCTGGTCCCCTTTTCCAAGACTCCTCAGAAGCTACCTCTGCAAAAATTTTCAAGAAAAAGCATCATTTCAACCAATTTCAGGACAAAACGAAAACCATAAGTCAACAGCATTTAAATTTTGAAAAGTGTCATGTTATAAACATTAGAAAGTGGGTTTGAGGGGAAATTAATTCAAATCAAGTTTATAAAAGCCTCCCTCTCTTCATTTTATCATTATTTGCCTCCAAGACTCCAAGAGCAAGTGTGAAAGGCGACTTAGTGAAAAAATTGGGCGAAATTGCTGTGAGAGCCCACGCGCTACGCATCAGGACCTGCGCGCTACGCGTTGGGCAGGCGCTACGCATCGGGGCAGTCATCGCAGTGGGAAAAAGACACAAGCGCTACGCGTCAGGACCCGCGTGCTACGCATTGGGGTTTACACATAGAAAAATTGCCTTCAAACCTCAAATCGACCCCAAATCTCTTCAAGCTTGCAGGTAGGCCTCCAAAAATCAAAGTATATTGCTTGCTAAAGCTTGAATGAGCATTTAAATGTCATCATTTTGAAATGAGAAGTTCATGTGTATTTTTCTTACAAATGTCAAAGTGCAAGTAAGGCTAGGGTTTTGCTTTTGCTGCTCAAGGTCATCCCTTTTCAACCCCATTTTTTCCCCACATCCCATTACCATCTCCCTTGTCATTTTCACCTAATCTCCCTAACAAAAACACCAAAATCCCTAAAACCCTACCCCTATCCCTAAAATTCAATAACATAACCCTAAACCCTACTTCCCGTAAAACCCCTGCAAATTATAATTGTATGTTGTTGTATATGTCATGATTCCTTCCCTAAATCCCCTTTTACTTATATTTTCCCTCAGTTCCCTCAAAAGTCTCCCTTCCCTAACATCTCCCTTGTGTTATTTGTCCCCTTGAAGCAGCATTTCAACAGTTAAAACAACAGGTTTTTGAGCAGAAGCAGAAGTACATTTCAGCCACTTTTATCTTGAAACCATGTCAGAAACCGAAATCGACTATGAGCAAAGTGATGACCGTGACTCAACACCAGAGGTTGAGGTACAAATGAGGCCTCACAGGGGTGGTAAGGGTGGTCACCATGTGAGAGAGGAGCCCACCTCTTTGACCTATTTACAGGCTTGTCCACTTGCAGTCACATGTTTCCGCCATCAATCATGTTATGAATTTTGCGAGAGGATTTCTCAAATTCAGCACCATAGGGAATTGGTCCGCTTGTTTTTTTGAATTTGAATGACGGGCATGTGAATCTTGCAGGGGTGGATTTTACATTGTCACCTGAGATTGTTGCTCAAGCAACAGGGATACCCAATGTTGGAGAAGAGTGGAACAAGCGCAAACTGTTGGACAGATTTCAGTATGAGCCCTACATTAAACCTGTGTACATGAGGCACATGACTGGTGTATTTCCTTTCAGATTTTTGAGGGATGAGTATGCTCCCTTGATGAGGCTCATCATTCGCTATTTCACCTGTGAGGGCAGATTTTCACGTTTGTATTCGTACCATATCCGCTTGTTGATGCATTTCACACGGGTACGGATGATGAACATACCATTTTTCATGTGCCGAAATATTGAGAGGATGGTGCCCTTGATGCAGAGAAAGAGCCTAGCACAACAACACAAGAGCATCTATCATTATGGTTTGATCAAGCTTGTGGTCATACATCAGTTGGCCCAGCAGGGTATCCCATGGGAGGATTTCATCTCTCGAGATTTCTTCACAGCACCACCACCCCCTGAGGTTGTTCATGAGGAGGGAGGACCATCACAGCAGTATGACATCCCTGAGCCCAGACATGTCAGCTCCCCTCCATTGGTCACATATCAGAGAGGCCACAAGGCCTTATTTGCATCAGCTCGGCGAGTATTTTCTCCACACCAGGTGGAAGGGGTCTCGCCATCTTCATCAGCACCGCGAGTGTTATCTCCACATCAGGTGGAAGGGGCCTCGCTTCCGACAACAGCACAAGTATCAGAGAGGGGCAAGCAGCCCATGATTGAGGAGGGATTGTGAGGTGATCCAGATATCGACATCATTGATCTTGACACCCGTTCTCCTAGCACGAAGCTTCACAAGATCATTCAGCAAAAGGAGGCTGAAAATTGCTTGTTGCAAGAAAAATTAGAGATGGCACAATGGACGATTACATATTTGGAGCAGCGCAACAAGCAATTAGAAGATGAGCACACTCTTGATGAGTTGCGGAGGATCCATGAAGACCGCAACTTGGCTCGTAAGAGACCCGGTGATTTGGTACCCATTGAGCGAGAGGCTATGCTTCTCCGGGTCAATGCTCATTTGGAGAGGTTGCTGGCCAAGGCCAACAACGATAAGGACCTTCTCCGGAACATGAAGAACCACTATTGGGCCCAAATGCATGTATGCAAGGTGAGAATGAAGGTGCTCCAAGGACGGTTGGCCAAAGCACTAAAACGAAGAAAAAGGCCTGATCCCCTCCACATCTTCACTGAGGCTTCCTTGAAGGAGCATGATGCTAAATGACTCAACTCCAGCACAAATTTCAGAAAATTTTGAGCATTTTTGGTCACTTGTGGATTTTTTGGGCTAAAAACAGGTTTTCTTCACCAACGCGTAGCGCGCCGGGCACGACCCTTAAGATGGGCAACTCCATTTCAGGAAAACTCAGCATTTTTGGATTTTTCATGCAAAAATAAAATTTCTCAGCAATTGCCAAGAAATTTCACCAAGTTTTGAGCCTCCATAAGGTCAAAAAACATGCAAAAAAATGACTTTCTGCCACTTTTTTGACACACAAGAAGCAATTTTGGGAGATTACAATTTTGGAGGGGCAAATGGACACCAAATTCAGAAATTACACTTGGGTTGGAAAGTAGACATCTAGACCTTTCCAACAAGCCCACTTTTGTCTCATTTGGACACCTGGAAGTGCCTCAAAAGTTGCTCCAAAGGCGCGCTACGCGTTCAGAATCAGGGCGCTACGCATTGGGCAATTTTCACAGAAATGCACCTACAGCTCAGCAAAATGCAGTTTTGACTGGATTTGACTTTTTGGAGTGGATTTTGATCCTCCTTGTTGTAAATGATGTAATTTTATGATATTTTGACACTCATTTATCTCTTCTAGAAGATTCATTCATGAGATAGGCAAAAATGTTATGAATGAATTGGTTTCCTAGCTTATAGAGGCAAGTTGTTTTGACTGCCTAGTTTTCAATGCTCAGTTTAGAATTGGTTGAAACAGCTCCTAGGATAGTGATCTCGACCCTTAGAGGCAAGGAACGATGTTATATTGCCTATATTATGTACTTTCTTGGTCATTTTCATGGTTGGACTCTTGAGGGAGAAGCTTCTATTGTATTACTCATTGTATCTCTGTAATTTTTGGCAAAGGAAGACCAGGGTTTTGCAGTCCTTTTCGGGATTCCTGTGGTTACATGTATTGATGGTGTGTTTCTATTTGTACTTGTAAGTTTGTTATGTTATTCATCTTCTTACTTTTCCTTCTGAAAATTAGGCAAATGAAGTGTTAAAGTAGAATTCATGATTGCCATGCTCTGCTTTTAAGTTTGCTTAATATCAATGTTTTCATCTGTTTAAGGAGAACTCAAGGTGTTTACTTGCTCTCCTTAGCTCCTCACCAGTCATTCTTGCCCATCTGACTCTTTCAAAGGCATCAATACAGTCTCCTACCTTGCCCCAAAGAACCCCCTGCAAAAACTGTGTCCAATCCCCTCACCCAACATTGCCTTTCCCCGATTTTCCACCAAAATCCTAAAAATCTCAAATCAAACCTTTTATCAGTTTACTAGCCTAAAATCAGTGTTCTTTATCGGTTATCTCCGCCCTTTGAAGATATTTTCCGAGATATACCGGAGAGAGCTCTCTCATGTCCCGTAGGGCTAGCTACGAGGCTAAGTGGTTTGATGTTGCCTTGGAGTTTGCCTTTCTCAGCTTGAGGTGAAATTTCAAGCGCTAACATATTGGCAACCATACTGGGGAAGAAAAAATGTTTGCTTGTTGATGTCATTTGTTTTATAAGCTACAGACGGAGCCTAAAGTTATGCCAGGTAGCCTTCGAAACACTTTTGCTTTGCATTAGCGGAAGTAGATAAACGTTGCTTCAGTCAATCTCCAGTCTAGCTTGTGTTAGGTACCTAGGGGGGATAATATGGGGTACCAAAGGTGGTACCCAACGTAATAATGTAATAATGGGATGGGCCATAGTAATAAATAAGGTGGTTAACCCATGTCATGTAAGGGACCACAAGTAGTTAATAAGAATGTAATGGGCCCATGGTATTAGTTGATGGTATGAGGAAACCATGGTAATGATGCATGGTATTGTATGTATGAGGCCTATATAGAGGCTAGAGACTCCACATGGAGACACATGAAGATGAAGAGAAATATTATTGCATGAACAGGCATATGGCTTGTGGAGTGCTCTCCTTCCTTAAGGAGTGAATGCATGGTGTTTCCCTACCTTAAGGGTTTGATCTATAAAGAATCATTTCATATTATTTCTGGGTTTCTCTGCATTATCTTATAATTTTATATCAGATCTCTAATATTTCCGGGTTAGATCTACAACAATTGGTATCAGAGCTCTTTCTTGGGCAAACCGTGGAATTTTTTTTTATTTTTGCAGGGATTTTTTGGGTGGCGAAATTGCAGATCATATCTGTATGTTTTGGTACTACATCTACAGAATATAATTGTAAATCTGTATTCCTTGTGAAAAAATATCCAAATTCAAAAAAAAAATCAGTTGAATCGGAGTCCGGATGAAGGAGATATCGCTGATCTAAAAATCAGTGGGGTTGCAGACAATTTTCAAGGCAGCGAGTTTTCGTCGCAGACCTAGAAGCCCTGGTGCAAGATCTGCAAAATCTAATTGTAGATCTGTATTCTTTGGGAAAAAACACCTGATTTCAAAAAAAAAATCGGTCGAATTGGAGTCCGGATGAGGGAGATATCGCTGATTTAAAATCAGCTCTTTTTGCAGACATTTTGGGTGACGGCGGGAGAGTAGCAGAGCAGATCTGGAATTCTAGTGCCTGGATCAGGATTTTTATCACATGGGCAGATGCAGAATGATTGTTCCATTTCTAAAAACAGGTTATAATAGGGATTCTGAGCAATATTGACGAAACTGTGACCATTTCAAATTTTCGCCAATTTTTGTGATGGCGGACCGAGATCTAAATTTGAATGACTTATATCCATTTGATGGCTCTCATCCAGCCAAATGGCTAGCAAAAATGGAGAAATGTTTTAGATTAAATTACATCATGAATGATGAGACTCAACTGAATTTGGGAACAATGTACTTGGACAATGAAAGATTGCAATGGTGGCAAGGGCATCAACGTCGCTATCGTTGGCCCTTGACTTGGGACAAATTCACTAAAGCTCTTATGGACCGCTTTGACCGAAAAGCTAATCTTGTGGATAAGCTCACACAGACAGACACACAGCCTAGCAAAGATTTTATTTTTACAGGAAAGAAGGAAACCAAGGAACCTAAAGGGTTATTTTCTGCTGGTATCTCCTTATTGCAGGTTCATGGATTGATTCAGAAGGAGAAAATCATTGTGTCTATAAATCTGAGTTGCAAGCAAAATATCATAAATGTCAGTTTGGCAAAAAAATTGCAAGTCCCAGCAAAAAAAATTGCACATACACAGGATGATGATAAGGATGTTCAAATCTATAAGGATTTGAAGCTTTCTATGGATAAGTATGTGTTTCATGGTGATTTTTATGCTTCAGAGATGGATAATATCGATGCTGTTTTGGGATATCCTTGGATGGAATCTGTGGGTACTATCAATATTAATGTGCAGAAGAAATTCTTGAAGCTATGGTATAAAAAGAAGAAAATTACATTACAGGATATTTCCATCCATAAACAGGTAGAGTCCACGGAGATTGACGCATAAGATGTTACAGGGACTGACATATCAGATGATGAGCAGTTGATGGTCGAAAATTAAACACAAACAGAGGCTGAAGTAAAAAAGGTTACAGGTGCTGATACATTTGAGGACGATTCAGTGGTTGAAGTCATATTGAAAAAGAAGACACCACAAGAGGCACCACAGCAAGGTGAAGTAAAGAAAAAGCCATCGTGGGTTAAAACTTCAACATATCATCACCCACATCACCCATCAAGACAACAATCAAGATGGAAACCAATTAGCCACATGGACAACAAACCCCGCAGGACAGATCGAGAGGAACAAAGATCCACCTACTACACTTCCACACAGAAGAGCTACCGCAGTCAACTTCCATCTCAAGCGAGCGAGGCACCAACGAGATCGAGGGTTCACCTTTCTCTTGGATGGCTAGATGCACGTGCATGGTATCAGTGGACTACTCTCTTGAGTAGATCTTATTATTTATGTTCTTCCCATGTTTCGGGGACGAAACATGTTTAGGGGGGTGGAATGTTAGGTACCTAGGGGGGATAATATGGGGTACCAAGGGTGGAATGTTAGGTACCTATATAGAGGCTAGAGACTCCACATGGAGACACATGAAGATGAAGAGAAGTATTCTTGTATGAACAGGCATATGGCTTGTGGAGTGTTCTCCTTCCTTAAGGAATGAATGTATGGTGTTTCCCTACCTTAAGGGTTTTGAGATCAATAAAGAGAATCATTTCATATCATTTCTGGGTTTATTTCCATTATCTTATATTTTCATATCAGATCTATAATATTTCTGGGTTAGATCTACAACAATTGGTATCAGAGCTATATTCTTGGGTTAGATCTACAACAGCTTGTAAACGTGACATCTAACTTGTTAATTACCCCAGTACATGTATCAAGTTCAGATCTGATTGTTGATGGTGGACAACGATCAGACACTTGAAAGGTTGAAATCATTCACTTGGCGACTCTAAATAATTTTCGAGATCAGATCCAAAGACTCCACTGGAGGATGATCCTGACCAGCAGAAACATGAAAGGACAATATGGACAGATCAGGTACTCAAGTTGGAATTTCATCCAAGACATTTTGTACTTTGTCATAAATTATTTCTTCTCTTTTCCCAAGAATGTCAAGACTGCGTTGCAAAGTATACTATGCTTGAGAAAAGATCCCAGGCCTGCATTTGATTCCTTCCCTTTGGAAAGTGTGAAAACCAAAGATTTGCATGCCTTTGAGCTTGATCAGGTTCCTTTTTCCGAATTTTGTGATGACCATCTTTGAATTGATGAGCCCCAAGAGACCAAGACTAATTCTATACCTACTATACATACCCCTACACCTTGTAAAATTCCAGATCGGTATAAACCTCTTGTTTTACCTTCTGTTCTTCATGCTTTCCCCAAAAACTATGATCTATACTTGCCTAGGTTTGATGGTGAATGTAAGAATGTCAACGCTGAGCAACATGTGCAGAATTTTTAGTCTTTTCTAGACCTTTTTGAAGTTGATAGCAAAGATGTTAGTATAAGGATTTTTGCTCTTTCTTTGCAAGCCAAAGTGAAGAGTTGGTTCAAAGCCCTGCCTGATGCAAGCATTTCAGATTTCCAGCAGTTTGTCAAAGTTTTTCTCGACAGGTGGATGATCGGGCAGAACCTTTTCTTGATTATAGAAGAGTATAACCATCTGAAAAGACTACCAGGAGAGACAGTACAACAGTTTTCGACCAGATTTAACCAAGTTTATTATTCAATGCCAGTAGATATAAGGCCTCCTCCTAGATCTGCTCTCTTGCACTATCCGGGTGCCTTTGATCCGGAGATGGAGTTTCAGCTGAGAGAAAGGGATATTGCAACACTTCACGAGATGCAAAACAGTGCAGTAAATGTAGAGGCTCATCTGTTGATCCGAAGGGCAAGGTTGAAGGAAGAAGAGATGAAAAACATAGATCCGGAAAAATCGACATCTCTAGAGGTAAAGCTTGAAATTTTGGTAAGTGCAGTAGAAAAGATGATGGACAAAATCACCGCAAGAAATGCTCATGATGTTCAAGCCCATGGCTCGCTGATTGAAGAAGAACAAGTTGTTGATCCAAAACATTTTGTTTCTAATCCCAGTTGTCATAGTGATTATTTTATAGATCATTGTGAAGAAGAAAGAACTGTTGATATGACCTGCATGCTTGATGATATGTTTTATACTAATGATTTGCCTCAGTTTGATGATGATTATGTTCTCCAAACAGAAGCTAATCTTACAGACAAATCAGCAGCTAGTTTGTGGGAGGAAGAGGATCACTTACAACAGCTCGAGTACAATGATCAAATGATGCATAGAAGCTATGACAATGATGAGGAAAGTGCATCAAAGTTTGAAGTAAGTGAAGGATCTTTGCCTTTTTGTTTTGATTCGTTTCAGTTCATCAGAGATAACTACCATGCAATCAGAAATCAAATGTCAACAAGTCTTGATTTGAAGCATCTTGAGAGCAATGAAAATTTTGTTCAAGACTTCTCATATTCAGATTTGCAACCCCTGAAAGCCATTGATTGTCAAGTTGCAGATGAAGACTTGGAAGTGCACACACATGATTTAATGATTCAAGGTGACTCCGTACCATTCTGTTTTGAGTCATTTCAGTTTTTGAAGGGTAGATTGCAGAGTAAATCTTCAAATGAATAGCCTATAACAAATCAGTGATCTCTCAATGTTAATGTTGAGGATGAGACAGATAACAAAATTCTTGAGCAGCCTGTAGCATCATATTTGCAGCCACCAAATGAAATTGAAGGGCAGATTACAGATGAAGCCGTGGAATACGAAATACATGATTTGATGATGCAGGAAGATTCTATACCCTTTTGTTTCGAAGCATTTCAGTTTATAAGGAAAACTCTTCGTAAAATCTCTCAAGAAAAAGATGAACAGCTAGAAGGATGTCATACATTTTCAATGGATACATTACAACAGTCTTTTCAAGTTTTTCATGATCCAATAGCTGATGTTTTGGATGAGGTTTGCAGTCAAAGTCTTTCTCCATTGACTACATGTGAGCTTGAAACATGTGCTGATATGAATTTGATCCGGTAGCCGGTTTCTTTCTCATTTTCAACAGAGGTCTCATCACAAGGCTCAGATCAAAGTTTGCATTCATGGTATGAGGAGAAGAGAAGTAATCCATTGGATGAGCTAAGTTCCAGTGTGCATGAACTTCAAGATCCTTATGCAGTGTTTTTGGAGGCAGATAGAGAATTCATATCATTCAACGGATCTATTTCCAAGTTGTCATGGGAGTTGTCGTTCATTAGTTCTCTCTTGTTGTTCATAAGTGAGCACTTGCAGAAAATTCGAACAGCAGATGGAATACTTACTTGGTTGCATTGGTTGTTTCATTTCACTTGATCAGGTGATGAATGAAACTGTTAGAGTAGGTTTTGATGAATAAGCTCCACTTTGAGCATCATTTCCAGTTGTCAGTTGTGTTTAAGTATTGAGTCAGTTTTTAGTTGAGTGAGAGTCAATTTGTGTCATCCGAGTCATCAGTTTTCAGTCATGCATTTAAGTTTGAGTTTTTGACTCCATTGCCCAATGGATGAAGGCACTGTCTAGCTCTTTCAGAGATTTGTCGTTCTTGGCACCTCCAAGGAGCTACCATCCCCATTGGAGGCAATGTTAGAGTCGGTCTAGTAGCCCTCCATCAACGATCAAAACTCTTTGCATTTCATTAGTAGGTGTCTCATCAGTGTCCTCTTATTGCATTCCATTAGGCATGCCATAACCTTGATGGAGGAGCTTGTGTCTTTTATTCCCCTCTTGGCACTGCTGGATTAAGCTTGTTTCAGTCAATAAAATTCTTTACAGGGTCATTGGTCTTGTTATGAAGTCAAGGTCCTAAGTCTAGGGTTTACTCCAATTTGTCTTTGAGGTTATGTTTTTAAGGTCAATAAATGCCCAACAGGTCAGAGGGATGTCTATCAAAGCATCACTTCAAAGGATTTCATATTGTACAGCTAATTTTTACCTTGAATTCAAAAACCCTATTTTTGAAGACAAGGTCATTTTCTCATTTTTTGTAAAATTGCTCAAAATTCAAACTCTTCGGAAGTCAGCATGCGGCCCTGGTCCCCTTTGCCAAGACTCCTCAGAAGCTACCTTTGCAAAAATTTTCAAGAAAAAGAATCATTTCAACCAATTTCAGGACAAAAAAGAAACCATAAGTCAGCAACATTTAAATTTTGAAAAGTGTCATGTTATAAACATTAGAAAGTGGGTTTGAGGGGAAATTATTTCAAATCAAGTTTATAAAAGCCCCCCTCGCTTCATTTTATCATTATTTTCCTCCAAGACTCCAAGAGCAAGTGTGAAAGGCGACTTAGTGAAAAAACTCGGCGAAATTGCTGTGAGAGCCCGCGCGCTATGCATCATGACCTGCGCGCTATGCGTTGGGCAGGCGCTACGCATCGGGGAAGTCATTGCAGTGGGAAAAAGACACAGGCGCTACGCGTTGTGCGCGTGCTATGCGTCAGGACCTGCGCGCTACGCGTTGGGGTTTACACACAGAAAAATTGCCTTCAAACCTCAAATCGACCCCAAATCTCTTCAAGGTTGCAGGTAGGCCTCCAAACATCAAAGTATATTGCTTGCTAAAGCTTGAATGAGCATTTAAATGTAATCATTTTGAAATGAGAAGTTCATGTGTATTTTGCTTACAAATGTCAAAGTGCAAGTAAGGCTAGGGTTTTGCTTTTGCTACTCAAGGTCATCCCTTTTCACCCCCATTTTTTCACCACATCCCGTTACCATCTCCCTTGTCATTTTCACCTAATCTCCCTAAAAAAAACACCAAAAGCCCTAAAACCCTATGTTGTTGGGAAAAGTATCCAATACGGAATGACCCTATCCCACTCTAAGGGTGGTAGTACCTCAGCAACAATCAAAGCAAAGCTATTCAAGATTACTTCTTTATGAGATGTAAGAGAGAGGAGGAAGAGATCCACTAACCGATGTCTTTCGCTAATGCTTGATCCAATCTTCTCTTTTTGTTGCTTGCTCCCAGCTCCTTGCTCTTTCACTGGCCCAGCTACACCAAGATCCTGCAAAATGGCAAGAGAGGGAAACTACAAGAAGCATACATTCATAATTGATTCAAGGATTAGAATAAATCAAATATACAAGCATAACAACACACCATTGAAACACATGCATATAGAAGAACCTCAAATGCTTTATTAATGGAAGAAGTAAAGTTCAGGAAGTGATACAACCATAAAAGGCCCAATCCAGCATCACCTCCTAGCAGAAAGAAATCTCCTCTTCACCTCCTTCAAGCAAATCACCCAATAGTTCTATACTCAAACCAACAGCACTTCCTTACATTCACAAGATTCCAGCCTCTCTAGACCTCATGAGAGAGCTCTATATATAGGAGTTTTGGAGAAAGGATGAGTCAGCTTGAAGCTGGCATGAAGCTGACTAATGTCCTCTCTCACTTCAGTTATTCTTCAGTTCTTGAGTCCACTTGGAGGTTCTTGCTTCCACTTGGAGATCTAGACCCTCTTACTCATCACCAGTCGAATTCCTTGATTCAAGTGTCATTTTGGAAGCTTCCTGGGCTCTGACACCTTGAGGAATGAGTCTGCCACATGTCCAAACTCGTTCAGCGCAGGTAGCTAGTGTTGGAGTTGACATGATCCAGAATTGCCTTGTTTTTGAGTGTTTTTAGGTGGAGAACTACTATTTAGTGTTGTGGTTTGCTGACCTTGTTCCTCTAGGGGTAGGAACAACATGTTTAGGGACTTTGGATCCCTTAGATTATTGACATTTCATGCTTCATGCTGTAAGGCACAAAAATGTCTATAACAGCTGCCCCCTAAAGTATGAGGTCGTTTATCGTGTGAAATGCTTTATCAGGAGGATCCGAAGTTCATTCAATCGCTGAGAGGTGACTTGTAATAAAATACAATAAAATACATTATTTTTCATTCTGCTTTCATGATCTAGCTGAGGCGGGCATTCCCATGCTCAGCTTTATAAATTCATTTTGGTACATAGAACAGACGATCGTCTGATGGTAGACTGATAATTCTTTGCTGAAATTATCATCCTTTGAGTAGGATGATCATCTGCTGCAATGATGTACATGTCAAATGTCTTTATATTTCCTGAATATATATCGCAGCTCGAATGGATGAAACTAGATCCGGGCTCTTCAAACTCGTCCGATCTTCACTCTAAGTACAAGTCGATCCATGTGAGAATTGCGCTGAAGTCGAACATGGAAAGACATCGCTTGATTACCGGTCAATGATGTAAACCGTTAACAAGCGCGAGAGGAATCACCGATAATGATAATGACCCTCCAGGTACTGCAGTACAATTCACGTGGTGTGAATAAAGGACTTGGCGTCGAACACCACGCAAAATCTTCTAGTCGAAGGTCATTGATGTATACCTGTCGCCGAAAGTGAGAAACTTGCCATTGAGGCATGCAAGCTTCAAAGTACTGAGGGGGGTGTTCCTAGATCAACTTCTTGGATAATGAGCTGAAGTCGACAAGAAGCGATCCGTCAAAGGAGGGCCTTAATGAATCCCACATCAGTGACACGGAACGGAGCTAATGATTTCAATGGAGGTGAAAACAATCTGTGAAATATGATTCAGGGTGGCGATCATGGATGGATGAAGGATAATGTATGGCAGTGGATGGGACACGGTTGACTTTTTCTAAACAACATCTCTTGAACATATAACGACACTGATGCGATGGATCGGTAGCATTACCCCAAATGTGGATGGTTTGGCGAGACCATGGTGATGAGACCGGTGAATGAAACAACCCAACCCGATGTGATACGGAGGAAAAGTGTCATGTTCAAGAACGACTCGCTACCATTAAAGCTTTGAGGTTTTCCCAATTTTTCCCCAGTCATTTCTGACCAGTACCTCTTTATTTTTGTCAAGCTTGAGGAGGATAACATATGCTTGTTCTATAACCTGCCCTTCGGGCAAGCCCATCACTATGTTTTAACGAGCCTAGCGATAGGGAAACTTGTTCTCGTCTAAAGACAAGTTTGTCGATATTTAATCATTTTAATGAGTCTAACGACAAGGAAAACTCGGTCCTTTTCATTTTTAGAGAGTCTGAAAAGGTACAAAAAGTTAACTCCAAAATTCCTTTTTCGTCATTTAATCCCTTAAGTCCGAAAAAGTATAAAACAATACAGAAGGGATGAGTTTTCGATAACTTTAACGAGCCGAATAAAACAATCGCTCGACCTTTTTGTGCAATAATCCCTCAAGTCCAAAAAGATTAAAATCTAGAGGAGGGATAGTTCTTTCGGTCACTTTAACGAGCTGGAAGGCCAAAACTCGGCAAACTTTTCATATTTTACGAGTCAAGAGAAAAGAGCTCAAAGAAGACTCGTCTTCTGAGGAATGAGTGATGAACAGGGATAGCAGCAGATTCCAGGTACAGGTTGGAATTTTCCAATCACGGCAGTGTCACAAGGATGGCTAGGTGAAATCACTCTTTGCAGCTGTTCCTCAAAATAGGTAAACAATCATATGGAGGTGAACGATCGGCCAAATGAAAGTGGAGGTGGCAAGTGCAAACACGACCAAGGCTTTTTATGGCTAATAAATTTACGATCACAGTGGTTATTTACCGGGATGGGTTTATTTTTTTAACGAGCTTGAATGCGCCAAAACACTGCTCAATCTTATGTTTATTTTTTAGCGAGCATGAACTATGCTAAAATTGCTCGATATAAGTTTGCATGCCCCCAGCATAATAACGCAAATCGAGGTGCATTCCCCCCAAGCTTCATTGCATTCAACTCGGTGGTTGGAATGAAGGTTTTCCTTTGAGATTTGAAAAGGGGATTTGTTTCATTTTTTAATGAGGTTTACATAGTAAAAGAACTATCCTCATGACCCCTTGTTTCATTTTTTAACGAGGTTGACACGAGATAAGAACCGTCCTCGGAGTCCAAATCCATCAGATATAGAAGGTTTCATATTCCACTGTGGCCATTTCCGCCAGATTACTTGGAGGCGGTAGGGTAAAATTACCCATTAAGGCAGGGTCTTTTAGGAGACCTACTCCGATATTTTGGAGCGAATAATTGCTTCCATGGATCTTTGGAATGCTTCCTGTAACTTGTGAACTGTTGGGGAGAAAAGTTTGTTGGTCGACGATTGTAATTCCTCCTTGGAAAGGAAATGAAATCTTCCTGAAGTAGGTTGACACAACCGCGGCCATGGCATAGATCCAGGGCCTTCCCAGTAGGATGTTGTAATCGAGGTTTCCATCAATTACTTCAACATCAATTCCTACTGTTTTGCCCCCCAGTTCAACTTGCAAGTTACTTAAAATCCCGTATGGAGTGTATGATCGTCCATCAAATGCTTTTAATGTCGTTGATGATTTCGACAAGGGTGGTGAGCCTAAATCTTTCCAGCAACTCATCGACATAAGACATGTAGATGCCCCCTCATCAATAATTGTTCGATGAACAGTTTTGTTGAGGGCTTTCACTTGAATAAGGAAAGCTAGTTGAGTTGGTAATTGAGGGTCATATCCTTTATGATCAAAGGCGACAAGATTGGAATCCATTGGGTCAATTCCACCTATTGCTGATAATAAAGCTTGTTCTTGGGAGAAGCAATTTTGCAATACCTCAAGTGTCGACATAACGGACGGCGATTGGGCCAGGTCCTCTATCTGTGCTATTTTTGCACAAGGATTAAATGTCGATTTACGTACTGCTCCCTTTTGCGACTTTATTATTGGCTCAAGGACGATGGGTGGCACAACCTCGGTCAAAGTTGTTGTCGAACTACTAGGTTGTTCATTAGCCTTGTTGTTCGACAGCTTTGGATTCCTGTAATCCTTATTCCTCGTCAAAGCATTATTTTGCTGCTTTGAGGTAGACAACATAAGCACTTGGGATCGGGAAGAATTTTGATTAGCAACCAGATTTTGACCTGGATTAGGAAATGGATCAGTCAATACTGCTGGGGTTTTTGAACTCTTAAAGAGTTTCTTAACTTCAACTATATGTGGACAATCTTTCATCCAATGATCCTCATCGCATATATGACACCCTACTGGGGGTTTCCTTTTTCTCCCTTTCTTTTTCTTCTTTCCCCCTGGTTGCTTCAGTTGTTTGCCCTCGTCGGTTGACATGGCATTTACTTCTGAGGCAAGAAGTTCTTCATTTGCATTTTGACTATAAATTTTGTGCTTGCCAATCACGCCATCGCCGGCGTTAGAGTCATTGTTTGATTTAGGAGGAGGAGGAATTGAAAATACCGGTCTAGGAGCGTCGGGTATTTTGTCGTAGAGCGTGCCAGACTGAGTATAGACCAATTCCAGATATTGCACACGAGCAATAACCTGCTCTTCTGTTACGACTCCCCCCTTTGCCACATCTTCCGTGATGGCAGGAAGTAATGACTTGATAAACCATTCAGCTAATAGCTGATCGGGAACGTACGTTTTTACCATCCTACGACGACGTCGCCACTCATGTATATGATCAGATATGTGGGTGGCAGTCGTCTGTTTGAAGTTGGTAAGGAGTTCTATTCCCGTTTCATACGTTATTGGTAATTGAAAATGGGTTAAAAAGGTTGTGGCTAAGGTACTGAAGTTGTCAAACGAAGCTCTAGGCAATTCAATGTACCATTTTGCCACTGGACCCGTTAACGTCCTCTGAAAGAGGCGAAGTCTTATCAAATCATCATTCAGGGTGTTCGATGAACACCATAGATGGAATGTCATCACATGATTCGATGGGTCTTCACCCGGATTTCCATTAAATTTAGGAATATCTGACGGAAGTTTATGTGGAATCACTGGCCACCAAGGGGCATAAGCAATTGGATCATTCGTCAGCCGGTTTAGATCTAGTAATTCTAGAGTTGCTACAAAAGGCAACTATTGGTTCAGGTTAGGCGAAGCATATCCAGGATAAGATGGTATCGCCTGAGCAATGGGTCTTTGCAGACCAGCATAATGTTGGCAACTTTGACAAGGTTGATGGGCATAACCATTATAGCATGGTTGCCCATTACTTACAAAGACTTGTTGCTCAGGTCCTTGATATGATTGTTGGAAAGGCAGTTGTTGAGACTGAACCAGCTCTGGTTGTTGGACCATTTGTTGTTGACCAATACTGGATGATTGACCAAGATGAGGAGTCACAGTACTTTTTTGAGCCTGAGTCGCTCTAGATAAGGAGGCACTACCCTAAGATTGTGATTGAGTCGTTGAGACAAGAGGCTGTTATATTGAAACCTGAGAAACTTGGGGTTGACATACAACAGGTAGCGCTTGTACTAGCGACGCATTCACCATAGCAGGTGTGGTGGGAATATCCAACACAGGGTGTACTGGTTGCATTGAATATACAACCCCTAGTTTTCGAGGCAGTATTGGTACCCAACCGCTGGATGTAATTCCAGTTTGACCTGAACTTTGTTGTAAACTCCCATATGGTTGTTCTCTAGGAGGGAACAATGAAAGAGCATACTGCCCTCCATACGGTGGAAACCCAGTACTTAAAGGGTAAATTGGCCTTTGAAGACACATTGGATCAATTTGTTGAGTTTCAACATAAGAAATACCAGATGATAATCCGGATGAAGAAATAGGAACTAACCATGTCGTCGTCCTTGATGGGACTCCGGCTTGTTGTTGAGGACAATTTGCCGGGACAGATGGTATACCAGCGAACATCATTGGAGTAGCGGCAGGAGGCTCTGCCGCTGTTGTGTTGGATGACACAGTCCTAGACGTCAACGGTTGTTCAGACATATTGAGTCTATCCAATAGATTGCCTAGCGATTCTACAGGAACTTCACTGGTGATAGACTAACTTCGAAGATCAACGAGGGAAAGGTGATGATTATTCCGCTTAAAATAAATTTTATAACGACGCTTTAGACACAACTTGCTTTTTCACTTTTTAAGAGTCGAGAAAAAGCTAAAGATGACTCTAGTCTCCTTCGATGTTTTAACGAGCCCGAAGTGACAGATGCTCGAATGGAATTTTTCAGTTATAGAGTTTGAAAAAGGCCAAAATAAACTACTCTGGAGATCAAGGTAGAGGGTGTGCCAAACCTTTCGCAAAACCACAGAATACGTTTTACGGTACGGGTGGTCGATCCTCGTGAATGCTGTGTTCACTGCATTGCGATCAGTAGGGCGGCCGACACGGCTTCCTATGGATAAAAGATATATGCCTATAGGGGTCCCCCAATATATACACGACGGTACGTGGGAGCACAAGTCCGTATTAGTGCCACCGACTCTCAGGAGGAATCACCCACCTTCTTCGAGATCGACAGTCACTACGTTTAACGACGCTGGAACACGTCTCTAGCTTAGACCTCTATGTGTTTGCGTTATGTTTCAAAGCATTGTTAGGTTCATTCGATATATTTTAAGTTGATCTTTTTTAAAGTTTGCCTTTCAAGGTTCACCACGAGATGTTTGATACAAATTCCTAAATGCAGTCTAAGATGAGAAGCAAGCTTTTCAATCTTTCAACTTTGAAAATCTTAACTACTGAGGGAAAAGAAAGACATAATTTTTTCACACAGATCATAGAGCACACACTAATGCACTTTTTCCCTAAATCAACATACAAACTTATCAAGTGCAAAATGTACAATGCAGGTATTTCTTTTCTCTTTCTTAATGTTGATGTATTACAAAAAGAAAGCTGTTGTATAATTTCGAATTCAATTTCAAGTGAAAGCAAACAAGCTTGTCCAAAATCAAAAGACACCTTAAGATTTACTTGCTTTGACACTAGAAATATATAAATTCAAACTATATGACGAAAGAAAAAGCTCAATCAGCTATGAACAGCAAACAAACTAACTCTTAAGATCAAAACGACACTTATCACAGGTCTCGATCTAAGAGGCCACAGCAAGACTAGTTCACTTTCGTTATGGGAAACTGCAAATGAAATAAGAAATACACAAAGAACAAATACAGTTTCTTTATACAACCGAGGCGGAATAGTGGTAAGGAAAGGTGGTTTCAGATAGGCACATTGACTGACAGTAGGTTGCAAAAACAAGGATGAAAACAGGGCAATAAACAGCAGGGAACCCCAGTAGCACTAGGCAAAACTGGTTCAGCGCAGGTAGTACACTGTCAGTTTGAAATTCAGCGTAGGTAGTCCCTTCAGGATCTGCGCTGAAATGCAGACTGCCTTCACAGTGCCTGCACTGAAGAGATAAAATTTCGTTTTTCTCAGTTTCCGGGTCACAGATTGCTCAAAAATTCATAGTTTTTGGCCAAATCAGAAGCTATCAATCAAGTACACACTAAGGGATGAAAAGGAGGATGAAAAGCTATCACTAAGAGCTATTCAAAGTCCTTGTGGATCAGCTCTTCAAATCATAAACATGCCCAGAAACTGAGCTAGAGTAGCTGCCCTCTACTTTGCATTTGAAAGATCCAAATGCAGTTCGATTCGGTACTCCCTGTGTTTATGAAATGAATAGAAAAAAACACAAACAACCAACAAGATACGATCCCTAGTGGAGTCGCCAATTTGTTGTTGGGAAAAGTATCCAATACGGAATGACCCTATCCCACTCTAAGGGTGGTAGTACCTCAGCAACAATCAAAGCAAAGCTATTCAAGATTACTTCTTTATGAGATGTAAGAGAGAGGAGGAAGAGATCCACTAACCGATGTCTTCCGCTAATGCTTGATCCAATCTTCTCTTTTTGCTGCTTGCTCCCAGCTCCTTGCTCTTTCACTAGCCCAGCTACACCAAGATCCTGCAAAATGGCAAGAGAGGGAAACTACAAGAAGCATACATTCATAATTGATTCAAGGATTATAATAAATCAAATATACAAGCATAACAACACACCATTGAAACACATGCATATAGAAGAACCTCAAATGCTTTATTAATGGAAGAAGTAAAGTTCAGGAAGTGATACAACCATAAAAGGCCCAATCCAACATCACCTCCCAACAGAAAGAAATCTCCTCTTCACCTCCTTCAAGCAAATCACCCAATAGTTCTATACTCAAACCAACATCACTTCCTTACATTCACAAGATTCCAGCCTCTCTAGACCTCATGAGAGAGCTCTATATATAGGAGTTTTGGAGAAAGGATGAGTCAGCTTGAAGCTGGCATGAAGCTGACTAGTGTCCTCTCCCACTTCAGTTATTCTTCAATTCTTGAGTCCACTTGGAGGTTCTTGCTTCCACTTGGAGATCTAGACCCTCTTACTCATCACCAGTCGAATTCCTTGATCCAAGTGTCATTTTGGAAGCTTCCTGGGCTCTGACACCTTGAGGAATGAGTCTGCCACATATCCAAACTCGTTCAGCACAGGTAGCTAGTGTTGGAGTTGACATGATCTAGAATTGCCTTGTTTTTGAGTGTTTTTAGGTGGAGAACTACTATTTAGTGTTGTGGTTTGCTGACCTTGTTCCTCTAGGGGTAGGAACAACATGTTTAGGGACTTTGGATCCCTTAGATTATTGACATTTCATGCTTCATGCTGTAAGGCACAAAAATGTCTATAACACCCTACCCCTATCCCTAAAATTCAATAACATAACCCTAAACCCTACTTCCCGTAAAACCCCTGCAAATTATAATTGTATGATGTTGTATATGTCATGATTCCTTCCCTAAATCCCCTTTTACTTATATTTTCCCTCAGTTCCCTCAAAAGTCTCCCTTCCCTAACATCTCCGTTGTGTTATTTGTCCCCTTGAAGCAGCATTTCAACAGTTAAAACAACAGGTTTTTGAGCAGAAGCAGCAGTACATTTCAGCCACTTTGCTCTTGATACCATGTCAGAAACCAAAACCGACTATGAGCAAAGTGATGACCGTGAGTCAACACCAAAGGTTGACGTACAAAGGAGGCCTCACAGGGGTGGTAAGGGTGGTCACCATGTAAGAGAGGAGCCCACCTCTTTGACCTATTTACAGGCTTGTCCACTTGCAGTCACATGTTTCCGCCATCAATCATGTTATGAATTTTGCGAGAGGATTTCTCAAATTCAGCACCATAGGGAATTGGTCCGCTTGTTTGTTTTGCATTTGCATGACGGGCATGTGAATCTTGCAGGGGTGGATTTTACATTGTCACCTCAGATTGTTGCTCAAGCAACAGGGATACCCAATGTTGGAGAAGAGTGGAACAAGTGCAAACTGTTGGACAGATTTCAGTATGAGCCCTACATTAAACCTGTGTACATGAGGCACATGACTGGTGTATTTCCTTTCAGATTTTTGAGGGATGAGTATGATCCCTTGATGAGGCTCATCATTCACTATTTCACCTGTGAGGGCAGATTTTCATGTTTTTATTCGTACCATATCCGCTTATTGATGCATTTCACATAGGTACGGATGATGAACATACCATTTTTCATGTGCCGGAATATTGAGAGGAGGTACCCTTGATGCAGAGAAAGAGCCCAACACAACAACATAGGAGCATCTATCATTATGGTTTGATCAAGCTTGTGGTCATACATCAGTTGGCCGAGCAAGGTATCCCATGGGAGGATTTCATCTCTCGAGATTTCTTCACAACACCACCACCCCCTGAGGTTGTTCATGAGGAGGGAGGACCATCACAGTAGTATGACATCCCTGAGCCTAGACATGTTAGCTCCCCTCCATTGGTCACATATCAGAGAGGCCACAAGGCCTTATTTGCATCAGCTTGGCGAGTATTTTATCCACACCAGGTGGAAGGGGTCTCGCCATCTTCATCAACAACGCGAGTGTTATCTCCACATCAGGTGGAAGGGGCCTCGCTTCTGACAGCAGCACATGTATCAGAGAGGGGCAAGCAGCCCATGATTGAGGAGGGATTGTCAGGTGATCCAGATATCGACATCATTGATCTTGACACCCGTTCTCCTAGCACGGAGCTTCACAAGATCATTCAGCAAAAGGAGGCTGAAAATTGCTTGTTGCAAGAAAAATTAGAGATGGCACAATGGATGATTACATATTTGGAGCAGCGCAACAAGCAATTAGAAGATGAACACACTCTTGATGAGTTGCGGAGGATCCATGAAGACCGCAACTTGGCTCGTAAGAGACCCGGTGATTTGGTACCCATTGAGCATGAGGCTATGCTTCTCCGGGTGAATGCTAATTTGGAGAGGTTGCTGGCCAAGGCCAACAAAGATAAGGACCTACTCCAGAACATGAAGAACCACTATTGGGCCCGAATGCACGTATGCAAGGCGAGAATGAAGGTGCTCCAAGGACGGTTGGCCAAAGCACTAAAACGAAGAAAAAGGCCCGATCCCCTCCACATATTCGCTGAGGATTCCTTGAAGGAGCATGATTCTAAATGACTCAACTCCAACACAAATTTCAGAAAATTTTGAGCATTTTTGGTCACTTGTGGATTTTTTGGGCTAAAAACAGGTTTTCTTCACCAACGCGTAGCGCGCCGCGCGCGACCCTTAAGATGGGCAACTCCATTTCAGGAAAACTCAGCATTTTTGGATTTTTCATGCAAAAATACACTTGCTCAGCAATTTCCAAGAAATTTCACCAAGTTTTGAGCCTCCAGAAGGTTAAAAAACATGCAAAAAATGACTTTCTGCCACTTTTTTGACACACAGGAAGTAGACTTGGGAGATTGCAATTTTGGAGGGGCCAATGGACACCAAATTCAGAAATTCCACTCGGGTTGGATAGTAGACATCCCGAACTTTCCAACAAGCCCACTTTTTCCTCATTTGGAGACCTGGAAGTGCCTCAAACGTTGCTCCAAAGGCGCGCTACGCGTTCAGAATCAGGGCGCTACGCGTTGGGCAATTTTCACAGAAATGCACCTACAGCTCAGCAAAACGCAGTTTTGACTGGATTTGACTTTTTGGAGTGGATTTTGATCCTCCTTGTTGTAAATGATGTAATTTTATGATATTTTGACACTCATTTATCTCTTCTAGAAGATTCATTCATGAGATAGGCAAAAATTTAATGAATGAATTGGTTTCCTAGCTTATAGAGGCAAGTTGTTTTGACTGCCTAGTTTTCAGTGCTCAGTTTAGAATTGGTTGAAACAGCTCCTAGGATAGTGAGCTCGACCCCTAGAGGCAAGGAACGATGTTATATTTCCTATATTATGTACTTTCTTGGTCATTTTCATGGTTGGACTCTTGAGGGAGAAGCTTCTATTGTATTACTCATTGTATCTCTGCAATTTTTGGCAAAGGAAGACTAGGGTTTTGCAGTCCTTTTTGGGATTCCTGTGGTTACATGTATTAATGGTGTGTTTCTCTTTGTTCTTGTAAGTTTTTTATGTGATTCATATTCTTACTTTTCCTTCTGCAAATTAGGCAAATGAAGTGTTAAAGTAGAATTCATGATTGCCATGCTCTGCTTTTAAGTTTGCTTAATATCAATGTTTTCATCTATTTAAGGAGAAATCAAGGTGCTTACTTGCTCTCCTTAGCTCCTCACCAGTCATTCTTGCCCATCTGACTCTTTCGAAGGCATCAATATAGTCTCCTACCTTGCCCCAAAGAACCCCCTGCAAAAACTGTGTCCAATCCCCGCACCCAAAATTGCCTTTCCCCGATTTTCCACCAAAATCCTAAAAATATCAAATCAAACCTTTTATCAGTTTACTAGCCTAAAATAAGTGTTCTTCATTGGTTATCTCAACCCTTTGAAGATCTTTGCCAAGATATACCGGAGAGAGCCCTCTCCTGCCCCGTAGGGCTAGCTACCAGGCTAAGTGGTTTGATGTTGCCTTAGAGTTTTCCTTTCTCAGCCTGAGGTGAAATTTCAAGCTCTAACACCTCCTAGAAGCATGCAATACGCAACTACTACCTCCAAAGACTACAAATTGTGTAGTCATAGTTCCAAAAATCTTCCTCCTAACCTCTAGAACTACACAATCCTACCCCTCATCCAGTCTCCTTCTATGCATTGCATAGTTGCAAGTAGCATTCTGTTTCCATGCTTTCCTGAACTACAAAACTACCCAATCCTTTGCCCCTCTCTCTCTTGAGTTGTGAATTATGTAGTTATAATGGGAAAGCCTACCTCATTTTAATCCTCAACTACATAGTCTTGTCTTTTGAGCCTCCAGTATTAGCATTATGCAGTCACAAGCATTATTATCTCACTCCTGGCCTCTGGAACTATGCACTACACAATCCTTGATCCTTCCTCCCTATCTAGTTCCATTTCAATTGATGGATTTCATGAAGAGAGTTATACTAGGAGATTTTCGATACTAATGTAATCTTGTCATGAGTGGATTTCACTTGCAAGTACTATATCTTGGCATGAGAGGATGCTGCTTAGAAAGGAGGTGAAGGATACCATGCTTGAAGACACTTTTGAAGCTACGTGATTTTGATCTTGGAGGGAGGCCCCAAAGATCTAAAATTAAAATTCAAGAAGAAAATAGCAGATCACATAGTAAGAAAAACCACAAAGATACTTTTTATTAAAGCATAGAATAATTGTAAAAGCTACATTGTGGTGGAAAATTTGTCCTTTTACAAAATGTGAAATGTTACTTATAACCCTTTTTAATTACAAAACCATAGGTAAATTCCATGGGTGGGTAAAAACCACGGGTGAATGAATACCATGGGTGAATGAATACTATGGATAGATTCCACTTACAATATTGTGTGTGAATAAATACCATGTGGGGTATCAAGTTTAATTTGGATCATTCCTCCCGCTTGTTCACAAATTTACTACATAACATAAATAATCGCTGAGAGGAATAAATATAAAAATAACCAGCAACAACCATAAACACATAAACACAAATATTTATCTGGGAAAACCCCGAATCCGGGGAAAAACCCAACCTAATAATATCTTATTAGTATTGGCCAAAACCCTGGCCAATCGGACCAAGTGAGCCTTCACCGCTCACCTCCAGGTCTTGCCTTACAATGAATTCCTTCCAACCTTTTATAAGCTCCATTACATATAATACCACAGGCAGAATACTATGGGTACACAAAACCATGTGCCCCAAAACCATCACTGTTTAACCTAGTCAACTTTGACTCTATCTTGAGCCAAGTTTACCTAACAATTCCCCCCTTAAAATTGACTTGGGGTTCCTCGACTAACTCCACGAAAACTTGCTATGTGAGACAACCCCTCTCACTCTAGCCCTTAACCCCCTCAAAGTTTTTACCCGGGGTATTGTTAACTCGACATCCCCCCTATCACCTAGGTCTAACCAGACTTTACTAGTGATTATCCAGGGGTACACATGCCTTACTAGGTCTTACAGTAGTATGCCCATTTACATGCAATAATTTTGACTTCATTAATTTTTTTTTGTTTATTACTACTATGATTCTGATCCATCCTCTCTCAATTTGATTTGCCCAAAAAATTCTATCAAACCGCTCCAACTGCGAGCCCAACTAGAACCTCGTAGATTCCAACACTGATGGCCTCACGTAGCAGAAAATGAACAATTTTTGGAGTTGCATGAATCCCGAACAATTCGTTAGCATGTTCCAAACCAGTAAATATCGCAAATGCACTGCGATCCCTGGCAGTTATGGCACTATCTTCCGCACATTCTCCTCGAGGTTCTTCCGCATATGATTGTTCCACCATTATTTTCCAAAACCCAGATCTATAAAAAGGCTGCATTGATCTCATCAGGCACTATAAACCCATGGCATCAAAGAATCCCTTTGAAGCCAATATCTGGCTCTGATACCAGTTGTTCAAAAATTTACTACATAACATAAATAATCGTTGAGAGGAATAAATATAAAAATAACCAGCAACAACCATAAACACATAAACACAAATATTTATCTGGGAAAACCCCAAATCCAGGGAAAAACCCAACCTAATAAGATCTTATTAGTATTGGCCAAAACCCTGGCCAATCGGACCAAGTGAGCCTTCACCGCTCACCTCCAGGTCTTGCCTTACAATGATTTCCTTCCAACCTTTTATAAGCTCCATTACATATAATACCATGGGCAAAATACTATGGGTACACAAAACCATGTGTCCCAAAACCATCACTATTTAACCTAGTCAACTTTGACTCTAGCTTGAGTCAAGTTTACCTAACACCCCTTTAAGAAGCAAAGGTCCCCATTGTATGAACTTCCCTCTTGAGAAGCCTTTTTTGAATATGAAGAGCCACTGAAGAGAAGAGTTTTATGTGGTTAACCCATAATCGTGATGAACGAAGATTCGAGGATAGAGATACCTTGAAATGCTTGTGACCAACTATGATACTGACAATGTGTGGATTAACAAATGGACTTCAATCAAGCATGGGTTTGTGGATGATCCATAACCATGAAAAACAAATACCCGAGGATATAGATACCATGTAATGCTTATGACCAACTATAATACTAATAGTGTATGACCAAGCAAATGGACTTCGATGACAAGGGTTTTGTGTGGTTGACCCATAATGTTGGGTTTATGGGTGACCCATAATCATGATGCTTGTCATTCTTCCTGGTAAAAGCATGGGGGCTTGTCTGGTAGATGCTCCTATCTAATGATATCTTTTAAGGCTTATTTCACATTATAGACCTCTTGCTACAACTTTTTTGATAACTTCTGCTAAAGGTGATGAAATCAAATTCCGTCGAAGACCCATTTGAGGTATTGAGGATATATTTCCATTAATATAATAAAATTTAAATTTTATGACATGTGGAGTGAGAAAATATTTCCTGAAACTCAGGGTAAGGGTGGTCAAGAAACGTTCTAAACATGTGTAATTTCAATTGCTCGTATCTCTCAAATTGTGAAACGAAATAAAATTCCGTAAAAATAACATTTGAGCTAATATAAAATAAATTCAAATGAGCTATTTTTCACCTTGTAAAATTCTCTAGGGAGGTAGTAGAACATTCATGAAGTTTTCTAAAGATTGCTGCAAATATTTGAAATTGAAATATGGTTCAAGCCCTCATTCCAATGGAGTCGTAACCTGAACCTGATACCACTGATCTAGATCTTGGGGGGAGGCCCCCAAGATCTAAAAATTAGAAATTTTAGAAGAAAATAGGAGAACACATAGTAAAAAAAACCAAAAAGAAACCTTTTTATTAAAACCGAGAATAATTGTAAAAGCTACATTGTGGTGGACAATCTTTCCTTTTGTAGAATGTGACTTGTTACTTATAGCCTTTGTTAGTTACAAAAACATGGGTAAATTCCATGGGTGGGTAAATACTATGTGTGAATGAATACCATGGGTAGATGTCACTTAGAATACCATGGGTGGATAAATACCATGTGTGGATGAATACCATGGGTGGATGCCACTCACAATACCATGGGTAAATTCCATGTGTGGATGAATACCATTAGTGGATAAATACCATGGGTGACTAGATACCATGGACAGATTTCACTTACAATACTGTGTGCAAATAAATACCATGAGTGGATGAATACCATGGGTGGATTCCATGTTTCATTCAGATCACTATGAAGACAAGATGACCAGTGAACAAGAAGATGAAGGGACACTAGATTGCAACAAAAAATAAAGGACCGAGATCATAGTAAAGAATCCATATCTTCAAACCTTTTGGAGGAGAAAGAGGAAGAACATGCAACATATATCATGAAGACACAAATATAGAAACAAGAAGAGAAGCTTGGCATTACCACAACATCATGAAGTTTCATACCATCATTACCAAGTCATGGCTTGTACAAATGTCATCAAAATATCATATGTGTCCATGTGTCTTGCCACACTTCATGTTGAAAACACCTGAAGCTACGACGACAAGATGACCAATGAAAAAGAAGATGAAGGGACACTAGATTGCAACTGAAATGAAGGATAAAGATCATAGTAAAGACTCCTTATCTTCAAAACTTTTGGAGGATAAAGAGGATGAACATGCAACATCTATCATGAAGACACAAAGATAGCAGTAAGAAGATAAGCTTGGCATTGCCACATCATCATGAAGTTTCATATCATCATTATGAATTCATGGCTTGTAAAAATGTCATCACAATGTCATATGTGTCCATGTGTCTTGCCACATAATCATGTGGAATGCAATGATGTATTTTCAAAGAAAATGACAAAATGTAATGTGTGAAAGTCAAAGAGTCACATGTGGAATATGAAAAGTCACATTTAGACTAAAGATTAACTATATGTAACCACCCCACCCCACATTTACTTACTTTAACATACTTACTAGGTTAAAAATGAGATGAGAGTTACTATTCATGACCCAACTTCCAATGTGAAATTAAGGAAATGGGGTGTAAATTTCCAACGCATGTTATTAATTTTTACAGACACTTTGTGACTATAGTACTGTAAGTCATGGATACATAGTTTGGTCACTGTTTACATTAGTCTCATCAAATGTTCATCAACAAGACTTGTTTCCCTGGCATACTTGCTATAAAAAACACATATTAGCTCATGCATCCATATAAAATAAGCAAGACACTATCAAACCATGAATTGGATCTAGATCAAGAGCACATCATATAATAATAAATACACCATGCATGTAGCATATAATTAACCAAAAATAAAGCCATGAAAAACCAGTCTTGTAAACAATAGTAAATTAGCAATTATTCTCATTGATCATCAATAAAGAATAATACATAATAACATGTGAAAAGTACCAACCAATTCAGGGACTTCCATGTACTACTCAACCATAGATTGGGTTGAACCAAATATTTCTTTCAACCAGTTACCCTAGATCCATATTCCAAGCATGAATGTGGGATCTCGTGGAATAAACCAAGACAAAACCAACTAGGCTTCCAGAGGCCAAAGCACCTCAACACTCAACCATAGTGATTCCACCTCTATGGTCCAGAAATCACTAACACAAACTAGATCAGTCTCTACCCAAGATGTCTAGGGCTCTAGGAACTAGTCATTAAACACACAACCTTCCTAGGCTATAGAGAGTTTGTCGAACCAAACTCTAGGAACTAGTAACTTAACCCACCAAGGGATCCAAAGAATTTGTCTGAAACAAGGCTCTAGGACTAATAACTCAACCCAAATTGTTCCAGGGCTTCCAAAGCATTTTTTCTAACCCACATCCATAAGTTACATGAGAAAATATCAGAAAAACAACAAATGGAAAAACCCACAACATCATGGCTATCTACGAAATGGCAAGGAAAGGATAAAACCACTGTCAATCCAAGAAAATCTCCATGCCAATGAAAACACATAACCATAAAATCACATGCATATACCATGCAACTAGAAATCAACAAGGAAATTAAACATGCATCCTGTTACCTACAAAGGAATTCAACTGAGTTGTTGATCCAACTGTTCCCTTGTGTTTTCCTACTTCCTTTTGCCTTCTTTCTCCAAATCCAAGTGAATACTAGAGTGCTCCAAACATGCTCCAAGAATGCTCTAAGTGTGCAAGAGTGTGAGAGAATGAGAGAATGAATGAGAGCTACACAAATAAACTGAAAAAAGACTATGAACTAATCCTCAAAAGAATTTTTATCACTGAGGCTTCCATTTTCTTCATTTTCCTTCATGTTCCCTCTAATTTCCTTAGCATGCAAATTTGTGTCTCTTCACCTTCCTTTTCTCCTATTTTCCTCTATTTTCAGAATAAAGGCCAATTATTTCCACTTTTTCATTTCCAATGATTTTTCCAATTTCATTAGCCATAAATAAACCAAATGTGACACCCACTAGGATGTTTTTCCCACCATTCAACTTGGAATATGTTTCCCATGACCTTGGTCTTATATTTTTACATGGAAAATCAACTAGGGGCTGTTACAAACACCTCCCCCTTAGGGGAACACTGTCCTCAATGTTTTATGACACCTATGACCAACAAACCACTAAAACAAAACATATTTTGAAAGGATATTTATAAAATAGATCGTTGTTGTATTTACAATGACCACTTGATCTAGTGATCAAATTTTAGCTCAAAAATGAAAGTGCCCAGAATGTTTTGAAACCAGTGTCAAGTCCAAGTGTTCATCATGTTGGAAATAATACTGGGGGGCGGGGGTGAATCGGTATTATCTGATCAAGAATTTTTCCTTTTCATAATCATATTTATATACGCTACTTCAGAGAGGGGAACTAGTGTGTACACACAATTGTCTTTAAGGCAACCAACGTTTATGCAGTAAACTTATGATTCAGTTATTTCATCATATGTTCATCTTTAATCAGTGCATCAGTACTTCATCAATCATTAAATAGTAACCACGTGCAGTATAAACATACTAAACCATTACACATAAGAAACACACATGAACACCAAGATTTAAGGTGGAAACCCTATGTGGATGAAAACCACCTGCTGATGTCATCTCTGTCTTCTTTTAATAATAAGAAAATACGTTTACAATCTTGTACTAGTGTAGACTCATACCAGTACACAGGCTTCTACCTGCGTAAGGTTACAACCTTCTCTCATTCTCCAGCTTCTACTGGAAGGGATCTACAACCCCCTAGCTCTTGTACTAGCCAATATGTTTACTAGTATATAGGTGCCAGCCTATAGAAAACTCCACTCTTCCACCAGCGACCATGTTTCATGAATTTTTAGACTAGATGCTCCTCAGACATATCAAGACATATGAAGACCTTGACTCATCAATAACCCATCAGAAATTTAGAAACTCAAACTTCATCAACCAAAATGTAGTTAATCTAAAACAATTAGATCATTGTCATCAAAACATTGTGTTGAACCCAGAAACTTGTATCAACATTCAGAACCAACTGAAACCTCAAAAATTCATGTGTCAAACTGTATACGCTACTTCAATGAAGAAAACCTACGTGTATATGCTACTTCCTTCAGCCCAACCTGTGTATATCTCTAAATATTCTGAATCATAAAATCTATAAATCACAAACTGTACCAACTAGTAGTGTACTAAACATATACTGTCAACTTACAGAACTTTATGCAGGCAAGAAACATAAAACACTTCTTCTCACTTATAAAATCAATCAAATATCAACCTCCTTATGCATTCAGGTATACATTCAGATCTAAGAATACTTCATTGATAGACAATAGTAAAATAGCAACAACAATAAATCAGCAATATAGATCTAATAGATCAGTAATCTATGAACACCAAGCCTTTCTTTTTTATACGCTACTAGAAAGAATAGAACCTGCATGTATACGATCCTTTACTGAGATGAACCTGCGTACAGATATGCAAATATTGACTAAGAAATTTGCTGCAATTCCAGTCATCAAACAAACCCAGATCATGATAGATAACGAATAAAACAAACACAAAACATCAGATCTAGCCTTAACCAATATCAGATCATTCAAGAATAAGTCATTTTAGGTCTCATGATCCTGATCCAACATTGAACTCAAGGTGGACATAAATATTTCATATCTAGTCCCAAACATAACCCTGCAACATAAAATATAGTTCAGATAGAAGTATTCCTTAGAATCTTATTCACTTGCACATCTGGCCTTATGATCCTTTCTTCTTTATATAGTTTTTGGCCTTTCTCAATACCATGGACTGAATCCACTTAGGACCAATACCTTGGATCAAATACCATAGGCCGAATACCTCAAACTAGGTACATGGGGTCAATATCATGGTCCAAAGATACCTTGGACCAAATACCTCGGACCAAAACCATGGTTTTAAACATGTACGTGCTTTGCCTTTTGTGGGAGTGCGTGTGTACGTTATACGATATTTCTGTTCTCAGTACCCACGTGTATACAGTGCTTGGACTAAGTGAATCTGCGTGTATCTCTTAAATTGCTCTTACATCATATTATTCCTTCAACTTCTTTATTCTGATCAATAGACCTTAGTTCCATCTTCCCAATCCTCTGTACCACTGCCCTATTACCTCTGAATATTCCTGTTAGCCTCTTATCAAAGCTGAGTTGACTTGTAGAGTTGCCATTAAGGACAATACTTGTATCATAATGCCAACAATCTCACCCTTTGGAATTGATGACAACCATGATGGTGTTGACTACTGCAAGTTGTAAAGACTATTAGAGATACCATACAACACCAAAATACCAAAATACTCTCCCCCTTTGACATCAAGGGAAATGGGAAGACTACTCTACTCTCCTCCTTTGCATGATGCTATCCATACTCCCCCTCAGTACATTCCGAGTCTACAGAGAGGTGATTCAATATAATAACATGACACTATAACTAAGCAAAGTTAGTATGACCTCTCTATGACCACGGACTCATACATACGTCAATCACCCAACCAAGTTTGGTTACACCATATTTGACTCATCTTCCCAACCAAGTGGGGATATACCAAAGTTTATACTTGAAAGAAATACAACAATTATTACGTCATCCATCCCAAGGATATTGGGGAAATAAATTACATCATATGACCAATAGAACTCATTGAAATATAGGCCATGACAAAAGAAGTTATAGCACACTAATGACTGATGCAACTAAGAAATAGTTGAGTTCAGAAACCATAATTCCAACAATGTGGAATGTGAATGCTCCCCCTAAATCTGTGCTACCACTATTTTTCTTTGTTAGAAAAACATATATGCACTTTCAGCCAAGGCAACCCATGTGTACTCGCGCATATACTTCATGAAACCAATGTGTAGTAAATTTACTCTGAAAAACTGGATTTAACAGCAGGATGATGCAACAACAACTCCCAACTTTTGTCTGAGATATTCAAATGTTTCTCTAGGTAGTGGTTTAGTGAATATAACAAAAACCTGTTCTTTGGAGGGGAAATACTCCAATTTGACCTTTTGTTCAAGCACTTGTTCTCGTAGAAAATGGTACTTGATGGGTATCTGCTTGGTCTTGGAGTGCATGACAGGATTATTTGAAATACTGATGGCACTTGTATCACCACATAGAATGGAGATGGGTGGAGTCATGTGATCTGAATTTCTTGCAAAGTTTGCATCATCCAAAGTAGTTGTGCACAGCAAGATGCAATAGCCACATATTCTGCTTCAGCTGTAGATAAAGAAATTGAACTTTGTTTCTTGCTGAATCAAGACACTAACTTGGAACCCATATAGAATGCACCACCACTAGCGCTTTTTCTATCATCAAAACTTCTTGCCCAATCTACATTTGTATATGCATTAAGAGTAAGACCTGCATCTCTAGGATACCATTGTCCAAAGTCTTGAGTTCCTTGAAGATATTTGAAAATTATTTTGACTGCCTGAAGGTGTGATTCCTTTGTATTTGCTTGAAATCTTCCAATTATTCCTACTGCATGCATGATGTCAGGTCGAGTACCTGTTAGATAAATCAGACTGCCAATCATGGATCTGTAAGTTGGTTGATGTACTATCCCTGATTCATCATTTGAGCTGAGACTACATCCCGTTACCATTGGAGTACATATAGGTTTAGAATCTTCCATTCCATACTTTTTCAAGATTTTCTTGAGATATTTGGTTTGTGAAAGAAAAATACCATCTTTAGTTTGCTGAACTTATAGACCAAGAAAAAAGGTAAGTTCACCAAGCAAGGACATTTCAAATTCTTGCTACATTACTGAAGCAAAATTCTGACTCATGGATTCTTCATTGCTACCAAAATGATATCATCAACACAAACAATAATAATTAGCAATTTATCATTTTCAATCTTTGTATATAAATTGCTATCTGCGGAACCTTTTGTAAAACATTATTGGTGTAGATATTTGTCAAGGTGGTAATACCAATCCCTTGGAGCCTATTTCAGACCATATAGAGCCTTTTTGAGTCTGCATTCAAGTTTTAATCATTTCCAAGAATGAATCCTTCTGGTTGTTCAATATAAATTTCTTCTTCTAAATATCCATTAACGAAGGTCTATTTTACATCCATTTGGTATAATTTGAATTTCTGAAAGCTAGAAAGAGCAAGAAACATTCTTATGGATTCAAGTCTAGCAATAGGTGCAAAATTTTCTTCAAAATCTATACCTTCTTGTTGAGCATACCCTTTACAAACAAGTCTAGCCTTGTTTCTAATAACTTCTCCATTTTCATTCAGCTTGTTCTTGAATATCCATTTAGTTCCTATAATATTTTTATCATGAGGTCTAGGAACTAATTCCCACATGTCATTCTTTTCAATTTTCTCAAGTTCTTCATCCACAGCCTTGACCCAACATTCATCTTTGCATGTGTCATTTACATTTTGAGGTTCGGTGGAGGATAGTATTGCTACATAGCTTGAGGTCCTTGTAATAGTTCTTCTTGTTTGTACACTAGCCTCCCTTTCTCCTAAAATTTGAGTTTCTAGATGAGTTTTCTGAACATACCTGGATGAAGTCTTTTCTTCTACCATTATATCTCCTTCTAGTGCTTCATTGGTTTCTTCTTCAATATAACTTCGATTTGATGTGGGAAAGTAATCCCCATCTTCCTCATTGTCATAATCTTCTGTTGATTTTATCTGTTTTGGATTTCTGCATGCTTCATCAACTACAACATCAATGTTTTCAACAATTTTCCCAAGTCTTTTATTATAACATTTATATCCTTTACTTCTGGAAGAATAACCAAGAGGAATCCCTTCATCTTCCCTAGGTTCAAATTTACCAAGTTTTTCATCAGTCATTTTGATAAAAAATTTGCTCAAAAACTTTAAAGTATTTTATAGTAGGAGTCTTACCATACCAAAGTTCATGTGGAGTTTTAGTGCTATTTACTCGAACATTTTCTCTATTTAGAATAGTCATGGTATCGAATGCAGCTTCACCCTAGAAAGTTGAAGGAGTTCCAAATTCATCTAGCATGGCTCGAGCCATTTTTTGAACTCTTATGTTCATCCTTTCTACTACACCATTTTGTTGAGGTGTTCTTATAGTGGAGAATTCCCTTTTTATTCCATGCTATTCAAAAAAGTCAAAAAATTCATTCGATATAAATTCCCTTCCTTGATCAGATCTGAGGCATTTGATTTTTCTATCTGATTCATTTTCAACCAAAGCTTTGAAGGCTTGGAAATTTTCAAATGCTTCATCTTTATGCTTTAGAAGACCTATCCAACACATTCTGGAAAAATCGTCAATGAACAAAATAAAGTATTCTTCTCCACGAGGTGACGTTTTCCTTGTTGTTCCACATAAATCGGTATGGATAAGTTCAAGAGGCTTACTAGATGACCCTTCTTTTTCCATGATGTGAACTCTAGTTTTCTTACCTATTTGATATGGTTTTCATATTGTATTTTCTGGGATGTTGATATCTGGAAGATCACAAACAGCCTTGAGTCTGCATGCTTTTCTTATTTGAGAAAAGCTTAGATGTCCCAATCTTCTATGCTGCAACCAGTTTTCATCATTTTTGCTTAGACAACATTGTTGTTGTCCTCCTTTGAGTATGTATAAGTTGTTTGGAGTTCTTGTACCTTTGATCAAGGTCTCTCCTGTATCAAGCTCACAAACAACACATCTGTTTGATTGAAACACCACTTCATTTCCTTTATCACACATTTGATTGACACTCAACATGTTATGCTTTAAACCATCTACATACATAAAATTTCTAGCTTTAACCTTTTCTATCAAGAAAAAATAACCTTTACCTTTTATGATAGTTGGAGTGTCATTTCCAAATGAGACATTCTTTTCCTTTTCTAAGGCATTATATGAGTGAATTTTCTCTTTGTCACTTGTCATATGTTTGGAGCATCCACTGTCGATGTACCACTGATTTTCTTGTCCTTCTGCATACAAGGCTATACCACATCTTTTTGTTTGAGATTCTTTCCTTCTCCATATCTTGGAATTTAATGGTGTTTTATCCTTTTGAGGTGTTTTTTGAAATTTGCTCCTGCATTCAGATTCTTCATGACCAAAGTTGTTACAAATTGAGAATTCTATTTCATTTTCAAGAGGAGAAAAGTTATTATAGGAACTTCTCTTGATCCCTGTTACATTGCTTTGATTTCGTGCTTCTCTAGTCATGATGGTTTTGTAAGCAACGCATTGAGAAGCTTTGTGCCCAAAATTATGACATGAAAAACATTGCCCATTAAAGAAGTTTCTACGACTATCGAATCTATTTACTTGTTGATTTTAGTTTCTATTGATATTCATCTTTGGATAAAATTGAGTATGATTTTCCTGAGGTAGGTTGTGGATTCTATTGATATTCATTCTTGGAGCAAATTGAGTATGATTTCCCTGGTGATCAGCTTTATGCCTTTGCTAACGATTGTCATATTGTTCAATGGCCTTTGCTAACGATTGTCATACTGTTCAATGGTCTTTGCTGCATCAAGATAGCTTTTGGTGGAGGTTGACAGCTTTTGTGATTGAGATGCTTCTTTAGTATATCCAAGACCTGTCTTTATAAGAGGAGAACGTTGAACTTTGATAATTTCATTTAAAACTTATGATCCTTTAGAAAATCTAAGATTGAAAGATTTTGTTTTCTCAAGATATTTTCATAGACCCACAATTTCACATTCTAGTTTTTCATTGTGTTTTTCTTTTTCAGCAAGTTGTTATGTCAAGGTATCTATGATCATATTCTTTTATTCTAAACATATTTTGAGTTTAGATATTTCTTCATGAAAGTTTTCCTCTTTTAAAGCATCCCAAAAATCATCATTGTAATAAGCCATGAGAACTCTATAATCATCACTATTAGTTAAACCATCACTATCCTCTTCTAAACTATCCCAAAAGTCTTTGCTATCATAAGCCATGAGAAGTCTATAATATTGGCTAGTTTCATCTTCATCACTATTAGATAAACCATCGCTATCTTCATGAGTATAGTAACTCCTTCTATTCACAACTTGTTTCCTATTCCCTTTTGCATATTCCTTTCCTTTTTCATAATTATCTTTATAAGGACATCTGATAGCATAGTGACCGACTCTACCACAAACAAAGCATTTGAAAGGTAGCTTGCCTCTGAACCTTCCAGAACCCTGTTGAAGCTTATTGACAAAATTTACCTCATATTATTCTTCTGAAATGTGTCCTAATTCATTGTGTTCTTCCTTTTCTTTTCCTTTTGCTGAAGCTTTAAATGTGGCTTCTCTCGTATCTGATGGACCTCATTTTCTCATCTCAAAAGTAGTTAGGATTTTGTGAAGCTATGTCAGAGTGATATTCTACAGATCCTATTTTTCTTCTATGGCAGACACTTTTGATTCAAATTTAGCAAACAAGGATCTCAAAATTTTCTCAACTAAGGTAACTTCCTTTATTTCTTCACCCAGATTCCTCATACAATTAACAACCTCATCTATATATAAGAAGTAACTAGATATATTCTCATCACTATGCATCTTAAGAGTTTCATACTGAATTCTGAGAGTTTGAAGCTGAACACATTTTACCTGAGAGTCTCCTTCGTAGCTCTAAATTATTTTGTCCCATATCTCTTTGGCTTATTTGAGCTACATGACTTTGACAAACTCTGATTGTGACAAACTTCCCAATAAAGTATTGACAACTTTGGCATTGGTTTCATATTATTTTCACCTGCTGTGTCTGTAGGAATTGATGTTGAAAATTTATATCCTCCTTCCACAATTTCCCAGACGTTTTTTCCAAGAGATTTTAGATAGGTTGTGGTTCTTATTTTCCAATATACAAAGTTTCTCCCATCGAATATTGGCGGTCTGATGGATCCCATGCTTTCATGATTATTCATCTTGATGGAACTTCCTTCAAGTGATCAAGCTTCTTCTAAAGAACTTGGCTCTGATACCAATTGTTGGAAATAATATTAAGAGGGGGGGGTGAATCAGTATTATCAGATCAAGAAATTTTCTTTTTTCATAATCAGATTTATATACGCTACTTCAGAGACGGGAACTAGCTTGTACACACAATTGTCTTTAAGGCAACTAGTGTTTATGCAGTAAACTTATGATTCAGTTAATTCATGATATATTGATCTTTAATCAGTGCATCAGTACTTCATCAATCATTAAAAAGTAACCATGTTCAGTATAAACACACTAAACCATTACATAAGAAACATACATGAACACCAAGATTTAAGGTGGAAATGCAATGTGGGTGAAAACTACCTGCTGCTGTCGTCTCTGTCTTCTTTTAATAATAAGAAAATTTGTTTACAATCTTGTGCTGGTATAGACTCATACCAATATGCAGGCTTCTACCTGCAGAATGTTACAACCTTCTCTCATTCTCCAGCTTCTACTAGAAGGGAGCTACAACCCCGTAGCTCTTGTACTAGCCAATATGTTTACTAGTACATAGGTGCCAGCCTACAAAAAACTCCACTCTTCAACTAGGGACCATGTTTCATGAATTTTTAGAATGGATTCTCTTGGAACATATCAAGACATATGAAGACCTTGAATCATCAATAACCCATCAGAAATTTAGAAACTCAAACTTCATCAACCAGTATTCAGTTAATTTGAAACAATTAGATCACTTTCATCAGAACACTATGCTAAACCCAGAAACCTATATCAACATTTAGAACCAACTGAAACCTCAAAATTTCATGTGTCAGACTGTATATATGCTACTTCAATGAAGAAAACCTGCATGTATACGCTACTTCCTTTAGCCCAACCTGCGTATACCTCTAAAGATTCTGAATCATAAATCTCTTAATCACAAATTGTACCAACTAATAGTGTACTGAACATCTACTATCAACTTAAAGAAATTTACACAGGCAGGCAATATAAAACACTTCTTCTCCATACAATCAATCAAATATCAACCTCCTTTGGCATTCAAATTTACATTCAGATCTAAGAAGACTTCATTGATAGACAACAGTAAAATAGAAGCAACAATAAATCAACAATATTGAAGCCTTTCTTTTGTATACTCTACTTGAAAGAACAGAACCTACATGTATACGCTCTTTTGTCGAGATGAACCTACATATAGATCTACAAATATTGACTCAGAACTTTGCTACAATTCTAGACTTCAGACAAACCCAAATCATGATACATAACAAATAAAATAGATGCAAAGCATCAGACCTAGCCTCAACTAATATCATATCATTCAAGAATAAGTCATTTCAGGTCTCATGATCTTGATCCAATATTTCAGATCTAGTCCCAAACATAACCCTACAACATAAAATATAGTTAAGATAGAAGTATTCCTTAGAATATTATTCACTTGCACATCCGGCCTTATGATCCTCTCTTCCCTATATTGTTTTTGGCCTTTCTCAATACAATGGACCGGATCCACTTAGGAACAATGCCTTGGATCAAATACCATGGACCGAATATGTCAAACTAAATACCTAGGTTCAATATCATGGTCCGAAGATACCTTGGACTAAATACCTTGGACCAAAACCATGGTTTTCAACATGTACGTGCTTTTCCTTTTGTGGGAGTGCATGTGTACATTATACGCTATTTCTATTTTGAGTATCTGCATGTATAAACTACTTGGACTAAGTGAACCTGTGTGTATCTCTTAAACTGCAGTTACATCATCTTCTTCCTTCAACTTCTTTATTCTAATCAATGGACCTTAGTTCCATCTTCCTGATCCTCTGTACCACTGCCCTATTGCCTCTAAATATTCTAGTTAGCCTCTTATCAAAATTGATTTGACTTGTAGAGTTGCCATCAAGGACAATACTTGTATCATAATGCCAACACATTTTTCTGAATCCAACGAAGTTTGTTTCACCTTAATATGACATCGTATTCTCAAGTTATTGCATTTAGATCATTTGACCCAAAAACTAAAAAATTAATAGGTTTCCTAATTGGCTAGTTGACTGGCCTATTTTACTACTGACATCATCAAGCCCATTATGAATGTACAAACTAATGGGGTTTTGGCAAGTGGCATCCTCATATTTCTCAAAATGTTACAGTTTGATTGGGTCATTTTTATGTGGTGGACTAATTAGGGTGTTCCACGTGGCCAAAACAGAGGCCACCATGTGCACCCCATGATTGGCTAAAATTTTGGTATGGATCGAACAAGCTAGGAAGGATTTGAACTTGCAACCTTTCATCCAACATCCTAGCACCTTGCCATAGGGGTGGTTCTTAATCCATAAGGTTGCATGCCTTATTTCTGTTTTAATTCAGCATGTAATGGGAGGAGGGCCTAGGTTGTTAGTCCTAAACCCCAGACACCTAACTCAGCATATAACCTTTCCCAAAAGTTTTGGGGCTTGGGGACCAACCCTAAAGCCTAGTTGCATATCTCCCAAAATACCATCGGTGGAAGCTAAACCGCAGTGTTGAGGGAAGGGTCTAAGACGTAGCCCTAGCTTTGGTCGTATCCTACCTCACAAGATCATTGTGAGTGCGCTCGACGGAGGGAGTTTGTAAGGAGAACAAACCTAGGCCATATGGCCACCAATGTGATACTTTGTGTGTGAAACGATGACTCGAATGTAAGGGCAGTTCATTGGCCCAACTCTCGGCCCTATGGGTGCCAACAGGACCATGACCTAAAAGAAATGATGTCTAGGCTGGTGTTGGTGTTATAGACATATTTGGGCACATCAAACCCAAAATTATATGTAGATAAACTAGGGCTCATCAACCCCTAAAAGAGTTGTTTCATGCCCTAAAGGAATATAGTCATCTGAATACATCATTCCCCAAAAGTTCCACCTGAGAAACCATCCAGAAATGGCCTAAATTAAACCATACTGACTGTTCCATTGGCAAAGTGTGATGCATACTGAGTGGCACATTGCCAGGGTGTGATGCATACTGATTAGGCCTTCTATAGGGTGTGATGGGTGAGGATGGAAAAATGTCCGAGATGGTTTGCTAGGTGGTTGCTCATAGAATCTTCTAGAAACTTCTCCTATGCCACTTGCCTCTCTGAATTTGCCTAAGGATGAATAAGGGATCTAAGAAATCTCCAAGTGGAACCAATTGTAACAAGTGGAATGAAACTAATCAAACCCCATGGATGACTCACACCCTTGCACACATCTATAAATGGATCTCCAATTCAAGAGATCTAAATGCTGGAATATTGTGAATTGCAAGGAAGTGCTGATAGTTTGTAATTGAGGAAGGAGCATTGTATTGTTGGTGTGATCTTGCTATGTCATGAGGTGAAGAAGGATTGAAGCTGGGAGGATGATGCTGGATCAGACGACTAGGTTGTAATTCTCCCTTCTATTAATAAAGTTCTTCAAGTTTTCTTCCATATGATTGTGCAATTGTGAATATTATCATTTGTGAATGCTATCATTTGTTCATTATATATCTGATTCTGTAATGTTTATGTTGCAATAGATCATGATGCTTTGATGGTTCTTTGTTGTTGTACTTGTGCAGGTACTCTCCAAGCATGTTAAGTACGGGGAGGAGTTGCGGGATCTGTCAAAGGGGAGAGAGAGCAAAGAAGAGATTAAGTGGAAGCTCTAGGTTGGTTCCATTATCTTTCTCTTATCTGTTACAGATAGAAGAAATCGTTGAATTTCTTTAAACTATTGTTTCTAGGGTAGTTGCCAAACCTAGAGGGCTAGCATTCTTCAGGAATACTAGTTTTCCCATAAACAAATTTGCGACTCTACTGGGGTACCACAAAATTTGACTCGACCTATTTAAGGTTCAGGCAATCCATGACATGCCTCTACCTTCAAATTTTCTTTAGATTCAGAGACTCCAAGGGAAAGCTAACTTTCGGAGGAGGTTCATTCCACATTATGCTGAGCTCACTAAAGGTTATACATGTCTTTTGAAAAAACGAGTACCCTTCCACTGGGATCAGGTTGCACAATCTCCCTTTGATGCTTTAAAACATTCCCTAATAAAAGCATCATTAATATATGCTCCTAACTATCAAAAAGACTTCAAACAATATCCCGTCGCTACAGATACAACCATCGCTATAGTTTTAGTGCAAGAAGATAATAGAATTGAACATCCTATATATTATTGAAGTCGTAATCTTAATGGTATAGAAAGCAATTACTTTTATATTGAAACTTTGGATTTAGCAGTTGTTCAAGTAGTACAGAGATTTCGACACTATGTACTCTTTCGCAAAACTACCATTGTGTCAGATTGCAACCCTATGACCTACATTCTGTCACATCAATTACCGGGGGGTAAATATTCCAAATGGATATCCATTTTGCAGGAGTTTGATATGGAATTCACCAAATCCAAATCAAAGAAATCTCTTGTCTTTGTAGAGTTACTTTGCGACCTTCCCTCATCATCCAACGATTTAACATCCCAAGAATCAAACGTGGATGAAACTCTGTTTCTGATATCATCAAGTGATCCATGGTGCAGGGATATACTGGTCTATCTCCAAACTCAAACTTTTAGGTCTAACACCTCTCACTCTGAACAACAACATATTCAATATCAAGCCAAAGAATATTTGATCATTGGTGATACACTTTACCATTGTGGTGTCGATATGGTTCTACGAAGGTGCCTCATGCATGAGGAGGCCAAAAAAGTTTTGAATGATTATCATTCAGGTGCTTGTGGGGGGGCATCTATTTAGTTACACTACTGCACAAAAAATCTTATGAGTTGGTTACTTCTGGATGACCATATTCAAATATTTCATAATTGTAGTTAGAATTTTCCATGCTTGTCAGATTTTTTATTGCAAAACCAAATTACCACCTGCACCACTGCATCTATTTGTTGTTGTTGGCCCATTTGATAAATGGGGCATTGGTTTCATGACATGTAACCTCGCCTTGGTCGGGGGGCATGGGTATATTATAGTCGCTGTCAACTTTTTTACAAAATGGGCCGGGGAGATGCCTACATTGAACAACAATAATGAAATGGCTGCTCTTTTCTTTTTTAATCATGTAGTCTCTAGGTTTGGTGTACCACAGGCTATAGTCACAGATCATGGGTCACATTTTCGCAATCACATGATGATCAAATTAACTACCAAATTAGGACTGTCCCATGATAGTTCTACTCCATATTATCCACAGGCTAACGGACAAGTTGAGGCAATCAACGAAGTCCTTAAGCGCATGCTGCAAAGAATGATCGGAGTCCATAAACAGAACTGGAATTTAATATTGTACTCAGCTTTGTGGGCATATAGGACTTCAGTGAGAAATGTGACCAGATTTATGCCCTTTCAATTGGTGTATGTTCTGGAAGCAGTCTTACCAATTCAGTGCGAAATCTCATCCCTCAAGCTTGTAATCGATCTGTTTCCTGAAACTTTTGAAGAAGAGGCTCATTTCTGGGAATTAATGCATCTGGATGAAATTGGTCGTGATGCCACATTGGCTAACAAAGCACATAAGAAACGCATCAAGGCGCAATATGAAAAAAATGTCAGGCCTCTTGTCTTCTCAAAAGGTGACCTGGTATTGCTTTACGATTAGGAATCTGACAAATTAGGAGCAGGTAAATTTAAACCATTATGGATGGGTCCTTACATTGTTAATTGATTATTGAAAAAAGGAGCCTACGAGCTAGTCGATTATGATGGGATTCCACTGTCACAGCCCCAAAACGGGTTGTATCTCAAACATTACTATGCTTGATTAAGTGTAGTAAGCTCATTGTACATATGCTTTTATTGCATGTTTTCATTTAGATTTGTCATTTTCGTTAGGTAATCCACTTCACATTTCTTGCAGATGTCAGAATTTTTGGAACCATTTGTTGGGTATGCCGATGGATCTAGTTGTAGTACGCAAAACCTATCTTCTATGACCTGGGCCATTTTTGCTCCAAGCGGCGAGTTATTGAGTTTCAGGGGAATATGTATTAGTTGATCGACAAACAACATTGGAGTATAGCGCATTGATTGAACTTCTCTCTGATGCCATTTCACGTGGCATATGCCGACTCGTTGTCAAGCTAGATTCACAACTCGCCATTCTACAACTTACTGGCATTTATTTCATGTGAGAACTAGCTATTTATCACATGTTACTAAGAGTTAGGATTTTGGAGAGGCATTTTGATTCCATTCAATATCAACACATTTCCAGAAACTTAAACACATTGACTAATTCATTAGCAAACTATGTGTTAGATAGAAATTTTCAACATTTGTAAAAAAAGCATTTCACATCAACATTTGCATTAGGATTTCATCATTTAGCCAAAATAAAAAATCAAAAGTAGATAGTTGTTTATAGTTTTTACAAAATGTTTTGTGTACGAGACAAAATCGGTCATCTGACTAAGAAACTCAAAACGAATGCAGAAAAACAGCCTAGACTAGTGATGTTGGTGATAACATGTCACCACATGTGCTATCATGCATAGAGCCTAGTCCAATGACTTGGTATGCTAGTAGTATGGCACTGTAACCTCAAAGGTAAATCATTGGTCCTAACATCCTGAATACCAGAGTAAGGCCCTCAATCTGATCCTACAACACTACTAGGGTCTCTGATATGTCTAGATCCCAAAAGACAGACCTCCCTACAACCTCTCCTGCTGGAGTGTTATTTGCCCCTTGTGGGCGTGCCAGTGGTCGTATTGGTCCAATATCTGCACACATGTATGATTTTATTTAGTCTTGGTAACATAAAAAATACATAAACATTATAAGACTAAAAAAATAAAGATGTGCTCGAATCATTTTACCTATAGCACTCCACTGCTCACCAGCTAGTAAAGCCAAATCCGGATCACTGCAGAAATCCATCGCAACATATGGGTACTCCACAAACACCATCTCCTGGCGGTTGAACCACTCGAAAAAGGCATCTAAGAGGGAGATCTGTGACCGGCTGACATGTCTAGCCATAAGATCCACCCATCTCTGCATCCGTGGTTCCCTCGATGCTGGCAATCCCAGTGAAATTTTTTGAGGTTGCATCAGTGTAATTCTTTCCAAAGAAAAATAATTCAACATGGATCCATAACCAATGTTCTTAGTTCTTCCATTCTTTACTTTGGAAATTTGTTCTTTCACAATAGGAAGTATTGCCTCACATCAATTGAACACCTTCGGTTCCAGGCATTCCAGGGCATACTGCATGTAAGATCTGTTAGGTAAATGTAAGACCAAACTGCCAGCCAATATAGAAAAGGTAAATAAAATGGTCCTAAAAGGTTGATCAATAAAATCCCAGATATTTATCTTACCATCTCTACTGGGTTGAGATCCATCCCTACAGAACTGACAAATGTAATATTTCACGGATTCGCCCCCACAAGCAAATCCTGACAGTGAAAGAGGGGTGCCACGCCTCGAAAATCCTGTCAGGAAATAAATACCCTCAACCATGAAAGGAATATATTTACCTCTGATCTGAAACACTTGGTCAACGGGGTCCCAAGCATTGAGAAGATACTACAACAAGTTGAACTGTTGCCTCATGCTGGATATACAGAAAAACTTCAGTAAACCACAGTTTCTTAATGCATCCATTGTGCCTTTGTCATGTAAAGCAATCATATCCTCCTCTTCATGTTCTTAGTCACACCATGTGATAACCATCTTGATCCAACAAATATCTGAAATGCAAACAATTGATGAGTTAGGATCCAATTTGAGCAAAAGCAGGTAAACATTTGATGGAAAAAATTTGTGTAAAGTTGCGCTTCTGCGCCGAACGCACCCTGCCTTTGAGCAAGGTGAGATGCATACTAACTGGCCTATTGATAGGTCAATATGCATCCCACCTTTCAATACTAGCTTGGTGCGATGATTGGGGAAAAATAGTTTTTCTAAAGAATGCTAGCCCTCTAGGTTTGGTAGCTACCCTAGAAACAATAGTTAAGCAATTCAACGATTTCTTCTATGTGTAATAGATAAGAGAAAGATAATGGAACCAACTTGGAGCTTTCCCTTAATCCCTTCTTTGCTCTCTCTCCCCTTTGACAAATCCCGCAACTCCTCCCTGTACTTAACATGCTTGGAGAGTACATGCACAAGTACAGCAACAAAGAACTATCAAAGCATCGTGATCTATTACAACATAAACATTACAGAATCATATATATAATGAACAAATGATAGCATTCACAAATGATAATATTCACAATTGCATAGTCATATGGAAGAAAACTTGAAGAATTTATGATAGCAAGTCGCTCTTGAACATGACACTTTCACTTCATCACAATTATTGAGTTGGGTTGGGTTATTCCGTTCACCAGTCATCTCACTATTAGTCTTTCATACCATCCATCTTTTAGGGTTAACACTACCAATTCATCTCAGTGTCACCAACATGTTCAAGAGAAGTCATACAATTGAGAAACCATCATCCAGTTAATGACTCATCCACTGCAATACCTCCAACCTTCATTTTTTCTTCACCTCATGAAATAACAAGATCACACCAACAATACAATGCTCCTTCCTTAATTACAAACTATCAACACTTCCTTGCAATTCACAATATTCCAGCCTTCAGATCTCTTGAATTGGAGATCCATTTATAGATGTGTGCAAGGGTGTGAGTCATCCATGGGGTTTGATTTGTGTCATTCCACTTTTTCCCCAGTCATTGCTGACCAGTACATCTTTATTTTTTGTCAAGCTTGAGGAGGATAAAATATGCTTGTTCTATGATTCTCCCTCGCATCATATATTCACACCATGTGAATTATACTATAGTACCTTGAGGGTCATTATCATTATCGGTGATTCCTCTCACGTCTGTTAACAACATACATCATTGGCCGCTAATTGGTGATGTCTGTCCATGTTCGACTTCAGAACGTCTCTTCACATGGATTGACTTGTACATTGAGCGAAGATTGAACAAGTTTGAAGACCCCAGATCTAGTTTCATCCATCCGGGATGTGATATATTCAGGGACATAAAAACATCAAATGTACAAAGGCTCTACACAGATGATCATCCTAACCATGGATGATGACCCTATATCTGAAGAATCACCAGTCTGTATCTATAAACGACTATCTCATCTATGTACATGAAATGAATTTATAAAGCTGAGCATAGGGATGCCTCCCTCAGCTAGATCATGAAAAATTATATTATGATGATGTAGTGTATTGTAACTTATGCAGGTCACCTTCTAGTTCGAAACTTCGGATCCTCATGATAAATCATTTCACCCGACATCAATATTTATGACTTCATGCTTTAGGGGGCATCTGTTATAGACATATTTGGGCACATCAACCCCAAACTTATATGTCAATAAACTAGGGCTCATCAACCCCTAAAAGACATGTTTCATGCCCTAAAGGAACATAGTCATCTAAATACATCATTCCCCAAAAGTTCCACCTGCGAAACCATCCAAAAATGGCCTAAATTAAACCATACTAATTGCTCCACTGGCAAACTGCGATGCATACTGAGTGGTACACTGCCAGGATGCAATGCATACTGATTAGGCCTTTTATAGGGTGCGATGGGCGAGGATGGACAAATGTCCGAGACAATTTGCTAGGTGATTGCTCATAGAATCTTCTAGAAGCTTCTCCTATGCCACTTGCCTCTCTGAACTCGCCCAAGGATGAATAAGGAATCTATGAAATCTCCAAGTGGAAACAATTGTAACAAGTGGAATGACACTAATCAAACCCCATGGATGACTCACACCCTTGCACACATTTATAAATGGATCTCCAATTCAAAAGATCTGAATGCTGGAATATTGTGAATTGCAAGGAAGTGCTGAGATATAACCAATTTACAACCAAAAGTAAGGCCTAATCAGTATGCATCACACCCTAGGGGTGTACCACTCAGTATGCATCGCACTTTGCTAGTGGAGAAGTTAGTATGGTTTAATTTAGGCCATTTCTGGATGGTTTGTTAGGTGGAAATTTTGGGGAATGATGGATTTAGATGACTATGTTTCTTTAGGGCATGAAACAAATCTTTTATGGGTTGATGAGCCCTAGTTTATTGACATATAAGTTTGGGGTTGATGTGCACAAATATGTCTATAACAGTTTCCCCTTAAAGCATGAAGTCGTAAATATTGATGTCAGGTGAAATGCTTTATCATGAGGATCCAAAGTTTCGAAATGGAAGGTGACATACATAAGTTACAATACAATACATCATCATAATATAATTTTCATGATCTAGCTAAGGGAGGAATCCCTATGCTCAGCTTTATAAATTCATTTCATGCACATAGATGAGATAGTCATCTGCAGATTCAGACTGGTGAGTCTTCAGATATAGAGTCATCATCCATGGTAAGGATGACCATCTGTGTAGAGCCCTTGTGCATTTGATAATGTATTATATTGTAACTTATGCAGGTCACCTTCCAGTTTGAAACTTCGGATCCTCATGATAAAGCATTTTACCCGACATCAATATTTACGACTTCATGCTTTAGGGGGCAACTGTTATAGATATATTTTGGCACATCAACCCCAAACTTATATGTCCATAAACTAGCCTGGCTCATCAACCCCTAAAAGAGTTGTTTGATGCCATAAAAGAAAATATTCATCTGAATACATCATTCCCCAAAAGTTACACCTGAGAAACCATCTAGAAATGGCCTAAATTAAACCATACTGACTACTTCGCTGGAAAAGTACGATGCATACTGAGTGGTACACTGCCATGGTGCGATGTATACTGATTAGGCCTTCTATAGGGTGCGATGGGCGAGGATGGACAAATGTCTTATATAGTTTTCTAGGTGGTTTCTCATAGAATCTTCTAGAAACTTCTCTTGTGCCACTTGCCTCTCTGAATTTTCCCTATGATGAATAAGGGATCTACAAAATATTGAAGTGGAACCAATTGTAACAAGTGGAAGGACACTAATGAAATCCCATGGGTGATTCACATGCTTGCACACATCTATAAATGGATCTCCAATTCAAGAGATCTGGGGACTGGGATATTGTGAATTGCAGGGAAGTGTTGATAGTTTGTAATTGAGGAAGGAGCATTGTATTGTTGGTGTGATCTTGTTATTTCATGAGGTGAACAAGGATTGAGGCTAGGAGGATGATGCTGGATCAGACAACTTGGCTGTAATTATCCAAGTGGAACCAATTGTAACAGGTGGAATGACACTAATCAAACCCCATGGATGACTCACACCCTTGCACACATCTATAAATGGATCTCCAATTCAAGAGATCTGAAGGTTGGAATATTGTGAATTGGAAGGAAGTGATGATAGTTTGTAATTGAGGAAGGAGCATTGTATTATTGGTGTGACATTGCTATTTCATGAGGTGAAGAAGGATTGATGCTAGGATGATGATGCTGGATCAGACAACTGGGTTGTAATTCTCCCTTCTATTAATAAATTTCTTCAAGTTTTCTTCCATATGATTGTGAAATTGTGAATATTATCATTTGTGAATGCTATCATTTGTTCATTATATATCTGATTCTGTAATGTTTATGTTTCCCTCTATGTTTGGTAGCTACCCTAGAAACAAAAATTTAAACCAATTGAACGATTTCTTATATGTGTAACAGATAAGAAAAATATAATGGAACCAACCTGGAGCTTCCGATTAATCCCTTCTTTGCTCTCTCTCCCCTTTGACAGAGCTCGCAACTCCTCCTCGTACTTAACACACTTGGAGAGTACATAGACAAGTACAACAACAAAGAACTGTCAAAGGATCGTGATCTATTACAACATAAACATTATAGAATCAGATATATAATGAACAAATGATAGCATTCACAAATGATAATATTCACAATTGCACAATCATATGGAAGAAAACTTGAAGAACTTTATTAATAGAAGGGAGAATTACAAACTAATTGTCTAATCCAACACCATCCTCCCAGCTTCAATCCTTCTTCACCTCATGAAATAACAAAATCACACCAACAATATAATGCTCCTTCCTAAATTACAAACTGTCAGCACTTCCTTGCAATTCACAATATTCCAACCTTCAGATCTCTTGAATTGGAGATCCATTTATAGATGTGTGCAAGGGTGTGAGTCATCCATGGGGTTTGATTAGTGTCATTCCACTTGTTACAATTGGTTCTTCTTGGATATTTGTTAGATCCCTTAGTCATCCTTAGGCGAATTCAGAGAGGCAAGTGGCACAAGAGAAGTTTCTAGAAGATTCTATGAGCAACCACCTAGAAAATTATCTCGGACATTTGTCCATCCTTGCCCATCACACTCTATAGAAGGCCTAATCAGTATGAATCACACCCTGGAAGTGTACCACTCAGTATGCATCACACTTTTCCAGTGGAGCAGTCAACATGGTTTCATTTAGGCCATTTCTAGATGGTTTCTCAAGTGGAACTTTTGGGGAATGATGTATTCAGATGACTATGTGCCTTTAGGGCATGAAACAAATCTTTTAGGGGTTGATGAGCCCTAGTTTATAGACATATAAGTTTGGGGTTTATGTGCCCAAATATGTCTATAACAGTTACCCCCTAAAGCATTATGTCGTAAATATTGATGTCAGGTGAAATGCCTTATGATGAGGATCTGAAGTTTCGAACTGGAAGGTGACCTGTATAAGTTACAATACAATACATCATCATCATATAATTTTCATGATCTAGCTAAGGGAGGCATCCCTATGCTCAACTTTATAAATTCATTTCATGTACATAGATGAGATGGTCATTTCTAGATACAGACTGGTGATTCTTCAGATATAGGGTCGTCATCCATGGTTAGGATGACCATCTGTGTAGAGCCTTTGTACATTTGATGTTTTTATGTCCCTGAATATATCATAGCTCGGATGGATGAAACTAGATCCAGGGTCTTCAAACTCATTCAATCTTCGCTCGATGTACAAGTCAATCCATGTGAAGAGATGTTCTAAAGTCAAACATGGACAGACATCACCTGATTACTAGCGAATGATGTAAGTTGTTAACATATATCAGAGGAATAACCGAAAATGATAATGACCCTCAAGGTACTACATTACAATTCACGTGGTGTGGATATATGATCCGATGTTGAACACCACGCAAAATCTTTCGATCAAAGGCCATTAATGTCAACCTGTCACTGGAAGTGAGAAACTTACCATTGATGTATGCAAGCTTCAAATCACTAAAAGGGTTGTTTCTAAGTCAACTTCTTGGATAATGAGCTTTTGTCAACAAGAAGCGAATCATCATAGGAGGGCCTTGATGTATCCCACATCTACGACATGAAACGAAGCACATGGTTTCTGGAGGTGAAAATGAACTGACGACACAAGGTTCACGAATGACGGTCATGAAAGAAAATGAAGGTTGGAGGTATTTCAGTGGATGAGACATTAACTAGATGGTGGTTTCTCAACTGAATGACTTCTCTTGAACATGTCGACGACAGTGAGATGAATTGGTAGCTTTAACCCCAAAATATGGATGGTATGAAAGACCAATGGTGAGATGACCAGTGAATGGAATAACCCAACCCAACTCAATAATGGGGATGAAGTGAAAGTGTCATGTTTAGGAGGGACTTGCTACCATAACTTCTTCAAGTTTTCTTCCCCTTTTTCCCTAGTCATTGCTAACCAATACCTCTTTATTTTTTGTCAAGCTTGAGGAGGATAACATATGCTTGTTATATAATTCGCCCTTTGGGCAAACCTATCGCTATTTAATGTTTTAACGAGTCTAGTAACAGTGAAACTCAGTCTCATCTAGATGGACAAGTTTGTTTCTATTCTTTTAACGAGTTTAACGACAAGGATAACTCGGTCCTTTTCATGTTTAGAGAGTTTGAAAGGGGATTAAAAGAAAAATACATCAGTTCTTTTTCGTAAAATAATCCCTCAGACCTGAAAAAGGATAAAATAATATAGGAGGGATGACATTTCCAATTAGTTTAACGAGCTGAAAAGGCCAAGCGCTCGACAATCTTTTCACATTTAACGAGTCTGAAAAGGGTTTCGAGAGGACTCGATTTCTAGGAATGAGTGGTGTCTAGGGTATCAACTAGTTATGGTGGTTTTTGAACTTCTCAAAACATGATGATTTCTGTGAAGAGGCTGGCTAATAAGACCACTCATCGCAACTGTTCCTCAAAAAGGGTAAAACAACCAAGTGGAAGCATATGATTCGTCGAAGAGATGGTGGTGATGAGATATACACAACCAAAGCTCAAAAGGCTTATAGAATGGTAATCACAAAGGTTAATTACTTGTAAATGGGTTCATTTTTGACAAGCTTGAACCATGGGGAACTATGCTTGGATTCAGTTTCATTTTTACACAAGCTCGAAACGAAAAACCATGGCTGAATGGTGGTCAAAGATGTTCAATTCACTATTTATCATTTCAAATTATTTCATCAGTCGTTTGACCTGCTAAAAAATCCATCAAATTGATTAGAAACTCATATATATGAACCAAAACTCACCTTTTACTTGAATTACATGAATAGTAAACATAAAAAAGTAGTTTTACCTTTCACTTTCATTATTTCTTTCCAAATTTGGGAATTTGGAGCTCTGGAGCAGTTTTCGCCCTCAAATTTCACGAGTCGATTTTGGTAGATCTTGTGGACCATTTCTTTGTCGTCCTTACTAGGTAGTATCTAGCCTTGAGCTCTTCATTTTCATTCCATCTTTTCTTGATTCTGAGCAAGATTTTCCACTTTTCTAGCCCCCAGGGGTTCAAAGATTTTGTTCCCCAATCATCTCACCTAGCTAGTATCGAAAGGTGCGATGCATACTAACCTGTCAACAGGCCAGTTAGTATGCATATCACTTTGCTCAAAGGTAGGGTGCAATGGCCGCAGAAGGGAAACCTTACACAACATTTTCTCATCAATTTTTACCTGTTTTTGCTCAAAATTGGATCCTAACTCATCTATTGCTTGCATTTCAGATATTTGTTGGATCAAGATGGTTGTCACATGGCATGAACGAGAATATGAAGAGGAGGATATGATTGCTTTACATGACCAAGGCACAGTGGATGCATTAAGAAACTTGGTTTACTGAAGTTTTTCCGTATATTCAGCACGAGGCAACGTATCAGTTTGTTGCAGTATCTTCTCAATGCTTGGGACCCTGTTGACCAGGTGTTCTAGATCATAGGTAAATATATTCCTTTGACGGTCAAGGATATTTATTTCCTGACGGGTTTGTCGAGGTGTGGTGCCCCTCTTTCACTATCAGGATTTGCTCGTGGGGGCGAATCCGTGAAAGATTACATTCGTTAGTTCTACAAGGATGGATCTCAACCCAGTAGAGAAGGTAAGATAAATATCCAAGATGTTATTGATCAACCTTTGAGGACCATTTTATTTACCTTTGCTATATTGGCTGGAAATGCAGCCTTACATTTAGCTAACAGATCTCACATGCAGTATGCCTTGGAATTCCTGGAACCGAAGGTGTTCAATTGGTGTGAGGCGATACTTCCTATTATGAAAGAACAAATGTCCAAAGTAAAGAATGGAAGAACCAAGAACTTTGGTTATGGATCCATATTGACAACTTTTTCTTTGGAAAGAATTACACTGATAGGCCAATTACACTGATCTTTACTGAAAGTTACTTGCGTCACTTAGATCAGCCTCAATTACATTAAGATTAGTGAATGTTTTTATGTGTTTTTTCATCATTTACAATCCCTTGTCGAAAAGTTATTTAAATCGATTTGTCACTTTGATACAAAAGTGTCATAATTGTCATTTTGTGTCGAAAAGAGAAGTGTCATGATTTCTTCCTTCCCTCGATAGTCGATTGAAATTTTCTTCATGTATTTGTTTTGATTTGTTTGTATTCAAAGTTTTGAAATAATTTTTTATTCAAAATTGAAAAGTGTCATTGAGTCTTCCTTTCTCTTTTGAAGAAGAAATTGTCAACAATGTCATTTTGAATGAAATATTTCAAATCTTTGCTGCATTTAGTTTTCCTTTTTGGAATTTTTCACATTAAGGAGAATGAAAACGAATACATGCATTTGCATTTAGCATTTTTTGATTTGTGTGTGAAAAAATGATTTAGGGAAATGCACTAGTATGTGCTCTTTGCTCTTTGCTTAAAAGCACTGTTATTTTCTTTCCCTAGTAGCTAGGATTTTCATTGCTCAAATAAACAAAGATTGTTTATCATTGTAGATTTCATCTTAGGAATTTCAGATTATCATCACGCGATGAACCATTGGAAGGAAAACTCTAAGCAAGATCAACTTTAAAATTAATTTCAATGAACCTAACAACACTTTGGAACTTAACGCAAGATATCTAGAGGTCTAGATAGCTGCAAGTTTTAACGACGCCAGAACACGTTTGTAGCCTAGACCTATAGATATGTTGCATTAAGTTCCAAAGTGTTGTTAGGTTCATTGAAATTTATTTTAAAGTTGATCTTTCTTAGAGTTTTCCTTCCAATGGTTCACCGCGTAATGATAATCTGAAATTCCTAAGATGAAATCTACAATGATAAACAATCTTTTTTTATTTTAGCAATGAAAATCCTAGCTACTAAGGAAAGAAAATAACAATGCTTTTAAGCAAAGAGCAAAGAGAACATACTAGTGCATTTCCCTAAATCATTTTTTCACACACAAATCAAAAAATGCTAAATGCAAATGCATGTATTTGTTTTCATTCTCCTTAATGTGAAAAATGCCAAAAAGGAAAACTAAATGCAGCAAAGATTTGAAATATTTCATTCAAAATGACATTTTCGACAATTTCTTCTTCAAAAGAGAAAGGAAGACTCAACGACACTTTTCAATTTTGAATAAAAAATGATTTCAACACTTTGAATACAAACAAATCAAACCAAATACATGAATAAAAGTTCAATCGATTATCAAGGGAAGGAAGAATTCACGACACTTCTCTTTTTGACACAAAACAACAATTATGACACTTTTGTATCAAAGTGACAAATCGATTTAAATAACTTTTCGACAAGGGATTGTAAATGATGAACAAACACATAAAAACATTCACTAATCCTAATTTAATTGAGGCTGATCTAAGTGATGCCAGTAAGTTTTAGTAAATATCAATGTAATTGGCATATCAGTGTAATTCTTTCCAAAGCAAAAGCAGTCAATATGGATCCATAACCAAAGTTCTTGGCTCTTCCATTCTTTACTTTGGACATTTCTTCTTTCACAATAGGAAGTATCACCTCACACCAATTGAACACCTTCAGTTCCAGGCATTCCAGGGCATACTGCAAATAAGATCTGTTAGCTAAATGTAAGGCTGCGCTATCAGCTAATCTAGCAAAGGTAAATAAAATGGTCCTCAAAGGTTGATTAGTAACATCGCATATATTTATCTTACTATCTCTACTGGGTTGAGATCCATCCATGCAGAACTGTTGAATGTAATATTTCATGGATTCGCCCCGACGAGAAAATCCTGATAGTGAAAGAGGGGTGCCACACCTCGAAAAACCCGTCAGGAAATAAATGTCCTCAATTGTGAAAGGAATAGATTTACCTCTAATTTGGAACACCTGGTCAATGGGGTCCCAAGCCTTGAGAAGATATTGCAACAAGCTGATCTGTTGCCTCATGCTAGATATACAAAAAAATTTCAGTAAACCATAGTTTCTTAATGCATCCACTATGCCCTGGTCATGTAAAGAAATCATATCCTCCTCTTCATGTTCCCATTCATGCCATGTGACAACCATCTTGATCCAACAAATATCTGAAATGCAAACGATAGATGAGTTAGGATCCGATTTTAAGCAAAAACAGCTAAAAATTTGATGAAAAAAAGTTGTGTAAAGTTGCCCTTTTGTGGCCATCGCACCCTACCTTTGAGCAAAGTGAGATGCATACTAACTGGCCTGTTGACAAGTCAGTATGCATCACATATTTTGATACTAGCTAGGTGCAATGATTGGGGAATGAAGTCTTTGAACCCTAGGGGCCCAGAAAAGTGGAAAAGCTTACTCAGAATCAAGAAAAGATGGAATGAAAATGAAGAGCTCAAGGATATGTCCTACCTGGTCTGGATGGTGCGAAAAATGGTCCATAGGATCTACCAAAATTGACTGGTGAAATTTGAGGGGGAAAATTGCTCCAAACCTCCAAAATCCCAAATTTGAAAAGAAATAATGAAAGTGAAATGTAAAACTACTTTTTTTTGTTTACTATTCATGTACTTCAAGTAAAAGGGAGTTTTGGTTCATATAAATTAATTTCTAATCAATTTGATGGAGTTTTGAGCAGGTCAAACGACTGATGAAAAAATTTGATATGCTAAATAGTGAATTGAACATCTTTGACCACCATTCAAGCATGGTTTTTCATTTCGAGCTTGTGTAAAAATGAAACTGAATCCAAGCATAGTTCCCCATGGTTCAAGCTTGTCAAAAATGAACCCATTTACAAGTAATTAACCTTTGTGATTACCATTATATCAACCTTTTGAGCCTTGGTTGTGTACATCTCATCACCCCCATCTCTTCGGCCGATCATACGCTTCCACTTGGTTGTTTTACCCTTTTTGAGGAACAATTGCGATGAGTGGTCTTATTAGCCAACCTCTTCATAGAAATCATCATGTTTTGAGAAGTTCCAAAACCACTGGAACTAGTTGCTACCCTAAACACCACTCATTCATCAAAATCAAGTGCTCTTTAAACCCTTTTTAGACTCGTTATATATGAAAGGATTGTCAAGCGCTTGGCCTTTTCAACCCGTTAAAGTGATTGGAAATGTCATCCATCCTATATTATTTTATCCATTCTCAGATTTGAGGGATTATTTTATGAAAAAGAACTGATGGATTTTTCTTTTAATCCATTTTCAAACTCTCTAAACATGAAAAGGATCGAGTTATCCTTATCATTAAACTTGTTAAAACAATAGAAACAAACTTTTCCATCTAGACGAGACCAAGTTTCGCTGTCGCTAGACTTGTTAAAACATTAAATAGCAACAGGTTTGCCTGAAGGGTGAATAATAGAACAAGCATATGTTATCCTCCTCAAGCTTGACAAAAAAAAGGAGGTACTAGTTAGCAATGACTGGGGAGAAAGGGGAAGAAAACTTGAAGAATTTATGATAGCAAGTGGCTCTTGAACATGACACTTTCACTTCATCACCATTATTGAGTTGGGTTGGGTTATTCCATTCACCAGTCATCTCACCATTGGTCTTTCATACCATCCATCTTTTGGGGTTAACGCTACCAATTCATCTGAGTGTCGCCGACATGTTCAAGAGAAGTCATTCAGTTGAGAAACCACCATCCAGTTAATGTCTCATCCACTGCAATATCTCCAACCTTCATTTTTTTCATGACCGCCATTCTTGAACCTTGTGTCATTAGTTTGTTTTGTTTCATTTGCTTTGTTTCATGTCGTAGATGTGGGATACATCAAGGCCCTCCTATAATGAGTCGCTTCTTGTCGACATCAGCTCATTATCCAAGAAGTTGACTTAGAAACAACCATTTTAGTGCTTTGAAGCTTGCATAAATCAATGACAAGTTTCTCACTTCAGGTGACAAGTTGACATCAATGGCATTCGACTAAAAGATTTTTCATGGTGTTCGATGTCGAATCATATATTCACATCACGTGAGTTATACTGTAGTACCTTGAGGGTCATTATCATTATCGGTGATTCCTCTCACGTCTATTAATAGCTTACATAATTGGCTGGTAATCAGGTGATGTCTATCCATGTTCGACTTCACAACATCTCTTCAAATGGATTGACTTGTACATCGAGTGAAGATTGAATGAGTTTGAAGACCTTGGATCTAGTTTCATCCATCAGGGCTGCGATATATTTAGGGACATAAAAACATCAAATGTACAAAGGCTCTACACAGATGGTCATTCTAACCAGGGATGATGACTCTATATCTAAAGATGACTATCTTATCTATGTACACGAAATAAATTTATAAAGTTGAGCATAGGGATCCCTCCCTCAGCTAGATCATGAAAATTATATTATGATGATGTATTGTATTGTAACTTATACAAGTCACCTTCTACTTCGAAACATCGGATCCTCATGATAAAGCATTTCACCCGACATCAATATTTATGACTTCATGCTTTAGGGGGCAACTGTTATAGACATATTTGGGCACATCAACCCCAAACTTATATGTCCATAAACTAGCCTAGCTCATCAACCCTTAAAAGAGTTGTTTGATGCCATAAAAGAACATAGTCATATGAATACATCATTCCCCAAAAGTTACACCTGAGAAACCATCCAGAAATGGCCTAAATTAAACCATACTAACTACTTCTCTGGCAAAGTGCGATGCTTACTGAGTGGTACACTACCATGGTGCAATGCATACTAATTAGGCCTTCTATAGGGTGTGATGGGCGAGGATGGACAAATGTCTGAGACAGTTTGCTAGGTGGTTTCTCATAGAATCTTCTAGAAACTTCTCCTGTGCCACTTGCCTCTCTGAATTTGCCCCATGATGAATAAGGGATCTAAGAAATCTCAAAGTGGAACCAATTGTAACAAGTGGAAGGACACTAATGAAATCCCATGGATGACTCACATGCTTGCACACATCTATAAATGGATCTCCAATTCAAGAGATATAGGGGCTGGGATATTGTGAATTGTAGGGAAGTGCTTATAGTTTGTAATTGAGGAAGGAGCATTGTATTTTTGGTGTGATATTGTTATTTCATGATGTGAAGAAGGATTGAAGCTGGGAGGATGATGCTGGATCAGAAAACTGGGTTGTAATTCTCCCTTATATTAATAAAGTTCTTTAAGTTTTCTTCCATGTGATTGTGTAATTGTGAATATTATCATTTGTGAATGTTATCATTTGTTCATTATATATCTGATTCTGTAATGTTTATGTTGTAATAGATCACGATGCTTTGATGGTTCTTTTTTGTTGTACTTGTGCAGGTACTCTCCAAGCGTGTTAAGTATGGGGATGAGTTGCGTGATCTGTCAAAGGGGAGAGAGAGAAAAGAAGCGATTAAGTGGAAGCTCTAGGTTGGTTCCATTATCTTTCTCTTATTTGTTACACATAGAAGAAATCATTGAATTGCTTTAAACTATTGTTTCTAGGGTAGCTGCAAAACCTAAAGGGCTATCATTCTTCAGGAATGCTAGTTTTCCCAGAAATAGGTGACGAACGGTTAGCCCCGACCCTTGGGCCTATGATTCCCATGTGACCATATTATTCCACAATTAAGGGTTATTGGGAATTTAAAGTGTCCAACAAATTGGACCTTCGATTGGTGAATTTTTAACCTCTATAGTGTTGTTTTAATCAATCTTAATTGACCAAGACTGCAACATTAATTGTCAACATAGGGTAGGTCTTATTGTTTCAGTGGACTTTGCACTGTCTATGCTGATACACTATAGCCAAGAATGAAAAATATAAAGAAATCATAAAGGATGTTGCTCAATCAATTGCAGAAATTAAATCATTCATGTAGAAATTAAAGCACTCCATAGAAATGAAATCACACTTCACAATTACCAAAGCAAGCATGCACCACACAATAAACTAATGACTACACTAGATGGTCACTATCATTTTGTTTAATCAAACAGTGTAACAACATAATATAACCTTGAATTGAAGAAGATGTATTTCACAATTTATATAGAAACAACAGAAAACCATACAACAATAAAAGAAACAATAATATACAACTACTTCTACCAGCAATCCCTGCAAAAGAGGAGGGCCCTTCCTCCATAGTAGGGGCATAGGAGTAAACACAATATTAGTTAAAGAACCAGATGAGGAGGAGTAAAAACATCACCGTAGTGACATCAATATTAAAAATAATTAAAAGTTACAAGATCATAGTAACAGTTCTTTTCTATATGCCATCCCTATACATGAGAAATCAAGTTTCTTTTATAATTATTACATAGCCAAAATTAGAAATAGATCACTCTTGAGAATCATGATATTCTCATGTTGATCATAAAATAGAAGTTGTTATAACCTATTTCTAAATACAAATTGTTCTCAGATACATTGGTTAAGACCGTAACTACTTGGATTTGTCGCTTCTAAATAAATAATTAATAACCCCCAACAACTGTTGTGTGGAATAGTACCCACGACTTTTCCAGCTATGGCGCAACAACATCCCTCAGTCAAATGAAGGTTCGATATGTAACAACAATCACTGGGTAACAACATCCTTGGTGTAACAGTTGTCATCTGTATCAGCATGTGGTGTAACAACAACCTGTAATAACATACAATGTGTAACAATAACCTATAAGAACAATCTGCTCTACCCTGCTCTAAAACCGATCAGTGCGACTTGTTCACTCCATAACCTCGTCCCTACAAGAAACACTTGAAAAAAGAATAGGTTCAAAAATACTTCTCCAATGCTCACGCCAGTTAACTACAAAAAGGAATATTGTATCGTAATATTCAGCAAAACATGGGAAAATAACATGATAGTGGAATAGGCTGTATAAATGACAAAAAGGGTGATTAACATGTGAAGTTTCATGGTCCTGGAGGAAAATAGGTAAAAAATGTGGAAAGAAAGTGTAGAAAATAGGTATAAATGTCACATCAACAACCTCCACAGTGGAAAGCAAGGAAAATTTGTAGGACAATTAGATTGTTAGTCCGATTTGTAGGATGGATAATATAGAAACTAAAGCGAGAACTTGTTGGAGCCATAACTTGGAGAGTTTTTGGCCTTTTTGAGATCAATGAGATACTATCTAGGGTTTTTGGACATTTTGGATCTAACGGCAACCTCTATTTCCTAATTAGAGCACATCTGAAGAGAATTTTTTGCATGTTCAAGTCTATGGATGTATGGATCAATCAATGTTTTGGAGTAGTTCTCGAAGTTGTTTGAGCATGGAGAAGGCCTTGCAGGGTTTTCTTACCTTCATATATTTACTGTAGCAGCTGCTACTTGTGGGGTTCAAATCATTTATTCTTTTCAGACTATGTCTTGTTGAGGAAAACTTTCTTTTATATTTCAATGTGGGATTCAAGTACTTCTATACTCATCTATGCTCATTTTCAAATGGAGTATTGGATCTTTGTAGGAGACACCTTTTATTGATAATGGTTTCATGACTGGTTGTAGGTTGTCATGCTATTTATAGTGAGGGTTCTTTGGAGGAGGACATTTCCATGAAGGGGAAACTAGACACTTGTTTTATCAACAAATTTTATGTACTCTTTTTCATTGAATATATGGAGTAGTCTAGCTTTGTTGGCAAGCCCAAAGAAGTAGCTAAGGAGAGGCAAAATCCATCACCAAAATTATATATTGTTTTCATCACGAATTCTTGTATGATTTAAATGATGAGATGTTTCGTATGTTTCAAGTTTACATGAAAAACTAATGCATAGTACTTGAAGGGACCTTTGAAAACTAACTCATAGTACATGAGAAATTGAGTTTCTTTTATAATTATTACAGAACCAAAATCAGGAATAGATTAGTCATGAGAATCTCACGATTCTCATGTTCATCATAAAATATAAGTAGTTATAACCTATTTCTAAATACAAATTCTTCTCTGATACATTGGTTCAGATCACAACCACTTGTATTTGTTGCTTATAAATAAACAATTCATAACCCCGACAGTTGTTGTGTGGAATAATACCCACAACATTTCCAGCTACAGTGTAACAACATCCTGCGGTCAAATGATAGTTCAGGATGTAACGAAAATCACTGGGTAAAAACATCCTTGGTGTAACAACGGTCATCTATATCAGCACGTTGTGTAACAACAACTTATAACAGCATACATTGTGTAACAAAAACTTGTAACATGATACAGGGTGCAACAACAATTTGCTCTACCCTACTCTGAAACTGATCAACGCGGCCTTTTCACTCCATAATGTTGTCCCCGTAAGAAAAACTTGAAAAAGAGAATAGGTTCCAAAATACTTCTCTAATGCTCACCCCAGTTAGCCACAAAAAGGAATATTGTATCGTAATATTCACCAAAACATGGCAAAATATCATGACAGTGGAATATGTTGTATAAATTAGAAAACGGGTGATTAACATTTGAAGTTTCATGGGCCTGGAGTAAAAGAGGATAAAGTATTAGGAAATAAAGTGTAGAAAATAGGTATAAAAGTCACACCGAACATCTCCCCCCAACTGAAGCAACTGCATGTCCCCATTCAAAACCTTAAATTCTTTTTCTATACCCCCAATGCAAGTTTGTAAAATTATAGGCACCAACAGTGTCTTCACCAAATCCCTATACCCCTGAGTAGCCATCAACTGTCATAGAAAGTATTCTTCTTCATAGTCGCATAGGTGATAGTCTAACTGATATTATTCTACTGATAACCAAATCAAAGGAAATTTAAATCTGAGTTCGATCCAGAATGCCCCCAATGTCTACACTACTCGAGCATATTCGAGTAGCCATGTAACAACAGCCACAAAATTTATGTATTCAAAAGGATCTCCTTCTTGCAATTTAGTGCTACAAGCCTCGGTGCACTTAAGGCACCCTGCTAGCACTCGACTTTTCATCTGTGCATGCAAATTGAGGCAAATCCTCACAATCCTTTTTGTATAAGTGGTCAACTATTCCCTGACCCCCAGCGTGCTCAGGAATAGCTTAAACTCACACCTTAGTTCGTAAACCATTCCTTTTTCTACTGTGACCCATAATACTACCCTTTCTTCATTAGTCTCGGTTGATTTCATGGATATATGCTATTTGATTCGGTTTCTCATAAAGGAAAGGAAAGCCCGCAATTGCAAATCTCCCATATATGAGAAGACACTTTTCTACCATCTTTTTGCTGACATAATCACACATTATGTTATGCAAAAATAGATCACAAAGTAATCTTTGTTTATCAAAATCGTAATTACGGAAAATTTCAATAAAAGTATGGGTAGAAGAACCAAAATAAGGCTTGTTCTCAAAGACTGCTTCTAACTCAAATAAATAATAACATTCCCAGAGGAACACTGGATACAATGGGGAAGGTTTCCTGAATCCTAGAAGGTTGAAGGTAAGCTCGTGGAGCTTTGTCTTGTCTTTTGTCAGATCCAGAACCTGCCACTGTAACAACTGTAGTTGTTTGTCCTTTCTGTCATGGTTTCCTTATGTCTCCATGCTTCCTATTCTCTCTCCCACACTTCCTTTAAAAATTTATTCCTGAGAGAGTGTCTACTGCTTCCATTTCTGTAACTCTAGTAATAACAACATTCTTTCAAAACACCATCCTTCTTCAGGATCCGATTTTCTCCCACATGCATGAACAATCGAGGGTGTAACGGCCTTCTAAGTGTGAAACTACTCCATTTTGGCTGCTAGTTCTTGTGTAAAAACAACTTTATCCATCGATTTTTGTGTAACAATTTCTTTCTCTCCCTGATCAGATTCCACTTCCACTATTGGTTCTTGTGTAATAATAGTGTCATCCATAGGCTTTTGTGTATCATTTTCCCCTTGGTAAGCCTCTATTTCCATTGCTTGTTCTTGTGTGAGAGTAGTGCCAACCACAGGTTCATAGATATCAACTTCCTCTTCTTTCCCTTGGTTGGATTCTATCTCCACTGCGGGTTCTTGTGTATAATCTTCCAAGTTACTTTCTCTGGACTGCTTTGTCTCAGCTACTAGTTCTTCTATAATGGCAGTGTCTTCAACACGTTTTTGTGCATTAGATTCCTAGGATTTGGTTTGTGTTTCCCTTGAGATGGTGTCCACTACACAAACTCTATACCCCACTGCCACTAGCTTCTTAGCACACGCTATGCACACAACACCCAGAAAATTTCCCTTCCTGACCCTGTTTATAGCCTCAGCCAAAGTTTCTAACCCAGGGGCCCTTGCCTCTATCTTATCCTCTGCTAACTACTTCCCTATATTTTCATTTTCTTTTTCTAAATTTTCAATTTTTAATAGCAAGGATTGAGTTTTGTTCTTACCAAGTGAGGAAGGTTCCTCTCGCTAAGCCTGCTCTTCATCCTTCTGCTCTACTACCTCCTTGTTCTTCTTAGACATGGATGGGGACTCTGGGTGCCCACTAACCCTTTATTCTCTATTTTGGCTACCTATCACCAATTCGATTGTCAATTGGCATCTTTCCAACCCTTACATTCGAGGGCTAAAGATGCTCCTTGGATTGTGACAGAGCTTCCTTAGATGTCCCAGTTTGTTTCTTGTGGGTAGTTCTGGCCTTATTTCTCATGAATTCCCCCCAACTCTTGCACTGGCGACTTAGGGCATCCAACAAAATAAGACTAATGAGGCCATGGTTTGTGACACATGTCTCTGGATGCGTAACTCTTTTTCGACCATGACAATATGCTTTATGTTTTCCAACAAAAAATAGGGAATATTTATCAGTTGTTGATGTTGAAGGTGGTTTAGCAATGAAAAGTGGTAATTGGATACAATTGTTTCCCTTCCCTCACAGGTGATATACTTGATGAGGTAAAGGGTGACATCATCCCATGGCTGGGGAATTGACAACCTATCAATCCCCCTTCCTTTCATCACCAATTGTTCCTCCCCTTAGAGAAAATCTTCCTTCAAGGAGGGGTCATTCACTTTCCTGTTAAACCACCTTTTTCCTTCTATTGGTAATGTCATCACTCGGGAAATTATCCTTTCTGTAACCTCCAAATTTAATCCCTTGACCTCCATCTGATTCCTCTCTAAATTCTTTGCGAACTCCATGAAAATTCCCCTGTCTGATCCTTCCAGCCTCTGGAAAAACTCAAACCACCCTGTGTCTTCAAAAATTTGATATGCTTCAGGGTAGTTTTCCAAAGCCTTTTTTGACCCTGGTTCATTCTGAATCGTTGCTCCACTCATTACTACACAGATTCAATGATGTTCTCCTCTCTTTTTCCCTCATCTTGAAGTTCAAGAGTAGTTGTCACACTACTCAACTATTTTAGCCCTGCAACTATTCTTCTCCACTTCTCTGAGCACTCCAAATTGGGATGCAATTATCCAGCAGGGGGTAAATGATAGGGTGACACAGGCAATAATTTTAAATTAGTTTTGTGATCATCATTCATACTACGTAGTAATGTTTCCTTATTAATGCTAGGTTATGGGAGGTCTAGTTAGAGGTACAATTCCCTTTTTTGGCATGATCAATCATTAAGTGACAATGATTACTAGATCATCATGATTTGGTTGTGCTTTTTAAATATCAAAGTCATGCAAAGTTCATGTCACTATGTGATTCCCCCTCGGCTTAAATGTGACAGCCGACATCGACCGTTAAAAGGGATATCACGTTAGATTGCCATAATTACTTAATAAAAGTGGATAATGATATTACCTTTGTATGACATACCTGAGTGATGTGGGGAGAAGATGTTGGTGGCAAGGCGTGTGAATTTAATTCTGGCAGTCAAGGCAACTACTTTTCGAACCATGATGATGCATGTTGTGTGTTACAATAAATAATTTACTCAGATTATTTCGAGAATTCATCGACTATTATAGATGTAACAACCAAGATGGCTGTTATGTATTATTGATTTTCACAAAAGACAAAAACAAAGAAAAAAATTCTTGTAATGAAATTGTCATAGAATATGCTTGAAAAAACAAATGTTGTTACAGAGTGTGTAATAGCTGCCACAGAGTGGTTTTCAACTGATACAAAAAATTTATGTCTGCGCCTGGAAATTATTTTCATAGCCAGATTGTTTTATTATGTGGTTTTTTTTCTTTTTCTTTTGGAAGGTGTAATAGCTGCCAATAGCGTTTAGTTTTTAGCTGTTAGACTTATTGAAAAATTATAATTTCTGCAACACAGGGGGGCTTTCCCCTATTCCTGTAATATGGAGATCCAAATTTGTGACAATGTTGAAAAATGAATCCCTTGAAGAAGGTTTATGATATAACCTGTTATCACTTAAGAAACAATTTCTAAAGTGTTCGGATCAGTTTGATTGTAAAGGTTAGGTGTTAGTCCAGGTTTAATTTTTCCATGTTTTCTTTAGTGTCTAAGTCCTAGGAGTCTTGTTGGTATGTTTAAATAAAGGTCAACACTCCATTTTCATCCATCACTAGTCTCACATCACACCCAAAATCCATATGTCAATCCTATTTCAAAGTTTTTATGCGCTGCAAAACTGACTAGATGATTTCGTAGCGCAAAACCCAGTCTAGGTGTTTTCGTAGTGCAAAACCCAGAATTTGCACTGGCTGCGCTACAAAATCGGGGATTCGTGCAGATCCGTATCAAATCTCATCCAACTATCAAATCTGTCAAAAATAAGTTATCCTTACATCATTAGTGGTCAGTCCATGCACTTTTCCTATCACATTCAACCGCTTATCCTCATCATTAGGTTGTTAGTTGTCTTGGTACGCACAGGTTGCAAGTTTTGAAAAGGAGCTGACTGTTCACAGTCATGATGATGTTTGGGTTCATGCATGGGAAACAAATTGACGGGCTTTCAATTTAAATTCTTTGAAGATCAAGTGAGGCAGCTTTCCTCATCCATTGCAAGTGAGGCAGTGATAGAGATTGAGATGGTGCAGACTTCTTTAATATTCACATTGCAGGAATTCCATGGAGGGGTCTACCAAAAGACAGGAGAAACATTCTGAAGAAGAGTAACCAAGAGCCAATTAGCTAAAGAGAAGGGAAAGACAGTGGTTACTGAAGCAAAATTGGTTTCAAAAGGAAGTCTGAATGATTTACTTCAAGCAATTGACATTGAAGAATCTCCTTTGGTTCAAGCAGACTTATTAGAAACAGGTAAAGGCAAAAACTAAAAGGGCCAAAACCTCTAAAAAGCTTGAATTTGATGATCAGGTCTCTGAATTTTTTCTTAAGCCAAGAAGACCTAGAACAAGGCATTCAAGAGAGATATAGGTGGAGCTTCTAGAGGAAAATCAAAGATTTGAAGACAAAATTGAGCTAACATGAAGGATCTCCTAACTAAAAGAAATCACATAGCAAGTAAGGCCAAGTCCTAAATTTTGATGAGTTACCTTTTTGCATACCTTGAAGAATGGTGTCCATATATTCAGTTTGAACAGCTTCATGACAGTTGAAAAAGCCATTGCAAAAAAAATAAAGACTCAAGAAAGTAAAATTTTGATCCTAAGCTATGTTTTTGAAATTACACAGCAGTTTCGTAGCGCGCTACGAAACTGCTGTAGCTGCATATTATCATTCGATGGGCTAATTTTGAGGGACAAAGGGAAGTCTTTCTGGAGCAAGGTACACATGGCATGGAAAAAAAAATAATCAAATGCATTTTATTGCAATTAAAAGAAACAAAGGGGATAATTGATTTCGAAGATCCTTGTGGAGACCAAAAGCAAAAAAGGAGGAACTTTGTCTCCTTGTTTTTACCAGTCAACTTCTAGAAGAGTTTATAAGCAGTTAGAAACTCATCTCTGAAAAGAGAAAGAGGTTTTCATTCCTAAGAGACTGAAGTAAAAAAACCTCTTCCACTTTCTTCAAATCCATTATGATTTGAGAGAAATTAATGACCAAACTTGCACTACGAAAATGTTGTAGGTGCATTTTTTCACAAGCATATTTCTCCTATTTTACACTTGTTTTTCAAAGACACATTCTGGGCGGTAGGAAATATGTTTCAAAATACCAAGAGAGGTTTTTGTTTAGCATGGATTAGTTCACAAAAACCTCCTTCATGTTTTCCCAATACATTTTTTATGAGAAGATATGAGCTCTGTCCCAAGACCTATTTTCCAGCCAGAACAGAGCAAGGAACAGTCTCCTAGTTTCTAGGAACAGTAAAAGGATGAGTCATGAAGGGCCAGCTGGAGGGTTATGAGCACCATAAAATTTGAATTCATGAAGTTATAGGTGTTAAAGAATTCTTTAAATGATTATATAAGGTTGTTGTAATCATAATAAGGAGTTACACTCCTAGTTTTATTAGGTGTCTAAGACTAGTAATTAGTTGTCATTTGTATTAAATAGTTTGTTTTAAGTGTCAATAGGTGTCAAATTAGGAGGAATTCGAATTCCCCTCATGCTGGAGGAAGGAATCTACATGAACTCTATATATGGTAGAAGAACTAATGTATTAAGGGTTGGAAAATTATTCAGAAAAGCTCTCATATTTGGCTTTATGTAAAGACTCTGTTTTTAGTAATACAGTACTTTGGCTTTGCTTCTCAGGAATTAGAAGGAATTCGATGCTTTGAATGTCTTGTATTGTTCTCTTCCTATTATCTACAGTGGTATGAACGTGTGATTACTTAGAAATCACTAACAATGCTCTAACTTCCTTCATGCATTTGTAAACTATGTTGGTCCTTTGTTTTTCTGGTGTATTCTACATGCATTGAGTTCTAAATGCCTTGACTTCTATGTAGAGCTAACCTTCCTGTCAATACTGAAGCATATATGACTCCATAAACCCAATGGATACTTTCTAATTGTGTTTCCACCACTCACATTTTTACATTTGTTTCACAAGAGTTAGCCATCTTACTCGTAATAAAAAATCATTAATCCATTGAGAGAGCCCTCTCAGGTTGAGGAGGCTAAGCCTCAGCCAAAAGTAGGTTAGAAATAGTTACTTAAGCTCTACTTAATCAATAGCCTATCAGGAAATGATTTTGAGATAGCATAACGAAAGATGGTGCCCATTTGCAAGCAATGGTGTCCTCACACTGTCAATGGTAACCAAATTTATAGTCCCATTTTCAAAGACTGTATCTACCTCGTAGGGACCTAGCTATCTAGTACAGATCTTACCCTTGAAGTCCTTAAATCTTGAGTCATATAAGAGAGCCCAATCTCCTTTCTGGAACTTCTTATTCTTGATGAACCTGCCATGCCACTTAGCTCTCTACTGCTAGATAATATATGTTTACTAGATAGAAGCTAACCATTTCTCCTCCAATTCATTGAGCTGGTTCAACCTTTTATTTGAGCTGTAGCTAGATCAAAATTTATGTGCAATGTCATTCTCAATTTCTATGATGAACCTTGGTATTTCAACAAGAATGTTGTAACTCCCAAAGCTACCAACTTTAATTATCAACCCGAGGTCCGTACAAACTTAAGAGGTATCGACACTATGTGTGCAACTTATAATGTGTCCTTCCTTTGCTATCATGATGTAATAGAGTGCATGTGCTGAAGTCAAATCCTAAACTAATTGCATAAAATGAAATTCTCAAAATGGAACCTTAACCTATTGCAAGAAAGAAAGTACAAGGAAAGAGAATGAAATCAAATGCTAAAACACACCATTTTCTAATTATCTCCTAAGAGGCTTTGCTTCAAAAGAATTCTAAGTTAACATGTATGCAGTCCTACTATCCTAAGCATGTAGATTCAAACCATCAAACCTTCTACTGTTATTCATGTAAATGAATAAAATATTTTTTTTTTCTTTTTGTCTTTTTTTCTCGACGAAAATGAGGTGGCAGTCTTTAATTCGACTACGGGTTAAGTTTGTAACTAATTAGCTGCACACAAATATATTATGTACGTGGATTTTCACCGTTAGGGTCCCGCTTATCTTACCAATCATTGTCGGTCCCTCGTTGACTTCTCCTTTTATCAAGCACTTCAATCCTCGTTGTTGATCTCACTTCCTAGATCCAACGGATATCGCGTCGTCCACTCACCAACTAACCCGGACGATATCCACCGTCGATGTGACCCGTCCAATTGAACCTGTCATGCAATCTCGTGCGAAATATTGCACGATCAATATTAGGTCAAGAGCGCATGAGAAAAGTGGCTTTCCCATGCCACGTGTCTCCCTCTAAGGTTAATCACATGAATTTTAGAAATACTGTTTACAGCCTTTAAGGTGCGCGAGATACCGCTTCACACTTATCAATACCACACACATGCTTAATTCATACTTTTAATAAAGGAGCTTAAGGAAAGATTTAGAACTTAAACTCAATATTTATGCTTAACAATAATTGACTATGATTTATAAATAAAATGTATGAACAAAGAAAAATACTCGATTAGGGTCCGAAATGCCGATACACAGTCATCAGAGAATCTCTACACCAAAACAGTGCGTCCACACCACACTTCAATCAATTATTAAAAAAAATGGAAACAACAGAGTCTTAGCCCTCTCATCTCGATTACAATAGGTTTTATGACCTCTGTTTCAATCTCAAGCGCTATCTTTGTCACATCTCTCACTTACTCACTCTATTCTCGATAATCTCTCTGTCATTACATTCTTTCCTCTTTTATGAATAAAATCCTATCCTAACTACATTGACAACTCAATCTCTATTTTTATCACTCAACCATTTAATACCTATTCTCAAGCTCTGATACACATCTATACTAACACTCATCTCTTGGTCTAAAAATAATACAGTGATCTAATTATTACAATAATTAAAGAAAAGATAAATTCGAGAGATTCAACAATCTAGATTTGGGAATAAGAAGACTAATCCAAGCAACTCAATGATTATTATGAACTTCCAAATCTTTTCCAAGGATGAAATAATGCTTGTGATCTTGCACAAGAACTTACATCAACCATTTAACTCAATCCTACAACAAGAAATCATTAATTCTAAATGAAAAATAGAAAGAAATAGAAACAAGAGATGCATGTGAATAAGCAATGAAAATAAGGAAAGAAAATGATACAAAATGGCTCTAAGGCTCCTAGGATGGCCAAGCCCAAGGAAACTCAAAGACCTATAGAGGAGAACAAGATTTAGAAGATGAACATGACACCAGTCTTCATTATTTTCATCAATACAATTACATCCCTGCAAGAAAATACGATGGAGCTGCAAAAATACAAGCTCTCTCCACCATAACACTAATGGAAAAAAAATCACCCTAGAGGAAAATTCGACTTGGTACTTATACAAAATGATTAAGAATCATTCCCCATGAATGGAGGAAGCTTTCCCTACCAAAATCCCTTGATTAGTGGATCTAGCCCCCTTAATTGGTAGAACAATTCCTAGATTTTCTCAATCATTGGAGTTCTACAATTTGTGCCATAATACCATAATATCTTGTTGACTTATTATTTATTGTTGATCCTCCAGTAGTAGGGAACAAGTCCCTAAATTATCTCCTCCTCCAACTCTTCATAATCTACCCAATATTCTCATAATATTCCACAAAAAAAAAATATTAGGCACAAGTATTCAATTATTCACAAACCTTTCTAATGAATATATTAAAGTTAAAAATAAATTATCTAATGCAAAAAGAGAGGTTTAATGTGCTGAAGGATGGTTATAGGCCTTAAGTTATTATTTAATTTAGAGGCATGGGCCTTAATTTATCTTTAATTTAGAGGGCCATCATACCCCCTGCTGAAAGTGTTTCTCATCCTCTGAGAAACTTAATGTCCTCATTGTGCCTAATCCATGGCGCTGCTAGCCTCTCTCTTGTGCATTAAGAATATTGGCTGCAATTTCTACAAGGACAAGCCCAAAAACATATTTGTGCAAAGAAAAATCATTTTTTCTTGAGACCATTAGCTTGCCTTCTTCCCCTTATTCAAGATTGGTTCTTGAATATTTTTCAATTTGGCAAGGTCTTCCACGCCCTTATCAACCTTTTGATACCTTGTTTCACCATATGAACACCCTCAAAATGAATTTAGATGAGAACTAGGACATCCTGTAAGAATTCCTGTCAAAACTACAGGAAACCATTTTTGAGCATAAATGATAAACTAGGGTTAGGGCAGGCCCTCAACTTGACTCTTATGCATTTCTCCCATTTTTAGGCCTTAGACAAAAGCTAGAAAGATATTGGCAACCTTTTGGAACACCTCTTTTCATCACTACAATTTGATTTATATTTTGATGGTGAATGCCTTATTTATTTTTGTTGCCTTCTTCTTCTCCCTTGTGGCCTAGATGATTGCCTAATGGCCTTGGAGTTCTCTATTTTGATTAGGTCTCTCTTAGGCACTGTCATTTTTGGTTTTAGCACAATTTTTTTTTCTTCCTTCTTGTAGCAGCATTCTGCCTTCCTGTAGTAGTCATTCCTTCTTCCTTCAGAGTCTTCTAACTATATGGGAGTGATGAGAAATGATGAAGAGGGATTGGATGATGATGCTAGGGCTCAAAGGGAGTAGTGTAGGTTTGTGAAAATGGAGAGGATTCTCTTGTTTGTTTTTTTTTCAAGAATGAAATGGGATGGATGAATGATGAATAGATAGTGAATATGAAGTGGATGGAGGGCTTGGAGTGTTGTGGTGACTTGGCCTTTTCAAAAATTTCTTCTTTTAACTACTGTCCTCATTCTTTGAAATCACCACCCTTCGTAATTTGACTTTCGAACATTGCATGAGTGAAGGAGTGAGTTGAAATTAACTAGCTAAGGGTGGTTATGACTACTGACCAATCATTAGCTTATAAAACCTCATCTCATATGGATTGACAACAAATTTCTAACTATAATATGCTCAAGAGAAGAGGTCAAGAATATTGCATATCTATACCTACTTGATGGTTGTTGGAGAGACATGCATTCTACTACTGAGTTGATGTTGATGATCCTGATGTTGTTGCTAAGCTCTGGAGGAGCTTCCATGACCTTTGGATCTCCTTTAAAATTGCTCACTACCAATCTTGCAGGTGTTGTTTTGTATCATGTAGGTTTATAGGACAATGATTTTTTGTCCATATCTCCGAAATAGTAGACTGGATTGAGCTGAAATGTTTTGAACATGTTTCCATCATCCATATGCATCTCCCCCTAAAACATCTTCGAAAATGGATGCATGGTTTTCAAGTTATGGAAAATACAAATTTATTCTCTATGTATTTTTGTATCCTCCAGTAAAACAGAACATCTTGTAGTTTCTTTGGACAACAAGCAAATTGAATGGTAGAAGCTTGAGAATGATTGGTGGATGGTGGAAATATATGAGGGTGGTGAATTTGCATGGCCTTGGCCTTTCTGGAGCATTTGAGCAAAGGAGGAGAAAGTCAAAATTTGACTTCTTTTGACTAAGATTGACCAATTTTCCTTTTGATACCAACTTGTTCTTGTTTCTTTCAAATTTTGGAGAGTACATGCATTCATCAGAGATATACATGGAGCAAATAATTTTTTTTTTCTCTGTTTTTTTTTTTTTCTAGGCATACTAGCCACCTCGAGGAGGTTTTCAACTAGTAGGTCTGCCTATGCGTCTCAAAGAAGGTTTTCACCTAGCATCTTTTCTTTTTTCTCTTTTTTTTCTTTTTCCCAACCCATTGACCGCCTCATGGAGGTTTTCAATCAATGAGCCATTCTGAGGTGCCTCCAAGGAAGTTTTCACCTAAGATTTTTATTTATTTTTTTCTTATTTTTCAATTTATATTTTTTTCTACCCTACCCTACTTGAAAAACAAAATCACTTTCAAGTATAATAATACTTCCAATGGAGCCATGTGCACATCAAGATGACATAACAATGATATGGAGGCTTGAAATGTATGCAATGACATGTACCTAGATTTCAGAGACCAAATGATTTGACTTTGAAAGGAACAAGCATAGTTGAGAAATAGAGTGATGATGCAATTTATGATTGTCTGGAACCATATTTCAATATAGTTGTGATGTCCTTAGTCCTTTTGCTGATTTGGATCATTCTTCATGTCTTGTTCTACCATGACCTTCAAATCTTCCTCTTTTTTTTATTGTTCTCTTGAATACATGGATGATTTTATGGTAACCATGAGGGAGTTCTCTCGATCTCTGATTTTGATGTCTGCTCTTCATCAAGTGCAGACCATGATTTCGTGGTCTTCTCATTTGAATCTTCTTCCTCTGGATGTGGTCTTTCAATGATATAAATATAATTTGTTTTTTGCAATACTCTTCCTGAGCTATGATGAATACCAATGATATCAAGAGGAGATGTTTGCAAGTGTTGTACCTCAGCATTGTAAGTGGGATGATCTACTTCAATGTGTTGGTTTGGAAATGGTGGTATAGGTAGTTGAGTGGGAGTGTATATTTGAGATGGATGTGGATGGGGTTGTGGTTGCGGTGGAGGTGAATGGTAAGGATAACATGGACTTGGGTATGGAGGATATTGAGGAAAATACTAAGGATATTGTGAATGGCCCCATAAGTTCCTTCCCAACGTTTTTGGCAAGATTGGTTTTTGGGTTGAGATGGTCAATGTTGCCAACGAAAGAGTGTGTTCCAATTACTTTGAGGTGGATGTGCATAAGCTTGAAATTGTGAATTAAGCTCTTGCATCATATGAGGTTGAATAGGCTACCATGGTCTTCTTGGAGCTACAAAACATCACTGCATTGGCAATTGACTTGCTTCATTGTCCTCTTGGTGAAATTTCTTCAACCTTGGTAATGATGGACAATGTTTAACATCATGTGATGCTACAAAACAAATATCAAAATTTTCTTGTCCTTCATCTTGCATTCTTAAAATTTCTACTTGCTTTGTTAGATTGCTAAGAAATTTTGTTCTAAAATCATCCAACAAATTTCCAAGTTTAGCTTGACTTACTGATCTTGATGTTGATTTACCTACTCTTATTTTTCCTCTTGATATGTGTTTGCATGTTTCACAAATTTTGTCAAATGACAATTGATATACATCACCTCTAATCATGAGATTAAGGAAATCAATCCAGTCATCCCTAATTATTCTAAGTAAGAGGGTTTTTAGTGTGGCAGATCCTAAATGATGTAGTTTTCCCCTCTTAACATTGTACATGAACCTCTCTATTAGATCCTCAAGGCTCTCATCTTCTCTTTGATTCATTCTAAAGATTTATTATTTAAGATCATGATATTTATATTTTTCTAAGATTATCTTTTGCATATCATACCATGATCTTATGAATTAGTCTCTAAACTCCTGAACCATTTAAGAGCTCTATCCTTCAATGTTGCCAGAAACAATCTCAATTTTTGAGTTTTTAATAAGTAACCATAAGATCTACAAACAATCTCAAATTCAAAAAGAAAGGTTTCTGGATCCTCTCACCTTAGACCATGAAATTTTGGAAGAAAAGATGGAAGGATGTTCTTCATGTGCACACTTCCATCAGTATCTTCAATGGGAAATCCAAGAGGATCTTCCTCATTGTCATCATCTCCATCCATTTATTCTACATTCTTTGCGATGTTATTCTTCTACCTGCAAAAGTGAATGGTCATGTGGCTCTTACTATACCACGTGATCAAAGGAGTGGGTGGGTTGGTGTTGGATATCTTTTTGTTTTTATGATTGAATGAGAACTATAATGTAATGCGATTTTCTACTTTTGAAATTAAATATGCCTAATGAATATATATATATATGCAGAAAATAAATGAATCAACTAGGGAAGAAAACAATGCATACTTTGACACCTCCCCAGAAATGTGGCCAAAAAGTGATGAGCCTCAATATTGCAAGAAGAATGCTACAACTCCCAAGGCTACCAAGTTTAATTATCAACCCGAGGTTTATACAAACTTAAGATGATACGAAAATCACTCTTGAGTGATCTCAGTTAAAGAATTATTGAATGAAGGTATTACAGACTCATGTGATGGTGTGTGTCTATTGTATCTTAGGCAACGGATCAATCAGATTGCAAAATACACAGACACTGGAAAATGGAAAACAGTAAGAAAAACACAGTAAGCAAATACAAGAACACAAAAATTAATAAGGAGTTCACCTTATCCTCCAGGGCTACATCTCCGGTCCAGCTTTCAGTGGTGGCCTTCTTTTATTATGTCTTTAAAGCAAAGATTTACAATGAGGAGCTCAATCTGAGTCTCCTGAAACAGAATTGCTTGGCAGGGTGGTTCTTGGATTCCCCAAGCCACTAGAGTGCACAGACTCTTTTCCTTTCCAAGACTTGACATCTATGGTCTTTAATGGGAGGAGCCCAATGTGGTGTTCAATTCCTGACAGATCCTCTTGGGGATTGCTTGAACCTCTAAAGCTTTCTGTCTGCTCGATGCTGCCTTATGCTGTAGGTCATCTCGGCTCTTTATCTTTTTGCTTTTTGCTTCATTATCTCTTCTTTTCTCTGTCTTCGCTTTCTTCTCCTCTCAGTGTTGTTTGTTTTTTCTGTTCATGGCTTAAAGCCAACTTGTCCTTGACTAATCACTTCCTCTTTCGCCCTCATCGGATCGCCTACTGCTATTCGTTTGGAGTTCGCTGTCTCTGCGTCATCATTGATGGCTCGTATGGAGTGGCCACTTGTCCTCTTATGATCTGCGCCAGCTCTTCCTCGTCGGTTCGGTTTTTGGTTATATTGTGGAATGAATCATCCGCCAACTCAGCAGTCAACTCGGACTTCAGACTTCTTTATGTCGTGAATTAATCCCCTATTAAATCCAGTTCCTCCATCGGGTGTGATCTCTGCCGTCAAATCTGGAGCGTCCAAATCCTACGTAATTCGCTCATTTCGTATAGTTGACTTGATCGACCGTTAGCGTGTGATGAGCGGTAGTTTTATCTCTCATCTGCTTGCCACACGTCGAGCACTGAATGGAATCACTCATTTTTCTCCAAATCCACTTACCGCCCAAGGGTGCCCCTGTTATACCATCGATTCTGGAGCGTGGGTCCCGTCTTTCACCTTAGTGCTTTCCCCACGACTTCCCGGCTTCCATGTGACTGAGCGCTTTGGGGCTCTTTCCTTTTCGAGGGGTTTTTCCCAGCAATGAAATGCCCTCTATTTCCTGATCTGAGCTTCCCAAGTGCTAGTTTTTCCTCCTGCACGATCTCCATGGGCCTTAGTCAGTGCGCTTTGACCGAGGTCCTCGTCGTTCCTCGCTGCCTACAAATTTCCACTATCAGAGGTCTTCCTGGTCACTCTTTGTTCACAAATTCGAAGTCTATCCTGTTTTGATATAGTCATGGCATCTTGGTTATTTTTCATGGATCCAATTCAGATCACGACCTTCCCACTGAAAAGGCTTTTGGCCACCAAAAGTTGGTTTTTAAGCATCGACTAAGTGAGGGTACAATTATCTCACTTGTCCAATCTCTATCCACTTTTCACTGCTTGGCTTTGAACCCTTGAGCCCAATTTTGAGGTACTCAACATCTCCTCTACGCGTTGTCCTCACCTTCCTATCCAGAACTATGTCCTCCTGTAATTCATTAAGGTATTCAGGTAGCAGGTCATCTAGAAGGAAATTGACTCTACTCTTCGAGATCCTCAATTAGCGAGGGTTCAAACAATCTCAAGCAGTTTGCATTCATGACTGAGTAGATGTGCATGTAAGTTGGTAGATCAGTGAAGAGCATTTTCACCAGTCTTCTCAAGTATTTTGAAAGGTCCATACCTGATAGGCTTTAGCTTTTTACCTTCACCTTGCATCTTATCCTTGCTGATGTATAGCCAGACTTGGTCACCAACTTGGAAACTATGCTCCATCTGATGCTTGTCATGTCTTGCCTTGTGTTTGACTTGGCACTTTTCCAGCTATTCCTGCACTACCTGGTAGATCTCTAGGACTTGTTCAATGAACCTAGTTGCCCTGTCTACGTCACTGTGTCCATCAGCTGTAGTATCTTTACCAAAGACAAAATCCAAAGAAAATCTTGGTTTGAAACCATAACAGGTCTCAAAAGGAGATCTCTGTGTAGAAGGATGTTTTTCTCTATTGTAAGCATGTTGCACATAACACAAATGTTCATCCCAGAGCTTAGGATGTTTGTTGCAATATCCTCTGAGTAACTGGATCACCGTCTTGTTAACTACTTCTGTCTAGCCATCAGTTTGTGGATGAAAAGTTGTGCTTTTATTTAGTTTGGTTTCCATCATTTCCCACAGACTCGACCAAAACTTCCCCACAAATTGGGTGTCTCGATTAGATACAATGGAAGTGGGTAGTCCAAAATGAACCCATACATGTTCAAAGAACAATTTTGTAGTTTGTTCAACTATAATCTGTTTATTACAAGGTATCAAAATACACATTTTGCTGAACTTATCGACAACAACATATAGATAATCATGACCTTTCCTAGATTTAGGCAATCCTCCAACAAAATCCATGGAAACACTTTCCCAAGGGTGAGAAGGAACTGGTAATGGAGTGTACAAGCCTAGTTTTCTATTGTTGGGCTTGCTTTTAGGAAACATAGTACACCCTCTTACATATCTAAAAATTGTCTCATTCATTTTTGGCCAATAACAAAATCTTTGTAGCTGTACAACTGTTTTACTTACCCCAAAGTGACCTGATATCAGAGAAGTGTGTGTTTCTCTAATTATCTTTACACTCTCAGTTTGTGGAATGCATAACTGTTAAGTTATGGTATCTTCTATGCTTATAACAGTTTACTTCTTTTTCTTATTATATTCCACCAATTAGCAATCACATGTACATAAAGTAAAGTGCAGATAGAACATTAAACGATCGACAGAAAACAAGCCAAGACAAGAGACACAAGATGTGGCGGCTAGCCAGGGACAAACCCCACAATGTGTGGGGATACCCTTTGATCAAATCTTCTTTTATCTTCAATAATTCAGCAGAGAGAAATAGTACAATAAATCTGATTCATATCAGCAGTAGCAAACCCTAGATCAGTAGCATCAGCATTAGCGACTTCATTATCAAACTAGGGTGGTCGATATCTTGCAAACCGTTCGTCGGATTGACTTCATTCCACCACCAAAAGTTGCGGCTTTCAAAGGAGTTTCAGATGAACCTACAGTGCAGTTCCAAAGAGGAGATCTTCTAGGCCACGCAAGTCAATGTTTACTTCTGCAGTTGCAACTTCAGTTTTAGCAATTTCCGGCTTCAAACTAGGGTAGTCAATATCTTGCAAACCGTTCGTCGGATTGACTTCATTCCACCACCATAAGTTTCGAATTCCAGAGGAGGTTCAGATGAACCTACAGCGCAGTTCATATGAGGAGATCTTCTAGGCCACGCAAGTCAATCTTTACTTCTGCAGTTGCAGCTTCAGTTTCAGCAGTTTCCGGCTTCAAACTAGGGTAGTCGATATCTTGCAAACCGTTCGTCGGATTGACTTCATTACACCACCAAAAGTTGCGGCTTTCAAAGGAGATTCAGATGAACCTACAGCGCAGTTCCAAAGAGGAGATCTTCTAGGCCATGCAAGTCAATCTTTACTTCTACAGTTGCAGCTTCAAATTCAACAGCTTCCAGCTTCACATGTGTGAGAGAGAGAGACTCATTTCAGCGCAGTAGAGAAGAGACTCATATCTGCGTAGTAGAGAGAGAGAGATGTGATGAGATGAGTGAGTCTAAATGAGGAAAAGTCATCTTATATTTATACACAATGTTGGTGGGTCAATAGATGCGACTGTTGGGCTTCTGAGCCTACATGAGATGTAGGTCGGCTTGATAATAATTCCATAATCAAAATAAATTCATATCTCCATGAATACTTATCGGAATTGGATGATATTTATATCAATCCTACACCTCTCGATGAGAGGAATCTAATAAAAATATTATTAGCCATGAATAAGATGACCTACATGAATTTTTTCCCTGGTTTCCAATTTTAACACTCCCTCTCAACCATGGAGAACTTCATCTACAATCTTTCTATCGGTCGTTACTATTCATCCATCAAATGCACTGCCTTGTACAGCCTGACCCTTGCCCTGCTCTGCTCTATTCTGCCTGTTCTACTTTGTCTTGTTCTGCCCTGCACTGATCTGTACTGTTTTGTTCTGTTCTACTCTACTTTTTTCCGAATTATGAAGAAGAAGAAATGATCGAGGATGTATCATACTGACTCAAAGTTAGTCTCAGAGTATGTACCACTGGTCCCAGACCAGTCTCAACCAACCCAAGTCAACGTCATAGTGAGTACAACTCCAATGGTCCCAGACCAATATCATCCTCCACTGACTCAAAGTCAGTCTCAGAGTATGTACCACTGATCCCAGACCAGTCTCAACCGACCCGAAGTCAGCGTCATAGAATGGTACAACTCCTACCACTGGTCCGAGACTAGTATCATTGATCCCAGATCAATGGAGGTCATCCTAGCGTAGGGAGTACGGTAGTTACAATGATGTTTCCAATGGTACTACTATGGTCCCTAACTTCATTTCCCTGCTCATTGATCAGATGAGAGGTACTTCCCATGAGTCCCAAACTGCATGGGTAGGATGCCTCGACAGGAGAACTAATCAATCCTGTCCTCACAGGAGAACACATCAATCCTGCTACAATCATCGTGGAGAACACATCAATCCAGGTTGCCATGGAGAACACATCAATCCAGGCCTCACAGGAGAACTAATCATCTTGCTACACAGGAGAGCGAATCATCCTGTTCCACAAGAGAGCGAATCATCTTGTTCCATTGTGCACCACCAGGGGAGGGTGAGTCAACCTGTGGTCATATGTTGCTCCAGTAGGAACCGCAAGCCCTTAGAGCTCCCATAGCTCAATGTATGCAACATGCAGGACCCTTGTACAAAGGTTTCTTGCCGACTCCAAGTCGTTTTGGAAAATCATAGATTAGATCTTTCCTCGGGGCTTTGACAAGGTGTATCAACCTGTACATCATCTTAATGTGATGGAGCTTCCTTGCTCATCGACTTACCATATCCCAGATGATGTCTATCTGCTGGAGCAATTGACGAATATGGGATTCCTCAATAATCGAATCCCACCTCTGGCTCTTACAGAGAATCACAGTGGTATCCAATGTAAATCCAAACAACTCACTGAAGAGCTTTCATAACCAGACTGCCTCACACGAGGTTATGCTAGCAACAATATATCCTACTCCGGCGGTTCTCAAAGCCACCGATTTCGGCTTCCTGCTCATCCAGGATATCGAAGCAGATCCTAAGGTGAAACAGTACCCGGAAGTGCTCTTATGGTCCACCACACTGCCTGCCCAATCAACATCAGTATATCCAAGTAGTCTCACGTCTCCGGCAGTGTATCTTAGTCCATGAGAGATTGTGTCCTGAAGGCATCTCAGAAGATTCCTGGCATCAATCCAGTGAGGCTCAACCAAATATGAGCTCACAATGCTAACTGCAAAACATATGTTCAGACGAAGGTTCACCAAGAACATCAATGCGAATGAGTTTTTGAAACTCAGAGGCATTTCCCAAGTCTGGTCCGACATTACTACAATATAACTTCTAAAAGTTAAGATCCTCAAGGTAGTCACAGGCTTGCAATCCATAATACCGAATCTTTCCAATATATTTACCACATATTTTCCTTGAGATAGGAAAATTTCCCTTGAGCACATATTTCATTAATTTTGGAAATATTTTATTACAAGGACAATGACTAGAATTGATTTTTTGGTTATTTTGAAATTCTAGATCCAACATTTAATTTCAAATTTAATGAAATATGTGTTCTTGGCTTTTGCCACACTTCAAGTCCTTGGTCCTTCATTTCAAATTCAGAAGCCATCTCCCTCTTACATTTGTGAATGAGAGGGTTTTCACCTATTAGAAAGAGGTCATCCACATACAACACCAGTATGAGAGGCTTGTCATCTTCAACCTTAAAGTAAAGGTTAGGATCAGCTTCACTCCTAGTGAATCCCAGCTTCATCAAGTAGCAATCGATCCTCTCATACCATGCTCGGGGTGCTTGCTTCAGCCCATAGAGAGCTTTCTTCAACCTGCGTATATGAGATTTTCGATCATAAATCTCAAATCCTTTGGGTTGCTCCACATAGACCTCTTCTTTGGTTGAGCCATGCAAGAACGCAGTCTTGACATCCATCTAATGTAGATTCTATCCTTGTGAAGCCACAAGGGCTATGATCAAGCAGATGGTCGTATATCTGGCAACAGGTGCAAATATCATAGTCTATACCTCCCTTCTGGGATAAACCATGAGCAAAAAAATGAACCTTATACTTTTCCATACTTCCATTTGTTGCATGCTTTATCTTGTAAAGCCATTTCGAAGTAACAATTGTCTTGTCCAGCGTCTCGGAACTACCTCCCAGACATCATTCTCCATAATAGACTCATATTCTATGGTCATAACATCCTTCCATAGTTAATGCTTGATGACATCTGAGAATGATGAAGGTTCATTTCGTATGATTGTGCTCATGATGGTCAGGTATCCCTGATACCTGTTAAGTTTCTTACTTTGATGGAAGGTTCCTCAGGGTGCAACATGTCCTTCAGCATCATCAAGTATCCCCCTAAGCCATGAAGGCCTCTTCCTAGAAGAGGAAGGTTCATGTAGATGAGGATGAATCGGATCCATGGGTTCTTCTACATCACGCAATGATTCATCATCCTTTTCTTTCGGTTCCCTGGTGTCGGCTTCTTAAGAGCTACTCAAAGTCAGCAGATTTTCCACCTTGCTGAGAGCCATATCTTTGTCAAAGGTGACATCATGACTAATCACGACTTCCCTTTTGACCGGTGGTGAACATTTCTTCAGGAGTTTAGGAACTCAATGCTTGATGACGGCATCGATTTTGTACATATACGGTGGTGATTGTAGTTTCAGCCCATAGAAACTTTGGAAGTCTTTGATCATGTAGCATGGCCCGGACAACTTCCATCATCATGTGGTTCTTCCTTCCCACCACACCATTTTTCTCAGGAGTATGTGGTGTAGTAGTCTACCTCTTAATGCCAACCTCAGGTATGCCTGAGTAAAACAATTGTAATATATCAGAGGTCTTGCTTTTGCTTGAGGGGAATGGTCCCCTTTTGAGCTTTCCTTTGGCACATCCCGGACATACACCTTTCTCTACTTGGAATTCGAGCATCCCTGTTACCATCTGTCTTACATCGGGTAGAGCTTTGTAATGAAGGTGGGCAAACCTCCGATGCCAAAGTTCGGACTAAAGAGTTGTGTCATAAGACATGACACCTAGCGGACTTCCATCAACCTGATATAGTGAATCAACACTAAACCCAAGAGTAAAGGCATCTTTAACATTATTTTTCCATATACATACCTTGCCATTGCTGAAGGTTACCTTGTAGCCTCTGCCTTCCATTGCCAAGATGGACACTAGGTTCCTTTTGAGGTCAGGTGCATTTAATACATCCTAGAATTTCTAGCCTTCTTGAATGCTTGTCCTCTTCCTTGATTCCCATCTCTCCTCTTACCTTTGTTGTTGAATTTGTCATTCCTTTGATTGCCATCAGAGGGATTTCGAGTTGCACCACTGCATACTGTACCATGCTTTTCTAATCATGATTATCATCATGATGCCTATGTCCATGATTTTATCCATCATAATGTTGCTCAAACTAGTGTGCATCATCATCATGGTATCCTATATGTCCATGATCTCATGTTGCCCTTTATGTCCATGATCTCATTCATCAAGATGCTCATGATCTCATACATAGTGACTTGCTTTATCGCAAATGTAACATCGTCATTTTCTTCTAGCCTTAGGTCCAGCCTTTCCTTTTGATTTAGTCCAGGAATTATTTCTTTTCTTTGCATGAGAAGAAAAGGCAGCAGTAGGACCTTTAGGCATGGGCATTTCTTGCACTTCTTCCCTTGTTTCTTCTTGAATGCATCTAGCCATTAATTCCTCGAAACTAGGAATTACATTATTGTTCATAAGAGTAGTCCTGAACACATACCATTCAGATGGTAATCCTCTGAGAGTCGTGAGTTCCATTTCTCTGTCAGTACTAGTTTCCCCAATAGATAGGAGATCGTTCTTGATCTCGGTGATTCTTAAGAAGTATGCTTGCATACTTTCATCTTTTCCCTTCTTGATTTCCCTCAGCTTATTTCTAAGAAACAAAACTTGATTTGCATCATTAACTTTAAATAAACTCACCAGTCTATCGTAGATTTCCTTGGAGGTGTCTAGATCAGAGATGTAGGCCACCAAGCGCTTGTCAATAGAGTCCCGGATGATCTTTTTCGCTTTCATTTCTCCGATATTCCATTTGTTCCAGGCAGCAGCGGATGCATTTGATGAAGGCTCAACAATATTGCCTCTTACATGATCCATCACTCCTTGATCTTCAAGGGTTATATCGATAGACATTTTCCATCCGTGATAGTCAGCTTTCTCACGGAGCTTGTCTTCGGCAGGAAAGAGTGTTGAGGACCCCATAGTTCTTTTAGGATAGCCTTGCTAATCTTCTCTTCAATGATTTCTCTTGCTCTTGCTCGGGCTTTGTCTTCACCTCAGCTCCGATACCATGTTAAGTTATGGTATGTTCTATGCTTATAACAGTTTACTTCTTTTTCTTATTATATTCCACCAATTAGCAATCACATGAACATAAAGTAAAGTGCAGATAGAACATTAAACGATCGACAGAAAACAAGCCAAGACAAGAGACACAAGATGTGGCGGCTAGCCAGGGACAAACCCCACAATGTGTGGGGAAACCCTTTGATCAAATCTTCTTTTATCTTCAATAATTCAGTAGAGAGAAATAGTACAATAAATCTCATTCATATCAACAGTAGCAAACCCTAGATCAGTAGCATCAGCATTAGCGGCTTCATTATCAAACTAGGGCAGTCGATATCTTGCAAACCATTCGTCAGATTGACTTCATTCCACCACCAAAAGTTGCGACTTTCTAAGGAGGTTCAGATGAACCTACAGTGCAGTTCCAAAGAGGAGATCTTCTAGGCCACGCAAGTCAATCTTTACTTCTACAGTTGCAGCTTCAGTTTCAGCAGTTTCCGGCTTCAAACTAGGGCAGTCGATATCTTGCAAACCGTTCGTCGGATTGACTTCATTCCACCACCAAAGTTTTCGCTTCCAGAGGAGGTTCAGATGAACCTACATCATAGTTCAGATGAGGATATTTTCTAGGCCACGCAAGTCAATCTTTACTTCTGCAGTTGCAGCTTCAGTTTCAGTAGTTTCTGGCTTCAAACTAGGGCAGTCGATATCTTGCAAACCGTTCGTCGGATTGACTTCATTCCACCACCAAAAGTTGCAGCTTTCAAAGGAGATTCTGATTAACCTACAACGCAGTTCCAAAGAGGAGATCTTCTAGGCCACGCAAGTCAATATTTACTTCTGCAGTTGCAGCTTCAAATTCAACAACTTCCGGCTTCACATGTGTGAGAGAGAGAGACCCATTTCAGCGCAGTAGAGAAGAGACTCATATCTTCGCAGTAGAGAGAGAGAGATGTGATGAGATGAGTGAGTCTAAATGAGGAAAATTCCTCTTATATTTATACACAACGTTGGAGGGTGAATAGATGTGACTGTTGGGCTTCTTAGCCTACATGAGATGTAGGTCAGCTTGATAATAATTCCATAATCAAAATAAATTCATATCTCCATGAATACTTATCGGAATTGGATGATCTTTATATCAATCCTACACCTCTCGATGAGAGGAGTCTAATAAAAATATTATTAGCCATGAATAATATGACCCACATGAAGTTTTGCCCTGGTTTCCAATTTTAACAATAACTTCCCACAATGGTATAAGAGTCGGTCCTTTACATGATAATCCAATTCTTCTACTCATTTGCCTTGACTTAAAGTTGCATATACATCTTTAAAGTCTATATCTTGAGCATATTTTTCAATGTAGCTTTCATGTAGCACATAATTATGCTTAAGTATAGTAGATGCATTTATAATGGGTCTAGATAACATATCTACAACTTTATTGTGTATGCCCTTTTTATATCTGATGACTAAATGAAATTGTTGTAGAAAACCCATCCATATATAGTGTCTTGATTTCTACAGCTTAATTTGGGACTATAGATATTGATGTGGCTGATGATCAGTATGTATTATTGTCTCTTTGCCCATTAAGTAATGTTTCCACTTCTTCACACTCTATACTGATGCATACAATTCTTTATCATATGTAGGATAGTTAACTACTGCAAGATTAAAAGTCTCAGAATGATAACATATGGGTTTACCTTTCTATGTCAACATTGCTCCCATGGCATAGTCACTAGCATCTGTTTGGATCTCAAATGGTCTTTGAAGATCAGGCAGTGCTAGTACAGGTGCTATACTAATCTTTTATTTCAAGGTGTTGAAGGCTTTCTGCTGTTTGCCTCCCCATTGAAACACCTTGTTCAATCCAATTAAAGCATGTAAGGGACCTCCAATTAAGGAAAAGTTAGAAATGAACTTCCTCCAATATTATGCTGCTCCTAAGAAGCTTTGCACTTCTGTAGCAGACTTGGTTTTAGGCCAGTTTAAAATGACTGCCACTTTAGAGGGATCTATTTTCAATTCACCACCCCCTACTATATGACCTAAATAATTCGGACTTGTTTTTCCAAATTCACATTTTGAGAGTTTAACATGAATTTTTTCTCTTTTCAAAACATCTAATGTCTGCTTAACATGCTTTAAATGTTCTTCCCATGTTTTGCTAAAAATCAGAATGTCATCCATATACAGAATAACAAAATCATCAAGAAAAGGTTTGAGTACATCATTCATTAATCTCATGAAAGTAGCAGGAGCATTAGTTAAGCCAAAAGGCATAACCAACCACTTATACAATCCCTGCTTTGTTTTGAAAGTAGTCTTCCATGCAGCTTGTTCTGCAACTCTGACCTGATGGTATCCACTATGCAAGTCTAGCTTGGAGAAATAAACAGCTTCCTTCAATCGATCTAAAATATCATCTATGCGAGGAAGGGGATAATGCTTTTTGATTTTTATCTTGTTCAGTGCTCGGTAATCAATGCACATTCTCCACGAGCCATCTTTCTTTCTCAACAAAATGATTGGTGACCCACATGGCGATGTGCTAGGCCTAATGAACCCTTTCTTGAGCAACTCCTGCACCTGTTTCTTGATTTCAGCATTCTCTAAAGCAAACAACTTGTACATTCGAATGTTAGGAAATGGAGCTTCTTGCTGCAAAATAATATCATGCACTATTTCCTTTTTGGGTGGCACACCTTTAGGTTCTTCAAACAAGATATCATACTCTGAAACAACCTTTTCTAAATCAGCTTGTTGTTTAGCATTACAACCCTCAAATACATTGTTTTTTACAGGTTTCTTTTCCTTTACAACCATCAATAAAAATTGTTTGCATGAATTTATCATTCTCTTCATCTGCCTTGAGTTTATGAGAGTATAATTATTCTTGAGCTTATGAGCTCTTACAAAGTATTCGATTCCATCTCTAACAAGTAGATGCTTGTTCTCAGCTCTATAGAAAATAGCTTTTCTATCATACAATTAAGGACTTTCTAAAACAATTCCACACATATCCAAAGGAATTATCTCTAACTCAGCCTCATCTACAAATGCTGACCCAAAAGAAAACTTGAGTTTGCACTGTCTAGTCACTTGTAGTTGTGCTTTATCATTAAACCATCCTATGGATATGGTTTCTTATGAGGTGTAGTTGCTAATCCTAATTTCCTTACAATTGCTTCAGAAATTAAATTTACGTGTGAGCCACTATCAAACAAAGTATCAATCTTTTTATGTTTTGAAATAACTCGAATATGAAAAAGCTCATGCCTTTTTCTCTCATTTTCTTCATCAATAATAGATTGTGCAGAATTACTAGTAGATGCTTCAGAATTCTTACCTTTTATACTTGTGGCTGTAATGGTTGTTTCATCTCCCGAGTTTGACCCCAAATCTTTCTGAATAGTTGCAGCAGTCTTCTTCTTCTTGCTCTTGAGCTTCTTAGGTCTCAGCTCTGGATACAGAATACAACAATGCTCATCATTATGCCCATCCTTTTTATAGTGAGTGCATGAAGCTTTGCTCTTCTGTGCAGTGTTGGCCTTCCTTCCTTTCCACTTCTACTTTCTTTTCTCCTTGCTCTTGCTTGCAGTGGGTTTGGATGGTCCTCCAACTTCTAGGCTTCCATTCTTTCCTCTAGCTTCTACATGACTAGCTTGTACAGATACTTCATCTATACTAGTGGGATTAAACATGAGGATGCTATGCCTCATGTAGCTATGTAGACCACCAATGTAATTCAACAGAGTCTCTGGTGAGTCTAATGAGATTCCTAGGATCAATGCTTTATTTCTAAATTCTTGAGTGTACACTTGCACACTTTGCCCTTTCAATTGTTGAAGAGTTTGCCAACTCATCATGGCTTGTTGCATGTAGGCCAATGGATAGAACTGCTTTTTTATTATAGAAACAAATTCAATCCAGACAAAGATTTTATTACCATGTCTTTTCATGTAAACTTGGGTTATGCCTTCCCACCAAACCAAGGCTGTGTCTCCAAGGTGTAGGCTTGCCAGCTGAATCTTGCTCTTGTCTGAGTCCATATTCTACACTCTGCAATACACATCAATTTGTCTAATCTAATTGTCCAACTTTTTTGCATTCAACTCTCCATCATATATAGGTAAATCAAATTTGACATCTAGTTTGATCAAAGATTCTTTATTTTTGTTTTTAGGGCTATTAGGAGGTGTGAGAAAGCTTTCCTCTTTCCCTTTTCCTTTTGAGTGGTCATGGAAATGAGACTCATCTTCTCCTTTTTCTTGTTTAGAGCCTAATGAGTCTTCATCCTTATGTTTTCTAAAGTCCCTATACATTTATTCTACCATGGAATTTATGGCTAGGAAACTTTCTATGAATTGAGGGTCTAGCCCCATAGAGCCTTCCTCTGACATTTTTTTCCGATGATAGACTCTCCCAATTTTAGGATTAGTTTCAACCAACTCTCCTTCTCCTAACTTGAGCTTTGATATAGTGAGAATTCAATAGCTAAACTAGCACAAGCTTGTCTAACCTTGATAGCCTAAAGCTCTGATACCGCTTCATTTGAAAATCACTCTTGAGTGATCTCAGTTAAAGAATTATTGAATGAAGGTATTACAAGCTCATGTGTTGGTGTGTGTCTATGTTATCTTAGGCAACAGATCGATCAGATTGCAAAATACATACACACTAGAAAATGGAAAACAGTAAGAGAAACACAGTAAGAAAACACAAGAACACAACAAATTAATAAGGAGTTCACCCTATCCTCTAGGGCTATGTCTCCGGTCCAATTTTCAATGGTGGACTTCTTTTATTGTGTCTTTAAAGAAAAGATTTACAATGAGGAGCTCAATCTGAGTCTCCTGAAACAGAATTGCTTGGCAGGGTGGTTCTTGGATTCCCCAAGCCACTAGAGTGCACAGACTCTTTTCCTTTCCAAGAATTGACCTCTATGGTCTTTAATGGGAGGAGCCCAATGTGGTGCTCAATTCCTGATAGATCCTCTTGGGGATTGCTTGAACCTCTAAAGTTTTTTGTCTGCTCGATGCTACCTTATGCTGCAGGTCATCTCGGCTCTTTATCTTTTTGCTTTTTTCTTCATTATCTCTTCTTTTCTCTGTCTTCGCTTTCTTCTCCTCTCGGTGTCTTCTGTTATGTTTTTTCATGGCTTAAAGCCAATTTGTCCCTGACTATTCACTTCCTCTTCCACCCCCGTTAGATCGCCTACTATTGCTCGCTTAGAGTTCCCTGTCTCTACATCATCATCGACGGCTCACAGGGAGTGGCCACTTGTCCTCTTACGAACTGCACCAGTTCTTCCTCGTCGATTCAGTTTTTTGGTTATATTGTGGAATGAATCATCCGCCAACTCAGCAGTCAACTCAAATTTCAAAATTATTTATGTCGTGGCTTAATCCCTTGTTAAATCCGGTTCCTCCATCGGGCGTGATCTTTGCCGTCAGATCTAGAGCCTATAGATCCTACGCCATTCGCTCATTTTGCGCGATTGACTTGCTTGACCATTAGCGCGTGATGATTGGTGGTTTTCTCTCTCATCTGATTGCCACGTGTCGAGCGCTAAATGGAATCACTCGTTTTTCTCCAAATCTACTTACCACCCAAGGGTGCCCCTAATATACTACTGGTTTTTTAGCGCGGGTCCCGCCTTTCGCCTTAGTTCTTTCCCCACGGTTTCCTGGCTTCCATGCGACGGAGTGCTTCAGGGCTCCTTCCTTTTCGAGGGGATTTTACAAGTGATGAAATGCCCTCTGTTTCCCAATATGGGCTTCCCAAGTGCTAGTTTTGCCTCCTGCATGGTCTCCATGGACATCAATTAGTGCACTTTTACTGAGGCCCTCGTCATTCCTCGCTGACTACAAACTGCTACTATCAGAGGTCTTCTTGATTGCTCTTTATTCACAAATTCAAAGTCTATCCTATTTTTATACAGTCATGGCATCTTGATTATTTTTCATGGATCCAATTTGGATCATAACAGGTATCGGCACTACGTGTGTAGCATACAATGTGTCCTTCCTTTGCTGTCATGATGTAATGGAGTGCATGTGCTGAAGTGAAATCCTAAATTAATTGCATCAAATGAAATGCTCGAAATGGAACCTTAACGTATTGCAAGAAATAAAGTATAAGGAAAGAGAATGAAATCAAATGCTAAAACACACCATTTTCTAATTATCTCCTAAGAGTCTTTGCTTAAAAAGAATGCTAAACTAACATGTATGCAGCCCTACTTTCATAAGCATGTAGATTCAAACCATCAAACCTTCTACAACTATGCATGTAAATGAATAAAATATTTTTTTTTCTTTTTGTCTTTTTGTCTTGACAAAAATGAGGTGGCAGTCCGTAATTCAACTACGAGTTAACTTTGTAGCCAATCAACTGTGCATAAATAGATTCTTTACATGGATTTTCACCCTAAGGGTCTAGCTTATTTGACCAATCATTTTCGATCCCTCGTTGACTTCTCCTTTTATCAATCGCTTCAATCCGAACCATTGATCTCACTTCTCCAGATCCAATGGATATTGTGTCGTCTGCTAACCAACTAACCTAGACGATTTCCACCGTCGATGTGACCCATCAAATAGAATGGTTGTCATGCAATCTCACGCAAAATCTTACAAGATCGATAACAGGTCGAGAGCGCACAAGAAAAGTGGTTTTCCCATGCTACATGTCTCCCACTAAGGTTAATCGCGTGAATTAATAGGAATACCATTTACAGCCTTTAGGACGTGCGAGATACAGCTTCCCACTTATCAATATCACCCACGTGCTTAATTCATACTTTTAATAAAGGCGCTTAAGGAAAGGTTTAACACTTAAACTCAGTATTAACGCTTAACACTAATTGATTGTGATTTATAAATAAAATGTATGAACAGAGAAAAATACCTGATTAGGGTCTAGAACGTTGATACATAGTCATCAGACAATCTCTACACCAAAATAGTGTGTCCACACCACACTTCAATCAATTATTCAACAAAATGGAAATTACCGAGTCTTGGCCCTCTCGGCTTGATTACAACAGTTGTTTGACCTTTGTTTCAATCTCAAACCCTATCTCTGTCATACCTCTCTCTTACTCACTCTATGCTCGATAATCTCTATATCATTACATTATTTCCTCTCTTATGAATCAAATCCTATCCTAACTGTATTGACAACTCAATCTCTATTTTTATCACTCAACCATTTAATCTCTATTCTCAAGCTCTGATACACATATATACTAACACTCATCTCTTAGTCTAAAAATAATATAGTGATCTAATTATTACAATAATTAAAGAAAAGATAAATTTGAGAGATTCGACAATCTAGATTTTGGGATAAGAAGACTAATCCAAGCAACTCAATGATTATTATGAACTTCCAAATATTTTCCAAGGATGAAATAATTCTTGTGATCCTGCAAAATAACTTACATAAACCATTTAACTCAATCCTACAACAAGAAATCATTAATTCTAAATGCAAAAATCGAAAGAAATAAAAACAAGAGATGCATGTGAATAAGCGATGAAAAGAAGGAAAAAAATGATAGAAAAGGGCTCTGCGGCTCCTAGGATGGACAAGCCCAAGGAAACTCAGAGACCTATAGAGGAGAAGAAGCTGAACATGACACCAATCTTCATTATTGTCATCAATATAATTACATCCCTACAAGAAAATACAATGGAGCTACAAAAATACAAGCTCTCTCCACTCTAACACTAATGGGAAAAAAAATCCCCCTAGAGGCAAATTTGACTTGATACTTATACAAAATGATTAGGAATCATTCCCCATGAACAGAGGAAGCTTTCCCTACCAAAATCCCTTGATTAGTGGGTCTAGTCGCCTTGATTGGTGGAACACATTCCTAGCTTTTCTCAATCATTGGAGTTCCACAATTTGTGCCATAATTCCATAATATCTTGTTGACTTATTATCTATTATTAATCCTCTAGTAGTAGAGAACAAGTCTCTAAATTATCTCCTCCTCCAACTCTTCATAATCTGCCCAATATTCTCATAATATTCCACAAAAAATAAATAATATTATGCACAAATATTCAATTATTCATAAACCTTCCTAATGAATATATTAAAGTTAAAAATAAATTATCTAATGCAGAAAGAGAGGTTTAATGTGTTGAAGGATGGTCATAGGCCTTAAGTTATTGTTTAATTTAGAGGCATGGGCCTTAATTTAGGTCTAATTTAGAGGCCCATCAATCTTGATTTGGAACTCAATAGGGAATAAGGGGATTTTACCATACACAAGTTCATATGGTGAGAATCCCATGGTATTCCTCCATGTAATCCTATATGCCCACATTACTTCAGGAAGTTTATCAGCCCAATTCCTTCTGTGACTAGCCCCGATCTTGGTAAGAATTCCCTCAATGACTTTATTGATGATTTCCACTTGGCCATTCTCTTGTGGATGATAAGGTGTTGTGGTTCTATGGTGGATTTTTTATTTTTCAACCAACTTTTGGATCATATGGGATGTAAACTAGGGTCCTCCATCTATGACCCTCACTGGGTATACCAAAACAGACAAAGATGTCTTCAAACAAGATGTGTGAAATAGTTTGCTCTGTGGCTCTAGTTAGTGATTTTGCCTCAACCCATTTTGTGACATAGTCAGTGAAGACCAAAATCTATGATTTCTGTTTGGATGAAGGATTAACTGGTCCCACAAAATCCAAGGCCCATTTCTCAAAAGGTTCTAAGACGATTTGAGGTTGTATCAGGATCTCATCTGATTGCAGTGGTTGGTCCATTATTTGTCAATTATCACATCCTTTCATGAACTTCTTTTCATCCTGAAATATTGTTGGCCAATAATACCTATCTAAAGGACTTTGTATCATGTTTTCTTGTCTATGAAGTGACCTCCACAAGGTTCCTCATGACAAGCCTTATGGATATCAAAGATCTCATCTTTCCTAACACAATGTTTGATTTGGAAATCCGGTCCGGTGTGATAGAGATTCCCATCTATCGAGGTATAGGTAGCACTCTACTATATGATTTTTCTCTTGTCCTTGGAGGGAAAATATTGTGGAAACTTCCTTGCACCAAGATAATTGGGTATATCTGCATACCAGGGTGAGTAAGTAGTAATATCAAAGAGATATTCATCGGGGAAAGAATCCTCAATAGGAATGCAATTGTCATCAATAGTTAACCTAGAAAAGAAATCAACTACTACATTATCTTTTCCAGGTTTATCGATAATTGTGATATCAAATTCCTGTAACAACAATAACCAACATGTTATTTTACCATTGGTAATTGGCTTATTCATTAAACAATGAATGGGAAAGTGGTCAATGTGTACAAATACTTGATACCCAGTGATATAATGTCGAAATTTATTGATGACGTGCACTACTGCTAAGAATTCCTTCTCAATCACTGTGTAATTGAGCTCAGCCAGAGTCAAATTCTAGCTTATGTAATAAAAAACATAAGGTTTCTTGTCATCCAGTTGGCCCAAAAAAAACCTACAACAATATCAAATGCATCTGTAGCTTTGTAAAATGGAAGTTCCCAATTAGGTCCACATAAGACCGAAGATGTTGATACCCAACATTTTAGCTTCAAAAAGGCCTACTCACACTTTCCTGTTCACAAAAAGTTGACATATTTCAAGAGAAAAGAAAGTAACGATGATGAATTTTTCGAATTTTTTTATTATAAATCTTATGTAGTACCGTGTATGCCCCAAGAAACTACATACCTCTTTTTTCATCTTGGGAGTTGGAATTTTTAGAATTACCTCTATTTTAGCAAGGTTTATCTTGATCCCATTAACAGAAATGCAGTGTCCTAGCACGATCCCTTTTGTCATCATCATGTGACATTTTTCATTGCTCAAAGCAACATTATTTTGTACACAATGTTCCATCACTTTTTCTAAATTAACTAGTGTTGTTTCAAAAGCATCACCATAAGGTGTAAAATTGTCCATGAAGATTTCAAGGCAGTTATTCAACAAATCAAAAAAAATCCCAGCATTTCCCTCTAAAATGTTTCTAGCACATTGCAGAGTCCAAAAGGGAGTACTCTATATATGCAAGTTCCCCAAGGGAAAGTAAAGGTTGTTTTATCCGGATCCTCCAAGGCAATCTGTATCTAGTTGTAGCCACTAAACCCATCTAGAAATGAAAAAAAAAACTTTTTTTTCCAGAAAGGGTGTCAAGGACTTGATCTATAAATGGTAAAGGAAAATGGTCCTTTTCAGTGGCCTTATTGAGTTCTCTGTAATCCACACAGACTCTCCACTTTCCATTCTTCATATAAATGATGACAAGCAGAGACACCCACTAACTGTTAGATATCGGATAAATAAAGTTAGCATCAGGATTTTTGTAATTCTTCCTTCACTACCTCCTTCAATGCAGGGTTCATACGGCGCTACAGTTGTATAATTGGTTTGCAACCATTTTCCAAGTAAATGCGTTGAGTGAACAGGTTTAGATGAATCACTTTCATATCGGTATGGTCCCATGCAAATGAATTTTTGTATTTTTGTAACAACTGTAACAGTAGTTGGTTTTTATCAGCAGTCAAGTTGGGGTTAATGCTCAGAAACTTTCTTGGTTCTATTTCAATTGGACTGCTGTCAGTATTCGAAGTGGTTTTCATTTGTTCAAAATCTATATCTTTTACCTCCTCTTCCTCCTTTGAATTTTCAGTGGAAGCGATAGAAAGTGATTTACTAATAAAACCATTAATAATATCATCTTCTGTCTCATCCTTCAAATACTAGGCCTTCCCCAAAGTGAGGAGCGGTAGGGAAAGAACTAATTAGGGCTCAAACTCATCCCACTGGGAGTTATATAAATCCTCATTTGGTTTTGGGGGGTAAATATTAAGATTCTTTGTAGCTTAGCCATATGAGATCACCATAGATCCAGATATGCATCCTATAAATGCATCTGCAATAGCCAGTTGATGAGCCTCATCATTGGGTAATTATATGGGCCTTAATTCACCTCCTAGCTTAATCAAACCAACTATTCTTCTTACTTATTGCATACTTTTGATTATATTTTGTTTGTGAGATGAGTTAGAGTTGGATATTTTGCTTTGTGGTCTAAGTGCATTTAATGCAGGATTAAAGGATAAAAGCAAGGAATTTTGGCAAAGACCAAGGTCAAAGCTCGAATTGGAAAAGGGATAGGGATTATAGGAGGTAAATCCTCCTCATTTACTACCCCTCCATTTGAATATTCCTCCATCCGCTCAAAGTGCAAACAACCAAATCATGAGGACTAGAACGTAGCCGAGCAAGTGCAAGACAAAGCACTAGTTTATCTCAAGTTTGGGAGCTGAGCCTCCCTAATTTTAAGGAAGTTTTTGGAGACTTTAGATGTATAAGTGGAGAGGCCTGGGACCTCAGTAGGATTTGGATTTTCATTGTAAAACTCTACTCCATTTTCAAGTTGCAAGACTTGTGAGAGTTCTTTTGATGTAATCTGTTGTTTTGGTAAAAATGAGTTTTGTTTTGAGCTAGTACTGAGTTAACTTAGAGGGCTGAAGCTCTTGGGTTAGGGCCTAACCCTACCAGCCAAGGCTCCTCTTTATTGTTCATGTATTCTTAGTGTAGATTCATATCTTAATTTTTAGTTTTCTTATTAGATGCATTTCCATTACAAGTACTATAGATTAGATTGGTTGTGTGATAGTTTGCTTCCATTTGTGCCTTCTTTCAAGTAGTAGGTTATGAAGGAGAAAAATGATCACCATAAGGTTGTTAGCATGTGTCTTGGCCTCACTTTCTCCATATGGGAGCATGACTTGAGGAAGGGACCCTTCAGCAGCCCCAAAAAATAGATTTCGAGTTCTTGTATGAGATTTGGAGTTTGTTATATTTAATTCAGTAGTTGGTTAATGTTGCAAGGAAGATTTCATTGTCATATTTTTCCATCTCCATTTCTGCAATAAGATCTCACTCATGCTTTCATTCCCTTCAGCAACTTTCTTCATGCATAATATAGGCAATTGATTCATGCTTTTCTAGTTTATGAAAATATATCTTGTTGCATAGTTTTTGGAAGACACACATGTTTTAAGAAGAGTAGGTACTTCAAGAGGACACCAAGAATTCATAACCATCAGCCACCTTTCACTTCATCCACCTTATCCATCCCTTGTTTCACCATCATCCTCACTAGTTTCTCATGATTTTTCATTGAAATTCTCCTAAGTACATTGAGCGAATCTAGCCATCTCTTATCTTGGATATTGACTCTTGAGTGCTCCTAGACCTTCTAGCACTCCATTCCACCCATCACACACATTTCCCAAGCTTCCCAACACCTCCAACAACTCACAATTAGCTCTTGGTTGTATCATGTAGGTTTCTTGTAATTCCTATAGGGTCATCTTGTAGGTTTCTAGTACGTCTTATAGGTTTTCCTGAAACGACCTGTTTTGAGGCCAAATTGATGGGAAACCTCTAGGAAGTCACAAAAATCTTCCTAGGACCCCTCCACACCATCCAACCACTTCATAAACCCTCTATCCATCCTTAAACACCTTCCATCCACCTGTCACATCCACAAGAACAATTATTTTGCATACTTGATTTTGCCTTAAAAACCAAATAAAAATGAAAATATATTTAGTTGAGTTTCTTTTCTTGCACCTTAGTATTGTTTGATGTTTTTTTACTTCTGCAACTTAGATAGTAGCATTTGTTTATTTTTGATTTAGAATTTATGCTTAGCATAGCTTCCTAAATGGTTAATTAGGGTATGGTGTGGTTTAGCATTACATGTTGTCTTTTTCCATTACTAAAGTAGAGTAACTCTCTTAGAGTAGATTTTTACTTCTTCCATCAAAGAATCAAGCTTCTTCAGACTCTATAGAAGTTTGGCTTGGAACCCCAGTGGTCTCTCACCAGTTGAATAGTGACAACAAGTAGAATCATCACTCTTACTTGTGCATACAACACTGTCACCTCCAAGTTTGTACGAACCCTGGTTGATAAGTAAAGCAGGTAGCCTAGGAGTTGTAGCATCCTTGCTGCAATACTGGTGCTCATTGCTTTTTGGCACCATTGTCTGGGAGGTGTCTGAGTAGAATGTTATTACTACTTTCTCTACTTCTATTTCTTGTCTTCAATATTCTGCCATTAGTTTATTTCTGCAAAAGTAATCTAGTTGTTTCCTTTGTTTCATTTTGCATTATCTGCTTTCCTTACCATTCTGCAAGTAGGATTTCAATTTAGAAAGTACTTTGCAAGTTTTAAAAAGAATACAAAACTAACCCAAAAATATTTCCTTTCATGCCTCATAGGAATAGGGAAAACTTAAGGATATTTTTTTCCAAATACCCCCACTGCATCCAAAACCAAACTTCTATCTTCTTCAGTGGCTGTGAACTTGCTATGGCCACCAACAACCCCCCTCCTTATTTAGTATTAGCAATAACACTAGGTAAGTGGGGACCCTTAGTAAAAATTCAAAAAATTCAATTAAAACTCATGTATTATACTCCTTAAGAAAACACCGCATCGCGTGAAGAACATAGGACATTTCCTTGTGAGTAAAATGATAAATTGCGAGAGTGCGACGCGGATTCCATCGCATCGCATGCATTAAGAAATGCTCATATTCGAAAACCTTAAAAAACCACCAATGGTCGATATGCGACATCGCATATGGCAATATCGCATAAACAGAACATAACCATTTAACGATTGTAACAAATCTGCGATCTTGCAATAACACGATACTGCGATCTGCGATCTTGCGATCGCACGATACAAAAATCTACGATTCTGCGGTAAACATGATCAGGCAACCCTGTGATAACACATCTTGATGAAAATTTGATAATGCGATACTGCGATGATGCGATGATGCGATGCGAATTGCAAAAATTGTCCATCGCAAGTTTTCCCTGGCTCAACATTCAAGGAAAGTTGTCCATAAACCAAAAATTGGATATGCACTTTAATGAAAATTAATGAATGTATGCCAAGTGTTAATGAAAGACAGTTTTGTGTTTTTCGAAGAGTTAGTTCATGTCAGGTGGCATGTTTTTGTACATTCGTAGAGCTCAGAGATTTCTTGTCAATTTTTATTATCATTACTCTCTCCTTATGTGTGAACTGCAGGAACAAAAAACAGAAACAACATGAAGCAATGTGCAGGGAGTGATTATGGAAAAGGGTAAAGCTCCAAAAGCTCAGAAGCAGAGAAGAAATGCCCTCATAAACGGATACTGCGTGCAACAAAGCCGCAAATTCTAGAGCGTTGTTGAGCCATCCATTACAAATCTGTCAGTCAGAGCCATGGTTAAATGAGTAGTTGAACAATGCTGATAGCAACACGCAATTTAACATTCAAGGTTAGAAGCTCACGAAAGCAGCATGTTTACAAAAATTTGAAGCTTATACCTGGTGAAGGGAAAGGCACTAAAGGCGAAAAGTGCACCAGAAAGGCCCGGATCAAAGAACGGAGGCAGTTTTCGATGCGCGATTAGCGGCGCCTAGCGCTAATCGCGCATCGCTGAGAAAATTGCTCAAAAAGCAAAGTCCCTAACTGCTCAGTCACTCATAAGCCCGAAAAATGCAAGAAGGTAATTTGAGGGTTAACCAAGTGGAATTTGGGTTATTACTGAGCATACACAGTAAATCCACATAGCCAGAGACGATTCTCAAGTATATATTCTATTTTGCTGAAAACATGGTGCCAGTGCTTGCCATTTCTGTTTGTTTAGCTCAACCAAAAGCAGACGACAGTCAGCCGACTCTACCCAGGCAAATATTGAATGCTCACAACATTAAGGAGCAAATGCAGAAATAGTTAGATATTAGATTTAATTTTTAGAAATAATTTTGCTTAGAAAAAGGGCGGTCATTTAAACCGTATCCTGAATTGTGTAATTAAGTTATTTTGTTAGTAGTATTTAAACCCTTCTCATGCATTTAGAGGAGGGTCCAGAAATTTACCAAAAACGTGTCCTCAGAACATGCACTTTTGCACCCTCAGAGGAGGTTTTGGTGAATGAATGGATCAAGATTTGTTGATGTTTGCATTTGATATCTGCTACTGATGTTGCACTTCTATACTCTTAGTAGATGTTAGAGCAAGGAGAGATAAATCATTGTTTCTTGAAGCCTATGAGTAGGACCAGTCATAAATGGTACTTTTATCTCTTGACCATTTCTGCTTATATGTTAAAGTGATACACAATTTTTAGTTGTTTATATGTTATTGCATGAATGCTTGAGTTACCATTTGGCACTTTTGTATGGTGGTAGCTATTTATCTATGTTTAATGTATGAATAGCTTATTATGCGATATGTTGTTCACAACTGTTTTGCCTAACTTTTTATGTGGAATATTTCATCTCAATTGATTTCCTTTCTTATAATTGCTGAATGATCTTTATTACCATTTGTTATTTAAAATCTCTTTAGATGGCATAATAGAAGAGTTACATCCCGGGTTAGCATAGGTTCGATGTGCTATTTTTATTAGATTACAATAGCATAGAATTAAATTAAAGTTTGAATTAGAATAGCTTAGATAGGAACTGTTAGATCAGCAACATCCAATTCTACACACACACACCCATAGATTGGGAAACTGATCCCATTATCCCCAGTCGGACCCGCTATACCAAATGGATAAGGAGCTGCCAACCAAGGTCCGGACCGGGCGGGTATCCCCCTTGTTGTCGACCCGATTTTCAGGGCTTCAACATATTTGGCACTAGAAGGAGGGCCTGAACTATGAATGGCAAGTATATCCAAATCTGAATACCATTCTAAGAGTAAATCGCCCTCATCATCTCCCCCGACTTCCCCATTACATTTAAATCCAGAGTCAGAAGTTGCTCAAGTATCAACCGCTGCTACACACCCTGATATTTCAGACCAATCTACCATTTAACCTCCTGAAGTCGAATCCCTGATTCACAAACTTCAGCGATTTTCCATATCCCCTTAGAGGTCTGATAAATCTCAAGGCAGCGTGACTTCGCAGTACAACCTTGCTCATCCCCTGACCAGGCTAAAGAGTGAAAGGTTTGGCGTCCAGCCAACCGAATTACCTCTTCCCACCAGGAAAAGAGCGAGGAAATCACCACAAGAGTCTGACAGTGAGACTCTTTCGTCTGCATCATCCATCTCAACTAATTCACCGAGAAGTCAACCATCCACACCTCCACTCCATATCATCATCCATCCATCCACTGGAAACCCCACAACCCCTCTTCAATCATCTACAATCATAGTATCCTCATCCTTCCAGCCACAGGGATCATCTTCTGCACTTTCTTCTGTTAGCAGTTCAACAATGGCCCAGTCTCCATGGAGCAACCCTGGGGCAGTCTTAATGACTGCACCCTTGAGTCAAATATCAGCCCATCCTAAGAAATGGTTGCCTAAATTCAATCTCCAGGTAGGCATGCTAGCAGAAGAGCACATAAACAACTTCATGCTTTCCATTAATCTCAATGGAGTTACTAATGAAGATGTTGTTGTTCGACTTTTTCCCTATACACTGCAAGGGACAGCCGGGTCATGGTACTTTTCATTACCCTCTAGATCCATCACAAGTTGGGAAATCTTCCAGGACCAATTCTTGACCAAGTTTGGTGATGACAGATCAACGACAACGTTAATCAATGACCTATCCAATCTTAAAGTCGAAACTAAAGAGCCTATCAAGGATTGCAATTTACGGTTCAACAAAATTTTCAACAAAATTCCTACTGCTTCCCAGCCCAGCGAAGAATTACGATGTGAATGGTATATTACCGCTCTGCCATCGAGCATAGCAATCTTCGTGGACAGGGAAAATAAAATAACCTTAGCCGATAACATGAAAGATGCGATAGCAGTAGAGAAACGAATAATAGCCCTGGAAAAGGGATCAGCGATAGAGGAACGTAAGTCCAAAAAAGTCACCTTCAAGGAAGACTCCAAGAAGAAACAAGCAAAATATCCTTTTGATTTAGAAGGATTGCAGAAAGTTCTAAAGACCATGTCCAATGAGATGGTCAACATAAAAAAGAAAGTAGCAGAAACTTCTTCGAAAAAGCTCTACAGAACTTTCAAAAGAGGTCCTTCAACGGATGCAAAGCCACCCAATGCCATTTCAAATGCTGAATCCGAGGAAGAGGAAGAAGAAATTGCCACTAAAGGGAAGACCGATGACGAAAAAGTTGTGGAATTACAAGGAATGTGGGATTTCATCCTCCCAAAAGAAGAAGATCAAGAAGTATTTCCAGTTAGCACACGAAGTAAAAACCAGCTTGATCCTCCCCAAACTACCCCTAAGCAGAAGAGTGCAAGCTCTGCAACAAAGGATAAAGTCGCAACAAAGAAAACGACAACTAAAGTGACTCAAACTAGCCCAGTCCAACAGATGAAACGACTCCATCTAAAATACTAATAGTGTCAGATGAAATGGAGTACAATATTATTGATGACATGAAGAAAACTAGGGCTAATATCACCCTTTATGAACTGAGCAAGTTGAAACATCAACAGAAGATAATGATGAAAGAATTACATGCCGTGCCAATTGCACCTTTGCCTACCGCTGTACTTTCTCAAGCTTCCCACAACATGGGAAGACCTCAAACTAATGCAATCAGTACAATTGATCCAAATGACATCGCCTTGATTGGAGGAAGATCAAGATCTCACACTCCCCCGTTTCTCCTTACTTATAAAAACTTCAATAAAAATGTGCACAATTGTTTGGTAGATTCTGGTGCTTCATCAAATATTTTACCCAAATATATATGTGCCAAGTTAAATGTTCAACAACAGAAATCCGCAGTGCGCATAGTTCAGCTCGATCGATCTCAAGTTGAAGTGATCAACGAACTAAATCAAGTAACCATAAGATTGTCATCCAACCCGAAGGTATGTTAGGTTATTGACATTCTAGTTGCTGATATCCCAGAATTCTATGGCTTAATTCTTAGTAGGGATTGGTCTGAGAAACTCCATGGATACTTCGCAACCGATTGGTCGCACATGTGGCTGCCCTACAACAGTAAACCGAATCAAATAAAAGTTGAAAGAGAGTTACACCAGAAGTACATAGTAACAGAGTTAGAGGGAGAAAATGAACCGGCAGCGTATAACAGCAGTATCATTGGCAATTACTCGGTTGATTCTTTCCTCGACAATTTCAATGCTCATGCGTCACCCTATTTAGAAAACTCTGTTTTTTCCCAAGTCGAAAATTTTTCTCGAACTGATAGTTTGAAATGCATTAATTTTTTAGATAAACCTATAAATAAATCTTTTTTTGGAAATTATTTTTTGATGGCTCTAGATCTAACGAAGGAGCAGGAGCAGGATGCATTCTTATTAGTCGAGAAGGAGATAAAATCATGCTCACATGCAGACTCGAATTTGATTGCACAAACAATACAGCAAAATACGAGGCTTTGGTTCAAGGCCTGTACAAAGCAATCGGGTTAGATGTCAAGTATCTTCAAGTCTTTGGAGACTCTGAGATTGTAGTTAAACTGGTACGTAACACTATACATTGCTTATCAGGTCATCTAAAACACTATCAATCTTTAGTACAAGATCTGACTGAGCATTTCATAGTGCTTAATATCTCTTCAATCCCCAGACTCCAAAATGCAAGTGCAGACCTTCTAGCTAATGTAGCTTCTAAGCTTATTCCCTCCGAAGATTTTAGTCCAGATAGATTCTCAATAGAATTAATCTTTAGACCGTCCATTCCTAACAACATCACAAATTGGAGAGTATTCAATGACGATCCTGATATTGTAAATTTCCTCACGTCTGAAGGATCCTACTCCAATCAAATAATCGATGAAGACCAGCACGATCGACAACTGCAACAAAACAGCACTAATAATGCTATACCTAAGTCGGTGGTCAAGTTAGAAGACTTATACGATTTGAAAGATCAGTTTAAGAGGTCTACCAATTCAAAACTCTACAGTTCAACCTTGAACTACGAATTAGTAAACCTAGGGACCGATGCTAAACCACAAAACATTAATCTAGGCCTCAGCCTAGCCCCTAAAGAGAAGCTAGCATATATTCGTCTTTTGAGACAATATAAAAATGTTTTTGCCTGGAATTATGATGAGCTGAAAACATACGACACTTCTATCATTCAACATACTATTCCTACGATTGATAACGAAAAACTTGTCCAACAAAAGCTAAGAAAGATCCACCCCAATTTAGAAAATCAGATAAAAACTGAGCTCAATAAGTTACTGAAAGCCAGGATATTCTTTCACGTCAGATATTCCAAATGGGTCTCCAATATGGTACCCGTTAGAAAGAAAAATGGAGACATTAGGATTTTCATTGACTTTCGGAACCTTAACAAAGCCTATCAAAAAGACAATTTTCCTCTTCCACCTATGGAGTAGATACTGCAGGCAGTGCAGGCTCAGAACTAATGTCTTTCTTGGATGGATTTTCAGGATACAATCAAGTGTTGGTACATCCTGATGATCAGTTGAAAACCACATTCAGAACTAAATGGGGCACATACACGTATCGGAAGATGCCATTTGGTTTGATTAATGCTGGTGCTACATTTCAGAGAGCCATGGACATCGAATTCAAAGGTTTAGTCAATAAATCTGTAGTAATTTATTTGGATGATATAACAATGTACTCCAAGAAGCGAAGCAACCATCTCAAAGACCTGAAACAAATCTTTCAACGATGTTTAAGGTATGGAATTTCACTTAACTGAAAGAAATCTTTTTTCGCACTAAGTGAAGGGAAACTTCTAGGATTCATAGTGTCAAAATCCGGTATTCACATTGATCTCGACAGAATCAAATAAATTTCTGAAATATCCCTACCTCATAACAGAAAAGCCATGAAATCTTTCCTTGGTCAAATCAATTTTGTAAAGAGATTCGTTCCAGATTTTTCGCGAATCGTGTCTCCTTTGCAAACCATGATTAAAAAGAATTCAAATTTTAAATGGTGTCAAGATGAACATGAAGCATTCGACCTGATCAAGCAAGCTATTATTAATGCTCCATCTTTAGCAACCCCTAATTTTTCAGAATCTTTTACTTTATACACATTTTCCTCAGATAAATCATATGATGTGATTCTAACTCAAGAAAATAAAGAAAAAGCAAAAGCTCCAATTGCGTTTTTTATCTCAAATTTACAGGGTGCTGAACTCAATTATTCAGACGTGGAGAAACAGGCTTATGCTATTTTCAAAGTGATCAAATACTTCAGACCTTTCTTACTTAAAACCCATACTACGATCATAGTACCATTTCCAGCGGTAAGAAATCTTCTAGTACAGAAGGATGTGGGTGAGAAAAGGACCAATTGGGTCACTGCATTACAGGAATATGACCTTGAGATCAAACCAGCAAATACTGTAAGAGGTCAAGGCTTCTGCAAAATGCTGGCCGGAGCATCGCAAATTTCTGAAATTCCATCTGAAGAGGTACAAATGTGTGACGTAAGCCTAAACGATGCAGAATCATTATATGATGATATCATTTATTATCTTAAGAATGGGTATGCTCCTTCACACCCATATCATACTAAGAAAAGAGCTCTAAGATTGAAAGCTAAACAATATCAGCTCATAGATGATATTCTTTTCAGAAAAAATTATGATTCTGTTCTTCTTAGGTGTCTTGAGAAAACTGAAGCTGAAAAAGTTTTGCAGGAACTACACAATGGGCCAGCAGGCGAACAATATGTTGGAGATGCTACTGCACATAAAATATTACACGCGGGATATTACTGGCCCACGCTGTTAAAAGACTCGCACAGTTACGTGAGAAGATGTCAAGTTTGCCAAACTACTTCTGGAAGACAGAAGAAGCCATCCCTGCCACTACAGCCGGTAAACATCGAGCAACCTTTCAGTCAGTGGGGCTTGGACATAATAGGTGAGATCGTTCCTCACTCTTCTCAACAACATAGATACATCCTCACAGCAACAGATTATTTTACTAAATGGGTAGAAGCAGTTCCACTCAAGACAGCTAATTCTGAAAATATTATTCAGTTCATAGATCAATTTATAATCACTATGTTTGGATTTCCATCTGCTTTAATATTTGATAATGCATCATATTTTTCGGGAAATGCAATGACTGAATTTGCACTTAAAAGAGGATTCAAACTTAAATATTCGGCCAATTACTATCCGCAAGGTAATGGGTTAGCTGAGTCAACAAATAAAAACCTAATCAGGATTATTAAAAGAATAGTTGACCGGAATCAAAAGAATTGGCACAAAGCTTTAATATATGCTTTATGGGCAGATAGGATAACGCAAAAAGCTTCAATTGGCACTTCTCCCTTTAATTTAGTTTATGGGAAAGAAGTGGTTCTTCCGACTCACTTAGCCATGCCCTCTTTGTCTTTAGTACAATACATTGATGAAGTACACACTTCCTCCTTATAGCTAAGACAAATGGAAGTACTTAAATTAGAAGAACAACGAGAACAAGCTAAGAAAACACATGCTCATCATCAAGCACTAGTAAAATCCTCTTTTGATTCAAACATAATGACCATAAAATATTTTCAGATGGGAGATTTATTTTTAAAGTGGGATAAGGCTCATGAAGAAAAGGGAAAACATACAAAATTTCAAAGGATGTGGCTTGGTCCTTTTCAGATTGTTGAAGTCATAGGTCCATCAACATTTGTGTTACAGGATTTAGTAGGTAAAAGGGATCCTTTACCTGTTAATGGACAAATTCTCAAGAAATATTTTCCATAGAAGATTATTCTTCTATTTTTGTAGAATAGCTTTTCTTTTCATAATAAAACCAATTGCGAGTGGTTACATTAGGTATTTACGAAAAAGACACCAATTCTCTTTAAGATTTTGAGCTTTTCGCTTGTATAAATAGCAAATATTTTGGAAAATTGATCTTTATTATTGACAGATACAGTTAAAAACTTTAGCCTAGATATGATACTAGTTTCAACTTCAAAAAATTTGATGAAAGCAACCTTCAGTGAAGAAATTGTTTTATCTCAACACAATGAAAGGTATCAATAAAAAAATAAAGATTCTCTGTAGAACAGTTGTTTCCAAAAACTCTATTATTTTCGTCCAGAGCTATCTTAAGGAAACAATGACTTCCTCCCTGCTAAGTAAAATCGCAGCTTTTAGAGGAATAATGCAAGGATACACTATATCTTGAAGAATAAGAGGTCTCATCACGAGCCGGCTTATCATGATCACAGATATTATAACTTGCTGACTTTGCCAATACTGTCTACCACAATAGGGCAATGACTCAAGATTGTTGCAATCAAAAGACAAGGGGTCTCATCACGAGCCAGCTTGTTCAACAAAGTTATGAATCAAGTGAGTGACTGTGCCATAATTTGGCTACCAAACCAAGACATTGTTCTCTAAGAATAAAAAGAAAATCAAAGCAATAAGTGTAAATTGGATTTTTCTTCGAAAGTTGTAGGTCACCTTAAGTATGGATATAGGATCATTGCTGGGTAATAGATAACCCTGTCAAGGCTATAAACACCTATTGGCAGCAGAGGCTCTACCTACGACAAATGAGCATATTTAAAACTGGTTTACAAAGGAGACTTTATTTTATCTTTGCAAGACCAAGTAATGGATGATGTAAATACAAGGACTAGCCTGAGGAAGCAAATAATTAGAATAGAAAAAGGTTGAAACAAAATATCATTAACAATTTAAAGCACAATGTACTCTATCTTTCCATAACAAAGTTTATTTTTCTAAAAAAAATTTTGTTTTGGAAGTTTGAAAAATTTAATAGAAAAACAGAGATAACTGGTTCTTCCAAGTGAATCACCAATTGTTGTGGCCACCAACAACCCCCCTCCTTATTTAGTATTAGCAATAACACTAGGTAAGTGGGGACCCTTAGTAAAAATTCAAAAAATTCAATTAAAACTCATCTGTTATACTCCTTAATAAAACATCGCATCGCACAAAGAAGATAGGACATTTCCTTGTGAGTAAAATGATAAATTACGAGAGTGCAACACAGATTCCATCGCATCACATGCATTAAGAAACGCTCATATTCAAAAACCTTAAAAAACCGCCAATGGACGATATGCGACATCGCATATGGCAATATCGCATAAATAGAACATAACCATTTAACGATTGTAACAAATATGTGATCTTGCGGTAACGCGATACTACGATCTGCGATTCTGTGATAAACATGATCGGGCAACCCTGCGATAACACATCTTGATGAAAATGTGATAACGCGATACTGCGATGATGCGATGCTACAATGCGAATCGGAGAAATTGTCCATCGCAAGTTTTCCCCGGCTCAACATTCAAGGAAAGCTGTCCATAAACCAAAAATTGGATACGCGCTTTAATGAAAATTAATGAATGTACGCCAAATGTTGATGAAAGACAGTGTTTTGTTTTTCAAAGAGTTAGTTCAGGTCAGGTGGCATGTTTTTGTACATTCGTAGAGCTCAGAGCTTTCTTGTCAATTTTTATTATCATTACTCTCTCCTTATGTGTGAACTGCAGGAACAAAAAATAGAAACAACATGAAGCAATGTGCAGGGAGTGATTAAGGAAAAGGGTAAAGCTCCAAAAGCTCAGAAGTAGAGAAGAAATGCCCTCATAAATGGATACCGCATGCAACAAAGCCACAAATTCCAGAGCGCTGCTGAGCCATCCATTACAGATCTGTCAGTCAGAGCCATGGTTGAATGAGTAGTTGAACAATGCTGATAGCAACAGGCAATTTAACGTTCAAGGTTAGAAGCTCACGAAAGCAGCATGTTTACAAAATTTTGAAGCTTATACCCGGTGAAGGAAAAGGCGCTAAAGGCGAAAAACGCACCAGAAAGGCCCGGATCAAAGAACGGAGGCAATTTCCAATTTGTGATTAGCGCCTAGTTCTAATCACACATCACTAAGAAAATTGCTCAAAAAGAAAAGTCCCTAACTGCTCAGTCACTCATAAGCCCGGAAAATGCAAGAAGGCAAAGGCAGAGGCAATTTGAGGGTTAACCAAGTGGAATTTGGGTTATTACTAATCATACACAGTAAATCCGCATAGCCAGAGATGATTCTCAAGTATATCTTCTATTTTGCTGAAAAGATGGTACCAACGCTTGCCATTTCTTTTTGCTTAGCTCAACCAAAAGTGGAAGGCAGTCAGCCGACTCTACCCAGGCAAATATTGAATGCTCGCAACATTAAGGAGAAAATGCGTAAATAGTTAGATATTAGATTTAATTTTTAGAAATAATTTTGCTTAGAAAAAGGGAAATCATTTAAACCGTATCATGAATCTGTGTAATTAAGTTATTTAGTTAGTAGTATTTAAACCCTTCTCATGCATTTAGAGGAGGGTCCAGAAATTTATCAAAAACATGTTCTCAGAACATGCACTTTTGCACCCTCAGAGGAGGTTTTGGTGAATGAATGGATCAAGATTTGTTGATGTTTGCATTTGATATCTGCTATTGATGTTGCACTTTTGTACTCTTAGTAGATGTTAGAGCAAGGAGAGATAAATCGTTGTTGCTTGAAGCTTATGAGTAGGACCATTCATAAATGGTACTTTTATCTCTTGACCATTTCTGCTTATATGTTAAAGTGATATACAGTTTTTAGTTGTTTATATGTTATTGCATGAATGCTTGAGTTACCATTTGGCACTTTTGTATGGTGGTAGCTATTTATTTATGTTTAATATATGAATAGCTTATTATGCGATATGTTGTTCACAACTATTTTGCCTAACTTTTTATGTGAAATAGTTCATCTCAATTGATTTCCTTTCTTATAATTGTTGAATGATCTTTATTACCAGTTGTTATTTGAAATCGTTTTAGATTGCATAATAGAAGAGTTACATCCTGGGTTAGCATAGATTATATGTGTTGTTTTTATTAGATTACAATAGCATAGAATTAGATTAAAGTTTGAATTAGAATAGCTTAGATAGGAACTATTAGATCAGCAACATCCAATTCTACACACACACACCCATAGATTGGGAAACTAGTCCCATTATCCCCAGTCGGACCTACTATACCAAACGGATAAGGAGCTGCCAACCAAGGTCCGGACCGGCCGGGTATCCCCCTTGTTGTCGACCCGATTTTCGAGGCTTCAACAGAACTAGAGGAACCCTTAGGAGAGAAACATGTCATATTTGAAGAACCTACGGGGGAAGAAGAAGAGGAACCCATTCCTACTGAAACAATAGCTGAAAACCAAAATGACAGAGGGAATAGAGAGAGAGTTGAGGGTGCCTTCCCCATTAGGGAAACCAATGGGGACATTAAGATGAAAAATATAAGCCCCTCTGCCCTACCTCATTTCCATGGCCTAACCACAGAGGACTCTGACACTTTCCTATTTGAGTTTGTTGTTATATGTCAAATCTATGACTATACATATGATGAGAAAAAGTTTAAACTATTTCCATCTACCCTCAAGGATGCAACATTGTGCTGGTCCATGGGTTTACCTAGAGATAACATCACAACTTGGGCTCAAATGCAACACACCTTTAACAACAAATATTGGGACTACTGTCGGTTAAAGAATACTAAAGAAGGAATTTTCAGGATGACCATAAGCCATGATGAATCCTTAGAAGACTATGAAGAAAGATTCCAACTTAGTTACAAAAGGGCCAGGTGCACACTTGACCCTGAGTCACTAAAGCTGGTCTTGATTAGGGGAGTAAGAGAAGATCTTTTGGATACCTCAGATTTGTTAGTAGGAGGATATATTTACCAATTACCCTATGTGGATATCAAAACTTTGTTTAGAGACCATTCTAGGGTGGCCAAGAAAAAGGGTAGGGGTAGTCAACCTATGGTTAGTACATCATTTTCCAACTCATCTATCAAGGGTGAAATTGGAAACATGCTGGAAGATTTCAAAACTACGATGTTGCAAACCCTTGCCTTGCGAATGGACACCATGAACATTAAAAGGAAGCAAGAGGAAGTAGAGAGAGCCTTGGCCATATTTTGTCCTTGATTCACTAGGAGGCATCCTAGGAATGAATGTCCATTGAACTGTATTCAAAATTTCCTCGGTCTGTGAAGAAAACCACTCCAAAAACAAGTGCCTTTCTTTACCCAAACTCAAAGTTGTATATCAAGGAGCTTAAGGGGTCACTAAGCAACTTTTCTACATTAACCAAAGGAGACCTCTTGGGCCTAGACCATACCAGTAGGGCATGCAAGGGTCATCCCATGCATATTACAACCCCAACCAAACCACAATTATACCTTCTTGGGGACCCCCTGCTCATCCTTCCTGGTCTACACCCCCTCCTTGGTCCTATGCATCTCAATATCATTCCTAGCCAACTAGCCAGTCATTTCAACCTTATGCTCCACCAAAACCTTAGTGGAATACACCACTCAAGGGGTGGAGACCCAAACAAAACAATTCTCTAGCTCTATTGCCTGCACCACCTGCACAACCACAACTCCTACAATTTTCTCCACCCAAGAAACCCAAGATGCCTACCCAGCCAAATCAAAACCCAAACAATATGCAAGCTTAGCAAGTATACAATGGGGAGACATCATACCCAGCTTATGGTGTGGAAATCGTAGAGATTAACCTGAGATTTGGGAGAGTTCTCCCAATAACCAACCTCCCCCTCCACCTAGGGAGGTTGAGGAAGAAAGAGAGGAAAACAACCTTAAAGTAAATACACCCTTTCCTGAGAGTTTAGCCCAACCACTCTAGCCTACCCCAGAAGAGACTGAACTTCTGGGAGATTTGAAAAATCTATGTGTAAATATCCCCCTTATCCAAGCAATAAAATATGTTCCCATTTACAATAAGTTGATTAAGGAGAAATTCTTCAAGCATCCAGGGAGGCGAAAAAGGGATGCCCCTACAATTATTGTCATTAGGTAGTTGTCTGACTTAGTGATGGGGCAGGTAATGCGTCCAAAATATTTGGACCCTAGAAGCCCTGTAGTAGATGTGCACATCAATGGCACCAGTGTCCCACACACTCTGATCAATCTTGCGGCTGCCATTAATGTGATGACCAAGGACACTGTGCTCAAGCTCAACCTCCAAGGGTCATTGAGGAAGACCACAACAATTCTTCAACTTGCAGACCGTTCCACTATAACCCCTAAGGGAATTGTGGAGGATGTAATGGTCTCCATTGACTCCTGGGATTACCCTACAGATTTCCTAGTTCTCCAACCTAAGGGTAAGCTTACTGGTAAGAGTGGGCATATGTCCAAGCAGTTAGTCTTATACCCTCCTGCTCAACCTTCTCTAGAGCATGATTGACCTTTATGGTTGGAGGAGGAGGAAGAAGATGAAGTTTATTCTACACAACTTTATCCTTTGGAAGCAACCATGGGAGGAGGACAACAAGATGAGGATGACTTGACTGAACACCTGCTCCAAACTCCAACTCTTAGTTCATTACCTTTAGAAGAATCAGTAAAGAAAACTTAGAACAATCATCCAATTGACTTATTCTTGGCCGATTCCAACCCTCTCCATGTCAAAACCAATAGAATTAGGCCCAAAGAGAACCTTGAAAATCAATCCATCTCTTTTTGCTCTCGAAGAGGAGAAGCTATGCAACATGTTAAAGGAAAATCTAGAAGCCTTTGCTTGGAGTTACAAGGAAATGAAGGGAGTACACCCCTGAGTGTGTACTCACCACATATACATCAAAGAAGGTTTCAAGCTGGTCTAGAAACCACAAAGGAGGATGAATCCATATCTTGAGGATGTAGTCAAAGAAGAACTGTAAAAACTACTAGATGCATGATTCATTTACCCTATCTCCGACAGTGAGTGGGTCTCTCCTTTGGTGTTAGTTCCCAAGAAAAATGGTAAGTGGAGGATTTGTGTTGATTACAGAGAGTTGAAAAAATCCACAAAGAAGGATCATTTTCCTCTACCCTTCATTGACCAAGTGCTAGATAGCCTAGCAGGGAAAAGGTTTTTCTCTTTCCTAGATGGATTTAGTGGGTAAAACCAAATCCATATCTACCTAGAATACTAGGATAAGACCACATTCACCTATCCTTGGGGTAGTTTTGCCTATAGGGTCCTTCCTTTTGTCCTATGCAATGCTCCTACCACTTTCCAAAGAGCAGTCTTGAGTATTTTCACCGAATTAGTCCATGATGCGGTGGCGATTTATATGGATGATTTTATGCCTTATGGCTATGATTTTCAAGAAGCCCTATCTAACCTAGGAAAAGTATTGAACAAATGCATTGAAATGAACCTATCTCTCAGTCCTGAAAAATGTGAATTCTTAATGGTTGCAGGGACCGTGCAAGGTCATTCAATATCTCAGCAAGGACTGCAGGTGGACCCAAACAAAATAGACATCATCCAAAGGGTCCCACCTCCTCAAAAGAAAAGAGATGTCAGAAGTTTCCTAGGGTTAGCTGGATACTATTGAAGGTTCATAAAGGACTTCAACAAGTTTTCCTCTCCTTTATTTGGTTTGTTGGCCAAATATTATAAGTTTATATAGTCAAAAAGTTTTCAATAGGCCTTAGACATCCTAAAGGATAAGTTAACCATTGTGCCAATTCTCTGGGGCCCAAACTGGTCCCTCCCCTTTCATATTCATTCAGATGCCTCACCCAAAGCCATAAGAGAAGCCCTAGATCAGATAGATGAAAAATTGCCTTATGCTATCTATTTTATCAGTAAGAACTTATCAAAGGCTGAACTAAATTATACAGTGACCGAAAAGGAACTCCTGGCTGTTGCGCATTCATTAAACAAATTCAGGAATTACATTACAGGCTATCAAACATTTGTGCATACTGACCATGCTACAATCAAATATTTAATGAAAAAACCAGATGTGAATGCTCAAATTATAAGATGGTCACTTTTACTACATCAGTTTGATCTAACCATTGTTGGTAAGCATGGTAAGGGAAATGTTGTTGCAGACATTTTATCTAGGGTAAATTTTCCTACAGGTGAAGAAGGAATGGTGGATTACCAATTACCGATGAGCACTTATTTTTCATTTCAGTTCTCTTTCCATGGTTTGTTGATATAGCAAACTATTTGGTTTTATCATAGTTCCCACCAAACTTGTCCTCCAAAGAAAAGAGCAAGATAATTAGGAAAAGAGCCCCCTTCACTTGGATTAGGGGCAATCATTTCAAACATGGCCCAGATCAAATCTTGAGAAGGTGTGTCAGGGAAGAGGAAGTCTTTGACATCCTTCTGACCTGTCATGATGGGCCTTGTGGAGGTCACTTTGTAGCAAAGAGAAAAACAATCAGAGTGTTACAAGCAGGCTACTACTGACCCACTCTTCATCATGATGTAAAAAAAATACACTAGTCAGTTTGATCAGTGCTAGAGGATGGGAAGGCCTACTCCAAGAGATGAAATTCCTTTGCAGCCTCAAGTGACATTCGAGCCATTTGACAAGTGGGGCATGGACTTCATTGGGACTATTGACCTTACTTTAAAGAAAAAACAATACATTATTGTGTGCACTAATTATTTGACTAAGTGGGATGAAACCAAGGAAATTAAGGCAGCAAAAAAAGAGAAGGTGGCCAAATTCCTAAGGGAGAATGTATTCTACAAATTTGGGTACCCTAGAGAGATGGTCATAGACCAAGGCAGTCAGTTTACCTCCAACATGATCGAGGACTTGCTCAGCCATCACAAGATCAAGCATAGGACCTCCACTCCTTATCATCCACAATCTAATGGGAAAGTAGAGGTGAACAACAAAGCATTAGACAACATCTTAAGCAAGGTAGTGAGCAGTAGCAGGAAGGATTGGGCAGAAAGGCTAGTTGAGGCCACCTGGGCCTATAATACCACATGGAAAACCACCACCAGATTCACACCCTATGAGCTGGTCTATGGGAAAAAACCCTTGTTCTCCATTGAATTTGAATATAATACATTAAGGATGGCATCCAACTAGATTCGGGTCTCAGGAGTGCACAACAAGAGGAGGAAGAAAAATGGCATGCAACAAATATACATAGTAGCACCTCTGGTCTTCGGCAACTGCAGCATAGCATTGAAACCACTAGTAAGTATCCCGCTCACTCTCTCATATGCATCATGTTGTAAAAAATTGTAAGGGTTATGCAATAGTTGGTTTATAAGTGAAAAGGTGGCTAGTTAACTTAGCCACCTTCATTTAGTCAACACATGCACAATCGGGTGTCCTCTCACACGTGGTTGCAATCAACTCAAAGACAGAGAAAGAGTAGGACAAAAAGTGGTTAAAATATGAATCTACGAGGTGGGAGATGATTATGAGGAGTGGGAAATGATGAGGTGGTAGTGGGGACCAATGGTCCAAAAATGGCAACGTACCTTTGCTGCCAGCACACCACCTCACTCCGAATCACCATAAGAGTAAATAAAAAATCATTCCCATGCATTCATGCATTTCACCTCCTCAAAACTCCCTCACTGAAGTCGTTCTCATAACCCAGACCACCCATTAGAAGCAAAGATCCATCGTTCACTGCAGAGGAATTCCTACAGGAGCATGCACAGGAATTCCTACAGGATACATAAAGACTGTCTACAAGATTGGCAGAGAAGAGTTCCGAAGGGATATCACAGGAGTTGGCCACTGCAACCATTCTAAAGATATAGGCTCTAAAATTACATTACCCTTTACAAGTAAATGAACCAAGGATACTCTAAAGTTGAGTGAATTTAGCAACTGTGTGAAGGGAATTAAAAACACAGTCAACTCTGTTTTTCTCCTACATTTTAAAAATTGTTTCAACCCTCTCATTTTCTCCTCAAGCTTCACCAGCAAGATAATAGGAAGGTTTAACAAGAGAGACCCCACAAACACTATGAGAATCCAGCAACACCCCCAAGTGGTTGAAATCTTCACAAGACATAAATGGATGGGGTTTTTCAAAAAATTCAGAGGGTATGATGATGAGGTGGCTCAAGAATTTTCTCTCTCTCTCTCTCATTCCACACAACAAAATCCATGCCACTATTGTAATAAGAGACCTCACTATAGATCTCACCCCTGAGCTCATCAATAGGGACACCACACTTCCCCTAGGATTCCCATGGAGAAAATAAGACAAAGGAGATAGCTAGGTTGCCAAAAGAAAATTCTTTTTACAAGGTGAGGAACCCACTGAGGGAAAAAACGGAGTAAGGAGGGAAAGTCTGCCATATCCATGGAGTGAGGTAGGCTACCAACTACTCAAATTCATCTCATGTGAGGGTAAATATAGTGTTTTCTATGGCTATCATTTTGGAATCCTTGAAGAATTAAAATTTGGAGTAGAAACACCCCCTCACCAAAGGCTCATCATAAAATATTTCTTGCTTCAATCACTCATAGACTCAAGAATCAAAGTGAAGGAGGGGAATTCCAAACAATTAGCTCACCATGGGTTGATTAGGATCCTCATTGAAGATTCCCTCCAAAACCTCATAACCCCTATAAATTGGGCAGTTTTCAGAGACATGCCATCAGAGGATGACATCAAAGCTCTCACTTATGATGTTAGTCCTATTGTCACTGAAGAGGAAGTAAAACATGAGGAGGAAGATACAGAAGAAGATGAGGATGAGATGGATGAAGAAGGAGCTGACATAGAGGAACATGATGAAGATGAAAAAGAAGAGGGAGAAGAGAAGGAGGAGGAAATTAAGGAGGAAATGGATAGAGATGATGAAGATCTACAAGAAGAAGAAGACTAGAAAGACAGAGAGGAAGAAGACAATAGAATAGAGGGGAAAGAAAAAAAGGAGGAGTCTCCTAGGGTGTCTCCAGAGGCCACTGAGAGAGAGGCATTAGCTGCCCTCACTGCTCTCAGTACCCCAATCAAGAAAAAAGGAAAAAGGAAGAGGAAGACCCCACTATAGTTCAGGACAAGAAAGAGCAAAAGAATAAGACAAGTGAAGCCACAAACATCAACCAAAATTCCTATTGAGATTGGAGATTCGCCTATAAAAAATACAAAATGCCTTCCCTTAAGTCCCCTATCACCTATGTAAGGAGGCCTACTACTAGATCAACTTCCTAAAAGGGTAAGGCAATCCTACATGATCCGCAACAAAATCTGTAGGAAGCAAAAACAATCTTATTGGATACTTTGTTGAATCTACAGGAGGCACATAAATTGGGAAGAAAGATAGGGGAGTAGTAAGAAGCTAAAGAGGAGGACCCAGAGACAAAGAAACCCAACCCCAAACCTAACTTGGATTCCTATTATCGGTTTATTGAAGGAGGCAGGGTCATACCTCAAAAATTTCCATCCCACTGTTCTTCTAGCTTGAGAAGGAGAGGGCCAGAACTCATCGATGGATGCATATCACCAAATCAAAGGGGGTGGAAGAAATTTGGCACATGGAAGATAAACTCAAAGAAATGGGTAGAGAGCTAAGTGGCTTAAGGGAAAAAGAAGCTATAATGAGAAATAAACTAGAGACAAAAAATGCATGGTTGAGGGGACAATTGTAGGAAAGAGAGAACAAATTAGCATGTATGGCCAGCATCTCCTTAGAGGCAATCTAGTATAGCATGCCATCTAAATCCTATGCTCTCTAACTTAAAGAACAATAGCTGCAGTTTCAGATTAAGACACTAGCACAGAGGGGAACCATGCCATTTTAGGACTATAGGTAGTTTATTGATCTTTGTGATCAAAGTACACTAGAGGATAGGGCCAAAATGGATGACTTTTATTTGCACAACATGGTACTCATAGACATGAATGATTGGTACCCTAATTCCAAGCTAGGATATCTACAATTAATGGATTTGGCATCATGGATGAACCATGGGGAGTCAAGAGCTACAGATATTAAAATGATATTGGCAAGAGTGCAAACTGAACCTCTTTTGATAGGAGCTAAACAATCAAATCCCATGGCCCTCATCAGTACCCATAATTTGATTGCAAATGATTCTCAACTAGGACTTAGTTATCTTGCTTCCCAAGAGAAAGAAATTTCACATTTTGAGGACATGTTTAGGCAGCTAGGAGATGATAGTATACATTCTTGCCTACGGAGATGGAACACACTACCATACAGCTTAAAGATAATATAATATCACTCCCCTCAAAGGTTGAGAGAGGCACTCAATAGGAAACCTATGTATAAGAAATCTACGCAAAGGTTGAAGGCCAATTGGATATCCCTAAAACTCAGTCCACCACTACTCTTAGGGATGTTAGAAGGGAGAAAAGAAGAAGAAGAAAATACGCAATGGGAAGAGGTAGAAAATAAAGAAGGATTCTATGAACAAGAAGAGGAGATCACAACAGAGGCATGGGATGTTAGATAGGCTACCAGAGCCATGAAGGATATGGATATTGATTAAGTTGCTTAGAGGATGAGCAAAACTTTCAGTAGGGGCTGATGATGTGCCCCATCATTGGGTAATTATATGGTCCTTAATTCACCTCCTAGCTTAGTCAGAGAAACTACTTTCATAACTTATTGCATACTTTTGATTATATTTTGTTTATGAGATGATTTAGAGTTGTATATTTTTCTTTGTGGTCTAATGTGCATTTAATGTAGGATTAAAGAATAAAATCAAGGAATTTTGGCAAAGACCAAGGTCAAAACTCAAATGGGACAAGGGATAGGGATTATACGAGGTAAATCCTCCTCATTTACTACCCACCATTTGAATATTCCTCCATCAGCTCTAAGTGCAAACAACCAAATCATGAGGACTAAATGGTAACCGAGCAAGTGAAAAACAAAGCACTGGTTTATCTCGAGTTCGGGAGCTGAGCCTCCCTAATTTTAAGAAAGTTGTGGGAGACTTCAGATGTGTAAGTAGAGAGGCCTAGGGCCTCAGTAGGATTCAGATTTTCATTGTAAAACTCTACTCTATTTTTGAGCTGCAAGACTTGTGACATTTCTTTTGATGTAATCTGTTGTTTTGGCAATCAGAATGAATTTTGTTTTGAGCTAGCACTTAGTTAACTTAGAGGGCTGAAGATCTTGGGTTAGGGCCCAACCTTAGTAGGCAAGGCTCCTCTTTATTTTACATGTATGCTTAGTGTAGATACATAACTTAATTGTTAATTTGCTTATTAGATGCATTTCCATTACAAGTAGTGTAGATAAGATTGGTTGTGTGATAGGTTGCTTCCATTTGTGCCTTCTTTCTAGTATCATGTGATCAAGGAGAAAAAAAATCACCACAAGGTTGTTACCAGGTGTCTCTGCCTCACTTCCTCCCTCTGGGACCATGACGTGAGGAAGGGACCCTTCAACAGCCCCAAAAACACAGATTTCTAGTTCTTGTATGAGCTTTGGAGTTTGTTGTCTTTAATTCTGTAGTTGGTTAATGTTGCAAGGTAGATTTCATTGTCATATTTTTCCATCTCCATTTCTACAATAAGACATCACTCATTCTTTCATTCCCTTCAGCAACTTTCTTCATGCATAATATAGGCAATTGATTCATGCTTTTCTAGTTTATGAAAATGTATCCTGTTGCATAGTTTTTGGAAGATGCACATGTTTTAAGTAGAGCAGGTAATTTAGGAGGAGACCAAGACTTCATAACCAGCAGCCACCTTCCACTTCATCCACCTTAGCCATCACTTGTTTCACCATCACCCTCACTAGTTTTTCATCATTTTTCATTGAAATTCTCCTAAATACATTGAGCGAATCTAGCCATCTCTTATCTTGGATATTAACTCCTGAGTGCTCCTAGACCTTCTAACACTCCATTCCACCCATAAAATTCCTTTCCCAAGCTTTCCAACACCTCCAACACCTCACAATTAGCTCTCAATTGTATCTTGTAGGTTTCCTGTAATTCCTACCAAATCATTGTGTAGGTTTCTAGTACATCTTGTAGGTTTTCCTGAAAAGGCCTGTTTGAGGCCAAATTGATGGGAAACCTCTAAGAAGTCACAAAAAGCCTCCTAAGACCCCTCCACACCATCCAACCACTTATAAACCTTCTAGGGATCCTCAAACACCTTCCATCCATTTGTCACATCCACAAGAACAATTAGTTTGCATACTTGATTTTGCCTAAAAAACTCAAAAAAGTGAAAATAGATTTAGTTGAGTTTCTTTGCTTTCACCTTAGTATTGTTTAATGCTTTTTTACTTCTTCAACTTAGGTAATAGCATTTTTTTTTATTGTTGATTTAGCATTTTTTCTTAGCATAGCTTCTTAAATGGTTAATTAGGGTATGTTGATGTTTAGCATTACGTGTTCTCTTTTTCCATTACTACAGTAGAGTAACTCTCTCTTAGAGTATATTTTCCCTTCTTCCATAAAAGAATCAAGATTATTCCGACTCTGTAGATGTATGGCTTGGAACTCGAGTGGTCTCTCACAATCGGAACAATGACAACAGGCAGAACCATCACTTTTACTTGTGCATACAACATTGTCACCTCCAAGTTTGTACGAACCTTGGGTTGATAAGTAAAGCTGGTAACCGAGGAGTTGCAACATCCTTGCTGCAATAGTGGTGCTCATCACCAACCAAGGTCCCCCTAAGATCAAAAGATTTCCACCCAAGTTTCTCTTCGGTTGTAAGATAAGAAAGTCATCCAGATACCTCTAAGAGACTATTGTGATTACTATGTCCTCTAACACCCCCTCGGGTTTGACATGGGACTTGTATACTAATTCAACTATAGTAGGAGTATGTCTAATCCCATGTAGCCCCAGGGTGGTAAATAGGTCCTTTGTCATCACATTAATGGCAGCCCCGAGATTGATCAATGTGTTAGTTATGGGCTGGTCATTAATGTAGACAAAAACTATAGGGTTTCCTAGATCATTATACTTGGTTAGAAGAGGGTGAGTAGACATTAATTCAGACAATTTCCCCATCATGTGTATAGTAGCAAGGTCTTTAGGTTTCCTTCTAGGTTTCTTAATGCAAAAATCTCATTAGTTTAGCATAAATAGGTACTTCTTCAAGAGATTGCAACAGAGGAATTTAGACATGAAAATTTTGTAACTCCCTAAGAAAATCAGATTCGAGCTATGACCTCATTCCAAGATCAGTTAATCTCTGAGGATATAGAGGATCCTGATTTATAGCAGTCGAGTCGGCTATTACAGGTGTATCGACTTTGCCCGAGTTGGATTTTACAAGAGTAACAGTCCTTCTCAGGTTAGATGTTACAGATGTAACAATTTTCCCTATATCAGTTGTTACTGGTGTAACGACCACCTCAGGATCTATTGTACCTCCTCTAGAAGGTTCACATTCCTCCTTGGTAATGATAGGGGAGAGATTTGTTTTAATTACCTTACCCAACCACAATTGAATTTTATTTTCCCATGAGGGTAATAAGGTAAGTCTGGAAGGTAGTCGGAGCCTCTATGCCCTTGGCTACTTTATTGTTCGGGTTAGGGTTAGGTTGCACAGGTAGTTGGGGTCGCACGGGTGGTGTAGGAGAAGGATTTTGGAAAGGAGGCAATTGTAGCTATTGCTGCATTGGTAATCCAGGTGGAGCTATATTCTGGGCATTCCCCCACCAATTCTAGTTCCAAAGGTATGATTGAGATGGAGGATATTGGATAGAGGGAGAGGGGGACCACTGGTTCCAGGGTGAAGGAAAATGTGCTAAAGAAGGAGTAGAATATTTCCATGGATAATGCTGAGTATTATATTCATTGTTCCACAAATTGAAAGAAGAAAAATATTGGGACATACTTGGAGGTCGTGGCTGCCATGGTCTCCTAGGTAAGATGACTATACTTCTTCACTTGATTCTCTAAGTACTACTTTTAGTCTATGAAGCTCCAAAAATTGACCTATTGAATGTTCTAGCTCAAAAATGTTGCACAAGTTGATGTTGTTCATTTCACACTCCCGGAAGGGATGTTTCTTCTGGCAATTCGTGTAGAGCAAAACTAGAGGTGTATAATTTTTTGCTTGTGTTTTCTTGATTTGTGTTGTCGTTACCTGGGAATATAGAGTACTGAGAATATCGGTCTTGAAATTTTTGATTAAATTCCTAATCTTTGCTCTGGTTACGCCTCCACCTACAGATTTTTGTATTTAGGCAGCGACATCTTAGATTGTGCTTCTCCCCTTATCGATCCTCTAGAGCATCTTAGACACATCTTTACAATTTTGGCGAATGGTTTCTTAGATATATCCCCTTTTCCTAGTAGGTTCAGGGTATCAAGGAAGTCATCCCTAATTCCTCTTCTAAATATGGTCTTCAAGATCTCATGTTCAAAATGTTGGAAATAATACTCAGAGGGGGGGGGGGTGAATCAGTATTATCACATTAATAAAACTTTTTCATTTCCATAATCAGATTCATATATGCTACTTCCACAACTTCTTATGATTAAGTTAATTGATCTTCAATGAGTGCATTAGAACATTATCAACTCATATTATCAGATAACAGATGCAGTAATAGAGAATATATCATCACACATAAGGCACACACATGAACACCATGATATAAGGTGGAAACCCAATGCGGGAGAAAAACCACCTGCTGCAAGTCATCTCAATCTTCTTCTTAATAAGAAAATCCTTTTACAATATTTATACTGGTGCAGTCTTATACCAGTACGGGAGCTACAACCCCCTTTGCTCTTGTACTAACTAATCCATTTACTACTACACAGGCTGCTACCTGCTACAATGCTCCAAAGATCTCCCTTAGCTTTTGTACTAGCTTAGATACTAGTACATAGGCGCTGGCCTACAATCTTCTCTCCTCCAGGTACCACGTTTCATCAATTTTCAGACTGGATACACTAAAGCACAACACATAATCTGAAAGGCCACTTTTCATCCAAATAACATTGAAGCTCATAATCAAACAACCTTCTTAATCACCCAATCACCAGATCCATCCATATACAATGATATTATGAGACTTATCAACCAGATCTAGTACATCAGATCACATGGAGATAAGTCATTTTAAAACCGATCCATTCATCCAACAAAACTGAAGTTAATCATAATCATTCACTTAATCACTGTTGTTATCAGAACATAGTACCAGAACCAAACATCACTTCAAAAACCCAGATCATAAAAATGATAAACAGAGATTTCAAGAGAATTAAGCAGCTTCACCCATGTACTGCCTACTTACAGTACGCACCCTACTCAACTTCTCACCTACTTACGTACGCACTGTACTCAACTGCTCACCTGCTTACGTATGCACTGTACTCAACTGCTCACCTGCTTACCCATGCTCTATGTCCATTGAACTGTCTGCGGACCTCTGCACCGCAACCCTTCTGTTCCTGCGTATCAGCGCACCTGAAACACTTTGTGCCAGTGTATATATGCACTTTTCTTTCAATGTACCTGTGTACCTTCGGGCATAGATAATTTCAAGACTTCAAGAATAACCCAGACAGTCAGATCTACAGATCTGATCATGCGCCGAAGAGATCTCAATCCATCAGTAGATTCGCCTTATTTAGATCTAGACATTATTCCCAAGAGATCATAATATTTCAGATCTAGCTCTCATAAGATGTTCAACCCAAAAACATGCTCAAGCCAAATGATCTCCTTTGCTTTATATAGGCAAGCTCCTCCTAAAATAATGGATCAATAACACAGGCCAAAACCATAGAAACACAAATACCATCGGCTAGTTAAACATAAGAAACCCCACATGTGCTTTTCTTTGCCTTGAAGTAAGTGAACTGGGGGTACACACCTCCTGAACGGGATAACTGCAGGTATGTATGCACTTTATGTAACACCGGCCTGCGTGTATGCACCTTATGTAAGGTGTACCTGCGTACCCCTTAATTTTTTCAATATTTGATAGCTGATCATCAATCTCTGCTGCTGACTTGAAGTACTATGATCTATCACCTGAATGGGTTGCCATCAAGGACAACACTTTAGCCATAATGCCAACAATCTCCCCCTTTGGACATGATGGCAACAACACCAAATCACTCTCCCCCTTTGACATCAAGGGCAAAGAATTATGCTCCCCCTAAGAACATGCTCTATAAACCAGATCTGCTGAAGTCTCTGAATGAACTCCCCCTTTGTATATTCCATGGTGCTCCAATCTGATAATGCTCTTTCTGAGAACAAGCTGAGATGTCTGCTTTGCTATATAGTGCTATTCTTGCTCAAGCTCCCCCTGACTGCAAAAAGATGTTCTACAAGAAGAACATGACTCTATATATCATAAATGACCTTCCTATCACCAAAAGACTCAATACATACATTTATCACAATGGTGATACATCAAAAGTTTACATATGATATCATTCATCCCAGGCATAGTGGGGAAACAAAGGCCGTTACATGACCTGAAGAGATAACTACAAAAGAGACACACTATTACATAAATACCAATCACCTAAGATAAATATCAGCAATCAACACTGTATGATTTGCTTCATAGTATCTGTCAACATCAACTTGCATTAGTGCATGAATCTCCAAGGTATGAGAAACACCATAGCCATCCAGATCTGCATGAACTAAGACTCATCAAATGGGAGTATCTGCATCAATCAACATATGAATGAAACCTATCATCATATAGGTAAGATCTCATCATCATCATGTCTCCAACAACACAACTTTGAATAATCATCCATGTATCCAGCCAACAATCTTCATCCATATATGTACCAAGAACAATAAAGACTCCATGCAAGCACCATTAGAGAATCAACCACAAATCTGATCCAAGAACCATGTGACCAACTCATAACCATAGCAAGATGAATCATAAGCATCATCACCAAGGACCATAATGCCAACAATGCATTAAGAACATATGCTCCCCCTAAACCTGTGCCATCTGTCAGATCTGATCATGTATATCAATAAGAAGAGTCAGCCAATAAATGCTTTAAGATAGGTACGCAGTTGTTCTTTATCTGTCCTGCGTAGCCACGCACTTCATCTTCTGCTCCCCTGCGTACAGTCGCAGAGATCCTTCTGCTTCACTGCATACATACGCAGACAGTCTTCCACTACAGAGCGTACCCACGCACCTGTTCTTCTATCGCGCTGCGTACTTCTATGTACCTACGTAAGTTATCCTTCTATCGCGCCGCGCACCTTCGATCTTGCTACGCACCTCTTATTTTGTCTCCCCGCATCCGTCCACAGGTGCTCTTCTAATAAGCCGCGTACCTCCGTACAGGGACTGTGTCTTCACTTGCCTACATCCGTGCCTGGTCTTACGCTCTGTTGCGTATGCCCGCACTTTCATAGTGAATGATCTGTGTACCTTAGATTAGGAGCCACTTCAGATTTCCAGATCTGATCTTGTGCTCAAGAGATCATACTTCATAGATCAACTTCACTTTTCCTACTTCCTTTCTTCAAACAATCATATACGTGATTGTGCAGTATCCAACTCACGTATATATGTGACTTCCCTTTATGGAGTTTGCATATGGGATTCAGGACACTGAAGTTTTGTACTTTCAGCTCCTTCTGATTTTGGTATGTTTGTACATTGTGTTGTGCCTCCTTTTTCTGATTGTACTTCCTTTTTCCTCCATATCTTCAAGTGTGATGATGACATTTTCTCCTTTTGATATGGTGCCCATAATTTGTTCCTGCATTCCTTAGCTATATGTCCAAGCTTGTTACATGCATAACATCTTACATGTTTCATATTCTTCCTGTAACAATCAGCAACTTTGTGACCAAACATATTGCAAGCAAAGCAATATCCATAAAAGTGCCTTGATTGAGATGACCTTTCTGCATAATGGTCTTGAACCCTTCTTCTTCTACATCTAGCTGCAACATGTCCAAGATTATGACATACATAACATTCAACATTATTCATAAGAGGAGTAAAATATTTTCTTTGAGGAATTTCTTTCCTTGGTTGATGATGAGATTGATCTTTCATTTCTTCGTTGATCACTTTAGATTTCTCTTTAGAGTTCCTTGCCTCACCTTGTGAACTAGATTCACCTTCAACAGATTCATGAAAACCAAGACCAGTCTTTATAGCAGGATACCTTTGACTACTAAGAATATCATCCAATACTTTAGAGCTATCTTGAAATCGTAAAAGCTTATCCTTTTCTCCTATTTTACCTTTCAAGATATTTACCTCAACCTGAAGTTGTTCTTCCTTTTTAAGAGATTGCTTTTTCAAATCTTCTTCAGCTTTTCTTCCTTCTTCCATTTGTTCCCTTAGCTTGAGAATCTCCTTTTCTTGTTCTTCATTCAGATCCCGCTGCATTTGACGAACTTGGAAGGCACATTCTAGCTGGGATTTTAAGCTGATGACTTCGTTGTCTTGTCTTTCAATTGCTTGATGTAGATCTTCATTCTGCTTCTTTGATTCTTCAAGATCTCCCTTTAGTGAGAGGATTGTAGCTTCAAGATTTTCATAGTAGCTGGATCTATCTTTGAGTTTCTTGATGGTTGTGCTTCTTTCGTTGACTTCCTTTCTTAATGATATCACTTCATGCTACAATTTTTGACATTGGTCTTCCATGTCCTTGAGTAGTTTTCTTACCTTGTTTCCTTCTTCTAGTTGGGCCTTTAGTTTGGTAGCTTCTTTTTTGAAGTCACATTCCCTTTTGTTCAATAGATCTTGTTGATCTCTAATTTTATCTGTCAGCCTTTTAAATTATGCCTCTATTTGATATCTTTCTTGTTCACCCATAAGAGCAAATTCAGTAGTTTCGCTATCACTTTCATCTCTTCCAAAAGGAAAGATAGCTGGAACATCGGAGGATAATATATTCATACCTGATAATGATTCTGATTCTGATTCTGAATCTGAAGAGCTTCTTATGCCTAATCCCCAATCGATTCTCCCATTGTCATAGTTCTTCTGAGATGACTTCTTTTTCTTAGATGCTTTCTTCTTAAGCTTCTTTCCCATTGTTCCACGGATCTCCTTCAAGCGATCAAGCCTCTATCGAAGGACCTGCTCTGATACCAATTGTTGGAAATAATACTGAGAGGGGGGGGTGAATCAGTATTATCACAATAATAAAACTTTTTCATTTCCATAATCAAATTCATATATGCTACTTCCACAACTTCTTATGATTAAGTTAATTGATCTTCAATGAGTGCATTAGAACATTATCAACCATATTATTAGATAACAGATGTAGTAATAGAGAATATATCATCACACATAAGGCACACACATGAACACCATGATATAAGGTGGAAACCCAATGTGGGAGAAAAACCACCTGCTGCAAGTCATCTCAATATTCTTCTTAATAAGAAAATCCTTTTACAATATTTGTACTGGTGCAGTCTTATACCAGTACGGGAGCTACAAGCCCCTTTGCTCTTGTACTAGCCAATCCATTTACTAGTACGCAGGCTGCTACCTGCTACAATGCTCCAAAGATATCCCTTATCTTTTGTAGTAGCTTAGATACTAGTACATAGGCACTGGCCTACAATCTTCTCTCCTCCAGGTACCAAATTTCATCAATTTTCAGACTGGATACACTAAAGCACAACACATAATCTGAAAGGCCACTTTTCATCCAAATAACATTGAAGCTCATAATCAAACAACCTTCTTAATCACCCAATCACCAGATCCATCCATATACAATGATATTATGAGACTTATCAACCAGATCTAGTACATCAGATCACATGGAGATAAGTCATTTTAAAACCGATCCATTCATCCAAAAAAACTGAAGTTAATCATAATCATTCACTTAATCACTGCTGTTATCAGAACATAATACCAGAACCAAACATCACTTCAAAAACCCAGATCATAAAAATGATAAACAGAGATTTCAAGAGAAGTAAGCAGCTTCACCCATGTACTGCCTGCTTACAGTACGCACCCTACTCAACTGCTCACCTGCTTACGTACGCACTGTACTCAACTGCTCACCTGCTTACGTACGCACTATACTCAACTTCTCACCTGATTACCCACGCTCTGTGTCCATTGAACTGTCTACGGACCTCCGCACCGCAACCCTTATGTTCCTGCGTACCGGCGCACCTGAAACGCTTTGTGCCAGCGTATATACGCACTTTTCTTTCACTGTACCTGCATACCTTCAGGCATAGATAATTTCAAGACTTCAAGAATAACCCAGACAGTCAGATCTACAAATCTAATCATGCGCCGAAGAGATCTCAATCCATCAGTAGATTTGCCTTATTTAGATCTAGACATTATTCCCAAGAGATCATAATATTTCAGATCTAGATCTCATAAGATGTTCAACCCAAAAACATGCTCAAGCCAAATGATCTCCTTTGCTTTATATAGGCAAGCTCCTCCTAAAATCATGGATCAATACCACGAGCCAAAACCATAGAAACACAAATACCGTCGGCTAGTTAAACATAAGAAACCCTGTTACACAGTAATTTGTCACCATTGGTCACCGTCCCTATCGCCCCGTTTCCATACATTAGAGGACGCATTCCGGGACCTGTGAGCAGTGACATAACCCAAAAACACTTGCATTATGTTCCCCTGAGTATGTACTTCATGTTCCCTGAAGACACCTTCTGCAAATTATCCCTGAAAAGTGCTCTTTCTCCATTGGCGCAGGTCCACAGTATCTTACCCGCGCCAATAACTGAGATCCTCAAAAGAGGGCACGACCACTGGCGCTCTGTCACAGAACAACACCCGCGCCAGCCCAGTTTAGTAATGATTTTTGCCAAAAGCACGCCCATATGATTTTTTCCCTTCAAATCACGAAACCTTTTGAGGGAAAAATCCAGTGGATAGAGGTCGAGAGTCATCATCTATCCTTGACAACTATCCACAGTAGCTTTTCCGAGATAATGCCAATCCACAATGGGTGTCCTGGTTCATCGAATATTTCTACCTTCTCCATCTATAAATATTTGTCCTCATGCATTAGACAAGCTAATGCTAGTTGTTGAGTTCTTGAGTTCTTGGAAGAGTTCTAGTTGTTGAGTTGTTGAGTTCTTGGAGGAATGCTAGTTGTGATTATCATGAGTGATAATGAAGCATAGAGAGGTTATGCTGCCGGAGAGGAGATACATTGCAAGACACATATAGTTGCTCGCCCAGCCAGAGGAGAGGTTCAACGTCAGAACCTTGGTTGTAACTTTTCCTGTCTATTATTAATTAATGAGCGACTGCTATTATAGTTCCAATCTCATTGTCTATTATAGTGATGTGTGATTTATTTCCTTTCTGACTGAAATATAGTTGTCCCTTGGTGGATTTTATGCTGGTATCTGTTTCTTCCTTTGCATGTGCAGGTGTCCGTTTATGATCTGCGGGAGCGAGGGAGCAGGAATATCAACTCTGCTTCGACCATAGCGTTGGATTCCAGGTTGGTCTTCTTAATTCACCTTTGATGCATAACTAGGAACTTGCGTGGCAGCGTGGTTTGATTGTGGCTAGTTCTGTTTTAGTCTAGTGGGACCGCCTCTGTCCGCAGAGGGGATTTACCTATCCAACAATTTGGCGACTCCGATGGGGAGAAGCTATTTGGAGTTTGTCTTGCATGTTAATTTTCTCTTGCTTGCTTGAGTGAATGAGCTTCCTGGGTCAGTTTTGAGTTTATTCTTTACTGTTTGATCCATCTGAGCACTGTCAGCCCGACCTGAGGTCGTGTTATTTATTTTTCTAGCCGGCAAGCTTAATTGGCGCGGTTATTACTCTGACAGTAGCGCCAGTTGGCGCATGTTGCTAAAAAACAACTCACGCCAATCCTTTGGTAGCGCAAGTTGTAGGCTGACCATCGCGCCAGCCCTGTAAATTTTGCCTGTGTATGGGTGGAAAGCTCTTTCAGCCTTTTTTTTATATCTCTTACAGCCTCTGGAAGTGTGTTGAACCTCTGTTTGACTGGTTTTAGCCTTTATCCTTCAGTTGTTTGCTTATTTCTATTGATTTTCGTCTCAGCCCTAGAACATCTAGTGACTTTGCATGTCTAGCCTTCTGTGGGAAGTTTCGGTCTCTTGATTATCCAGTCAACTTGTTGGTTGTGTTCCGCACCTATCCAGTGATTTGTTAAAGCTTGATCTTCTATGCTCTGAGTGATTCACTTCTAGCCTCTTTGGATTTTACTTGACTTCATTCGAACTTAGATTACATGGTTCATTGAAAGTCTTTGTGTTTTTCCTTGCTTGCATAGTTCATTTTGGTGTTTCAGAGTTGGTTCTATTTCATTGAGTGAACTTGGATTGTGCATATCTCTTAAGATTTGTTTAAATGCATCATGCCATCTTAAAGGAAAGAAAAACAAAATATCTTTTGCATCATATTAGTTAGCGTTTATTGTAATTTGTTGCTATTAAAAAGAAAAAGAAAAAATTTCATTTCCTGTTATTAGCTGCATTAGGATCTTTGTTGTTTGTTGAGTGATCATTTCGTTTGTGTAAAGATCTCAACCCTCCTGTAGATAGAATTCATCGAATCAAATGATATAGTTTTGGCATATAGTTTGCATTTAAGAAGTTTTTGAGATATCACATACGGTAGGACCAAAAAACTGAAACATAATCGAAGATAAACTTTAAAATAAACTCAATGAACATAACAACGCATTGGAACATAACGTAAATACTCTATAGGTCTAGGTTAGAGACGTGTTCTGGCGTCTTTAAACCTGGTAATTTATCGTCGAGTGGTTGGTTGATTCCTCCACGGTGAAACGATAGGTGCCAATACGGACTGAGCTCCCACGTACCGTCGCGTATATACGGGAGACCCCACTAGGCTATTATCCTTTATCCATAGGAAGCCGAGTCTGCCGCCTTACAAGCCGTAATGCACTGAACACAGCATTCGGGAAGATTGACTGCAGTACGGGAAGTCCTTGGTTTTCATCTGATTGCCAAGGTGTATAAGCAGTTTTACAGATTGTTTAGTAAAACTTTTACCTAGAGTATCCATAGTAGCCACTTTTGATCCTTTTCGGACTCCCTAAAAGAAAAGGTGCCTGTGAGCGTCTTGTCACTCCATGCTCATTAAATATTCGAAGGAGACTAGAGTCATCTTTTATCCTTTTCTCGACTCTTAAAATATGAAAAGGTTAAGTTCAGTGTCTTAAAATTTATTTGCCACGATAACATTTCCCAATTAGATTTTGTTTGCGTTAGCTTGAGTAGGATTCTTTCTCGTTCAATGGCATCCTTCCCTGAGCCCACCGGCCAAGGTGTTCCCCCTGATGGAAACCCTAGTCCATTTCCTGCTGTTGGAAATGTCGGTGTTCAGTATATCGCAACTTTGTCTTTGCCTGGGTTAACCATCGGTTTGCCCGTATGGTTGTTTTCAAACTCGGTGGTCTCGAGTGCGATAACTTCTGCTCCGAATGAACCCACCTCCCAGGTAATACCCACTTCGAATGTTACTTCCGAGGTCAATGCCGTCCAAACCACCACGGCAAACAAAGCCTCGAAAGCAAAGAAGAAAGGGAAACCGAAGAATAAGCCAGATCAACCCAAGCAGGAAGCCCCTAACCCTCCGCCCGAGGATGGTGCCAAACGCAAACCCAAGTATCCTTGTCTTATCTGTGATGAGGATCACTATACAAAGGACTGCCCCAGGTGGTCCGAAGTTATTCGTTTGTTGAAAGGCACTCCCGGGACTCCTGCGGTGCTTAAAGAACCCTTTCCCTCACAGCAAACTCAAAAAACTCAAATGGTGGCTGACCCATCTCAGCCTCCCTCTTCCTTTGGTTCTCAAGTGTTTATGGTTGGAACGATACCCATCAATATCAGTACTCGAACAAAATATTACCCACCATCTACCGAGAAGGAGCCTGAGATACCCTCTAGTGCTCCTTCGTTCAGTTCGGGTCCACAACCACCTCCTCCACGCGAACAACACCATGTTGATTCTAAGGTGGACCCCTCCCCTTCTTCGCCCATTGTTGCATCCTCATCTTCTACTTCGCCTGGTGAAACCTTGGATTTCAGTAACCAGGTGGCTAAGAAGAAGAAGACGAAGACCAAAAAGAAGAAGTCTCCTAAGGGAAAGGTCGCATCTACCACGAAAATATCTGAAGTGATACCACCTTCTGCTCCTCCGCGGAAGGCTAAGTCTCCTTGTCGATTATGCAAGGAGGACCATTTTCTTTCTCATTGTCTCGGTATTCCCAGGGTCCTAGATATATGGTCCCGTGACCCGACTCGCCCCTTGTCATCACAGATCGATGATATCTTATCAGTTGGTAAGAGAAAAGGGAAGGTTCATTTCCCTTGTCGACTTTGTGAAGGTAATCATCTCCTTCGCCTTTGTCCACTTATGGATGAAGCCTCCCGTCTTTTGGAAAGTCTATCAGTTCCCTTACCCCAACTACCCGCTGGATATCAGCGTCTTTTTGCAACTGCAGATCATCTCTCTGCCAACCAAGTAATCAAGCATGATTCCTCTTTGGTCCAGCCCTCTCTTCCAGAACCTAGCTGTGCTCCGCCTGTTCCAGACCAGTCCCTGGTCGGAACGAGTGTTGATTTACATTCATCATCTATGCACCACTTTATCATCAAAGATGAACCACCTGAGTCCAAACCAAACGAAAGTCCAAAGTTCCAGATTACAGTTGACCTGGTCTTTCAAAAGGTCCAGCTTACAAGTGACCCGGTTTTGCCTACAGAAGTTCCATCCTTAGATGATCTTACATCTGAATCCAAACCAGACAAAAATCAAAAGGTCCAGCTTACAAGTGACCCGGTTTTGCCTTCAGAAGTTTCCTCCTCAGATGATGTTATCACTACAAAGAATGAAGACCCCACCGTCCAAATTCTATTCATCAACATAGACTCTAATGATCAAGTGAGCATCCCTCTCATTCCTTCGCACCAGGAAGAAAGTCCATCAGAATCATATCCGGCCGTCTATCCAGTCCCACCTCCAAGCAACCTAGTTGTTTCCTTCAATTGGGATCAACTAGGCAATCCTCGGTTACCAGCCTCCATACCATTTCGAATTATAGTCCAAGTCTACCGCATGGTTATGGCCGGTACAATTATTGATGAGGGATCTCCTGTGAGTATCCTTTCTTCAACAACTTGGGAAGCACTTGGTTCCCCACTGCTTCTGCTTGAGATAAGAAACCTTACAGGTTTCCATCGAGAAACAACTCGACCTTTAGGAATTCTTCCCAATGTACCTATCACACTAGAAGGGAAGACTGTTCAAATGGGCGTCATGGTAGTCCAAGGTCCGTTAGATTACAATTTACTCCTTGGACGAGACTATATTTATCGCATACATGCAATTGCGTCCTCACTCTTCAGAGTGATGTGTTTTCCGCACGAAGGAAGGACGATCAAGGTTGTAGACCAACTTTCGTTCCCCGGTTCACACTTCACATATAGTCATCTACCATTCCTAAATGGTCTTATTTCCACAGGAAATGCCTCAACATCCACTCCGTCATTCTAATGACGACAGTTGACCCGGGCGCGTGACCGAGGCCCGGGGGGGCATGCATCCTCCTTCAAAATCGAGTCTTTCCAAGTAAACCTTCATTCCATCCACTCCGTGAATGCCATGAAGCTTGGGGGGCATGTACCTCGATTTGCATTATCATGCTGGGGGCATGCAAAAATTTAATAAGCATAGTTTTTCGTTTCAAGCTTGTGTAAACATGAAACCGAATCCAAGCAGAGTTATCCATGGTTCAAGCTTGTGGAAAAAATGAACCCATACCTAATTTACATCCCGTGATTGCCTTTTATCTGCTAAATTCTACTAGATGAGCCTTGGTTGTTTCATTCCATCACCACCATCTCTTTGGCCAATCATATGCTTTCACCTGGTTGTTTATCCTTTCCTGAGGAATTGCAGTGATGAGTGGTTTTATTAGCCAACCTCTTAACCTTTACATGTTTCGAGCAAGTTCCACCATTACCGGAACCAGTTGCTACCCTTTATACCACTCGTTCCTTCAGGACGATTCACCTTTACGCTCTTTTCTGACTCGTAAAATATGAAAAGATTGCCGAGTATTTTTCCTTTTTGACTCGTTAAAGAAAATAAAAATGGAGGTCTGCTTTCAGCTCTTTTCTGACCATTTAAAGAGGAAAAGATTGCCGAGTCGCTCCTCTTGACTCGTTAAATGTTAATAAGGGGCGGTCGTTTTAAGTTCTTTTTGTCGACCGTTAAAACATAAAAATATTACTGGGTTTTTGTCGTTTCAAACTCGTTCATGGTTACGAAACGACGTGGTTTTGACCACTTTTTTACTTTTTCAGGTCAAAATCACTAATTATGAAAAGTACTCCTCGATCGTAATGATCGGGCAGTTCTTTCGGGTATTATTTTGTACTTTTTCGGGCCCGAGAGACACAACTTTACGAAAAAGGACATCCCTGGAGTTTCCTTTTCTACTGTCTTTTCAAACTCTCTAAACATGAAAAGACGCCGAGTTCTTCCTTTGTCAGACTCGTTAAAACTTGATGACATCGGATTTTGTCACACCACAAGCATATGCTATCCCCATCAAGCTTGTTAAAAATAACTGGGGTACTCACCAGAAATGGCGGGGGGAAAAGAAAATTTTTGAACCATAATTATTACCGTGACGGCAATATGTCGCTCTTGAACATGGCACTTTTCTGCTTTCGTGTCCAGGGTGGGGATATCTCATCTCATATCTTTCACTTGCTTCCATGGACTTGGGTACCTTATTTGACCTCTCATCCACTCATTGCCTCATCATCATGACCTTTGATACATTGATGTCAAATACTGCCAATTCCATTAATGTGCCGCCGATATGTTCAAGAGAATTTGACCTCTGCAAAGAAACAACCTCCCTCTGATAGTTCGCACAATCTTGATTCACAACATTATCTCTTTGTCTCATGTCGATGATGTGGGAACATTATGGCCCACCTTCGATCAATGTCACTTCCTGTCGACTTCAACTCATTATCCAGGAAGTTGATCTAGAGACTCCTTTCCGGTGCCTTGGAGCCTGCATGCCTCAATGGCAGGTTCTTCATGTTCAACGTGAGGTTTTCATCATTGGCCTCCGATCGAATGATTCTACGGGTGTTCGACTTCAGATCATTAATTCACATGCCGTAGATTGTACCTATAGTACCTTGAGGGCCATTGTCATTATTGGTGGTACCTCTCGCGTCTGTTAACAGTTTCCACTATTGACTGGTAATCAGACGATGTTCATGCGTGTTCGACTTCAGCTCATATATTCACATGCTTGAACTTGTACTCTTGTTCGGGTCGAGATGGAGCGCAAGACCCTGGATTGTGTATGTTGTAATCCAGACGTGATTCTTGATACTTGACTCATTCACTGGATGGCTTCGACCATACCTAAGTCAATTCATTGATCCTAACCAGATGGCTGCGTCCATACTATGGATCTAGATTATTTATGTACTCTCTTATGGATGGCTGCGACCATACCACGTACATCATGTAATTGAACTATCAGTCATGTCTCTTAACACAGATCCTCGGTGGCAACTCTATATATGTGTTCTTGTGTGTTCTCGTAAAGCATTTCACCCCTCTCTCTACCTCTCGGACTTCATGCTTTAGGGGGCATCTGTTACACAGTAATTTGTCACCATTGGTCACCGTCCCTATCGCCCCGTTTCCATACATTGGAGGACGCATTCCGGGACCTATGAGCAGTGAAATAACCCAAAAACACTTGCATTATGTTCCCCTGAGTATGTAGTTCATGTTCCCTGAAGACACCTTCTGCAAATTATCCTTGAAAAATGATCTTTTTCCATTGGCGTAGGTCCAAAGTATCTTACCCGCGCCAATAACTGAGATCCTCAAAAGAGGGCGCGACCACTGGCGCTCTGTCACAGAACAACACCCGTGCCAGCACAGTTTAGTAATGATTTTTGCCAAAAGCACACCCATATGATTTTTTCCCTTCAGATCACGAAACCTTTTGAGGGAAAAATCCAGTGGATAGAGGTCGAGAGTCATCATCTATCCTTGAAAACTATCCACAGTAGCTTTTCCGAGATAATGCCAATCCACAATGGGTGTCCTGGTTCATCGAATATTTCTACCTTCTCCATCTATAAATATTTGTCCTCATGCATTAGACAAGCTAGTGCTAGTTGTTGAGTTCTTGAGTTCTTGGAGGAGTGCTAGTTGTTGAGTTCTTGAGTTCTTGGAGGAATGCTAGTTGTGATTATCATGAGTGATAATGAAGCATAGAGAGGTTATGCTGTCGGAGAGGAGATACATTGCAGGACACATATAGTTGCTCGCCCAGCCAGAGGAGAGGTTCAACGTCATAACCTTGGTTGTAACTTTTCCTTTCTATTATTAATTAATGAGCGACTACTATTATAGTTCCAATCTCATTGTCTATTATAGTGATGTGTGATTTATTTCCTTTCTGACTGAAATATAGTTGTGCCTTGGTGGATTTTATGCTGGTATCTGTTTCTTCCTTTGCATGTGCAGGTGTCCGTTTATGATCTGCTGGAGCGAGGGAGCAGGAATATCAACTCTTCTTCGACCATAGCGTTGGATTCCAGGTTGGTCTTCTTAATTCACCTTTGATGCATAACTAGGAACTTGCGTGTGTTAACACCCAGGTTGTTCCCTATGACTCCCAAGGGAATACGGCCGGGGTAACCACTAACCAATCTTTTAATCACTGTTTCTAGCCAAACAGTGATCAGAGAGGGCTCTCTCTTTATGATTTATATCTACAGTGATGGTGTTTTAGGCTAGGTATTGAGTACAGGTTATGTTTGTGTTTCGGTTGATGTAATTCCCTTAGACTTTAGTGATGTAGTTTTCAGATATGTTGAATATCATTGGGCAATGGAGTCTGTGGCTTGGTGTGTTTGAACCTGTGAGATGAAGGATGGAACTTACAGGGCCTTTTGAGTGCTTTATTAAAACATATTTTTTGGGTAATGACAGGAAACAAGCAGCATGAAGTGAAAGCATTTAAGAACTTCCACTTATTGTTTACCTATTTCCAAGAGACAGACTTTGGAGGAGAAAACAGAGGTCACAGGGGCAATAGTTGAATCCCTGAGAATGACTGTTACAATAAAAATACAGTTTCGAATTTCAGCAACTAAGAATTACAATTCTTTCACTGTATATGAGGAAAACATATATAATAGCTCAGTTTGAGTCCAGGGTAAACATGGTTAAATCCTGGTACTATCCTTTCACCTTGCTATCAAGTGTAAAACATTAGAACAACAAAGAGAACAAAAGACTCAAAACACATGACAAAGAGATTTGAGAATACTTATAGTTTTATGCAACACCCATGGAATCCTGTAACATGCATCCTTCACCACAAGACATCAAATACACCAAACTTCTGGAAGTTCCATTCCTCCTTTTTATTAATTCTCTGAAAATATTACAGCAGATGGAAGTTCTCCAAGAGAAAATTACCGCAACCCCTTCAGCCTCTGGGAAGGGTGTATATATACTAGCGGTGGTTTACAAAATATCTGAGTTTGGCATTATCTCAGTCTTTACATTCTCACCAACTTTTTAAGATATTATGTCAAGAATTTATTACACATTTAATACACAGTACAGGCATTTAAATGCTCTGTCAGAAGATATTTAACTTTGTAAGAATAGCTAAGTCGGTCTGAACATTTGGAGTTAATGCATAGAAAACCCGACTGTAGGCTGGTACACTGTGTCTCGGACCTGTCAGCTGTGACTTTGACTGCTGCTGGTGGTGAGTGACTGGTCTGGCTGAGTTGGCTCAGCCTCTGCTTTTTCTGTAGATTTTAATTCCCAAAATTGCCACTGCGCGTGTTTGCCTTTTTCCTTCTGCGCTATTGGTTGTGGCCTGTCAAAATTGTCTGGGTCAAATGCCTCCAGACATCCTGTGTGGGCAGTTGATGTGCCAAAATTGCGCCTAGAGTCTCATCTGCTTCTGTGAATTTGAAGAAATTGGGTGGTGTATCAAACAGATGCTCTATCTCATTCATGAGGAAAAACAGGTTTTCCACCCTGTCATACACCATTTGCCCTGTGGCTGGCCCTGTGTCTGCTGAAGTGCTGGGAGATTTTGCAATCTCTGCTACTGCATGGGCATCAATTCTCTTGTTATAGTTGTCCAGGGTGAGCAGTCTTCCCACGCTGCTCAAAATGTTGGGGAGGCCTCTGTTCTGCAGTGTTACAAATTTCTCCAGGAATTTGTTAATTTCTGTCTGCATGTCCTGTGTTCTCCTCTCCAGGGTCCCAACCAAGTTTCTCAATGTAACAACTCTCTTGGCTATGGCAATTGTTTCTGTCCTGTTGTTGATTCCCATGGTAGCCAATTGAGTGCTGGTCTTGTAATTCAGGATATTGATCATCCTGGTAGCTGCTTCTGGCATGTGTCCAAGGCTTGCCCTGGCTCTCTGTATCTCCTTGTTTGCTTTGGTGATGAGCACAATTTGCTCATCCATAGTCTCAATATATTGCCACTGGTTGGCAATGGATCTTCCAATGTTGCTCCATAATACTGCTTTCATCTGAGCAGTTACCCTTTCCAATGCAAGCTCTTTTTCCAGCTCAGCAATCCTTCTCTTAAGGGTTTTCACCTCTCTCTCCTTGGCTGCCTCATTTTGTTTGCTTTTATCAAATTTCTCATTAACATTAGCCAAGTTCTGTTTGAGCCCATCCAGCTCTTTCATTTGAGCTTCCATAGCTCGGATCTCTGCTTGTAGCTTCTGCATGTCTAAGCTAGCAGCTTGCTCTGATGTTGTAGTTGTTGCTGCTGTGGATGGCGCTGTAGTTGGTGCTGTAGCTTCTGTTTGCTGAGGAGGAGGAGTAGTCTTTGGAGGGACTTCCTCAAGATTTATTATCATAGGAGGAGGCTGGGAGGGTTGGCCCTGATCTCTTTGCTTCAGTGCTTCTTGTAGTGCTGCCTTTACAGCTTCAGTTTGTCCTAGCTGGTCTTGAGTCCTAACCAGCTCTTTGTATAGGGATACCAGCAGGTCTGTAGTATCCTTTTCTTGCCGTTGCTGGGCAACTTCATCTGCTTGTGGATGGATGGTGGCCGGGAGTTTGATTTTCTTTCTTAGGGCTGCCATGTCTGCATCCCTTATCTTCAGCAGTTCTTGGATGCCTTTGACATCCTTGGGATCATGTCCTATCTCTATGATTACCTCCTCCAAGGATTTGATCCTGTTGTCCTTGGCTTGTGAGGATGCTCGTTCCAATTCTAGCTGGGATGATGTATTGTCTAGGCTGCTCTTTAACTTGTAATTTTCCAGTGTCTCATCTGCCAGGGAGGCATACACCATTTCACCCGTTTGTTTGTGTAACTCTATCTTATCCATGGGGTGAATATCTTTAGCCAGAACCTCCATATTGGTTCTTAAATAGTCTGAGGTGGACTGAGGATGCAACGTTGTGGGCATGAAGTGGCTCATTATCATTTTGCCTTCGCTCACATCGAAAGCAGACATTAGTCTCTGCTGGTTGCTGGGTGCCAGTTTTAACAAGTGATCATAGAGTTGCACTTTTATGGGATCACTCCTTCTCTTGATTTCTATGAACTGCTGTTTTATACTTGAGTGCCCCTCTCTATGCTGGCCAGAAGAGCTGACCTCTCCCCCCATTGTCATATCTGGTCCTCTTTGAGATGAGCTGGCCGAGAGTTCCCCACTGGGTGGGCCCATGCCCATGGCCTGCCTTATTGCTATGTCCTCCTCTTGGGAGTCATTCAACCTTTGTCTCTTCTCCCCTCTGATAAAGGATGAAGTCTGGGGAGTCTCTCTCTCTCTCTTTCTGGTTAAGTCCTCCTTCTGAGGTGTTTGTAGGACTGAGCTGTCCACATTGGTGTCTGTCCTTGGAGGCAACTCTGTTTGGGCCTGCTGTTCTATGGAACCAGGCAAATCTGTCCCTTTCTCCTGCTACAATGGCTGCTGCCCACTAGTTTGTGATTTATCTTGTTGCTGCCCCAACTCCTGTTTTTCCATTTCTTCTTGCTGCTGTAGCAAGGTGTCAACCTGTTCTTCTGTTAATATAGGTGGTTGTTCCACCTGTTTGCCTTTGTCCTTGCTTGCTGCTTGGGTTGTCTGCTCGGCAGTTCGCTGTTGTGTTGCTGGTGTTGTGGTGGCTGCCCCAATTTGCCTCCTGTAGGAAATAGGCACCTGTCCACAAGTTTCCAAGTCAGCTTGTTTTTGGACATTTCTAGCCTCTTGCTCAAGTATTTCTTCACTAGTCATTTGCTCTACTAATGTGCCCTCTTCCCAATCTGGTGCATTTGCATATTTTTCAATTTCAGGTAATCTTGCATGTGCATAGTTGCCTAACTTATACCTGATCCTCCTGAGGGAAATAGAGTGGTTAGGGTCATATGGAATCCACTCAAAGCTAGTTTTCAACTGGAGTCCTTCCAGGATCCTGTCTGCCTCTTTCCAGCCTTCCTCCTTCCTGTTGTATAAGAAGGGACCTAGCTGATTTCTCACTTTCAACTGTGATTTCTTGTTTCTACTCTGAAAGTGTAGGTAATCTGAGTTCCCAAATTGCCTGAAATATTCTAAGGCAAACAGTCTCATGGGAACGTACCTTGGCAGCCTAAATGGATTTAATTCACATCCATACACCCTAATGACTGTGTGATTCTGGTAGAAGTACCAGTTGCCGATGTTGTAAAGCTTGTTCAAATGAAGAATTCTCTTCATGTCATCGGTCAGTCTAGGAGGAGGGGCACCTTGCAGCACTGTTAGGGCTGGATGAACAAATAAATCAATAAACTCACAGTATGTATAAGGTGATACTGAGGTACAATGGAACACAGGGGTCCAAAAAACAACTGATCTTGGGGTTCCTTGGGCGTTGAGTGGCCTCAAAGGGACAGAGAAGGTAGCTGGCTGGTTGAACAAGAACAGATGGTATATGTAGGAGGTGTATCTGAACAGCCTCTCCCTCCTCAAATTCATGAACTGGTCATGAATCTTCTCAGCTATATAAGTTGCATAATCATACTGCACAGCTGGAGGCTTACCAGGGGCAAATATGGACAGCATTGCCAATATGCTGTCATCTACATCTTCCAGTCCTCTGAATCCCAGGACATATCCAATCAAGTCCACCATCATCCTGCCCAACTCATTCAGGTATTGGTACCCAATGGGAGGGGTTCTGACTGCTTCAGAGCTAGGTGTGACAAACAGCTGGTTAATCTTCACAATCTGGTCATTAGACAGGTTATTTCCTCTCTTTATCAAATCTTGCATGGAAAGAGGGGTCAATTTCTTGGCTGTATGGAAATGCAGCATCTGATTTATACTCTCTGGAGTGATCTAAAACAGGACTAGGCCTGTGGGGCTAATGACTGCCCTTTGGCTGGGGTCATAGCACTCTTGGCAACTGTAGATAAGCTCTGGCATGGGATTAACTTGGGGAAGGTTGTATATGGGCAAATTTGATTCCCAAATTCCCAGGATATCTGCTCCACTCATGTGCTGGGCTCTCAGTTTATTTAACATCTGGATATTATACTTAGTTCCCATAGGAAACCAGTCCAACATCTGGTAATCCATGTCTCCCAGGGGCTTCCATGCTAATTCTTGGTGGGGGGCATTGATAGGCTTAATATTGAGAGCAATGGGAGTCTCCATAGCTTGTGAAGGGATAAACTATTGCAATTTGACAAGTGAGTTGGCAAAGACAGACTGCAGATTGCCCTCTGTGGTAAAAACTTGATTTTCTGAACTGTCAGAGGGGAACTTACCAGCTAGAAATTGAAATACTGCTGGTAATTGGTTACAGAGACTCTTTTGGGGCCCAATTTAGCTCCTGGTAGTAATTCAGAGGTATTCAGCGGGGCATTAGCCGAGAAAACGCAGGACGAGGGGTTTTCAGATGAATTGCAGTTTGTTACAACTCTGCAGGGAATTTTTGGACTTCACAGAGACAATGGTGGAGGTATAACCCGGTTCTAACGGTGAAAAAGTCTGTTTTACGGTCCTATTATGCCTGTGAGCAGTTTAGAGCAGAATGCAGGTCGTATGGAGGGCAGGGCAGGGTAAATACCTGTAATTCGACGTGCAGAAGTCGTGATAAGGTGTACTGCAGTTGCTGGAGTGGTCGCCTTTGTTGAATTTACAGGTTGGCGGAAATCCGGGCAGAAACGGTTAAACAGAGAGTTCAGCAGACAAAACGATGAAATGGTGAAAAAACGCGTGAAATTTGGTTAATATGAGATTTTTACCCATTTGGCGCTTTCTTTACGATGACGTCAGCATGACGTCATTGGTGGGTCACGGTGATGTGACGTCAACTGACGTCATCGGGGAGGACGTGGCGGAAGACGACAGGTCAACGGGGGTGAGGTGGCAGTCCAGTCAGCGGTGAGCTGGACGCGTGGTGGAGGCGGGTACGAGACGTGGCAGACAGGTCAACAGAGGACGGGCGGAGGTGAAACCGTGACGGTCATGGTTAAGGCTCTAACCGTCACGGTTTCTCGGGGCGGTTAGAGTACGGCGCCCAGGGTGTCAGAGGGAGCTCCGAGATGGTCAGTTGTGCGACGCGTGGCGGAGGCGTGACGAGGCGCAACGTCACTTTCTCGGAAGTTAACGTGCGGACGTGGATAGCGCTCCGATATTGTTGTGGGCCGTCGGATCTGGAAGGCTTGATCCGACGGCTGGCGGAGGTGTAAGGTGCACGGCGGATAGGGCGGCGGAAATATTAACTGTTTGTGGGTTTTTTAACATGGTTTTCAAATGTTTCAACTTCTGACCACCCGCGCTTGCATTTGGGGGCGTGCTGAAGGCGGAATTTTGCCTTTTATAAGGTTTGCGGAGGGTTTGTGGGCTAGAGGGGTTTAGAGAGGGGTTTTTACCCATGCAAAGGTATTTTTTGAGGGGAAATGATCTGCAGCAAAGGGAGAGTATCGGAGATAGGTTCACCATGGTGGCCAGATGCCACTATGATCCCTCTTTGCAGATTTCTCGGCTATTATGCCTAGGGGAGGGAATATATAACATTTAGGGCTTTATACACCTTAGTGTTATTACTATTAGGGCAAGGGGTAGAATAAGGGAGTTAAATAGTAGATTTAGGAGTTAGTAAAGTGAAGGAGGGGAACTTTGAGAAAGGGGATGTTAATGATGAAGCAAGGGGGAAAGAGAGAAGTTAGTGATGCTCTCTGCTGTGAGACCATGAATTACACCACCTTTTGCTAATATATCCATTGCCTTGGCAAAATATCTTTGACAACTATGTAATGGTGAACATGTCCTTTCTGCAACCACAACTGCCTACCCAACTATTTCACCTAACATTTTTTAGTTTCTTCTTGGAGGGGCACTTAGACTTGCAACCCTCAATTGCCTTTTCTTTTCTTTGGCTTTTTCATTTTTTACTCTATCTGCTTCTACCCTTATCTCTTCCAAGGTCCCAGATTAGGCTTTTGGGAACCTTTGTTTCTCTACCTGAACTACTTATCTGCCAAGATTAAGCTGTTTGGACAGACTTCTTTCTCTATTCTACAACTCAAAATTGAAACATGGCATGATCCAGCTTGAACTGTTGAATCATCCACAAAATTTGTAATAAGGTCCTCAATATTTGAAGTATTTCACACACCTCTGATTTCCTGGAAATATGGGATCTTTGTAGTAACAAAGCAGAGCATATTTGGATTTTCAATAATCAATCATGAAATATGAAACCTATTACTATAGGTATCCAACAGTGGCTCCACATGGGGATGGTTTTTCTTTTGAAAGACCAAGAACAGCAGGTCAGATTGCCTTGTTGCTCGATTGTCCATCTTAATCTTTGAGCTCTGATACATGTAACCTGTCAAAATTGTGTGCTTTTTGATGGGGAACCTCTGGTTCTATCTGCCTATTGCTGCTAGGTGCAGCACTTGGAAAACCTCTTCTTACAAACTAAAAATAGAAAACATATATAGGCCTGAATATATACAATGAACCTTTGGATCCTTATCATAGTGGACCATCATAATAGTGCTTCAGCATCCTGCCATTGACAGGACCTTCATCCAGTTCAGTTACAGTCAAACTTTTAAGGAAATATGTGTTATTACCTTGCACTGCTTGGACAGCAAATGGTCCTTTCCACAAAGAATCAAATTTCCCATGTTTCCCTTTCTCTTCTCTTCTTGCATCCCACTTTAAAACTTTGTCTCCCATATTGAAATCTTCTGCTTTGGTTCTTCTGTCAAAGGCCTTTTTAAGTTTTTCCTGTAGTATTTGCACTCTGCTGAAAACTTGTTCTCTGGTCTGCTGCAAACAGATTATCTGGTTGATCCTTCTTTGCATATCATTTGGCTCTGCTTGACTTTCTTGTAGAAGTTTCATAACTGGCACCCCTAGTGATGAGGGAAATCTGGCCTCTAATCCATAAACTAACTCATATGGGTTGGTCCCAATTGATCTTTTGGTGGTTAATCTGTCTGCCCATAAAGCATTTACTAGCTTCTTGTGCCAGTTCTTTTTGTTCTCTTCTAGCACTTTCTTTATGATGTTTATCAAGCTTTTGTTTGATGATTCAGCAAGACCATTTCCCTGAGGATAGTAAGCTGTAGAATGGCCCAAAGTAATGTGAAATTTATGATAGAAATTTATCATTTTCTTGGATTTGAAGGCAGCAGCATTGTCTGTTATTATTTTGTCTGGGCAGCCAAATCTAGCCAGTATATTATTCTCCAAAAATTGAATGATCACTGAGTCATTTGCTTGTCTGCATGGGGCAGCTTCAATCCACTTGGTGAAGTAGTCTGTTGCAGTCAAAATCCATCTGTGTTGTCCTGAAGATGAGGGATGAATCTCTCCAATGAAATCCAGGCCCCATTGTTGAAAAGGTCTTTCTGTTGAAATGGGCCTCAAAGGAAGTGGCAGCAACTGTCTTCTGCCTTCAAACAGCTGGCACTTGTGGCATGATGTTGTGAATTTCTTCACATCTGAGAACATGGTGGGCCAGTAATAACCGGCCCTTAATATTTTGTCTACAGTGGACTTCCAGTATAGATTTCCACCACAGTCTCCAGCATGGAATTCTTGCATGATGTTGTCAGTTTCACTCTCAGTAAGACAGTGCAGCAAAATACCTTCATGGTTTTTCCAGAGTAGATTCTCATCCATCACACAAAACTTAGATGTTTTCATTTTCAGAAACCTAGACTTGGTTCTGGACAGTCCTGGGGGAGCACACAGGTTTTGTAACACATAACAGACATCAGAGTACCAAGGAGATTGTTCAAAGGCTACATTGATCTTTGGAGTCGCCAGCTCTGTTTCACTGTCCAGTTGGTTGATATCTAGGGCTTGGAAATTTGCTTCTATCATTAACTTGGCCAAACCTTGCCCTTTAATCAACTTTGTAGGTTTTATTTCAATGTCAAATTCAAGTATGTTTGCAATCCATTTTCCTCTTCTACCTTCTAAGTTTTCTTGGGTGAGAATGTCTTTGACAATAGGACTTGGTACATAAGCCACAACATGAGAGTAAAGGATATAAATCCTGAAATCTTGGATAGCTTTGATTAAGGCATAGGCTTGTTTTTCCATTATTTGATACTTCAAAGGAGCATCTCTAAGAGCTCTGCTGAAAAAAGCAATGGGCTTTTCATTCCCTTGATCATCTTTCTGCAATAATACAGCAGCAATAGTATGCTGGGAGGCAAAAGAAAAAATGATAAAGTCTCTATCAAACCGAGGATTAGTTAATACCGGGGTTTGGGTTAAAGCCAGTTTTATGCTTTCAAAGGCTTGCTTTGCTTCCACAGTCCACTTAACTTTTGAGTCTTTCTTTAGCATATTGTTTAGTAGTCTGATCAACTCTGCTAAATTTGGGATGAACCTTCTTAAAAAGTTGAGTTTTCCTAAGAATCCTTGCAACTCTTTAACATTCCTAGGGTGAGGCATTTGTAGGATTGCTTGTATCCTGTCTGGATCAATTCTAATGCCATCTTTTGAAATGATGTGTCCTAAGAGTTTCCCTTCTTCCAAACCAAATAAAGACTTCTTGGGGTTTAAGGAGATGCCATATTTTCTGCATGTTATGAAAATCTGTCTTAAATGTTTCAAATGTTCTTGGTCAGATTTTGAAAAGGGTGTAAGATCATCTAAATAAATGACCAAGAAATCATGAATTTCTTTTGCAAAAGCAATGTCCATTGCTCTTTGAAATGTTGCCCCTGCATTTTTCAATCCAAAGGGCATTTTCACATACTTGAAAGTTCCCCATGGGGTAGTAAATGCAGTTTTGTCTTGATCATCAGGGTGCACTAAAATTTGATTGAAGCCTGAGAATCCATCAAGCAGTGATATCCTTGAGGCTCCTACTACTCTTTGGAGGATGTGATCCATTTTTGGTAAAGGGTAGTTATCTTTGAGTGAAACTTGATTCAGATTCCTTAAGTCTACACAAAGTCTGATTTCACCAGTTTTCTTTCTTGTAGGGACTAGATTTGAAATCCATTCAGAGAATCTGATTGGTGCTATGATACCGGCTTTGAACATTTTATGTAACTCCTTTTCAATGGAAGGAAGGAGCACAGGATTGATCCTTCTCAATTTCTGTTTGAATGGTTTTTGATTAGGCTTGAGAGGGATGGTATGCTGGATGACGGATGTGTCATAGGACTTGAGATCTTCATATCCCCAGGCAAAGACATCTTGAAACTCTTTAAAGAGATCAACATATTTGGGCTTTTGATCAGGGGGCAAAGAGGCGGACAGCTTGACTATCTTAGGCTTTTCAATAGTACCAATATTGCATTCTTCAACTCTTGCATCTAATGGCTGCATCTTTGGCTTCCTAGGGATGTCATTTGAGTCGAAAATATCCTCTAATGGGGTAAGGCCCACTGGGAGGAAGTTGTCTTTGAGTTGTATGATTTCAGTTTCAATGTTACTCATCTCTTCACAGTCCATTTGTTTAATTTGTTGAATGTTTTCATTGTTGAAAATGGTTGGGCTGAGCAGTTGTTTTGCTGTCCTAGGTGACATTGGGTGAGCAGATTGTTGAAACTGTATTTGTGATTGACTTGCTGTCTCAAGCATTTGTGATTGACTTGCTGTCTCAAGATCAATATTTAATCCTGTGAACTGCTGTTGCAGGGTTAAAAAATTGTTTATTTGCATGTCATCCTCAAATACTTGCCATTCTCTGACATTGTTTGGAATAGAGGGTCTGTACCTGACCTCAGCTGTGAAACAGTTGTTGGGTTCCAATGGGAATTTGAAAGTGCTGGCAAATGTTGCCAAGCTATGTGCATGGAGGTTGTGGCCCCTTGGAATTTTTGTGATAGCAAACTCATGAAAGGTCTCTAATATTTCAATTACAGCAGACCTGTAGGATCTCAGCCTCTTGTCATTAGTGACAAAGTTTCCTTTTACTTGTTGAATGACCAGATCAAAGTCTCCCCTGATAGAGAGGCTAGGTGCTTGTAATGATTTTGCAATCTTGAGGCCTAGTAATAAGGCTTCATACTCTGCCATGTTGTTGGTGCATCTAAAATTCAGTCTGTAGGCCTTGCCTATTGCATAGTCTTTCTCTTTGTTATGTATCCATACTCCAGCTCCTGCTCCTAGCTTGTTAACCGAGCCATCAAATTCCAAGACCCACAAGATGCCTTGCTGGTCAGGAGATTTGAGGTTCTGTTCATGGGATGGTAGTGTGAGCATGAGTTGAGGTTTCTTTTCCCATTTGTTTTCTAGGATAGCTTCATCATTTGTTTGACCATCTTTGACTCCTAGAGGAGAGCTAAAGTGTTTTGCTGTACTGATTGATGTTTGACAGGTGCTACTTGTTAGAATGATGTTTTGTTCTGGTTTAAATGTCTCTGTGCTAATGTGACTGTCCGAGAGGCCTATGCTGTCATTAAAGAGGATGTAAGAGTCTATGTCTGAATGAACTGCATATATTGGGAAATTTTGGGGTTTCTCTTCACTGCTAACCATATACTTCATGAGTGTTTCCCTATAAAGTCTTTTTGGTTGTCCAAAGACAGAGATGGTTGCATATGACATGTCTAATTGCAGGGAGCCTTGAAGCTTTGCTCCCCATGATCTTGATAATAGCATCCCATACTTGGGTGGGATATCAGCAACAACAACATCCATCAAAATGGTTTTGTTGGGGAATTGGACCAGAGACACACACAAATCCTTAATTAGACCCAGGCACTTGACTTGACTAGAATCAAAAGAAAACAAGTCTTTGTATGGTCTTGTGATATCTAAGTTTAATCTTTCCATGACTGCTTTTGGCATTAGGTTATGAGAGGCTCCTGAGTCAAACATTGCATTGTGCAGAATTTTGTCATGTACATGTAAGCTGACATAAAACGGTAAAACCCCTGTGACTACTGTTTTTCCATCTACCTCTGGACCAAATAGTAACTCTGGAGTGTCATCTAACACATTTACATCATCTTTGCTATTGGTGAGTTGAAGGGATTTTTTAATCTGTTGTTTGTACATGTCATGCTTTGCTAGCTCTGAGAGGGGAATTGCTACCTTTAACTTGCCAATCTCTACTCCTAAGTCAAAGGGTTTGTCAATTTGCATTTTGGGGTCACGGGTAGCAGTTCTTTCTTTGTTTATTACATCTTCTGGTGGGATTTCATCTTGATTTTGGAACCTGCCCCTAATATTGATGTCTTGAGGGGCAATATTTGGGTTAGGCTCAGAGGATAAGGTTGCCATGGGTTGTTTTGATGGTGACAGTGGTTCAGTAACCTCTTCAACCACTACTTCCTTTGTAGGCAAGTTTGGCACATGATCCGGTTCAGTGACTGAGCTTTCCTTGGTTTTCTGTTTTTCTTTTATCTTTTCGGGTTGATTTACATTTACAGTCCTACTCCTTAGTTTGTATTGTTTGTGGACTTCATAGACAGCAGTGTCATATCCTTGTTTGAAATCAAAGGATTCCCCTGACTTAGTTTGAAATGTATTGCTTTCATCCTCCTGATGGTCTTCTTGGGTTAAGAATACATGACTTTTGCCATCCAGACCTATTAGATTGATTTCGGGGTCTTCATTTAGCTGATTTGCAGAAGAAGTTTCTGCATAGTTTTCTTGAAAAGGGGGTCTGATATCTTGGTCAGCATTAGTCTTTCCTATATTGGGGTTCTGGACTCTCCTGAAATTTGGGTTCCTAGGAGGATTGTTTTGTGGTGCCTCCCATGATGATTTTCTTTCTACTGATTCCACTCTCTCCCCCAACCTCTTCATGCTATTTAGAATTGCATCTAGCTTTTGGTCAAAACCCGAGGGTTCTTCTTTGAAGCCAGTTTTCTTTTCCAGCTTTGCCCTGTTTCTTTTGGCAATTAGGTTGGCCTCTACAGTGACTGCAACCCTTTGAGCTTCTGCAAGGGTTGGAGGGTCTCTTTCTCTCAACTGATAGGCCATATCAGAATCAAAACCATCAGGGAAATTATAAAGGGCCAAATCAGGAGGGGGTCTTAAGTTCTGAGGGATAGCATTGTATATGTTGTTAAACCTGGCACAATACTCTAACACTGTCTCTTGGGGGCCTCTTTTAATAGTGTTATATTCACCAAGTATGTGGTGGGGATATCTCTTTTTCTCCCATCTGTTAGTAAATTCCTGGTATAAAGCTTCAGGGGTTGCAACTGAATTTGCATTTAAGGACCTAAACCAAGTTCTGACATCCCCAGTTAAGCTTTGAACAAAGATTCTCATCCTGACACTATCATCATCAATTTCATAGGTCTCAAAGTGGTCTTGCATCTTTTTAGCATGCTGGATGGCCGTCAAAGGGCCATGGGAATCAAAAAATGAGAGTCTGGTTTGATAATCTTGGGGTAGGGCTGGAGCATTGGCTGGAATCTGCAATGGTGCATATCTGTTAGCCATGTTTATAGGGTTAATAGGGTTGATAGGAACAAATGGGACAACTGGGATTACAGGTGTACTGGGGTTAATAGGATGGGTAACTAGTGGAGAACTGGTTGAGTGAGTATGTGCAGATGGTGAAGATGGAAAGGTAGGACTTTGAGGGGTTGAAGATGAACTAGGGGAATTGGGTGTGGAACGAAAAAGGACCTTGCAAGGAGTGGGAATGAGGACGGGTTGGTCTGACCTTATATCTGAATCAGCAGGTTTATCCTGCTTGTGCTGTTTCCTTATGTTCTTTGGGATGATATTTGGGTTATCAACAATGATGGGTTGATCAGGGTCAGGGTGTGCCCTAGTATGCCTTGGGTTTCTTTTAGGAGCCAGCTTCTAAGTGTTTTTTCAGAACTTTATACAGAATTTTTGTATTTACAAGGGCTAAATAAGAACTCTGGAATGACTATATATGTTTCAAAGCTAGGATAAGTTTCCCTAGTTAGCTCTTCCCTAAGACTGCCCCTGTATTAGAGAAACAGTCCTAAGATGTCTTGGCTAGTTTCAGGCTTGATGAAAGCTTTGGAAGATAGATAGTGATTGAATAGTCTTAGTTCCCCAGTGGAGTCGCCAATTATGTTAACACCCAGGTTGTTCCCTATGACTCCCAAGGGAATACGGCCGGGGTAACCACTAACCAATCTTTTAATCACTGTTTCTAGCCAAACAGTGATCAGAGAGGGCTCTCTCTTTATGATTTATATCTACAGTGATGGTGCTTTAGGCTAGGTATTGAGTACAGGTTATGTTTGTGTTTCGGTTGATGTAATTCCCTTAGACTTTAGTGATGTAGTTTTCAGATATGTTGAATATCATTGGGCAATGGAGTCTGTGGCTTGGTGTGTTTGAACCTGTGAGATGAAGGATGGAACTTACAGGGCCTTTTGAGTGCTTTATTAAAACATATTTTTTGGGTAATGACAGGAAACAAGCAGCATGAAGTGAAAGCATTTAAGAACTTCCACTTATTGTTTACCTATTTCCAAGAGACAGACTTTGGAGGAGAAAACAGAGGTCACAGGGGCAATAGTTGAATCCCTGAGAATGACTGTTACAATAAAAATACAGTTTCGAATTGCAGCAACTAAGAATTACAATTCTTTCACTGTATATGAGGAAAACATATATAATAGCTCAGTTTGAGTCCAGGGTAAACATGGTTAAATCCTGGTACTATCCTTTCACCTTGCTATCAAGTGTAAAACATTAGAACAACAAAGAGAACAAAAGACTCAAAACACATGACAAAGAGATTTGAGAATACTTATAGTTTTATGCAACACCCATGGAATCCTGTAACATGCATCCTTCACCACAAGACATCAAATACACCAAACTTCTGGAAGTTCCATTCCTCCTTTTTATTAATTCTCTGAAAATATTACAGCAGATGGAAGTTCTCCAAGAGAAAATTACCGCAACCCCTTCAGCCTCTGGGAAGGGTGTATATATACTAGCGGTGGTTTACAAAATATCTGAGTTCGGCGTTATCTCAGTCTTTACATTCTCACCAACTTTTTAAGATATTATGTCAAGAATTTATTACACATTTAATACACAGTACAGGAATTTAAATGCTCTGTCAGAAGATATTTAACTTTGTAAGAATAGCTAAGTCGGTCTGAACATTTGGAGTTAATGCATAGAAAACCCGACTGTAGGCTGGTACACTGTGTCTCGGACCTGTCAGCTGTGACTTTGACTGCTGCTGGTGGTGAGTGACTGGTCTGGCTGAGTTGGCTCAGCCTCTGCTTTTTCTGTAGATTTTAATTCCCAAAATTGCCACTGCGCGTGTCTGCCTTTTTCCTTCTGCGCTATTGGTTCTGGCCTGTCAAAATTGTCTGGGTCAAATGCCTCCAGACATCCTGTGTGGGCAGTTGATGTGCCAAAATTGCGCCTAGAGTCTCATCTGCTTCTGTGAATTTGAAGAAATTGGGTGGTGTATCAAACAGATGCTCTATCTCATTCATGAGGAAAAACAGGTTTTCCACCCTGTCATACACCATTTGCCCTGTGGCTGGCCCTGTGTCTGCTGAAGTGCTGGGAGATTTTGCAATCTCTGCTACTGCATGGGCATCAATTCTCTTGTTATAGTTGTCCAGGGTGAGCAGTCTTCCCACGCTGCTCAAAATGTTGGGGAGGCCTCTGTTCTGCAGTGTTACAAATTTCTCCAGGAATTTGTTAATTTCTGTCTGCATGTCCTGTGTTCTCCTCTCCAGGGTCCCAACCAAGTTTCTCAATGTAACAACTCTCTTGGCTATGGCAATTGTTTCTGTCCTGTTGTTGATTCCCATGGTAGCCAATTGAGTGCTGGTCTTGTAATTCAGGATATTGATCATCCTGGTAGCTGCTTCTGGCATGTGTCCAAGGCTTGCCCTGGCTCTCTGTATCTCCTTGTTTTCTTTGGTGATGAGCACCATTTGCTCATCCATAGTCTCAATATATTGCCACTGGTTGGCAATGGATCTTCCAATGTTGCTCCATAATACTGCTTTCATCTGAGCAGTTACCCTTTCCAATGCAAGCTCTTTTTCCAGCTCAGCAATCCTTCTCTTAAGGGTTTTCACCTCTCTCTCCTTGGCTGCCTCATTTTGTTTGCTTTTATCAAATTTCTCATTAACATTAGCCAAGTTCTGTTTGAGCCCATCCAGCTCTTTCATTTGAGCTTCCATAGCTCGGATCTCTGCTTGTAGCTTCTGCATGTCTAAGCTAGCAGCTTGCTCTGATGTTGTAGTTGTTGCTGCTGTGGATGGCGCTGTAGTTGGTGCTGTAGCTTCTGTTTGCTGAGGAGGAGGAGTAGTATTTGGAGGGACTTCCTCAAGATTTATTATCATAGGAGGAGGCTGGGAGGGTTGGCCCTGATCTCTTTGCTTCAGTGCTTCTTGTAGTGCTGCCTTTATAGCTTCAGTTTGTCCTAGCTGGTCTTGAGTCCTAACCAGCTCTTTGTATAGGGATACCAGCAGGTCTGTAGTATCCTTTTCTTGCCGTTGCTGGGCAACTTCATCTGCTTGTGGATGGATGGTGGCCGGGAGTTTGATTTTCTTTCTTAGGGCTGCCATGTCTGCATCCCTTATCTTCAGCAGTTCTTGGATGCCTTTGACATCCTTGGGATCATGTCCTATCTCTATGATTACCTCCTCCAAGGATTTGATCCTGTTGTCCTTGGCTTGTGAGGATGCTCGTTCCAATTCTAGCTGGGATGATGTATTGTCTAGGCTGCTCTTTAACTTGTAATTTTCCAGTGTCTCATCTGCCAGGGAGGCATACACCATTTCACCCGTTTGTTTGTGTAACTCTATCTTATCCATGGGGTGAATATCTTTAGCCAGAACCTCCATATTGGTTCTTAAATAGTCTGAGGTGGACTGAGGATGCAACGTTGTGGGCATGAAGTGGCTCATTATCATTTTGCCTTCGCTCACATCGAAAGCAGACATTAGTCTCTGCTGGTTGCTGGGTGCCAGTTTTAACAAGTGATCATAGAGTTGCACTTTTATGGGATCACTCCTTCTCTTGATTTCTATGAACTGCTGTTTTATACTTGAGTGCCCCTCTCTATGCTGGCCAGAAGAGCTGACCTCTCCCCCCATTGTCATATCTGGTCCTCTTTGAGATGAGCTGGCCGAGAGTTCCCCACTGGGTGGGCCCATGCCCATGGCCTGCCTTATTGCTATGTCCTCCTCTTGGGAGTCATTCAACCTTTGTCTCTTCTCCCCTCTGATAAAGGATGAAGTCTGGGGAGTCTCTCTCTCTCTCTTTCTGGTTAAGTCCTCCTTCTGAGGTGTTTGTAGGACTGAGCTGTCCACATTGGTGTCTGTCCTTGGAGGCAACTCTGTTTGGGCCTGCTGTTCTGTGGAACCAGGCAAATCTGTCCCTTTCTCCTGCTGCAATGGCTGCTGCCCACTAGTTTGTGATTTATCTTGTTGCTGCCCCAACTCCTGTTTTTCCATTTCTTCTTGCTGCTGTAGCAAGGTGTCAACCTGTTCTTCTGTTAATATAGGTGGTTGTTCCACCTGTTTGCCTTTGTCCTTGCTTGCTGCTTGGGTTGTCTGCTCGGCAGTTCGCTGTTGTGTTGCTGGTGTTGTGGTGGCTGCCCCAATTTGCCTCCTGTAGGAAATAGGCACCTGTCCACAAGTTTCCAAGTCAGCTTGTTTTTGGACATTTCTAGCCTCTTGCTCAAGTATTTCTTCACTAGTCATTTGCTCTACTAATGTGCCCTCTTCCCAATCTGGTGCATTTGCATATTTTTCAATTTCAGGTAATCTTGCATGTGCATAGTTGCCTAACTTATACCTGATCCTCCTGAGGGAAATAGAGTGGTTAGGGTCATATGGAATCCACTCAAAGCTAGTTTTCAACTGGAGTCCTTCCAGGATCCTGTCTGCCTCTTTCCAGCCTTCCTCCTTCCTGTTGTATAAGAAGGGACCTAGCTGATTTCTCACTTTCAACTGTGATTTCTTGTTTCTACTCTGAAAGTGTAGGTAATCTGAGTTCCCAAATTGCCTGAAATATTCTAAGGCAAACAGTCTCATGGGAACGTACCTTGGCAGCCTAAATGGATTTAATTCACATCCATACACCCTAATGACTGTGTGATTCTGGTAGAAGTACCAGTTGCCGATGTTGTAAAGCTTGTTCAAATGAAGAATTCTCTTCATGTCATCGGTCAGTCTAGGAGGAGGGGCACCTTGCAGCACTGTTAGGGCTGGATGAACAAATAAATCAATAAACTCACAGTATGTATAAGGTGATACTGAGGTACAATGGAACACAGGGGTCCAAAAAACAACTGATCTTGGGGTTCCTTGGGCGTTGAGTGGCCTCAAAGGGACAGAGAAGGTAGCTGGCTGGTTGAACAAGAACAGATGGTATATGTAGGAGGTGTATCTGAACAGCCTCTCCCTCCTCAAATTCATGAACTGGTCATGAATCTTCTCAGCTATATAAGTTGCATAATCATACTGCACAGCTGGAGGCTTACCAGGGGCAAATATGGACAGCATTGCCAATATGTTGTCATCTACATCTTCCAGTCCTCTGAATCCCAGGACATATCCAATCAAGTCCACCATCATCCTGCCCAACTCATTCAGGTATTGGTACCCAATGGGAGGGGTTCTGACTGCTTCAGAGCTAGGTGTGACAAACAGCTGGTTAATCTTCACAATCTGGTCATTAGACAGGTTATTTCCTCTCTTTATCAAATCTTGCATGGAAAGAGGGGTCAATTTCTTGGCTGTATGGAAATGCAGCATCTGATTTATACTCTCTGGAGTGATCTGAAACAGGACTAGGCCTGTGGGGCTAATGACTGCCCTTTGGCTGGGGTCATAGCACTCTTGGCAACTGTAGATAAGCTCTGGCATGGGATTAACTTGGGGAAGGTTGTATATGGGCAAATTTGATTCCCAAATTCCCAGGATATCTGCTCCACTCATGTGCTGGGCTCTCAGTTTATTTAACATCTGGATATTATACTTAGTTCCCATAGGAAACCAGTCCAACATCTGGTAATCCATGTCTCCCAGGGGCTTCCATGCTAATTCTTGGTGGGGGGCATTGATAGGCTTAATATTGAGAGCAATGGGAGTCTCCATAGCTTGTGAAGGGATAAACTATTGCAATTTGACAAGTGAGTTGGCAAAGACAGACTGCAGATTGCCCTCTGTGGTAAAAACTTGATTTTCTGAACTGTCAGAGGGGAACTTACCAGCTAGAAATTGAAATACTGCTGGTAATTGGTTACAGAGACTCTTTTGGGGCCCAATTTAGCTCCTGGTAGTAATTCAGAGGTATTCAGTGGGGCATTAGCCGAGAAAACGCAGGACGAGGGGTTTTCAGATGAATTGCAGTTTGTTACAACTCTGCAGGGAATTTTTGGACTTCACAGAGACAATGGTGGAGGTATAACCCGGTTCTAACGGTGAAAAAGTCTGTTTTACGGTCCTATTATGCCTGTGAGCAGTTTAGAGCAGAATGCAGGTCGTATGGAGGGCAGGGCAGGGTAAATACCTGTAATTCGACGTGCAGAAGTCGTGATAAGGTGTACTGCAGTTGCTGGAGTGGCCGCCTTTGTTGAATTTACAGGTTGGCGGAAATCCGGGCAGAAACGGTTAAACAGAGAGTTCAGCAGACAAAACGATGAAATGGTGAAAAAACGCGTGAAATTTGGTTAATATGAGATTTTTACCCATTTGGCGCTTTCTTTACGATGACGTCAGCATGACGTCATTGGTGGGTCACGGTGATGTGACGTCAACTGACGTCATCGGGGAGGACGTGGCGGAAGACGACAGGTCAACGGGGGTGAGGTGGCAGTCCAGTCAGCGGTGAGCTGGACGCGTGGTGGAGGCGGGTACGAGACGTGGCAGACAGGTCAACAGAGGACGGGCAGAGGTGAAACCGTGACGGTCATGGTTAAGGCTCTAACCGTCACGGTTTCTCGGGGCGGTTAGAGTACGGCGCCCAGGGTGTCAGAGGGAGCTCCGAGATGGTCAGTTGTGCGACGCGTGGCGGAGGCGTGACGAGGCGCAACGTCACTTTCTCGGAAGTTAACGTGTGGACGTGGATAGCGCTCCGATATTGTTGTGGGCCGTCGGATCTGGAAGGCTTGATCCGACGGCTGGCGGAGGTGTAAGGTGCACGGCGGATAGTGCGGCGGAAATATTAACTGTTTGTGGGTTTTTTAACATGGTTTTCAAATGTTTCAACTTCTGACCACCCGCGCTTGCATTTGGGGGCGTGCTGAAGGCGGAATTTTGCCTTTTATAAGGTTTGCGGAGGGTTTGTGGGCTAGAGGGGTTTAGAGAGGGGTTTTTACCCATGCAAAGGTATTTTTTGAGGGGAAATGATCTGCAGCAAAGGGAGAGTATCGGAGATAGGTTCACCATGGTGGCCAGATGCCACTATGATCCCTCTTTGCAGATTTCTCGGCTATTATGCCTAGGGGAGGGAATATATAACATTTAGGGCTTTATACACCTTAGTGTTATTACTATTAGGGCAAGGGGTAGAATAAGGGAGTTAAATAGTAGATTTAGGAGTTAGTAAAGTGAAGGAGGGGAACTTTGAGAAAGGGGATGTTAATGATGAAGCAAGGGGGAAAGAGAGAAGTTAGTGATGCTCTCTGCTGTGAGACCATGAATTACACCACCTTTTGCTAATATATCCATTGCCTTGGCAAAATATCTTTGACAACTATGTAATGGTGAACATGTCCTTTCTGCAACCACAACTGCCTACCCAACTATTTCACCTAACATTTTTTAGTTTCTTCTTGGAGGGGCACTTAGACTTGCAACCCTCAATTGCCTTTTCTTTTCTTTGGCTTTTTCATTTTTTACTCTATCTGCTTCTACCCTTATCTCTTCCAAGGTCCCAGATTAGGCTTTTGGGAACCTTTGTTTCTCTACCTGAACTACTTATCTGCCAAGATTAAGCTGTTTGGACAGACTTCTTTCTCTATTCTACAACTCAAAATTGAAACATGGCATGATCCAGCTTGAACTGTTGAATCATCCACAAAATTTGTAATAAGGTCCTCAATATTTGAAGTATTTCACACACCTCTGATTTCCTGGAAATATGGGATCTTTGTAGTAACAAAGCAGAGCATATTTGGATTTTCAATAATCAATCATGAAATATGAAACCTATTACTATAGGTATCCAACAGCGTGGCAGGGTGGTTTGATTGTGGCTAGTTCTGTTTTAGGCTAGTGGGATCGCCTCTGTCCGCAGAGGGGATTTACCTATCCAACAAACCCCACGTGTGCTTTTCTTTGCCTTGAATTAAGTGAACTGGGGGTACGCACCTCCTGAACGGGATAACTGCGGGCATGTACGCACTTTATGTAACACCGGCCTGCGTGTACGCACCTTATGTAAGGTGTACCCGCATACCCCTTATTTTCTTCAATATTTGATAGTTGATCATCAATTTCTGCTGCTGACTTGAGGTACTGTGATCTATCACCTGAATGGGTTGCCATCAAGGACAACACTTTAGCCATAATGCCAACAATCTCCCCCTTTGGACTTGATGGCAACAACACGAAATCACTCTCCCCCTTTGACATCAAGGGCAAAGAGTTATGATCCCCCTAAGAACATGCTCTATAAACCAGATCTGCTGAAGTCTCTGAATGAACTCCCCCTTTGTATATGCCATGGTGCTCCAATCTGATAATGCTCTTTCTGAGAACAAGCTGAGATGTCTGCTCTGCTATATAGTGTTATTCATGCTCAAGCTCTCCCTGACTGCAAAAAGATGTTCTACAAGAAGAACATGACTCTATATATCATAAATGACCTTCCTATCACCAAACGACTCAATACATACATTTATCACAATGGTGATACATCAAAATTTTACATATGATATCATTCATCCCAGGCATAGTGGGGAAACAAAGGCCGTTACATGACCTGAAGAGATAACTACAAAAGAGACACACTATTACATAAAGACCAATCACCTAAGATAAATATCAGCAATCAACACTGTATGATTTGCTTCATAGTATCTGTCAACATCAACTTGCATTAGTGCATGAATCTCCAAGGTATGAGAAACACCATAGCCATCCAGATCTGCATGAACTAAGACTCATCAAATGGGAGTATCTGCATCAATCAACATATGAATGAAACCTATCATCATATAGGTAAGATCTCATCATCATCATGTCTCCAACAACGCAACTTTGAATAATCATCCATGTATCCAGCCAACAATCTTCATCCATATATGTACCAAGAACAATAAAGACTCCATGCAAGCACCATTAGAGAATCAACCACAAATCTAATCCAAGAACCATGTGACTAACTCATAACCATAGCAAGATGAATCATAAGCATCATCACCAAGGACCATAATGCCAACAATGCATTAAGAACATATGCTCCCCCTAAACCTGTGCCATCTGCAGATCTGATCATGTATATCAATAAGAAGAGTGAGCCAATAAATGCTTTAAGACAGGTACGCAGTTGTTCTTTATCTGTCCTGCGTAGCCACACACTTCATCGTTTGCTCCCCTGCGTACAGTCGCAGAGATCGTTCTGCTTCATTGCGTTCATACGCAGACAGCCTTCCACTACAGAGCGTACCCACGCACCTGTTCTTCTATCGCGCTGCATACTTCTATGTACCTACGCAAGTTATCCTTCTATCGCACCGCGTACCTTCGATCTTGCTACACACCTCTTATTTTGTCTCCCCGCATCCATCCGCAGGTGCTCTTCTGATAAGCCGCGTACCTCCGCACAGGGACTGTGTCTTCACTTGCTTACATCCGCGCCCGGTCTTACGCTCTGCTGCGTACGCCCGCACTTTCATAGTGAATGATCTGTGTACCTTAGATTAGGACCCAATTCAGATTTCCAGATCTGATCTTGTGCTCAAGAGATCATACTTCATAGATCAACTTCACTTTTCCTAATGCCTTTCTTCAAACAATCATATACGCGATTGTGCAGTATCCAACTCGCGTATATATGCGACTTCCCTTTATGGAGTTTTCATATGGGGTTCAGGACACTGAAGTTTTGTACTTTCAGCTCCTTCTGATTTTGGTATGTCTGTACATTGTGTTGTGCCTCCTTTTTCTAATTGTACTTCCTTTTTCCTCCATATCTTCAAGCGTGATGATGACATTTTCTCCTTTTGATATGGTGCCCATACTTTGTTCCTGCATTCCTTAGCTATATGTCCAAGCTTGTTACATGCATAACATCTTACATGTTTCATATTCTTCCTGTAACAATTAGCAGCTTTGTGACCAAACATATTGCAAGCAAAGCAATATCCATAAAAGTGCCTTGATTGAGATGACCTTTCTGCATAATGGTCTTGAACCCTTCTTCTTCTACATCTAGCTGCAACATGTCCAAGATTATGACATACATAACATTCAACATTATTCATAAGAGGAGTAAAAGATTTTCTTTGAGGAATTTCTTTCCTTGGTTGATGATGAGATTGATCTTTTATTTCTTCGTTGATCACTTTAGATTTCTCTTTAGAGTTCCTTGCCTCACCTTGTGAACTAGATTCACCTTCAACAGATTCATGGAAACCAAGACCAGTCTTTATAGCAGGAGAAGTTTGACTACTAAGAATATCATCCAAGACTTTAGAGCTATCTTGAAATCGTAAAAGCTTATCCTTTTCTCCTATTTTACCTTTCAAGATATTTACCTCAACCTAAAGCTTTTCTTCCTTGTTAAGAGATTGCTTTTTCAAATCTTCTTCAACTTTTCTTCCTTCTTCCAATTGTTCCCTTAGCTTGAGAATCTCCTTTTCTTGTTCTTCATTCAGATCCTGCTGCATTTGACGAACTTGGAAGGCACATTCTAGCTGGGATTTTAAGCTGATGACTTCGTTGTCTTGTTTTTCAATTGCTTGATGTAGATCTTCATTCTGCTTCTTTGATTCTTCAAGATATCCCTTTAGTGAGAGGATTGTAGCATCAATATTTTCATAGTAGATGGATCTATCTTTGAGTTTCTTGATGGTTGTGCTTCTTTCGTTGACTTCCTTTCTTAATGATATCACTTCATGCTGCAATTTTTGACATTGGTCTTCCTTGTCCTTGAGTAGTTTTCTTACCTTGTTTCCTTCTTCTAGTTGGGCCTTTAGTTTGGTAGCTTCTCCTTTGAAGTCACATTCCCTTTTCTTCAATAGATCTTGTTGATCTCTAATTTTATCTGTCAACCTTTTAAATTATGCCTCTATTTGATATCTTTCTTGTTCACCCATAAGAGCAAATTCAGTAGTTTCGCTATCACTTTCATCTCTTCCAAAAGGAAAGATAGCTGGAACATCGGAGGATAATATATTCATACCTGATAATGATTCTGAATTTGATTCTGAATCTGAAGAGCTTCTTATGCCTAATCCCCAATCGATTCTCCCACTGTCATAGTTCTTCTGACATGACTTCTTTTTATTAGATGCTTTCTTATTAAGCTTCTTTCCCATTGTTCCACGGATCTCCTTCAAGCGATCAAGCCTCTATCGAAGGACCTACTCTGATACCAATTTTTGGAAATAATACTGAGAGGGGGGGGGGGGTGAATCAATATTATCACATTAATAAAACTTTTTCATTTCCATAATCAGATTCATATATGCTACTTCCACAACTTATTATGATTAAGTTAATTGATCTTCAATGAGTGCATTAGAACATTATCAACCATATTATCAGATAACAGATGCAGTAATAGAGAATATATCATCACACATAAGGCACACACATGAACACCATGATATAAGGTGGAAACCCAATGCGGGAGAAAAGCCACCTGCTGCAACTCATCTCAATCTTCTTCTTAATAAGAAAATCCTTTTACAATATTTGTACTGGTGCAGTCTTATACCAGTACGGGAGCTACAACCCCCTTTGCTCTTGTACTAGCCAATCCATTTACTAGTACGCAGGCTGCTACCTGCTATAATGCTCCAAAGATCTCCCTTAGCTTTTGTACTAGCTTAGATACTAGTACATAGGTGCTGGCGTACAATCTTCTCTCCTCCAGGTACCACGTTTCATCAATTTTCAGATTGGATACACTAAAGCACAACACATAATCTGAAAGGCCACTTTTCATCCAAATAACATTGAAGCTCATAATCAAACAACCTTCTTAATCACCCAATCACCAGATCCATCCATATACAATGATATTAGGAGACTTATCAACCAGATCTAGTACATCAGATCACATGGAGATAAGTCATTTTAAAACCGATCCATTCATCCAACAAAACTGAAGTTAATCATAATCATTCACTTAATCACTGTTGTTATCAGAACATAATACCAGAACCAAACATCACTTCAAAAACCCAGATCATAAAAATGATAAACAGAGATTTCAAGAGAAGTAAGCGGCTTCACCCATGTACTGCTTGCTTACAGTACGCACCCTACTCAACTTCTCACCTGCTTACGTACGCATTGTACTCAACTGCTCACCTGCTTACGTATGCACTGTACTCAACTGCTCACCTGCTCACCCACGCTCTGTGTCCATTGAACTGTCTGCGGACCTCCGCACCGCAACCCTTCTGTTCCTGCGTACCGGCGCACCTGAAACGCTTTGTGCCAGCGTATATACAGACTTTTCTTTCACTGTACCTGCGTACCTTCGGGCATAGATAATTTCAAGACTTCAAGAATAACCTAGACAGACAGATCTATAGATCTGATCATGCGCCGAAGAGATCTCAATCCATCAGTAGATTCTCCTTATTCAGATGTAGACATTATTCCCAAGAGATCATAATATTTCAGATCTAGCTCTCATAAGATGTTCAACCCAAAAACATTCTCAAGCCAAATGATCTCCTTTGCTTTATATAGGCAAGCTCCTCCTAAAATCATGGATCAATACCACGAGCCAAAACCATAGAAACACAAATACCGTCGGCTAGTTAAACATAAGAAACCCCACGTGTGATTTTCTTTGCCTTGAAGTAAGTGAACCGGCGGTACGCACCTCCTGAACGGGATAACTGCGGGTATGTACGCACTTTATGTAACACCGGCCTGCGTGTACGCACCTTATGTAAGGTGTACCTACATACCCCTTATTTTCTTCAATATTTGATAGCTGATCATCAATCTCTTCTGCTGACTTGAAGTACTGTGATCTATCACCTGAATGGGTTGCCATCAAGGACAACAATTTAGCCATAATGCCAACAATCTCCCCCTTTGGACTTGATGGCAACAACACCAAATCACTCTCCCCCTTTGACATCAATGGCAAAGGGTTATGCTCCCCCTAAGAACATGCTCTATAAACCAGATCTGCTGAAGTCTCTGAGTGAACTCCCCCTTTGTATATGCCATGGTGCTCCAATATGATAATGCTCTTTCTGAGAACAAGCTGAGATGTCTGCTCTGCTATATAGTGCTATTCATGCTGAAGCTCCCCCTGACTACAAAAATATGTTCTACAAGAAGAACATGACTCTATATATCATAAATGACCTTCCTATCACCAAAAGACTCAATACATACATTTATCACAATGGTGATACATCAAAAGTGTTGGAAATAATACTGAGAGGGGGGGGGGGGGGGGTGAATCAGTATTATCAAATTAATAAAACTTTTTCATTTCCATAATCAGATTCATATATGCTACTTCCACAACTCCTTATGATTAAGTTAATTAATCTTCAATGAGTGCATTAGAACTTTATCAACCATATTATCAGTTAACAAATGCAGTAACATAGAATAGATCATCACACATAGGGCACACACATGAACACCATGATATAAGGTGGAAACCCAATGCGGGAGAAAACCACCTGCTGCAAGTCATCTCAATCTTCTTCTTAATAAGAAAATCCTTTTACAATATTTGTACTGGTGCAGTCTTATACCAGTACGGGAGCTACAACCCCCTTTGCTCTTGTACTAGCCGATCCATTTACTAGTACGTAGGTTGCTACCTGCTACAATGCTCCAAATATTTCCTTTAGCATTTGTACTAGCTTAGATACTAGTACGTAGGTGCTGACCTACAATCTCCTCTCCTCCAGGTATCACGTTTCATCAATTTTCAGACTGGATACACTGAAGCACAACACATAATCTTAAAGGCCACATTTCATCCAATTTTCATACTGGACCCAACAACAACTTTGAAGCTCATAATCAAAGAACCTTTTGAATCACCCAATCATCAGATCCATACATATACAAGGATATTATGAGAGTTATCAACCAGATCTAGTACATCAGATCACATGAAGATAAGTCATTTTAAACCGATCCAAAACTGAAGTTAATCATAATCATTCACTTAATCACTGCTATTATCTGAACATAATATCAGAACCAAACCTCACTTCAACAACTGAGATTATAAAAATGATAAACAGATATTTTAAGAGAAGTAAGCAGCTTCTCCCATGTACTGCCTGCTTACATAAGCACCCTGCTCAAATGCTCGCCTGCTTACGTACGCACCCTGCTCAACTGCTCGCCTGCTTACGTACGCACCCTGCTCAACTGCTCGCCTGCTTACATACGCACTGTATCCATTGAACTGCCTACGGACCTCCGCACCTGCAACCCTTTTGTGCCTACGTACCGGCGCACCTGAAACGCTTCGTTCCTGCGCATGTACGCACTTTTCTTTCACTGTACCTGCGTACCTCCGAGCATAGATGATTCCAAGAATTCAAGAATAACCCAGACAGTCAGATCTACAGATCTGAACATGCGCCGAAGAGATCTCAATCCATCAGTAGATTCGCCTTATTTAGATCTAGACATTACTCCCAAGAGATCATAATATTTCAGATCTAGCTCTCATAAGATGTTCAACCCAAAACATGCTCAAGCCAAATGATCTCCTTTGCTTTATATAGGAAAGCTCTTCCTAAAATCATGGATCAATACCATGGGCCGACACCATAATAACACAATACCGTCGGCTAAATACCAAGAGTAAAACATAAGAAAACCCCACATGTGAGTTTCTTTGCCTTGAAATGTGTGCACTGGGGGTACGCACCTCCTGAACGGGATAACTGCGGGTATGTACGCACTTTATGTAACACCGACCTGCGTGTATGAACCTTATGTAAGGTGTACCTGCGTACCCCTTATTTTCTTCAATATTTGATAGATGATCATCAATCTCTGCTGCTGACTTGAAGTACTGTGATCTATCACCTGAATGGGTTGCCATCAAGGACAACACTTTAGCCATAATGCCAACAAAACGTTTACATATGATATCATTCATCCCAGGCATAGTGGGGAAACAAAGGCCGTTACATGACCTGAAGAGATAACTACAAAAGAGACACACTATTACATAAAGACCAATCACCTAAGATAAATATCAGCAATCAACACTGTATGATTTGCTTCATAGTATCTGTCAACATCAACTTGCATTGGTGCATGAATCTCCAAGGTATGAGAAACACCATAGCCATCCAGATCTGCATGAACTAAGAGTCATCAAATGGGATTATCTGCATCAATCAACATATGAATGAAACCTATCATCATATAGGTAAGATCTCATCATCATCATGTCTCCAACTGTAGGAATTTACACGGTAAGTTCCTTAGAAAGAATACCAAAAGGACACCGCTCACAACCAGATCACAGATCAATACACCAGTATTTTTGACGTGGTTAAAACCCTCAAAGAGGGAAACAGTCCACGACCTGTCCCAACGTGGGTACTACAGGCAATTTATTAATCAAAGAATGAAAATTTACATAAGCTTCTCTCATGCACGGATTACCCGAACAATGACCCTCCATGCGCTTTAAATAGAACTCATGGACCAATCGGGTGTCAAGCCACGGATCAAGTGTCGGTAATACCGAGGAGAGAATGAACCGTTAGATCACTACATATCGTGACTGTCGGATTGTAAGTTACAAAATGTACAACGGTAAAGAAACACACTTTACCTAACTCTATACCTAACTCTATACTAGACCAAGTTGAACTTAACTATTTCCTATGTGTCGGAATATCCTAACATCCCCCCTTAAGAACAACTTGGGATAGGATTGAAGGATTTACAAATATGACACAATAGGAGAAGGAAGGAGGCACTAGAGCCTATCCCCCCTTAGTGACAACTTCCTGAACTCCAAGCATATATCGAAGTTTAGTGAACTTCGCCTCTGTGAGAGCCTTTGTGAAGATGTCTGCAACCTGATCATCTGTTGAACAATATTGCATTTCAAGAACATGGTCATGAATGAGATTTCTGATGAAGTGCATGTGTAGTTCAATGTGTTTGCTACGCCAATGCTGGACTGGATCTTTGCAAAGCTGAATGGCACTTTGATTATCACACCAAAGTGTGGTAGGATGCTGCTGCTCAAAGCCAAACTCTGATAGGATCTGACAAAGCCACAAGGCTTCCTTACTAGCTTCCACGACACCACGATACTCTGCTTCTGCTGACGAAAGAGAAATGGCAGCCTGTTTCTTACAAGCCCATGTAATAGGTCCTGAACCAAGAGTGAAGACATAACCGGCAATAGACTTCCGATCATCAGGGTCACCAGCCCAATCAGAATCAGTGAAACCAACTAACAGAGGAGTTTCTTTGGCACTATAATGAAGTCCAAACTGTACTGTACCTCGAACATAACGAAGTATTCTTTTAGCTGCTTTCCAATGACTTTCACAGGGGTTTTGCATAAAACGAGCAACAAGGCCAACAACAAAGGAAAGATCAGGACGAGTATGGGTTAAATACAAGAGTTTTCCTACAAGTTGACGGTATAAGGTAGCATCAACTTCAGGAGAAGTACAAGAGACTGAAAGGGAGAAGGGGCTGGCTTACAGTCTTCCATGTGAAAATGACGAAGAATATCACAAGCATACTTGGACTGGGAAAGGAAAATACCCTCCTTGGATTGCAAGACTTGAAGACCGAGAAAATAGTGTAAGTGTCCTAAGTCTGTCATTTCAAATTTCTTTTTAAGGCTGGACTTCACATGGTTTATAAGGTTGGGATCACTACCAGTAAGAATAAGATCATCAACATAAAGAACAAGGATGATAAGAGAGTTGTCCACTTTCTTGGTGTAGACAGTATTGTCAGAATGACACCTAGAAAAGCCAGATTCTAAAAGAAAGCTATCCATTTTGGCATACCAAGCCCGAGGAGCTTGCTTGAGGCCATAAAGGGATTTCTTAAGTCGACAAACAAGGCTGGATTCTGTTTGTATGAAGCCAATGGGTTGTTCCATATAGATTTCTTCCTGCAAGTCCCCATGCAAGAAGGCAGATTTAACATCCATCTGATGGACTTCCCATTTTAAAGAGGCAGCAAGGGAAAGAACAAGGCGGATAGAGTTCATTTTGGCAACAGGGGAGAAGGTTTCAGTGTAGTCAATGCCTTCAACCTGTGAAAAGCCCTTAGCAACGAGACGAGCTTTATGTTTATCAACTTTCCCATCTGGTCCATACTTGGTTCTGTAAACCCATTTACATCTAACAAGTTTGCGTCCCTTTGGTAGAGGAACAAGATCCCATGTATCATTTGTCATCAATGAATGATATTCTTCATTCATAGCTGCTTCCCAATGTGGATGGCCTGAAGCTTCTGCAAAAGTGTCAGGATCATGATTTACTGGAGCTTGAGCCAGTAAAGAAGAGGCTCTTTCAAACTGAGAACGTGTACGTCGCTGATCTGTAGGATCATGCTGCATCCCGAGTAGCACGGACCCATCTTGGAAGTTGAGGATCCTGAGAAGGTGGGGGAGGATTATCATCCTCGCTTTCATCATCTGAAGAAGAAATGTTTTCAAAAGTAGAAGAGATAGGAAGAGGTGGCACATCCGCCGGACTAGGCTCGCAGGCCGATTTATTTTCATCAAATTTTACATCTCTTCTAATGATAACATTTTGGACTTAAATGGAATAAGTCTATAACCTTTTACATCTTCAGAATATCCAACAAAAGTACATTTCTCACTCTTAGGTTCTAAAGCTTTATGCTTTTCATCTGGAATATGGGCCCATGCTTCACTTCCAAACACACGAAAGTGACTTACATCTGGTTTAATGGAACTCCAAGCTTCTTCTGGAGTGATATTCTCTAGAACCTTAGTAGGAGTGCGATTGATTATATAATTTGCACAATTAATTGCTTCGGCCCAAAAACTAAGACTGAGTCCTTTAGATTGCAGCATACAATTAGCCATTTCCTTTAAGGTGCGATTTTTCCTTTCAGCTACACCATTTTGTTGTGGAGTGTATGGAACAGTATGTTGCATTTGAATTCCATTTTCGGTGCAAAAGTTGATGAATGTGTTTTTAACATATTCTCCACCATTATCAGTTCTTAGCTTAAGAATTTGATGTCCAGATTGTTTTTCAACAAAGGCTTTGAAGGCCAAAAATTTGTTAAATACTTCGCTCTTGAGTTTTAAGAAGTATACCCAAGTGCGTCTGGAGAAATCATCAATGAAAGTTAAGAAGTACTTGCAGCCAGAGAATGAAGCAACAGGAAGAGGACCACATAAATCACTGTGCACAAGCTGTAAAGGGGCTGAGGCGTGCCAAGAGGCACGTTTGTCAAAACTGTCCCGATGATGTTTTCCGAGTACACATCCGGAACAAACACCATCTCTGCAAGATACCATAGGAAGACCTGTCACCATATTTTCTTTACATAGATGCTGAAGGGAGCGATAGTTTAAGTGACCAAATCGCTCATGCCAAAGTTTGCTCACTTCATCATTATGAGCAACAAATACTGAGGGAAGATTTGATGACCCAAAGTTGTGAAACTTATACAACCTTGTGGAATCATCAGCAAGACCAGTAGCTAGAATCTGTTTAGGATCTTTTAGATCCTTGATTACAACATCATGAGGTGAAAATTCAACAATTTTACCTTCACCTGAATGAGTTATCTGATAGACAGATAGAAGGTTGCAGGATAAGGTTGGAACACATAATACATCATTAAACTGACCATTGTCTAGATGAACAGTTCCAGTCCCTACAACATTAAGAGATCTATCATCACCAACATATATATTTTTGGTGTTACAATCATTTAAAGAAGAAAACATGGCTTGGTTTTTGGCCATGTGATAAGAGGCTCCAGAATCAATGAGCCACTCATGAGAATGAGAAGAAGAAGAAGATACATTTAATGCATAACCAGACTGAGATGATTGACAACGACATGCAGAAAGTGCCATTCCGGAAGTTGAAGTTGAAGTAGGCTCCACATGGATGTTATGTTTCTTCATTGCGGCTTCCAAGGCTTCCATCTTCTTAAAGCATTTAGATTCTAAGTGGCCATCTCGATTACAAAAGTTACAATGTCTATCAGTCTTCTTCCATTTGTTTTTATTGGTCTTATCATTTTGCTGAAATGATCTTTCATTTTGAGGCTGAGTTGGTTTAGGACCATTCTTTTGAGGATATGACTTCTTAGGATTCTTTGAATTTGGTTGCTGCTGGGCGGCTAACGCTTTCGTGGAAGAGTTTCCAAGATTAAGAAGACCAAGGTGTAAGAGTTTTTCTTGTTCTCTTATTAAGGAATCACAAAAGGAGTCAAAGGAAGGGGCCTTGTAGTCTTTTCCTTGACAAATGAAAGCTTCCCTTGTAGAATGGAAAGTGGAAACAAATACAGAGTAGGCTGGTCCCAACTTAGTAAGGATGGAATAAATAAGGTTACCATCTTCTTTCTTAACTTTAACACCTTCCAAGAGATATCTAAGGGTCTTGAATTTGGACAAGAAATTTTCAATGCAAGAAAAATTATTAGGATCCAAAGTAAGCAACTCATTTTCAAGTTGATGGGCTCTAATTTCATTTTTAATCCCAAAAACTTTAGCGAGTTTTTCTAATGCTTCATGAGGAGTCTCAAGTTCTGCAATGTGGAATCTAAGATCAGGAGAAATAGACATCCCTATCAAACCACGTGCTTGATCTTGTCTATTTTCCCATTTTGCAGCCTTGTCTTCATCTTTTGGTTTCTTCTCTTGGTTTGTGGCTATTCTGAAGAGACCTTTACTTCTAAGTAAATCTTCCATGTAGGCTACCCATTGGAAGTAGTTAGTGCTGTCAAGAATGACTTGGCATGGAATTTCCATTTTTTTTTTTAAACTGAAGCTGAAGATGCTGAAAATAAGTGTTCCAATGGATAGATCTCGAAAAAATGGGCGGTTTTAAAAAAAACGGCTTTGAAAAAGGCTTCCGGATGAAGAAGTTATGGCTTTTTGAAAACAAATTGTTGACGTTGCCAGCAAAGTGCACGAATGTGCGGGAATGAAAAAATCCGCCCCCACAAAATGGAGACTTGAACCCAAGACCTCTACTCTCTTAAAATAGCTTTGAACCAACTGATCTATACAAAAAAATTGAGAGAGAGAGAGAGAGAGAGAGAGAGGGGGGCTTGGTTTGCGTGCTTGCCTTGAGAAAGCTCTTTTTCCCTAAAAAACACAAAACACAAAACCCAACACGAATATGCAAAGAAAAAACGAACCTTGCGGCTCGAAGTTAGCTTTAGCCAAAAAACTAGAAATTTTTAAAAAAATTCTCAAAGTTAGCTTTAGCCGAAAAACTAAATATTTTTCTCAATGTTTCTGGTTTTCCGAGATCACACTAAGGTGCAGGGAAAAGAGCATATGCATGAGAAAAATACTTCCTTTCTATTTCTGATTTGCCCAGATCGCACAGAGTCGCAGGGCAAAGAGCATACGCAGAAATGAAAGGTATAGATCTGGTTAAGAAAAAAGGGGCTAAGTAAACCGAAACCGAAATAAGCAGAGAGAAAATAACAATAAACTGCAAAAAACATTGTATACCTCCCGATCTGAAAAATGACGCAGCTAGGGCTACCGGAAACCTTTTCGCGTGAAACGAAAGGGGTTCCTCACTGAAACAAATGCTCCGAACGCAACAGAACAGTCCTCTCGGCCCGAAAGCAGTCAGAAACAGTAGATCTAGGAAACGATAGCCGCATGCAGTTCTACCGGCTTCAGATTTGGATCACCAACGGACGCAACCCTCAAATAGCTCTGATACCATGTAGGAATTTACAGGGTAAGTTCCTCAGAAATAATACCAAAAGGACACCGCTCACAACCAGATCACAGATCAAAACACCAGTATTTTTGACGTGGTTAAAACCCTCAAAGAGGGAAACAATCCACGGCCTGTCCCAACGTGGGTACTACAGGCAATTTATTAATCAAAGAATGAAAATTTACATAAGCTTCTCTCATGCACGGATTACCCGAACAATGACCCTCCATGCGCTTTAAATATAACTCATGGACCAATCGGGTGTCAAGCCACGGATCAAGTGTCGGTAATACCGAGGAGAGAATGAACTGTCAGATCACTACATATTGTGACCGTCGGATTGTAAGTTACAAAATGTACAACGGTAAAGAAACACACTTTACCTAACTCTATACCTAACTCTATACTAGACCAAGTTGAACTTAACTATTTCCTATGTGTCCGAATATCCTAACACCAACAACGCAACTTTGAATAGTCATCCATGTATCCAGCCAACAATCTTCATCCATATATGTACCAAGAACAATAAAGACTCCATGCAAGCACCATTAGAGAATCAACCACAAATCTGATCCAAGAACCATGTGACCAACTCATAACCATAGCAAGATGAATCATAAGCATCATCACCAAGGACCATAATGCCAACAATGCATTAAGAACATATGCTCCCCCTAAACCTGTTCCATCTGTCAGATCTGATCATGTATATCAATAAGAAGAGTCAGCCAATAAATGCTTTAAGACAGGTACATAGTTGTCCTTTATATGTCCTGCGTAGCTACGCACTTCATCTTCTGCTCCCCTGCGTATAGTCGCAGAGATCCTTCTGCTTCACTGCGTTCATACGCAGACAGTCTTCCACTACAGAGCATACCCACGCACCAGTTCTTCTATCGCGCTGCGTACTTCTATGTACCTACGCAAGTTATCCTTCTATCGCACTGCGTACCTTTGATCTTGCTACGCACCTCTTATTCTGTCTGCCCACATCCGTCCGCAGGTGCTCTTCTGATAAGCCGCGTACCTCCGCACAGGGACTGTGTCTTCACTTGCTTACATCCGCGCCCGGTCTTACGCTCTGCTGCGTACGCCCGCACTTTCATAGTGAATGATCTGCGTACCTTAGATTAGGACCCACTTCAGATTTCCAGATCTGATCTTGTGCTCAAGAGATCATACTTCATAGATCAACTTCACTTTTCCTACTGCCTTTCTTCAAACAATCATATACGCGATTGTGTAGTATCCAAATCGCGTATATATGTGACTTCCCTTTATGGAGTTTGCATATGGGATTCAGGACACTGAAGTTTTGTACTTTCAGCTCCTTCTGATTTTGGTATGTCTGTACATTGTGATATGCCTCCTTTTTCTGATTGTACTTCCTTTTTCCTCCATATCTTCAAGCGTGATGATGACATTTTCTCCTTTCGATATGGTGCCCATACTTTGTTCCTGCATTCCTTAGCTATATGTCCAAGCTTCTTACATGCATAACATCTTACATGTTTCATATTCTTCCTGTAACAATCAGCAGCTTTGTGACCAAACATATTGCAAGCAAAGCAATATCCATAAAAGTGCCTTGATTGAGATGACCTTTCTGCATAATGGTCTTGAACCCTTCTTCTTCTACATCTAGCTGCAACATGTCCAAGATTATGACATACATATCATTCAACATTATTCATAAGAGGAGTAAAAGATTTTCTTTGAGGAATTTCTTTCCTTGGTTGATGATGAGATTGATATTTCATTTCTTCGTTGATCACTTTAGATTTATCTTTAGAGTTCCTTGCCTCACCTTGTGAACTAGATTCACCTTCAACAGATTCATGGAAACCAAGACCAGTCTTTATAGCAGGAGACCTTTGACTACTAAGAATATCATCCAAGACTCTAGAGCTATCTTGAAATCGTAAAAGCTTATCCTTTTCTCCTATTTTACCTTTCAAGATATTTACCTCAACCTGAAGTTGTTCTTCCTTTTTAAGAGATTGCTTTTTCAAATCTTCTTCAGCTTTTCTTCCTTCTTCCATTTGTTCCCTTAGCTTGAGAATCTCCTTTTCTTGTTCTTCATTTAGATCCTGTTGCATTTGACGAACTTGGAAGGCACATTCTAGCTGGGATTTTAAGCTGATGACTTCGTTGTCTTGTTTTTCAATTGCTTGATGTAGATCTTCATTCTGCTTCTTTGATTCTTCAAGATCTCCCTTTAGTGAGGATTGTAGCTTCAAGATTTTCATAGTAGCTGGATCTATCTTTGAGTTTCTTGATGGTTGTGCTTCTTTCGTTGACTTCCTTTCTTAATGATATCACTTCATGCTGCAATTTCTGACATTGGTCTTCCTTGTCCTTGAGTAGTTTTCTTACCTTGTTTCCTTCTTCTAGTTGGGCCTTTAGTTTGGTAGCTTCTTCTTTGAAGTCACATTCCCTTTTGTTCAATAGATCTTGTTGATCTCTAATTTTATCTGTCAGCCTTTTAAATTCTGCCTCTATTTGATATCTTTCTTGTTCACCCATAAGAGCAAATTCAGTAGTTTCGCTATCACTTTCATCTCTTCCAAAAGGAAAGATAGCTGGAACATAGGAGGATAATATATTAATACCTGATAATGATTCTGAATCTGATTCTGAATCTGAAGAGCTTCGTATGCCTAATCCCCAATCGATTCTCCCACTGTCATAGTTCTTCTGAGATAACTTCTTTTTCTTAGATGCTTTCTTCTTAAGCTTCTTTCCCATTGTTCCATGGATCTCCTTCAAGCGATCAAGCCTCTATCGAAGGACTTGCTCTGATACCAATTGTTGGAAATAATACTGAGAGGGGGGGGGGGGGTGAATCAGTATTATCACACTAATAAAACTTTTTCATTTCCATAATCAGATTCATATATGCTACTTCCACAACCTCTTATGATTAAGTTAATTGATCATCAATGAGTGCATTAGAACATTATCAACCATATTATCAGATAACAGATGTAGTAATAGAGAATATATCATCACACATAAGGCACACACATGAACACCATGATATAAGGTGGAAACCCAATGCGGGAGAAAAACCACCTGCTACAAGTCATCTCAATCTTCTTCTTAATAAGAAAATCCTTTTACAATATTTGTACTGGTGCAGTCTTATACCAATACGGGAGCTACAACCCCCTTTGCTCTTGTACTAGCCAATCCATTTACTAGTACGCGGGCGGTTACCTGCTACAATGCTCCAAAGATCTCCCTTAGCTTTTGTACTAGCTTAGATACTAGTACATAGGCGCTGGCCTACAATCTTCTCTCCTCCAGGTACCACGTTTCATCAATTTTCAGACTGGATACACTAAAGCACAACACATAATCTGAAAGGCCACTTTTCATCCAAATAACATTGAAGCTCATAATCAAACAACCTTCTTAATCACCCAATCACCAGATCCATCCATATACAATGATATTATGGGACTTATCAACCAGATCTATTACATCAGATCACATGGAGATAAGTCATTTTAAAACCAATCCATTCATCCAACAAAACTGAATTTAATCATAATCATTCACTTAATCACTGTTGTTATCAGAACATAATACCAGAACCAAACATCACTTCAAAAACCCAGATCATAAAAATGATAAACAGAGATTTCAAGAGAAGTAAGCAGCTTCACCCATGTACTGCCTGCTTACAGTACACACCCTACTCAACTGCTCACCTGCTTACGTACACACTATACTCAACTGCTCACCTGCTTACGTACGCACTGTACTCAACTGCTCACCTGCTTACCCACGCTCTGTGTCCATTGAATTGTCTGCGGACCTCCGCACCGTAACCCTTCTATTCCTGCGTACCGGTGCACATGAAACGCTTTGTGCCAGCGTATATACGCACTTTTCTTTCACTGTACCTACGTACCTTCGGGCATAGATAATTTCAAGACTTCAAGAATAACCCAGACAGTTAGATCTACAGATCTGATCATGCGCCGAAGAGATCTCAATCCCTCAGTAGATTCGCCTTATTTAGATCTAGACATTATTCCCAAGAGATCATAATATTTCAGATCTAGCTCTCATAAGATGTTCAACCCAAAAACATGCTCAAGCCAAATGATCTCCTTTTTTTTATATAGGCAAGCTCCTCCTAAAATCATAGATCAATAGCACGAGCCAAAACCATAGAAACACAAATACCATCGGCTAGTTAAACATAAGAAACCCCACGTGTGCTTTTCTTTGACTTGAAGTAAGTGAACTGGGGGTACGCACCTCCTGAACGGGATAACTGCGGGTATGTATGCACTTTATGTAACATCGGCCTGCGTGTATGCACCTTATGTAAGGTGTACCTGCGTACCCCTTATTTTCTTCAATATTTGATAGCTGATCATCAATCTCTGCTGCTGACTTGAAGTACTGTGATCTATCACCTGAATGGGTTGCCATCAAGGACAACACTTTAGCCATAATGCCAACACTAAATCACTGTGTTTAGACCTATGAAAATTACAGTGGAACCACTCTATATAGTCCTCCAGGCTCTCATCCTTCTTCTATGTCATTCTAAATACTTCCTCCCTTAAGTCCCTAGTTCTACAATAGTCATGGTACTTTGATAATAATGTCTCCTTCAAATCACTCTATGTTCGAATAGAAGCAGAGCCTAACCCCATGAACCATCTCAAAGTTGATCCTTTTAAAGTAGGAAGAAATGATTTCAGTTTCTAAGCATCTGAGACATAGTCATAACTCTTGCATAAGACATCAAATTCAAATGAGAATGTGTCCGGGTCTTCCACAATCATCCCTTGAAAGGATGGTAAGGATGATAAAGGAATATTTTTCATGGGAGCCTCACCTATGATATCCCCAATTGGGAACTCAAAGGTGGTGATAGTAGCATCTATTTTAGCGTTGTTGTCATTGTTGTCCCCCATTAAAATACTTCTAATCCTTTATGTAACAGACATTCTTCAAATTTCTCTTGCGATTGTCTTGTAGGTGGATTTGATGGCTTAGGTAACTTCAATGCTTGTTGTTTCACTGCACTTCCTGAATCTAGATATTGATAGACCAATAGGTTCTCTCCTGTCTCAGGTTTTTGATGTCCTCCTTTAGTTTCCCCTTGTCCCTCAGTCCTAAAGTTCTGGCTACTAGCTTCCCCCTGCTATTCCTCAATTGGATGCTTAATCTTGGGAGTATGTTCACTAGCTTTAGAATGGTATGGCCCCGAGATAGAGGAATCAAAGGTTTCTGTCCTTGTTATGGGAGTAACAACTTTTTGTGGCCTTGTTTTCCTTATGTCCCTTTGAGAACTTGATTGTTCTTTTTCTTCCTTTGAGATCAGTTCCTGGATAAATGTTTTCCTTCCCAAATCTACACTCTTCCTTTCCTTTTTACGACCCATTTTTCCTGTGACTAATTAGAGTGAGGGGTAATTTTGGTATTTCTATAATTCCTATAGTTGCACACATGGACCCTATGTGTATTAATTCACACCCTAAGTGTCTCACTATCCGATAGTGGTGAGCCTGCTTAGGTATGTTAGAGCAATGTGCAAGTTCTTACCTCTTCTCTTACTGCCCAACAACTAAAGAGCTCAACACACGCTAAAAAACAAACCAAAATGCCACACCCTAACTATCCTAGTGACCACAACGGTGAGCCTGCCCAGGTATGTTAGAGTGATGTGCAGGTTCTAACCTCTCGTCTTGATGCCCAACAATTATTGACTAGGAACACTCTATCATCAAACAAACAATTTGTCTGATTGTATCGTCAATTTCCATCCCTAAAAACAACGCCAAAATTTAGTGTTGTTTTAATCAATCCTAATTGACCAAGACTGCAACATTAATTGTCAACCCAGGGTGGGTCCTATTGTTTTAATGGAGTTCACACTGTCTGCGCTCATACACTATAGCTAAGAATGAAAAATAGAAAGAAAACATAAAGGATGTCGCTGAATCAATTGTAGAAATTAAATAATTCATGCATAAACTAAAACACCATAGAAATGAAATCACGCTTCAAAATTACCAAAGCAAGGGCACGCCACATAATAAACCAATGACTACACCAGTTAGTCACTGTCATTCTATTTAATCAAACTAGTGTAACAACATAATATAATCTGGAATTGAAGCAGTTGTATTTCACAATTTATACAACAACAACAGAAAATGATACGACAATAAAAGAAAGAATAATATACAACTACTTCTACTGTTGTAGTCCCTGCTAAAGAGGAGGCCCCTTCCTTCCTAGTAGGGGCACAGGAATAAAAACAAGATTAGTTAAAGAATCAGATGAGGAGCAGTAACGACATCATTGTAGTGACTTCAGTATTAAAAATAATTAAAATTTACAAGATCAGAGTAACCATGCTTTTCTATATGTTGTCCCTGTACATGAGAAATCGAGTTTATTTTATAATTATTACATACTTGAAATTAGGAATATATCAATCATGAGAATCTCACAATTCTCATGCTGATAATAAGATATAAGTAGTTATAACCTCTTTCTAAATAAAAAATCTTCACAGATACATTTTTTAAGATCAAAACCGCTTGTATTTGTTGCTTCTAAATAAAGAATTCATAACCCCCGACAATTGTTGTGTGGAATAGTACCCATGACTTTGCGACCTACGGTGAAACAAAATCCTGTAGTCAAATGAAGTTTTGGGATGAAACAAAAATCACTGGGTAACAACATCCTTGGTGTAACAATAGTCATCTGTATCAGCATGTGGTGTAACAATAGCCTATAACAACATACAGTGTGTAACAACAACTTGTAACAATATACAGGGTGTAACAACAATCTGCTCTACCCTGCTCTGAAATTTATCAGCGCAACGTGTTCACTTCGTAACCTTGTGCCCGCAAGAAACACTTGAACAAGAGAATAGGTTCAAAAATACTTCTCCATTTCTCACACCAGTTAGCCACAAAAAGGAATATTGTATCGCAATATTCAGCAAAACATGGAAAAATAACATGACAGTGGAATATGCTATATAAATGAAAAAAAGGGTGATTAAAATGTGAAGTTTCATGGGCCTGGAGGAAAAGAGGATAAAAGTTGGTGAAAGAAAGTGTAGAAAACAAGTATACAAGTCACACCCAATAGCGTCTGCAGCAGAAAGCAAGGAAATTTTGTAGGACAATTAGACTGTTAGTCCAATTTGTAGGATGGATAATAGAGAAAATAAAGCGAGAACTTGTTGGAGCCATAACTTGGAGGTTTTTTGGCATTTTTGAGTTCAATAAGAGACTATCTAGGGGTTTTAGACATTCTAATCCAATGGTGACCTCTATTTGCTAATTAGAGCACATCTGAAGAGACATTTTTGTAGTTTCAAGTCAATGGATGTATGGATCAATCAATGTTTTGGAGTAGTTCTTGAAGGTGTTTAAGCATGGAGAAGGCCATGTAAGGGTTTTCTTACCTTTAGATTTTTACTGCAACAACTGTTACTTGCAAGGTTCAACTCATTTATTATTTTCACAGCATGTCTTGTTGAGGAAAGCTTTATTTTATATTTCAATGTGGAATTGAAGTACCTGTATGCTCATCTATGCTCATTTTCAGATGGAGTATTGGATCTTTGTAGGAGACACCTTTTATTGATGATGGTTTCGTGACTACCATACGTTTTCATGTTATTTATAGTGAGGGTTATTTGCAGGAGGACATTTCCTTGAAGGGAAAACTAGACACTTGATTATCAACAAATTTTATGTACTCTTTTTCACTGAATATATGGAGCGGTCTAGCTATATTAGCAAGCCCAAAGATGCAGCCCATGAGAGGTGAAATCCGTCACCAAATTATTTATTGTTTATCTTCATGAATGCTTGTATGATTTAAATTATGAGATGTTTCTTTTGTTTAAAGTTTACATGAAAAACAAACTCATTGTCCTTGAAGGGGCCTTTGAAAATCTGTTTTGTCATAAGACCCATTTTCCTTGCAAAGCATTAAAAGAACAATCACTTTTTAGTAAGGATAAGTTCTCCTCGAATTTAATATCAAATTGGTATTAGAGAAAGGCGTGAAAAAGTTGCAAGAGTGGGAAAGAAGAGTTTCGAAGAGCTAGAGGAGATGAATTTGTCTCTTTGAATGGAAAAAAATGAATTGAGAAGAATGCTAGAAATTGTTGAAGAGGAGAAGAGGCATATGCACCTTCCGCTGTAGCATGTGCTTGAGGAACAAGTTGTTGAAAGTTCCACTCCAGTGACAGCAAAGGAAACCTCCAAAGTGAAGCTAATATGCGGGCATGGTTTAAACATAGGTTATGGACCTTATCGGGGAAATGATGCATGTGTATTTTTCAAGCATCTGATGGATTCTCATCATATGTCAGTTGGTAAGATTTGGCAACTAGATTTATCTAGAAAGTTGTCATCATCATCTAATGAAGAAAAGGTGGATGGAAATTGTAAGGAGGTAATAAGCATCTCAGGTTTAAATCCTTCTATTTATGTCCATAACAACACTTTTCCAACATTTGAATGACATACTAGAGGCATTGGTACGAAGCTATTATCTAAAATGGGTTATTAAGGAGGAGGCCTCAAAATCAATGTCCAAGGGATCACCAATCCAATCATGGTACAAGAGAGACCAAAATATTAAGGATTGGGGTATTGTCAAAGGGATTTTGGAGAATTCTCTAAATGGTTTGAGGCAAATCAGTCATCAGAGGATGATATGTCACACCAAGATGGTGGTGACAATGTTCATTTGTCTCTTAAGAGAGATGAATGATATAAAGGACCTTGCATGTCATCTTCCACTCCACATTTTCAAAGATTCAAACCAAGGGATAGGTATAAATCTCATGGGTGTTTTCCAAATGTTGTTAATTTTGACTATTTGTGGAACATGCATCCTTGCACTTTTTGTGATGCATTTGACCATTGTGTGGATTTTTATGAGCAACACATGTAATGGTCAAAAGAATGGGTCATATTCTTGGCATCAAGCATGATGAATCTCCTTCACACTTGAGGACTTCCTTGTCGGCAAGCATGAGAAAATACCTTTGTACCCATTGCAAGATGCATGGGCATGGGAATGATTGATGTTGGAAACTACATCCAAAGCTTCATTCCAATAAAGGAAAAGAGATTATGAAAACCAATGCAAAGGAATAAATAGGTGGAAAATAGTACCCACAATGTTCATAAATCAACCTTCAAGGCAACGTTGATGCAAAAACATAATCCATAAGCCTAGGAGAGGCAGAGATTGGGTAGACTACTTGTATAGTTTATTTTTGCTTTGTAAATTATAAATACTTGTTGTTCTTTAGCTATTTTGGGTACTTTTGTAAAGTGAATAAGAATAATCACTATTAAAAACAAGTATGTGTTCTTCATTGACATGTTATGTAGTTGGCTTGTTTATAAGTAAAAATGTTGAGGAATTTTGAAATGTACAATGTTTGCTGTCCAATTTTGTCTACAAGTTTTTCATGTACTCACCAATGCAAGTGCTGAAGATGAAACTTATTGTGAATAGAATATGTGTTTGAGACTGTACAAGATGACTATGTTTTTGTAGGAAAAACTAATGGTGTCAATGAATTTTTGTAGAAATGTACCTTTGTGTACAAGCTCAATTTGAGGATGATAAAGAAAGTTTTTATTGCTTATGATTTCCAAGATAGAAAGTCAAGTTTGTATTCAACAATTGAACGTCAAGATGAATTTGTTTGAGACATTAAAGATGGGTTTAAAGAGAATGTTCAGATTCCACTCATCAGTGTTTTTGTTCCTACATCAACAATAAGAATTTTGGCTCAATTCTTAATAGGACAGTAGGTCTTCATGAATAAGATAGGTGAAGTGCCTTTATTGGAGCTTGAAGGGAACCAATTGAAAACAAAGCAATATGGATTTAGTTTTTAGGTAATTTTGAGTTTTAGCCTCATTTAATTTACTGAAAGAAGTAAACTTTTCGAGTCCAAATGTTCCTAGTGGGGAGGTATGATTTGATGATCAAACTTTAGCTCAAAAATTAAAGTTCCCAGAAATTTTTTGAAACTTAGGTCAAGTCGAAGTGTTTGTCATTATAAATTGAATGATGTTAGTTTCACCTTAATCTGACATCGTATGCTCAAGTTATCATGTTCTAATCATTTGGCCCAACAACTAAAAAATTAGCAAGTTTGTTGACTAGGAAGCTGACTAGGCTATTGTACTGCTAAAATCATCAGGCCCATTGTGAAGGCACAAACCAATGAGTTTCTGCCAAGTGATGGTCTCATATTGGCTGAAATGTCATAATTTGATTGGGTCATGTTTTATGTGGTGGATGAATTAGGGTGTGCCATGTGTCCCAACTAGAGGCTGCCACGTGGCACCCCATGGTTGGCCAAAAATTTGGTATGGCTCAGGAAGGTTGGGAAGGATTCGAACCTATGACCTTGCATCCAATAACCTAGTGCCTTTCCACTGTACCATAGGGGTGATTATTACCCGATAAGGGCACGAGCCTTATTTATGTTTTAACTCAGCATGTAATGGGTAGAGAGTCTAGGCTGTCAGCCTGACCCCTAGTCACCTGACTCAACGTATCACCTTGGCCCAAAGGTTTGGGGCTCGGGAACTAGCCCTGGCCCCTGGTCGTATATCTCCCACAAGACCACTAGTGGGAGTTGAACCAGAGTGATGATGGGAAGGGATGAAGAAGTAGCCCTAGATCTAGTTGTATGCTACCTCACATGACCGTGGTGAGGGTGCTTGAAGGATGGAGTTTGTAAGGGGACCAACCCCTAGCCATATGGCCACCAATGTGACCTTGGTCATGTAGAATAGGAGCTCGGTAGTAAGGGCAGGCCATTGGACCAACTCTCATGCATATGGGCGCCAACAGGATCACGACCCAAAATAAACGGTGCCTAGGCTGGCAATGACAAGAGGTTAGCCCCGATACTCATGCCTATGGTGCCCAAATAACCATATTATTCTGCACTTGAGGGTTATTGAGCATTTAAAGTGCCCAAAAAATTGTACCTTCGACAGGAAAATGTGTCGCCTCTGTAGTGAAAATAGGGAAAATTTGTAGGATATTTATATTGTTAGTCCAATCTGTAGGACAGATAATAGAGAAACTAAAGACAAAGCTTGTTGGAGCCATAAATTAGAGAGTTTTTTTCCTCTTTGAGATCAAGAAGAGTCTACCTAGGGGTTTTTATAAATTTTGAATCCAATGGTAACCTCTATTTGCTTATTAGAGCACATCATAAGAGAATTTTTGCAAGTTCAAGTCTATAAATGTATGGATCAATCAATGTTTTAGAGCAGTTGTTGAAGGTGTTTGAGAATGGAGAAGGCCTTGTAGGGGTTTTCTTACCTTCAGATGTTTACTACAATATTTGTTACTTGTAGGGTTCAACTCATTTATTATTTTCTCACTATTTCTTGTTGAGGAAATATTTATTTTGTATTTGAATGTGGAATTGAAGTACTTGTATGCTCATGTATGCTCATTTTCATATGGAGTGCTAGGTATTTTTAGGAGACACCTTTTTTTGCTTATGGTTTCATGACCGAATGTAGGTTGTCATGCTATTTATAGTGATAGTTATTTGTAGGAGAAGGTTTCCTTGAAGGGGAAAATAACCACTTGTTTATCAAAAAACTTTATGTACTCTTTTTCATTGAACATATGGAGCAGTCTAGCTATGTTGGCAACCCTAAATATGTATCCCAGGAGAGGTGAACTCTGTCACCAAATTATTTATTGTTTATCTTTATGAATGCTTGTACGATTTAAATTATGAGATGTTTCTTATGTTTCAAGTTTACATGAAAAGCTAACGCATAGTCCTTGAAGAGACCTTTGAAAACCTGTTTTGTCATAATACCCATTGTCCTTGCAAAGTGTTAAGAGAACAATCACTTTTTAGGAAGGAGAAGTTCTCCTCCAATTTCAGATCACCACTACTAAAAACATGACAATAATATCATTTATTGGAGCTTTATAACACAACTCATTACGATATTTACAATAACAACCACATATACTTATGCATATTTTCTTCAACCAAAAAAAATGATACTATATAGAGCTTTATAACCACAACTCGATACAATATTTACAATAATATACACATATACACATTTTCTCAGCCAACAAATAAAAGGATATGATTCCCACATCAACAACAAGGGAATCCATAGGCTCACATGTCCACCCTAAAAAGTAATAGCAGGTTTCAACTCCTTCCCAAGAAGTCCATAATCCACTTCCAAAATCAATCCTGCTTCCAATGTCCAACACTATGACCCTTGCACTACTTGTCTCTCATTGAATAGTTCCTGGCTCATTCTTCCAATGCACACTCACAATGTGCTTCTGATTCCATCTAGAAATTCTAATGACCAAAAAAAATTCATTCCCTACCCTTCCCTTCTCTGCTACATATTTCATCGGGAAATTCATTTACCCCCTTGTGTGCAGTCACACACCTTCTAAATTATTCCGACATCCCCTTCTTTCTACATAGTCCCTCAAGCGATCCATCCCTTGGCAAGGTTTCCTCACATTTGAAAGTCTAAAAACCAAGGCATATACCTATGTCAGAACCACCATACATGTCATAACATGCTCATGGAAATCAATGGACAGTATTAGGTACCAATGTCCCACAATGGCCCTGCTCCTAGTACTTTACCAACATAATGTTGCATGTTCGAATTCCTTTCACTGTTGTTGCTAATGTTCTTGCAGTTAGTTTCAAACACCCAAATTAGGAATTTTCGTGCTTTCATCTACCAAACAGATAATTTCTATTAGAATTAAAAGAAATTGGAATAAATTCAAATCATACTTCATGGCTAGCTCATCAATAAGGTACACCTACATTTTTTTTACTTCCTGTCACAAAAAGTAAAACTAAAGTTTTCATCAAATCATCATGTATAAACATATCACATTCAATTAGATCAAACACAACCATCATAAATCAGAATCATAGATCACATACATAATTAAAATTGAAATAAAATACTGATACCTATCTTTCAATCGCTTCTTTTCTTCTACCTTTGTCCTTTATCATTTTCGTACACACATTGAATCGATTTCCAAAACTGACAAGCACCTAATGCCTTCTCTTCTCTTCAATCACGTACACATACACACGTTGTGCATCACAACACATACACCCACACACAATGTACCACATAATACATATACCTGCACCTGGTGAACGAAAAAACAAATACACCTACACCCTGGTGTACAACACATTACAACATCACATGTAAAACATGTACACAAAACCACATGTACCACATGTACACAACACAACATGTAAAACATGTACAAAGAACTACATGTATAACATGTACACAACACCACATGTGCAACATTTACACAACACCACCTATACATAGCACCACATGTATAACATGTAAACAACGCCACATGTACACAACACCATCTACACAACATGTACACGACACCACATGTACACAACACAACATATACAAAATGTACATAATGCCTTATGTACACAACACCACCTACACAACATGTACACAACACCACATGTAAAACATCTACACAACACCACATGGACATAGAACCACATGTACACAACACCACATGTACACCACAACAATGGTGCACATCTGGAGACCAAATTGTCTCTACCAAACAATATTTCTTCAAGTGTATTTCTAGTATCCATGCTTGCCTCAACATGACGTATATCACACTACTTTCATTCCACCGATGTAGCACTCAACATAGCCTATCCATAACATAAATATAGGCATAATACAATCACATAATATCAATTTATATCAAAATGATATTGGGCCTCATATATTTGTCAGGGATATTCTTCCCACTTGATTCATTATAAGACCAGGAACCTCTTCATGTCATTCACATTCATAAGCAATCATTCCTCCATAAGCATGATCCCTAATGACCCTGTCAGACAATGACATACATACATGCATACATTTATACATAAATAGACATCAACATAATCATGATCACAACATAGTTACTATATATCATAAGGACTGGGTTAAGAGAAATCCCTTTATCCATGCACAACATGTGCAACATTGAGAATAAAAGTTCCCAAATTAGCCAAGGAATTTTTTACCTTAAGCCCATTTACTTTACCTTTCATGTTATCATTCTCATGATTGTCCCGCCATTTTCCAGTTACCCCAATGGACCCAACCAACCCAACTAGTTTTCATGTTCTTTCATTCAACTATCCTTTATTCATGCATTGAGCTTCATTCAAGTCTTATATTACCTATTTGGTTTCATTCAACTTCCTCCAAACTCCATTAACTTTCCTCTTCCCAAATGAATTCCCAAGACCCTCAAAACATAAAAAGAAAGAACAAAAGAAAAAAATAAAGAAAACCATGGAAAATCGACAACAATACAACACCACAAACAAAGTGGCATGGCCACGCACCTGACATAAACAAAACTGAAAATCAAGAAAAAACAAATAACAAAGCATCAAAATCACAAAACTATCAAAAAACACCATGACTCAACCCCATGGTTCACAATGCTTCTAGAGGAAAGCGCAACCCGAGCCTTCTTCAAGATGTCATGGCAATCTATTTTTCCATTTGATTCCCTACATCACACAACATTAGCTTATGCTTTTATTCATGCATTTACAATATTAGAACTAAACCACTTATCTCAAATATAAACCTTAAAATGTCAACTTATCAAATACATATTCATGAATATAAGACATATCCAATAATTTTAGTCAAAATTAAGGTTAAGAAAACTTTTTGTATTCATGAAAATCACTCATTCATTTGAAATTCTGGTTTCCAAACATAGCCAAAATAATTCTCACCCAATTCTTTTCTTTTACCATTTCACTTTGCTACAATTGAGTCTTATTATGTTCTATCACATTCACCGAGATGTTAGTTATATAAAAAATACACTATTACCTTGTCATGCTAATACCAAGCATGTTTTCCCTGCAATTGTTCACACATGTCAGTTACATGTTCCAAAGATGAAGACATCATGTCTAGTAATTTGAAGTCATCTTTTACCAAGACTAACATCCATGCAATAGTTTGCAATCAAATGATAGTAATTAGTCATAGTGCTACAATCAACCACTTGCACTTAAGTGCATATCAACTATCTCAACACATATTGTGTTAGTACAACCATATTAAAACAAGAGAATTAATTTATAAAACATTATAATCACATACTTATACCATGCACTCAATAAAATATTAAAACAACCTTTAAACATACCCCATTACTATCCATGGTCCACAGTAAGGTAGAAGGGGGAATCTATGATAATGGCCCGATCTCCAATGTCGAATTATGGAAATGCGATCTTCAAATCTCTACTAAATTTAACCATACTCACGAAAACTTGATTTTCATTTCTCATACATTTGTATGATATCAATTTAGAAACATTACCCTTATTCCACTTGTAACATACTAACTGAAAACATTCCACATAATAATGCCCCTTTTCCATTTCCTTACATGTAGCTTTTCAAATTCCTTGCATGCAACCATTCAAATTCCTTACAAGAAACTTTTCAAATTATTTGCATGTAAATAGGTATAGATCAACTACACAATATTATCACACAACCATACTATCCTATCCACAAAAAAACATTTTCTTCAAACAAATATTATGCTATTACATTTTCTTCAAACAACAACTATACTATTACATTTGCATTTGAGCATTTCTTCAAACACTTGATATCATCTACAACAATACTATTACACATCAATACTGTCCCTAACCACAAATAACATACTCATTGGGGAATTTTATCAAACAATTTGTATGTAATGGATCATTGAACCATTGAACCATTTCATTAAAACACTTTGCATGTAAACTAATATGGTGAATGATTCAATTAATATATCCTAAATTGAAGCAGTCCAAGTTATGGAAAATAAACCATATGATTAGTGGGAGTCTCTCTCACTATGGTTCTATTGTAGTGGCTACAACCACCCTCCAAAAATTTGTCCTGGAACGAATTTCAGAGCCTCCTTTTAGAGTTTCACTTGATGACTTCACACACTCGGGTTCATTCCACGAGCTCATGTGAGCCTTCACACCCACCTTTCTTGATCATTTCACCCAAGTTTTTGCATGGTGATGTCAATGTCATGCGTGTGACCATGTCTTGGTCATGCTCACGATATTCACTTCATGTGTACATGTTGTGTTCGCTATGAAAACATCTGTCACACTCACACATGAAGTCACATACACTATCACACAAGTGTCATCACGGTCAACCAATGATCAATCACATGTGTCGTGCTTTTCACCCACACTGTCAGTCGATCATGTTGAGCATGTGTGTCTAGATGGTTTGAGTCATCTCATTGTCAAGTCATGTAAGTGTGTATCTGCAAGATCACATATGCATCTTTCACGCGTTCACACACTTAGCCATTTTTCTAAAGTTCTGATGACCAGAATCCCCTATGATAGCCATACCATCACCCTACCATTGAATCGATCGACTCTCATCTAGAACAACATAGAAGCACCAAGCAAGCCATTTCAAGTTATGCTACCTGCAAGCAACTCAATCAACCTTCATGCTAGTCAACGAGAGAGTTTGACCCAATAGCTACCCCGGGACTGACTCCCCTCAAAAATTGTGCAATGGTTGCAGACCTTTCCCACTTTTTTGACTGAGAAAATTGAGTAAACAAGTCGTACAGACACTCAGTGCCCATCCTTTTCTCCCTCAGAAAATTCTGTATTTTTTCCACCTAGCCCTCTCGATAGTCCATTGGCTACTCACCAAGGAAATTGCATAGTTTTCATGAGAATTTCCTCTGCTGCCCAACAGTCTGCTCAGCTCAAAAACTCCACGGAGGTGATCAGTAGGCCAACCTACCAACATCGGTGTAGTTTTTCCCACCAATAGATCCTGGAAGCTGACTACCAATTCCCTCTAAGAATTGCGCAGTTTTTGCAACCAAGCTCTAGCTACTAACTGCTAATTCCCCTCAGGAATTGCGGAGTTTTTGCTGTAGAGTCGTAGCAATAAGCTACCAGTTCCCTCCAGGAATTGCACAGTTTTGGATGCCAAGCTCCCACTGCCCACTCCTTCTGGAAATTGTGCATATATTTTCTTCCCACCCTTCCTGCAGCTTGGACTATTCCTCTCAAAAACTGCACAGTTTGGTCCTCCAGTTGAGCCAAACACTACGTACAGTCATTATCGATCTGAATTTCCCATCTTCATCACCCAATGACTACTGCACAGTTTTCATCAGAAGTGCCTGGAGCCTCCATCCGATATCGGAACCTTGTCTCCTCTCCCAGTCACCCACATTCGAAATGATCATGCATCATGGTAGACTAGGAGAGTTTTTGGATTTGAAGTCATCTTTTCATGAGTGAATACAGATACAGGTTCAAAAATGAACATGGAATGATGATGGATGGGATGAAAAAAGGGAGTATATGCAGAAGGACATGTTCACCAATGGATGAATAAATGTTGCATGAAAGAGATGTGCTCGCAAATAGAAAATCATGCAAAGATGTGTTTGCCAACAGACGAACAAGAAAACATGCAAGACGTGTTCATAGATGGACAGATAGACAAACATGCACTTTTTGTGAACATACAAACCTATCAAGCTTACCAACATACAAGCAAGGAGCAATGTGAAAATGCAACATCAAGTGAACCAACGACCATCGAGGACTCCACGCACTTTTCCATGTGGAGATGAAGTTGTGACACACCATGAGGGCATCCATCACCTAGCAGCACTGCAGCTCGATATGCACACTAGCAACAACATGAATGTACCAACACTATCATGTTGATTCTTGTCATGAGTCATGTCATCCACATCTCTACTGTGGTCCATACTGCGAACCAATGTAATTTAACGTGGAAGTCCAAGAGACCTACTTGTTGTATGAAGAGTCATGTAAAGTCAGAAATTCATGGAAGGCAAACAGTCATGAGGGTAGTTGAACAACCACAAGGGTCAGTTTCACCCTTGCCTATAAAAACCCCCTCATTTGTACATGTAAAGGAATTTTTCACCTTAGCTCCTCCCACATAGACTTGAGAGTCTATAATCTTTTCTTCGATGAGTAAGTAGTGGCTCCAACGCCCCTCATATGGGGTTATTGATGTATGGTGTAACGATGTATCTTGAGACTTTTGCTTAATTCAAAATCTTGCTAACAGGCCAACACGTTTTCTCACATGTATTGTAACTGTTGTAAGACCAACCTTAAACACTTGTAATGCATGTTGCTCTAACATGTGTTTAACACTTGAACTAATTCACTTGTTGTAATACATATATGTTAATGAAAATGTGTTGTATATGTTGTTAATGTTTTCTCAGCCATGTTGACTACTCTCTTGAACATAAGATAGACCTTTCACATAAAACTTGCTATAACAACCATTGCACTCACACGGAACAATCCATTGAGTGTTATACGTGTTATCTTCTCGTGTGTGTTGTGACTTCCGCATCTGTGTGGACTGTTCCATCAAAAACTATGCATGTCCTATTGTGTTGTGTGTTCCTAGTAGAGTTGAGACTTCTCCCAACCGACTTGGGACTCACTCCCACCCTCTCCCTTTACAATGAAAGAACCATTGACACAAGTGATACTTACAATCACCAGGGACGTGAACCGTACTTCTCATAAGACAAAGCAGACCACTCTCCTGTGCTGACAAGTAAGAGTTGAGGAAAATATTTAAGATAATGGAAACCCAACCATCATACCAGATGGGACTCCTACACCAAATGGTGTGAGTTCTAGTTGGGACTTCATACCCAGGAGATCCCCTGATGTTGGTGGGTCTAGCATCATCAACATTTTGACGCTAGAAGGAGGGACGGATGACAAGCTAAGCCCATACATCTGGGTTGAATATCTTACCCAACGAATCATACATAATTCATGCTTTCGAGGTGTTTCTCTAATTTCTCCCTTAGTTAGTTATCAATCCCTGATGAGTTTGTTGATCAATTGTCCTTGTTAAAGTTTGACGATGAGGACTGGACGTCCGTAAGCAAGCCCATTTCTGATTTTCTTCATTTCTGTGAATCTCATGAAATCAATAGTGATGAGCTTGTTTGTGTACTCTTCTTCCTCACCCTTCAAGGTTATGCTAATCAGTGGTGTCATAGCTTCCCACCTGCTTCCATCCATTCCCTTCTCACTTTCCACAAGGAGCTCCATCAACCCTTCGATGAGTGTGACCACCAAGATGTCTATGAAAGAATCTCTCATTTAAGAATGAAGCTTGGTGAATTAGTTGAGCACTTTGCTACCCACTTCCTTCACCTCTGTCATGAAATTCTTGATCTATATGTTGACCTTGAATTCATGAGCCAAGAGCTGAAATGCTTGGTTCATGTCTCCCGAAACGATGAACCTCCTGATTTCCCATCTTCCTCGACTCTTGCAGATCATGAGACACCTCATGTCTCGAAGAGGTTGTCCTCTTGCAGCAATTAAAAAGCTAAGAAAGATGTGCAACGATTGCAAAGTTGAAGAATCTGTGCAGCATGTTCCTAATCCATCTACTCGACTGTCTCCTGCCCCAATGGAGGAAATTCGAGAATGGTTAATAAAACCTATGGAAAAAACTCATCCCTCGATTCGGAAAGAGAGAGTCACTATTCCTAACCCAAGTCTTGAGTCTAATCTGTATCTCTGCCATCCTCCATCATCTACAAGCCATGACTCCTTGCACCATGATTCACTTGAGCAATCTACTTCACAAGCTAGTTGCATGAACTCTCTTGATTCTCAAGTTGCTAGCTCAAGTTGCAGTCATGTGCAATGCAGCCTCATCATTCAAATGGAGGAGCAGGATAGTGAAGACACAATCAATTCCTCTCAAAACATTGAGCTTCCATTCTTGATTTATCCTCGATCCACAAATCTTGGTGAAACATCATGCACAATCAATTATTTTGATCAACCTCCAGTCTTGGGTTGTCATCACTCCCACGCTTCTGTATGTTGTGATGAATGCCCAAGAACATCATATGATATATTATCATCTCATGTACACTCTAACTCAGATCTGGAATGCACACTGATCAAAGAAAACATCCATATTGAAGCTTCCTCTGCACCTCACTTGCCTGTGTGTCCTATCATTCACAGCACATCAACATGCATCGAAGACACTCCGTGTTCTCTTGCTTCCTCATCTTATGATTTATCTCCTCGATAAACACAAGGAAATGGGGTTTTCCATGATGAAAATAGTCTGAACACATAGGACTCTTCCCACGACATCATCTTGTGTGTTGCATGAAGACAACTCATCATGTTAGCTTGCTGAAAATTTTGATGAAACCTATGGCAGAGATGGTTGTCATCCTAAGAGAATTTTTGAAATCAATAACAACAACCATCCTCAAGCCATGGGTGATCTGGTTCAGATCCAAAAATGCAATTTTTCAATTCTGGAAAGATCCGGGACGTGCCAGGGAGTCGAGGCACTTCAACATCCATTGATAGTTATGTGAGGATCTTACAACTCTGGTAAGCCCATCAAACCAAATAAGATCCCATTTCTCATGCACAATCCATCTATCTTCATGGTTTCACTCAACATGGATCCCCATGTAAATAATATTTACTATTTGGGGTACGATATTTCAAAATTTCATATTTGCGCTAATGATCAAATCCACGATTCAGTTACAACATGTTTGTCTTCATGCACCTCTCTTACATCGAAATCAGATTGGGAGTGTATGTCCCTCGTGAAATCATGGGACCATGAAGTTGATCATCTTAAACAATATATCTATCTCTAATCATATTTATCAGATGTTCTCTCTCACAATCATATCCTTGGTCTTTTCACAAAATTTTCACATCAAATCTACACACTCATTACACCAACAATCTCGCTATGTGATGATGAGCACACAACCTATTGTGCAAATCAAGTTACTCTCATTTAACCACAACCCAACTGGTTTCACACATTCATATTGCTAGCACCCTTTCTATATTTCTATGATTACCATGATGCCTACGCACTTTTTCACCAATTGCAGGTGGGTGTTCTATCATATTTAGTAGGAAACGAACTTGGTTCCCTCATTCAGAGCATTCACATGATTGTTCAAAAAATTTCTTTGTTCATGTCAAACTGGGAATTTTCCATCTCGATCGAATGTTCTGATTTTTCTTCTACATTGGGTGGCTATCATGCAGTTTATCATTTTCCCAACATTACATCTAATGACAGTCACTTCACACACTACGATTTTCACTGTGTAACATCCTTATTCTTAGATTTTTTTCAAGCAAGTGAGGCACCTCGGCCTGAACTGATGGTTATGGAGGGCCCTCACTATCTTGACATGATTGATGAGAATTACCATATCTATCTATCCTGATCATATTCGCATTATGATCCCCTCTCTCGAATTAGGAATCCGTCTTCTCAAATATCACAAATCTTTCAAAACATCCATCATGAATTTTATGATCCAGTCACTAAATGGATGGAATAATCTTACTTGGTGAGTTGTGTTGCAGGTAACAAGCTTCAGTCCTTCCTCTCACTCGCTAAGAAAGTTGGTGTAGAACAACACACACTCACAAGAGGCCTTCGAGTTTTTCTGAAAAACGGTAGTCATGGAAGAGGGAAGCATGTGGGTTGGGTGGTTGTGACACATTCTTCTACCCATAGGCGAGACCTTCTCTCTCGTGTGCAAGTTTTCAAGATTTTTCATTTTCTGTTGCACACTATTTTTTATCTATTTTAATCGCTTGTGTCTTTGTGACTGTAGGTTGGGTACGCCTACAGTGGCTTCACTGTAAATTTCATTTCATGTAACCATATCCATTTAACGTAGGAGTAGGATTAGTGTTTTATTTTTCGCTTGTCCTTACTTTGTGGTTTTCATGTTTGTTTGCTTGCTGACTTGGTTTCTTTGCTTGCTTGTTCGTGTTTTCACTTTGTTTGCTTTTCTTACTATTTTTGTTTTCGTTTGTTTGGTTTTATTAATATCTAACTAATTTTGTTTCCAAAAATAAGTGCTACCATCTACTGAGTTCTGGCTTTTGAAGGAGTATGTCGCTGAGATATGAAGAGAATTGTGACACTGCAACACTTGGCTAGTCTTCTGTTCATCTTCTCTGTGCTTGGTTATAACCTTTAGGCAATGAAGTCTTGACAGAAATTACGAGCCATCTACAAGGGGATTTTTTGTCTAACCATGAACCTGTGTCCACACTGGGATGACCCATGCCTATACTTAGCCTTTTTCTCTGTGTGTTCAAGCTCATCCAACTAGTAGAAATGGAGAAGGATAAATCCTAAATGAGAAAAGATATGTTAGAGGTATTACATGCTTATTTGAAGGAACAACCTCTTTTGCTCTCAATAAGTTTGGATCCCTATTCTACCCAAAAATAAATAAGTGCTTATGCACAATCCTCTTGAAAAAATACAAAGGTGAAATAAGAGAAAGGCTTCTGGTGTAGAGTGGTGAAGCATGCAACTCCACCAGGGTATTGACCAAGTTCACTGACAATGGAGCAATGCATGTGTTCCTGCGTGACTCCATCAGGGTACTATCTAGGTCTGATAGAAACAGAGAAACACCAGAGATGAAAACTTATACTCTGAAAATATTCAACTCGCGAGCTAAACTACCCTTCCGAGATTTGAAACACTGTGACCAAGCTGAGCTTTTGATTGTGTTTGACTGAGTTGGCAAAAGGTGAACCATGTATGTCCATGGGTTAAGTGGGGAAGCCGAAGTAACCCGCACAATGATTCAATACTCCCCGAAAGACCAAGGCTCTATGCTAGCAATGAACCAAAAATAGAGAAGCTAGAATTATACATATGTGTCACCAAGTGTTCTAGCGGCTATAACCACCCTCCAAATTTTTGGCTTGCACCCAATTTCGGAGCCTCCTTTGAGAGTTTCACTTGATGACTACACACACTCAAGTTCACTCCGCGAGCTCGTGTGAGTCTTCACACCCACATTTCTTGATCATTTCACCCAAGCTTTTGCATGTTGATGTCAATGTCATGCTTGCGACCATGTCCTGGTCATGCTCAAGGTCTTCGCTTCGTGTTTACGTGTTGTGTTCATGATGAAAACATCTTTCGCACTCACACATGGAATCACATACACTGTCACATAAGTATCATCATGATTGACCAACGATCAATCACAAGCATCACGCTTGTCGCTCAGACTGTCGGTTAGTTGTGTTGAGCATGTTTGTCTGGATGGTTCAAGTCGCCTTGTTGTCATGTCATGTAAGTGTGTATTTTCAAGATCACATATGCATCTTTCACTTGTTCACATACTTAGACGTTTTGTTGAAGTTGTAATGACTAGACTCCCCTCCTAATATTCAGACCATCACCCTACCATTGACTCAATTGAATCTCACCTAGAACAATGCAAAAGCACCAAGCAAGCCATTTCAAGCTATGCTTCCCACAAGAAACTCAATCAACCTTCATGCTAGTCAACTGTAAAGTTTGACCTGGAAGCTACCCGGGATTGAATCCCCTCCAAAATTGCATAGAGGCTTAAGACCTTGCCCGCTCCGTTGACTGAGAAAATTGTGGAGACATGCTAGATAGACACCTAGTGCCTGTGCTTGTCTCCCTTAGAAAATTGTGCAATTTGTCCAGCTAGCCCTCCTGACACTCGACTGACTGCTCACCAAGAAAATTGCACAGTTTTCATGAGCAATTCCTTTGCTGCCAAATAGTCTACTTAGCTCAGAAACTATGCAGAGGTGATCAGAAAGCCAGCCTCCTGGCATCAACGTAGTTTTTCCCGGTAGTGGACTGCTAGTTCCCTCTAGGAATTGCGCAGTTTTTGCAGCCAATCTCCAGTAGTAGACTACTAGTTTCCCTTAGGAATTGCATAGTTTTGCTACCAGTGGCCCAGAAACGAGCTGCCTATTTCCTCTAGGAATTGCACAATTTTGGCTGCCACACTCCCGCTGCCCGCTCCTTCTAGAAATTGTGTAGATTTTGTCTGCCCAGCCTTCCTGCAGCCTGGATTGTTCCTCCCAAAAACTACGTATTTTTTTCCTCCAGCTGGGCCAGACCTCGTGGATAGTCACTGTCGATCTAGATTTCCCATCTTCATCACCCAGTGACTGCTATGCAGTTTTCATCCGTAGTGCCCAGAGCCTCCATCTCATCTTGCAACCTTGTCTCCTCTCCCAGTCACCCACATTCGAAATGATCATGCATCACGGTAGACTAGGATTTTTTTGTATTTTATGTCGTCTCATCATGAGTGACTATAGATACAGGTATGCAAATGAACATGGTGTGACGAAGGATGGGATGAACAAAGAGAGTACATGAAGAAGGACATGTTTTCCAACAGACAAAAAAACAATGAATGAAAGAGATGTTCTAATGAAGGGGAGATCATTTAAAGATGTGTTTGCGGACATACGAATGAGAAAACATGCAAGATGTGTTCATGAACGGATGAACGGATGAACATGCACTTTTCGCGTAGATGAACCTGTCATGATTACCAACATACAAGAAAGGATCAATGTGCAAATGAAACATCAAGCGAACCAACAGCCGTCGAGTACTCTACACACTTTTCCATGCGGAGGTGAAGTTTTGACACACCATGTGGACATCCATCACACAATAACACTATAGTTTGACATGCACACCAGTAGCAGCATGAATGTACCAGCACTGTCATGTCGATTTTTGTCATGAGTCATGTCCTTCACATTTCCACTGATGGCCATACTTCCAATCAATGTAATGTAACATGGAAGTCCAAGAGACCCACTTGTTGTATGAAGAGCCATGTAAAGTCCAAAATTCATGGAAGTCAAATAGTCATGAGGGTATTCGAATAGCCACAAGGGTTAGTTTCACCCTTGGCTATAAAAATCCCCTCATTTGTACATGTAAAGGACTTTTTCACCTCAGCTCCTCCCACATAGCCTTGAGAGTCTATAATCTTTTCTTTGAGGAGTAAGTAGTGGCTCCAATGCCCCTCATACATGGTTAGTGATGTATGATTTAGCGATGTGTCTTGGGAATTTCGCTTAATTCAAAAGCCTGCTTACAGGCCAACACATTTTCACACATGTATTGTAACTATTGTAAGACTAATATTGAACACTTGTAATGCATTTTTCTTTAACCTTTGTTTAACACTTGAACTAATTCAATTGTTGTAGTACATATATGTTAATGAAAATGTGTTGTATATGATGTTAACATTATCTTTCTTGTGTTGACTACTCTCCAGGACATCAAACAAACCTTTCACATAAAACTTGCTATAACAACCATTGCACTTGTGCGGACTAATCCGCTGAGTGTTATACATGTTATGTTCCCTTGTGCATTGTGACTCTCGCATCCATGTGGATTGTTCCATCGTACGTTGTGCACGTCCTGTTGCGTTGTGAGTTCCTAGTAGAGTTGGGACTTCTCCCAACTAACTTGGGACTCACTCCCACCCTCTCCATCTACGATGAAAGAACCATTGACACAAGTGACACTTACAATCACCAGGCACACGAACCTCACTTCTTGAAAGACAAAGTGCTGACAAGTAAGAGTTGAGGAAAATCTTTAAGATAATGGAAACCAGACCATCTTACCAGATGGGACTCCTACACCAAACGATGTGAGGTATAGATGGGACTTCATACTGGGGAGATCCCCTGATGTTGGCGCTTCCAGCACCATCAACAGGTTCAAATCTCAACTTTTGAAATTTCATGGATGAAAACTTATAACAAAAATACCAACATAATCCTATTTGGTGCATAATTCGAGGAGCATTCAGGAATCTCGACTTGCACTAGTAATATATCATAAAATATAGAAAAATAATGTCTGAAATTTTTATCAAAATATAAATGGTATTTACCCTCACTTTGGAAAATCTTTCAGCTCCTGAGACCACCCAGAAGAAACACTATAACATAAATTCCAATGTGACCTGTTTGAGGCCAAATTTTAGGAGCATTTAGAAGGCTCGACTTCCTCTTCTCATATCTCCTAAAATATTACCACCCAATATATGAAATTTCTAGCACATGATTAGTGTGATTTTCCCTCATTGTGGAAAATGTTTCAGCTTCTGGAACCTAACAAAATATAAGTTATTACAATCATTCCAGCATGGCTTGTTTAAATATGCATTCAGGAGGGTCATCTTCCTAAGATCATAAATCCTAAAATATTGTGAACCAATATCTAAAATTTTAACCACACTATGACATGTGAATTATCCAACATGTAATTCCAATCAAATAAGGGGCCAATTCATTCCAACAAAAGTTGTGGAAGGTAAATCCTACACCTGATCATCTTATTCAAAAGGAGTTAAGGAAACTTTTGGATTCTTAGATCATTTATAAAGTGTGACATTATACCTGGGTGTCAAACATAGTCCCAGTAAGGAAGAAGTATGGGGAAATCCACTTGTGTGTTTATTTCCATAACTTAAATTGTGCCTCAGAAAAGGAAAACTACCTTGTACTGTATGTGGAGAAGATATGGTAAATAGTATTAGTGCCAAAAAAATTCCTTTATTGGATGTGTATTCAGGATACAATCAAGTGCTAGTCTTAGAGCCTCACAAAATCAAAACACAGTTTCATACTAAGTGGGGTACATTCAAAACCAAGAGAATGTCATTTGGGTTGATTAATGTTGGTGCAACATTTCATCACGCCATGGACATTACATTCCATGGATTTATTGGACAAATGATGGTGGTCTACCTCGATGATGTCATATTATTTTCTAAGAAGAGGTCCGACCACATATTCCATTTGCGGAAAATATTTGAGTGATGTTGCAAATACGGCAAATCCATTAATCCCAAGAAGAGTATTTTCATAGTATTTGAGGGTAACCTATTGGTCCATATCATTTCAAAAAGTGGTATTAAATTAGACCCTAATAGGGTCAAATAAAATATGTAGATTCCCTTCCCAGTAAACAAGAAATCTATGTAGACCTTCCTTGGGGAAATAAAGTTCCTCCATAAGTTCATCTCTGATTATGCTCAAATTGTCAAAACAATACAAGAGATGGTAAATAATGATGTAATATACATATGGGATAAAATGGAAGAGTATGCATTTTCCCATATCAATCAAGTTATCATAGAAGCGCCTTCTCTATACAGCTTAGATTTTAGCAAATATTTTCTTCTCTAGACCTTCTCTTTTGAGACTTCTCTCACTGTTGTGCTTACCCAAAAGGATGATCAAAACAATGAGAAGCCAATATATTTTATGGGTGCTAGTCTTGAAGGACTTGAACTCAACTATCCCACCATTGATAAATAATATTACATAGTATAAAAAGTGGTGAAGCACTTCCGGCCCTATCTTTTGAAAAATCACTGTATCATCTTTGTTTTCGGACCCATAGTCAGATCATAGGTTTTCCAACAAGACCTAAGTGAGAGAAGGGTGATCTATATGACAAGGTTACAGGAGTATGATTTAGAGTTCAAACCAGTTCACACCATCAAGGGCCACAGTCTATGCCAACTAGCACGAGAAGCAGTGGATGCAAAAGAAGAAGAAGATCCCTCTGGATGGGAACAAGAGATCAAAATGTAAAATGTAGAGCAAAATTCTCACACTATTATCACATACTCATGGTACACAGATGTGTGGAAATATCTTGATCATGGCAACATGCCACCCCATTTATCAGCATGTCAGAAGATGATACTTAAACTCAAAGCATTATAATACTAGTTAGTGCAAGGGGTGATTTTAAGAAAGCACGATAATGGAGTATTTCTTAGGTGTTTGGAAGTGCATGATTCAGAGAAAGTATTGCGTGACCTCCATGATGGACAAGTTGGAGGAAATTTTACGAGAAACACAAATGCGCATAAAATCATGCAGGCCAATTTCTATTATCCCACATTGTTCAAAGATGCTCACGCTTATACCTGCAAATGTATGGTCTATCAAAGGTGTTTCGTCCAAATAAAGAAGTCATCCATCCCATTGCAACTTATCATTTTGGAAGAACTCTTTCAACAATGGGGCTTGGATGTCATTGGAGAAATCTTTCCACATTTTTCAAAGAAACACCACTATAATCTGACTGCACATACTAATTTATGTGGTGGACATAAGTAGTTTCGCTTAAATAGGTGAATGATCAGGAAGTCATCAATTTCCTTCAACATAATATCATTTCTAGGTTCGATAATCCTAATTCACTTGTTTTTTATAATGAAACATATTTATGATCGCTAAAACTCTATGATTTTGCATTAGAAAATGGAATTGTATTGAAGCATTTAACTAATTATTATCCGAAGGGGAATGGTATTGGCGAGTCCACAAATAAGAACCTTATCGTATCATCAAATATACCATATTCTCTAAACAGAAGAATTGGCACTCTGCTTTGGTAAATTCTTTGTGGGATGACCAAGTCATGCCAAAGCCCTCTCTGTACACCTCCCCTTAATTCATGGTGTATGAAAAGGAAGCCATCCTTCCTCCTAACATTTACTTTCCTTCTCTCCAACTCTCACAAGAATCCCAAGGCAATCCATGCTTATTAGTGTAGCATAGGATGGACACTCTTTAAAAGTTCTAGGAAGAAAGGCTGAAAGCAAATGAAAGATTTTCACTTCATCAGAACCATATCAAGAAGTGGTTCGACAAGAAGTTTGTAGGGAAGAATAACTTTAGTGTGGGTGACTTAGTCTTGAAGTAGGACAGAGCCCATGAGGACAAAGGAAAACACACCAAGTTTCAATCCCTATGGATTGGACCATTCATAATTCATGGAAATCTTGTCCAACACAAGTATCATCTACAATCACTTGATGGGAGGATTAACACTCTATCAGTAAATTGCCAAGGAATAGAAAATTATTTTCAATGAAGACTCGGGGTTGTGCCCTACGCTATGTACATAGTATTTTCTTGTTTGTTTTATCTTGTGCTCTTTTTTTTTATGTGTTTCATGTAAATAAATGTTATGTGTCAACGTGTTTCATGGATTATTTGTGTGTGGCTGAGTCAAAAGAGAGTCTTGTGACACTTCAATATTTGGCTAACCTTTTGTCCATCTTCCTTCCATTGGTTATATCTTTTGGTCGATGAAGTTCCGATGGAAAATATGATCCTTCCATAAGGAGAGTTTTTGTTAAATCATGAACTTGTGTCTATTAAGGAAAACCTCATAACCACACTTAGATTTTGTATTTTTGTGTTTTGATTCCTATCTAATTAGTAGAGGAGGAGAAGGAGAAAAATATAAATGAGAAAAAATAAATCAGTGGTCTCTATATGCTTCTATGAATGAACAACACCTTCTTCTATCATTAAGTTGGGATCCCTCTTCAGCCCATAAAATGAATAAGTGCTAATGCACAGTCCTATAAAATAAATAAATAAAGGTGAAATAATAGAAAGGCTTCCTGTGCAGAGAGGTGAAGCAAGAAAATTCGTCAGGGTACTGTCCACGCTTGATGGAATCAGAGCAATGTTTGTGTTCCTTTAGTGACTTAGTCAGGGTACTGTCCAAGCTTTGCTAGAAGTAAAGCAACAACTGAGATGAAAAAACATACTATGAAAATATTAAAATAGCGAACTTCACTACCCTTCCTAACTCAAAACTTTACGATATAGTTGAATCTTATGATGTGTTTAAGTGAGAAAGGTATATAGGGGACCATGTTTATTTACAGGGTAAGTAGGGAGACCAAGATAATCCACATGATGAATTAATACTCCCCGAATAACCAAGGCTCTGCACAAAATAGTTGATCAAGGCAAAGAAATTGGAATTCTACCAATGTGTTCCCAGGCATTGTCGCTGCAACAACACCCTCCAAAATTTTGGCTTACACTCAATTTCAGAGCCTTATTTGGTCTTGTACATTGTTGTCGCAAACTTTGAAACTAATTCCTTGTCTTTTCTTGAGGAGTTTTTGTCCCCTTTGCGAGATAGGAAAAATGTCATATTTTTGCATGCTGGCTGTCACATCATGTATATAATCTTGTTTTGGTGGTTTCAAGAGGTCACCTTTTTGTAAAAGATTTGTTCTAACCATGTAAACATTTTTCACACTCCTTTCAAAAGTTTTAAGAACTGTTGCACAAGTGTCATCGCGGTCGTCGCAAAGTGTATCTTAAGTGCCAACCTTGTCTTAAATTTGTCATAACATTGTCACGTGAAGGGAAATTCATTGTCATGTGTCCTGGATGATATATGTTGTTGTTTCATCAAGTATTCTAAGAGTGTGACCCATTCAAATTTGTATCACTATTCACATCAGCCTCACTAATCTCACACTTAGTCATTTTCTAGAAAGCTTCCCAACCAAGCAACCTAGCTTCACTTGACCTCCCTGAATTACACACTACGGTGTCTCAGTCCTCAGCCTTTACCTTATCCCTTGTTACCATGCAATGCGTAGTTCCTATCTCCCAGGACTGCTGCATTGTGAAGTTTTTGCGCTCAAGCCGTGGCCTTAGCTCCTAGAATTATGAAAATTTTCCTCCCAGCCTAGCTTTAATTGTGTACTGTGTACTATCTAACCTAAAGCTCATCCTTAAGCTCCTAAACTATGCAATTGCACAATGGACCAGTCTCTCTTGTCTCCCAAAAATATGCAATGTGCTCACCAGTGCTCATCCCCTCATCATGTCACACTAACCCTGGGAATTGCACAGTATTTCCCGTCAGCCCAGCCTGAACTACGCACTATGGAGTCTCAAGGCTTAAGGCTCCCACTACTTTTCTGAACTACACAAATGTGCAGTCAATGAGCCCTTTTCCCAACCTTCTATTTGGTTCTAGCCATGTCAATGGATGAAGATGCTCAATCTTAGACTAGGGTGTTTTCAAATTGATGTCACCTCGTCATGAGTCAATTGTAGAAACATGTACCTTATTATGCCATGGAAAGATGATGAAGAAGGGTATGAAGGAGTGAAACATGATGAAAGACCATTTTGTAGCAGAGTATAAAATTGATCAATCAAGAGAAAGAAAAGGGACACCATTTTGCAATCACCATTAAAAACTAGATATCATTGAAGATCCCTTATCACCAAGCCATGCAGAGGTTAAAAGAAGAAGACCTGCAGCACACAGTGCCAATAGTGCCTTGATATTTCCACATCATCATGTAGGTATATGTCAGCAGTGTCATGTCATGTCATGTCATGAGTTGCCACATGCCACACCATTGTGGTTAATGATGTAAATTATGTTTCTAAAACGTATTGTAAAGTGGAAGTCCAAATGACATGTGTGGAATATGAAGAGTCATGTAAAGTTGAAAACTCATAGGAAGTCAAATAGTCATGAGGGTAGATGAAGAGACATAAGGAAGGTGAAGCATCACTTCCTCATTTTTATATATACACCCTCATTGTAAGAGCAAAGTACTTTTCACCTTGGCTCCTCCCACAAGGCATTAGAGAGATAAGCTATTTCTTTTGAGGATCAATGAGTAGCTCCAATGCTTTATTATTGGTGGTAGTGGTGTTCATTGTATACATGTGCCTTGGAACTTTTACTCAATATAAGAAGCCTTGTGGGCCAACATGTTCTTCATGCATGAATTATGGATATTTGTAAGACTATTCTATCAATGTTTGCAATTCATGTTTGCCTTCATCTCTTCTAAAGTAGTTGAACAATTTCAGCTTTTTGGTACTTATCATATTGACAATGTGTTTTAATTACTATTATTTTTGTTGTATCCTTGTGGAGTATTCTACTAGATACTAGAGAGATCCTCCTCATTACATTGGTTTCAGCGACTGTCGTACCTCTTTGGACTATTCTGTTTGATGTTGTACATATCCTTCTCATTTATGTGTGTCTCTACAAGGGTAGTACTATTGCCTCTCTCTTAGAGGCTCACTTTTCCTCCCCTCTACAATGAAATGACTTTGACATGCATACGATAAAATACTCGCCAGGAACAACTCCCTTGATTTTCGAAGGCACATTTTCATTCCTCTCTCTTGCTAAGAGCTAGAGCTAAGGCATGTATTTAAGATAACCAGTAACCGAGCCATATTCTAGATGGGGATCCTATCCAAAATAGCATTAGGTCTAATTAGGAACAAATATTAAGGAGACCCCTTGAATGTTGGTGGGCCTAGCACTGACAATAGGTTGCTATCAATTCCAAAGGGGGATATTGTCGAGTGTGTTGCAATATTGATGTCAAGTGTTGTCATTGATTTCAAGTTCAAGGGGATCTTGTTGATTATATTAGTCTTATTCTACATCTATGATATCAGTGATGTCTTTGTTGCTTACTACATATGTTGAACATTGGATATGTAACCTAGTAACCTGTATTTAAAGGAATGTTTCCTACAAGTCCCTTTTTCAAAAGAACATGAAAATTGATTGGCTAGATAAATCTCTTAGACAGAATTTCAATGGTATCTGGTACTTACCCTAGCTATGATGGAAGAAGAAGAATTGGTTTAAAATGAATAGGTTCCATAGGCACATGGTCCACTCATTGGATTGATTCTAAAACTTAAAAAAGACAAAAAAATATCAAGAGGGATCAACGATGGTTGAAAGATGGTGAATCAAAAAACCATTGGTCACAATGCCCGATCAGAAGGGTTTCTAAGATTCTATTGTATTGCGAGGCTTAAATTTTTTGTGAACAATCAAGTGATGACTGATGATAAATGGGCCAACATAAGAAAACCATAATACAACATGGAAGTACATGTAGTGCGAGATGGTTGATTGATGACATGGCACACTAATTTAAGAACATGTGGCACAATGATGACATGGAAATGTTACATGGTGAAGATAAGTGGTAGATGATGCTGTGACACCATATGGTGATAACATGATGCATGTGGATTCAAAATTTTTGGGTGGCGAAGTGGCCTTTTTTCAAGTGAAACATGCCAGTGATTGTTGGAAATAATACTGAGATGGGGGAGTAAATCGGTATTAGTCAAGTCAATAATATTTTTCTTTTCATACTCAAATTTATATACGCTACTTCCATGTGGGTAACCTACGTGTACATGCAACTGTGTTTAAGGACACAAGTGTATATCCAAAAAACTAATGACTTAGTTACTTCATCATATGTTGAACCATCACACATATGCAACACACATGAACACCAAGATTTAAGGTGGAAACCCAATGTGGGTGAAAACCACCTACTGCTATCGTCTTTGTCTTATTTTAATAATAAGAAAATATATTTACAACATTGTACTGGTGTAGACTCATACTAATACGTAGGCTTCTACCTGCAGAAGGCTACTACCTTCTTTCATTCTCCAGATTCTACTGGAAGGGAGCTACAACCCCCTAGCTCTTGTACTAGCTGATATTTTTACTAGCACATAGGCGCCGACCTATAGAAGGCTACAACCTTCTCTCTTCCTCCAGGTACCATGTTTCATAAATTTTTAGAATGGATATTACTAGACCACTACACCACAATTTGAAGGCCACATTTTATCCAATTTTCATACTAGACCCACCAACAACATTGAAGCTCAAAATAAATACAACCATCAAATACATCTACATCAACTAATCACTGAAACTCAATCATCACTTTCTGAATCAAACACAACTGAATCAATCAATCACTGACAATCCATGAATCTTTGACACAAACGAATCAAACACTTACCAAACCTCTGACACAACTGAATCAAGCATTCATTCAAACTTAATCATATTCAATCAATCAGTTGGAACAGATAGATCAATATAACCAGTACATAGATCTGAACCCAGAACAATGCATCATCATTTAGAACCAGTTGTAACCTCAAAACCATGCATCAGAGTGTATACGCAACTTGGAAGAGTTGAGGCAATGTGTATACACAACTTCATCAAAGTGAGCCAACGTATAGATCTACAAATACTTACTTATAACTTCATTGCACATTTTGACTTTAGACATAGCCAAATCATAACATATAAATAATAAAACATGTGTTAGGAATCATATCTAGCCCATTAGATCACATAATGATAAGTCATTATGATCTTATTACATCATTAGATCTCATCCATCATCACTGAAGCAATTCAAAATAAATCAATTTGAACAGTGTCGCCAAAATGCAGTCACAAAAACATAAATAAAAACACATAACTCTGCATCAACAACTAGAACCAACTGTAACTTCAAACATCATAGTTCATAAGGTACATGCTACTTCGATGTGTCGAACATGTGTGTATATGTGCTTTTACCAAATTCAACCAGCGTATATATCTGTAAAGATTCATTCATAATTTTGCAACCATTCTAGACTTCAGTTATACCCAGATCATAAAATTTACAGAGTAATACATGTGTCAGTGTTCAGATCTAGATTATACATGATCAAACCTTATAAAGATAAATCATTTCAAGCCTTAAGATCCTGATCCATCATTAGATCTTATCCTCCATCAACGCCAAGGTTCCTCCTTGGTTTAGATCAAGCAAAGCATCATAAACCCATAGCTTGCATACATGATCTCACACTTTGATCAAATATTCAATGTTTGTTTGCCTTGGCCTAATGACCTTCTCCTCCTTATATAGTTTTAGGCCTTTCTCAATACCATGGACCAAAACCACTTAGGAGAAATACCTTGGATCAAATACCTAGGGTCAATACCTCAGACCAAATACCATGGACCAATACCATGGATCAAAATACCATGGACCAAAAACTTCGGACTAAAAACTTATTTTTCAAGGCATATGGGCATTTCCTTCTATGAAAGTGCATGTGTAAGTTATACCCTCCTTTTGTTCTATTAACCTACATGTATATGAAGCTTGGTCAAGGTGAACCTGTGTATACGTCTCTTTCTTCATTCTTTTTAGTCTGAACTGTAATTCTATTGTTGTCATGTTGTACTTGTGATCTTTCATCTGAGTAAGTTGCTTTTTGAACTGATTCCTTGAAATTGTCTTGCATTTTATCACATCTGTAAACATTGCTATTATGCATTCTATCACATCTGATATCTCTTTCATAGATTCATCTAGTTACCATATACAAGTGAGTTGTTCTACTACAAGTGGGTTGCCATCAAGTAAAACACATGCATCATAATGCCAATAATCTCCCCCTTTGGACATGATGGCAACCATGTTGGTGTTGATTACGGCAAGCTATAGAAACTATTAGAGATAACAAGAAACACCAAAATATTCTCCCCCTTTGATATCAAGGGCAAAGGGCGGACCAAGATATTCTCCCCCTTTGATATCAAGGGCAAAGGGTTGACCAAAAAGAAGACTTCCATATCTGAACAACTGAATATAAACATTGATCATGCTTCCCCTAAGCACATGCTTACTTTTCTAATTAAACTCCCCCTTTGTACATGCTGAGATTCACTATATCATCCATGCTACCCCTGAGCACATGCAGAGTCTGCAAATATTTTTCAAAAGAATAACATGAATCTATCACTTGACTAAGTGACTTTGACCTTCTTATCACCAAAGACTCATACATATAAGAATCTCCCAACCAAGTGGGGATATACTGAATTTGATTCATCCACCCAACCAAGTGGGGATATACAAATTGTTTATGACAGAAATATAATTACATCATCAATCCCATGCAAAATGGGGATACGAATTACATCATATGACCAGAAAGGACTCATGAGGAGACAAATTATTACATCATGGGTCTTTATATGACCTTTAAATCAAATTATATACATGACAGAGACCAAATATCTAAGCAAGACCATGATAGTCATCAACAACTATCATACACCATAAGCCTCTATCAACAGCATCCAAACCTGTAACTTGTATATGTCCATCATTAGTTCCCAAGATATGATAGTGTAAATATCGTCACCCTGTGACAAAGTATGTCTGCATATATCAACTCATCCTCTTGATCTCATCTTGCTTCATTTCCTTAGTAGAAAGAGCCTTATCATAACCTTCCATGAATCAATTAAGCATATGTCATATCTCCAAGCGGTAGCACAAAATCATTCACATCATATCATATGTATGTGAAAACACCATAGACATCATCTATGATCATAACACCATTATGCATGATCTTTCCACAAGAGCCTTCACTATATCATCACTAGGGAACATCCCACATCTGATAAGCATCAACATATGTGAGTATCAACCTATCATCATAAGGTAAGAACTCATCATCATTATGTGTCTAGGTAAGCCATGTCTTTGAATATCCATGTCTTCAAATAGCTATGTGTTCATGTGACCTACAATAACATCATTCGATTGGCCAACCAGCAATATTTATCAATATGCAACTTAAGTAATCATCCATGTATCTAGAACACTACATATCCATCAAAGAGATAGCAATATGTATCTAGAAAACCATGAGCTCATGGTCATTTGTCAAGATTTCTTGATATCATCAACAACAACAATCCTCAACCATGTGAGAGCCAAGAACTATAGGAATCATATCTGCACCATATGAACTTTATGCATGTTTGGAGGCATGATGACAACAACATAAAAGAAATAAGTGGCTTATAATCAAATAATGAAGTTGTGTACTCAATATTTGTACTTCTCCTTGTCCTTCTGAAGATGACCATATAAGAAACATATATATACTGTATCCATCATCAAAAAGTCATCCATAAATCTGATATGAATCAATACAAGTATCATCTGAGATTTCATCATGGGTAACTCATACATAGCAAGATGTATCATTTGAATACTTTAGCCACATAATCATCATCATTGATTAGGTACCAAAGACTTATAAACATAATGCCAATAATGCTTTATTAGAAGAATAGCATGTTCTCCCCCTGAACCTGTTTTACCTGTTCACTATCAGATATAATCATTGCATATATTAGTAAGAAGTATCAAGGCATCATTGTCAACTAGATATTCCTCAAGTTATCAACAACTTGTGAGGATCAAAAACACTTCACAAACTGTAGTCATCTATCATTATGACAAAAAAGATAACTGATAATTATCTAAATCATATCAAATTAGTTCTCTGAGTCTGTCCCATTGCATTTTTCTTAAACCACATATACACGATTGTGCGGTTTCGAAATTGTGTATATACGCAAATTTTCTTCATGAAAATTGCGTATGAGATTTAGAACATTGAATTTTCATACTTTTGGCTTCCCCTGAGTCTGTCATGTTTGTACACTGTGCCATGCCACATTTTTCTAATTGTACTTCCTTCTTATTCCATATCTTCAAGTATGATGATGTTTTCTCCTTTTCGTATGGTGCTTGAAATTTCCTCTTGCATTCCTTTGCTATATGTCCAAACTTGTTACATGCATGACATCTTACATGTTTCATATTTCTTCTATAGCAGTCAATGGCTTTGTGACCAAACATATTGCAAGAAAAACAATATCCCTTAAAGTACCTGGAAGCTAATGATATTTCTGTATGATGGTCTTGAACCATTCTCCTTCCACATCTCGCTGCAACATGTCCAAGATTATGACATATAAAACATTCAACATTATTCATTTGAGGAAATGAATGACTATCATTTACATAGTTAGGAGTAAAATATTTTCTTTGAAGAATTTATTTCCTTGGTTGTTGATGGGATTGACCGCTCATTTCCTTGTCGATCATTTTAGATTTTTCATTAGAGTTCCTTACTTTGTGAGCTAGATTCACCTTCAATAGATTCACAAAAATGAAGACTAGTTTTGATGGCAGGAGACCTTTGACTGCTAAGAATATCATCCAAGATCTTAGTACTATCTTGAAATTGTAAGAGCTTATCCTTTTCTTCTAATTTACTTTTTCATATATTTACCTCAACCTGATATTGCTCTTCCTTTTCAAGACACCGCTTCTTCATGATTTCTTCAACTTTTCTTCCTTCATCCATATGTTTCCTTAATTCAAGAACTTCATTTTCTTGTTTTTCAAGAGCTTGGAGTAGTTCTTCATTCTGCTTATTTGATTTTTCAAGATCTTTTAGCGAGAGGATCTTAGCTTCAAGACTTTCATAGTAACTAGATCTATCTTTGAGTTTCTTTATGGTTGTGCTCCTTTCATTTACTTCATTTCTTAATCATGTCACTTCATCCTGTAGCTTTTTACATTGATCTTCCTTTTCCTTGAATTGCTTCCTTACTTTGTTTCCTTCCTCTAGTTGAGCATTTAGTTTGGTAGCTTCTTCTTTGAAGGCACACTCCCTTTTGTTCAATAGATCTTGTTGATCTCTAATTTTGTCTATGAGCCTTTTAAATTCTGCCTCTATTTCATATCTTTCTCTCTCACCCATAAGAGAAAATTTAGTTGTTTCACTATCACTTTCATCATCTTCAAATGGACATAGAAATGTATCACCAGAGGATAACAAATTCATACCTGATATTTATTTTGCTTGTTCATCTTCATTCTGAGGTGATTCTGAATCTGAGGAATTCCTTCCACATAATCCCCAATCGACTCTCCCATTGTCATAGTTCCTTTGAGATGTCTTCTTCTTCTTAGGCGTTTACTATTTTAGCTTCTTTCCCATTGTTCTACAGATCTCCTTCAAGCAATCAAGCTTCTACCAAAGGACCTGCTCTCATACCAATTGTTGGAAATAATAATAAGAGGAGGGGAGGAGGGGGGGTCAATTAGTATTAGTCGAGTCAATAATCTTTTTCTTTTCATGCTCAAATTTATATATGCTACTTCCATGTGGGTAACCCGCGTGTATATGCAACTGTGTTTAAGGAAACAAGCTTATATCTAGCAAACTAATTATTCATTTAATTCATCATATGTTGATCTTTAATCTGTGCATCAGTACTTTATTAAACATTAAATAGTAACCATATGCAGTTAATAACAGAGTGAACCATCACACATAAGCAACACACATGAACACCAAGATTTAAGGTGGAAACCCAAAGTGGGTGAAAACCACTTGTTGTCTTTGTCTTTGTCTTCTTTTAATAATAAGAAAATATGTTTACAACATTGTACTGGTGCAGACTCATACCAGTACATAGGATTCTACCTGCAGAAGGCTACAATCTTCTCTCGTTCTCTAGCTTCTACTAGAAGGGAGCTACAACCCCCTATCTCTTGTACTAGCAGATATGTTTACTAGAACGTAGGCACCGACCTACAAAACGCTACAACCTGCTCTCTTCCTCCACGTATCATGTTTCATATGTTATAAAATTATATATTACGGAGTAATGGAACACATAAAATATTGCAGAAATATAAACAAAGAAAACGCACAAAAAAAGAGAGACATAGATATATGTGGTTCACCCAGTTTGGGCTACGTCCACCCCAAACAGCCAGTCTTTCCTTTCTATTATCCAGCAAAATGAAGAGACACAACCTACATCAAATCGGCTGTAATATCCTCTGTTTTCTCTCATAGTCTCACCTCTGTTTCTCGCTCACAGAATACACATCTATCACACAGCCTCAAATACAATACCCTCATACAAAGAGAGGGGGTTGCCTTCTAGGGCAAAAAACCCTAAACTAAACATAAGTTCTACCGTCAGATCATCCGTCTAATGAATGGCCCAGATTGACTAGAAATTACTATACTTTTACAAGGCAATTTTACAGCTATTTTTAGCTTCGGGGGTGCTGCCCCCGAAACCCCCCGCCAGGGGGGGGGCTCCCAAAGGTCGCAAGCGCCCCCCCTGGACCCCCCCTGCAGCAAATATTTTACGGGTGGTGTTGCCGCCCCCATTTTGAACTGGGGTCCTATGTGGCGATACCTTTGAATATAGAAGATAATCAGGCTCCACACCCAACAATCTCCCACTTGGAGACTGATTGTATTAACTCCACCACTGCTCCATTTGCTGGACAATGACTCATGTTTGGACCTAGCTGTTTCTCATCTTCATCGTCATCCTTGAAGACCAACTGAAACTGAGCATATTCTCAGTTTCTCCCTGGTTACAACTTTTGTTAGCATATCTATAGGATTCTGGCTAGTGTGTATCTTTTCCAGCTTCAACTCTCCATCTTCCAACACTAATCGTATGAAATGGTAGTTGAGCTGTATGTGTTTAGTCCTGGAATGAAATTTTGAGTTCTTTGCAAGATGAATGGCACTTTGGCTATCACTGTATAACGTGCCCATATCATGATCCTTACCCAATTCACCCATAAACCTTTCAAACCAAATCATTTCTTTACTAGCCTCTATAGCAGCAACATACTCTGCTTCTGTTGTTGAAAGTGCAACAACACTTTGGATTTTTGAAACCCAACTGACAGCTGTTCCTCCAACAGTAAATACATATCCTGTAGTGCTCCTCCTGTTATCTCTGTCACCTGCCATATCTCCATCAACATATCCCTGTAGAGAAATGTTTGAACCACCAAAGCATAATGCTTGATTTGTGGTAGCTTTCAAATATCTGAGAATCCATTTCACTGCCATCCAATGCTTCTTTCCTAGATTGTTCATGTACCTGCTTACAACTCCCAATGCATGTGCAATATCAGGCCTTGTGCAGACCATTGCATACATTAAGCTTCCAACTGCTAATGCATATGGAACTTTAGACATATAATCCATGTCTTCTTAGGTCTTTGAGCAAATTTCCTTGCTATGTTTGAAATGGCTAGCAAAAGGTGTACTTACTGGTTTTGCATTTTGCATATTAAATCTTTTCAACACCTTTTGTATGTACTCATTCTGAGACAATGTTAATTTGCGATTTTTTCTGTCTCTAGTTATTCTCATACCAAGGATTTGTTTTGCAGCTCCCAAATCCTTCACTGCAAATGAATTTTCCAATTTTCTTTTGAGTACATTTATTTCCTGCATGTTAGATCCTACAACAAGCATGTCATCCACATACAATAACAATATAATATAGTTGCCATCATTTTGCTTTTTCAGATAAACACAATGATCAGAGTGACATCTAGTATAACCTTGTTCAGACATAAACTTGTCAAATTTTAGATACCACTGCCTTGGAGCCTGTTTTAAGCCATACAAGCTCTTCTTCAACCTTCACACTAGTTTATCCTTCCCTTTCACCTCATATCCTTGTGGCTGCTGCATATATATCTCTTCCTCTAAATCCCCATGGAGAAAGACTGTCTTTACATCTAACTGCTCAAGATGCAAATCTTCAGCTGCTACAAGACTTAAAATAGTTCTGATTGAAGTCATTTTAACAACAGGATAAAATATTTCATCAAAATCAATACCTTTCTTCTGCGCAAACCCCTTCACCAGAATTCTATCTTTGTACCTCTGTTTTCCTCCATCTTCTTCCTTCAGCCTGTAAACCCATTTATTCTTCAATGTAGTTTTTCCTGCAGGCAACCTGACTAAATCCCAAGTCTGGTTATGCATTAAGGAGTCCATCTCTTCTTCCATGGCTACCTCCCACTTCTTCCTTCTTTCAACCTGCATTGCTTCTTCATAACATTCGGGTTCACCAGAATCAGTCAACAATAAATAATATAATGAAGGAGAGTATCGTTCAGGTGGTCTACTTATCCTGGTAGATCTTCTAACACCACTTTCAGGCGTTTGGGGTGCCTGTTGCTGTTGTGGTGGTTGCTGTTGTTGATTATTATTATTTTTAGGCACCTTTACCTTTTCAGTGATGTCATCAAGAACTGCGTATTCCTTGTTTTCATTTTCTTTCTTCTTTTCCTGCAACTGATTCTTATACAAGACCTTTTCATTGAATATTACATCTCTGCTCCTAAAGATTTTGTGATTTTCATAATCATATAAGCGATAACCAAAATCATTAGCACCATATCCAATAAAGGTACATTTCTTTGACTTTGCCTCAAGCTTTGTTCTATTTTATTTATCAATATGGACAAAGGCCTCACAACCAAAAGGCTTTTAAAAAGAGTAGTTTACCTTTTTACCTATCCATGCCTCCTTCAGAACACCACCATCCAAGGAACTTGAAGGCCCTCTATTTATTAGATAAACAGCAGTATCTACAGCATCTGCCCAAAAATGTAAAGGCAATCCTGCATGCAATCTCATGCACCTTACACGCTCCATGATTGTTCTGTTCATCCTTTCTGACACACCATTTTCTTGTGGTGTTCTTGGAACTGTCTTCTCTCTGTGAATTCCATGTTCTGAACAGTACCTATCAAACTCTTTGCTGCAATATTCACCTCCATTGTCTGATATAAGACACTTCAATTTCTTTCCTGTCTCAATCTCAACCAAAGCTTTCCATTTCTTGAAAGTATCAAATACATCAGATTTATTATTAATACAATAAATCCAAGTTTTTCTAGTTGCATCATCAATAAAGGTAACATAATAACGAGAGCCACCGAGAGATGATACTGAGTAGGTTGCCATACATCTGTATGCACAAGCTCTAATTTTTCGTTCTTCTTTTCTTTCCCAACTCTGAGAAATCTGACTCTCTTCTATTTTCCATAAATGCAGTTCTCACAAAAGTCCAAATCAACATTCTTCAATCCCGGCAACAAATTCCTTGAGTGAAGAATCTTCATCCCCTTTTCACTCATGTGTCCGAGCCTATGATGCCATAATGCTGCATCTGCTCCTTTGGAAGTTAAAGCATTAACATAGTTAGAAATATCATTGCATAAATACAATGTACCAACCTTTTCACCTTTTGCTATTACCAGGGCTCCTTTGGTGACCTTCCAAGCTTTATCTATGAAAGTTGTCACACAACCTTCACCGCCTAACTGCCCTGTTGGAATCAGATTTTTCTTTAGATCTGGAACATGCCTTACCTCCTTTAATAGCCATTGGTTTCCATTCTGCTATTTTACAAGAACCTTACCCATTCCAATGATTTTACGGGGTTTATCATCACCCAGACGAACTTGTCCAAAATCTCCTTGAATATAGTCATGAAAGTATTTCTTATCAGGTGTGGCATGGAATGAAGCCCCTGAATCTACCACCCAGGAATAAGTAATATTTTCGAAAGAAAGAATCAAAGCATCTTGTAACACCTAACCTGTCACATTTGCTTCATGATTTTTTTCTTGTTGTGCATCTCCTTCTTTTCCCTTCCGAGATCTACAGTCTTTCTTTAGGTGTCCTTTCTTTCCACATTTCCAGCACACTATCCCTGATCTGGACTTGGATCTGTCTTTCCTTCACTTACTACGATATCCTGATCTCTTTCCCCTTTCAATTTTTCTTCCTCTAGACTCTGCACTCAAAGCATTTCACGATGTCTCACCAGAGCTTTTCCGTCGCATTTCCTCGCTAAGGATAGCACCGACAACATCATCAAACTTTAAAGTATTAGATACAGAAACAGAGTTACTAATGGCCATTACCAAACCATTCCAACTTTCTGGTAATGAGCACAAGAATAACAGAGCTCTAACTTCATCATCAAAGTTTGCCCCTACAGAACTTAACTGAATTGTAACTGTATTAAAATCATTTAAATGGTTTGCAACAGATCCACCTTCCGACATATTCATATTAAATAACTGTTTCATAAGAAATACCTTGTTTGAGGCCGAGGGTTTTTCATATAGCTTCGACAATGTCTGCATCAAACCCTCTGTCGTGGTTTCCTTCGAAATGTTGAAGGCGACTGACCCAACAAGGCACAACCGTATTGTTCCGAGTGCCTTTCTATCGAGAAGGTTCCATTCTTCGTCTTTCATACCCATCAACATCTTTGTTTTTCCACCCAATGGTAGATATAGGTCTTTCTGATACAGATAATCTTCCATCTGCATCTTCCACAGTGAGAAGTTTTGGCCGTTAAATTTCTCAACCCTAAACTTACCATCTTCCGCCATTGCTCCCACTCGAACCAGGAACCCTTCTTTCCTGCGAGTTTATCAGCCAAATAAACCTTCGGCTCTGATACTAGTTGTTAGAAAATTATATATTATGGAGCAATGGAACACATAAAATATTGCAGAAATATAAACACAAAAAACGCACAAAACAAGAGAGACACAGATATACGTGGTTCACCCAGTTTGGGCTACGTCCACCCCGAACAGCCAGTCCTTCCTTTCTATTATCCAGCAAAATGAAGAGACACAACCTACAGCAAATCCGCTGTAATATCCTCTGTTTTCTCTCACAGTCTCACCTCTCTGTTTCTCGCTCACAGAATACACATCTATCACACAGCCTCAAATACAATACCCTCATACAAAGAGAGGGGGTTGTCTTCTAGGGCAAAAAACCCTAAACTAAACATAAGTTCTACCATCATATCATCCGTCTAATGAATGGCCCAGATTGACTAGAAATTACTATACTTTTACAAGGCAATTTTACAGCTCTTTTTAGCTTCGCAGGCGTTGCCCCCGAAAACCCTCCCGAGGGGGGGGCTCCCAAAGGTCGTAGTCGCCCCCCCCCTGTAGCAAATATTTTACGGGCGGTGTTGCCGCCCTCATTTTGAACTGGGGTCCTATGTGGCGATACCTTTGAATATAAAAGATAATCAGGCTCCACACCCAACATCATAAATTTTTAGACTTGATATTCTTGGATCACTACACCACAATCTGAAGGCCATGTTTCATCCAATTTTCATACTGGACCCATCAACAACATTGAAGCTTAAAATCAATACAACCCTCAAATACATTTGCATCAACTAATCACTAAAACTCAATCATCACTTTCTGAATCAACCATAGTTGAATCAATCAATTACTAATAATCCATGAATCTCTAACACAGCTAAATCAAACACTTACTGAACCTCTGACACAATTGAATCAAGCATTCATTAAAACTTAATCAAATTCAATCAATTAGCTGGAACAAACAGATCACTGTAACCAATACATAGATCTGAACCCAGAATACTGCATCATCATTCAGAACCAGCTGTAACCTCAAAACCATGCATCAAAGTGTATACTCAACTTGGAAGAGCTGAACTAGCGTATAGATATGCAAATACTTACTTATAACTTCACTGCACTTCTCGACTTTAGACATACCCAGATCATCACATATAAAGGATAAAACATGTGTTAGAAATCATATCTAGCCCATCAGATCACATAATGATAAGTCATTATGATCTTGCTCCATCATTATATCTCATCCATCATCACTGAAGCAAATCACAATTAATCAATCTAAACACTGTCACCAGAATGCAATCACCAGAACATAAAGAAAAATCGAAAACTCTGCATCAACAACCAAAACCAACTATAACTTCAAACATCATAGTTCATAAGGTATATGCTACTTCGATGTGTCGAAAATGCATGTATATGCGCTTTTATCAAAGTCAACCAATGTATACATCTATAAAGATTCATTCATAATTTTGCAGCCATTCTAGACTGTAGTTATACTCAAATCATAACATTTACAGAGTAATACATGTGTTAGTGTTCAGATCCAGATTATACATGATCAAAACTTATAGAGATAGTTCATTTCAAGCCTTAAGATCTTGATCCATCATTAGATCTTATCCTCCATCAACTGCTAAGGTTCCTCCTTGGTTTAGATCAAGGAGATCATCATAAACCCATAGCCTACATACTGCATCTCACACATTATCAAATATTCAATGCTTTTCTGCCTTGGCCTAATGATCTTCTCCTCCTTATATAGTTTTAGGCCTTTCTCAATACCATGGACCAAAACCACTTAGGACCAATACCATGGATCAAAATGCTTGTTTGCCTTGGCCTAATGATCTTCTCCTCCTTATATAGTTTTAGGCCTTTCTCAACACCATGGACCAAAACCACTTAGGTTCAATACCATGGATCAAAATACCATGGATGAAAAACTTCAGATGAAAAACTTAGTTTTCCAAGGTATACACGATTTTCCTTCTGTGAAAGTGCATGTGTATGTTATATGCTCCTTTTGTTGTATATGTGGCTTAGTCAAGGTGAACTTGCACATACCTCTCTTTCTTCATTCTTTGTATTCTAAACTATAATTCTTTGTTTTTGTCATGTTGTACTTGTGATCTTTCATCTAAGTAAGTTGCTTTTTGAACTGATTCCTTGAAATTGTCTTGCATTACATCACATCTGTAAACATTACTGTTATGAATTCTGTCACATCTGATATCTCTTCTGTAGATTCATCTAGTTACCATATACAAGTGAGTTCTTCTACTACAAGTGGGTTGCCATCAAGTACAACACATGCATCATAATGCCAACAGTGATGTGGCATGATACATTGTAGAGCGTGACGTGGTGTGTTTTTTTCATGGTTATGGAGTCATAAGGAAAAAATGTCATCTGACATCTAGAGGTTGGGATGCTTAGAAAAATTCGAATCCTTGATCATTGCATCTAGGAGCCAACACAAAAGTGCAAACGTTACCCAACCATCTGACCTAGCATAGGTTCAATGTTGTTGCAAGGTGGAGTAGGGCTCTAATCATCGAATCCCAGGATCGAGAGTCAACAAAAAAATGAAGGTTTAAATATGATCCAACCATTTGGATGATCAACGATGCTGCCTTGCTACAAAAAAGTGCGGATAGAATCCCTAGATCCTAGAATTAATACAGATGTAAGGACATCTAATAGCACACTAACCAGCATGGATTTAGAGGGACCAAATCACTGAATTTTGCAAGATTGTTTTCATAATGAGGAAATTTGGTTCTGCAGTGGTCTTGGACTAAGCACCTTTGGAGCTTGAGCCCTTGATTTGGGTCCACAATCACATGAAAAAAAGAGCTAAATGCTAGGGGATGTAAAATGGAAGCTTGGTGGCATTAGGTGCAAAACTTTAGTTAAAAGGTTGAATGATTAAAGTTTTTTTTGGGACAAATATGATTGGTTGCATCTATAAAAGGAAGGAAACAACATGATAATGATTCATTCTTATGAAAATTGAAGAGCTATAGCTATTGTTGACATGTAGAATCATAAGAAACTTGAATTGAATGAGGAGAAAAGAGGGAGTTGAGTAGCAGAAAGAAGACAAGTAGAACGAAGGCAAAGATGAAGATTAAAGTGTTGGCTAAAGGATGAAGGTATAGATTAGTGAAGATTTGGAGCTATTGTGATTTTGAGAATTGCATATTTGAAGTGTTGAGAATTAAATTGTTGAAAAAAATAAATTTATTTAATTAATGGGTATGAAATTAGTGAGTGTGAAGTGGCAATGGAAAGTGATAGCAATTAACTCGAAAAATAAGAAAAAGGAAGGTTTTTGTAGAAAAAAGATTAAAGATGACTAGTAGATCTAAGATTTAATAATTTCTTCATTGTGATATTTTGATTAAAGAGCCTAAGATTCAAGTCTAAAAATGTATGAAATAAGAGATATGATAGGTTGAGCAAGTAGATTTTTATAAATAAGGGGATTGTAGTCTCTTTCAAGATGTTGCATGTAAAGTTAAAGGAGTTGGTGATCTAGGTGGATATTTGTCGCCACCCTCCTAATCCACTTGGACCCCCACCATTGTTTCTTTTAGTTTCCTTAATTGTAGCACAATTTACTACTTTTGGCAGTTTTTCGGGTCCTGAAATTTCAAAGCTATTTTGAGGCCCCAAACAATGTCTTTTTTTCAAAAATAGGCAAATCGAAAAGTTGCAATAGGGTTTTGTTGTTGAAAGTTGTAGTCATCAGATATATGTTTCTAGCAAGGTATCATATGTTCCATTCAGAAATTGTATGCAAAAGTTACGACCTCGAGAAGTTGTTGTACCATTTTACCCCAGCGGGGCCCACAAACGTTTGCCGCTTCATCTCCTACGGTTAGGTTTTTAGATGATTAGGGTTTTCTATTATTTCTCAATAATTAATAGGCCATCAATCCTCATCATAACACATTTAAGAAGGCTTGTAGTTGCCACATGTCTTCTCAGAGATAAGTTACGACCGCTTGAGCTAGTTTATTTCCATTCTACATGTAAACAAATTTTAGTACTTTGTTATTAATGAATTGAAGTTATGCTTTCACTGTATCTTTGTGTTTCTATTTATATATGTATTTTATCTTGTTCCTTCGTAACTATGGATCAGTGGTATCAAAGCAGTTTTCTCTTTCTCTCTTTTTCTATGGATGTCCCCAACAAAGTCAGGGTATAAGGAGTTAGGGCTTGAACTAGTTGAACCTTTGTAAGATCGGCCTCGCCAACCCTGACGACCTCCCATGTTGGAAGAAAAGAAAAATTATGGAGTAGGAAATCCTTTCAAAATATTTATCGAAGAATCCCTATAATGAAAATGGAACATGTTGGTGGAAAACATTACCAAGATCCTTCAAAAGATAGCCACAAGCAACACATCTTCATCCAACAGCTACCTTGGATGCACCACTCCCTTTAAGGTACAAGGGAACTTTGACATTCCCATATTTAAAGGCCATATAGATGCAAATGTCGTAGATAAATGGTTAAATGGAAGGATAATTTTCGGTTAATTATTTTTATAATAGGGAGAAGATTACCTTTTCACTCCTCATAGTCACCCCCCATGTCAAAGACTAGTGGGAAGCGTACTATGAGCAGAGGGACAAGAGGGAAACCCTATTGTTTTTAGCTGCACCCACTTCGAATTCTTTCCGAGACACCATCAAGGAATAGTATTACCCTGTCGGGAGCTATGCAGATAAGTACATAAAGTGAACCATGCTATGACATGGAAGGGGCCAAGACGTGCCAGAGTTCACAAATAGTTTTATTGCCTTTCACATGAAGTTGGGTATCAAGGATTCTAAATGGCATCTGGTACTGAAGTAGTGTGTTTGTCTACACAAATACATATAGGACAAGATGGATTCTTTATATATCTCCTCGTCTGACATCGCCTATCGATACATTATCAAGATCGAGTAGAATTTTAAACAGAAGAAGAAATACTTTGGATATGTGAATCCGAAGCAAGGGAAAGGTGCCCCAAATCAATGAAAAAACCAAGGTGGGGTGACCTAGGAAAACTCACTGAAGCCTCAAGAAAATAAAAATACCCCAAAGGCAAAGAAGAACATAAGAAATTGGTGTGAGTTTTATAAGATCCCCACTCACAACACATGTGAGTGTCAAGCCAAGAAGTTATTGGTTTCCGTGCTGAAGGCTTTAGACTCAAACTCATGTTCCAACTCTAAATCATAACCCAACATGGGGAAGGAAAAAGGGAAGCAAAATATTGATGTGGAGCTTAGTGCCACTGTTGCCACCACCAAGATCAAGAAGATTGATCCCAAAGATTCAGAAGAAGGGGAGCATCTCTTCCACTCACAAATGTGGGTGAAGGGGTCCCCACTGTAGCTCATTGTCAACAACAAGAGCTAAAATAACCTCATCTAAGAAGAGATCATTAAGTGGTTTGGCCTATCAACCAAACCACACCCACAACCATACACCATTGGGTGGATCCACCAAGGACAAGATCTTCGCGTCAGCTAGCAGTATTGTCTTTAATATAGAAGCAAACCCTTCACATATGAGGTACTATGTGACAATGCTACTCTTGAAGTTTGTGATGTATTATTAAGCCAATCATACTTGTGGAAGAATCATGTTATGTATGAGCCAAGGCCTTACATTGTTATTATTTATTTGGATAGTAACTTGTATATAACACTAGAGGTAGCCCCACCTACCGTCATGTCTTTAATATTTGCTAAGAAATGTATTAAGATTATCTCTGAGACTAGGAAATTTGTTTTCTTTATGATTCACTCTCAAAGTAAGGGGAAGATCATGGTCACATCCAAGGCCCCCAGTAAGGGTTCCTCCATGCAAAAGAAGTAGGTGGATAAGGTCATGGAAGAATACAGGGACATCTTCTCCTCACCCACAGGGGTACCCTTCCACTGTTAGGTCAAGCATTTGATAGATCTGATTCCAAAGCACCTCTACCCAATGGATTGATATACCACCACTCCATTATGGAAAATGAAGAGATCAAGTGACAGATCCAGGAGTTTTTGCAAAAAGGGCACATTAGATGAATTTCCTCACCCTATGGGAGCCTGATTGTACTTGTATAGAACAAAGGATGGGGCCTGGAGGCTCTGCATTGACTATCGGGCACTAAACAAAATCACTATCAAGAACATGTATCCAATCCCATGGATTGATGAACTTCTAGACCAGCTCAAGGGGGCCAGTTATTTCAACAAGATCAATATGAAGTTTGGCTATCACCAGGTTCCAATAGAGCCCAAAGATGTATGGAAGACTGTCTTCAAATCCAAGGAAGGTTGTTTTAAATTGTTCTTCATGCCCTCTTGGTTGAAAAATTACACTGATACTTTTATGAGGTTGATGGATGACATCTTGTGGCCCTTCACCAAATTATTTGTGATTTTTTATTTGGACAAAATCCTCATCTTCAACAAGAGTTGGGAAGAGCACTTGTAACACATTTGATAGGTCCTTAAAACCTTGCAACAACCAAGATTGTGTACCAACTTAGAGAAATGCATATTTGGGATGGGACAAATCCAATATCTGGTGTAGATAATTCATGAGCAAGGCATGCATGTGGATCCAGCTAAGATCCAAATCATTTGGGATTGGATATACCTGACCACTCTTAACAAAGCTTCGTAGCTTTTTGGGACTTGCAAATTTTTATCAGAGGTTCATGTTTGGATTATTGCATATCACTTGGAGATTGAATCAAGTTACCAAGGGTAGAGAGAAATAAAAGTTTTTGTAGTTGAAGTCCCAATAGAAGGCTTTTGATGAGTTGAAGCACTGCCTCTACTCTGCACTAGTACTCACATTGTCAAACCTACAACAACCATTTGAAATTGAGGCAAACGCCTCTCACTATGCTATTGGTGAAGTTCTCACCCAACAAGGGCATCTGGTGGCCTATCACAATGTGGCACTTTCCAAGATCATTTAGAAATACCCCACCTATGATAAGGAGATGTAATCCATCGTGCAAGATTGCGGGCAATGGAAACATTACATTATGGGGAAGGAGATGATCATCCACACATATCACCATAACCTAAATTTTTGTACAGACTAGGGGGAATTTTCAGCATCATTGTCATCAGAACTAGTCCACATATCTATAATAGTTCCATTTAAATATAAAAAATAAGAAGGGAAACACCAATCATGTTGCAGATTGTATCAGTTGACCACTAGTTGTAGGACTGACCACTATTCTCAATGATTCTGGCCACAAGACCTCTGTATGGCCACAACTATATAAAAATGATCCAGAGTTCACCACCACATACCAGATGCTAGTGGATGGCAAGCAAGTTCCAATATTCCACCTTCAAGATGCATTATTATGCTACATGGGCCACCTTTGTGATCCTTCAAGTGAGCGTGCCAAGCTGATTTGAAAGGCGCACTATAGTTGGGTCACAAGGCACTTTGGTATGGAGAAAACTGTGGCCATACTACAAAATAATTTTTATTGGCCAAGTCTTTGATAGGATGTCGAAAATTAAATCCGATCCTACACTTCTTGTGTCATTGTCAAGCCAACTATTAAGAAGAAAGGCTTGCATACTCCTCTACCTACTCCTAACCAACCCAGGAAATCCATCTCCATGGACTATATGTTTGTACTTCCTTCTACCAATCATGGTAATGACTGTGTATTTGTGGTCGTCGATAGATTTTCTAAGATGTCCATATTGGTTTCCTGTAAGAAGAGTATCACAACGGAGGCCACTGGGAGACTCTTCTTTGAACAGGTGTGGGTACATTTTTTTGTCCCATAGACCATTATATCAGATCAGGATAGCTGGTTGCTAAGAGCATTTTTGTCAAGACTTTGGTCATTGTTGGACACCAATCTCACCAAGTTGATTGCATTCCACCCCCAAACTTATGGCTAGACAGAGGTCATCAATAGGATGATTGTGCACATACTACACATGTACAAATCTAAGCATTCACATGGGATGAGAGTCTTCCTTATGTCCAACATAGATACAAAAAATATCTCCATGGCTCGACTGCCACAACCACTTTGAAGTGGGATTAATATTTCAACCATTATGTCTCATTTTGTTGCACTTTTTTTTACAAATACAAAGGAAGAATTTGGCCATGTTCAGTTTGAAGCTGATAAAAGCACTAGTTTTATTGAGTGCATTCAACACATCCACCATAAATTTTACTACATCTTGGAGAAATCCAATTCCAAATACAAACAATGACATGATCAGCATGGGGTGCCCCATAATTTTTAGGTGGGAAACAAAGTTTGGTTACATCTACAGAAAGAGCGCCTTGCTAGAGCCTATCATAAAATTTGACCACTCTAACACAAGCCTTACACCATCACCAAGGTTGTGGCAAACAATGATTCTGAGCTTAGTATCCCCCCATTCCTTATCTTACACCCCATATTCAATGTGGACCACCTTCAACCATACTTTCCACCATTATTGGTCACATCAGACATTATTGAGAAGTTGACACCAACAAAGCTCAACCCAAACTCCATTTAACAGGCTACAACTAATCAGATCATGGACACACATATCAAGAGAAATCATAAAGAGACGATCCAACTATATTGAGTTTTCAAAACTGGCCAACTCCTATACCAGGGCAAGTGGCTCACCAGGGACCAAGTTCAATAGAAGTTTCCCCAGCTCATCGAAGCAATAAAAGTAGTGGGGATCACTACTTATTAAGGTGAGAGGACTTATCCAAGTGGATATTGGTGGCCAATAGCTATTCCACTTACACCCCCAACATTATTTCTTTCCGTTTCCTTAATTATAGCATAATTTACTATTTTTGGCATCTTTTCGGGTCGTGAACTTCTGGAGCCGTTTTGAGGGCTTAAAATGATGTTTTTTTTGGAAAATGGGCAAAATCATAGCCTAGGACAACAATTTTTGGTTAAAAATGGTCTTCCTCAAATATATATTTATAACAAGGTATCATACGTGTCAAATAGAGATCGTATGCCAAAGTTACGGCCCTAGGAAGTTGATGTACCAATTTACCCAAATGGGGCCCACAAATGTTTGGTGCTTCATCTCCTCAGGTTAGGTTTTTGGATGTTTATGGTTTTCCATTATTTCTCAATAATAAATAGGCCTTCGAGCCTCATTGTAACATAATTTAGAATGCATGTAGTCGCCACATCTCTTCTTAGAGATAAGCTACCATGTGTTGAGCTACTTTATTTCCATTCTGCATGTAAACAATTTTTAGTATTTTGTTATTAATGAATTGAAGTTTTGTTTTCGATGTATCTCTATGTTTATGTTTATATCTATATTTCATCTCGTTCCTTCATAAATCTGGATCAATTGGTACTTCCAACAATTGAGTGCTTACAAAGAAAATGGGGTTGGAACCTTCATAATTTTATGTAATTTAGAGTTGGTGCTTGCATTTAAATCATAATAGAAAATAGGTTGTGGCTTTATCTCGTATGGGTTTACATGTAAACATTCTGTGTTCAAACTTTATGTGATTGGTGCACTATTGCATTGTTGAATGCATTTAATTGGCTAAAAAATTGTTAACAATTTTAAAATATTGATTCAACACAACACACACCCCCACCCCCCGCCCCCTTCCACTTAGTATTTTCCTGGTTTCTAACAATTATGTGATTTTCGATTGTTAATCTTACCATTAACACCCATTTATGTATCTCTAAAGAAGGAATTTATGAATATAGATACCTACATACACATTTCATCCATCAATATAAGCTTTGTTTCATTGAAAAATACCATAAAATATCAAATGTTCTATATGTAAAAACTACACATAAAATCATTGGAAATTTATTTTCTAGTGACAATGATAACACTTGATTTATATCTCTCTTTTGGGAAAATGTGTAATTCTTAATGAATTATACAAATGATAATAATGTGCTTGGTTTGAATACCTTGTGATATTATCTAAATTTAGAAACTTACCACTTAGATCTATAAGAGTGTTTGATACATTTATAAATTTGGGTTTAAAAGATCCCATGAATTCTAAAATAAGGATATTTTCCTCTAGTAAATCCGTTTAGAGGACACATTATAATAAGAGGACATAATCATATTAAGATACTATATATCCTCCATGTGACTCTAATATCCAATAATCGAAGGTGTGCATGATTCATAGGAAAATTTCTATAGAATAGTGTCAAATTATCACATTAAGGGTATTGTCTTCCACTTACATGCAATGTTCCACCATGAATCATGGATGGGGGGATGCAGGTGTAGGGAGCTGCATAGAGGGAATGTGTGGGAGTACCCTAAAATTTTAGGGAAATTTTTGGGGGTGGGGGGGGGGGGAATAGGAAGACATCGTGGTGTGTGTGTGTGTATCTATAATGAAAGCATAAATATATTAATCCATACATAATTAAATTAAATAATACAATACAATGATCCATATTCATTGTTCATACTGATACATACATCATTTATACTCATCTTTTTAGAATCTACATTGATTTAAAAACTAAATTTATGATTCATCATTCATCATTCTAGAATCTAATTAGTACTAAAAAAATAGAATATAGTAGGCACCAATGTTATCGACATAGAAGCGATGATTGAACAAGAAACCCTTTGAATCAAGAACCAATTGGAACCATACCGAAATCGGTAAAAAAACTAGGCCAAAAAAATGTTTGACCAAAAACACCTAAGATATTCTAATTTAAAGAAAAAATATATATTCATGTTCATCCATATGAATCCAAAACATTTATACACAAACAGGAAAAAGTTCTCATTTATATCAAATGTAAGGGTGCAAATAACCAAAATAACATCAAGTGAAATTCATCTTTGAACCGAAAATACATCAACAACCATGCTATATATGGCCTCTAGCATCCAAAAAAGTCATGCTACAACAAATACTTACATATCATAAACATTACGTATATTTGGATATTCATCATCAATAACACCCTCTAAGCATTAAAATAAGATAGAAAAATTGTAGTATGTCAAGTCAAGATTTTGTTTAAGAGTGATGGGTACATTTTTAGTAAGATCATGATAAAGGAGTTTGACAACCAATGCCACTAACATTAAGGTATACACAAGGATTGGTGCCCTTAATTAAATACTAATTTCATACCCTCATACATGAAAAAATCCAATGAAAACACTACAATACCCGTGATCTTCAAAAACTGTTAACTTTGCTGGATTTTGAGTGACATCTAAAATTCTACTTTATACATTTGAAATGAAATGAATGATAATGGAGAATGTCAATTTTAACTTAAGAATTTAACATTACCATGAAATCCATATCAATAATAGGGTGATATACTTGTATATTAGGCTTCCTGACACAAAAGTTCTTGAAACTCAAAAGGGATGCTTCTTGGCCTCCCCATTTTGAGTGGGTGTGCCAAGAAGCACTGTTTTAAGGAGAAGTATCAAATGTTTCCCCATTCACATCCCAACACCTCCCCAAAAGGGGGATGTGGGGAAATTTTTCCTCATCGTCCCCCCCATCCCAGATGTGTGGGAAGTGTGGGGTGTATGCACCCCACCTTGGGGGGCAAATCCCTGTCAATGTTCAAAATTGAATCCGTCCCACCCCTTTCTCAAGCTTCTGACCTTTCTTATAAGTGCTAAAAAAAATTACCCTTCAAAAACAACTAAAATCTCAAAATCACTCGTCAATCGTGAAGGTTAGATTAAATTTCTTATTTCAAAAGAAGGGAAATATTTTTAATAACTAGCCAATATTTTTCAAGTTCTTTAACTTGGCAAGAAGAAGTTATTTACTAATGGTGGTCTGCAATACTTAGATGGACTAAGTTATCCAAATGAGTGATTTGTATTATATTATTTTCTGTATGATAATATGTGTAATTAAATATTAGTTATATCACATAACTTGGTATCTTATTCTGTGCACTATGTTAAGTAAGTTACCTTCAATCATCTCCAAGGGAGAAGGTAATTTGGCATTGAATCTATTAAGGTCTACATTCAATGTTGAATCATTGTATCTAGACATTAATCTGATGCATATCTTAATCCTTGGGTTTATCAAAGGGGACAAGTTGTGTTCAATTCAATCTTCATTCAATCCAAATCACCTATATTCACATTCACATCACCCGATGAACCAACAACGTATAAAGCAAGAAGGAGACATGATGTGAATGTAAATGTGGGTGATTTGAATTGATTTAGGATCCAATCAAATATAGGTTAATGCATTGCACTGTGCTACCCTTCCCCCTCCCTTTAATATACCCAAGGATTGAGTTTCACCATGCTTCACATGGAAAGTAGATTAAACGTATCTCAATTACTGCTTTAGATTCAGGAAGTAATTAATACATGCCAAGAATACATTGGATTTGAGAATATATTTTAAAATTAAGAATTGATAATGAAGGTGTTTCATATTTGTGTGACCGCTCAATGTACAATCCGGTAATCTACAATCTAGATAAATCACCCTACACATCCATTTCCAACAAACTTGCTAACTACCATCATTCCCAAACTATTTTCTTCACTCACTATCAATGAAATCCTTTTCCAGCCTTTCAATTGTATACACAAACTCAAAATAATGCCCCATGTTATTGAATTGAGGCTTCTGTGATCCATAATAGTTGTAAGCAGAACTTCGGCGAAAATCACATGAGGAAAGACCTTTGTCGACGCGTTTCGAACCAACCAGTGTGGTTCATCGTCAGGACAAGTTGAAGAAACATATCCAGCTAAGCATGTTAAATAGTCTGAGCAAAGACTCCAACGGCTAAATCGATCAACGGCTAATTTTGACCTACGGACCTAGGTCAAATTACAGTTCTTTAATTTAATTTAATTATTATTTTTAATATTAATACATAAAATATTTATTTAATGGTTAGTTTTAAAAATTAATTAATTAATTTATTAATATATGTATATATATATATTAAAGTACTAATAATAGGTTATTAATAAAAATTAGGATTCAAAATAAATAAAATACTATTAGGGTTAGTTTCAGAAGGTAATTCTTTTATTTATTTATTCACTAATTTTTATTATTATAATATATATATATATATATATATATATATTCCAATTAATAAATAGAATAATATAAATGGTTAGTTAGAAAAGGTAATATTTAATTTAATTAAATTATTTGTTATTATATATAAGTAAATTTTTTTGTTTAATTAAGTTATTTATTAATTAATATTATATTAGTAAAATAGTCTTGATATTAATATATTATTAAAATTGGTAGACAAAATGTCATTATTATTTTATTATTATTATTATTATTAATATTAATATTAATATTAATATTAATATTAATATTAATATTCGTATTATTATTATTAATATTATTATTTATGGAAAAGAGTTAAAATAGGTAAGATAAAATACTTTAAAGGTTAGTTAAAAACTTTAATTTAATTTATTTATTTAAATTATATATATATATATATATATATATATATATATATATATATATATATATATATATATATATATATATATATATATATATTCGGTTATTTGGATAAAAGTTAGGTAAAAGACAGTTGAAAAAAAATAAAATAAAATAAATAAAATAAAATAAAATAAAAAATAAAAATAATAATAATAATAAATTAAATAATAATAATAATAATACCCCTAAATACTTGTAAATATATGGTATATAAATGGATAAATAAATAAAATAGAGAAAATGACAAAAAGGGGAGGGACAGGAAAAAGACCAAAACCAGCCACAGAGCAAAACGGAACAACCCCAGAAGGAAGGCTCCAGGGGGAAAAACACATAAAACTACGACGATAGGGTAGTGATCCAACAGCTACTGATTTTCCAGCCGTCATCTCTATTGAGATTGTTAGGCCTTTTTTCAATCTTAATGCCCCATGTTGCCCGCTCACCTAGTCTCCTTAATAGATGATAGTTATCCAACATCACATTAAATTAGTGATATCATGCACATAGCAATGTAATGTCATTGTATTGTTGGATTTAGTATCCATTAATACACAATAAAGGAGAGAGATCTCAATTTGACGTAGAAATATCTATCTATATTATAATTTATAACCTATAATGCTCCATTGCAATTCAGATTCAGCCTTATCCAGTGGAGCCAAGATCCCGATTGTATGTGTCTCCACACGGGGACTTCACTCAATGAACCTCTGACATATCACATGCATTTGTGGAATACTAAAAAATACCCGTATTTTCACTACATATTGGAAAATACAATACGAACCCAATACACCTTCCCAATTTAAAAATATCCTATTTTCACTGAATATTATAGGTATCAATTTTTCATTAACATTTTTTATATCCCTTTATATTTTTTCATTAACTTTGAGCACCATTTTTTATACTTTCCAATATAATAACCCTTTACCCCTTATTATATGCTTAATATATTATGTCATTATTTCCTCAATATATATCCCCCAATATGAACACACGTGGTACGCTATTTCTCCCCTAGCAAACCCCCCATGCGTTTCCATTGTAGTAATGGTATAATCTTATATCATAAACTAAATGGCAAAATTTATGAGCATTTAAACCTTTAATTTGAGAATAATTTAATCTCAACAAGATTCATGGTTCTAGATTTCTCCTTGACCATGGAGGAAACAAATTTGATATGGTACATAAATAGGGGAAACCGACATCCTAGATGCTACAATGTCTAGTGAAGGAGGAGGAGAAGTTGAGGGACATGTTAGATGATATCACAATCTCTCCATAAGCAACAATTATTGCTTCCCGATGGTCCTGACTCCTCATAGTGTGAGATGGGACTCAACTTCAATTAATAAACTTTATGTATAATTAAATTAAAAATCAATTTGGCCCTATTACATTTAAACCCATCATAAGGTGAAAAAACACATCAAATACCCATTCAACAACTTTGTGCACCTTTCTCTATAGGTTGCAACCTGCAATTTACATCCATTATCCTTTAACACTCTTGCTTCAGGCTTCATCCAAGCAAAATCCTCTAACCTAAGCTTGAAGGTTTTAAACTTTCAAGGCTCTAAGTAATATTTATTGGAATTATTAAGCAAGGGATACCATACTCGTTGTGTTGATCATGGCCATGCATGGAGGGAAAGTAATGATATGTAGCATATGGCTATAGGAAAGGAGGTAACCTCATATCATATACGCTTGCATGACTTTGGCCCTCAAAGGATAGCACATAAACTTGGACACACTACACCAAAACATTTGGATCAACTGAGAGGCTAGTAAACTATTTAGTTTAAATGGTAGGAAATTGAAGCATCAAATCATCTTTTTCACTTGTTGATGAATACAATCAAACTGGGAATAATCTTGTTTTGCAACTATGGTGAAGATAATTACAATGTGTTTATTTTTTTAATTGTCACCTCTAACTTCATTTGTTTTAGTTTGTAATAAAATATATTTCTTTGATCTTTTATAATAATAGAAAATTACAAAAAGTTAGTTATAAAATATACTACTTTTATCTTTTATAATAGTAGAAAATTTAAAAAAAATGGCTTTACAGAAGGCAAATTGTATTCTTTGAAACATATGCCTCTAGACATTTTGGAAAATATTCTAGTCATTTTTGCAAGATTAGGCAGCCATTGTTCTAATCAAAGTCAAGGTTTGAAGTACTACGGGAAATTATGTTGATTGGTGTGTATCGAGTTCGTTGATGGGTTATGAATAATTTTTCAAAACCATCAACAACAAAAACAGTTAACAATTTCTCACAACCATCAACATTCTTCCTTTAAATTGTCAAAAACAAACATTAATATTGTGAAATCGATCAAGTTTAACAAACAATCGGATTTTGAAATTGAAACTATGACTGGAAGTGTTCTTGTTAGACCATCATACAATTTCCATCAACTAATTGACCATAATTCAAAAAGTTATATTCTTTTTTATTAATATGAAGTTGTTTATAATTATTTCACTAGTAAATATGTTATTTCTTTTTAGTTTATGTATTAACTTATTGTATTATTTTTAATGATTGAATAGGTGTAGATCTTGAAAAATGTCTCCTATTAGTCACTCTAAGAAGGATAAAATGAAAATGTCAATTCTTGATTTAAAAAAACATTCTAATTAACAATGTAATCTTCAAAATGAGGTTGATGCTCATCTACATGAAGATGATGAATTAGATAGTATAGAGCTTATTGAAAGAGAAAACCCATCAAATAAACACAAAATAATATTCAAATATAAATGAAAGACAAGATTTCCATGGGCTTATATTATAAAATATTGTAATGGTAATGAAAGGATAAAATGTTCTCAGTGTGTTAAACTTAAAAGAGTCACTCTATCTTGTTGTGGGGGAAAGTATCCAACTCGAAATGACCCTAACCCACTCTAAGGGTGACAGTTCCTTAGCAACAGCTGAAAGAAAAGCTATCTAAAGTTACTTCTTTATGACATGCAAGAGATAAAAGGAAGGGATCCACTTACCGATGTCTTGCGCAAATGGTCGATCCAATCTCCTCTATTTGCCGCTTGCTCCCAGCTCCAAGTCTTTTCATGGGCCCAGCTACACGAGATCCTGCAAACAAGACAAAGAAAGGAAACTACAAGAAGCATGCATTCATAACTGATTCAAGGATTAGCATAAATCAAATACGCAAGTAAGACAATACACCATTGAAACACATGCGAATAGAAGAACCTCAAATGCTTTATTAATATATGGAAGTAAGGTTCAGGCGGTGATACAACCATGAAAGGTCCAATCCAGCATCACCTTCCCAACGGAGAGAAATCTCTTCTTCACCTCCCTCGAGCAATCACCCAATACTCTCAACTGTAAACCAACAGCGATTCTTTGCACCGAATTCCGCCTTCTAGATCCCAAGGGATGAGATCCTTATATAGAGTTTTGGAGTGAAGATAAGTCAGCTTGATGTGTGACTTGTTGTCCTCTTCAACTCCAGTTGTTCTTCAGTCCTTCACTCGGAGTTTCTACCTTCCACTTGGAGTTTGAGAAGCTCTTAACTCATCATTAGGCGAATCTTCTGATCCAAGTGTCATTTTGGAAGCTTCCTGGGCACTGGCACATTGAGAAAAGATTCCTCCACATGTCAAAGTACGCCCAGCGCAGGTAGCCTTTGTTGCACTTGCTATGCAGTGCAGGTACACCATAGAGCTTTTGATTTTCAGCGCAGATGCCTAGTGGAGCAACTGCTTTGATCCAAAATTGACCTGTTTTTGAGTGTTTTTCAGTGGAGAACTGATTTGCAGTGCTGTGGTTTGCTGACCTTGTTCCTCTAAGGGTAAGAACAACATGTTTAGGGACTTTGGATCCCTTAGATTATTGAAATTTCATGCTCTATGCTGTAAGGCACAAAAATGTCTATAACATATTTGCAAAATAGGGAGGTAACACTATCCAAGTTAGTGGTCTAAGTAGCCATGTAGAATCAAAAGCTCATAATTTCTCTTTACAATTTTGAGGGAGAAAGAAAATGAGGTAATTTTCCAATCACTAAACATGTCAAACTAATGGTAGATTCTGAGAAGGAGAGAATTATATTAGTGATTATAAACATGTATTTTGTTGCTATATGTGATTTATCTTTAGAAATGTATAAGTCAATAAGTAACTTGAATATATATAAATGCACTCCACACATGCCTCTAACAAATGAATATTTTTCATATACAAATACATCATCAAGAAAAGAGTTTCTTCATGATTCTAAAGAGGTGTATTGGAACAAATTAAAAGATGAGATTTTACATATCCCATTTTAGTCAATTTTAGTGGATGAAAGCAATGATTGAACTCTAGAATAACATTTCATTGTTTATATTACATATTTTACAAATGGAGGAAGAGGTCATTATGTAAAAATATTTATATGATTGCTTCAAATAAAGGATGGAATATCTCAATGTATGTATGATGGAGTGAGAACTCTTTTAGTAGAAATGGATCTATCTTTGATGAAGTTAGTTGGTTTTGGCTCAGATGGTGCCTCTTCCATGAGGGGTATTCATGAAAGTTTACTTCTAAACTTCTGATATGCTCCTTATTTATTTAATATCCATTACATAGCTCATAGGGAAACATTAACAAAAAATGATTCTTCATCTCATTTTATAGAGTTGAAATATATTGGCAAATTTGCAAACAAAGTTTATCAATGATTTGGAAATCACCTAAAATACATGGATAATTGAATGAGCTAATAGAATCATTTCAAATCACTAAGTGAGAGGTCCTACAAGTTCATCAAATTAGGTGGCTCTTTAGAGGAAAGTTCATGGAAAGACTTGTTAAACTCATTCCTACTTTGTTAAAGGATTGGTAGTTAGGGGAGAAAAAAATGTATGAGTTGGAAACAATATTTAAAGTGAAATTTTGCATCCATCTACTTGCAGATGTGCTTATTGAATTAAATAGGTCGAATAAAAAGTGCTAAGTGGACAATTTTGATATTACATCTGTTGGCACTACTTTATATGTTTCTATTAGTATGATTTGCAATTGATTTTCAGGAATAATTTTTGGGGTAGGTGCAGTGAAGATGCACTCTCTTTTAGTTAAACCATAAGGAGGAAATATTTTATTTGCAGATAGTAGAGGTATGGTACATTTACATCAATTGAGGTTTCGAAGTTCTCCAAATATGCAAATATCGGGGATATTAGATGAATGTATTCTTTTGGGAAAATGTCTTGTTATAAAGGTGATTAAATCTTTAGATCGGATATTCAAAAATTTATATATATTAATGCTGGTTATTTTTTTACTCCTCAACATTATTTTGAATAAGTGACTGATAGAGATTCTCAAACAAAAACATGGTTCAAATGTTTATGTGAAAAGTTTGGCATTGGGTAATCACATGTTGTGGATATTGTTAGATGTTTGCATGAAATGGATGAATTTATTAGCACCATTTCTAAATCATACCCGAAAAAGAATATTTATGGATCATGGGATATATGTGGAGATGAATCTAAATGGTTTAAAGGTTTTTCATATTTGACACAATTATGGAAATCTATTCTCGTTTTTCTAACAAGAACAATAGTGTCTAAAAGAGGATTCTTAAAGTTAAATAGAATCAAAAGTGAGACACTAGAAATGTTAATATTTTTGTCTCTTAGTGCACCTCATCTTCTAAATGAGATAGATTGGAATTGAATTTATGATGTATGTAAACAAATGAAAACTAGAAAGCCTTTTTCATTGGGAAAATATATTTATAATTTCAATGATATGAGTCCAAATAATTTTGAAGATCATCCAATGAATATAATAAACATATGCTTACCTTTTTCTAATGGAATTTGAGAAAAATTCTTGCTTATTTACTAGGTTCTATTGATATTTTATAGTTTTTTTAATATATCCACTCTATAAATTATTAAGATTTTAAAGGTTCAGAAGGATACTATTTCACTTTGACTTTTTTTTTATTTATTTTTTAATGGAAGCTTATTTAATATACACTTGTCAATAGAAGTATATTTTTTTTTATAACCTTTCATCTTTGAATGGTGAGACGAATGTATGACCTTCCAAATGAAATTAAGATTAGCCCTTCAAATTTGAACACTGGGACTCTGTGTGGAACACTGCTTACACATTTAGAATTCCTTTTTCATAATACCATTTCAACATAAATAGTAGCATAAAACTTTACACAACAATTTCCTTTTGTGGATGATTTCTCTTTATAAAATTATTTTTGTTTCTTCATTTTATATTAACAAGAAAAAAATTGTTGATAAGATAAAGGTGTATAAAAGGAAATTCAATTATTAATTTTTGAGATTCTAGAAATAATAAAAACTATAGGTAAATAAACAAAAAACTAAGGAAGTACTATATTTTGTGTGGATTGTGTTAGCATATTTTTTTTGAAAATTATATACCACGAATTGATAGTTAAATGAAAAGGCCACTTGTTAAATTTTCTTTAAAATTGTAAGAACAACATTAAATTAAATGCCAAGTTGATATGTATAATATAATAATAATAATAATATAATTTAAAGTCATGACAATCCAAACACTGAATTGGTGTATACGACCTCTTGTTTGTTGGACAAGGGACTGACTATTAAAATATTCTACCTCTCTCTTCATTTGAATGTGCAACCTCCTATAAGGAAGTGGACATTCTTAACTGTTATATACACAATTTGTAAAATATTTTGTTGTATCTCTAATAATATATACAACTATATAAGTTAAATACTTGATTAATGAAATCATAACTATAAATTGCACCAAATGTTGCAAAGGAAATGTCGTAAGGTGAAAAGAAATGGAGAAGCAACATAGATGAACACATATGTCATATGTTAAAATTTGAGTGAGAGTAAAGTGAACTCCTCTTTCACTATCCTATTGATTTGAGTTGCAATATGTCAATTGGGAGAACGCTTAACAGATCAAACATTGTACTTGCACCTTGTCAATGTGTTTTTTCTTCACCTAATACCATTTTATACCATATACATCCTCTCCCATGAATAGTCCTACTAACTATTATTGCTTTCTCTTTGCTAAAGTTTCATAAAATTGTACCAATTCAAATAACCAGGATGTCAAAATGATATCATCAACTACCACTTGTTTTTTTTGTCTACACTTCTCTTCAAGAGGTTTTGAAAATAACCAACAAACTAGAGTGACAACACCTTGTTTTGGCGTTCGAGATTTCCTTCACCAACTTCAAGATTTCCAATTGACTTAACCTCAAACTTTAACAATCAGCATAGAGAATGATATTCTATTTTCTCTTGTAGTGTACATTGTAGTGTTGGATCACAACTTGTACCTATTGTATATTCACAACTTCTACCTATTGTATATCCTTTTTCTAGCTCTAAATGTGTAAATGTGTGTGTCGTTGAACATTATCAACAAATCCCTTAACACTACTCTTTCAATGTTTTAATATACATTTCTCTTCGCTTTAATTGTTATGCATTAGATTGCTTACCCCTATTTTATTTAACCATTGTTTTGTTTACCTTAGTCTAATACTATCACATAGATAATAAGTGCGGTGTCTAAGAACATTGCTTTGGGAAGGTTGTATGTGCAAGGAGAATATGGTGAATATGGAGGTTGGTTAGCTATACAAGCCTTTAGCAACAAGTGGTTAAACAAAACCAGCTATTAATAGAGGATTGAATTAGGCATAGGAATATACCTACTACAAACTCTTATGTTATCTTAAGGTCTTTAGTTCATCTAAAGGGATTTGGTTTTGGTTTATACCCTTTTAGGGAACTGGCTAGCTTGGAAATTTGGAAATATATGGTTGGTGAATGTAGGTATGGATCCTTGATTCATATTTAGAATTTATTATAATCTAACTTAAATACTTTTCTCTATTTATAGCTATACACATTTTCTTAATTAAAATTGTGTATATATTTTTCAATTTAATTTTAAAAACTGGTTAAAAACAATTTCAAGTACTAGAAATTTTCTTATCATTTACACAACACTGGTCACCCTATTGAGAGCTTCAATTAAATCCTTAAAGTAATTTCAAATAAAAATTTCAAATAAAGTGCAGGTTTGGGAGGTGACAAAGAGAAACATAAAAACATAAGACAAGTGCATATAAATTGTAGAGTCAAGAAATTCTAATAACAACCTTTTCCCCTCTAAAGTTATACCAATCCATGTAGTAACATGTAAAACTGAATGAGTTGAGAAATCTTTAAAATACCATCCAATGTTGAAACTTTATAGGGTTATAGTCATGCATGTACATGCACCAACTTATTTTTAAAGACCAAGAACATCTATTCAGAATCATACATCATTAGCTTGTAATACATGAACACAATCTTTGACTATGCAATATTTAAAAGGCCCTTTCCTCCACACATGTACGTCTGTAGTGCATGAATGAAATTATTTTAAAAATAAGTTTGTACAGTGCACAAAAAAGCTTTAGAAATACAAATTTCCTTAGAATGGTGGGCAATGTGAAGATAATTTTGGAATGGAAGAAGTTTTCATGGCACAAAATTTTACAGGTTGAGAAAACCAATGGGATAAGACATTCCAAAGATGACTACGTTCATGACATCGTAAAGTTTTTCACTCTTAAAATTATCATCAATTTGGGACATTCCTTGGATGAATGGTCACTTAATCTTATTGGCCAGTGCTATATCCTAATCATTGAGGGAGTGGTTTTGTTTCTGGATATGAAATGTTAAATTCCACGTGTTGTCAATGAGTTGTAATTAATTTTAGAAGTGTCTCTATTTCATATTTCTAACACATAACTTCAATCTTCTACACCCATATTACTAGCACTATATTTGGAATTGCACAACCAGAATTGGATTCTAAATATGTATGTTTCATTGTAAAAGATTCCATTCAAAAGATGGAAATATATACAATGAGACACTTTGTTTTAGTAAATTAGTAATTTGGAGTGGTTGATCTTAGGATAATAATTGAGGCAGGGACAGCCCACTCTCATATGCCAAATTGATTGTAGTTGAGACACTTTCACCTAATGGTGGGAGGGTGAATGATGCTTCCCTCTCAAATGCCAAATTCTTGTGGTTGAGGTACTTTCACCAGTAATGTAATGCTTGTATTTGATAGGGTAACTAATGCTTTACTTTAAAATGCCAAATGCTTATAGTTGAGACATATACACCTAGTGGGAGGGTCACTTTACAATGATAAATGCTTAGAGTTGATAATTCTTGTGGTTGAGGTACCTTCATCAGTAATTTAATGCTTTTATTTGATAGGGTAACTGATGCTTCACTTTAAAATGCCAAATGCTTATAGTTGAGACACATACACCTAGTGAGAGGGCCACTTTACAATGCTAAATGCTTAGAGTTTATATATATATATATGAAAAGATAAAAATTTATATTTTTAATTTATATGGTTATTTTTAAAATAAAAATATACATTTGAAAATGAAGTGAATAGATACATTTAAATTTAAATATACATCATCCACAAAATATGCCGTTCAATTTAAATACCCATTTACCTTACAAAAAATGTAGTTCAATTTTTTATAATTTTTTGTTTTCAATTTTTTTCTCATAATTGTTTCAATCTTTTATAACCTCATTTTTTCCATTTTTTTAAAATTAATTTTCTATTTTGGATTTCATTATTATTATTATTATTATGTTAATGGAGGAGAGAGGACCTGACAAAGGAAGGAGAGGTGGGTCTTGTCTTTTAAAAAGAAAATTGTCGAGTCATGATTTAGTGACCATCCACCAAAGTTACCATTGCTCAGCCAAATCCATGGTTTTACGCACCCTAAACATGGATTCGATGTTCCCTTTCACTAGGTGAAATTTCTAGTTTTAATTTATATTATTGCACTACTTATATTTAATAGTTCATTGTTTATGCAATACTACTTATATATATTTAATTCTTCATATTTATATCATTAATGTTGACCAGTTATTGTTGTATTATTGCTGCAGGATACAATATTTTCATTGATATTTACACAATAACGTTAGTGTGTAGTGGTTGTTTAGATTTCCTTGAGATCTTGAAAGAATTAGTACGAGTAATGTGGAGATGCTTTACAGTGATGATGTACTCGCTTTAAAATCCTAAAATTTTGAAGGTGCCGCTCTCATGACCAGTAAAACCACTAATGCATTTCCTTTTCCATTCTTTTAACAATTTGTCCACTGTGTTGCCTGGAGGCAAATTATTGAAATTATTGTTAATGAGACACATCCTATCACATCCACTGGGAGGAGGCCATGTCGATCAAATGACTATGCCTCCCACAGCAGGGTGAGAAAATCCTTCACACAGTACTTGTTCCAAATACTCGGCCTGTTACACCGTTAAACATGAGATTCATGGAGGGTTTAGTTTATTGAATTGAGAAATTTTGGACCACAAAGCTTTCTTACCTGTATAGTTTGATTCACGTCGTTGTCAATATCGACCTCTGTTAGCCAAGTTGGCAGACCCAAAGACCCCAATTTGTCCAATACAGATCTCATTAATGGTAGGTTGGTCTTTGAAAAATGGGATTCCAAACATATTCCTTCAATTAGCCCTAGTTGACTAATATCATGCAGTTTCTGCACATATGCATCGGGTATGGCGGCCATGTCATTGCAGGTCTTGATTGTATTGTAGTTGTTCATGAAAATTGGAGTAGAGGGATCTAATTTTTGGGACATTGGACAGTTGGAAGATAATTGCAGAGGCATTGAGCCCTAACTTGTTCTCAAAGAATAAAAAATGGAGCATCTCGTTGCTGACATCCCATTGGATGAATTGGCCCTTGTACCTTCTTACTACTGAATGTACTTCGATTTTCCACTGTCTATTGGAGTTGTTGGGCACTTAGAATCTTTACCCATTGCATAACATATTTGGACCCTCCCACATTATGTTGTACCCCTGCATATTTATATTGTTTTCTTTGCAAAAGCTCACCATGGCATCTGCATCTCTGTAATTCTCTTGCTCAGGCTCCGTGATGTACCATTTTAGCTCATTCAAAAATGTTGCTACATTGAAACCTTTAAGAAACTATTTTTGAAACAAGATGGGCTACATAGCAGCTAGTCCCTGCCTTGAGCTGGGAACTGAAATAGTAGGCATTTCAGATCAAAACTTTTAATACTGGAGATGGAGATTCAGAGTTTATAATTCCCCAGCAACTTTGAGATTCCAAAAGTGCCTCTAATTACACCAGGAGAAGTAAGACGCACTCTATAACCAGGATGAAAAGAGTTGTGAAATAACAAACGAGACATTCTGAAACTAGTAGGGAAGACATAATTCAAAGTTTATAATCTCCCAAACCATGATGGGGTTTCAACAACACGAAGGGAATGGGATGTTGATGGCGAGGGGAAGAGAGGACCCTATGGTGAGGTTGAGGGATGAACCCAAGTGTCTTAAGTAAATGAAAAGTTTCACGTGGTGCGGCAGGAAATGGCAGTTGCAGCCTGCGATAGACTCTTTTTGGTTACTAGGCATGTCCACTCTTACTGGTCCCTAGCGCTGCTAGTGGGATGGGTCCTCATGGTAGATGAAGAAGGCTTTCAAGGGCATGTGGCATGCTACTATCCGGGTTGTGTTTCCTGTTTTCCCCACTGTAACACTATGCATGACTGCAGCTATACGCTAGGTTATTGACTGTGGGAAGGTTTGATTTTCTCTTTCAAGTGCCCCATGCAACGCAGTGGGTAAATGTTTTATGCTTTTTCTAGCAATCAAGCCTATTGGAGCTCTATGATCCCCAGCATAAATATGTAGTGGTTTAGATGGATTTGGTGTTTTTTTGGTGAAAGGCTCTGATTTTAAAAGAAAATAAATGGCACCAACAACACATTGGTTCAGTAGCATTATGAATTTAAGGCTATTTGGATTTGCAATTGCAGCAAATCGTGGAGCTTCCAAGCTGAGTATGACATTGAATTAGAATTTGATGGGAAATAAGGGTATCCCATCCCCTAAAAAGCAGAGTTTATAATTTCCCAACAACGTTGAGATTTCAAAAGTGCCTACACCAAGAGAAGTAAGTCACACTCTATAACCAGGATGAAAAGAGTTGTAAAATGACAAACTAGACATCCTGAAACTAGTATGGCATACATAATTTAGAGTTTATAATCTCCCAAACCATGATGGGGTTTCAAAACCACGAAGGGAATGGCATGCTGATGGCGAGGTGGAGAGAAAACCCTTCGGTGAGGTTCAGGGATGAACCCAACTTTCCTAAGGAAATACAAAGTTTCATGTGGTGTGGCCAGAAATAGTAGTTGCAGCCTGCGGTAGACTCTTTTTGTTTCCCAGGCCTGTCCACTCTTGCTATATTTTGATCAAACTACATCTCGATTAAATTAGAGGTTGTGGAGATAAGTGTTTAGATAAGTGAAATCAATTTAATTCCTGTTTGTATACATTTTCAGGTATAGCCATATCACTTGAAAGAAGAACTACCAGGTTTCACATGAAAGTGAGTTGTTGGGATATTTGCCTCCGCCATGTTTTACATGGTAATTAAAATGTTCTCTCGCAATGAATAAGAACAGTGTTGTCTCACAATGAACAATAGTAGACTTGAGCACCCCAAGATAATCAATCGAATTTGTGGAAATATGGTGAACTTTTTCATTGACTTGTAAATGATCATTGCTGAGAATTGATAACTTCTTACGCAATTTTCAGAGCTATACAGTAAAAAGGTCTCACCATCCCTCTCATCTTTTAACAGCCAATTATCACCCCAAATAATTATAGGAGATGGCATAAGCGTTCTTATGCCGCATTGGCACAAACGTGATGGCAAATGCTTGAGTAAAAATTTTGTTTGAATGTGGGATCTTTCATCACTTGTTCAATAAGATTATGAATCCGATCTCTGTTTCCTCCCATTAGGATGCGATCTTCATCTACATAATTAGATAATATTCTCCTGCGTAATCTCTATTTTCTTATGGCCTCTCTTCTTCACTCATGATCCTCGATTCTACATAGTCAAATCCTTATGGCATTAGAACACGCCAAGTTAAACAGAGTTTCAAATTAATTCAGACATGAATTTTCCAGAAGGCAAGGATTGAATCTCGAAAACGTACTCTAGAAGCAAAGCAAGCTGAGGCCATTCTTGTATGGTCATGTCTTCTTGTATGGTCCTATCCCTTTCAGAGGCTTCAGTTCCTGAGGTTTGATTACCATTTGCAAAAAATCTGAGATTCCATAGTATGAGATTAGTGCAAATTTTCAAAGAGAAACGAACCTAAAAGTTTGTATCCTTAACATCAAGGCTAATAACTCACCTCGGGTTAGCTGAGAAAGAGTCCATAGAATTCCTCGGCGACAAGGAAATCTCTGTTCCAAGAAAATATATCTGTCAGAATCTTAAGAATTGATGGCGAGTGGAACCCTGGCCCTGCTAAATGAATTAACGTCTTTAAATGGATGATCATGGCTGAGAAACAACTAAGTTCTTTAATGATTGTTGAACTACCGCTAGGTTCGCTATGATTATGAAATTGTACAAAAGGTTACAAAGCTTCTTAAATTCTTCAGAGATTTTCTGGCCCAAAAATGAAAAAACTTAGCTTCTTCTGTAGGTGCCCCATGCACTGCAGTGGGTAAATGTTTTATGCTTTTTCCAACAATCAAGCCTATGGGAGCTCTATGATCCCCATCATAAGTCTGTAGCGGTTTAGACGGATTGGGTGTTTTTCTCGTGGCATACTCTGATTTTAAAAGAATTGAATGGAACCAATAGCACATTGGTTCAGTAGCATTATGAATTTAAGGCTATTTGGATTTGCAATTGCAACAAATTGTGGAGCTTTCAAGCTAATTATGACATTGAATTAGAATATGATGGGCAATAAGGGTTTCTCATCCCCTAAAAAGCAAATGAACTATGAAAAAGAAAGGCAAAGATAAAGGTGAAATTAAATGTAAAAGCACTCAAAATTCAATAAACTAAAAATGTGTAGTTCATAAAAGTTAATACAATTTCTTAAATTTTGGGGAAAATGACATTGATTGACATGTTTTTTTCCTTGCGATAGAGAAAAGTAAGATAAACACGATAACGGTTGCATTGCATGGTGGCCACTTGTGGCTTTTCCTTCCCTTACTCACATTCTAAGAGATACTTTCAATGTTGGTTATACAATTTTCTTAATGTCATGTTTCCTTCAGATGAATTGCAGCTCCCCCTGGTTCAATCGCATCTTAGAAAGTCTGTTAGCAGACATTTAGGCTACTCAAGATCGCCATCGCCTTTGTCCTTTGCAAGCACTTGATTGGAGATATCGGAGTCAGAATTTGATACAAGAAATATTGCATTATGGGGCGGACATTATGTGTCTGCAAGAGGTGCAATCCGACCATTACATGGAGTTTTTATTGCCCGTGTTCAAAGCATATGCTTATGAGGGGTTTTACAGGAGAAAAAATAATAGATACAAAGCAGTGGTAGAAATTTCTCCATTAGAGGACGAAATCTGAAGCATTAAAGTGATCCACAGTAAGGCCAAATTCACTAGTCTAGGAGGTCGAATTGCACAGGCAAAATATTAAATTTCTAAGTGCTGAGTTGGGGTTTTCTCTGGTGCCAACGGCTCAGTTGAGAGATCTGATCGCTATGTGCTATTTCAGAATTTCCTTGGATAGAGAAAGGAGGCCGAGTTCTTTAGAATTATGTTGATTCTTTGAGGTTGTGTTTATCCTACATAGAGGGAGCCAAAATATTTCATATTTTCCAGCAGGTTGTATCTATCTGTAGGCTGAAAAACCACCATCAGAAAAGGGTTGAAATCAGTTTAATAGAGGGACAATTTTTCTGAATTTTGTATCAGGTTGGAGAATAACCTTCATCACCATAGCAATCCTTATTAGCATGACTAAGATGCAACCTCTAGTGCCAATGTTTATTAATAAAAAGGTTTTGTTTTATGGTATGGAATAGGAACAACAAGAATGGAACTGATATCGCTTGCTCTATCATCCGCGTTGAGCTTCTTTCATTCGTAAGTATGGGTAGGTAGAGTCATTTGCTTGTATGCTTGGCGTTACTATAGTAGCACTAGTCTTCCTTTTGATTCAATAGTTTATTCTTATGAAGTAATTGTCATATATTGAAATATTGATCTAGTGGCACCTACGTATTGAAAATTTGAATGGCACCTACATATTGAATATCTAGATCCCTCTGTAATTACATACATACGATACATACCCAGATAAGTTAATTGGCTTAGCAAAAGAAAAGTTAATTCACTAAGAAGAAGGGGAAGAATAGTAAGTTCGACTAGAGGTGGGAGCTGGAGCATATAGTAGCGAAGCAGAAGGTGTAAGTGTGATAGGCAATTCATCAGGAGGAAAAGGCTAATAGCCAAAGCATGTTTCGAAGGGAGAATAAACAGATGGACGAAGGTGATCCATGAGGTCCGTCCCATGTTTACCTCCCTCCGGTTGAAGCTTATGAATCTCCCCACCTCCCTTCACATAAGACATCTCCCGCCTCCATCAGCATGTAGAATGAATCTCCCGAACTCCCTCTGCAGAAGAAATCTTCTGCTACCATCAACGTACAGATCGAACTATGCCGGGACATATCAGCAAGTAGCACCTACCCACAGGCTGGCTCTCACAGGCATCCCTAAGGGCGTCAGGTTACCACCAGCCCTTCCTTCCGCAGCTACAGCAAATAGGCCTACCCTTACACATTACATAAGTAATATTGCTACAACAAATAAATAGGTATGTAGGCAAGGTGATATTTCCTTCCATAGCTATAGCAAATAGCCCCCCTTATACATTACACAAGTAATATTGCTACAACAAATAAATAGCTATGTAGGCAGGGTGATACTGATCTACCCTGGTCATTCTATACTAGCATATGGTCATTGTATACGAGCATATGGTAGGTAGATCACTACTATTAGTAGTTTGGTTTGCTTCACCTCATTTCCATTTTGTGGGTGGAACATGACCCAAGTGAACAACTGAACACCAGGCCCCGTTTAGGCTAACAGGATTCAAGAACAAATTGATTGGAGGGTCTAGTGAATGACAACCAAAACCAAGGAAGTAGATTCTACATTGAAAATACAGGACAGAGCAACCCCATTGCAGCAAACACCATCTCACATGCACAACACCATATTTCTTTGTTCAACGCCATCTGTCTTTGTTCTATGCCATCACATGTACAACGCCATCTGTCTCTCTTCTACGCCATCATCAGTCTATGTTCTGGTTCTATAGTCATATTCTAAGATTATAATATAGCATTCAATATTTTTGAACTAATGCTAGCAATAGTTTCCCTGTAGAAAATGTTAACTAAATAAATGGAATATCGCACGAAGAATGGGAAAAATATCATGGTATAGCCTCTTCCCCTCGGGAAGAGACCAAATAAGATGGTTAAAAGAAATTCTCCTGAAAACTTTGCTTTATAAGCCATCATGACTAATAACAAGCAATAACAAGCAAGTGAATTAATGGTTTAACATCTGCAACTGATTACTATAGTCCCTAGCCATTGCGAGATGGCAGGGACTAATAAGAATATATTAGTTTCAAAAGAAAAAATAATTAAGGCAAACATGAAGAATTGACAAGATAATTTTTGAATCAAATTGGCTTAAATTGAGATGAAATAAAAAGGGAAAATTGGAGTATTAACACAATAATTCAGTTATTAAATCCACCTGATAAACATTGTTGTTCAGTATAATATTCATTATAGTGCACCCTACGGGGATGTCCCTCTTAGTTTGCTTGATGAATAGTTTGGCTCCTTTCATGCAATGCCCTATACTATTAACAACGTGCACAATGTAATGTCCCTTGCATATTTGTAATATGCAGCCATCTGAATTAAAAACCCACCAGACTTTATATTGTAGTTAAAGTTCAAAAAACATCATTGTAATGTTCAAAGCATGTTGAGATGAAGGATGATGGGCTAACATTTCCACCCTTTTTATCCCAATAAAAAATAATGTGAAAGTTAAACCTATATCAAAAGAAATGTCATAAAAATATTATAATGAGTAGAGACATAAAAAAAATTAAATGATGCTCAAATATGGGAAACATTTATTTCATCTCATTTACATCTCAAAGTTGAAAGTTATATCAAATGTAACATTTATATGGATAGACATCAAAACATTTTACTATACATCTCATGCTTCCCAACTTAAATAAAATTATAAAATACAACTAAATTATAATTTTATTTATTTTATTATTGTTTATAAAAAAGAATTAATAGGTGAGTTAAACATATATACAATATTTTTTAAGTAAGGAAATTCACTCATTCTCCTCATCATGGAGATTAGTAACTTATAAATAGGCTTTATACTATGGCTTATTGATACTATATGCCCAAAAACCTAAAAACACATTTCATATGACCCTTGTTTATTGGATAAATATTATTATTTTTAAATAATTGAAAGGATATAACTACTTTGAAGATAAATTTTAACATTTGATTTCATTAAGAATATTTTAAAATATTCCATGGAGGTTAAATCTCTAATATCTACCTAATAATTATTGGTAATTAAATTACAATTATGAATAACTAAATTATAATTCTAGTTGTCTTGTACTAAAATAGACATATTTAGTTTTTAATATTGCTTAGTGATATTTGTGTGTATTTTGATTGAAAACTTCTGAAAATTTTTCAAATCAAGATGTCACCTTCATATAATACAAACTTAGTTTTGACTAAAATTATGTTCATATAATACAAACTCAAACTCAATTTTAATCAACATTATATTCATTTATATAACATAAACCCAATTTCAACCATTTTGATTAGAAATTTCATCCAACATTGTTGAGGTGGTTGAAAATGAATCGACAAGAAAATTGAAAAAAATGAATTTTTAGTTTAAACACCCCACTCTTGTGTGATCAAAATTCTAATATAACAATAAATATTTACTAATATACTAACCAATCAATTGGGGGAGATCCTCTAATTATTTACCCTCAAATAAGGTGGTATTGCATCACGATATGAATCATTAGAATGCACCTCAAATTTTATTCAAATCTAAAACATAGCTATTAGAATTCACCTACATGCATAAGAATTTCCTACAAAGAGAGTATCATAAATTAAATGTCATATTTGTTAATATTTGCATCAAGTAAATATCAATCAAGATCTTCATGAAAGACTCTACACACAGAAACTTCATCGAATACATTTTATGTGGACAATTTTTTAATCATTTTACAAACATATTCATCTATAAGATGAACTCATTAGGATACAAAGAGCCCCCATAAAAAGACCTCTCTTATAGTAGAATACTATTACTATCAAAATTTTCAGACGTAAAAGGGTTTCCTATAGTTTCTACAACTTGAAAAACAACCTTATCACTAGGACCCCTCTAGTAGTAAGTGAAATGAGACTTTATATCTTCCTTATGTTAAGGGTGATTTCCTCACATGAGAAACATAAATTTTAATGAAATAAATCAAGGACCATCTAATTTTTTAATGAACGTTGACCACATGGATTAGCCTCTTAAAAAATAGAAACATATATAAAAAACACTTTAATAATTATAATATATATGGCCCTATGATTGAGGGAATTATTTGGTAAACAAGGAAGGCTGCGAAGCAGCTAGTCCCTGCACATAGTTCTATCTAGCCCATTTAGCTTCCGAGAGATGCACATAAGTAACTGACATAGCCATACAGGCAGACAGAGCCACATAGTTCTATCTAGCCCATTTAGCTTCCTGCCAGTCATAGCCTAGCTGCCAGACATAGAGGGCTGTCGAATAATATAAAATGCACCAGTTATTTCAAAACAATGTAAGTTTTTTCCTGAAGTAGCTCAGCTTGTCACCTAGAATAATTCGAGAGAAAAGAAAACAGTTAACTCTCAGTTCATTCTAGCGTCAATACAATGTAACCTAATTTACTAAACTATTTCCCCTAGCCTGGGGTATTTCCTATTATAGCTAACAAAATCCAGGTCTCTAATAAACCCAAAAGAAAACAAGAAAAGCAATGAATTCTAACTTACTATGTCGAGGTCCCATGAACTCCACATAGAAATTATTGCTTGAATCCTCTACATTCTTCATTTTAAAGCCTTTCATCATACTGCCCATTGACCAACACTTTCCAGTTAGCGAATGGACAACGAACTTCGTATGATTTCATGTAAAAAATGTTATGAAACCCCAAGAATTTCATAAAGCTTGCAGTATCGTATGAAGGAGAAGGGAGAAAACCATGATATGGCATTACTTTACAGTAACTCCAAGCCATAACAGATTCCCAGATGAACAAAGAAAAAGATATATCATATATTATGGGATTGGCTTTGAAACTTACAGCTTCATGATATTTCTATTCCTGCGGTTGCCTGGTCGACTGGACATGGTATTCAATTGAATTCAAAACCCAACTGTGCCTTTCCGAGGTATTAAAGATTTAGTTGGGGCATGCAACCTATAATCCACCACAATGTTCCAAAAGATCCTTTCCTCTTACAATAACCTCTTCTTCAATACGTGACCAAAAAATTAAGAAGCACAGAACTTTAAACCAGAACAAATGAAATTATTGACTAAATTATATATGAAGTGGCAAAATACTAAAACATTTTGCTAGTTTGAAATGGGTACTTACATCTCAACAATGTTGGGATGGTAGATCCTATTCATAAAACGAATAGCTGGTGGTGTGAATGGATAAGCAGTTGATAATTCCACATAAACCTCCACACTCCATCTTGGTAAAGACCAAATTAGATCATGACAAACAGTGAATTCTTCTTAACATCCCAGCAATCTACTCGTTACAAAATTAAAAAACGCCATTAAGACTTAAGAATTCAAAGGATTTAGCAATAAGTAAATTCATATATGAACTCAGGAATTGAGACAAAAGCCGAAGCAAACAACCTACATGCAAAATGGCAATGGGTCGTGCGAGCGCTAAGAGATATGTACAAATTTTCCAATCTTTTCCACTGGGAAAACTTTAGCAATGTAATTTTTTCCTCAAGTAGCTCAGCTTGTCACCTAGAATAATTCGAGAGAAAAAGAAAATAGTTAACTCTCAGTTCATTCTAGCTTCAATACAATGTAACCTAATTTACTAAATTATTTTCCCTGGCGTGGGGTATTTCCTATTATAACTAACAGAATCCAGGTTTCTAATAAACCCAAAAGAAAACAAGAAAAGCAATGGAATTCTAACTTACTGTGTCGAGGACCCCAAGAATTTCATAAAGCTTGCAGTATCTTATGAAGAAGAAGGGAGAAAACCATGATATGGCATTACTTTACAGTAACTCCAAGCCATAAAAAATTCCTAGATGAACAAAGAAAAGAGATATATCATATATTATGGGATTGGCTTTGAAACTTACAGCTTCATGATATCTCTATTCCTGCGGTTGCCTGGTCGACTGGACATGGTATTCAATTGAATTCAAAAACCAACTGTGCCTTTCCGAGGTATTAAAGATTTAGTTGGGGCATGCAGCCTATAATGCACCACAGCGTTCTGAGAGCTCAGCAATAAATTTTGGGGTGGTGGGTAATGGTGTTCTGTGCGTAGTGTTGTAAAAGGAAGAGGGAAATGAAATTCCAAGAGAAGAGACGGAAGAACCCAGAAGCGATGAATAGACAATGATTAACAGGTGAGGCTAGGTTTATGTTACCCTATTACCATTGACCTATTGCTAGTAGTGATTTACGTATGAGAGTTGTGATCGAATACAGGAAACCCAGTAATATGCAATAACAAGATGGTGTTTATATGTAATGCAAGTATTCTCCAGGGCCAGTTAGGTGCCATACGTTCTATAAGGTTCTCATGATGTGGAAAGCTTATGGCCATGGCTGAGCTAAGCTCTATATCGGTGTGAACATATGTATATGCAACCAAATGAAACACGTGCAAGTTTGAGATAAATGTTAATTGAACCAAATGAACACAGGCAAAGTTTGAGATACATTTTAATTGAGCCAAATAGGAAATAGGGCAAGGAGACATACTCTGGAAATGGAGAAAGAGATGATCATTTATAAAACGAGTAGCTTCTGGACCTCCACTGCTCTTTTGATTTTTCCGAACTTCAAAAATATATTCATTTTATTTTTAATTCTGAAATTGTGGTAGAATTTTGAAACAATTAAATAAATTTGGGAATAGCATTACGTATTTTGAACAATCTTGTTCAAAAATTCGAAAACATATGAAACGCCTCAGCATTTTAATCGCACACAAGAAAGTGATTTTGTCGTGTAAAGTGCGAGACATCTCCCTTTCCCGTTCCAAGTGGAACATTAACTAAACTAAAGTAAAACAACGTTTTTTTAATCTGTGATAAAAAAAAAATATACATGGGGTTGCGAGAAAGTGGACGAATAGACCAAGCTCGCCGGTGGAGACTGTACCCAATTCGAATTAGGGGTATTATTCACCGTATCGAACTGAATCGGCCCACAATTTTGCCACATGCCTGCCTTTCGTTCTTCTGCCTCTCGTCCTTACCCAACGTCTTTACCTCTGTCTGTTTTGCATGTCCAACGTGTCTACCTCCTAGTTAACGAACCTGCGTGGCCGATATTTACAAATCGGCTGAAATTTGCAGCATCGCGGAAGATATGAGTCACATCTACTGTGTTTTCTCTGTTGGAAGACGGTGACACAGACAAAAGTAGAGGCCATTTATACAATCAGACCAATTACATGAATTCCACTCATTCCCTCGCTTCCCATACCAACATTCTGTGAAGGGCAACACGGCAGCACAGTCTCTGGCCTACTTCGCTGTCTCCAATACAGTATTTAGCAGATTTGATGTTGTGACGATAGCTCAGATGGATAAAATTGCCATGGAGATTATGGGGAAATGAATTGAATTTGCAGAGGAGTATGACATCGGATTTTTTGATGCCCAGATCGGCCAAACCAGTGGCAACTGATTTCACTCTTCGCCATAGCTGAGGGAAGGTGATGGTTTCTCCTGTGGCGAAATCGATGAGGGCTATGCGGCCTCTGTGGGGAGGCAAAGAAACGAAGATGGGGAGATCCAAGTATGCACAAGGAGAAAATCAAAATTACATTTAGAACACTGTATGTGAAAAATAGCAAGAAATTATCAGCTGATAAGCTGTATGAGTGATGTAGAGAAAATAACAAAATGCAATTGCAGAAAGGAAAGCAGAGCATGCCTCAACATTACATTTAGAACACTACTATGTGCAAAATAACAAGAAAATATCAGCATTACATTTAGCCATTAAATCCTGTATGTACCAAGTCATCCTTCGGGCCTTCGACAGCAAGCTCTGCACATGAATAAAGCAGCATGGTGGTTTCGGCTTGTTCGATTTTCACAGAAGGGGCGTCGGCGGAATTAGCAACTGGGTGGCTTCCAATTTGGCAAATTGTTACAATGGCAAGGACATATAGATGGAGTCTTTCGGCCATGGAGGGAAGGTGATGGGAGGAGTATGACATCGGATTTTTTGATGCCCAGATCGGCCAAACCAGCGGCAACTGATTTCACTCTCTGCCATAGCTGAGGGAAGGCGATGGTTTCTCCTGTGGCGGAATCGATGAGGGCTATGCGGTCTCTGTGGGGAGGCAAAGAAACGAAGATGGGGAGATCCAGGTATGCACAAGGAGAAAATCAAAATTACATTTAGAACACTGTATGTGCAAAATAGCAAGAAATTATCAGCTGATAAGCTGTATGAGTGATGTAGAGAAAATAACAAAACCAGAGCACTGCACTTTGTATTAAATGCAATTGCAGAAAGGAAAGCAGAGCATGCCTCAACATTACATTTAGAACACTACTATGTGCAAAATAACAAGAAAATATCAGCATTACATTTACTGATAAGCTGTATGAGTGTTGTACAGAAAATAAAGAAACCAGAGCACTGCACTTTGTATTAAATGCAATTGTAGAAAAGAAAGCAGAGCATACCCTAAAGATGAGGGGATTAGGGGTTTGGCAATTTGCACGGAGCCAACTCCAAAGTAGCCATTAAATCCTGTATGTACCAAATCATCCTTTGGGCCTTCGATAGCAAGCTCCAGGTTCAGGTTGTTACCGGGCACTAACCCTTTACTCTTTTACGCCTTTGCTGAGACCGGCAGACTTGAACTGTAATATTTGATGGACGACGCAGAGCAGAGCATTCACTACCAGCATCATATTCAGATCGAGCAGTTCCACCGCCTTACCCCGAACCACCTTATACTAACAGCTGTTGAACCACCGCATGCACCAGCTGCCAATGCACAACCTTGTTATAACCTTACGAAACCTTCACATACCCTGGCAGATAATAGGAATCGAAGTAATGTTAACATTAAAACTAGACCGGTGACGGTTAGCGGCGAAAATGCACCGGGCTTATTGCTTTTAAGCTATGGTCGAGCCTCTTCTGCCTCGGGAGGAGGCCAAATAAGATGGCCAAGCTGAGGTGCGAATGAAACTTAGGCATATCTCGCACAAAGCATTTCGAAACTTTAGGATAACAACCGAATAACACATAGAACTAATGCTATCTCCGTCTGGAACGATTACTATAGTCCCTACCAGATGCCAGATGGCAAGGACTAATAAGAACATTGCATCTAAGTTCCCCAATTCAACTCCCACTCACCTAAAATGCTATATCTAAAAGAAAAATCTTGTTGATGCTCAAAATTTTGATCAATAGTAATAAAATCTTCCAAAATGATTGATAATTTCCTTTAATCAAAATGAAGTAAAGAAGTAAATATCCATTAAAATATTATATTTAAATGAAACACACTAATGGCCCTCAAAACTTTAATTAATAGTAATATAATCTACACAAAAATATTGATAAATATTCATTAATATGCTCTAGAATGTTCTAATTTTTTAATAAATATATTTTGAAATATTTAACTATATTATTTTAATTTTAAAATAATATTGTAATTTATTATTCAGAAAAATATATAACTTATAATTTTAGATGATATGAAAATTAACATTCTCTTTTTTTTTATAAATATATGATTATTATTACATATGTTTGTAAACATATATTTATACAAATTAAATATATATTACTATCACTATTTTTTTCCTATATATAATTATTATTATATATAATTTTAAACATATATTTATGAAAATTAAATATATATTACTATAGCTATTTTTTTTCGTCTAATAACAAAGATAAACTCAAATTTTAATAATTATTTTATAAATAAAATGTTAAAGTTCACGTAATCTTCTTCCTAATTGGTATGGGCGTTCCCATTTTCTTAATAAAAATCATTCTACATATTAAATAAATTAAAAAAAAAGAGAGATATAAAAAGAAAATTGTGAAATCCATTTTGATATCTAATTTCCCATTTTCCGTTGTCATTATACCTAAAATAATTATAAAAAATAATAATACAAAATCTATCGTGATAACCAATTTTCCATTTAAGAAGAGTATTAAATTCTAATTTTCTATTTCTCGAAATATTGAATTCAAAATACTAAAAATTATTAGCTTATCCTAAAAATTAAACTTAATCACGATAAACACATATGCATAATCATACTTATACTTTGATATCATCTCCTTCCATGCATTTACTGATATTTTTAGCCAGATAACGAATTTCATATAAGGTTTTCAATAATCATACTTGATAAAAAATATATTGAAACAGGAGGTACCTCAAAGTATAACGCGGTGGAGGAGGGAGAGGAATCTAAGGTCAGGCCTCCTTTGAGAAGATACCAGCAACCAACACGTGCAATAACTGTCCCGGCGCAGTTGAAGTTCGTGCCGGCTCCGCCTTTGCTGTAATTAGTAGCAACCGTGGCCTTCACAACTGCACTGTTTGTATTTCTTCCTGAGATCTGCAACCACACTCAACCAAATATCCTTCATGCTTATGTTTTTTAATGAAAATCCTTTGCTGTAATTAGTAGCAACCACACTCAGCCAAATATCCTTCATGCTTATGTTTTATTAATGAAAATCCTTTCCTGTAATTAGTAGCAACCGTGGCCTTCAAACTGCATTGTTCGTATTTCTTCCCGAGATCTGCAACCACGCTGAGCGAAATATCTTTCAGGTTTATATTTTATTAATGTTTTCATGTTTATGTTTACGGTTTAATGTGAGGGTAGAGCATTCTTCAATTGTTAACACTGAATCTGACTGTGAACAATAGTGCAGAGTAGCATTTAGGGGAGTTTTTGCTAGAGAGAAACCCTTCAATGCATAGGTATATTGATCTATATATAATTAAATTAAATTATGCAATATATTTATTTATATTCATTGTTCCTATTAGTACATACATCAGTGAAATAAATTGATCTATATTTATCATTCTAGAATATACATTGATTTAAAAATTAAATATATCATTCATCATTCTAGAATGTAAATCCATTTAAAATTTAAACTCATCATTTATCATTCTAGAATCTAATTAGTACTAAGAAAAATAGACTATAGTAGGTACACATTTTATCTTAATAGAGTTGATAATTGAACTAGAAAACCTTATGAATGGAGAACTAGTTGGAACCATACCAAAATTTGTAGAAAAAATAGACAAAAAAAGTCGACCAAAAGCACCTAAAATATTCAAATTTGAAAGAAAAACATATATATTCATGTGCATGTATATATCGAAACCATTTATACACAAATAAGAAAAAATCATTTATAGTGCATGTGATGGTGCACATAACCAAAATAACATAGAGTGCAATCCATCTTTGAATCGAAAATACATCAACAAATAGGGTCTAGATGGCCTCTAGCATCCAAAAAAGTTATGCTACAACAAATGCTTACATATCATCAACATAATATATATTTGGATCTTCATCATCAATATCACCGTGTAAGAACTAAAATAAGATAGAAAAAATATCACCGTGTAAGAACTAAAATAAGATAGAAAAATGTAGTATGTCAAGTAAAGATTTTGTTTAAGAGTGATAGGTAAATTTTTAGTAAGGTCACGATAGAGGAGTTTGACAACCAATGCGAGTAACATCAAGGTACATACAGGGATTAATGGTGCTCTTTATTAAATACTAATTCCATACCCTCATACATGAAAAAATCTAATGGAAACTTTACAATACCCCTCATCCTGGAATTTTGAAAAACATACATGAAAAAATCTAATGGAAAGGTTACAATACCCCTCATCCTAGAATTATGTAAAACTATTAAGTCTACTAGATTTTGAATCAGAATTAAAACTAAAGTTTCTCCATATGAAATCAAATGAAAGACAAAAGAGAATGCCAATTTTACATTAATAATTTATCATTATCATGAAATGCATATCAATAATAGGATGATAGACTTGTATATTGGGCTTAGCCACACAAAAATTCTTGAAACTCAAAAGGGGTGCTTCTCGACCTCCCTCTTTTTAAAAGGTGCCCCTTTTGAAGATAAATATCAAATGTTCCCCCTTAGTCTCCCCACTCCTTCACAAAAAGGGAAGTGGAGAAACATATTCTTCGCGTCGCCTCGTCCCATGTGTGTAAGAAGCCTTAGGGTGTGTGCACCCCATCATTGTTCAAAATTAAACACATCCCAACCCTTCTTCGAGCCCGGTCCCATGTGTGTAAGAAGCCCTAGGGTGTGTGCATCCCTATCGTTCAAAATTAAACACATCCCAACCCTTCTTCGAGCTTCTGACATGTCATCGAAAAGCTAAAATTATTTACCTTTCAAAACAAATTTAAAATTTCAAAATCACTCATCAATCGTAAAGATTATATCAAATTTCTATATTTCAAAAAAGCAATACTTTTTAATAATTGGCCAATATTTTTTTAAACTATGAAATTAATTACTAATGGTGACTTACAATAATTAGATAGACTAAATCATTTCAAATTTGTAAGTTGTATTATATTTTCTTACATTATATCACATAACTTGGTATATTATTGTGTGCACTATGTTTAGTATATTACGTTCAACCATCTCCAAGAGAGAATGTACTTTAACATTGAATTTGTTCAACTCTACATTGAATGTTGTCTCCAGACATGAATCTGATGCATATCTCAATCCTTGGGTAGGACATGAATCTGATGCATATCTCAATCCTTGGGTAGGACATGAATCTGATGCATATCTGGGGACAACATGTATTCAATTCAAATCACCCGTATTTACATTCACATCACCCAGTCAACCAGCAACGTAGAAAGCGAGGAGACATTTTATGAATGTAAATGTGGGTGATTTGAATTGATTCAGGATCTAGTTGAATACATGCTAGCACGTTGTGCTAGGCTGCCTTTCCCCCTCCCGCTAATCTATCCAAGGACTGAGTGACACCATGCTTCACATGTCAAGTAAATTACGCATATTTTAATTACTACTTTAGATTCGTGAAGTAATTAATACATGCTATGATTACACTGGATTTGAGAATATTTCTTTAAATTAAGAATTTATAACGAATGTGTTTCATATTTGTGTGACTCGCTCAATGTACAATCGATGAATTTTGTAATCTAAAATCCAAATAAACCACGCTACACATACATTTCAGCAAACTTACCAGCTACCAGCATTCCCAAACTATGTACTTCATTCACTATCGACGAACTCCTTTTCCAACCTTCTAATTGTATTCATAAATTAAACACAATGCCCCATGCTCCCCGCCCACCTGGTCTTCTTAAATAGCTGATAGTTATCCAAAATCACTGTAAACTGGTGATATGATGCACATAGAAATGTAATATCACGATACTGTTGAATTTAGTATCTCTTAATGAGACGAAGCTCAATCTGACGTAGAAATATCTACCTAGAAATTTATTATAATTTATAACCTGCAATGCTCTGTTGCAATGTGCACGCGAAGGGCATGATTTGAGGGTTGGGGCGGATGGCTTTCGCTCCTTCAGCCGGCATCGATTCTTGCTGCGGTTGTTTTTTTGTGGACCTCCCGATTTGGTCATCTGCTGGTTTTGGCTTTATGAACGATTTGTAACGGCTATGTCGTAAATATTCTGAAATTCTGCTGGCTTCGGTTACATGTTGTAAAAAATCTGCTGGCCTCGGCCATATGTTGATTTTCCCTCTGAAAAGAAAATCAGCTGACTTCGACCATATGTTGTAAAAATCTACTGACCTCGAACATATATTGATTTTCCCTCCGAAAAGAAAAAAAAAATAGTCTGTTCCAATTCAGATTAGGCTTATCTGGCGGAGCCCAGACCGCGATTGGTTGCGTTTCTGTTGCAATAGGGGAATGATATTATATCAACAACTGAATGGAAGCATTTATGAAAAGCGAAACGTTGAATTCGAGAACAATTTAATCTCAGCAATAGTCGTGGTTCTAGATTTCTTCTTGACCATGGACGAAGCATATTTGATACGGTACATAAATCTGGCGAATCTGAAATCCTAGATGCTAAAAATGTCCGGTGAAGGACGAGGGGTGCCTAAGGGACGTGTCAGATGATACCACAATCATTCCGTAAGCAATAGTCAGTGCTGCTTTGTGTTCCACACTCCTCATGTGAGATGGGATTCAGCTTCAATTAATAAACTTTACGTATAATTAAATTGAATACCAAGTTGGCATAGGGCGACATAGCACATTGAGTAACCATTAACAATTCTGTGTACCTTTCTCTACATGTTGCAATTTGTAATCTGCATCCATTATCCTCAAGCACTCTTTCTCCAAGCAAAATCCTCAACTCTCGAGGCTCCGAGTAATATTGATTGGAATTCTTAACCAAGGATACCATAATTGTTGTGTTGATCATAACCATGCATGGAAGGAATGTAATGATATGTAGCAGATGGCTACATGCAAGGAGGTAACCTCATAGCATATACGTTTGCATGATTCGGTCCCTCAAAAGGATAGGACACAAGCTTGGACACACTAAGCCAAAAACATTTGGATCGGTTGAGAGGTCAGTCAACTATTTAGTTTAAATGGTAGGAAATTGAAGCATTTGACCATCTTTTGCACTTCCATGAATGCATTCAACCTAAGAATAATCTCGTTCTACGACTATGATGGAGTCCATTACAACATTTTTATTGTTTTTAATTATTACCTCTAACTTGATTTGTTTTTGTTTTAGTTTGAAGCTCATTAGAAGAGGTTTTTCAACAGATTTGTTTTTAGTTTGAGGTAAAAGATATTTTTTCTGTATTTTAGAATAATAGAAAATTGTTTTAAAATATTTTTTTTTATATCTTTTATAAAAATAGAAAATTACAAAAAGGTTGGTTTTGAAAGCTAATTGTATTCTTTGAAACATATGTCTCTAGACATTTTGGAAAATATAATTCTTTTTCCTAGGATTAGATGGTCATTGTTCTAATAAAAAATTATGTTGATTGGTATGTACTTTGTTGATGGGTTATGAATAATTTTCCAAAACCATCAACAACAAATATTGTTAACAATTTACAACTCTCAACATTTTTCTTTTAAATTGTGAAAAACAAATATTAATATTGTGAAATCACTAAAATTTGATAGACAAACACATTTTGAAATTAGAACCTTCACGGAAAGTGATATTGTTAGACCATCATACAATGTTCATCAACTCATTCACCATAATTCAAAAAGTTATAATTGTTTTGCATTAATATGAAGTTGTTTATAATTCTTTCACTAATTATAATTGTTTTTCTTTTTAATTTATGTATTAACTTATTATATTGTTTTTGTTGATTGAATAGGTGTAAATATTGAAAAATGTCTCCTATTAGTTGCCCTAAGAAGAATAAAAAGCGAAAATCAATTTTTGATTTCATACAACATTCTAATCAACCATAATCTTCAAAATGAAGTTGATGTTCATCTACATGATGATGATGAGTTAAATAGTGGAGAGCTTGCTAAAAGAGAAAACCCATCAAAGAAACACAAAAGAATATTGAAATATAAATGTAAGACAATATTTTCATGGGCTTATGTTGTAAAAGATTGTAATGGTAATGAAACAATAAAATGTTCTTGGTGTGTTAAATTTAAAAGAGACACTCCATTTGCAAAAGAGGGAAGTAACACTCTTCATGTTAGTGGTCTAAGTGGCCATGCAAAATCAGAAGCTCATAAATTCTCTTTACCAATTTAAGAGGGAGAAATCAAATGAAGTAATATTCTAATCACTAAACATGTCAAACTAATGGTAGATTCTAAGAAGGGGAGAATTGTATCCATGATTGAAAACATATATTTTGTTGGTATACATGATTTATCTTTAGAAATGTACAAGTAAATATGTGAATTGAATAGATATAAATGCACTCCACACATGCATCTGACAGATGGATATTCCACATACACAAATACAGATAAAAATGGGAAGACACATTAAAATGAAACTTGCAACTCACAGGTGAGACGAGCTACACGTGGAGACTACCCAAATAGTACTACTCTATTGCACTATTCATCAAATCCAAAATAAATAAGATTGCATTCAATTTAGGGATATCAAAACTATCTCCTAAAAAATAGTAACTAAATTTAAAATAAGACACACACACAACTGCGAAACAAACTTTCCCCATTAGTTTCAAGTCTCCCTATCAATGGAGAAAGGATTCACCTGCACATCTCCCTAAACAATTTTCAAATTTGATCTTCCCAATAGGCTTGGTAAAGATATCAACTACATTTTCACAAGTGTTACAATATTCAAGGAAAATATCTTTGGACTCAACCTTTTCTTTAATAAAATTAAATTGAGTATCTACATGTTTTTATTCAACAAAGACACGATTATTTGCGAGCTTGACTGAACTTTGCTTGTCACATCTAATCACTGTAGCATCCTTTTTTCTTCTCCAGCATCTTGAAGAAGTCTTCTCAACTAAATTTCTTCACAAGTGGTTTCACATATAGCTTGATACTCTACTTTTGTTGATGATAAAGATATTGTACTCTAATTTTTTACTGCTCCAAGAAATGACCCCGAACCTAATATTAAAATCATACTCAGTTATAGATCTTCTATCGTCTAGATTTCTAGCCCAATCTGAATCTGAATAGCCTATTATTTTAACATCAAAGGAATCAATATATTTAATGCCAAATTTTATGGTTCCTTTAAGATACCTTAGGACACCTTTTGCTTCCATCCAGTGATTTTCAATAGGTTTTGGCATAAACTGACTCAACACACTGAGTGAATATGCTAAGTCAGGTCTAGTTGTAGTCAAATAAATCAAACTTCCAACCAGTTGTCTATACAATGTAGCATCCACCTCTTTAGAAACATCATCAATTTGAAATTTAACATTCTATTGTATAGGTACTGAAGAAACTTTACACTGATCCATTTTAAATTTCTTCAACAATTCCTTGACATACTTTCCTTGAGTAATTAAAGTCTCACCAACATCTGTCCAGAATTCAAGGCCTAAAAGATAATGCAGTTCTCCAAGGTCATTCATTTCAAATACCTATGACATCCGCACTTTAATTTCTTCAACTAATTCATCAGAATTTCTAGTAATAATTAAATCATCAATATATAAGGAAATCAACACAATCTTCCCCTTTGAATCAAATGTGGTATACAAATTTGGGTCATTTTTTCTTCTTTGATAACCATGTTGTAAGAAGAAAGAGTCTATTTTCTCATACCAAGGTCTAGGAGCCTATTTCAACCCATACAATGAATTTTTTAATTTACTAACCAAGTGTTCGTACCCATTTTTAATGAACCCTTCAGGTTGTGTTAGATATACTTCTTCCTTCAAATATCCATTTCGAAAATCATATTTTACATCTAGCTGGTGTAAAATCCAATGGTACTTTGTAGCTAGAGATATTAACATCTTAATAGTCTTTAACTTATCTACAAGAGAAAAAGTCTCATCATAATAAATTTTTGTGAATACCCTTTGGCCACCAATCTAGATTTATACTTTCTACACTATCATCTGCTTTGAAATTAGGTTTATATATCCATTTACAACCTATGGGATCTTTTCCTTATGGCAATTAAATTAATTCCCAAGTTTTATTTTTAATTATAAACTCATGCTCTTCTTCCATAACTCAACTCCATTCTTCATATTGATTTGTTTAATTATAATTCATGGGCTCAACAACATTTAAAACACTAGCCATAAGAGCACAATATTTGTACCTTTCTGGTAAGTGAGTCTGACATCCTGATCTACTTGGTAGCGGACTTGCCTCAATTCTATCCTGTGTGATTTCTTGCTCACCTTTGGGTGGATTTCATCTACTGAATGTGTCCACATCACTAGATTCCTCTTGTTCTTGTTACTGTTGTAAATTATTATATTTGACTTCACCATTACTGTCATCAATCACTAAAGGCAAGTTCCATTCTTCATAACTTCTATCTTTATTCCCTTCATAAATGTGTTCATGGAAGATAACATATATTCAAAATACCTTGTGAGTAGATGGATTAAACATCGTATATTCATTTAAATAAGAACAATACCCTACAAATATGCATTTTATAGCTTTAACATCCAATTTCTTCCTATTTTCCATAGGAATGTGTGCAAAATATCTAGAACCAAATACTCTCAATTGATGGATTGCAGGTTTAAAACCATACAAAGCCTCAAATGGAGTCTTGAAGTCAAGACAGCTAGTTGGATTTCTATTCTTTAAGTAAACTATAATACTAATAGCTTATGCACAAAAACCAATGAAGAGGTTCTTACCTTTAATCGTGATACGTGCACACTCCACCAAGGTCTCGTTCTTTCTTTCTGCAACCCCATTATGTTGTGGAGTGGGGGGTACTATAAACTATTGTACTATTCCATGATCTCTACAATAATTGATGAAGTTCCGAAGCTTGTATTCTCCCCCTTGATCTGAGCAGTGGATTTTAAAGAACTTCTGTGTTTGCTTTTCAACCATGTTTCTAAATTCTTTAAAGTACTCAAAAGAATCACTTTTCCTTCTAAGAAAGTATACTCAGGTATAACTTGTGTAGTCATCAATAAATACCAAGAAATAGTAAGCTCCACCTAAGGACCTTGTCTGCATAGGTCCACAAATATCAGTATGGACAAGTTAAATTATATCTTTATTTCTCCTATTTAAGGTAGAGGGAAATTCATCCTTGTGCGTTTTTCTAGGTGCACAACCTTCACAATCAATATGCTCATTTCCTAAAATAGGAAGTCCATCAACCATACCTCGTTTTTGCAGCAGCAATAAATCATGAAGGTTGATGTGAACAAGCCTTTGATTCCAAAGATCCTCTGTTGTCATATTTGTTGAAGTTAAAGCTTGATGTGGCATGCTTGTAACATTCAATTTATATAGGCCTCCAACTCTTACTCCCGATGCAACTGGCTTTTGATGATCCAGCAAATCCTTTACAACACAATAAGTTTTGAAAAATTCTACCTTTAGATTCTGATCTGTAATAATGGATACAAAGATCAAATTCGTTTTAATCCCACACACATACATGACATTTTGGATGCACATGATATTACCACTAAGCAATATCACAGGAATATCTCCATATTATTTAATCTGATATGCTCTGCCATCTCTGAGGTAGATGTTGGCACCATTGTTGGTCTCCTTAAAATTTTCATACGAGTGTTTATTACATGTCATATGAGTGGATTCTCTAGAATCTACAAACCACGTTCTATCTTCATCAGTCTCAGCAAAAGGAGCATAATCAAACATAAATAATTTCACATCATGATTCATATCATCACCAAAAAAATTCCATGTATGCCTCTTCTGTCTATGTCTATTTTCATCATTCTTTTTCTTATAGCAGTCTCTATTAATATGAACAGTTATTCCATAGTAAAACCACTTAACTCCTAAATCATTTTTGGTGGATGATATACCTTGAAATGAATTTTTTTGATATGGATCACCGCTTTTATGTCCTCCTCCTAGTTTCCCTTTGAAGAACTTCTTCTTTGCCACCAATCCCAGACTTGCATTCTAAAGCTTTAGATTCTTACGTCTCTCTTCTTCCTGGATCAAAATCCCTTGTCAACTCTTCAAAGGAGGGAGATTTCTCCCTTCCTGTAAGCCTTTTAATGAACACTTGATAATCCTATGTCATGCCCTTTAAGGTAACTATAACGAGATCATTGTTGGATACTTTCTACCCTATGTCACCTAACGTGTCTTTCAATTCTTTAATTCGTGAGATCAATGTAGTAATAATTTAATTCTCTACCATCCTAATGGAGAGAATCTTTCTCTTCATAAACAACACATAATTTTTATTTTTCATTTCATAGAAATCCTTGAGTGTCCCCTAAATCTCATTGGAAGTTTTGCAATCTCAAATATTTTGGATTATGTTGTCTTTTACCAACATCTTCAACAACAACTCCGCTATATTTTCCCTATTTTCCCAATCTTGAATTGATGTTGTTGTGGAACCTACGATTGCAATCAACTTTGCTTCATCTCCGTTTGAAATTGTCCACACACTAGAGCCCTCGAGCAATGTCTACACAACTTGAACTTCGAGTTGGCATAATTTGACCCGTTGATATTATTGCTCTCCTTAAGGTATGTATTTTCAATGTGATTATTCATTGTGACAAAACAATTTCAATAGTGCCTTTCTTTTTAACTCATGATCACTACCAGTAATTTTATTTTTAACTCTCGAGCACCACCGGTAACTCGTCTAACCAATAGATCCATGACTCCAATAACGTATCCACTGATACAATAAATAGATCTATGGGTCCAACACCATATCCACTAATCTAATCAATAGATCTAAGGATCCAACACTAGGTCCATAGATCCAACAACTGATCTACGGATTTATTCAACCAATCTAGGCAATGGTTTCGCAGAAAAAAATTAAAAAATTCACAGAAACAGTCATCTATGCAGTATTACCTTAGACACAATGTGCATGAGGAATTTTTCTCTAAGTTATCTTTAACTGTGCAATTTTCCCTCTTATTTTTTTTTTCTCGTTAATACTATGCTATTCTATTATATACAAAACAGGAAAACAATTACAGTCGTTGAGTCATACTGTCCAAGGCCATGGATGGCACTTTGGACTGGAGTTTAACAGCAAGAGCAGCCCACGCAGGGGCACCGCAACTGAGACAAACCGCCCGCGCAGGGGCTTTAAACCATGGAAGTGTTATCCGAGCCAGAATTGACAACCCACGTAGGGGTTCAAAAAGGAAAAGGGAGACCTTCATTAGGAACCCGCGCAGGGGCTTCAAAAACCATTCAACAAAACTACTTTCGAACCAAACATAAACAACAAAAACAAACAGAAGGCCTAAGCAGACATAGCATAACATGGGTGAACCTGAGCAGCGATTCTGAGCAAGAGGACGGCTAATCGTCCGGTTCCTCCTCGATAATTGGATACCAGCCATAGTCCTCAGGGAGAGGGTCCGGTTCTTTCTTGTCTTCCGCTGGAGAAGGCACTGCCTGAGACGGAGGTGGACTAACAGCCCGTTCTGGAGCAGCCTCTGGCGATCCCTCAACGTCCCTCGAGCTTCCTGCCTGGTGCTTCTTCTTGCTGGGGTGATCCTCGCTCTCATCCTTCGGTTCCTCAAGGAAAAGGACCGAGACATGGGCGTTGATGCGGGAATTCTCTTGGGAGCTGCTGAAAGAGAAGACAGCCGTGCCAAACGCTGGTAGAGGTGCCGAGTCCAGTTCTGGGCTACTCGAGTCCAAGAATTGACTCGCTTGAATGGGGTGAGCTTCTGCAACTCTGTGGCAGAGGCATCTACAGCAGCGTGATTGGGGTGAAGCCTCGGAGGGGCGTGAAGACCCGCCTCGGCTAGTGCCGCGACGGCTGAGAAGGCGCTGTCGTGGCCTAACCATATTCCCACTGATACCCGGAGGGAAGAACAGAACAACAAGGGAGGAATTGGGGAGACTGAAGCGTCCGCCACTCGCGTTTTCCGCCTGGAAGCCGCAGTCACTTGACAGAGGAATGGCGTGAGCAGCAGCTCCGCGAACCTTAAACACAACAGAGGCACTCTTCCTGAACCATGAACCAGGCTCCAATTTCTGAGCTCGAACCAACATAGAGCGATCCACCCCCTCACCATTTTTAACCTCTTCAGCATTTCCTCGAAATCTACAAGCCATAACTGCGCTCTGAGAACGCACTTGAACTCCGGACTGTGCATTGAAATGCCGTCCCAGTACCCACACTTAAAATCATCGGCGGCGGATCGCATTGAATGCCTGTCTCAGGCATGAGGCCACACATGGCCTCCATGTGGCTCCCCTCCTTCGTCCCTGATGTCACCCGCATCCGGGGAGGCAGCATCTCCTTGGACCAGCCTAGCGAAGTCCTGAGCCTGGGCATTATTTGGTATAATGGCCGTGGTTCCAGTAAGGAGAGTGTGTTCATTATCTGCTCCTATGTTTGCTAAGAGGTCTGCGACCTTGTTGCCCTCTCTCTTTGTGTGATTGAAGGTGAGTGCCCTGTTGCTACGGAGAGCTTGTTCAATGGCTTCTAGTCGGGCTGCGAGCCTCCAGCTGTCCGCGATTTTTTTTGCTTGGGATCCATTTTGCATTCTCTTGGCCATGTTTATGAGAATCTGAGAGTCTCCTTCCACGATCAAGGGTTGGAGATTGAGATTCCAGGCGAGAAGGAGCCCTTGCCATAAGCCTTCAAGTTCAGCCGAGTTGTTGGTGTCCCAACCCAAGTATCCGAAGTATATTTGCAGGGGAGTACCTTCGTGATTCCTCAAAATACCTCCAAAACCTGCCTTGCCAGGGTTACCTTTGGAGGCCCCATCAAAATTGAGCTTGTAAGAATGCTTAGGAGGGGCGATCCAAGTGCCTTTGTTTGTGTTGCTGCTTTTTGAGGTGCTGATCTTGTGTAGAGTCTTAGGTAGGAGCAGTTGCCAGTTGCTTAGAATGCCTTTCTCGACGTCTAGAGATGGGAGATCATCCTGGGTCCAGGAGTGGAGCATCAGCGTTTCGTTAAGGTTCCCACGGAGTCTGGTCCAGATGTCTTCGATCGTTGAGCGCTGATTTTTGAATATACGTTTATTCCTTTCCTTCCATATACCCCATAGGATAAGACCAGGGAGCAGGTTCCACAGACAGTTGAGTAACTCGCTCTTATAAGGATTCTGCGGCCATTGTCTTAGGGAATTGATAATGTCGTTCTCTGTTCTGCATCTTTTTTGACATCTGAAGCTAGCCTTTTCCCATAGCTGATTTGCTAGGGGGCAGGTGTCCAGGAGGTGTTGGAGCGTTTCCTCATTTTGATTGCAATTGGGACAGATCGATGGTCCATGAAAGTTTCTTCTTCTTAGCTTGTCCCAGGTGAGGATTCTTTTGTGGCTAACCAACCATAGGAAGTAAGAGACTTTGGGCCAGGATCCAAGACCCCATATTTTGCTCCAGATAGGATCAGAAGGGGTGGTGATGTTGCATAAAATCTTGTAGGCCTCCGAAGTAGTAAAGTCACCCTTTGGTCTGTATCCCCATCTTAGGATGTCATTGCCTTCGTTGTGTCTGATGGTTCTTTTTTCGAGCTCCTTCTCCAATTCCTCGATGTCCTGTAGATTTGTGATGGTTATTAACTGATTGCCTTGTTTCCATTTCCTGAATCCGTGCTCCGTTTCCTGTACCCAGTAATGATGGATCTTTTCTTGTTGCTGCTCCATCCTAATGAGATCCGGGGGTGATTGAAGAACTTGGGTGAGCTTTGGCAGCTGGTTCCATGCATCAGTCCAAAATCTTGCAGTCTTGCCATTCCTGACCTCCCAAAAACTGTGCTGCTGAATTAACTGGAAGTGTTGTTTGGCTGCGTTCCATATTAGCGAGCCTTTTTCCGCGGGGGTGAATCTAATGAGCTCCTCCTGAGGTCTGTTATTAGCATATTTAGCTGTCCAGATTCTTGCCCAAGGTTTTCCTGGGTTTGTGATCCAGTGCCACCATATTTTGGCGCTCATGATGGAATTGTTGTGCTCCGGATCTCTCAGACCAATACCTCCTTTGTCTTTGGGCAGACAGACTGTGGGCCATTTGACTAAAGCCCATTTACGATTAGTTGCTGAGCCGCCCCATAGAAAACTGCGCTGAAGATTCCTGATTCTTTTTAGAGCCCATTTGGGCGCAGCCAGGATAGAGAAAAGATACAGAGGCATTGCCTGAAGGACAGACTTAATGAGCACTACTCGACTGGCAAGATTGAGAGATCTGTGCGTCCATAGGTTAAGCCTAGAATCAAGCTTCTCAATGAGGGTTTACCAGGAGAAGTGCTTTATAGCAGAGGCAGTGAGGGGGGCTCCGAGGTATTTGGAGGGAAGGGAGGCTGTGGGAAAGCCAAGGATTCGGGCTACCGCTGTTTTAACTAGGGGGGGTATGAAAGAAGAAGATCTGCAATTTGGTACAGTTGACATCAGTTCCTGAAGCTTCAGCAAAGTCATTGAGCAGGGATTTGAAGCATGCGGCTTCCTGGACCGAAGGATATCCAAATAGCATGGTATCATCAACAAATTGCTGATGAGAGGTAGCAGGGGTGTTGTGAACTGTAAGGCCTTTGAGACGATGGGATTGAAGGGCATGTTTAATGTGACGGCCAAGCCCTTCTGCCATGAGAACAAAGAGGAAAGGGGACAGGGGGTCCCCTTGCCTAATTCCTCTTGATGGTTTGAAGGGGCGGGATGGGATCCCATTCACAAGAATGGAGAATTGAGTGGAATTAATTAAGCTCATGATCCAGCGGATCCACATAGAACAAAAACCAAAAGCCTTTAGCATTTGCTGAATGTAAGTCCAGCTGAGTTTGTCGAAAGCTTTAGAAAGATCCAGTTTCAGAAGCATACCTGCCTGTTTTGATTGTTTGAGAGAGTGTATTATCTCGTGCGTGAGGAGGATGCCATCCATGATCTGTCTTCCTTCAACGTAGCCCGACTGTTCCGGTGATATGAGCAGAGGTAACAGAGGCTTTAGCCTGTTAGCAATTACTTTGGATATCACTTTGTAAATGACATTACAGAGTGCAATCGGCCTATATTTGTCCGGAGTGATTGAGTCTTCCTCTTTTGGGATCAGGGCAATGAAGGTGGAGTTGAGAGAGGGAAGCAACCAATGGAGAGCTCTCGATTCTTCAACAATTTGCCAGACTTCCTGTTTTATCATCTCCCAGAAGGTGTGGAAGAATGTGGTGGTGAATCCGTCCGGCCCAGGGGCTTTTCCTTCCTTAAGCTGGGACATTGCGTCGTCCACCTCCTGAAGCTGAATTGGGCGAAGGAGAAGCTCATTGTGTTCCTCCGTTATAATCTTTGGCACGTTGTTAGTGATCCTTTCAATTGCCTGTCGCCTATCTCCCTCCGGCTCTTGAAGGACCTGATTAAAGTGCTGGAGAAATTCCTTCTCGATTTCCTCATGCGTTTCTACTTTTTCCCCTCCTTGCTTTTGGATGAATGGAATGCGATTGTGCATTCTTCTTTGGATAGTAGTTCTGTGGAAGAATTTGGTATTGCGTTCGCCCTCCTTCAGCCATCTTATTCTGGATTTTTGCTTCCAGTACACTTCTTCTTGCTTCTGCCTTTCCTCAAGCTGTCTATGGATACGTCTTTCCTGTTCCAGGGTTACTTCCGTGTGTCCCCCTGTGGTTACTCTTTGATGGAGATCCAACAGTTCCCGCTTTAGATCTTGTTGCGCTTTGAAGATGTCTCCAAAGGTTTCCCTGTTCCAGCGCTTTAAGTGATTTTTTAGGAACCTAAGCTTCTGTTGGAATTTATACATCTTAGACCCTTCTGGAGGAATAAAGGAGGTCCAAGTAGTTTTGACAAAGTCTTTAAACTCGGGATGCGAGAGCCAAAATCCTTCAAAGCGGAATGGCCTTCTGGTCAAATCGCCTGGTCTTTGCCATTGGAGGGCAATCGGCCAATGGTCCGAACCTGTGTGTGGAAGAATTGCAGCTGTGATATCTCCTCCTAGGTGAACCGCGTTATCAGAGATAAGGAAGCGGTCTAGCTTGGAAGCGATTTGATGTTTTCCGGCTCTGCGATTACTCCATGTGAAGGTTCCATTGCAGAAAGGTAGGTCTATGAGGGAGGTGTTTTGAATGAAGTCCTTGAAATGGGTGTTTTCTTGCTCCAATCTGTTTCGCCCCCCAATCTTCTCCTCTAGCTTGGTGATCATGTTAAAGTCCCCTCCGATGATCCAGAGTGGGTGCCTTCTGTTGTTGTTCAAAGCCTCTATGGTGTCTAGAAGCGCAATTTTGCTTCCTGTGTCCTGCGGGAAATATACATTTGATAAATTTCCATGGATGTTCGTGCCCAAAATGTGGAATGCTGCCTGTATGAGATGATGAGAAGCGTGGAAATCTGAGAGATTTAACTCTTGAGTGTTCCATGCAATGGCCAGTCCTCCTGAAGCTCCAGAGGCATCTACTGCTACCGAACGACATCCTGGCCATGCTTTGGAGAGAATGCTACCTAATGTAGATCCATTGCATTTGGTTTCCTGGAGAAAGCATAGTTGCGGCTTTTCCATTTTAATCATGTTTTTTAACATTCTTAGTTTCCCTGGGCTATTGAGCCCTCTTAAGTTCCATGATACAAGCTTCATGGTTCAACTATTTGCAGAGGGTTTATAGTACTTTGTCAACTTTGCATACCTGCCTGAGTCTACCAGGATTTTCCCAATCTCGATCGTTCTTTGTAGATCTGTCCTTCGTCCTCTCTTTTTGGTTTCTTTTGGGGGGTGGTTTCCATCCCACTGGCTTCCTGGTTGAATACCTAGTTGCTGCTGCTGATACGCTCTTGAGATGACCACTTCCAGCTTGCTGAGTTGGGTTTCGGATATGCTGTCATATGCTTTCTGTTTGCATGCTAGCTCTAGCTCTAGAATATCTAGGCCATGCAGATCTATGCTTTCTGGTTCTTCTTCCATCTGTTGCACTTGACTGCCTTCTTCCACAAAGATCTCTGAGTTAGCAGGGGGGTCTAGCTTTCCATCGATTTCCATGTCCTTGTCTTTCTCTGTCTGATCTTTCAGATCTCCTGAGGAAGGGTCCTTGAAGATTAAGGGGGGTTGGCGTGTGGATGGGGAGGCTAATGGGGGTGAGGGGAGGAAGAAGAGGGATGGGCAGGGTTAGACTCAGAGCTCGGGGGGAGGTCATCAGAGGATTGAGCTAGGATTTCGAAGCTGTTTTTAGAAGCTGGGTTATTGGTGCTAATGTGCTGGGGCTTATTCCCATTGGAGGGTTTCTTGTGCGCTCGCCTTCGGCTAGGGGCTTTGGTGAAGCCGTCCTGGGATGCGGGATCAGAAGGGTCAGGAGAAGTAGCTTTGGCGTTCAGAGGGCAGTCACGGAAGAGATGCCCAAGAGCATGGCATCTCCTGCAACGGAAAGGCACATGCTCATAGTCCAAGGGTTGGATCCATTCCTCGTCACGGTGGGAGAGACTTACCGATTCTGGTAGGGCTTCATTCAAGCGCATGAAGACGCAGATGCGAGCATAGGAAATGAATCTGCGCAGTTTGGTTTCTTCTGCAGTCCTGATGTACTCTCCTAGACCATTTCCTATATTCTTGAGAATGTCCTCGTCCCAATATTCATCTGGAAGCCCATACATTCTGATCCAGACTGGTGCCCAGGTGAGGTCTTCCTTGTCCGGGTTGAATCTAGGTATCCAGTCTCTCATGTACAGGCCTGCTGAGTTGAAGAAATGGGGCCCTGTTCCCAGTACCCTGAGCTTGTCCTCAATACAGTAGAAGATTGCTGTGAAGAAACCCTTCGGCCCTAGCTGCAGGGTAACATCTCCTTTGGGCTTCCATTTCGCCGCGATCCATCCATATAAGGCTCTTTCAGTCGGCCATAGCCCTATAAACTTCCCAATGATGGCGTGATCCCTCATGAACTCGATTCGTGCATCAATCTTGTGTCCAGGTAGCTCTATTCGTGGCCGTTCTTTGGCTATTGGTTTGCATGTTGTTGAGGATACTTTCGGGGTTTCCTCCGGATTTTTCCCTTTGTCTTGAGTGACGCTGGCTTGGTCCTTCCGTCCTCCTGTCTTCTTGCTTCCCTGCGGTTGCCTGTTCCCATTGATCAGGATCTCCCTGTCAATCGATCCAAAGAGGAACGCCTGCTCAGGATCGTGCTGCGGTGGGGAGGGCTCTGACGCCCTCCCCTGAGGAGATTCCATTGAGCTGCCCTAGTACTCTGTTTTCCCTCTGCTCAACAGTTGATTTGGTCTGGTTCGCGTACAGATCCAGAGCTGTACTGCCTGCGCCGTCGATACCTTCTGCAAAACCCTAGTCGCCGTCCTGCGATGCCCATGCAATTTTCCCTTTTATTACCTGCACAGTTCTGCATAGTTTTCCCTTCATAAAACTGTGCAGTCTCCTTCTCTGCCCTCTGTAGCAAACCTTGCAACTTCAAAAATAAGATTTTGCCTGAAAAAAAGATCCCCAACTTGGCTTATCGTGCTAATTCGTTGCTCCACTGATCTCTGATGGAGCCTCCTCTAATCCACGCCAGGATTCATTATTGCACAACTTTGCGAACAAGATCTAAAAACACCCTCTCCAATCTAAACCACCAAGAATCTCAACCACAAAGGCTCAACTCACCACAAACCCAACTCACATAAAGCTCCTTCTCTTCGCTCTGATACCAAGATAAAATTTGGAAGACACATTAAAATGAAACTAGTAGCTCATAGGTGAGACGAGCTACACCCGGAGACTTCCCAAGCAGTACTACTCTATAACATTATTCATAAAATCCAAAATAAATAAGATTACATTAAATTTAGGGAAATCAAAACTATATCCTAAAAGATAGGAACTAAATCTAAACTAAGACACACACACAACCATGAAAAAAACTTTCTCCATTAATTTCAAGTAATACATTATCATGAATATAGTTTCTTCAAGCTGTTAAAGAGGTGTATTGGAACAAACTAAAAAAGGAAATTTTACATATCCCATTTTAGTCAATTTTGTTGATGAAAGAAGTTATTGAACTATGGAATACCATTTGATTGTTTATATTACATATTTTACAAATATAGGAAGTGGTCATTTTGTAAAAATGTTTATATGATTGCTCCAAATAAAGGATGAAATAACTCAGTGTATGTATGATGTAGTGATAACTCTTTTAGTAGAAATGGATCCATCTCTGATGAATTTAATTGGTTTTGGGTCAGATTGTGCATTTTCCATGAGGGATATTCATGAAGGTTTATATTCTAAGCTTCACTGGGACGCTCTTCATATTTTAGCTATCCATTACATAGCTCATAGTGAAATATTAGAAGCCAATGGTGTTTCACCACATTTTTTAGAGTTGCAATGTATTGGCAATTTCACAAACAAAGTTTATTCATGGTCTAGAAATCAACTAAAGGACATAGAGAATTGAAAGAGCTAATGGAATAATTTCAAATCACTAAGTTAGAGGTCTTACAAATTCATCAAATTAAGTGACTCTCTTGAAGAAACGTCATAGAAATACTTGTTAAACTCAGCCTTTCTTTGTTAAAGGATTGGGAGTTAGGGGACAAAAAATGTATCAGTTGGAAACAATATTTCAAGTGCAGTTTTTCATCCATATCCGTGCAAATGCACTCATTGAATTAAATAAGTTGAATCAAAATCTCCAAGAGGATCATGTTGATATTACATCTATCGGAACTACTTTAGATGTTTCTATTAGCATGTTTTGCAAATGATTTTTGGGAAGCATTTTTGGGGTAGGTGCAATGCAAATGCCCTCTTTTTAGCTAAATCACAAGGAAGAACCCTTGGATTTGTAGATAGCACATGTATGTTACATTTACATCCAATGAGGTTCCAACGTTTGGCAAATATGCTAGTGTCACGAACATTAGATGAATTTATTCTTTTGGGAAAATGTTTTGTTATAAGGGTGATCGAATCTTTAGATAGGAGTTTCACAGATTTACATATATTTAATGCTACTATTTTGTTTAGTCTTTGACATTATTATGAAGAAGTGAATGATAGAGGCTCTCAAACAAAAATATGGTTGAAATATTTATGTGAAAAATTTAGTGTTGGGTAATCACCTATTGTGGATACTGCTAGATGCTTGGGTGAAATGGATGAATTTATTTGCACCATTTCTAAATCATACCTCCAAAAGAATATTTATGGAGTATGGGATATATGTGGAGATGAACCTAAATAGTTTGAAGGCTTTCCATATTTGATGTAATTATGGAAGGTTATTCAAATTATCCCAACAAGCACAACAACATGTAAAAGAGGCTTTTCAAAATTAAACAGGATCAAAAGTGATGATAGATCAAGGCTTTCATTAGAGACACTAGATATGTTAATATTTTTGTCTCTTAGTGGACCTAATTCTCTAAATGAGGTAGATTGGAATTCTATTTATGAAGTATAGAAACAAATGAAAACTAGAAAGCCTTTTCCATTTGGAAAATAGATTTATATTTTCAATGATATAAGTCCAAATAATTTTGAAGATCATTGAATGAATAGAAGAAACATATTTTTATCTTTTCTTAATGGAATTTGAGCAACATGCTTTCTTATTTACTAAATTTTATTGAGATTTTATAGTGTTTTAATGTAGCCACTCTTTAAATTATTAAGATTCTAAAGATAAAGGTCACTATTTCATTTTGGCATTTTTTTATGAAGGATTTATTTAATATACACTTGTCAATAGAAGTGAAACTTTTTTTTATAACCTTTCATCTTTAAAAGGTTAGATGAATAAATGCTATTCCAAATAAAATAAGACTAATCCTTCAAATATAAATACTGGGACTCCCCTTGGAATAATGCTTGCACCTTTAGAATTCTTTTTTCATAATACCATTGGAACAAAATTAGTAGCATAAAATGTACACAACAATTTCCTTTTGTGGATGTTTGCTCTTTAGAAAAATATTTATAGTTCTTCATTTTATATTAAAAAAAAAAATTGTTGACAAGAAAGGTGTATAAAATCAAATTCAACTATTAATCTGTTAGCTTCTGGAAATAATAAAAACTATAGGTAAAAAAGAATAAATAGGGAAGTACTATATTTTGTGTGGACTGTGTTAGCATAATTTCTTTGAAAATTATATATAGAGAGAATTGAGAGTTAAATGTAAGAACACCATTAAATTAAATGCAATGTTGATAAATAATAATAATAATAATAATAAAGTCATGAGAATTCAGACACTGAATTGGTGTATACCACTTTTTGTTTGTTGGACAAAGAACCACTGTTAAAATATTCTCTCTCTAGATTTCAACGTGCAACCTCATACAAGGAAGTATATATTCTTAACTACTATATATATAATTTGTAGAAGATTTTATTGTATTTCTAATAACATATACAACTATATGAGTTGAATAGCTAATTAATATTTGTATCATTGATGCTAAATTGTATCATATTACAATACAGTTAACTTTCTAAAATCCTACCTTCTAATCGTATTTTCTTTAATAATATTTTTTTGGAACAATGATTATGAAGTATATATGTATTATTTTTGAACTAATCAAATAAAATAATAAAAGAAAATTTGATTAACTACGAAGATGAAGATTAGAGTTTAATCTAATCCCTTTAAATGTGAAAACTGCCAAAAATATACTCTCTGGATACAGCTATCAACCCAGTTCCCTACAATTTTTTTTGAGCTAAATAATTTTTTTTATAAAACATAAATAATTTTTGAAAAAATTAATATTATATATTTGAGTGGGCCTAATGATTAAGAGCATGTGTTTCCTCCTAAGAGATCACGCATTTCAAAACTAGAGGGAGATAGAGTAGGTATGCCATCATAGACTTAGAGTAGGTATGGGTCCCTTCTCCCACAAACAAGGGGGTCTTATACACCAATTTGGTAAATAGGTATGGGTCCCTTATCCCACACAAGGGTGTCTTATACACCAATTTAGTGAGTAGGTATGGATCCCTTCTCCTACAAACAAGAAGGTCTTATCCACCAATTTGGTATCTAAATTCGTTGCGACCTTAAATTTATATATATAAATTTTTATTATATTCATTAAGTTTGATACGAATAAAGATCAATTCTATCCATAAATACCTCGAAAGGTGGTAACAAGTGTTTCGATCACAACTGTGATGAAAAGTGATAAGAGCGTTTTGATCATAATAATTTTGATGATAGATCTCATTGGCTAATTTTTAGGAATGGTTGAATAGATGATAAGTTTTCTCTTTGAAAACATCAAAGGTGTTTTAGTTTTTTTTAACGTTACAACTTCAGCAATTTAATCACATTATTAGCAACATAGTGTAAAAATTAAAAATATTTTGAAATTTAATTGATATATAAAATTATTTATTTAATTTTAAATTTAAATTTTTAAAATGTTTTAAAATAGAAATGGGAAAATATTAATTAATTTAATCTCTTTATTATCCAAATTCCAAATATTATTAAAATCTATCATTATATTAAATTAAAAATATCTTACCTTCCATTCTAACAATAAATTCTATCTCTCCCTTCTCTATTACCCTAGATCATAGTTACCAAGTTTGAGTTCGAATTTGAATTTGAATTCGATTCCGTACAAAAAAAATTAGGTTACTTAAAATTTTTATTCCAATATTTTAAATAATTTAAATATACAATTATAACATTGAAAACAACAAAAACTCTTTTAAAATTGTTTCAATTATAAATATTGTAGATAAAATTATATATTGAACCAGTTAGCTTAGTTTTATATTTAAAATAGCAAGCAAAATAGTAAGTTTTAAGAATTTTTGTATTGATTAATTCACCCACTTACACCACAAATTATGACATTTAATATAGAGTGAATTTTCAAGAAATAATATATTACAATGACCACATAAATTCCACGTTATTAAGTATTTTATGTTCATAATGAAATACCATATTAAGTGTGTGCAAACAGTCTTTAAATATATATGCTTATATTCTCAATTGTTAATTATTTATTTTTCAAACCAAACTCACCTCTAATTTATAAGCTATAGTAACAACATCTATTTAGTATAATACAAAATGTTAATTTGTATAATTTAATACTTAATACTTAAAATAATATGCTTTAATACTTACTCAAAATACTTAATTAAGAAAATCCATTTACTAATATAATTTAGGCAGTATCTCTGCTTTTTACTAATATAATTCATGCAATATTTCTATTTTTAAAATATATTTGTTTAAATTTAATAAATGTACAAATATAAAATTACATATATCATATATATTTTTTGCTTTACTCGATAAACACATAATTATCAATTATTGTAAAAATTATACATATTTGATTAAAAACTTGCTAAATTCACTGTCATTATCATTTAGTAGTTTCCTAAATCTAAAAAAGGTTTTGAACTGTAAATTGGAAACTAGAATCTCGATTAAAAATGTACAATAACATTAACTCATTAAACAACTCATTGATTGCATGTAAAAAGTTCTTTGGACTACGCCTTTCACGAAGTTATGAAAGCGTGGACTAAGAACCAGTCTTAAGAGTATTGTTAGACTAAACAAAGCGCAGCTGAACTAAATATAAACATACACAACACATATAAAAAACCACACAAAACCATAACACAAAGATTTAACATGGTTAACCCAACCAATCTGGGCTACGTCCACCAGAGCAGAGGCATCGACAATCTTATTATTCAAAGGAGATTATAAAAAATCTAATAATTCACACATACTCTCAGCTGTCCCCTATTTTCTCTACTTTCTCAACAGACTCTTACAATCCTCTACGGGATTACATTTCTATATAGTTGGAGCATAAAATTGAATCATAAATTCCCTCACAACAAATATAGGATGCATTAACTCCTAAAAAAATACTGGAGCTAATATAGCAACTAATCCTATTGTTGTCACATACATGATATTTTTCCCAAATTTAATAAAATAGGAAATCTCAACAATCTCCACCTTGACAACAATTAGCCTGATGCCTTGTTCATTTATTATTTTTACCTTTTCTGCAAGCCAAGAGAAGCCAGACACCAATGCAGCTTCTCTAAAAAAACTGGTTTCATGTACATGTCTGCACAGTTTTCCTTCGTATGCACCTTTTCAAGAGAAACACCCCTTTCAGTGATAACCTGTCTTACAAAATGGTACTTGATTGGTATATGCTTTGATTTACTATGATAGGCTGGATTCTTAGCCAAGTGAATTGCACTTTGACTATCAAAAAATAACTTGATGTTGCCCTGTAACCTCCCAAACTCACCAATCAAACCTTTCAACCAACCCACTTCTTTGCAAGCATGTGAAGCAGCTATGTATTTTGCTTCAGTAGTGGATAAAGCAACAATATTCTATAGCTTTGACATCCAGCTAATAGCTCCACCTGCAAGAGTAAAGACATACCCTGAAGCTGACCTTCTCTTATCCAAATCACCTGCAAAATCGGAATGAACATAACCGCAAACAAATTCACTACTTCTGTTATAAGTGATACAATAACCACTTGTGCCTCTTAAATACTGAAGCACCCATTTCACTGCTGACCAGTGTTCTTTACCTGGATTTTCCATATACCTGCTAACAACCCCAACTGCATGTGAAATATCTGGTCGAGTACAAACCATCGCATACATCAAACATCCTATTACATTGGCATACGGCATTCGAGACATATATTCCTTTTCTTCATCTGTATTAGGACATAAACTGGAAAAAAGCTTAAAATGGGAAGCTAAAGGGACTGACACAGGCTTCACATTGTTCATACCAAACCTCAAGAGTATTTTCTCAATATACTTCTGTTGTGATAGCCACAGCTTACCATTGCTCCTGTCTCTGAAAATCTCCATGCCCAAAATCTGTCTTGCTGCTCCCAGATCTTTCATATCAAACGTCCTTGCCATCTGAGCCTTTAACCTGTTGATCTCCACTATGATTTTGCTTGCTAAAAGCATATCGTCAACATATAACACTAAGATAATGAACATGCCATCATTTAATTGCTTAAAATAAACACAATGATCATATTCAGTTCTTATATATTTCTGACTCAACATGAAAGAATCAAACTTCTTGTTCCATTGCCGAGGCGATTGCTTCAGGCCATACAATGATTTCTTGAGCCTGCAGACAAATTTCTTATTGCGATGCTGAACAAACTCTTCCAGTTGTTCCATATAAATTTCCTCATCTAAGTCTCAATGTAAAAATGCAGTCATAACATCTAGTCGCTGCAATTCTAAATCAAGCAAAGTGACTAATGCTAACACAATTCTAATTGAAACTATTTTAACAACTGGTGAAAAAATCTCATGAAAATCAATGCCTGCTTTCTGAGAAAAACCTTTTGAGACCAGCCTTGCTTTGTACCTATCCTCAGTATCATTCACACCCCGTTTCAACTTGAAAACCCATTTACATCCCACAGTTTTCCTGTCTTTTGGAAGTTCAACCAGATCCCATGTGCCATTCTTACCTAAGGCCATCATTTCGTCCTTCATGGCTGCTTTCCACTTATCACTTTTCGAACCTTCTACAGCTTCCTGATAGCACAGAGGTTCATTGTCATTAGCGGTAAATGCAACTGAAGTAACATAATCATCATACCTTTTAGGAGGGCGTTTGATTCTTGTAGACCTCCTTAAGGATGTTTCTGGTGCTTCCACAATTGGTTGACTACCATTTGTAGGAACTTCTTCATGATCAACATCTGAGACCTGTTCATGATCTACATCTGAACCCTGTTCATGATATGATTCTAAAACCTATTCATGACTAGTATATGAACTATGGTCATCATGACTATCATTAGAAGTGCTTTCAAACTGAATGTGCTGAAAATCAGATACATCATCCTGTTTCAATATATTATCTACATCTCACTGTACAGGAGAGGATTCATTAAACTTTACATCTCTGTTGATGATGATCTTGTAGGTAGTAGGATCCCACAATCTATATTCCTTTGTTCCATCACCATATCCAACAAAGATATACCTTTTTGACTTTGGATCTAATTTAGTTCGCTGATGTTTAGGCACTAGAGCATATGCATCACAACCAAACACTCTGAGTTTAGAATAATCACAAGGGTGACCTTTCCATACCTTGAGGAATCTTGCAACCTATCGCCGTGGATGGTGATCGATTTATCACACAGCAAGTTGTAGCCACCGCTTCTGTCCACAATTCCTTCTGCAAACCGGTGTTACTCAGCATACTCCTTGCTCTCTTTAAAAGAGTCATATTCATGCGTTCAGCAACTCCATTTTGCTGAGGAGTATAAACAGTGGTCTTATGTCTCTCGATCCTTAGATCCTTGCAATATTTTTCAAACTCTTTGGAAGTAAACTCACCACCATTGTCAGTTCTTAAGAATTTTATAGTTCTACCAGTGATGTTTTCTACCAATGCGCTTGAAAATTGTAAAAACATCAGACTTCCTTTTCAACATGTAGACCCACACTTTCCTAGAAAAATCATCAATAAACGATACAAAATATGATGAGCCACCATATGAAGTTGTAGGGGCTGGACCCCAAACATCTGAATGGATATAATCAAGTATTCCTTTACCAGTATGTTTGCTTGTTTTAAACTTTTTCTTACTTTGTTTTCCAAACAGACAATGTTTACAGAAATCTAACTTGCCAGACTTTAGATTAGGAAGTAACTTGCGATCAGCCAAAATTTTTAACCCTCTTTCACTCATATGGCCCAACCTTTGATGCCATAAGTGAATGGAACTACTGTCATGTTCAGACACCGTAGGCACATGATCTGACCCTGTTCTTCCTTCTAACTGAAATATATTTCCTACCTTCTTAGCTTTCATTATTAGTGAAATACCTTTGTAAATTTTCATTACTCCACCTTGAATTATAGTTTTATATCCATTTGTGTCAAGTGCTCCTAGTGAAATTAGATTTTTCCTTAAATCTAGTACATGTCTTACATCAGTTAACATTTTGGTTGTCCCATCAAACATTTGCAGCTGTATACTCCCTATTCCCACAATATTACATGTGACATCATTACCCATGTACACGACTCGATTATTAATTGATCTATACGTCTTAAACCATTCTCTATGAATACACATGTGGTTTGATGCACCAGAATCTAACAGTGAATGTTGATCATGATTTGACAAATTAACTGATAACACTTCATCACTCATACCTGAACCAGATGCCGAACCTGTATCTGTCGTGTCTGCTTCTTGCTTCACTGTCGAAGAGTCTTCTTTGGATGCTTGCTTACTATTCCAACAATCCTTCTTCAAATGTCCCGATTTGCCACAAAACCATCACTTTACCTTACTCTTCTTCCCTTTCGATTTTGATCGTGAGTCGCTGTGCTTACCAGAGCATATTTCTCTCAAACGACCTCTAGCCATCATTGCTTCTCATGTAGAGGTGTCGGCATTTGACCTCTTCCTTGTCTCTTTGGACAACAAAGCTCCAACAATATCATCAAATTCAAGGGTTTCTGATATACTTAGACTGATAGAAGTGACAAAATGATCCCATGACTCGGGCAACGAGCACAATAAAGTTATAGCTTTATCTTCTGATTCAAATTTTACTTCTATACTTTTTAATTGCACCATGAGAGTATTAAAGACACTCAAATGATCAGTAATAACTGTACCTTACTTCATACGCAGACTGTACAATTGTCGCTTCAGAAGAATCCTATTGGTCAAGGATTTTGTCATGTATAGCTTCTCTAGCTTTGTCCACAAACTAGCAACAGTTTTCTCTGACACGATGTTAAACAAAACATCATCCGCCAAACACAGTCGAATACTGCTCAAAGCTCTTCCATCCAATTCATTCCATTCATCATTTGTCATGGGGTAAGGCTATTTGGATCTTCCCAATAGCGCCTTTGCCACGCCTTGTTGCACAAGCATATCGTGCATCTTTACTTTCCAGATCTCGAAGTTATTTTTGCCATTGAACTTCTCGATCTCAAAATGAGCGCTTTGAGTTTTTGCCATGTTGAATAAAAAAATATCCAATTCCAAATAAAAAATGCCTCTATCGTACCGTGTAAACGCAATTTGAAAAGAAAAACAAAAATTGCAGGTTTACCAAAGGGAAAAACTGCCGGGCGCTCCTTGACAGTGAAAAAACCGCGCATAAAACACAATCCACTGCATGGCGCTCTTTTGACAGCAGATGCTCCGCGCCAGAGCAAAATCCATGTAAGCGTCGCAAAATTGGCTCGCTTAATCCCGTCGATTCCGCGCCAATCGGAATATTGGAGCTCTGGTGCGAGTATCAGACTCGGATCCGTGCCAATTGGCGCGTCTGTTCCAAAATAAAACGCGCCAACCCATTCACTGCCAGAAATTGGCGCGACTGTCTCTGCTAAAACTGCACCAATCGCCGAAACTCCACCTTCAGCCGATCTGTCACACGCACCAACTCCACAACCAGAGACTTGTAGGTTATGGGCCCTCCACGCTCCGCTACGTTGCTCTGATACCACTTGTTAGACTAAGCAAAGCGCAACTGAAATAAATATAAACATACACAACACATACAAAAAACCACACAAAACCATAACACAGAGATTTAACGTGGTTCACCCAACCAATCTGGGCTACATCCACCAGAACAGAGGCATCGACAATCTTATTATTCAAAGGAGATTACAACAAATCTAATAATTCACAAATACTCTCAGCTCTCCCCTATTTTCTCTACTTTCTCTACACACTCTTACAATCCTCTATGGGATTACATTTCTATATAGCTAGAGCATAAAACTGAATCATAAATTCCCTCACAACAAATATAAGATGCATTAACTCCTCCTCAAAAAATATACTGGAGCTAGTATAGCAACTAATCCTATTGTTGTCACATACATGAGATTTTTCCCAAATTTAATAAAACAGAAAATCTCAATAAGTATAATGTTTTCTTTTCTCAAAAGCAATGTTAGCGGTAATTCCTCGACTTTTCCATTTTGGTCAGCGACGCGGATTCTTAATCAGTGCACCGAATCAAACCCAAACTTTCGAATTAATTCCCAAATTGAATCGAACCAACAAATTTTCGAATTTTTTTCAACAGTACGACTGAATTTGATAACTATACCCTAAACAACTCATTCGTCACTATGAGACCCTGCACTCATCCCTGACCCAAAACACATTTGTGACTCCAAGACCAGCAGTCATCCAAGACCCAATACTCATCCTAATTATTTGCATCCAAAATCTCACTACAGAATTCCATATTTCAGATGCGTAACAGTTGTAATCTTCCAGGCAAATCTGATATGATCATATTGACTAGAAAAAATAATGAATATAAAACACAGAACATGATTAAAATGGAAAACACATGGTAGTTTGCACGAGTCCTTTAAATACGGATTTGGAAAAATTATAATGGAGAAAAGGAACATTATTCTGAATGACATGAAGTGAATTTAAACTTTCTAATGACATCAAATAGACTCAAACTTGGCCCACACTGCTAAAGGCAGAAGCATTTAGGAAGAAACTGTCAAATGAGAGTGCACCATTCTCACATCATGTACAGGATGATCATGATACTCAGCAGTGGGTAGTGACATCATGTCTTATCCTGATCCTCGGATATGGGAAGATAAATCCAATATGATCAGAGTTGTGTGGCAGTTAAGTGCGTCATATAAATGATTATTAAAATCACACTCTAATGCACGCCTGATATCGTCGCACGCACATTATTGTCTTTTCAAATATTATACAAACTCTACGAATCTGACCTCGGCGGAACTGTCGGGCCGTAATTCAGCGGTGATAGATATTTACCAGCACAGCTATAAAGTTACAAATTAAGTCGATGAATGTTGTTAATATTTATTTATGGAGTAGTGGTTAAGTTTGATTTTTTTGGGGAAAAATTATTTGTTAGGGATTTATTAGAATTACAAGTTTGACATTTAATTTATCTAGAATTTGGTAGGGATTCATTAAAATCACAAGTTTGATAGGTGAATTCTTCACAATGAAGTTTAAACAACAAAAACCAAGATTTGCCCACAAATTTTTTCACCAGATCCCTGCCAAAAATCTATTAGAAACTACAAAAAGTCGCACTTGAAGACTACTTTAACTTGGACAGCAATTTAGATACTATAGGTATTCATAGTATAAAGGGGAAGTGTATTTGACAAGTGTCATGAAAATGGAAATTAAGTCTTATGTATTAAGAGATTTGAGATTCAAATCTCTCTAGTTTACTTATGCTTTGTAGGGACTTGGGAATTATAGTGGTAGCTATCAGAATTGACCCCTAGTCTATTCCTCTAGCCATGATGGTTCATATGGAACATTTACATATTTATAATCTATACTAAATGACATAAGAGTACTCATGACGACCTTAATTGTACTAAATGCATTGTTATTTATTACTTGATAATTTAACAATTGTATTAAGTAAATGTGAAAAGGCAAAATTGTTTAATAATCATAAATTATCAATTGTATTAAGTAAATGTGAAAAAGTAAACAGGTTTAATAATCATAAATACATAAATTTAGAGATACAAGAAAAATAAGTGAAAATTCCATTAATTGATATAAGGAGACAAAAAATATATTATGTTTTTTTATTTTGGATCGCAAGAGTATTTGAGAAGGATATTATTCTTCTCCTTTTTATAAGGGAAAACTTATCAACATAATTAATAATAATAAAAGAAAAAACTAAAAAAAACAACAAATAAGATAATTTTAAGAGTACGTATATGTGAGTATTTTTTGAAATAGAACTTCTTGAATTTTAATTTAATTATCAATAAGTGGATGGTAAGGATTTAACATGTTTTTTTTCCTATCTATCTAAACTTATTATCTTGACTGAGGTTTTTGTAACCTCTATGTATAATGATCATTATAGTATCTTAATATAATCATATGTTGCTTTTTTTCTCGGAAAAAAAAAAGGATTTAACCTGCAATAAATATTCTAGAATATTCTTAGTTGTAGTCAACTATCAAAGTCTAACGTCTATTTCAAAAATAGTTTGGTTGACATTTATTTCAAAATTTGTTATGCCATTTTAATTAAATTGATTAATTAAAAAAATGTCAAATGAACAACTATCATATGAAATGGATTATGGTTTCGTGGACATGTGATATTGATACTCCATGGTATTAGTCTTGAGCATTGTAACAAAACCTATTTCCATGTTAAAAATCCCCATGGTTAAGTAGTGTGAACTACATGTTTTTTTAAATAGTCATATATGTAATTCATACCTTAATTCTTTTGTAATTAATGATGATAATAATAATTTAAAATAAAAATATATTTAGTTATTTTTTATGGTTTTCTTAATCTTTGACAATGTGAGAAATCTTATGACTTAAGTATTTTAATGTTCATGATGGATTGACGTCTATAGGCATTTACTAGTCATTTAATTTATATTTTTTAACTAATTATTTCAAAACCAATAGTTTAGAGAACACCTTTTGGAATATATTTTTAAATTTGATAAAAAATTTAGTTAAAAATGAAAAAATAAAACATTACTAGATTTATATAGTATAATTGTAATGTCTTAAGTGTTTTCTATAAAACTGAATCTATTTTTATATTAAAAACACTGCTTAAAATAAAAAAAATACCATTACAATCTCATCAGGAACCATATAACAAAAATTCAGTTTTATAATGAAAGTCAATGAAGGTTTCCTATAAAATATTATACAAATTTAAACTACCACAACCATATAAAGTAAATAGTTGGTAAATGTAGCAACAATTCATAATAAATATTGAAACACTTACTCCCTCATATATTTTAAGTTGGTCAAATTAAAATAATTATATTAAATTATAATTTTATTTAAGAAATATTTATTATTATTATTATTTTTAAAAATAATTAAACATGTCATATGGAAATTCTTAATTGGTACATAAATATAATTACAATATTACTGGTCAATTTTATGACTTATCAATATTATATAATAAAAAAATCATAACTTATTTTATACTTGTCCATATAATATTTTTTCAATTAATAAAAACAATTATTTTAAAAATAAATGTCTTTAATTTATATATATTACTTAAAAAAATCTGCCATCTACTTCATAATATATTTTTTTCCAAATTGAATTTATTCACTTATAACAATGTGCGGATGATTATCTATACAGAAAAGAAACTCAGAGATAATCCAACTTATTTTATAAGGGTTTAAATCTAACAACCTAGACCACATTAAATACCTATTAAATATCTTCACACTAAAAAAATATTACATGCACTCACAGATCCATCTCAAGACGATCAATTGTGACCTGTGAACATTGATATTACACAACATGTACACAGAAAGCCGTCTTGTTCTTTCGTATATACCGGGGAAGTACACGGATTAAAACGAATGCAGCTGGTCCTGGTGGTCGTCGGTATAGGTTAGGGGAGTACGAGAATTAAAACGCCAGCTGTCGGTATCTGGACCTTTTTTCTCCGACATGGTATATTTGAGTTATCTATCTGCCGTTGCCCTAGATCAAATGCTTTGCTTACTACATTGTTTAGGCAGTATTTTGCGTTTTGTTTGAGAGTTCTCCGAAGAAGCCTGTGCCTGTACACAGTGATCAGAGGAGCATGGCGAATGTATGTCATGATATGTTATAGATTTAGGGTTTGGTTCTCTATTGTTAATGCTGGCTGGACTGACATTTGATTGATGTGCAGAAAACTGTGATGCGGTTACACATGAACGATTGCTATAAATGCAAGAAGGTCGCGTTGCATTCTGTTACTAAAATCGAAGGTAAACAACTGTTTGGGCTCTTTGGATTTAGTTTGTTTTTGGTGTTAATGTTTTCGAATGTTTGGGTGACTGCAGGAATTGATTCCCTGACGGTGAATATGAAGGAGAACACGCTGACTGTGATCGGAGACGCGGATCCCGTGCGCGTAGCCAACTTGCTGAGAAAGAAATTCAGGTGCGCTGAAGTGGTGTCCGTCGGGCCCGTGCCCCAGACAGCGGCGGGGAAAGGAGGTGCAGGCGAAGGTGGAAAAGGAGGAGAAACTGGAACTGGAAAGGGAGGCGGTGGGAGTGGTAAAGGAGGAGAAGGAAAGGAGAAAGGAGGTGGAGATGGTAAAGGAGGAGAAGGAAAAGATAAAGGAGGAGGCGGAGGAGCTAAGGGAGGAGGAGGTGGAGGTGGAGGCACAGTGTGCATGGCACAGTGCCATCCTCCATGTTGGGCTTGTTCAAGCAGACCAGACATACTGTGGCCACGATATTATGACCCTTGTGCAAATCCCGGTGAGGTATTGTATGTCTGGAACGAAGACAAACAGGATTCCTGTGCCATCATGTAATAGTAACAGGAGATGATCTGCTAATTGAGATGATGAGAATCCAGTGTATGCAAGTATGTTTCAGCATCTAGCATGGTGACACTGATGGTCGCCTTCACTGTTTTATATATGATTTATACCCAGGAGGAAGATCAATACCTTTTCTACTCTCCTAATATTGCCGATGTTGGGCACTATTCACTAAATTGTTATGAGTCTCTAGTAGGAGAATTCTGAGTCTTTTTTTGGATGGATCAGTGCTTGTGTTATGTACAAAAGGCCTGCAAGAGAGTGTTAAACACACTAAATCTTATAGAATTATATAGAAATGTTATGATGAGATGATATGGAATTATTATATATATATGCTAGAGAGAAAATTGTTTGTATACTTTTTGATTGGTTAAAAATCAGATTTCGATTTTTGTTGTTTAAAATGGGGTTGCTACTATATATAGATTCAGTATCATAAAAATATCTTAAAATACTAAAATTATAAAAAAAATTACAACTCAAATTTATGATTCTAATAAATTTAATTTAATAATTTCACAACTCAAATTTGTAATTCTTGTTTAATAATTTTGTAATAAAATTTCTATTTTAACATTAAAATTTGCCATTTAAAACATTCAAAAGCTAACTACCAAAAATAATCAATTTGATAAAAATATTACTCCCACTAAATTTGGCTTATGATGTTCCTTTCAATAATTTCTGACATAATGACTAAATTTTCTCTTTTATTTTGTGAATTGGACCTTTGTATATTTTTTCTTGGACTACCGTTTTCAGAATCAGGAAACGTACCAATCTGGATTAGTTATATGTTTATGGGAGCAATGAGCATCTGGTTCTACCAAAAAAAATCAATTTGATAGAAATATTACTCCCACTAAACTTGAATCATTTCTAACATAATGACTATAAATTTTCTCTTTTATTTTGTGAATTGGACCTTTGTATATTTTTCCTTAGACTACCGTTTTCAGAATCAAGAAACATACCAATCCGAATTAGTAATATGTTTATGGGAATAAAGGGCATCTGGTTCTTCGATATTTTCGATTTTACACCTGTTTTGTGTTTCTGTTACCAATTTATATATGATATAAAATTACAATGAATTCAATATGTGTTTTAAGCGAAACACGCATATAATCGCACAAATATCCTTAATATCTATAACGTCAAATGCATCAGTCTCTTGGAAGCGATTCATTATCGCGTAATTATAATTAAAGGAGTGCGAAATTTAAGTGTAAAAAGATGGAGTAGTCTTTAATGCGACTTTTTGAAAGCCTTTCCGGCGATTTTTTCCGGTGAAAATCCGGCAGTAATTTATTGGAATCCAAGTTTGATAGCTAATTTCTGCACAATGAAACCGTCCCAGGGGTTTTTCAGGGTGCTAAATCCGAATATGCAGTTAAAAAACCATTTTAACTGCAACAAATCATGATTTCATCTCAATTTCTTCCACCGGATTCCGTCACCGGAATCTCAAAAAATCGCATTATAGACAACTCCTAAAAAGATTATAGATATCGAAATCTTTTGTTTAAGAATTTAGAATATTTTGTTAAATAATTTTATAGGCAAAAAGAAAATCAGATAACAAACTTCACGCTTATTATTTTTAAAATATTTCTCAAACTACAGTGAAAATAAAAGTATAAAAAATAACTACATTCAAAATAAAAGTATAAAAATATGAAGAGAACAAAAATAAATTATAAATTAGGATCTAAAGTAAAATAATGAAATTTTAGTTATATCATTTTCAAAATACTTTCTAATTTATTATCAAAATTAAAAAATTTAAGTGTAAATGGATAAAGATAGGTTGTACTTTTAGAGCAAATGTTGTGCTCAATTTTTAATTTTCTTTTTTTAATAAATAGAATTGAAGATTTCAAAATTCATATAACCATTGTGAATTTTGATTATGAGTAAAAGCTAATTTGTGGAGAATTATATTGTTGTCCTAGAGATATTTTTTGTAAGCAAAATTAATGCCTTATAATCTATTAATTTTCCATTAGATGAAATGTTTTTGGTTAAAAATTTTCACACCTCTTAAAAGGTATGTTTGTGTTCACTTAGCATAACTTCGATTAAAACGTGTAATTTTAGTGTATATATATAGAGAGAGATAATTACATATTTAAAATTTACTTTTTACACAAAATTATTTTCTATTTTTTATTTTTTCCAATTGGTGAAGTAATATTTCAATTGCATTTTGCGGGCACAAAAAAAAGTTCCAACTACAATTTTTTCCAACTATTTAAATATATTGAAAAACCAAGAGTACTTTTGAAGAGGACTTGTAAACTAAGATACTAGTATTTTTTGAAAAATTTTCGTTGTATATATATTTTTTGTTATTGACTTTTTATTCAACCCCTTTAAAACTCTTCAAAAAATTTCAAGCATAATGTTTAAAACAAATTAGATGAAAAATATCATATGAATTCGAAAATGTCAAACTCATATGCCATTGGATAGAGGATTCTTTCATGAATCCAACATGATCAATTCCGTGACTTAAAAAAACATTTAGGACCTAAGTAGCTCAATCAAATACTTAGAACACTCCATGGAGCGCTTAAAACACTCAATCGAACACTTAAATTATAAATTCAAATATCTTGATAAGGGTTTAAGAGACCCCTGATGGAGCCATTAACATAGTTAACCAACGGATTAATAATGCTATAAACTCAATCAAGCTTTATAGCTCATTCGAGCTTATAGCTCCATTAAGCCTTTCAAAAAATAATAACTTACCAACGACGCACCAACTTTATTTATAGCATTGATGTAAAAAGCTACATATTAAGAGCTCGATCGACCTCTTGGTGTCAGCCCCCAAAAAAGAAAAGAATAAAAACTGGAGATTTCGATATCGAAAAGGAAAGAAAGTGCCAAGCACAGAGGAATTGCGAGAAAAATATAAAGAAATGATGAAAAAAATAAAATACACATTGAGAGAACAAAAAGATTAGACAATTTAACAAATTCATGTAAATAAAGGTAATTCATGTTGTATAACTTCTCAATACTGATGCATTAGAAAACATGATTCAAAATGGTAAAAAAATAGAGAATGAAACAATAAAGCTAAGATAAAATAAACATTGAAAGTAATACCATGTAGTTAAAAATTGAGTTGTAATAACAACTAAATAAAACTACTTGAAAGCATGCAAATTATTGAAAACCACAAAACACATGGTTTGTTGGAATTTTCTAAACTACTTGAATTCATGCAAATTTTCAACCATCTTGGAATTGTAATGGTTTGGGATAACCCACAAAAACTAAGAATGTGATTTAACCAAAGAAAATCATTACATTTCCATATATTATTTACATGAATTACAATTCATGGCAATTTATTTACAATAGGGATTAACAAAAATGGTTGTCACATAGGTGCTCCCAAACATATAAACATTAGTTTGATTTATGCTTGATATACTTGTAGGAGTTAAAAAAGAGAAAATGTATCAAGATCTAGAAGGAGCAAGAGTATCTCTCATTCCAATGTACATGTTGACAAAATATTCTTTGTTAAACATATAACAACATTAAATTCTTGTGACACCCATTATCATATATAACATTTAATGGTTCATTTAATCCTAAATGATGATCTCTACCTTTGAAGACCTCACAAATTCCTACTTTCAATCCTCACATGAAGGTTATGAGATTTTTTTAAAGAGAACATGTTTTTTAAAGACATACAAAGTGTAGTGTAGATTCATGCTTGCACAAAAATGAGTGTATTATTGTATATCACTGTAATGTTCCATGAAAGGATCGTGTGATTAATCAATATTAAATTCATAAATAACAAATTTGCAAAAGAAATAAATTAGCATACATGTATTCATGATATGCTAGAAATGTTTACAATGTTAATCTACTTAGACTGTGACAATCTAATATCAATTAAAAATTCATCTGCTTGTTTCTCAACATGAAATCATAAAATATATTGCAAAGTATGGTTCAAAAGTAAAAAAGAGGAACATTATTTTAAACTTTGTCAAGATTTGATGGAAATAATTGAAAACATAAAAGACATTGAATATCCTTGTTTGCATGTGCATAAAAGGATTCCTTGTAGAAAGATATAGTTTTTTAAATCATCTAACCCGTCCTTGTGGCCTACTTGATTGTTGTGCTAAAATTTCCATGTACATTCTCCAAAAAAAAAGCACCCAAATCACTTGTGTCCCTCTTCACAACAAATGATAACAATGTATATCCATTGTTGATAATACCTTGAAGCATATTCCTTGTTCTCTACATCCACTAAAACTTCTTTTTGTTTCCTTATCAACAATTTCATTGGTCTCCTCATACTTCTCATCACAAATTTCTTCCACTTTTTGTTTGGAATTGTGAAATTCCCTGTAGTTATGATAAGTTATTCCTTTAAGAAAGTTATTCTTACTATTGTTTTGTGGTAATTTTAGTTACACTTTTTAAAACGCTAAATGATATGTGCTTATAATAAAGAAAAACTTTTCCAACTAATTTGATCTTGTATAGTAGGTTTTCAAATATTAATGTACTTAAAAAATAGTTGAATAGATAACTTCTTGTATCATAGAGTCTGTTTTTATGTATGTATGGTTTTTTAGTCCCAAATTATCTTATATAATCAAATTTGTATAAATTTATAGATATACATTTTTTTTCTCTCATAAAATAAACTCGACCCTTCAATTTGGTAATCACTAGCTTGATTTTTCAAGATTATCCCATTCTCTCAAATTCAAAAGATTATCCATATCATTAAGTTAGTAATAATTAACTCTAAAATATATTTGGATTTCTTATATAAGAATTTAAACTTCAATTTCTATTAGTCTTTAGTTCAACAACCTTGCAAATTATTATATAATATCTTCTTCATCAATTTTGCTAAAGCTTCATCTTCTTCTCATTTTTTAGCCACTCTCTTTAGTTTCTTTAGTAAACTCTCTAATTCTTCTATTTTTATTCCTAACATCTATTCTTTTTTAATAACTTAAATCTATTTCATTCTCTTCTCACAATCTCTTTTACTTGGCATTGTATTACAATCCCTACTCTAACAATATCATCCTTGTTACAGTAGGGATCAATTTTAGTTTGGGATTTACATAGTCTTTTAAAGAAATTAAAAATTGTTACTAAGAAAAACTAATTTTGAAAAAGGTCAAATGCTTCACTTGGTAAATATGACTTGTTGTGAAGTCAAACAAAGCTTCAAACCTAGATTCACTAGTAAAATTTTGGGGTTATATCTAACAATATATCACCTTTATCCAACACCCTTCACTCCTATTCCTAAATGGTTAAGTTTTTTCATTTTTTAAACATGTGTTGGAGAGAGAGTGTGGGGAGAGTATTGCTTGTGGGACTAGATTACTTAGGATATAGCTATAGTAACAATTTATTGTCCAAATTTTCTAATTTTATTCTTAACACCTATTCATTTTAAATCATTTCTCTCTTTCCTTCTCCTCACAATCCCTTTTAGTTGGCATTGGATTTAAATACAATTTTTTGGTGAAAGAGATATATGAGGAAAAATATAATACCATCCAATATTGTAGAGATTACTTTTGGTTTAGGATTTATATAGCCTCTTGAAGAAATGAAAAATTGTTGCTAAGAAGAACTAGTTTTCAAAAAGGTCAAATGCCTCACTTCGTAAATGGAGAGATGAAGTTAAATATATTAAAAAATCTAAATTATTAAAAAATACATATTTATAAATTTATTATTTTATTTTTTTTACATTATTAAATGAATCAAGAAATTCTTTTTTTTTAGTAGTATGATACATTTCTTTGAGATAATTGATTAAATATGAAAATTTTATATAAAATATATTAATAATTTGAATTATGATATTGGAAAAATTATAAAAATAAATTTAAAATAAATTATCTAAAAGAAATAAATATTGTATTTTATTAACCTTTTATAGAAATATATAACCACACATTATAATTATATAATACATATTTCAAACAACAAATTTTAAACACTTCAAACTTATAAAATATCATTAAAATTGATATATAATTAATTTTTTTTTTTGCCAACATAGTCATATTTAACATAAAAGGTAAGTTTTTAATTATTATTGTTAAAATTTATATAGAGATTAATTATTTTTTCATTGTTAACATAGGACCATATTAAAAACATCAAATATAAATTTAAGTGCAAATATTTTACAAATTGCATACCTTCAACTAGTTTGCAATTTTTTTTTTCAACACAAGAAATTGTGCTTGGAACAACTCTTAGGAATAGATAGTTTGCAAATTTCTTATCCTTTACATGGGGGTGCCTCTATTGGGTTTTCATAATTGTGGCATCCCTTGAAGCTAAATCATGATTTATGCATAAGAAACAAATTTTGGTTGTTTAAGTGGCTTGGTTGGATGCATTTTATTTGTTCATATGCTTACTATATAATAGTTTCATGTGACTCTGATTTGTTCTAGGCACCACATGTATAAGTTGAGTAAATATTAACAAAATGCATATTAATTTAGGTAAGTATACATATATTAGAATGATTATTTTGGAATATTTAATTAAATCGAGTTACATAATTCAATTTAGTTGGTAATGAAAATATAATGTTTACAAAAGTACTAATTTTCCATCTCCCTATATGTTCACATAGATCATAATTTGAAAAAATAAGTGGCCCATTATCCACACATATTTTCTTATGCAAGGAACAAATATCACATAGTGTAATTAGGGGAATTGTATTAAAGAATCATGAACCACGTAACCACATACTTGCATTTCAAACACTTTTTATGTACCATTCACCTTACACATGCCATCACTACTAACAAATTTGCTTTACTAACCATCAAAAGTAAAGTAATTTCTTATGTTTTACTTTAAAATTTTGCACAAAAACATAGCTTAAAACTAGGAGGAAAGTAAATGGTCTTAATCCACATATCCTTTTTACTTGTTTTGCTCATTCCAATTCACACCACTCGTAGCTTAACTAGAAGGAAAGTAAGTGACCCTAAATCCGCACATTGTTTTCACTTGTTTGCTAACCAAATCCATTATTTCATTTTATTTTGGGACTAGGAGTTGGCGTTAGTAAAGAAAGAAAGTAGACACTTCTCGCCTTGAACCATTGTGGCAAACCTATAGCGATCGTATTTGAAATCTTTCACATATCCACATTATTGTAATTCACACTTTGTATGTTCACAATTTCACTTACACACACCATTCCACACACTAAGCTCACTTAAACTTCATATAAAGGGTGCCCTCTTTTGGAATCTTTGGACTTAGATTCTTTGATCTTAAATATTTTTCACACCCTAAGTGAAGTAAAGACTCTTTATAAACAACCTTAATTTGAAGACATTAAATTTCCCACAGGGGCCACAAGGTAATTTATAGTTTATGTTAGGACCATGGGGGTGGGAAGCACATAAGTTGTCATGGTTTTTTTTCATCTTGAAACATATAAGGTGTCTTTTAGGGATCTTAAAAGCCTACATCATCAAGTGACAAATCCGGTAATGAGAAGAAACCTATGAAGGGGGTAAGGATTAGGTGGAAGATTATCACATACCTCCTTATTGTCTCCTAAAATTTGCTAGGGGTTCTAGGCCCAAAATTGAAAACCAGAAGCTAACATTCACTCATTTCCACTCGACGTAGGTAAATTAATGGCCAAATATTAGGGAATCCTTCCCTATAGGTAGTAGGTGCGGGAGCACAAACAACATGGTGATATTTTTGTCAGGCTATTGGAAGTGTTGCTAACTCTTTCGAGATGTAGCCCTAATATGTCAAGCCACTATAACCCTCTCCATACCTTGGTTGGTTTTTTAGTTGTTGGAAACATTTCCAGTGAAATTCATGACATGGCCCCAATACCTTATTCTAAAATATTCATAAGGCCCAAATAGTACTTGAGTGGAAGGACATTAGGTCATTATAGGAATTTTTCTCATACGAAAAACCTCACAAAACATCTTTTGTTGAGTGTTTAACACATTATAATTAAATGGAAAACTAATAATTTATTTTTTGCTTTGTCTTATGTATGTGATTCATTTGGTTTTCCTAAAGAAATTCCCCTCACCATATTTTCCCACATGTTGGAATAAGGAATTATTGAAAAGGGGGTGAATCAATAATAATGAAGTTCTTTAGAATTTTAAGTAAAAGTATTTAACTCTTTCCACTGCGGTCAGGTACTTGTTAGAGCTTGCATACACAATACAAATGATCAGTAAGACAAGGCATTCACATATACATACCATCAATCAAATGAGAATCATACACATATTAACACATGTATTTTTACATGGAAACCCAAAGGGAAAAAACCACTAATATGTTTGTTATTATGATGTAAATGAATCACCTACTTAATTACATTAATTTGTTTCTGAGCACCCAATCACATGAGGCACCACCCCCCTTAAGATAGAAATCCCCTACCTGTAAAGAGGCACCAACCTCTAATGAATGCAGGTCACCAATTTCTTTAGCCACTCTTCTACCTTTCATACAATTTTAAAACTAAAAACAGAGGGAAATACATATATAGAAAAACACAAATCTGATCCACTACAGTTCTCCTTTGAACTGTGTTCCTTACTGCTCCTTCAACTATAATCATATCCATCAACAACACTTTGTCTTAGCTTAAACACTTGGTCCATTCACACCACTTTCACATACTCCACTCTGCACTCTTCAACTTGCACAATAATACTATATTCCCACTTTGGACAACTGTGATCCTCTATTTTGTTTCTCTCTGGTGCAAGGAATGATGTTGTCTTTGTGGACCATTAACATTTCGTTCACACTACCTAAGAGTACTCTTGCATGACTATTAATGTTGATGTTTCATCAAACTTCTTGATCTCTTCATCCACATTAAATATTGGGAATAGGCTCTTGAGAGTCTTCATGTTGAGAAATAAATTCTGAGTCAACTCGCACTCTCCAACAAGTCTCTCCATGCTTATTCATTTGATCACAATACTCATAATGTACTCTAGCATGGCTTTGTTGTTTCCGTAATCAATCTCCTATCCTTGAGGGTCTGATCTTCATTCAATTCAATGAGGCGTACAGAGGATATTAGAGGTAGCTTACTTCAACTCAAGATAGTACCAACACTCTTCTCTGAAAACCATGGTCTTATCTGGTCTTCGAGCCAAGAGTTTCTATAGTTTCCATTATTCCATTGATCAACTCTTCTACACACATTTACTCTTAGTTGTCGACCCATTCATCCTTCATACTCCTCTTTATGCAATATTGGAGCTCCAAATATTGTAACTTTTATTAAGGTGATGCTGCAAAATTGCAAGATTCAGGTTACTCTTTAACCCCTTTTACTTCATCCCTTATTGTTTTTGACCATGGGAACGGGCATTGTGACCGAAGAGTTCATACAACTTTGTGTTGCAATTTTGGGGCTCACCATATCGTAACATTATTAAAGTGGAATGTTACGAAATTTCGAGATCCCAAAATCCCGATCCTTTAGCCCCTTTTACTTCACCCCCTATTATTTTTCCACCATTGGACGGAGTGTTGCGACCAGAAGCATAAAACTCAGGTGATAAGCCCTTCAAGATCCCACTGGACACCTATCTCCTTGTGTTATCACTCTCAACCCTTGGTTCTTTTCACTTCCATGACAAAATGTCAACACATCAGATCTCCCTGGTATCAGAATTTTCTTCAAAATTTAATTACGAAGGAGTTACAAAATCTTTAGCCTCTGATACATGTGACATATCCATAGCACCTAGGTGATTATCCCTTCAGTACACCCTTGGTTCTTTGGGCTTCTACGACCAAGTGCCAAGCAACATCATAGCTCCCTGTATCGAGACTTTTCTAAAAAGAAATTACGGGGGAGTTATGAAAAATCCGACCTTCAAAATGTACTTCCTGAATGATGTCATGCTCTTATTATCAACCCCATGTGTTGTCTACTTAGTTTTGACAAGTGTCACCAGGATTTTCTGCATTAGGCCACTCAATAATTTTCAATCTAACTGCCACGTGTCATCCATATGGCCATGTTAGCTGACATCATCTTCCACCATTAGCTCCTGAGGGTGAATCACCTGCTTCCATGTGTCCTCTTAGAGGAGAGAGAAAAGGTTCCTCGGTCCTTGGTTTTGCAAGAAATTTCCTTTATAAACCTTACTCCCCGAAACTCTCGATGATTTTAAATAATTCAATAATAATGAGTTTTGAAACTCCAAAATTTCGATATATTGAAATTTCGATTAAATGAGACTCCAACCTCTAAAATTCTAACCTCCCGCAACTCCGACATTCCGAGAATCGACTCCCTCATATTAGATTGGGAATTTGTCAAAAATCCATTATAGTGGGGTTATAAAATATCTGACCTTTGATATTTGACCTTACAATATTTTTTCCTTCCTATATTCTACCCTTTTGACATCCCAAGCCTCCAACCCCCCAAAATTCAGGTTTCTTAAATTCAGCTTTGTTATGGGAATAAGTACCCTAGGCCTTTAGGTTGGAACCTCAATAGAGCAAGAGAAAACTACAGTAAGAAACGCTCATACAACTCAGGTAGCATGCTTATATAAACAAACTATGCGATAGCGACCATACCTAGATGTCATTCGTTTGGGTAGTTCCAGCAAGGTTTAGACCCTTTGCAACTCTTGATGATCTTCGAATCTACAAATAAACAATTTGAACATACATGGCAGCATATAGATAAAGCATTTTAATGAAACTGACTTTATATCATATAAGCAAATGATTAGTTATACATCAAAATAACATTCATATATGAATTACAATAGTATCTGATGCACAAACAAAGTTAATATAAGGAACAAGACAATGCTTCTTTTTATTGTAGAAAACTATAACTAACACGGAGAGAATTCACCTGAGTCTTCTTCTTTTGGCTCCAAGAGGAACCGTCCTCTAGATCCGTCCAGTCCCAGTCTTCAACAGCCTCCTTCCATAACCAATACCATGAAATCTCAAGCAAGTGGGAGAATATCAACACTCAAGGAGAAAAGGGTTTCGTGAAACATGGGGAAGTGCTTGAGGCACAGGGATACTTCAGACTCAGTCAAGGATAATCTCAATATAATAATTCTATCTCTTCTCCTCCTTAAGGCCTTCCCGTAGAAGTCTATTTATACTTCTCCCAATTAGTTTTTTAGCTGGGAAACAGTTGGGAAATAGTTGGGCCACGGGCACTAGGAGGTAATCAATAGGCAAAACCCATGAACTCCACCCATAATTAAAGAAGTTTAATTTGTTTAAGTGTTTTAACACATATACGTGGGTTGGGTACTGACTAACCCACGTGTACACACTTTTATCTCAGGGCAAAGTACCATACAGGGAATAAAATACTGTTTTTAAAATATTTAGACCAAGTATGGAAGGAGGGGTTGCCCTAGGCCATAAACCAAGCATCATAAATACCAAGGGTGGTAAATGGAGCTATAACATATGCCCCCTAATATCTGAGGTTAGAAGGGGTACATGATGGCCGAAATGTATTAAGTATATGGAAATAATCCTGTCGAGATTGAGAAGAACTTCACTAGAATTCAACTTGCCAAGCCATCAAAAAGAGATCAGAAATAAACTGATGTCTAAGGTGGGCATACCCATGCTCAGAGAAAGTAAAGCATGTCCGCATATAAAGTACAAGAGGATCCACTATGTATACAAGTATAAAGAACTAAAATTACATAATGGATCATCTAATCATAATAAAAAAAGTACATGCCTGAATATCACATATAAGGAGATGATCAATGAAGCTGATCACTGATGTCAAAAACTAATCCCAATAGTACCAAATGAACATGATGGAATAAAATGATACTACATCACAACTCATATTCCAGCATAAAAGATGTTTATGTGAAGGACTGCAACATATACAGTGGATGGTGTCAACTAGTAGTAACATGAGCAACTGACAAGTGAACCAAAACATGTTGATGCAACCCGAGGTCTTCACTGACCACCATGGTACATTTCTATACAATGGGAAGTATTGATGTATACCGTTAACAAATGCGAGACTACTCACTGATAATGATAATGAGATTCAAGGTACCCAGTACAATATAACAAGTACGAATGAATGAGTTGAAGTTTAACACCTGGAAGAATCTATCAATCAGGGGACAATGATGGTTTCCCACTGTTGATAGCGAAGGAATTTTCCATTGATGACTAAAAACCCCAAGGTACTACCAAATGGACTCTAGATCTTTGTCCCAGAGAAATGAGTTGTAGTTGATAGGAAAAGATCTGCTAGAAGGAAGGCATTAAGGCATCCTTCATCAATCTAGCATGAGTGTAACTCATAGGCCGATAATGTGGAAGGAATTAGACGAAAAAGACGTAGTAACCCAACCAAAGCATGTTTCTAGTGTACATAAGATGTAGCCAACGCATGATAGAAACCCTTTGAACCAACCAATAATGAATGCTGACACAGAGGAGAGGAATCCACCAATAGGGTCAAATGGAAACCAAGGCACTACACGAATCCCAATGTCTGATAATGAAAGCTGATGTCGAACACAAGGGAAACCACTCAGACAAAGACCCATGATACTGATCGATGCTGAGTGTTAGAGCCTAGATTTGCCTCAGGCTGAAAATACAAGGTTCTAGGTCCACATCAAACCACGCTCAGCCTCGTAGCTAGCCCTATGAGGATAGGAGAGGGCTCTCTCCGGGTCACGCTCAATAAAAATACACAATAGGATCTGAGATGACTCAAGATGAATACTGATTTTAGGCTAGTAAATAGATATGAAAGAGAGTTAATTGATTTGAATGACTAAAATTCTGGGCTGTATGGGACTAAAGGACAACAGGAGCTGAGAAATTAAATCAAAAACACAGATTATTTCATGAGGCAAGATAGGCATGAGGTTTAGCAATCAAAATGAAATAATATGGAGTGGACAGATTGTTTAGAAGCTGAAAAGGGCATATATAATGAATCATTTTTAGATAGAAGAAGACACATAGAGGGTGAACGTTTTTCCTAGGGAGAGCAATAACTGGATTCTACCTTTCTTACTTAAAAACATTCAGCTGGAAATGATTATGAATGAACTGTAAACATAACAAGATACTCATGAAACAGTAAGAAGAACATATGCTAGACTCACACCATTTGAATCTCATGAATAAGAGCTGCATCATTTCATTAATTCTCTAGCAAACTGTATAGTGAAAGCGTTGGGTTTTTCGTCCCACTTCTCCCAGAAATTCCAACCCGTTACAAATTCTTTACAATACAATAAATAGACTCTGCTATGAGAAAACAAATCAACCAAAAACAAGGGTTTGTTTCAACTGGACTGATAAAGATAGAAAAGAGAACAGCATTCCCCTTGAAATTCTCTGATGACCAACTAAAAGACCAAATCTGGAGCGTAGACCCTTTGAAATGCAATTGAAGTCATAAATAGGAAATCGAATCCTATTTCTCTGCCCTAGTGGATGTCTTTGTTTTAAATTTAGGCGTTCTTTCCTATTTTACATTTGCCATTTGAATAAAAACTTAATTTTTAAATGAAAATGGCTTCTATAGTCCATCCTTCTTGTCATTGGATAATATTTGACCTGTTCAACAAACTTTTCTAATTTTGACACACTACCATACTCCCAAATTCCTTGTAACTCACCAGTTTCCATACAACTGGCAACCTCCTTACTATGAGCATCTGCTTGCACATTACTCAAAGATATGCATGCGTTGCATCCCTCTTCTACTCTTGAAGTTTTGCATCATTTTGTCAGTCTGTTTACTGTTGTGGCAACAATCAATGTTTTCTTGAGGCTGTTGATCCAGAACATTGCAATCAAGAAATTCTTCACTGATACTTGCTCTCATAGTAATGTCTATATGAGTGATGTTGCAATTTCCTTCAGCTTCTCCCTCAAGCAAACGAGACACCTATTTCTTATAAGAGGCTTGTGAATACTGTGTAAGACTTTCTGCAAGGTTAATCATCTCCTGACTGATATCTCACACTCTCTTCCAAATATATTGGATATCATGAATCAAGGTAAAAAGATTTGCAAAGTTTCCTACTTTAGTAATATCCTGGAACTCATTTTAACAATGTTCCGTGATCACTTCAGAAGGTGGAATTGCTTTCTGACCAGAAGTCTTTCTTCCAGACTCATTTTCAAGGATTCGTTCATCTGTCTTGCCTGTTTGAATAAAAACCAATTTTTTTTTAACATAAATGCCTTTGACCGAAGCCTTAGCCTTTAGTGAAGGAAAAATACAACAAAAATTTGTTTGTCAACAGTTCTCCGCTTTCAACAGTTTGTAAGATACTTGGTGACCAAAGCGCCCACCAGCGACATGAATTGGATTGCATAAGAGTGCCAACATTTCATCTATGCAGTCACAGTTCTTATAATGATCCCAATTCACGGTCAAATCTAAATAATATTTCTTTCAATGCTAGTGATCCATAACCATTTGCTTTCATCAATAAACTTACTGAGATTCCCGACATTCTCCACACCAAACATAGATCAATGGAAACTTAAGATGATTTGATTTACTTAGAGTAGAGGGGTCACAAAATTTGGAATTTTGTTAAGGTAATGAGAAAATATGCCTGTGGACTCTGTGTGCCGCGTGCACCTCCAGTGCGCTGTGTCGATTCTGTGCATCACACCAGAGGAAAAATACACTATGGGAAAATGTCCAATGCGTCGCATCGCACCTATGTGCTGTGCCTACTCCCAATGCACCGTACAGACTTGTAAACAGAGTCTTGGTTTTCCATCTGTTGTAATCCCTAAACCAGTTTCGAATTGCAGTTAATGTGCCTGGAAAGTGCTTCTCAATGTTGTTGACATCATTGACAAGTTGCGGCCTTGGATCATCAACAAAAGTAGTAACAATTTTCCAATCCAATACACCTTCATCAACCATTACTAAAGCAGCTAATGGCTTCACTTTGGGTACTCTTCCAATTTTAGCCTGCCTTTCCCCAATCTTCACTACATTAACTGGATCATTGTCATCAAATGCTCGTTTAACTTTTGCATTTGCAAGAGATGAATCTTCCCATGTTCGTGGAAGCAATCCATAGTTCCAATTCTTGTTATATGGGTAATATCGAAGTTTTCCCTTTTTATAATAAAACGTATCTTCAGTTGCAACTTCTATTTTTGCACCTGTTTCCTTTGGTATTTTAGCCACAAAATTGATAACCCCATCTCCTAATTGCAATGAAATATCATGCCAAGGTGATATCTTCTTCCCAGTGTTCTCAAAAGAAGAAAACTCTATAATCCAGAGTTTGTGGCTTATTCTCTCAACTCTGCTTTGGGCATTTTATATCATCGTTTTTCTGATTAACTGAATGATGGATTTCTGTTTGTCTTACAGGGTATAGAGCTGCTGAAACCGAAACAGGGCTACCATTGAAGAGTTGTAGAACTTGAAACATTTTGACATATTTATTACAAAAACACATTTGATGATTTCTTCTTCAAAACCAGGGTTTTGAAGAAGAATCACTCTCGAGCATTATGGATGATGAAATTTTACAATGGAAACTGATTTGGAACCTCTTATGCGGGTGCTGGTATTATTTAGAATTTTGAAAACTAAATCGACAAAACCCAAAAACTCTAAAAGACTCTTCGCTGACCAAACAACCATCCATGACTATGAATGACTAAAACATTGACTTCGATGAGTTTTGATGAACTTTAATGGTTAAACACACACCAGCAGTTACATGACATGAGGGAAAAGAAAGACAAGACCCTTCCGACAGATAATCTATGCTTTCTAACGGAATGCAACTGGACTTGGAATGGATGAGACACCTAAAGATGAAATGTAAAAAGATTTTTTGATCTCTGACGAAGGGTTGAATAGACCAACATGCCAAAGCAAAAAATTGCCAAGAATTTCATTGTTTCAGTCAAAAAAATAAAAAAGGAAATTCAAAAATAGAGTTGTATTAAAATAGAAAAAGTGCCAATGGTAGAACAATATGCCAAAGAAATCCCTAATGTTAGAGTCGGTCTGTTCAGCCCTCCGTTAGAGATCAAAAACTCTTTTTACATTTCATCTTTAGGTGTCTCATCCATTCCAAGTCTGGTTGCATTCTGTTAGAAAGCATAGATTATCTGTCGGAAGGGTCTTGTCTTTCTTTTCCCTCATGTCATGTACCTGTTGGTGTGTGTCTGACCATTAAAGTTCATCAAAACTCATCGAAGTCAATGTTTCAGTCATTCATAGTCATGGATGGTTGTTTGGTCAGCAAAGAGTCTTTTAGAGTTTTTGGGTTTTGTCGATTTAGTTTTCAAATTTCCAAATAATACCAGCACCTGCATAAGAGGTTCCAAATTAGTTTCCATTGTAAAATTTCATCATCCATAATGCTCGAGAGTGATTCTTCTTCAAAACCCTGGTTTTGAAGAAGAAATCATCAAATGTGTTTTTGTAATAAATATGTCAAAATTTTTCAAGTTCTATAGCTCTTCAATGGTAGCCATGTTTCGGTTTCAGCAACTCTATACCCTATAAGACAAACGGAAATCCATCATTCAGTTAATCAGAAAAACGATGATATAAAATGCCTAAAGTAGAGTTGAGAGAATAAGCCACAAACTTTGGATTACAGAGTTTTCTTCTTTTGAGAACACTGGGAAGAAGATATCACCTTGGCATGATATTTCATTACAATTAGGAGATGGAGTTATCAATTTTGTGGCTAACATACCAAAGGAAATAGGTGCAAAAATAGAAGTTACAATTGAAGATACATTTTATTATAAAAAGGGCAAACTTCGATATTACCCATATAACATGAATTGGAACTATGGATTGCTTCCACGAACATGGGAAGATTCATCTCTTTCAAATGCAAAAGTTAAAGGAGCATTTGATGACAATGATCCAGTTAATGTAGTGAAGATTGGGGAAAGGCAGGCTAAAATTGGAAGAGTACCCAAAGTGAAGCCATTAGCTGCTTTAGCAATGGTTGATGAAGGTGTATTGGATTGGAAAATTGTTGCTATTTCTGTTGATGATCCAAGGGCACCACTTGTCAATGATGTCAACAACGTTGAGAAGCACTTTCCGGGCACATTAACTGCAATTTGAAACTGGTTTAGGGATTACAACAGATGGAAAACCAAGACTCTGTTTACAAGTCTGCACGGCGCATTGGGAGCAGGTGCGATGAGTAGGCGCGATGTGACGCATTGGGCATTTTCGCATAGTGTATTTTTCCTCTGGCGTTACGCAAAAAATCGACGTGGCGCACAGAGTCCACAGGCAAATTTTCTCATTACCTTAACTAAATTCAAAATTTCGTGACCCCTCTGCTCTAAGTAAATCAAATCATCTTAAGTTTCCATTGATCGATGTTTGGTGCGGAGAATGTCGGGAATCTCAGTAAGTTTATTGATGAAAGCAAATGGATATGGATCACTGGCATTGAAAGCGATATTATTTAGATGGGACCATGAATTGGGATCATTATAAGAACTGCGACTGCACAGATGAAATGTTGGCACTCTTATGCAATCCAATTCATGTCGCTAGTGGGCGCTTTGGTCACCAAGTATCTCACAAACAGTTGAAAGCAAAGAACTGTTGACAAAAAAAAAATTGTTGTATTTTTCCTTCACTAAAGGCTAAGGCTTCGGTCAAAGGTATTTGTGTTAAAAAAATTTGGTTTTTATTCAAACAGGCATGACAGCTGAAGGAATCCTTGAAAATGAGTCTGGAAGAAAGACTTCTGGTCAGAAAGCAATTCCACCTTCTGAAGTGATCACTGAACGTTGTTAAAATGAGTTCCAGGATATTACTAAAGCAGGAAACTTTGCAGATCTTTGTACCTTGATTCATGATATGCAATAGATTTCGAAGAGAGTGCGAGATATCGGTCAGGAGATGATTAACCTTGCAGAAAGTCTTACACAGTATTCACAAGCCTCTTATAAGAAACAGGTGTCTCGTTTGCTTGAGGGAGAAGCTGAAGGAAATTGAAACATCACTCATATAGACATTACTACGAGAGCAAGTATCAGTGAAGCATTTCTTGATCGCGATGTTCTGGATCAGCAGCCTCAGGAAAACATTGATTGTTGCCACAGCAGTAAACAGACTGACAAAATGATGCGAAACTTCAAGAGCAGAAGAGGGTTGCGACCCATGCATATCTTTGAGTAATGTGCAAGCAGATGCTCATAGTAAGGAGGTTGCCAGTTGTATGGAAACTGCTGAGTTACAAGGAATTCGAGAGTATGGTAGTGTGTCAAAATTAGAAAAGTTTGTTAAACAGGTCAAATATTATCCAATGACAAGAAGGATGGACTATAAAAGCCATTTTCATTTAAAAATTAAGTTTTTATTCAAATGGAAAATGTAAAATAGGAAAGCACGCCTAAATTTAAAACAAAGACATCCACCAGGGCAGAGAAATATGATTTGATTTCCTATTTATGACTTCAATTGCATTTCAAAGGGTCTACGCTCCAGATTTGGTCATTTAGTTGGTCATGAGAGAATTTCAAGGGGAACATTGTTCTCTTTTCTATCTTTATTAGTCCAGTTGAACCAAACCCTTGTCTTTTGTCGATTTGTTTTCTCATAGCAGAGTCTATTTATTGTATTGTAAAGCATTTGTAAAGGGTTGGAATTTCTGGGAGAAGTGGGAGGAAAAACCCAGCGCTTTCACTATACAGTTTTCTAGAGAATTAATGAAATGATGCAGCTCTGATTCATGAGATTCAAGTGGTATGAGTCTAGCATATGTTCTTCTTACTGTTTCATGAGTATCTTGTTATGTTTACAGTTCATTCATAATCGTTTCCAGCTGAATGTTTTTAAGTAAGAAAGGTAGAATCCAGTTATTGCTCTGCCTGGGAAAAACATTCACCCTCTGTGTGTCTTCTTCTGTCTGAAAAGGATTCATTATATATGCCCTTTTCAGCTTCTAAACAGTCTGTCCACTCCATATTATTTCAGTTTGATTGCTAAACCTCATGCCTATCTTGCCTCACGAAATAATCTGTGTTTTTGATTTAATTTCTCAGCTCCTGCTATCCTTTGGTCCCATACAGCCCAGAATTTCAGTCATTCAAATCAATTACCTCTCTTTCATATCTATTTACTAGCCTAAAATCAGTATTCATCTTGAGTCACCTCAGATCCTATTGTGCATTTTTACTAAGTGTGACCCAGAGAGAGCCCTCTCCTGTCCTCGTAGGGCTAGCTACGAGGCTGAGCGTGGTTTCATGTGGACCTAGAACCTTGTCTTTTCAGCTTGAGGCAAATCTCGGCACTAACATAGTGGCGACCATACTGGGGAAGAAAATGGTTTGCGTGTTGATTCCATTGGTTTTATAAGCTACAAACGGAGTCTAAAGTTATGCTAGGTAGCCTTCAAAACACTCTTGCTTTGCATTAGCAGAAGTAGATGAACGCTGCTTCAGTCAATCTCCGGTCTAGCTTGTAATCATGACACTTGACTTGCAATTTTCCCCAGTAACATGTATCAAGTTCAGATCTGATGGTTGATGGTGGGCAACGATCAGACATAAGAAGGCTGAAATCATTCACCTGGCAACTTCATTCACTGAAAAATCCAGAAATCAATGCTTCATGGTGACTCCACTGCAAGAAGATTAGTAGCTTTAAGGTTTTCAAGATGGATCGGGTTGCAAGAAGATACGCTCCCATGAGCCGAGATCACATCCCAGGTTTTCCAAATAAAATGCCCAATGTAGATTGGTCAAAGAATTTTCCTATGTTAAGAAATGTGGAAGGTAATGACGCTGCTCTTCATATGGTGAAATTTCATAAATTAAAGATCACTTTTCCTGAAGACTGTTTGATGAAACTAGTTATGGCTACTCTGGAAGACGAAGCCTGATCTTGGTATGAAAGTTTGCCACCGGCGTCTATTTATTGTTTAAAATATTTTCATGCAATATTCTTTGAAAGGTATAAAGAATCATATCCATCCCTAGCTTTAGTTCAGGACTGTTGTATCCATGTTCATAGTTTTATTTAAAATCTTGAGAAATTTTATGAAGATGATAATTTCATGGATGATGAGATCATGGAAGCCCTGTACGAAAATCCATTTCAACAGCATAAAGAGAGTGATACTTATCAAGATGATCAGGAAAATCTGTAGCAAGATCAAGATGAAGGAATTTTGCATTTTGACAGTCAACAGGAATTACATGAAATGGATCAGTTGTATGAGGAAAATTTGTATACACCTTCAATTGAAATTAATAAAGACAATCACTATTTGAGCAAAAGAAAACAAAAAGTATTATCTCCTCTGTCTGAAGATGAGATAAATCAACTATTGAATGGTCATGTTACAGCTCCAGTTAACGTAGATCTGTAGTGTGCACATGGTCAAGAAGGTGATGGTGGAACTTCTTCCTCTTCTGAAAAGGATGACAGTCCTGTCAGCAGCGTTATAGATCAACAGGTTGCAGATGTCCATATTGCTGAAAGTGATGAAAGAGACAGTGTCATTTCAGATCTGTCCATAGAAGAAGACAACATGCAGGGAAGTCAAGTTTCCATTTCAGAATGTGATAAAGTTAGGTCAGCCATTTCAGATTGTGAAGACCAAGAATACCTTATACTGAATCCCACGGAGGAGAACTCTGCTATTGAAATCATCTGGAATGAAGAAGGCAGAGTTATGGATCCAAATGTTTTCATGTCATTAGAACACATCCTTCATAAAGAGCTAATTCAGTCAATTCATGAACAACAAGGTGAGAATTTTGTTCAAGTCAGTGAAAAAGTTTCTTTGGATGAATTTGTGGTAGATGATATAAATGATATTATTGGGTTGCACAAATCATTTGAAGTTTCTTTTCTCATGATTGATGGATGTAATGTGAATCTGGTTGTCATAGAATATGAAGATGGCCTACAATATATTCAGACTACAGAAGATCAAACCATTCAGGATTCCCTTTCAAATGATTCTTCATATGTCTCATGTTCTGAAATGTTTTTTGAAGAGGAAATCTACTCATCTACGTGTTCATAATTTTTTGAGGATCAAGAACATACTCATACTGAAGTACATTATGAAGGAAAATCAGAAGAAAAGGAGAAAGACACCTTTCTCTTTTAGCAGGAGGACAAACTTCATGTTTTTCAAGATCCTCTAGAAAATCTATTGCAGTCAGCAGTGACGGTGATTATTGCAGTATTCAGTGATGAAGGAGATCATGGTCAACTGTGTTTTTGGATGCCCAGTTACTAGTATCTATTGTTAACCAAAAGATCTGATCAGGAGAATCAATCAAGAAGACATCTGCGTGATTGGTTACATTGGCATTTTGATATAGTTTGATGGTATATTGTCTTGTAAGAAACACAGGTGGTCATGTACTACCATCAAGCTTTAAGTTTTAAGTTCAGGTCCTAGTCATTTTGAGTTAGTTTGTTAAAGTCAAGTTTTTTCAGTCATTTCAGTAGTCATTTCAGTTTAAAGTTGAGTTAGTTTGAGTCAAAGTCTTGTGTTGTTTATCAAAATAATGACTCCATAGCCTAATGGACGAAGGCACTGTCTAGCTCTTCCAGAGATCTGCAGTTCTTGGCACCTCCAAGGAGCTACCATCCCCATTGGAGCCAATGTTAGAGTTGGTCTGTTCAGCCCTCCGTCAGAGATCAAAAACTCTTTTTACATTTCATCTTTAGGTGTCTCATCCATTCCAAGTCTGGTTGCATTTCATTAGAAAGCATAGATTATCTATCGGAAGGGTCTTGTCTTTCTTTTCCCTCATGTCATGTACCTGCTGGTTTGTGTTTAACCATTAAATTTCATCAAAACTCATCGAAGTCAATGTTTTAGTCATTCATAGTCATGGATGGTTGTTTTGTCAGCAAAGAGTCTTTTAGAGTTTTTGGGTTTTGTCGATTTAGTTTTCAAATTTCCAAATAATACTAGCACCCACATAAGAGGTTCCAAATCAGTTTCCATTGTAAAATTTCATCATCCATAATGCTCGAGAGTGATTCTTCTTCAAAAGACTGGTTTTGAAGAAGAAATCATCAAATGTGTTTTTGTAATAAATATGTCAAAATGTTTCAAGTTCTACAGCTCTTCAATGGTAGCCCTATTTCGGTTTCAATAGCTCTATACCCTATGAGACAAACAGAAATACATCATTCGGTTAATCAAAAAAACGATGATATAAAATGCCCAAAGCAGAGTTGACAAAATAAGCCACAAACTCTAGATTACAGAGTTTTCTTCTTTTGAGAACACTGGGAAGAAGATATCACCTTGGCATGATATTTCATTGCAATTAGGAGAAGGGGTTATCAATTTTGTGGCTAAAATACCAAAGGAAACAGGTGCAAAAATAGAAGTTGCAACTGAAGAAACATTTTATTATAAAAAGGGAAAACTTTGATATTACCCATATAACAAGAATTGGAACTATGGATTGCTTCCACGAACATGGGAAGATTCATCTCTTGCAAATGCAAAAGTTAAAGGAGCATTTGATGACAATGATCCAGTTAATGTAGTGAAGATTGGGGAAAGGCAGGCTAAAATTGGAAGAGTACCCAAAGTGAAGCCATTAGCTACTTTAGCAATGGTTGATGAAGGTGTATTGGATTGGAAAATTGTTGCTATTTCTGTTGATGATCCAAGGGCGCCACTTGTCAATGATGTCAACAACGTTGAGAAGCACTTTCCGGGCACATTAACTGCAATTCGAAACTGGTTTAAGGATTACAATAGATGGAAAACCAAGACTCTGTTTACAAGTCTGCGCGGCGCATTGGGAGTAGGCGCGGCGCATAGGTGCGATGCGACACATTGGGCATTTTCGGATTTGGTTTTAAAAAATGACAATTCAAACTTTTCATCAAAATCAAGCTCTTCAAGATACTTAAAAATTGCAGGACATGAACGAGATTTAAACACGAGAGTGACAGAGCTCTCTTGACGAACAATTCTTGAAATCATATTGGGATTTTCGTAAAAAAGGGGACGATGTGGATCTGGATTAGCTCTGGTATATCTCTTTGAATCCAATGTGTTATTTTCAAGAAATCAAGGGAACATAAACAACTTGTTCAGCCTTTCAAATTCTAAACTTATCACCCAAAAGCTTAGAATTCTCAAAGGTACTAGGGCGATTTACAGGTCGAGTGTCACGATTACAAGCTAGATCGGAGATTGACTGAAGCAACGTTTATTTACTTGCGCTAATGCAAAGGAAAAGCGTTCCGAAGGCTTCCTGGCATAACTTCAGGCTCTGTCTGTAGCTTATAAAACAAATGACATCAACAAGCAAACCATTTTCTCCCCAGTGGAGTCACCACTATGTTAGAGCCTAGATTTGCCTCAGGTTGAAAATGCAAGGTTCTAGGTCCACATCAAACCACGCTCAACCTCGTAGCTAGCCCTACGAGGATAGGAGAGGGCCCTCTCCGGGTCGATCTCAGCGAACGATAATCAATGGGGCTTGAGATGATTGAATAACAAACTAACTTTATGCTAGGTATGAACTGCAAAGGATTTGATTTGAGTTTTTGGGGGTTTTGTTTGAGAAAAGGGACAGGCAATTTTGGGTCCGGGGATGAGGCACCGTTTTTACAGAGTTATGATTGGGGCAAGGAAGGAAATCATTTTTATTCTTTAAAGTGAGTGAATGGCTAGATCAGACTGGTGAGGAGTTAAGGAGAGCAAGAGAGTCTCAAGAATTCTCCGTAAACAGATGAAAACGTGGAAATTTAAACAAATTCAAAGGCAGAGCACAACAGTTAATGGATTCCACCTTAATCACTCATTTGTTCAAATTCAGAAGAAGAGACCGGAAATGATACACATAACACTAATGAACTTACAATTACTTAGAGAAGAAAACCATCAAAACATAAAGCCACATGGATCCTAAACAGTGCTGCAAAACCCTAGTCTTTCCTTAGCCAAAAATGCAGAGATAGAATGTACAATGATATGCCAAAGGAATCCCTAGTGTCAAACCCTGAAAATGACTTAGGAATTACATGATATAGACTAGCCCAACCCATCCCCTTGCCTCTATGGGTCGAGCTCATCATTCTAGGATCTGTTTCAACCAATTCTAAACGAAGCACTAAAATCTAGGTAATCAAAACAACTTGCCTCTATAAGGTAGGAAACTGATTCATTCATTAAATTTTCACTTTTTAGTGAACGAATCCTCTAAAACAAGTAAATAAGTGCCAAAATTACATCATGTTTATCCAATTACATCAAGATAGATAAAAAATTACATCAAAAAGAAAAACTAGTCAAACTAGCCGAATTTCTGAACTGGAAGGTGAAAAATTGAGCAAAAATCCTCTGTGCGCTGCGTCAATTTCTCTATTCATCGTGCCACTTTGAGGCTGAGTTTGAGGCACTTTATGAAGTCAAAATTGAGCCCAAGTGTCCCTGTTAGAAATCCCTACCTGTCTACTTTCCAACCCAAGTGTAATTTCTAAATTTAATGCTCATTTGCCCCTCCAAAACTTCAATCTCCCAGGACTGTTTCCTGTGTGTCAAAATATGGGCAGTGAGGTCATTTTTTGAGTGTTTTTGACCTCCTGAGAACTCAAAACTTGCCCAAACTTCTTGGCCACGCACTAGAAGTCATGATTTTTCATGCCAAATCCAAAAATGTAAACTTTTTGCAATTTGGAGCTCTCTAGGAAAAGCGTGCGCCACGTGGCGCGACGCACAAGGAGAAAAGCCCTGTTTTTTAGTGCAAAAATTTCAAGATGTCAAAAATTGCTCCAAATTTCTTGGAATTTGGGCTAGAGCTTCTTCACTAAGTATCATGCTTGGCTAAAGAGGCTTCGGCCAATATCTGAAGTTGATTAAGCTCCCTTTTCCTCTTTTGTTTCCTTATTGCCTTCTTTAGTTTTGCCTTTAAATTCCTGATTCGTGCCTTGCAGACCTTGTTCCGTGCCATATAGTGAAAAGCCATGTGTCTCAGCAATGCAAGGTCCTTATCAGCCTTGTCTAGCAGTCCTTCCAAGTGAATGTTGACTCTCTCAAGCCAAGACTCCCGATCATCATTAATCTCTTGCTCCAATGACGTGAGCTCAATTCTTCTCCTTTGTACAGCTTGGCGATGCTCGCGGATGTTATGTAACTCCATGATTGCTTGCTGATCCTCAAGCTATTTGTTCCTCTGCTCCAAGTATTTCATATTCCACTTAGCTCTTTCCAAGTCAATGGATAAGGCTTGGATCTCTGTTTGTTGCTCCTGGATGATCTCTCTAAGCTGTGCACTTTGTTGACCCGTATTTGTATCATCATCATGAAGGAGAATGAAGTCAATCTCTCGTTCACCTGATGGCCCCTCATCCTGCATCGGCCTCTTGCCTTTGTCCTGTACCTGTGGTGCTGATGTCTGAAACGAGGCCCCTTCCACCCAGGTGGAGATAACACTCGCTTTGCTGCTGCAAAAAAATGTCTAGTGCCTCTCTGATATGTGATGAATACCAGCACACTAGCAGTCTCATGGCGCTCATACTAATGAGAAGGTCCACCTTCATGCTTAACTTCTGATAATCCCTGCGAAGCTCTGAAGAAGTCACGAGAGATGAAATCATCCCAAGTGATGCCTTGTAATCCAAGCTAATGAACCACCAAAATCTTAATAAGAGCAAAATGATAAACACTGTTAAGCTACTGCTGAGGGGTTTTATGCTGCACAAGGGTGGTCATCCTCTCTATGTTCCGGCAAATGAAATACGGAATGTTCATCACCCATACCCTGGTGAAATGCATGAGCAACCTGATGTGATAAGCATATAGACGAGATAACCGTCCCTCACAGCTGCAATATTTCATGATCAATTTCATTAGTGGAGCATATTCATATTTCAGATATCGGAATGGGAACACTCTCTTGAGCTGCCTCAAGAAATCGGTTTTAATGTATGGCTCATACTGCTGCCGGTCAATCTTCTGCTTCTTGTTCCATGGTTCTCCAATGTTAGGTATGCCGGTTGCTAATGAGACAGATTCTGGTGTAAGTGTGAAGGTGACACCGACTAAGATAGCTTGATCTCCATGTAAGTGCAGCACAAAAAGACGGGCCAACTCATGATGTGTTGGACACCTAATCCTAAATGGGTTAGTGTGGAAGTCGAATGGACAAAAGCAGTCCAAGAGACCTTGGGATCTGAAACCCAAGAGTCAAGTATTGTACTATAAATGTATATCTCCTGTTAATAAAAAAATGTACTCATTGATTTATTTTTCCTATTCTATGTTTTCCATGTGTGTTTAACATGGTATCAGAGCCATGATGTGTGGTCTGTGTAGTTTTCTCACGGTTTAGCAACTGGACTAAGCTGCCTTGAATAATGCTGGCCTCCATTGATTATCCACACTTGCGCTGCCCTGACATATTCTATTTATGATTCCTGCGCTTCTCTGATCATAAACGTTTCATATTCTCGGAATGATGTCCATCAGTTAAATTCGAATTCTGTCTGCCATATTCCCTTGAAACTGCTGTTGCTTAAAACCTCGCATACGTTTGAACCGTGGACGCTTGTGTTACAGTGTGTGGGGTCTGTCATATTCCATTTATCAGACCTGCATCTGACATTACCTGCATTCTAGATAATTTCTCATTTGAATCAGTGTGTAGCGGTTTTGGACGGCCATACAGCTCCAGCAAAGTGTATCAGTGCAAGCATTGATGATTTGTTGAACGCTGCCTGACAAAGAATTGTGGAGGACGTAGCTCGTATCATCGTTTTGAATGAGCAGAGCATTAAAACTGAAATGATGGTGCACTGCACCACCTCTGTCGCTGCCCAGAGATGCGTTGGACCCAACGCTCATTGAGGCACAGTAGTCTGATCCGCTATAGCCTACCAGTCTTCATCCGAGCTAGCTGCTGTTTCTTTGGAGTTTTGTCTAAGAATGGCGAAGTAACACCGTCCGAACCCAGTCCTACTGTAATTTCGTTGGTAATTCAATAACGGCTCTCCACATCCAGAAATAGCCCTGGGGTCGTTGACATCTGGATGATCAGGCTTACATCTCGAACAATAAACGTCCACATTTTCAAATCTAAAGAAGTGCAGCAATAAGCGCAAACTGATTTCCTCTGCAAGCCCAGGGAAAGAATACGCAAAGGAAATTCATGGATGCCCGTCAACATAATACACGATATTAGAACGCTGGCAAGAGCAACCTTTGAGATTCCGGAGGCTGCGGACGTTTTGCTCTCGGATTTGGTTACTCGGCTTCTGACAAATTCTCCGCCTTTCTGCACCTGAGAAGCATATGCGTTAATGCAGAAAAATATACCCTTGATACTCTCCCATAACGCCTGACATAGTTAACGCCTGGTATCGATTGTATTTAGGGTCCGGAATTACTGTGAATGATTGTACACATCGCACATCGTGGAAACTCCTTCGGCTTCGGGCACCTTTCTAGCTGGTCATGTATCATATTATCGACTTTTGGGCCACAAAGATTTGGTATACCGTGCAGTGTCTACGGTGTGTTTGAGGTGAAATGAGCCCTCATACACGAGAACTTGTACAGGAGGGTTGAAAATTGCAGATATATTGCATACAACTGAGTATGCATGTGGCAGTTGTTCGGTTGTCTATTTGTGAATCTTAGATTGTATTTGGGGCGGAGTTCCTGTGAATTGTACACACTGCACATATGGAAATTCCTTCTCAGCGTCTAAAATGGTTGAGCAGCAAGCTTTGCAGTGTTCTTCTGGTGTTTTGAGATGATATTTTCCTTGCATCAGAAGTGAATACGTTGAATAGTTGAAGCCGTGAATGTGTTTGAGCAGCGAGTGTGAGAAACGTCAGGAGCATTATCCTTCAACTGCTCATGGAAAAGCACAAGTCGAAAATCAGCAGATAGTTGCTCCAGATGCTGGAAAACTTTTGAAAGTTTAAGGCGTTGCCCTTCATCTACAATCACTGCTTCCCAATCAAGGCATATCAAAGAGTCCAGATCCGCGGTGACAACATCAGAGGTTGATAAGACAATCTGAACCAACACACATCCACTTTCTTCTGAAAATTCAAGCTTCCGGATAATGTCTCTTGACTCTCTATTACCACAATAAGCCACCATATTTATAGAAGAAGCCCACCTCAAAAATTCCGACTCCCAGCAATATATTCCAGCAGTTGAGAATAGGTCTGTCATTATTGCAATGCGTTCCTGATTAACTTCATCAATGACAAGAGCATTCCTGTGGTTTTGCCAGAACTCTCGAAGTTTATTGACAGATCTAAGAAGAGAAGAATCCAGTAGCCCTTTCATCCAGTCTGGAGGTCTTTTCAACCTTGAAAAAGGACTGTTCCACAGGCTTTTTGCCTTAACTGCTTGAGTAGGACTAGCTCGCTGGTGTGCCTCATCATAGCGAAGTTTGTATGCTTTCATTAGTTCCTTAGTTGAAGTTCAAATTTCTTCGAAGGGAAGAACTTTGAGAAGGTTTTGGCGATTCATAATCGATTGGCAGATTCAGAATAAAACCCACGAAAATTTCTGAGCGAACTGGGGTTTTAATTCGGTCGAGTCGTGAAATTTGGTGTGCATCCGATAGTAATAATGATGCGCATGGCTTTAGCCAAAATGAGTTGGGAGAAGTTTTTTGTTTTGTTTGAACTGTAGGATATTCCCTGTTTTGAGTCTAATAGAAACTGGGGATTCTTTGCTAAGTTGTTCATTTATAGCCAGCTTTGTTGGCTGTATAAGAGATTGGGTGTGTAGCTATATGTCATTGAGTGTCTTCATTACTCTTGGTGTCTTCGGGCCTGTGCATTGACAATTTTAGACATTGAGCTTATACATAAACTGGTTCAGGTTTCTGCATGGAGACTTTGGAGAGAAGGAAGTCACGAAGTGATTTATCTCTAGCTGAAGTTTTGGTATAGCCACATATGGAAACATATATTTCTTCTGGATTTTAGTTATGCTGCTGGAAAACAATCTATGCAAAAGCAAAGTTGAATGTCTTGATTTATCTTCCACTATTGATTAACACTTCTACAACATTTGGCATTTTATTATTCAAGTCCAAGGGAATGAAAAAGTTCATGTTTCTATCTGCAACGGTACTGCGGACAGACTTTCAGATTTGATATTTTGAAAAGCTTCTCTGTGTAGTATAATATCGATGCTCTTCTTCTAAGTTACCACAAGTTCAGTAAGTATTGCAGAGAAAGAAATCAGTTTTTCTCTGCCCATTTTGTATATCGCTCATTGATTTATTTGTGTGTTGACCTGGAGCTGTATTGAATGCATCAAAAACTGTCATTAAAGCTGCCTGAATACGTTATGATGCTGCTTGAAGTACGTTGAAGCTGCTATTTTAAATAAGTTTGCAGTTGCTGCTGCCCCAATTGTGGCATTGTATTTAAAACTCATTATAGTGCATTGATTCCTTGATTCCACTGCTGCATAAAGATTTTGACATTGAAGAAAAATGGCCAGAACCAGTGAAGTATTACAGTTCCTTAAAACTCTGGTATTATCTACTGTTGATGACACATTACAAATCAGCAAAGGATCTCTCTCAAAAATTCAGACATGTCTACAAAATGCACAGGAAAAGATCGATTTTTTGCAGCTTGAATCACAGCTACAGCAAGAAGAGCTACATCAAAATAGACACCATTCTGAACCTGTTTTTGTTCAAAACATTGAGACAACCACCCATCAGCAGCATGTTAATAATGTTACAGTTCATTCAAATAAATCAGCAGTTGTATATGCAGATGCAGAAACTCAGTCTGCACTTCCCAAGCCCATCATCAGACCTTGGGAACAGCTTGTCCACAACAAGCACAAAACAGGTCTTGGATATGACAAGGACTTGTCCTTTCATATTCCAGACTATGCCAAGCCCATTCAGTTTCAGAGTGCTGGATTCATTCATGACAGTTCACTTGCTCTTCATGAGAGTTCAGCTTCAGCTGTTCCAGATTCTGCCCCTCTTCCACATCAACAACAACAACAACAAAAACAACAGATCGTGAAATGCCAACACTGTGATCAAGTTGGCCATTTGAAAGATCACTGTTTTGATCTTCATCCATGTAAGCACTGTCTTAAAACCAGTCATTCTTCACACAGATGCTTCAAAAATAAACATCCTGCAAGAACAAAGATTCATCTTGGATGGATCGCTTCTTGGCAATGGGCATCAACAGCCAAGAAGATATTACAAACACATGTCAGAACTTGTTCCAGAATATTGAACAGTCTTGCAGTTGAGTTTTCTCCATCTTCTCACCTTGTACCTGACAGGGGGGGAAATGATGGTCATCTACAAGCTTCAAAGTCACATCAAGCGAGCCTGAGCCACAACCTACCACACCAGTTTCAGAGTGGTAGCCAGAGACAAAGATGCCTGAACATGCCTTCAGTTGGCAATCTGGGACACTTCCTCTAGCAGAAGACTTCAGCTTCTTGCTAGTTTTGGAAGAATTCCAGGAACAAAATTGAGAACACTTCCTCTAGCAGAAGACACCAGCTTCTTGCCAGCTTTGGAAGAGTTCAAGGAATTGCATTAAGCATTCCAGAGTTGTTGGTTATCCTTAAACCATCACAGGTTGAGACTTCCCTTTTCAGGTTGAAGTTTTACCTTTTATGCGGGGTGAGACCTCCCTTTTATGGTTGAAGGTTTCCCTCTTTAAAACAATAGGATCACTTCCTCTAGCAGAAAACTTCAGTTTCTTGCCAGTTTTGGAAGAGTTCCAGGAACTGCACTAAGCGTTCCAGTGTTGGTGGTCATCCTTAAACCATTGCCCTTTTTACCAACATTTCATAGAGCACATTCAGCCTAGTGCTGCCATGCATTTTTTTGCACATTTTGTATTACAGCTCTCTTCTTGGACTCATACATAACCCTTCGGATTAAGGGGGGGAATGTTGGACACCTAATCCTAAATGGGTTAGTGTGGAAGTCGAATGGACAAAAGCAGTCCAAGAGACCTTGGGATCTGAAACCCAAGAGTCAAGTATTGTACTATAAATGTATATCTCCTGTTAATAAAAAAATTTACTCACTGATTTATTTTTCCTATTCTATGTTTTCCATGTGTGTTTAACATGATGAAATTGAACACTAGCCACCTTTTGACAAAACTCATAGCATGATTGATGCTGAAAACAAAACATGGCAAGAGGGAAGGCCTGCAATTCTGTAAGGGTGGTCGGTTCTTCTCTAACATGTCTGCCACTTTTATGAGGCCTCCGGGATGCCTGTTCTTCTAAGGGTGAGTCACTTTTGGTTTCCACTTCATAGTTAGATGAATGCTCAGATGCCATGACTGCTGTTTTTCAAACTGCCTTGGAGAAAAAAAATGCTGTTGTATGAAAAATGTTTAGATTTCTCTTTTAGTGATGTGTGAAAACTCTGCCACCAAAGGGAAAAAAAATTAAAACAGGGACTATTAGGAAGGGGAAATAATATCAAGGGATTAGGAATTATTGGGAGAGAATTGTTTGGGAAATATTGGAGGGGGTTTAGTAATTTAGGTATGGGAATAGGTTTAGGGTTTTTCACATTTGAAAGTTTTGGGAAAGGGAAGTTTTAGGATAGGGGTTTAGTAACTTGTGGGGATAGGGAAGAATGAAATCTAGGAGAAATGGAATAAGGGAGAAGGGAATTATGGAGAAGTGACTTTGGTAGCAAAACATTGAATTGTGGAAACCACAACAATTTCCTTTGAGGCACGTTTGAAGTAGGGTTTGGATTTTTGTTTCAAACATTAACATCCATAAACCACCATCCCTTATCACAAAAATGGATGAAACATTGAGATGTCGACCCTACCTGGAAAATCCACGCAAATAAAGGGCAATTTGGAGAAATTTGAACTGTTTTTAGGCATTCAGGTGTATGCGTCGCGCTGCATACCCAACGCACTGCACCATGCCAGTGCATCGCGCCTGTTCAGATTTACACTCAAAATTTTCTCCCAATGCGCCGCGCCTCCCCAGTGCACTGCACCACCTGCTCTGTGCGCCGTGCCGGCCAAATTTCCTCCAAATTCACTCAAATCACTCACAAACTCAACCAGTTTGCTTTGTGTGGCTTTCTCCTTGGTCTTGGTATGCAAATAACATTGATCTTCATGAAAATGTATTTATAAAGGCATGGATTTAATTTTTGACTCTCCAAGACCCATCTTTGTAATGTTTTGGCATTGGCACTTTTTCTATTTTAATACAACTCTGTTTTTGAATTTCCTTTTTGATTTTTTTTACTGAAACAATGAAATTGTTGGCAATTTTTTGTAGGGATAACTGACATTGAATTTGGAAAAGGAGACCAAGGTTGCACCTGAAGAAATCAACTGAAAAATTTTGAAAATTATTATAAAGGGAAAAATTTTGACTTTTCTTCAAAACAGAGTTTTGAAGAACAGTCATAATCCATCAACATGACGATGAAATTTCGCGAAATAAAAAACATATGTAGAACCTCCCTCTGGCCTGCTAGCTTTTGGACACTTTAACGACTCAATTTGTGAAACCCTAGACCTATGATTGACATGACTCTTTGTCCATTAAAAGATCAAACATTGATTGTCATGGAATTTAATAAATATTGATGAAAAGAACTAAGCTAGCAGGTACAAGACATGAGGGGAATGAATAACAAAGCCCTTAGGACAGATTTATGGCATGCTCCTAATGGAATGCAACTGATCAAGCGAGATGGGACAACTAAAAATGAAATGCAAAAAGAGTTTGATCTCTGATGGAGGGATCACCAGACTGACTCTAACACTGAGCACAAGGTGACCTATCAATAATGAAAATAGGGCCAAGGTGTGGCTCTAGGCCTGCCTTCAGATCAATATGTCGTCGTTGATAAGGACAAGACCTGCTAGCAAGAAGTCAATTGAGACCTTCTCAAATTGGCACGAGGAAAGGACCAATATAACTGATGTGATGACAAGCACGACATTGACAACGAGGGATGGCCAATAGAAAAATAGGTCAAGAGACACTGCAGAGAGGCCGACTCAGGCTTACTAACATTGAACAAAAGCACAACTCAATGATGACTATATGGCCGCATATGATAACTCTGTATAAGTTCATCATGCGGGAGGCATGAGCGAACTTTCCATATGATTGGAAGAGATAACCAATCAGAGGAGAATTGACTCAATAACAAGGTTAAGGTGTACCTAAGTCAAACTAAATCCTGCCAAAAATGGAGGAGAGACTTTCTTTTGAGTGATTTGTTCAAGGGCGACATGACTGACTCTAGCTACCAAAAATATGTGGAAATGTTGTCTCGTTCCTGCTCTTTTTGGAATATATAATTTTTTATCTTTTTCTTTAAGTTGGAAAAAGAATAAAAGATTGCTATAGTGAAGTGGAAAGAACAAGTGTTAGAGAAATAGATGATCTAGTTCTTGGGATGGGAACAATCCTATGCTCAATGCAGGGAGGCAAATTTGGTCAAGGATACTCAAAGGGATGTTCCTTCCATGGGTCAAAGGATGTGTCAAGTTGCAGAAGATAAGTGATTTCATGGTTGATTTTGTAGAAGACATGGTCAAATAAGTCGTTTAAACACAAGTCCAAGTGAAGTTGGCTCAAGGCCAAAAGGTGAAAATAGTCAAAATGCAATGCAACAGTACAACTCAACACAAAGGAGCCTCTAGGGTATAAGGCCAGAAATAAGCGTAGAAGCAAGTAGAATGTGTCTTCAATGCACAAGTCATGGCAGGACTAAAGAGGACTCCCGAGCCTACTCAGTATAACAACATGGGCAACCAATGTCAGTGAGGTTCTAACTAAGATGCCCATGTAAAGGATGGCTCTACCATCGCATCATGATTTTTTAAAAAAATCGGCAAGAGAACATGGTTTACTAACCGAGACACAATGGGGTTGACCCTATGGCTAATGTATCATTGAATAGAGGCTAATATGCAAGATGCAGTGGAAAAAATGGTTTTCCCTAACCTATATGCTAGTGAGCGAATGATACCTACCATGACGGGTTAGTGGTCATGGGACCAAAATAGGATCTTGAAGAAGTGTCCAAAATATCATGAAACAATAACCCATTCTTGACAATCCAAGCCCACAAGTCAAGAAATTCATGATACGAAAAATCAAGTTTTGATAAAAAAATTTGAAATTTCAAAGCTATATATTGATTTTTAGACTCACAAATATTTCATTTCTATTTGGAAAAAAGATGTGGATCAAAAAGGGAGCAAACTTGCCTCTGAAGAATTGGACCATTCAAATCACGCCAAAGTTACCAGGTAACCCTCAAATCATGCTTGCAATGTTTTGTGATAGTTATTAGAAGTTTTTATTAAGATTTGACAATGGGAATTCATGCCAAAAAATCCAAATCTGTGTACACATGGGTTGGTTGTGATAAATCCGCGTATACGATGACCCTACACGGAACTGTGTGTAAAGGGAACCCGCGTGTATGCGAGTTGAAGTTCAAACACAAAATCTAACGGTTGAAACTCATTTTCATTTAGGATGACCATCACATGGAGAGAGAGAGAGAGAGCATACCACAATTGACAATGAGGTAATGAATGACCAAAATGCACTAGATGCATTGAGAGGGTGAGGCTTGTTGAAATTCTTCAAAATGTTGAACATGAAAGCCAAGACACGCCTGCTCGAATTACCAATCCACTACTGGAGTGTAGAGGATGATGCCTTCATGATAGATCAGATGCCCCTAAGGATTTAGGTGGAAGATATCTATTTTATTACAGGTCTCTCCCGAAGATGGGAGGTTGTGCATTCGACCGGTAGGACAAGGAGTAGTCTTTCAGTAGAAGACTATGTACATATATACTATCTTGGGCACCCGAAAAAGATTGGAAGTCAGATTCCAATCAAACACATGGATAGTTTATCTCTGAGGATTCTATTGTGTTATCACAAAATATGACCTTGATAGGCTGCTGATCAAGTAGAAACTAAGTAACTCTTTCAAACCAATCTTTTGGTTGAGGCTTAGCCTCCTCAACCTGAGAGGGCTCTCTCAATAGGTTTTAGATTTTTGATTAATGATTAGATGGCTAACTCTAGGAATAAAAATGGACAAAAATGTATAACTGGTTGAATAAAAGATTATAAAACATCTATTGGGCTATGGAGTCAAGATAGTCTTCAAAAAAACATCATGATCAACAAAACATGGAAGTAAAGGCACTTGGAGTTCAGATTTATAATTAAAACAATAACATAGTGAATAAACACAGTTTACAAGCATGTGAAGGAAGTTAGAGCATTTTTTAATGAATTCTAAGTATCACAAGGTCATACCACTACAAATAAATAATTGAAAAAGGTTATAAAAACATCAAACACATAAACTCCTTGTGAATCCTGAGTAGTAAAACTAATCTCTGTATTAAGTTTGAAAAACCACAGTTTCTTACAATAACACAACTTTCTTTTGCTAATAAAATTACCAACCTTGAGGAATTCGATTCTCATGCTTTATATAGAGTTTTTACAACCTTGGATTCTATGATCCATCCTTAGGAGAATTTGAATTCCTAACATTAACACCTATCTATTCATAAAACAAACTTCTTAATTACAAACTAACAACTAAGTGTCTTTAAGAGTCCTAATACAAATAGGAGTGAAACTCCTAAAAAATGCTTCAACAACCTTATCAATGACTTAAATTCATTATTTAATCAGCTGCTAATCCATGTCTTCAAGTTGTATGATGTCTCCAGCAATGTTGCAAACCTTGCTGATTCATGACCTAACTGTCCTTAAAACAAGGAGACATTGTTCCTCCTTTTAAGCCCTTTTTCATCACCTTGTTTCATTATTGTTGTAGCCTTTCTTCAGATTTTTTTAAATGTATTTTTAGGTCTTCAATCTATCTCTTCAATCTCCTGTTAGTAGCTCTCAACTGAGCATTTATCCTCCTTACCAATCTGGTTTCTTTGACTGCAGGAATAGTCCAGGTAAAGTACTGAGTTTCACTGCTTACTATTTCTGGTTTGGAAAAAATTTCAACTTCCTAGAGAGCCTTTATCCTTTTGAAATCTGTCTTCTCAGCAGCATGCCTTCTTACTCTCATCCTTAGTCTAGCAATTTCATTATTAGCTGCTCTTAACCTTTCTTCCATTTCTTCATAACTGGTTTTTTCTATTTGAGTGAAAAAACTCTGTTTTTGTCACCTTCAGGTATCGGTGATGAAAGGTCTATAAACTCTTCCTGAATAGCGAAAGCTTCTTCTATTTTCCCTAACTCAATATTGACTCTTGCATCTTTTTATATTTCTTAGTTAAGGGCTTTCTTGGCTTGAAAACAAATGTTGTAACATCATTCTCAAATTCCAGTTTCTTAGAGGATTTCATCTTCTTCGACTTTCCTTTATCAAATTCTATGACATCTGCCTGCACCAAAGGGGATTGTTTAATATCAATGGCTTTTAAAATATCATTTAAATTACCCTTCAAGCTTGGACTTTCTCCTGAGATCACTGATTTACCCTTCTCCTTTGCAATTTGACTTCTAGTCAATCTCCTTTGAACTGGTTTGTTAGTTGACTATTCTTGTGTCATTTCTTTAACTTTAGCTATCTTTTCCTTTGTGGATTTAGGAGTCTCAAGAATAACCATTGATGTTTTTCTCACTTGCTCTTTCACCTGCTTTCTAGGTTTCAGCTTAACAAATCTTTTTGACCTGGACATTACAGGCTTACTGGTTTCTGCTGATGGAGTTTCTTTAACCTTAGGGCTAATGCCTGTATCTTGATTTTCCACTCCAAAACCACATAAAAACAAAAATGAAGACCATTCTCTGTTGATCCTTTTGAGTTCATGTAAAACTATCAGTTTAATTAGACCATGATGAAAAAGGGAAGTTTCATATCCTTGAGATTTCATTTGCACTTTATCTGCCATCTTAGCTATACTTCGATACAGGAAGTAAGGAAAATCTAAAGAAATCATACCAGTAAAATGCAATAGGAGTTTAAAATGATATGAATAAACTTTATGATATCTACCCTCAGGTAAAATAACGTTGAATGTTGAAGAGCAAGTTGGCATAGATTTCTTTGATGTAGTTCCTTGGAATTTCCTTGGTTAAGTTTCTTTCTGCAAACTATGGCTTTAGAAACACTTTACATGGTTCCATGTCAAATCTGAAGTTTTTGAACCACATATCTTGTCCCCTAGGAATCTTTGTCACAAAAGCTATGATCTCTAGAGAAATTTCCAAGTTTAGGATTCCAACCTTTGTATTTGAGCCATTGAAATGTAGTGCAAACTCCTTTGTCACCTGAGTATGTCCTCCCTGCAAGTTTTTACAAAACTTCCAACATTGTGTTTTCTTGAAGGCTTCCACAATTGAGTTATCTCTGGCTAAGACCATGGTGCTTTCAGGCTCTGTTCTTAAACAATGACTAGACCTGTGACTTTTCCTTTCTTCTGTCATCTTTTCCTCTGAATTCCTGTAACAAACCAGCCTTGCTTGAAATTTTGTTTATTAGCCTTACTTGCTTATGGTGATCTGCCTCGCTTGAATTTGAGAAACTTTGGTAAGAAATTACCATAATCTTACCATTCAAAGAATGATTCGTTTGAGCGTTTGCATGCAAACTGCAAAAAGAAACTAGCTAGCCCTTTCGAATTTGAAATTTCCTATGATGATGACCCCTAAATTCAAAATGATGAATTTTGGATGGCTACATGCTTAAGAACTAACTCCTAGCTGACACCTAATAATGAAAATTTAACGGAATATTAACGAATTGATGTTTTGACAAGATTGTCTACGAATCTGTGCTTTCGTAGCGTGTAGGGAAAAGTGCTACAAAATGAGTAGCATTTTCATAGTGCAAAATAAACATTTTATGTTGTCTGCGCTACGAAAACATGGTTTAGGGGCTAATTCCAAAAAAATTTCAAAATGGTTTAAGATATGAGTTTCTAAAAATAATGTGAGACTTCTAAGAAATGGAATAAGGTTGTTAAACTTTATTTGGATATGAAAATGAGACTTTTGAGACTCTTAGCCTATCACCTACCCATTAAAACATAGGATGGCTTGACACTTATCTAAGACCATGATTAGGAACAATGTAAACTCTTATTTTGGTGATAACATGTTTTTTACCATTGCGAGGGTAAACAGATCAGCTTCACTGCATCAGGCTTCATGTGTGTCCATGAGCCTGGCAATGTAATGCCTAACCACAGTTTTCGACTAGTGCACACCTCTTCTGACCAACATGAAGAGCCAGCTGACCTCCGTTCTGAAGGGTCAGACAAAAAACTTTGGATATGGGACTATTTTATGCTCCTTCTTCTTTGAGAAGGTACTTGGACTACGTCCCAAAGTATCTGTCTCCATCAGCAGACCGCAAGATCCATAGATGGGTAGATGGGCTAACTTGATGAAACACCTTGGAGGCAGGGACGTGCTGAGGACAACTTTCGATGATGAGTTTTTCACCTAGTGGGACAAACAGATGATCGTAGTCGATGACTACCCATATGCTGGTATGGATTTCCGAGGAGATCCAAACTTGGTGTTTCCATCAAACGTAGCATGGGGAGACAAAGGTAACAATTTTTTAAGATTTTGTAAATTTTTAATATTTTTTTTCTCTTTTTTAAATATGAAATGAACTTAGAAATATTTTTGATGGGACAAAATATTGACAAAATGATCATGTTCTAGATGTGGGTCCACTGAGACTAAATGGATTTCTGAGGCATAGGCGTCATGGAGGAGTTGCGAAGAGGCAGCAACTGAGACAGAGAGGGACCTATATGCAATTCAAAGAAACTTGGTGAGAATGAATCACCAGGCACAGATGATAGCCATAGAGGACCTACCTGAGGAGATGTAGCATCGCGTGGTAGGAGTAACATGTTATTAGGTCCACATACTTCGACATGTATCTAATGCAGTAGTTAACTTTTTAGCCACTCATCCTGAGTTGGGCCGATAGACAGACTGGACATGATTATGGGCATTTCGTCCCAATTTTGTATATTAGTTTTTGAACACTTTATCTATACACAGGAAGTTTTATGATATATATACAGATCCAAAATTTTGATATTTGTTTAATTTGATGAATGATTGATATGCCAATCTAAAGCTTGATTAGCGATAGAGTCCGCTAATGAATTCTCAGATCGTGGAATGTGCACATATGTAATATAAACAAATGATAATTGCAACACTCTCACTCTAAAAAATGGTGATATAAATAAAGATCTGGAACCCGATAAATGTTAATTAATTGTGACACTACCAGCTATGAGTCAACATAAACTACCTACGAATCAATTACATAAGAAATAACTTTGGATAGTAAATTAATAACGACAGTATATTTGACAATGTTATTGAAGCAAGATCAATACACACTCCCCTTGACACCATCAACTGAACAGATGTATAATAAATCGCCAAAGTTACGGAAGCAAGATTCTAAGTGTGCTGATTAGAACCATTAGAGAACCCGAAATATATCAAGTCTTCCGTCAACACTTGCCAAAGTAGATTAAAAAAAATGTCGATATCACAAAATGGCCGACAAATATGTACAAAAATAAAATATATACAAACAAGCAATTGCTCGGCCGGAACCTAAGCAAAATACTTCTTAAGCTAGAGCCCATTTTGGGGCTCCACCAACTTATTCCCTTCAAAATTGACTAATTCATAAGCCCCTTTTCCCAAAACTTGTTTTACTATAAAGGGACCATACTACATAGACTTGAATTTGCCTACCCCCAAGGCATCTTTATCTTGGTCATAGACTAAGACAATGTTGCCTTCAAAAAAGACTCAAGGACAGACAGATTTATCATACTGAGTTTTAACCCTTTTCTTATGGGCCTCATTTATTATGGTGGCATCTCAATGTTGCTCATCGAGATGTTCCAAATGAACGAGGCATTCTTCGAGACTAGATTTCTCTGGAAGAAGCTCTATAGCTAGCTTAAGGGACTGAATTTCACATTCAATAGATTCCACCCTGTAAACTAATTAAAAAGGTGTAAAATCGGTGGTAGTATTCAGTGAGGTTCGGTATGCCCAGAGAGCCAGGTACAACATGATGTGCCAATTGGAGCAATTTTTTTCAATTGTCCTTTGCAAGATCGTCTTGAGGGACTTATTCATGGCTTCGACTTGCCCATTGGCCTGAGGATAATACGAAGATGAATGATCCTACCGGAAGCCCAACTCAAGAGCCAATTCGGTCATCAGTTAGTTCTGGAAGTGACTACCATGGTCAGTGACAATCCCTCTCAGGATAACAAAACGTGAAATAATATGATTAAAGAAAAACAAGGCTGCTGTTTCACTATCATTTTTGTAAGTAGGCATGGCCTTAGCCCACTTCGTAAAGTAGTTTATGACCACTATGATATACTTGTGATTCGCCACTGAAGGTGGATTACAAGTGGTAAATTCAATTCCCCACTTCGTAAAAGGTCCGACAGTGATAACAGGGAAAAGAGGAGCTGGATGTGCACGCATCTTCCGAGTATAGACTTGACAAGGGTGGAAATGTTTGGCCGCTTTAATACAATCTTTGAAAATTGAAGGCCAAAAGTAGTTGGTATGCAAAATTTTCTGGGTTGTTGCAAGCCATGATAGATGACCACCACAAGCTCCACTGTGGCAATCATTAAGTATAGACTCTACTTCCTCCAGAGTTAAGCAATGCCTAAGGATTGAATCAACCCCTCTACATTATAATGTATCACCAATGATAACATAGTTTTTAGCAAGGTGACATAACTTTCGACACTCATCCTTGGAGGAAGAAGGTGGGAACTCTTAATTCTGGAGATATATGATGATATCTCCATACCAGGGATCTTGTGAAAAAATGAGGAATAAATGTTCTTTGGGGAAATTTTCCTCATAAACAATGTCTTCTTCACAAGGCAGCTCAGAAATTAATTCCACAAAAGCTAATGAATTTTTAGACTTGGCTGACAAGAACTCGAGATCAAATTCTTGTAAAATAACAATCCTTCGATTGTATTTTCCCCCAATCACTTGCCTACTGAGGACAAACTGAAAAGGATTGATAGCTGCTAAGACGAACATTTTGCATAGTAGAATATAAAGACGAAGCCGCTAGATAGCATGGACAGTTGCCAAGGCCAATTTCTCGATAGGAGAATAGCATAGTTCAGGACCTACTAAGCCTCGAATCAAGTAGTAAATCATATGCTCTGTGATAGCATCATCCTCCTGAACCAGAACCATACCTATGGTTGATTCTGCCACTGCGAGATATAAAAGGAAATCTCTCCCATAATCCGATAGACTCAACAATGGGGAAGAGATTAATGCCTACTTCAAGGCATCAAAAGATCATTGCGCAAAGTCATCCCATAAAAATGGAACTCCTTTCTTCAGCAAATGCATAAATCCTTTAGTTATCTCAACGTAGTTTGCTATAAATATTCTCAAGATATTTGCCTTTCCTTAGAGACTTTGAAGTTGTCAGATGGAAGATGGGGGAGGAAACTAAATTATTGCCTCTACCTTGAAAGGATCTACTTGAATCCCTTCAGTTGATATGATGAATCCTAACAACCGACCAGATGTGACCACGAAAATGCACTTATTTGGATTCAACCAGATTTTGTAAAATCAACATCTCTCAAAAACTAACCGAAGGTGGCTAGGATGATCAATTCAATTTTGAGAATGAGCAGCTAAATCATCCAAGTATTCTTCGATGACATGTTTGATGTCGTGGAAAGCATAAGACATGGCCCATTAAAATGTAGCTCCAACATTTTTAAAACCAAAAAGCATCTTTTTGTATGCAAAGGTACCCCAGAGAAAAATAAAAGTTGTCTTATGTTAGTCCTCTCGATGGATAGAAATTTGATTATAACCAGAGAATCCATCCATGAAGGAAAAAAATTCATTATCCACACATTCATCAGCTATTTGATCAATAAACGATGTGGGGTAATTGTCTTTCAAACAAGCTTTGTTCAAATCCCTAAAGTAAATGTACACTCAGATCGTTCCTTGTTTTTTATCTACCGAGACTGGACTAGAAACCCACTCTGTTAGAGGAATGGGGTATATGAAACCTGCCTTAAGCAGCTTTTGAACTTCAGCTTTAATGGCTGCTTCTTTCTTAGGATTGACCAGCCGAAGCTTCTAATGAATCGGCTTGGCATTTTCATACGTCTTGATCTCATGCTGGACTATAGATGGATAAATACCAGGCATTTCCTCATAAGACTAAGCGAACACATCTAGAAACTCTTTAAAAATGTTGGTGTAAATTTGAATCTCTTTAGGGTAACAATCGGCTTCGATGAAGACATTTTCTATAATGTCAAGATTTCTAGAGATGTTTATAGGTACAATTTTTGAGATAATCAACATATTACCTTCGGCAAATAATTGTGCTGGAGCCAAAGGGTTTGAAACTGTACAAACATCGCTAGTAAGAAGATTGGAGAATCTGGATTCAACTTCCTGCAATGGTGGAAGAAAATATGGTCGATGATGTAAATATTCCCAGGGTCGATCTACACCTGTCATCGCTTCTAAAATTGCTTCGTCAGATGGTAAAAATGTATTCTAAGCAATCCAGAGCAGAAGTAGAGTCAAGGGTCCAAGCTGGAGCCACATCACCATATAACTCCTCCTCTGAAAAAGGAGTGCGATGGTTGTCTGTAGAGTTAACGACAGATTGATAGGTAAGTTCTGTTGCAGACATGGGAAATGCCATTCCACCAACTTGGCCTCCATCTAATGTGGTCGTTGATGAAGGTAAGGTCCAAGGGTCCAAAAAATAATGAGTCCGAAAGAACTCTTTTTGTGAAGGCCCCTTGGAGGATGAAATTGCATTGATTCTAGCTGTAGGAGGGGGAAGGTCAAATATACCCATCAAGGAAGAGTACATCCCAACTCCTAAATTCTATATAGGTTGACGGGGATTATCCACCAATGGAATAGTAGAATCCGAAGCTGCTCGAGAGTCACATAGAGAATAATCTAACTGATAAATTTTAACAATTCTCCCCTCATGAGGAAAACAGAGGATGCAGAAGAAATATGAAACTATGGCATCCATCTCATAAATCAAATTCCTTCCTAAGAGGAAGTTGTAATCTAGGTTGGCATCAATGATTTCTACCTCAATATTAATGACCTTTCCTCCAACAAATATAGGAAAGGCCAAGATAATTCCGTGTGGCCTATGAGAATGACCATCAAATGCTGTTAAGAGAGTTGATGAAGGAACAAATGAAGGTGATCTAATGGCCTTCCAACATGACTTAGACATGATGCATGTGGAAGCTCCCTCATATATAACTGTCTAAAAAATATTGGTTTTTCGGTAAGCAGACTTTATTTGGAAAGCCATATGGTGAGGAAGTCTCTTTTTGACATTCAGCATATCAAAAGTTAGCACTAAAGAACTTTTTGGATCTACTGCCCCGATTGTCGAAATCAAAGCACTTCTCTGAGTAGGACACGAGTGGAGTACCTCCAATGTAGACATAACACAAGGACTTTGAGCCAAATCTTCTACAATCAAGTAGTTCTAGGCTACCCTAGCATTAGGGTTAATATTCGAGCACTTTCCAGAACCTTTCGGTATCTGAGGTATAGACTCAGTAGAGGGTTGCTCAATATGAAGCGGGTCCACGGTTTCGGGAACAAATTTTGCCTTAGATGTTTCTTTTTCACCATAATCGCGTGTTCATGTGGCAACATCGACATGAGAGTTCATCATATAAAAATTTGAGGAATTTTCCCCTTCCTGGTTGCCTAGTGCGGAGGTACCAACGTTCAAGTTCACGCCAACAAGTAATTGCTACCCTTGGGGAAATGGGTTAGTCAAGATAGCTTGGGAGCTAGAGGAACCTTGCTGCACTAACAAGCACTGAGCATCCTAAATCTTGGGGCAGAGGTGAGTCAAATGATCTCCATTGAATAAATTGCATGGAAATTTAACCTTTTTCTTAGACTCTTTTCTACCCTCACTAGCATCGTTGCTGGGCTTGTTCACATTACTCTTCCCTTCCTCTCTCTTCTTCTTACATTGTCCCTTCCTCTTCCCATCAAATTTTTGATTTCCTTTGGGGTTAGAATCCTAGACGATGTTAATGGAGGTAGGTTGGGAGGATGAATGTGTAGATGGTGTTGCCTGGTTAGAAGAAGCAATTTGTAGAGAGAACTGCTACAATTGGTTCAAAAGGTTCACCGTATTTGCGTCAATTGATCCAACTATACCATTGGCATGAGGGCTTGGATTTGGTTTGCCTAAATCAACCTTGGATCTAGGAGTGTTAAGCAGGATTTTCTGTAGAGTCCCAGATTGAGAATATATCAGATCTAATTGTTGGGCTTAAAAAATAGCCTGCTCTTCCGAATAAACACCAAAAAGAGAAACATCCTTGGAGATATCAGGTTGTAAAGATTTGAGAAACCATTCGATATGGAACTCTGGTGGAATTTCAGCTTTGATAAGCCTCTTTCTCCGTATCCATTCCGGGATATGATCTGAAATGTGTGTTGATGTGTCTTGATGAAAATTGGCCAGAAGCTCAGTTCCGACTTCATAGAGGACATGCAACTGAAAATGGTTCAATAAAATATTATCCAAATCAGCGAAAGAAGTAAAGGTGCCACCTGGCAACTCTTATACCATTTGGATGCATTCCTTGTTAAGGTGCGATGAAATAACCTCAACCTGATTGAATTATCTATCAGGGAGTTGGATGAGCAGCATAAGTGGAATGTGGTCACATGGTCTCTAGGTCTTCAACATTCTTCCCTTCGAATTTTGGAATATCCGATGGAAGTTTAGTTGGGACCAGAGGCCAAGATGGATTGTACCTAATTGGATCATTTTTCAATTTAGTCAAGTCTGTAAAATTAAGCATGGTGAGAAAAGGAAGTCGTGGAGGACCTTGGGAATTCCATCCAAACTGGAGGGGTTCCTGTAGGTCTAAAAAGAATAACTTGGATTTGAAAGGCACCAAGTTGCCTGAAGTAACTCATAGAGCCTACTGAACCAAAGGGTGATCCTTGTGGTCCAACAAAATTCAGAGTTTGACCAACTCCTACTGAAAATCCTCCATAACTGGTGAAGTTACCCCTTAACAAAGTATTGAAAGGAGTTGATAGCCCTTGATAAGGGTTCCGAACATTAGAAAAGGGTGAAAACTTTTGAAATGAATTAACTGAGGAATACGACACATTCCCTTGTTGGCCAAAAAATTGATTCCCAACTCCTATCCCACTAACCACAAGGTTTGTCCAACTCTAAAAGGGGTTACTACCTTGACTTGTAAAAGGAAAATGCATTGACCCTACTATCAGATTGGTGACCACTTCCAAGTGGGAAACCCCGAAAAGACGCAGATCCAATCATCATGGATGTAGAGGTGGTTGATGGTATATTCAAAGGAACTGAAGGAATACCTTGAGAGGCATTACAAAAAGGGAAAAATCCTAGATGCATTAGCTTGAGAACTTCAAATTGTCACCAGAATGGAATTAGACCCAAATAAGTATGTGCTGGGAGTGTTAGAAGGGATGGAAATAGTTCCTCCCCCTCGCCTAGATATGGGAGTCTTCACGCTCGTAACACTCATCATGGATGCCATGCTTCCAGCAGTGGTCATCGAAGGGATGGATGTATGTGGACCTAGGCTTGAAGGCCTGTGAGTCGGAGTTCCAACGTATAACAAAACATCTAGATGATCAGGAGGGAGAGGAGAATTCAGAGCCACAGCCGACTCTGAAAGCTCTTCTACTTCAATACTATCTTCCAACTGGAAGAGTATTCCAGAAAGAACTGGTGCATTCCTCTCTAACTCTGTAGTAGTACCAAGTCTATCTTGTGAACTAATGCCTCCAAGAAGAGGATCAATCTCCGATGCGTCTACTGCTACTGGTTGAAAACCATTGGTAAAATCGCTACTATGCCTTCTATGAGAAGGCTTTGGACTCGTAGGTGAAAGCCCAAGAAGTCTCCGAGATCATCGAGATGGTCGGTTAGCCACTTTGAATTATTTTTATAAAATCTACTTTAAGACTCAGGAAAATTAAAAAGCTAGGCTGACTAGGAGCATAGAACACTCACTAAAATGTCCCTAAAGATATCAGCAATCAAACAACTTCCAAGTATTTTTGCTCTAGCTGATTAGGACAGGACACCAAAATACAAGAAACTTAATAATAAGGGCCTTCCGAAAATAGACTGGGTTAATTAAGCCCTAGGCCTACTAGCAAAGGTATCTGAGGTAGTTACGCTGAACTCCTTTCAACAGCCTTTGCCGGTGCAAGCCCCCAAGCTTCGCAAGGGTGCCCTCCAGAAGTACTGCTGAACATGATACAACGTCAACCTCAGGTGCCATGGGATTCCCCTCCACAACCACCTGTGTGGATTCCTAGGATAGATAACTATGGACACCAACTCGTATCAGAAGCTGGGAGGAATAGTCGTGAGATAGGATCCGACAAGTAAGAGAGGGGGTATCTCTCGTCCTTATCTTCACTAACCCTCATGCTTTACACCTAGTCACGGAGCTTACTCGGTCTCCCTAACGCTATTGGATTTCACTCTTTAATCAGACTATTAAGTTTTACAATTTAGAGTGGCCTTGGAGAGTTTACTCTCCTTTCACCTAATCCAAGGCCCTAAATAAACCTAAATTTATTGGTGTATTCTGATGACAATACAAAAAGTTCTAGTTTAGTTTATTAAGCGCTTGATTTGAAGTGGTTGTTTTTTTAAGTGAAAGGGATAAATAGAAATGAAACCAATGGTGTTTGTATGACGCAAAAGAAATTAATGAAAAACTAACTTATATGAATGCAATCATTTGTTCTTCAATTAAAAGAAATTTCTACTTGGGTTCTATGAAACTTCTATAAAGCAAAAACTTTTTCTTTTCTTTTCTTAAAGCACACTTCACTCTCACAAAAACTAAAAAGACTATTGATGCTTTAATAATGCAAAACTACCCTAAGGTGTGCATGAAGATGCAAGATCCTAGATTACTCTAAAAAAAATGAAAGCAATTGTTTATAACTTATTAATAAGCCAACTTAAGTGTTTGAAAAGAAAACAAATTTTGAATACAAAATCTTCTCCAAACAAGAAGGAAAAATCCCAAAAGATCACAATTCACTTTCAAAAAATCAAAAGAAACCAAAATCAAGCTTGGAAAAAGAAGACAAAAACCATGTTTTTTTAGAACCTTTATTTTTCAAGAAGTAATGAAAACAACCTTTCGAAAGCACTCTAAATGCCACCAAAGACTCAAAGACTGAAAGAATAGCACAAGGAAACTTTGCAAGTCACAAATTTGACAACGAATGAAAACTTGAACAAAAAGGGCTTCAACTTGTACTGAACAACCCAAAAAGTAACAAAGAGCTTTGACAAACTAACCAAGAAGTCAAGAAAGAAACACTTTCAAATTTGTCAAAAAGGAACTTTCAAAAAGCAAGAAAAGGTGTAAGGCCAAAAAATGATGGAAAGCAAAGCAAGTAGACCAATAATCGAGCTTGACACTAAGATTGAAAACAATCTGCTGTTGTGGAGAACTAGAACAATCAAAAACCTATATAAGAAGTCTTGTGTGTCAAAACACAAATCATAAAACTCACTCAAAATCAAACCTTGGCCAAAAAATTTTCAAAGCAGAAGAGAATTCAAAACAGTAAGCTCACTAAATAATAAAATTCTAAAGACAGAAATTGACCAGTTAGAGACCAAACAGACCAAGAAACAAATCTTTTTGGGCAGAGAGATTTGAAAAAAAAATGCAAAAAATGGTATACACGACTGTATTCAAGCACAGAGGCATGTACACGTGCTTATGATAAAGGAAAATCGTGTATACACAAGTTCACTTCACAAAACCAAGCATGTGTATGCTACTGTAAACAAACTAAAGTGCGTATACAAAGTTTTGCAAGAAAATAAAAAAATAAAGCCAAATCAAAAACATCAGACTTAAGGTCTGAGATTCTACTTGACCAATCAATACTATCACAGCAAGAAAACCATGAACTTAGCCCCGATTGACACTAAACAACCCAAACTAGGAATAACAAGATTTTTGTCCCTAGTGGAGTCACAAATTCTGTTACGGGAATAAGTACCCTAGAGCTTTGTGTTGGAGCCCCAACAGATCAAGAGAAAACTATAGTAAGAAACACTCATACAACTCAGGCAACATGCTTATATAAACAAACTATGTGATAGTGACCGTACTTGGAAGTCCTTCGTTTGGGTAGTTCCAGCAGGGTTCATACCCTTTGCAACTCCTGATGATCTTCAAATCTGCAAATCAACCAATTCGAACATACATGGCATCATATAGATAAAGAATTTTAATGAAACTAACTTTATATCATATAAGAAAAAGATTAGTCATACATCAAAATAACATTCATATATGAATCACAATAGTAACTAATGCATAAACAAAGTTAATCTCAGGAACAAGACAACGCTTCTTTTTATTGTAGAAAGATATAACTAACACGGAGAGAATTCACCTGAGTCTTCTTCTTTCGGCTCCAAGCAGAACCGTCCTCCAGATCCGTCCACTCCAGTCTTCAACAACCTCCTTCCATAACCAATACCATGATATCTCAAGCAAGTGGGAAAATATCAACACTCAAGGAAACAAGGGTTTCCTGAAACTTGGGGAAGTGCTTGAAGCATAGGGATACTTCAGACTTAGTCAGGGATAATCTTAGTATCATAATTTTATCTCTTCTCCTCCTTAACGCCTTCCCATAGAAGTCTATTTATACTTATCCCAATTAATTTTTTAGTTAGGAAACAGTTGGGCCACAAGCACTAGGAGGTAATCAATGGGTAAAACCCATGAACTCTGCCCATAATTAAGGAATTTTAATTTTTTTAAGTGTTTTAACACATATACATAGGTTGGGTACTGACTAACCCGTGTGTACACAGTTTTATCTCAGGGAAAAGTAGCATACATGGAATAAAACATTGTTTTTAAAATATTTGGATCATGTCTAGAAGGAGGGGTTTCCCTAGGCCATAAACCAAGCATCACAAATACCAAGGGTGGTAAATGGAGCTATAACAAGCTTGTTTCCTTGGTTTCAAAATTTAGCCTTCTGTTAAGGAATTCAAGATCCTTACTTTGTCTATCTATAAATTTTGATCTCAATATCCAGTTATGGATTTCCACACACCATTGGAAATATTTTTTAAAGAAATTTCTAGTGGAGAAGGTACGATGCAGTCTTTGATCCCTTTTTCTACCTAAAACATGGTTGCAAACTCTCTACTAGAATTTTCCTCAATGCTATTCTGGTTGACATCAATGTGAACATACCAAGTGCCACTAATCAATTAGACAATGTTAATTTTCCAATAATCTCCCCCTTTGGAATTTATGGAAATGGTATTCTTCACTATTGTTCTTCTCCGACGCACCAGTAAAATTATCCCCCTTTGGATTCAATGGTGTTGCATCAAAATTTGCATGTAAGGAGCTATTGCACCGTGATATTGTGTCCAAATAAGATCACCAGAATAAATAACAATAGAGATACAATTGTGTCCCAACCCAAATGATCAAACATGCATCAGCCAGTCAATTCTATATCCTACAAGGAATTATGTGTGCACCTGGCCTCCTCATAGATTGGGGAAGGATTTTTGGTTTGATGCATATTTTCGCACTCCACTCAAGTGATATACCTTGTTTGCACTTGATCTTGATCCCTACAGACAACCATAAACAAATGAAGACAACAAGTGACCTTCCTTGGAAGATCGTTAGATCAAAATGTCATTAAAACAAATATAAAGCATGATGAATAAAAATAGATATACGAAAGGAATATATATTTCTATTAATCATGAAAAAATCATATTACAACCATATACTTTCACCTCAAAGCTTCCTCTATGGTATCTAGTAGATTCTTCCCACGGTAACAAGGAAATGAGCATGAAGATGAATACTCAAGCAATAAGAACGCCACAAGCTCTCTCTCTAGTAGAAAGATAACAACATAGAATCAATATCTCTAGCTCACCAAGGCTCTCCAAAACTAGCCTAGTCCTCTCAAATGGTCCAGTATAAATAGGAAGAAGAGAGGTCCCAAGAGGATGAATCTATATTCTCGGGACAACAAGAATTCATGGAAACTTATAAATGATAAGTCTATTGTCCACCTCGAATAAGTGATGAGTTGAATTGATCTCCCAGGGACGAAGACACTCTAGAAGACATCCTCAGTCACAGGCATACAAAATAATGAACAAGGCCATAGTTGCTCACACAAGGAAGGCCTGGGAGTGACTAGGAAGCTCCAGTTGCTCTCATAGGCCTCCATTCGTGGGACTGCGAAGATGACTAGAAAGAAGAAGGTTTAAAGCCTGGAAAACATCAAACAACCATGAGAACTAAGTAAAACTCACACTAAGGGGTAAAACATGTTGATAATAGATGCCCCCTAATGTATGAGACTAGAGGGGAAACCGATGCCATAAATACATTATGATAAAGCTTGGAGGTCAAAACATGAGTGAGGATACAAATCCAAGAATGCGGATGTAAAGACTCTAGAGTTGAAGGTATATGGTTGTAACTTGATTTTTTCATGATTAATAATATATGTTCCTTCTCTATATTTATTTGTATTCAAAATGCTTTATAGTTGTTTCTATGACATTTTGATCTAACGATCTTCTAAGGAAGCCCACATGAAACATACTCTTGAAAACTCCCCCTAAACCACTGCAACTTACTATTCAATTGATCCCACATTCTGAGTAGCTACCAACACACATTATAATTTAATCATTTGGGAGAAGGAGTCACAATCCCTATTTGCTAACTAAGATATTCAAAGGTTTCTCTTTCTAGTGGCTTCATAAAAATGTATGCAAGTTGGTCTTTAGTAGCCACATATTCAAGTTGAACAACGCTAGTTGCAACATTCTCTCTTAAGAAATGGAACTTGATAGGGATGTGCTTGGTCTTTGAGTCCATGACAAGATTCTTGGAGAACCTGATGGATATAGTATTATCACACATGATTGGAATGGGATCAATCAACTCTACCTTAATGTCCTTCAAGGTTTGCTTCATCCATGTAATTTGTGAGAAACTAGTGGAAACTGCAATATACTCTGCTTTGGTAGTTGATAAAGAAATGGAGTTTTCCTTCTTGCTAACGCAGGACACTAAGAAATTTCCCAAAAATAATGTTGCACCAGAGGTACTCTTCTTGTCATCAAGAATTCTTTCCCAATCAACATTAGTATAAGCCTTCAACTTAAATTCTCTGCTTTTAGCATATTACAATCCATAATCAAATGTTCCTTGAAGATATTTGAAAATCTATTTGACAACGATGAAGTGACTTTCATGAGGAAAATCTTTAAATATGGCCACAAGACCCACTGCTTGCATGATGTCTGGTCTCGAAGCTGTGAGATACAACAAGCTTCCTATAATTGATCTGTACTCATTCTAATTTACCAATGGTGTCTCATCTTCTTTGCACAATTTGTAGCTTATATCCATAGGTGTGCGAACTGGCTTGCAATATTCCAACCTAAAATTATTTAGTGTTTCTCGTAGGTACTTGGATTGGGAGATAAATACCCTATTTCTAAACTGAGAGATTTGAAATCCTAGGAAGAATGACAATTCTTCAATCATGGACTTCTCAAACCCTGTCTACATACAATTTGAAAATTGATGTCCCAATTGTTCTTAGTTGCTACCAAAGATTATGTCATCCACATACACTACTACAATTAGTAGATGATCATCTTCAGACTTTATGTATATATTTTTATCTATAGTACCTTTCTTAAATCCTTGTTGCTAAAGGTATTGATCTAGTCTTGCATACTAGGCTTTGTGGGTCTGTTTGAGTCCATATAAGGACTTTTTTCAGTTTGCACACAAACCCTTTATTTTTGGTGAGCATGAACCCTTCTGGATGATCAATATAAACCTATTCATCCAAATATCCATTGAAAAATGAAAAACCCACATCCATATGATATACCTTGATGCTTTTATGACTAGAAATGGAGAGAATCATTCCGATGGCTTCCAGTCTAGCTACTAGTGCAAAGGTTTCCTTGAAATCTACCCCCTCTATTTGGGAATACCCTTTGCAGACCAAACGAGCCTTGTTACTAATTAATTTACACTACACATTTACATTATTTTTGAAGACCCATTTTTTTCCTATGACAATTTTCTCTTTTGGTCTTGGAACAAGATCCCAAGTGTTATTCTTCTCAATTTGGTGAAGTTCTTCATTCATATCTCTCACCCTGAACTTGTCCTCACTTTCTTGGCTAAGATTTTTAGGCTCAACCTGAGATAGTAGAGCAATATATACACAACCCGAACTGCCAACACATTTCCTCCCGGTATGAATCCCAAGTCTTTGATCTCCAAGAATTTGGCTCTCAAGATGTTATTTTTGTACATACTTGGAAGATGTTTTGGGCCTTGGAGTTGTGCTCGTTTCCATGTTTTCATTATCTGAATATGTTTCATATTGGTTTGAGGTCCTGCTGTCTAAAATTTCTTCTCCATCTAAGTTCATGTTTCCTTTGGAGGACTCAAGTTGTGAATCTATTTCATCTACTACTACATCAATGCAGTCCTCAACCCTCCTTATCCATTTTTTGTAACACTTGTATCCTTTACTTTGAGTAGAGTACTTGAGTAATATACCCTCATCGGCACGTGAATCAAACTTTCCGGGATTTTAATCACTATTAGGTCTTAGTTGTGTTCTATTTGATAGGTGCATTGTTGCTTGTGCTGCTTCTCCCTAGAATATGTGAGGTACATCTTCTTCATCCATCATAGCTCTAGCCATTTCCTCAAGTGTTATATTCTTTTTCTGAACTACTCCATTTTTTGTGGAGTTCTAGCCACATAATACTGTCTCCTTATGCCATGCTCTTCACAAAATTCTTCAAATTCTTTTGAATTGTACTCTCCTCCTTTGTCAGCTCTTAGGCATTTGACCTTGAGATATTTATCTTTTTCTACTTAATATTTTTTTTAAATGTTTAAATGCTTCTCATTTTTCCTTTAAGAGCATCATCCAGGTGGTCCTGGTAAAATAATCAATAAGCAACATAAAATACCTTTCTCCTCTTGGTATTTTTGCTCTAGTTGGGCCACAATATATCGGTGTGAATTAGATACAATTGTCTAGATGAAGATAACTATTTTGTCTTAAAATGAGTCCTATTTTTCTTACCAAATTGACATGATTTGTAGATTGAATTATTAGGCCTTGGCAGCCTTAGAAAGCCTCTCACAGCTCCCATCTTGTTGACTCTTATCATACTATCAAAATTCATATGAAGAAGTCTCCTATGCCATAACTGAGCTTCACTCGACTTGTTCAAATAACAACTTACCCTAGAGTCATTAAACACATTTACATTATTGTGAGTTCTGACTGCTTTTCCCGCCAACTTTCCATTTTATTCATTTTTTATATCACAATACTTGGATTGAAAGGTAACATTATAGCCATTATCAAACATCTAACATACACTAACAAATTTGTGCATGAGTCCTTCTGCATACAACACATTTTTGGCCTTAGTCTTTTCATCAAGATTGACTATGCCATTACCCTTAATTCTTGTTGGGGCACTGTTTCCAAAAGTGACATTGTTCCCTTTGTCATTTTCTTTTAGCAACATAGTTTTTTTCTTATCCCCATTCATATCCTTGGAAAAACCTCTATCCACATAAATTTTTTTTCTTGATTATGTGTTGATAGATAAATTCCACATTCCATGCTCTTTCCCGATTTTGGATTCCAATTCTCCTTATTTTTTCGAAAAGCTAGCTGTTATAGCTCCAAATCTCACTCTTATGGTTTGTGATGCTGCACTCATGGCCTAGGGCAACCCCTCCTTCCAGACCTGGTCCAAAAATTTAAAAAACAGTGTTTTATTCCCTGTTGCCCTGAGTTAAACGCGTGTACACGCGGGTCTGTCATACCCAACCCGCGTGTATCTATTAAAACACTTAAAAAAATAATAAATTCCTCTTTTTTGGGCAGAGATCGCGGGTTTTACCTGCTGGATCACCTGTTAGTGCCCGTGGCCCAACTGTTCCCAACCAACTCCTAACTAAAAAACTACTTTGGAGAGGGTATAAAAAGACATCAAAGGGAAGGCCAAGGGGAGAGAGAAAGGAGAGCAAGATTATTATGCTGAGATTTTTCCCTTAGACCAGGTCTGAAGTCCTTGGTGCTTTCTGCACTTCCCCCATTTTGCATAGGAAACCCTTGTTTCCATGTGTATTGGTGATCATTCATCCTTGATATCATCATTGAGTAAGACTTGGAAGGAGCTCTTGTTGGAGGCTTGAGGCTGGAACGAGTCCGGGAGGAAGCTTTGCTTGGAGCCTGCTGAAGGTGTTCAGGTGATATCTTTCCGTTATATGTACTTTATTTGCCTTTATATATAAAGAAACACGTCTTTGTTCCTGAAACAATCTTTCTTTATGCTTATGAGATTCTTGTTTTGAATTCTTATGCAAGTGGTTACTTAAAGATTTTTATAACTAACTTTATAGCATAAAGATGGTTTATACATAAGTATTCGTGCATGTACTGTTGTGTTCTTTGATTTGTTTGTCTTGCAGGTCAAAGGAAGAAGAAGGGAACTCCAAGAAGGGCTTGGACCCTAAAGGCCTTCTCGAACGTAGGACCTTAGGTACGTACCCTTGACATTAGAATTTGCTTAAAAGTAAAAATGCTGGCTGTGCGTGTGTTTCTTTGAATAAGCAATTTTCAGTCTGGTAGAGTCTTAGCCCAAAGGATCCTAGGGGTACTTTCCCTTCAACCAGAATTGGCGACTCCACTGGGGACAACACTCTTGTTGTTCCTAGTTTGGGTAGTCTTCAAGCCAATCAAGGCTCAGCCCCTCTGTTTGTTGGCTCTGACTGTCTGATCTGTTCTTGAACTGCAAGCTTTTCCAGTTTTTCAGTCTGTGTTTTTTTTATTTTTCTTGAAAGACTTCAGATACGCTCTATTTCTGGATTACAGAAGCGTATATACGCAAGTTGCACTAAGTGAACCCGCGTATACGCAGGTTTCCCTAGTTACAGTCGCGTGTACACGCATTCTGCACGTAATTGCAGGCGCGTATATTACATAATTTTCAAGATTTATAAATTTTCTTTTTGGTCAGTCTGAAGCAGTCATTTTCCAGTGACAGTTCTCTGTTTAACAGGGGGCATCTTGTTCTGAACTCTTTCTAGTTATAAGGAGTATTAGCCTTGTTTTCGTTGATTGCAAGCGTCATTGATTTTTGACACACAAGATTTCTGTTCAAGAATCTTGATTTCTCTGTTTCGGCAGAGTAGGAAGATTGGGTTCAATCTTTGTGTCCATTTTTGCTTTCATGACACTTTTGTTTGCTTAACGAAATCATTTTTGTGACCACTTTCTCCTTCGTTTCGAGAAAGTTGTTTGTTACCATTTTCTTGAAACTTGTCTTTTGATCTTTTGGACTTTCATTGCTGCTTTTGATTGTCAAAAGTGATTTCGAACACATTTATTTTTGTTGGGTTTTCATCATTTCAAAGGTGTGAATTCGCAAAAGTGTTCGGTTGCCTTTTCTTCAATCATTAGTGTCAGTATTTTTGAGAGCATTCCTTGAAAAAGACTTTTTTGTTGGTTGAAAGAAAATCTTTTGAAAGTTTTGAGTTTCGCTTTCTTAAACTTGCTTTTCATTTGATTTCCTTTTTGTGAAGTGAAAGTGCTTTGTTTTATCTTAGAACTTGTTTTTATTGTTTGGACGAAATGATTAGTAACACATCATCTTCTATCTAAGCATTTTAGTGACAAGACAAAATTTGGTAAAGCAGCAACTTTCCTTCTTTGTTTTTAGAAGTAGTCTTTAAATCTTGCATCCACATATAGTTCTTGCATTAGGATAGATTTGCATCTCGTTTTAGGCATATTTAGTTTTTTTAGTTTTTGTGAGTGTGGAGTCTGAAAAGAAAAATAAAATTTGTTTATATTAGAAGTACCTCTGAACCTCATAGAAATTGCTCTTCATCGAAAACAAAAAGTGCATGTGCATGTAGCTAAGTTTTATTAATTTCTTTTGCGTCCATAAAAACATCACAAGTTTCATCTCCATTACCTTGTGACTTAAAGAACAGCCTAATAAAATCAAGCGCTTAATTAAAATCCACTAGAACTTTTTGTTTTAGTTATTACATCAACAAGTTTAGGATTTTAGGGCCTTGGATTAGGCGAGTGGAGAGTTAACTCTCCAAGGCCACATAAAACGTCAAACATAAGAGTTTGATTAACGAGAGTAAATCCAATAGCGTTAGGAAGACCAGGAAAGCTCCGGATCTGGGAGTTAAGCACGAGGGTCTGTGAAGACAGGGAAGAGAGATACCGCCTCTCCTACTTGTCCAAACTTACCTCACGACTGTTCTTCCTGGCTTCTGCGACGAGTTGGTACCCATAGTTGCCTCTCCTAGTGTTGTGGGGAAAAGTATCCAACACGGAATGACCCTATCCCACTCTAAGGGTGATAGTTCCTTAGCAACAGCTGAAGCAAAGCTATCTAAAGTTACTTCTTTATGACATGCAAGAGATGAAATGAAGAGATCCACTTACCGATGTCTTGCGCAAATGGTCGATCCAATCTCCTCTATTTGCCGCTTGCTCCCAGCTCCAAGTCTTCTCACGGGCCCAGCTACACGAGATCCTGCGAACAAGACAAGAAAAGGAAACTACAAGAAGCATGCATTCATAATTGATTCAAGGATTAGCATAAATCAAATACGCAAGTAAGACAATACACCATTGAAACACATGCGAATAGAAGAACCTCAAATGCTTTATTAATATAAGGAAGTAAGGTTCAGGCGGTGATACAACCGTGAGAGGTCCAATCCAGCATCACCTTCCCGACGGAAAGAAATCTCCTCTTCACCTCCCTCAAGCAATCACCCAATACTCACAACTGTAAACCAACAGCAATTCTTTGCACAAAATTCCGGCCTTTAGATCCCATGGGATGAGATCCTTATATAGAGTTTTGGAGTGAAGATAAGTCAGCTTGATGTGTGACTTGTTGTCCTCTTCAACTCCAGTTGTTCTTCAGTCCTTGAGTCCACTCGGAGTTTCTACCTTCCACTTGGAGTTTTAGAACCTCTTTACTCATCATTAGGCGAATCTTCTGATCCAAGTGTCATTTTGGAAGCTTCCTGGGCACTGGCACATTGAGAAAAGATTCCTCCACATGTCAAAGTACGCCCAGCGCAGGTAGCCTTTGTTGCACTTGCTATGCAGCGCAGGTACACCATGGAGCTTTTGTCATTCAGCGCAGATGCTTAGTGGAGCAGCTGCTTTGATCCAAAATTGACCTGTTTTTGAGTGTTTTTCAGTGGAGAACTGATTTGCAGTGCTGTGGTTTGCTGACCTTGTTCCTCTAAGGGTAAGAACAACATGTTTAGGGACTTTGGATCCCTCAGATTATTGACATTTCATGCTCTATGCTGTAAGGCACAAAAATGTCTATAACAGTTGCCCCCTAAAGTATGAGGTCGTTTATCGGGTGAAATGCTTTATTAGGAGGATCCGAAGTTCATTCAATCGTCGGGAGGTGACCTGTAACAAAATACAATACAATACATTATCTTTTCATACTTTCTTTTCATGATCTAGCTGATGCGGGCATTTCCCATGCTCAGCTTTATAAATACATTTGCTGTACATAAACAGATGATCGTCTGATAATAGACTGATAATTCTCTGCTTTTAATTATCATCCTTTTAGTAGGATGATCATCTGCTACACATGTCTATGTTTTTATCTCCTGAATATATATCGCAGCCCGGATGGATGAAACTAGATCCGGGGTCTTCAAACTTGTCCAACCTTCACTCTAGTACAAGTCGATCCATGTGAGAATTTCTTGAAGTCGAACATGGAAAGACATCGCTTGATTACCAGTCAATAATGTAAACTGTTAACAAGCGCGAGAGGAATCACCGATAATGATGATGACCCTCAAGGTACTCCAGCACAATTCACGTGGCATGAATATAGGATCTGACGTCGAACACCACGCAAAGTCCCCCGGTCGAAGGTCATTAATGTAGACCTATCGCCGGAAGTGAGAAACTTGCCATTGAGGCATGCAAGCTTCAAAGTACTGAGGGGGTGTTCCTAGATCAACTTCTTGGATAGTGAGCTGATGTCGACAAGAAGTGATCCGTCAAAGGAGGGCCTTAATGAATCCCACATCAGTGACACGGAACGGAGCTAGTGATGATGGTGAAAATGATCTGTGAAATATGATTCAGGGTGGCGGTCATGGAAGGATGAAAGATGATGTATGGTAGTGGATGGGACCCGGTTGACACTTTCTGAATGACATCTCTTGAACATATAACGACACTGATGTGATGGATCGGTAGCATTACCCCATGTATGGATGGTATGGCGAGACCATGGTGAAGGGACCGGTGAATGATAATAACCCAACCCGATATTTACGGAGGCAAAAGTGTCATGTTCAAGAGCGACTCGCTACCATTTAAGCTTTGAGGTTCTCCCAATTTTTCCCCAGTCATTTCTGACCAGTACCTCTTTATTTTTGTCAAGCTTGAGGAGGATAACATATGCTTGTTCTATAACCTGCCCTTCGGGCAAGCCCATCACTATGTTTTAACGAGCCTAACGATAGGGAAACTCGTTCTCGTCTAAAGACAAGTTTGTTGCTATCTAATATTTTTAACGAGCCCAGCGACAAAGACAACTCGGTCCTTTTCATCTTTAGAGAGTCTGAAAAGGGTACATAAAGTGGACTCCAGTGGTCCTTTTTCGTCATCTAATCCCTTAAGTCCGAAAAAGTATAAAACAATACAGAAGGGATGAATGTTCGATATCTTTATCGAGCCGAACTAGACAAGCGCTCGATCTTTTTGTGCAATAATCCCTCAAGTCCAAAAAGATTAAAATCTAGAGGAGGGATAGCTCTTCCGGTCCTTTTAACGAGCTGGAAGGCCAAAACTCGGCAAACTTTTCATATTTTACGAGTCAGTGAAAAGAGGTCAAAGAAGACTCGTATTTTGAGGAATGAGTGATAAACAGGGATAGCAACAGATTCCAGGTATAGGTTGGAATTTTCCAATCACGGCAGTGTCACAAGGATGGCTAGGTGAAATCACTCTTCGCAGTTGTTCCTCAAAATAGGTAAACAATCAAGTGGATGTGAATGATCGGCCAAATGAAAAGTGGAGGTGACGGCGCACAAACACGACCAAGGCTTTTATGGCTGATGAATTTACGGTCTCAAATGGTTATTTACCAGTTCATTTTTTCTGGATGAGCTTGAACTCTGGGGGAAAGCTTGCTCACATGCTTATGTTCATTTTTTAACGAGCATGAAGTCCGCGTTAAAACTGCTCGGTTTCGCGTTTATTTTTTAACGAGCATGAACTATGCCAAAACTGCTCGTTTGATAAGGTCAAATTCATGTTTTACCATGACTAGTTTTTCTTTTCCAGAGATAGTACTGTTTCATCAATTGCTGCAACAAACTTGTTAGAAACGGATAACATGAAGTAAAAATACTAATATTTCACTTTGAACTACGTAAAAAGCAATTAAAAGATGCTTTTACCTCTCATTTTACCATTTCATGTGCATTTGGTTTGTTGGAGTTTTGGAGGTGCCTCTTCCTCTCGATTTTTCACAAGCTGATTTCGGGAGATTATGTGGACGATTTTCAGCACCGTTTCCACCAGGTAGGAGCTAAACCCTAGCTCTATCTTTTCATGGTCTTATTTCTCAGTTTTATGCTTATTTTCCTGCCCCCATGAGCCCCTGGGGTTTCTCTAGGGCGCTCTGCCATCAGCGCAGGTGCCCTATATCGAAACCTGCGTTGGGGGTTTTCATTTTCAAAGGCAGTTTGTCCCCCAATGCAGGTGAGACCCTTCTCTACCTGCGTTGGGCGCAGAAAACTTCTTGGTTGCACTCTTTTTCATGAAAATTTTGCCATTTTCTTTACCGAGTCAGGGATCTTACTCCTCCTCTTGTTTGTTTTGCAGAGTTTATTGGAGCAGAATGACTCTTACGTGGCGAGAACGAGAGCATGAAGAGGAGGACATGATTGCCCTCCATGATCCTGTTACCGTGAGCGCGTTGCGGAACTGTGGCTTGCTAAAATTCTTCCGCATATCTGGCATGAGGGCACAGATACGTTTACTGGAGTACTTGCTTGATGCTTGGGATCCTGTTAACCAAGTGTTCCAGATTAGGGGCAAGTCCATCCCTTTGACCATAGTGGACATTTACTTCTTGACTGGGTTGTCAAGGCGGGGTGCCCCCATTTCCTTGTCCGGTTCGGCCCGAGGGAGCGATTCCGTGAAAGATTATATCCGTCAGTATTGTAGGTAGGGGTCCCAGCCGAGCAGAGATGGCAAGGTTTCTATCCGTGATATCACTGACAGGTCTCTCAGGTCCATTCTGTACAAGATTTGTAGGATGGCAAGCAGCGCATCCCCTCACGTTGCCAACAGGTCTTATGTGCAGCACGCCCTGGAGTGTCTTCAGCCGAAAGTTTTTAACTGGTGTGATGCAGTACTGGTTCAGATGAAAAACTAGTTGACCAAAGTAAAGGACGGGAAACTGAAGAACTTTGGCTTCGGTTCAGTTTTGACTGCCTTCGCTTTGGAGAAGATACCCCTGATGCAACCTCAGTATATTGTTCTCGACTTGCCATCTCCTACTGAGCCACGCATGCAAAGGTGGGTTGACCACATGGCTAGACATGCAGGTCAATCTCAGATTACTTTTACTGATGCCTTCTTTAGGTGGTTCGAGCAGCAGGATATGGCTTTTTCCGAGTATCCATATATTGGCATGGATTTCCGAGGTGATCCGGATTTGGTACTACCAGATGGCGAGCAGTGGGGTGATCTTGGTAAATATTTTGACCTTATCACTATTTACTGTTTTTTATTTATAATGTCCTTGTGCTTTACTGTATCAAGACTCTAATCAAACTCATGTGTGCATGCAGATGTTGGTCCCGTCCATCCAGCAGTTCGTCCGAGAGTTCCGGCCGCTGCCCCAGCAGGGGAGGCTCCAGGGAGAGCTATTCTCCGTGACCTTGACTTGGCCGAGACTCTTGCAGCTGTGCAGGAACAGGTCGAGGGTCTTACTCTTGGGATTCCGGATGTACGGATTGATGAGTTGCCTCTGCGATTGCAGCGACATACTGCTGGTGTTCCTAGACGATGGTCTCGTCTTCTGCGCATGATTGCACAGGCCGTGGCATGTTATCATGAGCATCACTAGGCTAGGGTGCCCCCCAGCCATTTTTGAGTTTTGGGGTCGTATGACCGATTTTATCTTGGTTACAGAACATTATATGTAAACCGTAAACAGTTATATATATTTTTGATTTTCGGGGTTTATTCCAGTTTTTATGTGATCCATGTATGAAACATCGATGATGCTTCTCTTTTTATCAATTTTGCAAATGTCTATCTAACACAAAGTTTGCTAATGAGTCGGTTAATGTGTTTAAGTTTCTGGAAATGTGTTGATATTGGATAAAATCAAACTGTCTTTCCAAGATTTTAACTCTTAGGAACTTGCGATAAATAGCTGGATTTCGGACAGAGTAGGTACCATTGAGCTGTAGTACCACGAGCTGTGAGTCTAACCTGACGACTAGCCGGCGTATGCCATGGGTGATGGCATCAGAGAGGAGCTCTATCAACGCACTATACTCAGCGATATTATTTGTTGATTGACCAATACATACCCCCCTGAAACTCACTAACTCGCCGCTTGGGTCAAAAATGGCCCATGCTGCAGAGGATAGGTTCCTCGAACTACGACTCGCTCCGTCAGCATATCCAACCCATGGTTTCAATGGATTTGACATCTGCAATAAGTGTAAAAAGCGGATTACTTAAACCGGAACAAACGCTTTAGCGAAAACAAAAATGTAACAAAAGCATACAGGTTACTATTAGGCATAGTAACGCTTAAGGTACAACCCGTTGCGGGGTTGCGCCAGTGGAATTCCGTCATAATCTACCAACTCGTAGGCACCTTTTGCTAACACACTTTTAACAATATCAGGGCCCATCCATAAGGACTTGAATTTCCCAGCTCCCAATTTATCGGATTCTTGTAAAGCAAAACCAAATCACCTTCCGAGAAGACACGGGGTTTGACATTTTTGTCGAACTGCGCTTTGACTCGTTTCTTGTGGGCTTCGTTGGCCAAGGCGGCATCACGACAGGTTTCATCCAACTGGATTAATTCCAAGAAACGAGCTTCTTCTTCTGAGGTTCCGAGGAGGAGATCAATTGCGAGTTTAAGGGACGAAATTTCACACTGGATTGGTAGGATCGCCTCCAGGCCATACACCAGTTGAAACAGTGTGAACCCAGTGGCATTCCTTACCGATGTTCGGTAGGCCCACAAAGCCGAGTACAGGATAAAATTCCATCTTCTTTTGTGAACCCCCACCATCCTTTGCAGCATGCGCTTCAGGACCTTGTTGATCGCTTCAACTTGTCCGTTAGCTTGCGGATAGTACGGAGTAGAGCTGTCGTGAGACAATCCTAGTTTGGCAGTTAATTCAACCATCATGTGATTGCGAAAATGCGATCCATGATCTGTTACTATGGCCTGTGGTACGCCGAATCTGACGACTACATGATTAAAAAAGAATAGGGATGCTGTTTCACCAGTGTTATCCAATGTAGGCATCGCCTCGGCCCATTTGGTAAAATAGTCAACTGCGATTATAATATACCCATGCCCCCCGGTCGAGGTGGGGTTACATTGCATGAAATGGATGCCCCATTTGGCGAAAGGCCCCACAGCTATTATTGGCTGTAAAGGAGCGGGGGGTCTTCTGGTTTTGCTATCAAAAATCTGACATGCATGGCAACTTCTAACTGCGGTTATGCAATCTTTGAACATGGTTGGCCAGAAGTATCCTACTCGTAAGATTCTTTGTGCTGTAGCATATCCAGATTGATGCCCCCCACAGGTGCCTGAATGACATTCATTCAGGGCTTTTTCGGCCTCCTCATGGGTTAGGCACCTCCTCAGGACCGTATCGACACCACGACGGTAAAGCGTATCACCGACGATCATGTAGTCTTTTGCTTGGTATTGAATGCGTTTTTGTTCTGAGTGAGAGGTGTCTGGCCGAAACTTTTGGGTTTGGAGATAAACTATTATATCTCCATACCACTCATCACTTGCTAATATCAGAAACAAACTTTCGTCCACGATCGATTCTTTGGACGTTTCATCGTTGGACGATGACGGGTGATCGCATAATAATTCTGCGAAAACTAAAGCTTTCTTTGATTTGGATTTCACAAATTCCAGATCAAACTCTTGAAGGATAGCTATCCACTTTGAATATTTGCCCCCAAGCAACTGTCGCGACAGTATATAAGTTATGGGGTTGCAATCTGACAATACAGTGGTCTTCCTGAAGAGGACATAATGCCGAAATCTTTGTATCGCTTGAACAGCAGCAAGTGCTAGCTTTTCAACATGAGAATATCTACTTTCTGTATCATTTAAGTTTTTACTTAAGTAATATATAAGGTGTTCAATTCCATCGGCTTCTTGAACTAAAACCATTGCTATGGTCGTATCTGCTGCAGCTAGATACAGGTTAAAGTCCCTTAGATAGTCTGGGGCGTACATTAATGATGCTTTGACTAGCGCTTCTTTCAAAGCATCAAAGGAAGCTTGTGCAACCTGGTCCCAGACGAAAGGTACATCCTTTTTCAGGAGACGGGTATAACCTTTAGCAAGTTCTGCGTAATTCAGAATGAACCTCCTCAGAAAGTTTGCTTTCCCTTGGAGTTTCTGAATCTGAAGCAAGTTCGAAGGTGGAGGCAAATTAACGATTGCCTGCACCTTGTAAGGGTCGAGACGAATTCCATCCTTGGAGACTATAAAGCCAAGTAAACGACCAGAACTGACGCAAAACACACATTTGTGCGGATTGAGTCTTATCTTGTAGTGTCGGAAACGTAGAAATATCGCTCTTAAATGCTACGGATGATCAGTCCATTTTTGCGAATGAGCCGGAAGATCGTCAAGATAAGGTTGAATGATGTTCTTGATGTCATGGAAAGCATAATTCATTGCTCTCTGAAACGTCGCTCCTGCGTTCTTTAAACCAAAGGGTAATTTTCGATAAGCGAAGGTGCCCCACGGACAAATAAATGAAATCTTTGACTGGTCCTGTGGGTGGATATTAATTTGATTATACCCGAAAATCCGTCCATAAAAAAAAAAATTTCACATCCGGCGCATTCATCAATTATCTGGTCGATGAAGGGTGTAGGGTAGTTGTCCTTTGGACAGGCTTGATTTACATCCCTATAGTCGACGCACACTCGTATTGTTCCTTGTTTTTTCATAACAGGGACAATATTCGATACCCAATCGGTTAGAGGAACCGGGTAGATGAAACCAGCATGGAGAAGTTTCTCAACTTCCGCTTTAATGGTAGCGGCCTTCTTGGGGTGTACCTGCCGAAGCCGCTGTCTTACTGGTTTGACATCAGGATACATCTTAATTTCATGTTCAACGATACTCGAGTCAATGCCTGGCATTTCATCATATGACCAGGCAAAGACATCTCTAAATTCGCGGAAAAGAGCTTTATATATTTCTTGTTCTGAAGGAGAACAACCTTTGCCGACATAAATATTCTCTATAATGTCTGTTTTGGTCGAGATATTTATGGCTATAGTTTCTTCTATATTGGATAGGTTTCTCTCGGAGTCCACCGTATTTACAGTATTCGTTAGGAATTCAAATACTGAGGGGTGATACAGGTCGCCTTGAGTATCTTCCTTAGGAAGGGAACGATGGTGGTTATCATCCCATGGTGCCCCCTCAATCCACATTGATTGCAGGATTCCTTCGTCACTTGCATGCACTTGTGACCAAGGATCCAAAGGGGTACCACATTCTCCTGACCTATCTACCCAAACGCTTGATGAGCATTGATTTGGGCTCGCCTCCCATGCCTGAAACATTGATTGCTACAATATTTCGATTGGGCTCGGGTGCAAGACCATTGCCCGATCCATGATGACTTTGTCTTTTGCGACCTTCGTGGAAGATATCATGTTGCAGGTAGCCACCAATGGTACATTTCCTATGTACATATGATTTGGTAGCGAGAAAGTCCCCATCATCGTGGGGTCTTTCAACAGGCCTACTCCTATATCTTGAATTGAATGATCGCTTTCATGGATCATGGGAATGCTTCCCGTAACTTGTGAACCATTAAGGAGGAAGTTCTGTTGGTCGACGACCGTAATCCCTCCTTCAAACGGGAATGCGATCTTCCTAAAATAAGTCGACACGACAGCTGCCATGGCATAAATCCATGGTCTTCCCAGTAGGATGTTGTAATCCAGATTTCCATCTATGACTTCAACATCAATCTCTACTGTTTTTCCACCTAGTTCAACTTTCAAGTTACTTAGGATACCGAAAGGGGTATATGTCCTACCGTCGAAAGCCTTTAGTGTTGTCAAAGATCTCGACAAGGTTGGTGACCCTAGCGTTTTCCAGCAGCTCATCGACATAATACATGTTGATGCCCCCTCGTCAATAATTGTTCTGTGAACAGTTTTGTTGAGGGCCTTCACTTGAATAAGGAAAGCTAGTTGAGCTGGTAACTGAGGGTCATACCCTTTGTGATCAAAGGACACAAGATTGGAATCCTTAGGATCAACCCCCCCTATTGCCGATAACAACGCCTGCCTTTGGGATGGACAATTTTGTAGTACTTCTAGAGTCGACATAGCGGACGGCGATTGAGCCAAATCTTCTACTATGTTATAATGCTGTGCCGCTCTGGCACGAGGATTAAAAGTTGACTTGTGTACTACACCCTTAGGTGGTTTTATCGTTAATTCTGGCATTATGGGTGGGACAACTTCTGTCGAAGTTGTTGTCGAACTACTAGGTTGATCTTTACCTTTTTCGTTTGACAGTTGCGGATTCCCGTAATCTTTGTTCCTTGTCGAAATCAAAGCATCATTCTGCTTCTTGGAGATTGATAACATCAGCACTTGCGATGGGGAAGCATTTCCACTATCAACCATATTTTGACCTGGATTGGGAAATGGATCTGTCAACACAGCTGGGTTCTTTGGACTTTTAAAGAATCTCTTGAGCTCAGCTTTGTATGGACACTCTGATGTCTTGTGATCTTCGTCACATATCTTACAGGGCCATTTCTTTTTCCCTTTCTCAAGAGAGTTCGAAGAAGTTTTTTCAGGTGATGGATCATCCTGTTGCTTCTTCTTCCCTTTGTTTTGCTTCTTCTTGCTTCCTGGTTGATTGGTTTCTTTGCCTTTATCTGCTGATATGGCATTTACTTCCGAAGCAAGAATCTCTTCATGGGCATTTTGATCTGAAGTCTTACGGGCTTTCTGAGGTGAAGCCTTTTTCGACTTCGTGCTTGCAGTGCCAATCACACCATCTCCAGCATGAGAGTCAATATTCGATTTAGGAGGGGGAGGAATTGAAAATTTAGGTCTAGGGGGGTCAGGTATTTTGTCGTAGAGCGTGCCCGACTGAGTATATACTAAGTCTAAATATTGAGCACGAGCGATGACTTGCTCCTCCGTTACGACTCCCCCCTTGGCCACATCTTCCGTTATAGCCGGAAGTAATGACTTTATAAACCATTCAGCTAATAGCTGATCAGGAACGTATGTTTTCACCATCCTACGTCGGCGACGCCACTCATGTATATGATCAGATATGTGAGTAGCTGTCGTTTGTTTGAAGTTGGTCAGTATTTCGGTTCCTGTTTCATACCTAATTGGTAATTGAAAATGGGTTAAGAAAGTCGTGGCTAAGGAGCTGAAATTGTCGAAAGAGGCTCTCGGCAATTCTATATACCATTTAGCCGCCGGACCTGTCAATGTCCTCTGGAAGAGGCGAAGTCTTATCGAATCATCGTTCAGAGTGTTCGATGAACACCATAGATGAAAGGTCATGACGTGATTCGACGGGTCTTCACCTGGATTTCCATTGAATTTAGGAATGTCCGAGGGAAGTTTGTGAGGAATTGCTGGCCACCAAGGGGCATAAGCAATCGGATCGTTTGTCAACCAATGTAAATCGGGTAACTCCAAAGTTGCCACGAATGGGAGCTGTTGACTCAGGTTAGGTGAAGCGTACCCAGGATACGAAGGGATCGCCTGAGCAGTTGGTCTTTGCATACCGGCATAATGTATTTGATGTTGGTATGATTGATACGGTTGGTGGACTACCCCACTGTAAAGTGGCTGGTTTAGACCGTTTTGTATGTACGGTTGTCCACTGTTCGCAAAAATCTGCTGCTCGGTACCTTGGTACACTTGCTGGAATTGCAGTTGTTGATACTGCACCAACCATGGTTGTGATGCCATGGGTTGTTGTGCTATACTAACCACTGGACCAAGATGAGGGGTAATGGTACCCATTTGTGCTTGTGCCGCCCCGCCAGCCGGCGATTGTGGTTGAGTCGCAGGGTCAAGGGGCTGTTGCATTACAACCTGAGGAAACTGAGGTTGACATACAACAGGCACCGTTTGAACTTGCGACACGGTTACAATCGCTGGTGTCGTCGGGATGTTCGTCACAGGCATTTGTTGTTTCATAGAATACACAGCTCTTGGTTGCTGGGGTAGCATAGGTATCCAACCACTTGTAGTTATTCCAGTATAATCTGAATATGGTTGTGAACTCTCGTATGGGTAACCTCCCGGAGGGGGTAACGAAAAGGCATATTGCCCCCCATATGGCGGTGGTTCGGAACCGAGGGGATTTATTACACCTCGAGGACCGGATTGCCCAAACTGATTTCCGAAAGGATCAATTTGTTGAGTTCCAACATAGGAGTTACCGGGTATTATCCCGGGAGAATAGACAGGAACAGACGATACTGTCGTCATGGCCCCCGAAGGTACCCCTTCCAGCTGTTGAGAGTTAGAGACAGATGGCACGCCAGCGAACATTGTCGGAATGACTGCAGGGAGTTCTGCTGTCGCTGTGTCATTTGACACAGTCCTAGATGTTGACGGTTGTTCAGACATTTTGAGTCTATCCAGTAGATTGCCTAGTGATTCTTCAGGAACTTCTCTGGGTGATAGGCTAGCTTCTGATGCAGTAGGAAGTAGAGTGATCCCTGCTCCAAAATATGTTGGAGTAGTTGCTTGCGGATCTTCTACAATTTCTTCTATTGCGATCAGACCGGGTGGAAGAGGAAGACCATCAGGTCCGTAGAACACTTCTGGTGCCGAAGAAGGGGTTGTTTCGACATCGACAGTTGTTTGAGGAGCAAGACTCTCTAAACCGATCACTGATGGAACCGATTCAGTAACACAAGTATTTGTTCTCAGACTAGGATCAGTGTTACTGTCCTTCTGGGGCTGTTGAACTTCTTCAATAGGGGCAGGGTTTCCAGAAATGTTTGGAGTAACCAGAACCTTAGATGTCGTCGGAACACTTGTTCTAACTTTGACAGGAGATTTGGAACCAGTTGAACGAGATCGCTTTGCCCGGGTTGTTTTCGACTCCGGAGACAAAGATGGTTGACTCGTACGCCTCCGCGAACGACGGTTCATCGATTGACTTTCTTCACCGGTTGCAGATTACTTGATCAACCAACAATGCACAGGGTAAAATGTGTTTTCGAATTGAATTAATTTTAGACGCTTTTTAAGACATAACTTGCTTTTTCATGTTTTAAGAGTCGAGAAAAAGCTAAAGATGACTCTAGTCTCCTTCGATGTATTAACGAGCCCGAAGTGACAAATGCTCGGATGGAATTTTTCAGTTATAGAGTTTGAAAAAGGCCAAAAGAAACTACTCTGGAGTTCTAGGCAGAGGGTGTGCCAAACCTTTCACGAAACCACAGAATACATTTTACGGTACGAGTGGTCGATCTTCGTGAATGCTGTGTTCACTGCATCGCGATCAGTAGGGCGGCTGACACGGCTTCCTATGGATAAAGTCTTTGTTCCTATAGGGGTCACCCAATATACGCGACGGTACGCGGGGGCACAAGTCCGTATTAGTGCTATCGTCCCTCAGGAGGAATCACCCACCTTCGTAGAGATCGACAGTCACTATGTTTAACGACGCCGGTTCACGTCTCTACCTAGACCTCTACTGTGTTTCATTATGTTTCAAAGCGTTGTTAGGTAAATTCAGTTCGTTTTAGGTTGATCTTGCTTAGCAGTTTGCCTTTATGGATCACCACGTGATGTATTATACAACTCCTAAATGCAGTCTAAGAATGATAAGCAAGCTTTTTCAATTCTTTCAACTTATGAAAATCTTAACTACTGAGGGAAAAGAAAGACATCATCTTTTCAAACAGATCATAGAGCACACACTGATGCACTTTCCTAAATCGACATGCAAACTGTCAAAATGCACATGCACAATGCAAGTATTTCTTTTCTTCTTCCTTAATGTTGATGTATTACAAAAAGAAAGCTGTTGTATAATTTCGAATTCAATTTCAAGCGAAAGCAAACAAGTTTTTGTCCAATAATCAAAAGAACACCTTAAGATTCACTCGTTTCAACACAAGAAATACTGAAATTCGAACCATATAACGAAAGCAAATGTTCAAGCAGCTATGAACAACAATAAACTAGCTCTTAGAATCACAACGACACTTTATCACAGGTCTAGATCCAAGAGGTCACAGCAAGACTAGTTCACTTTCGCTACGGGAAACTGTGAATGAAAGCAAGAAATACAATAAGAACAATCACGGTTTCTTCATACAACTGAGGCGAAATGAAGGCAAAGAAAGGTAGTTTCAGCTGGGTATACAGGTTGACAACAGGCTGCAAAAACAATATTGAAAACTGGGCAACAGACAGTGGGGAACCCCAGTTGCACAAGGCAAAACTGGATCAGCGCAGGTGCTGCACTGTCAATCTGACATGCAGCGCAGGTAGCCCCTTCGGGACCTGCGTTGCAGCGCAGGTAGCCTTTGCTGCAGCTGCACTGAAGAGACAGCTCTCGTCTCTCTCAGATTCCGGGTCACAGTTTGCTCAAAAATCAATGGTTTTTGGCCAAATCAGAGGCTATCAGGCAAGTATACACTATAGGATGATTAAGGAAGATGAACACTATCACAAAGAGCTAAAAAGAGTCCTTGTGGATCAGCTCTTCAAATCATAAACATGCCCAGCACTGAGCTAGAGTAGCTTCCCTCTACTTTGCATTCGAAGGATTCGAATGCAGTTCGATTCGGTACTCCCTTCGTTTAGGAAATGAATAGCAAGAAACACAAGCTACCAATAAGACACGATCCCCAGCGGAGTCGCCAGTCTGTTGTGGGGAAAAGTATCCAACACGGAATGACCCTATCCCATTCTAAGGGTGATAGTTCCTTAGCAACAGCTGAAGCAAAGCTATCTAAAGTTACTTCTTTATGACATGTAAGAGATGAAAGGAAGAGATCCACTTACCGATGTCTTGCGCAAATGGTCGATCCAATCTCCTCTATTTGCCGCTTGCTCCCAGCTCCAAGTCTTCTCACGGGCCCAGCTACACGAGATCCTGCGAACAAGACAAGAAAAGGAAACTACAAGAAGCATGCATTCATAATTGATTCAAGGATTAGCATAAATCAAATACGCAAGTAAGACAATACACCATTGAAACACATGCGAATAGAAGAACCTCAAATGCTTTATTAATATAAGGAAGTAAGGTTCAGTCAGTGATACAACCGTGAGAGGTCCAATCCAGCATCACCTTCCCGACGGAAAGAAATCTCCTCTTCACCTCCCTCAAGCAATCACCCAATACTCACAACTGTAAACCAACAGCAATTCTTTGCACAAAATTCCGGCCTTTAGATCCCATGGGATGAGATCCTTATATAGAGTTTTGGAGTGAAGATAAGTCAGCTTGATGTGTGACTTGTTGTCCTCTTCAACTCCAGTTGTTCTTCAGTCCTTGAGTCCACTCGGAGTTTCTACCTTCCACTTGGCGTTTTAGAACCTCTTTACTCATCATTAGGCGAATCTTCTGATCCAAGTGTCATTTTGGAAGCTTCCTGGGCACTGGCACATTGAGAAAAGATTCCTCCACATGTCAAAGTACGCCCAGCGCAGGTAGCCTTTGTTGCACTTGCTATGCAGCGCAGGTACACCATGGAGCTTTTGTCATTCAGCGCAGATGCTTAGTGGAGCAGCTGCTTTGATCCAAAATTGACCTGTTTTTGAGTGTTTTTCAGTGGAGAACTGATTTGCAGTGCTATGGTTTGCTGACCTTGTTCCTCTAAGGGTAAGAACAACATGTTTAGGGACTTTGGATCCCTCAGATTATTGACATTTCATGCTCTATGCTGTAAGGCACAAAAATGTCTATAACACCTAGGGATCTGCATAGGTGGCTGCGGAGGGGAATCCCATGGCACCTGAGGTCGACGTTGTATCACTCTCGACAGTACTACTAGAGGGCACCCTTGTGAAGCTTGGGGGCTTGCACCGGCGCAGGCTGTTGTTAGGAGGTCAGCGTAACTTCCTCTGATACCTTCGCTGATAGGACTGGGCCCTCATCATCCCAGACTATCTTCGGAAGGCCCTTTGATTCACTTTCTCGTATTTTGGTGTCCGGTCCTAATCACCCGGAACGGAAATACTTGAAAGTTGTTTGACTGGCTGTATCTTTAGGAACTTTATAGTGTGTGCTCTGTGCTCCTAGTCGGCTTAGCTTTTAATTTTTTGAGTCTTTAGTTAGATCATAACAAGAAATTCAAAGTGGCTGACCGGTCTCCAAGATGATCTCGAAGACTTCGTGGTCTCTCACCACCTAGTTTAGAGCCTTCTCCTAGAAGGCATAGAGGGGATACTACCGGTAGGGTTCGTCCCATGCCGGTTGACGCATCGGGGATTGATCCTCCTCTCGGGGATATTAGCGGCCAAGCAAGGCCTGGCACTTCTGAGCAAGAGAGGGACACTCCAGTCCTTTCTCGAGTTCGCTTTCAAGCGGAGAATAACGTAGAGGTAGAAGAACTTTCAGAATCATTAGTGGTTCCAAATTCTACTCTACCATTTAGTCATCCAGACGTATTGCAATACGTTGGGACTCCATCACATAGACTGGCAAGTCCAGGTTACGCTACGCGCTTACCATTTATGATCACTACTGGAAGCATGGCTTCTACAAGTGCTGCGACTATGCAAACCCCAACATCGGTGCAAGGGGGAGGAACCATTTCCATCCCCTCCGCTTCCTTGTTCGGATCTTTTGCTAGCACGTCTTTAATTGGGTCTACCTCCATTCCGTCCACGAGTGGAAATGCCCAAACCAATGCTTTTAGTACTGGTTCCTTCCTTTTTGGCACCCAATCACAAGGTATTTCATCGGTTCCGCTTAGTGCCGCTACATCCATGATGGGCGGATCGGCTTCATTCCAGGGTTTTCCTTTTGGAAGTGGTCATATACCACATTCCAACCCGACGGTAGGATCCATGCCTTTTTCTTCAGTAGGACAAAGCAGCAATCCTTTCCAAGGTTGGAATAACCCTGGGGTTAGTAGTGCAGGAACTGGGAATCCATTTATCGGCCAACAAGGAAGTAGGCCATATTCCACGGTTAGCATGTTTCAAAGTATTCCTCCCCTCGCTTCAGCTTGGAACCCATATCAGGGGTTATCAACTCCTTACCATTCTTCAGGAGGAAACTTTGCGGGCTATGGAGGTTATATGGCAGGAGTTGGTCAAACTCCGAATTTTGCTGGACCACAAGGCTTGCCTTTTGGTTCAGCCGGTTCTATTGGTCACTTCGGGCAGCCTGGTGCCTCCCAAATCCCAGGACAATCTTTTCAGAACTTTGGGAGTTCTGCCCAGTCTGGGTGGAATCCCCTAGGTCCTCCGAGGCTTCCATTTCTGGCAACGTTAAACTTGCCAGATCTCACAAAGTTAACAAACGACCCAATCAGGTATAATCCGGCCTGGCCTCCGGTCCCAACCAAACTCCCTTCGGACATTCCAAAATTCGAAGGGAAGAGTGGTGAAGATCCGGGCGATCATGTAACCACATTCCATTTGTGGTGCTCATCCAACTCCCTCATCGAGGATTCGATTAGGTTGAGACTCTTTCAGCGCACCTTGACTGGTAATGCGGCTAAATGGTACATAGAGTTGCCAGGGGGTAGCTTTACATCGTTCGCTGACTTAGCCAATATCTTCTTAAATCACTTCCAGTTGCCTGTCCGCTATGATGCCGGAACTGAACTTCTGGCTACCTTTCGTCAGGATAAGGCAACCCACATTTCTGATCACATTCAGGAATGGAGACGGAGAAAAAGGCTCATTAAAGCCGAAATCCCTCCGGAGTACCGTCTAGAGTGGTTTTTGAAGTCTTTACAACTCGAGATCTCCAAGGATGTCTCCATGTCTGGGGTCTATTCTGAGGAGCAAGCCATTTTCAGGGCCCAACAGTTAGAACTGATTTACTCTCAGTCTGGGATCCTCCAAAAATACTTGCCAGATGCTCCTGGATCTAAGGTTGATTTAGCTAAGCCAAAGCTAGGTCCGCACGCGGATGGTATCGTTGGGTCAGTAGACTCGACTACAGTGAACTTGTTGAATCAATTGTAGCAGTTGTCATTACAAACTGCTCCTAACAACCAAGTCACAATGTCTAATCCTCAAGCTTCCCAAAATTCTTCCATTAACGCCGTCCAATCCGATAACCCCAAAGGAAACCAAAATTCCAATGGGAAAAAGAAAGGACGTGGTAAGAAGAAGAATTCGGATGGGAAGCCTGATGCAAATATATCCGGCAACAATGCTGGTGGTGGTGGAAATGAGTCGAGAAAGAAAGTCAAGTTTCCTTGCAAGTTGTGCAATGGAGACCATCTAACTCATCTCTGCCCCAAGATTCAAGACGCTCAGCGCTTGTTAGGGCAGCGAGGAACTTCTAGTTCTCAAGTTGTGTTAACCAACCCGTTTCCCCAAGGGTAGCAACTTCTTGCTGGCGCGAATTCGAATCCTGGGACCTCCTCAGGGGGCAACCAGGAAGGGGACAAGTCATCGAATGTTTTCATGATGGGTGCTCACGCTAATGTGGCCACACGGTCACGCGATTACGGTGAAGGTGAAAATTCTAAGGGTAAATAAATTCCCGAAACTAACAACCCACTTCATATTGAGCGACCTTCTATTGAGACTATACCTCGGGTGCCAAAAGGTTCCGCTAAACGCGCGACTATCAACCCTAATATTAGGGCAGCCCAGAATTACTCCATTGTGGAGGATCTGGCTCAGAGTCCATGTGCTATGTCCACGTTAGAGGTTCTCCAGACATGTCCTACTCAACGAAGTGCCTTGCTATCGGCAATGGGGGCAGTAGATCCAAGTAATTCCTTAGCTCTCACTTTTGATATGAGTAATGTCAAAAAGAGACTTCCTCATCACATGGCTTTCCAGATAAAGTCTACCTACTAGAAAACAAATATTTTTCGGACGGTTGTAGATGAGGGAACTTCCACGTGTGTCATGTCTATGTCATGCTGGAAGGCCATTGGATCACTGTCGGTTGTTGCTTCACCTACCCTATTGACAGCATTTGATGGTCACTCTCATAGGCCATACGAGATTATCCTGGCTTTTCCTATATGTGTTGGAGGAAAGGTCGTTAATATTGAAGTAGAAGTCATAGACGCTAACCTAGATTATAATCTCCTATTAGGAAGGAACTGGGTATACGAGATGGAAGCCGTTCTTTCGACTCTATTTCGTGTCATTTGCTTTCCTTATGAAGGGAAAATCGTTAAGGTTGACCAATTGGACTATTGCCTAGTTGATTCTCAAGCAAACTCTGACTCTACTATTCCTTTAGTGGGTAACCCCCGTCCGCCTACTGAGAGTCTAGGAGTCGGGATGTACTCTTCGTTGATGGGTACGTTTAATCTTCCCCCTCCTACAGCTGGTATAGATACAATTTCATCTTCCAGGGATCCTTTACGGAGAGAGTTTGTTCAAACTCCTTATTCTTCGAATCCTGGAACCTTAGCTTCATCTGTGACCACATCAGGTGACGACAAGGTGGGTGAAATAGAATCTCTTATGTTTGCAGCAGAACCTAGATGTGAATCTATCGACAACTCTGTAGATAACCATTCTACTATTTCCTCTGGGAAAGAAATAGATGGTGATGTGGCTCATTTTCGGACCCTTGATTCCACCTCTGCATCGGATTGCTCGGATATTGTTTTTCCATCGGATGAAGCAGTATTCGAAGCAATGACGGCCGTAGATTGACCTTTGGAAGATTTACATCGTTGGTTACACTTTCATTCCCCTGTGCATCAAGTAGAATCTCAGTCCTCCAGTTTGACTAGTGATGTTTGTACGGTCCCTTTAGCTCCAACACATTTATTTGCCGAAGAGAGTATATTGATTGGTTCGATCGTCGTACCTATAAACATCCCTAGGAGTCGGTTGGCGGAGCCCCCTGACGGGCTCTACCGCAGGAAGTACTTTGCTTAGCTTTGGCTGGGCAATAACTTCTTTTTATTTTATGTATATATTTTATACATAGATCGTCGAGTGTTTTCTGATATCAGTGCTTTTGGTCTGCCTTGGCAGGTATTGATGGATGATTTGGTTTATTTTGGGTTCACCGATGGTGCTAGTCGGCACACTCGGAATCTTGCTTCCACAGCTTGGGTACTTTATTACCCAACTGGTCAGTTGATGATATCGAGAGGCGTGTGTATCGGTCCTACTTCAAACAATATGGCCGAGTATACAGCTGTTATCAATTTATTATCCGAGGCAATCTCTTATGGGATCGACTCGTTGGTAGTATATCTTGATTCTCAATTGATAGTGTCTTAGTTAAACAACATTTATCGGGTTAGAGATCCATTATTATATCGCCAATATTTAAGGGTGAGGTTGTTGCAAAGATCATTCATTTACATTAATTATTTGCACATTCCAAGATCTCAAAATTGGTTAGCTGATTCTATCGCTAATCAAGCATTAGACTGGCATATCAATCATTCATCATCATAAAATCATGCATCAAAAAGTCAAACTGTATATATATATATATATCGCAAAGCGTCTCAAGTGTACATATGTGTGTCTAAAAATATACAAAATTGGGACTCAAATGCCCATAATCATGTCAGGCATATCTAACGCCTCGGCTCTGGATGAGCAGCTAAATATGTAACTATAGCATTGGCCACGCGCCGAAAGACGCGAACCCAGTCACGTGGCATCCCAACCACATGACGCTGCATATCCAGAGGAAGATCCTCTATCTCGGCCATCGGTACTTGGCAGCTCAGTCTTGCCAAGTGTCGCTGGACGTTGTTGAGGGTCCTTTCCGCATCCGCAGCCGCCTCTTCGGCTCCTCGGCCACGCCGTCCATGCCGCGAGAATCCATCTGGTCGCACGGGCCCAATGTCTGGAACATGATGATCGTATTAGTCATTTGAATCTCATCAAAAAATATTTGTCAAAATTTATCATTATATTTGAAAAATCCAAAAAATCATAAAATCATAAAAATCAAAAATCTTACCAATCTCGCCCCATGCTGCATCCGGTGGTAACACTAGATCAGGATCTCCTCGGAAATCCAGTCCGGCATAGGGGTAATCATCTATGGCGATGATTTGCTGCTCCCACCAGGTAAAGAAATCATCGTCGAATGCATTCCGAGGGACTTCCCCACCCCCCAGACGTTTCATCAAGTCAGCCCACCGGCCCATGCGTGGATCACGTGGACTACTGATGGAAGCTGCTACCCTGGGGCGGAGTGCAGGAACCTTCTCGAAGAAGAATGTACATAAAATGGTTTCGAACCCAAAGTTCTTGGTCTGTCCCCTCCTGATAGAAGTGAGTTTTTCCTTCATGTTGGCAAGGAGAGGAGTACACCAGTCAAACACTGCAGTGAGACAGTCCACTGCCACGCTCATGCTTACCCGTGATGCCTGATGTAGTGAGGATGATTCGTTCACTCGACCTATGGTGAACAAGATTATCTTGAGTGACAAACTCGCCACATGTGGGATAGAGATCTGGCTCCCGACCTTTCGATGACCCGGGCAGTAAATCTGTACATAGTCATCCACACTGAGGCTATTCCGTGTCCTACCCCAGGACTGCACTACCTCTCCCCGTCGGGAAAGGCCCGTGATAAAATATATATCTTCCACTTCTACCCTGAGTGGCATCTGATCAATGATGAATGCTTCCTCATCGACATCCCAATAATCAATGAGTCTCTCGAGCAGACGCACGTTTGCTTTCATATTTGGCAACTTGAATAATTTTAGCAATCCGCATCCCTGTAGGGCATCTAATGCCTCATCATTGTTCATAACTTCATTATCTACAGCTGAGTGCTCTCTTTCACGCCATGTGAGAGTCATCCTGGAAGAAAAAATCATTTTCATCCGTTAGTTTTATTTATAAAATTAGTTCGCTGCGCACACGCGGGTTCCTTTATATACAGTCGTGTGTAGGGCCGTCGTATACGCGAGTTCAATATACCCAACCCGCGTGTACGCCGCGAAAGAATTTTTTGCAAAAATCTAACGGTGAAACATCAATTAAACTTCCTAAAAACTATCACAATCAATTGCAAGACAAGTTTAGTGCTTACCTGGAAGTTTTCGGCAAGTTTGAACGGTTGAATTGGTCACGGGGAAGTTTGCTCCTTTTGCTCCACAATTTTTGCTCTCCAAGTCAAATGGTGAAAATGGTAAGTCAAAAATGCTTTTTATAAGTTTTGAAAATGTCAAATTTTTTCAAAATTTTATCTTGTTTGGTTTCATGTCACTTTTAACTTGGGAGCTTGGAATGTCGAGATTGGGTTGTTTTTCAGGACATTTTGGACATTTTTCGACGGTTCGAGACGGTTCCATGACTGCTGACCCGTCATGGCAGGTATCGTGTTCTCACTGGCATATAGGTTAGGGACACCATTTTTCCGTTGCATTGTGCATACTAGCCTCCATTCGACCAATACATTTGCCATAGGGTCGACCCCATCGTGTTATGGTTCGCAAACCATTTTCACTCGCCGATTCTTTAAATCATGACACGATGGTAGAGCCATCCCTTTACATGGGCATCCTAGTTAGCACCTCACTGACATTTGTTGCCCATGCTACTTCATTTTGAGTAGGCTCGGGAGTCCTTTGTAGCCCCACCATGACTTGTGCGTTGAAGACTCATTCCTCTTTACTTCTTCGCTTCGTTCTGGCCTTATACCCTAGAGGCTCCTATGTGTGTTAAGTTGTACTTTTGCATTGCATGTTGACTATTTGCACCTTTTGGCCTAGAGCCGGCTTCACTTGGACTCGTGTTTAAGCCAACTTTTGACCATGACGTCTGCAAAATCAACCTTGCATACCTTTGACTTCTGCAGCTTGACATACCTTGATCCATGGAAGGAACATACCTCTGAGTGTCACCGACCAGTTTTCATCTCCCTGCATTGAGCATAGAAACGTTCCTTTCCTAAGAACTAGATCATCTGTCTCACTGACACTCGTTATTTCCACTGTACCATAGCATTATTTTATTCTTTTTCCGGCTTATCAGAAAAAGACAAAAAAATTAAATATTCCAAAAAAGAGTGGGAACAGGGACGTTATTTCCATTTATTGATGGCAGCTACAGTCAGTCGTGTCGCCCTTGAACAAAGCACTCAAAACAAAGTCTCCTCCGCATGGGTGGGATTTAGTTTGACTTAGGTATGCCATAACCTTGTTATTGAGTCAGTTCTCCCCCGATTGGTTATCTCTTCCAATCATATGGAGGGTTCGTTCGTGCCTCCTGCATGGCGATCTTATACAAAGTCATCATATGCTGCCACATAGTCACATTGAGTCGTGCTTTTGTTCAAGGGAAGTTAGCCTGAGTCGGCCTTTCTGCGGTGTCTCTTGACTCATTTTTCAGTCGGCCATCCCTGGTTGTCAGTATCATGTCTATCATCACATTAGTTATATTGGTCCTTTACTCGTGTCGGTTTGAGAAGGTCCCCATTGAATTCTTGCTGGCGGGTCTTGTCCTTATCGACGACGACACATTGCTCTGAGGACAGGCCTAGAGCCGCACCCTGGCCCTATTTTCATTATTGATAGGTCACCTTGTGCTCAGCATCGATCAGTATCATGGGTATTTGACTGAGTGGTTTCCCTTGTGTTCGACGTCAGCATACATTATCACACATTGGGATTTGTGCAGTACCTTGGTTTCCATTTGACCCTATTGGTGGATACCTCGCCTCTGTGTCAGCTTTCATTATTGGTTGGTTCAGAGGGTTTCTACCGTGCGCTAGCCACATCTTGTGTATGCCGGAAACGTACTTCGGTTGGGTTACTACATCTTTTTTCGTCCAATTCCTTCCACATTATTGGCCTACGGGTTACACTCGCGCTAGATTGATGGAGGATGCCTTAATGCCTTCCTTCTAGCAGATCTTTCCCTATCGACTCCGACTCATTGCTCTGGGGCAAATATCTAGAGTCCATTTGGCAGTACCTTGGGGTTTGCAGTCATTAGTGGCAGATTCCTCGCTATCGACAGTGGGAAACCATCATTGTCTCCTGATTGATAGATTCTTATAGGTGTTCGACTTCAGCTCATCTATTAACACTTGTTAGATTGTACTGGGTACCTTGACGCTCATTATCATTATCGGTGAGTAGTCTCGCGTTTGTTAATGGTATACATCAATGACCGGTAATCAAACGATTTCTCACATGGTCGACTTCAGATCATTTATTCCCATGGTGTAGAAATGTACCACGGCGTTCGGTGAAGACCTCAGGTTGTATCAGCATTCATTGGTTCACTTGACAGTTGCTCCTGTTGCTGCTAGTTGATATCACTCCACCTTATATGTTGCTGTCAGTCATGGCGACATTATATATGCTGGCACCTGAGTTTGCAGTGTAGTACCATCCTATTCCATCATGTTCAGTTGGTACCTTTTGGGATCAGTCTTTGATATCAGTGATCCGTTGCATCTTTCAGCATCATTGACAGTTTTATATGTGATATTCAGACATGTACTTACTCATTATGATCAGATGATCCATTATGTATCTTCCAGTCATTCATACTTGTATACTTAGTGGATCCGCTTGTACTTGATATGCGGACATGCTGTACTTTTCCTAAGCATGGGTATGCCCGCTTCAGACAGTGTTTCTTTCTGATCTCCTTTCAGTGGCTTGGCAGGCTGAATTCTGGTGAAGTCCTCCTCGGTTTTTCGGCAGAGTTCCTTTCCTTGTACTTACTTAATATATTTCGGCCATCATGTTCCCCTTCTGACCTCATACATTAGGGGGCATCTGTTATAGCTCCAAATCTCACTCTTATGGTTTGTGATGCTGCACTCATGGCCTAAGGCAACCCCTCCTTCCAGACCTGGTCCAAAAATTTAAAAAACAGTGTTTTATTCCCTATACGCGACATTGCCCTGAGTTAAACGCGTGTACACACGGGTTTGTCATACCCAACCCACGTGTATCTATTAAAACACTTAAAAAAATAATAAATTCCTCTTTTTCGGGCGGAGATCGCGGGTTTTACCTGCTGGATCACCTGTTAGTGCTCGTGGCCCAACTGTTCCCAACCAACTCCTAACTAAAAAACTACTTTGGAGAGGGTATAAAAAGACATCAAAGGGAAGGCCAAGGGGAGAGAGAAAGGAGAGCAAGATTATTATGCTGAGATTTTTCCCTTAGACCAGGTCTGAAGTCCTTGGTGCTTTCTGCACTTCCCCCATTTTGCATAGGAAACCCTTGTTTCCATGTGTATTGGTGATCATTCATCCTTGATATCATCATTGAGTAAGACTTGGAAGGAGCTCTTGTTGGAGGCTTGAGGCTGGAACGAATCCGGGAGGAAGCTTTGCTTGGAGCCTGCTGAAGGTGTTCAGGTGATATCTTTCCGTTATATGTACTTTATTTGCCTTTATATATAAAGAAACACGTCTTTGTTCCCGAAACAATCTTTCTTTATGCTTATGAGATTCTTGTTTTGAATTCTTATGCAAGTGGTTACTGAAAGATTTTTATAACTAACTTTATAGCATAAAGATGGTTTATACATAAGTATTCATGCATGTACTGTTGTGTTCTTTGATTTGTTTGTCTTGCAGGTCAAAGGAAGAAGAAGGGAACTCCAAGAAGGGTTTGGACCCTAGGATCCTTTGGGCTAAGACTCTACCAGACTGAAAATTGCTTATTCAAAGAAACACACGCACAACCAGCATTTTTACTTTTAAGCAAATTCTAATGTCAAGGGTACGTACCTAAGGTCCTACATTCGAGAAGGCCTTTAGGGTCCAAACCCTTCTTGGAGTTCCCTTCTTCTTCCTTTGACCTGCAAGACAAACAAATCAAAGAACACAACAGTACATGCACGAATACTTATGTATAAACCATCTTTATGCTATAAAGTTAGTTATAAAAATCTTTAAGTAACCACTTGCATAAGAATTCAAAACAAGAATCTCATAAGCATAAAGAAATATTGTTTCGGGAACAAAGATGTGTTTCTTTATATATAAAGGCAAATAAAGTACATATAACGGAAAGATATCACCTGAAAACCTTCAGCAGGCTCCAAGCAAAGCTTCCTCCCGGATTCGTTCCAGCCTCAAGCCTCCAACAAGAGCTCCTTCCAAGTCTTACTCAATGATGATATCAAGGATGAATGATCACCAATACACATGGAAACAAGGGTTTCCTATGCAAAATGGGGAAGTGCAGAAAGCACCAAGGACTTCAGACCTGGTCTAAGGGAAAAATCTCAGCATAATAATCTTGCTCTCCTTTCTCTCTCCCCTTGGCCTTCCCTTTGATGTCTTTTTATACCCTCTCCAAAGTACTTTTTTAGTTAGGAGTTGGTTGGGAACAGTTGGGCCACGGGCACTAACAGGTGATCCAGCAGGTAAAACCCGCGATCTCCACCCGAAAAAGAGGAATTTATTATTTTTTTAAGTGTTTTAATAGATACACGCGGGTTGGGTATGACAGACCCGCGTCTACACACGTTTAACTCAGGGCAATGTGGCGTATAGGGAATAAAACACTGTTTTTTAAATTTTTGGACCAGGTCTGGAAGGAGGGGTTGCCCTAGGCCATGAGTGCAACATCACAAACCATAAGAGTGAGATTTGGAGCTATAACACTAGCTACCAAGTGTTTTGAGACTTGGATGGGTACTAAATCCTTCTTTTGCACTCACTTTCCTTATGCCAAAAATTATTACATTTGAAACATTCTAACATCACTCATCAGGGGAGTGACAAAATTTCAATTTCTGAGAGTAGAGATTTGAGATCTAAAATTATGATACTTATTGTATATGAAATTTTCATCTCTTTCAACTTTGGTCCTTGTACAATCAACAACCTTATTTCCAAATATGTGATATTTATTACAATGACCATAAAATACATGAGAGTACCTAAAGTTTCAAAGTTCATGATTTTTTGCATGAAGGTACCTCTCTTGTCTAGTTTATTGGTTCATTCTCTGTTGGTGTGGTTCCTTGGGGTAGATGGAGTTATTATTCTAGTGATGGGCTCCTCTTTGGATTTCTACCTTTTTGTCTTTAGTTATCCTTCATGATACATCTTTGCATAGCTCTAAGTTTCCTCAAATCCTACGGACCTAAAGTTTATCTTTCCCATGGAAGATTCTTGTGGTCTAGAATATCACAGGTCTATTTTGTTTCTTGAAGATTGTTCATTATTTAGAATTCGATCTATCTTCTTGTTAATTCTGCAAATTTTTCATTCGCACCTTTCTCTATCTTCATTTTCTCAAGATTTGTTCTCAGAGAGACGACCTCTGCCTTGAGATTCTGACAGATATCTTCTCATTCATGGATCAAATCTTGAAGAAATTCTTCCTTTCATTTAGCTTCTTCATTTGCATGTTTTTGAGATCGTTTCTTGTTTTACCTTGAATAGTGCTTGTTTTAAATACTCTTGTTTTAAATGCTTTTTATCTTCTTATAGTTTTCACATGTTCTTTGTTTCTCTTCTAGTATAAAGGTTAAACTATCTTTTCTTTTAACGATTTCTTCAAGTTTTCATTTTTTATAAAAATCTCCTCATTTTCGAAGTTGTACATACCTTCTTATGCATGTTGTAGTTGTTCTTTTAGATACTTATTATTTCTCCTTGACTTATTTAACGCATCAAGAGCATTGATGAGTTCCCCTTGAAAGTCCACTAATCATACTTCTTCTTCTTCCTCTTTAGATTGAGTAATATTATTTTTCTTGGAGTCTACTCTAAATGCCATGAGAAAATACTTATCTGAATCATCTTCTGAGGATTTTTTTCCATCTAACTCTAGTTTTGAGCTATCCTCTTTGGAGTAGAAGCCCTTTTTCTTATAAAACTTCTTCTTTTGATGTTTTTGAGATTTTTTTCTAAATTTTTGATCATCTTCCTTTTCTATCCTTTATTTGTAAAGGCACTTGGACATAAAGTGTCTAACTCTTCCATAGTCAAAACATTTAAAGTTCAACATCCATTTATATTTTCCTGAGCCACTTTTTAGTTTCCTAGAAAATTGAGCCATCTCTTGATTAGATTCAAAACTAGAAAAATCTTTATGATATATGTGATCCTTTTCCTTATTGTACACTTTGAATGCTACATACTTGGGTACAAACTTCTATCTTCCTACTCTCATATCATACGCTGTGAGAGTAGCAAGCAACTAATCCATATTGAGATTCTTTAAATAAGATATTTATTCAATAGCAAAGACTTTGGCATTAAATCTCCTGGGTATAGATCTTAATACCTTTTGAAAAATCATATATTCCTCTACTTCTTTACCAAGTCCTCTAATCATATTGGTTACTTCATTAACTCTTAAGATGTATACTGTTATGGTTTCTTATTCACTCAGTTTTAAGATTTCAAACCTCATTCTAAACGTTTGAAGTTTGGCCTGCTTGACTTTGTCATCTCCTTGATGACTCTGATTGAGCTTCACCGACACTTCCTTGGTAGAATTACAATGCATAACCTTTACAAGTTCATATTGACTAAGACCAAAGAGAATGGCATTCTCAGCTTTAGAATTTTTTCCATACATTTTTTTACCATCTGCATCAGTGGAGGGACATCAGGGACATCATAATATACTAGTATAGAGCTCCAAACGTATACTCCTAGAGACATAATATAGGCTTCCATCCTAACTTTATAGAAGGCATAGTTTGTCACATCAAAGATTGGCATCTTGCTTGACTAAACATCTTGACTCTATTTCCTAGACATAATTTCTTATGGATATACCTTCTAGTGGTTAGATTGTTCCTGAAGGAACTTGGCTTTGGTACCAATTATTGGAATATGAAATCAATGAGGGGGGTGAATCAATAACAGTGAATTTATTCCGAATGGTAAGTATAAGTAATTAACTCTTTTCACTATGGCCAGTTAATTGTGAGAGTTTTCATACACAATACAAATGATCACAAGAAAAGGCATTCCCATATACATACAATCCATCACATGAGAAAAATACACACATTGGCACATACATTTTTACGCGGAAACCGAAAGGGACAAAACCACCAATTTGTTTGTTGTTATGATGTAAATTAGCTACCTACTTAATTACATCAATTTGTTTGTAAGCACCCACTCACAGGAGGCATGGACTCCCTTAAGATATCAAGCCCTTAATTTCCAAGAGGCACCAACCTCTTATGAATGCAAGCCACCACCTACTCTATACACTCTTCTACCTTTCATACAATTTTCAAACTGAAAACACAAGAAAATAGTGGGAAAATACAAATTTGATCAACTACAGTTATCCTCTGAACTAAGCTCCTGATTGCTCGTTCATCTCTAATCACAAGCTTTAGAAACACTCTGCCTTAGTTCAAACACTTGGGCCACTCACACCACTTTCGCACACTCCACTCCACACTCTTCAACTCACACAACAATATTGTATTCCCAATTTGCTCAATTGTGATCCTCTATTTTGTTCCTCTCAAGTGCAATTGACCATTAACCTGACATTCATTTGCCCAAGAGTACTCCTGCATGATTTTCCATGTTGTTCTTGCATCAAAATAATTTATTTCTTTAGCCACATTAAACATTGGGAATGGGCTCTTGAGATTTTCCATGCTGAGAAATAAATTCTCAATCAACCTACACACTCCAACGAGGCTATCCATGCTTATTCATTTGATTGCAATCCTCATATTGTACTCCAACATGGATTTGTTTTTAATGTAATCAATCTCCTTTCCCTGAGGGTATGATCTTCATTCAATTCTATGATTCATGCATGAGAGATCAGAGGCAACTTACTTCAACTCAAGACATGCCCAATACTCTTCTCTGAAAATCATTGATAGCTTAAGGGGGCCTGACCCAGGTTCAGAGTTAATCGTGCCAACCAACAAAACCATAACTGCTGGCCCTTTTGGAAACAACCTGCATAACGTAGGTTGTAGTCCCACTCGAACCAGTATTGGGGGATACTAGAACCAGGTCTTTGCATCAAAATATTGTGTGATATGTATTTTGAAGCCCTTATAGCTTAGGTCTACCTTCATGCAGATCTTTGGCTTCCTATGGTTCGCTACTGCAAATCTATCTAGATGGCTTCCAGACATTTGCGAAGGTCTATGATCAAGCTTTTTAGACCTAAAAGAAGAAGACTTACAACTTTCGCTTAGTAAATAATAACCCTAGATTCGCCTTCACGCATATCTACCCACTATGAACAGTTATTATAACAGATATAACCACTACCTTCACGAAAATAGATCATTACTTATTTCATGCATAGGTATTAAATATTTAACATATTCGCGCAACAATTACACTTTATTTCATAGAAAATAGATCATTGAGTGATAATGCATAACTTGAACAGAAATAAGAGAAGGGCACAGATGTAATATATTTGGTCCAAAATCAGTCTTTATTAGATTTAGCGTTCCAATTATAGACTCTTCCACCCTGCGCACCCAGCTCTAGGGTCCCGCGCACTCAATTGCAGGAGCCTTCCCCTTTCACCTAAGTACAAGAAAACAAAGCTTTCATGGCTTAGCAATTGCCCTGACACTTTTTCTTCTTCAAAAGATTGTTATCTATAGATTCGCTATGACTCTAATATTTATAGCCTTTCTATTACAATATCATGGCCTGTGGCCTATGGGTGAGTCTCAAAATTAACCTATCACTTACCCATACAAGGGGCTAAAGCTCATTTGACTCCTACTTAGCTGCATGCTCGGCTTCCACATTTCATGGAGACTTTACATTCTTTACAAAATTCTACTGAAAAATTGATTAAACAAACCCAAAATTGACCCCAAGGACCCTTTTCCAACATGCCCCCAACACAAATATGCTGAGTTTCCCTCGAGTCACTTAGTTGACTTCTTGACGTTGTGGCAGGGCTCACTAAACTACTGCTTCAATGCATTTAGTTTCATGGAACTTTGTACTGCAACCTTCTTCACCTTTACAACCAAATTTTCTTTAGCTGGTCCCTCTACCGCAAGCTACATGTTCCTAAGAGTCCGTTGTAGATCTTTCAGCTTCTCCTGTGTGGTCTATGAACTTTGGCGGGGCTCTTTTCTCTAAGGTTGAAGTTGAGCCTTTAACACTAATTATTTTTGTTTTAATTCTTGTACTTGTGCGTGTATTAGATTCCCTTCTTATAGGCACGTGAAGCACTGGACTGGCGCGAAGGTGCACACAGTTACCCTGATCTTATCATAATTTTGTTGGGTCTCTCTGATTTTTGTGCTCAACCTCTGTAGGTTTGGGTCCTCCTGCAGAGTGTCCCATAGTTCCATGGCATGGTTAAGAAGAAAGTCACATCCTTTAATTGCAACCTTCAGAGTATTCATATGCTCCTTAATGGCTACATCGCATTGCTCCTAGACCTATGATAGAGTAGTTGGCTGTAGCTTCAATTGTAATTTTGCTATCTTCATCTAGAAGTCAAACATGACTCTACCTATCTCATCTTTTGATTTGTGAATTGCAGAAGCCAATTTCCTAATCTTCGTTGTAGCTGAGACATCCTCCAGAATATGTAACTTTGGGACTAAATTGCATGCCTATATTATTGTTGTTTCTAGGCTTCGACTTAAGTCGTGTAGCTCTTCATTTTCTTCCAGAGCCGGAGCCTTCTCAATGAACATCTATTGATTGTTTACCTTAAATTTGCTGATAACTACAAGTGTGCACTTCTCTCTGATTATAAGCTCATCCAAGACCCCGTGATGTAGCAGATGGAGAGTCTGAAGTGGCAGCACGACTAAGTTCACCTTGATTTCTTTGATCGTGCTCAGTAGAGTGCAGTCTTCCTCTGTTTCGGCATAGACTGATCCTTCTAGTAAGGAGATGAATTTGAGGTCATGAGTCCATTCGATATCCAATACTTTCTTACTTACTTGCACCAGGCTCACCTTCACCCCACTTGTTTTCCCTACACTCACTTGAATCATGCTTGTTTGTATCTGCAGCTCATGTAGAACCTTCTAGATTTTCCCTAGTGTCTACATGTATTATTGTTCAAATTGCTTCCATAGCTCTATTTTGGTCTCCCTGACTTTGTCCCCAATTTTGTCAAGATCCCCTTCTGTGAGGATCACCATGTCAATGCGTGCTTGCTTATTTGATTTGTGCTTCTTCCTTGGCCCGATAGTTGTCTCCTTACTGCACTTCTTCAATGTGAAGAGAGTGCTCTGCTCCTCTCGTCCATCTCCTCCCTGCTCTGAGAGTTCCTTCTCCTCAGTATGTTGGGAAGTTAGTGCTTCAAGTTCCTCTGTGTCAGTGCACTCTGTCTCAGCATGCTCTTTCGCAGTGTGCTCTTTTTCAGAAGCTGCCTTAGCGGAAACTTATTTCTTTCTCTGTTCGGCCAATGCTCACACTGCTTTCTGTGCTAATTGTTTTTTCTTTTGGGCAGTGATTGTTTGCACAACAAAGCTTTCTCTACCCTGAATGGTACCTGCACAAACAATTGTGGGTTGTTGCCACCTTGCTGGACAACTTCCCATAATTTCCTGCACATATGTTTCTGAAACTAAGTATGCAAAGTCGTGCCATATATGCACAGGGTCTCGCCTCACCCTGATCGAGACATTATGGAAGTCAGCCTTAAACTTCGCGAAGGTCCTCAATTGCTTGATCAAGTTTGGAGACAACCTTGTCCATTGACTGATTACCATACAGAGGTCCACTTCAACAAATATCCAAAAAATCTTGGATTCCTTAATCCTCTTTAGATCCTTTGTTGCCCACAGCATAGCGAACTTCACTACCTCTGGTAAATCTTCTTCCTACAGAGGAAACTAACCATCCTTTGGTAGGCACCATGATACTAGTACAATTAGCAACAGGAGTTAGGCATAATGAAATGTCTTGTTGTCCTCCTGTGCTTTGTGTTAGTTCATGAGGAATTCCTTACATAAATATTGTGCACAGCTGTACTGTACTCCCTTCGCGCATTGGGAAGCCAACGACACTACTGGCACCAGAACTTCGTATGGGCGACATCTCATCATAACCTTACCTCATAGGATCTGGGAAGCAAAATGCATTGCATGGTCTTGAATGGAGCGGATAGAATATCCGCACGACTCTTTGATCAATCCAAATTCAATTTTCATCTTATCTACCAGCTCCTTTTCTCCAAACACCTTGGCAAGGTCCACCCATTTATAGCGCAACTTCGTAATCCTATGGATGAGCATATCAGTTATAAATATGGGTTCACCGAGCCATAAGCACCTATTTCTTGGGTTGTGTTATATTCTTTCCAAGCCTAGCCCACGTAGTTAATCGGGGGGTTAGAAGGGGGGCGGAACCCCCCATTCGTTGCATCAATTGCGTAGCAGGGGGAGTCACAGGGGGTTTGAGTGGTGTAGGTAACCCCACTCTATGGGGTTCAAGGTAGCGCCCCCAAAAATTTTGGTTTTGGAACCTATGTTAGGTTGGGTGGACCCACCTATGGTTTTGTGCATGATTTTTGCACATGTTTTTGGACGCAATGGTTTTCGGTCCATGGTTTTGGATGCGATGGTTTTTGGTCCATGGTATTGGATGCTTCGACATGTATAAATATGTAATCTAACATTGAAAGGAACATAATGAAAAATGAAGCTGGTAGTCCCGGTTTTGGGATCTAGGGGAAATCTTTATGTATATGCATTTTATGTGTTATGCTCTCACATTGTTTATTTTATGTGTTTTAGAATTCATATGAAGGTAATTTCTATATGGGGTTAAAACCTACATTTGGTATCAGAGCTATTTTGGCTTCAAGGAGGCACCTTTGTTGCTGAGGGGTTTCGCTTGGGCCTGTGGTAGACCCTGTTCAGTGCAAGATCTGCGAGATCAATTCTAGTGGTGAAAGAAGATGGCGAGAAGTGGAAAGATAGAGATCAAGAAATTTAATGGTCAGAGTTTTTAGCTGTGGAAACTCAAGATGGAGGATCTGTTGGTGGATAAAGATCAGTGGATCACGGTAGATCCGAGTACTAAACCAATGGGAGTGTCCGATGAATAATGGAAGAAGTTGGATCAGAAGGCAAAGAGCACAATACGATTGTGTGTCTCAGATTCAGTATTGCTGAATGTATCAGGGGAAGCTACAGCGAAGGCTTTGTGGGACAAGTTAGGGACTTTGTACCAATCTAAGTCTCTAGTGAATAAACTATTCCTGCGGAAAAATTTGTATAACCTGAGGATGAAAGATGCAAACTCGATGATAGAGCATATGAATGCATTTAATGTTTTGGTAAGTCATTTAGCATCTGTTGATATTAAAATTTTATATGAAGATAAGTGCATCAGTTTGTTGTGCTCTCTACCAGATTTGTGGGATAGTCTGGTTATTGCAATAGGTAGCAATGTAGCTGCTTTGTAGTTTGATGAAATAGTCTCATCCTTACTGATGGAGGAGATCAAATGGAAAAATATGGAGAGCCGGAATGGTGATGCCTTGTTTGTATGAGGAAAGTCCCAGAACAGAAACAAAAATAAGTCATCGAGTGGGGGATCTAAATCTCTAGGAAAACCTGTAAAGGTGGTGTGCTAGAAATGTGGAAAGGAAGGGCACTATAAAAGGGACTGTAAATCTAAAGCTCCTGACAAAGGAAAGGGGTTTGATGATGCTCCTTTTGCAGAGGAAAAAACCACCTCAGATTAAGGTGGGGATGTGTACTTGGCTTCTTCAAGTACACATGTAGATCATGAGGCATGGTTGATTGACTCAGGTGCATCCTTTCACTTCACTCCCCATAGAAAGTGTTTCAGCGAGTATGAGAAATACGATGGTGGTAATGTCTTCTTATGGGATGATAGGAAGGCTAGAATCATTGGTCGCGAAAAAGTAAAGTTGAAATTGTGAGGTGGAAGGGTTAGAACACTTCCGGGTGCTCTACATATTCCTGCATTAACCAGAAATCTGATTTCTATAAGCAAGTTGGATGATGTAGGTGTAAAAACAGTGTTCGAGAAGGATACCTACAAGATGGTTCGGGGAGCACTGGTATTGATGCGGGGAGTTCAGATTGGAACTCTGTACAAGCTGCAAGGTAGCACTGTTGTTGATGGGTGCAATAGTTTTGTGGTTCTTGAAAGTGGAGTAGAAAATCTAGTGGTCTCTGGAGAGAAGACTATGTTGTGGCATCAAAGGCTTGGACATATTGGAGAGAAGGGCCTTCAAATACTTCATGGTAAAGTTATGGTAGAAGGTATGAGTAATAGCTCTCTAGATTTTGATTTCTATGAAAATTGTGTATATGGGAAGCAGAATCGGTGAGTTTTCCCCTGGTGGTTAAGAGGGCGAAATATATATTAGAGCTTGTGCACAGTGATGTGTTTGGGTCTGTGAAGGTTCCATCACTGGTTATGTCTGTGTAATATGTATCATTTATAGATGACTTCTCAAGGAATACACGGATATATTTCCTTAAGAAGAAATATGAAATTTTTGACAGGTTTAAATAATTTAAGGCTTTGCTGGAAAACCATACAGAGAAGAAGATAAAGGTGCTGAGGATAGATAATGGTCGAGAATTCTGTAGTAAGGAATTTGAAGAATTCTGTAAGAAGTGTGGTATAGTGTGGCAGAAGGCTACTCCATATACACCTCAGCAAAATGGAGTTACAAAAAGAATGAACAAGATGTTGATGGAAAGGGCAAGAAGCATGCTCAGTGGTGCTAGGTTAGGACAAGAATTCTGGGTAGAGGTGGTGCAGACAACATGTTACCTAGTTAATAGATCACCTTCATTAGCGTTGGAGGATAAAACTCCACAAGAGGTATGGACTAGTAAGAAACCCTCCCTTTCACATCTGAGGGCATTTGGATGTGATGCATATTTACATGTTCCAAAGTAGAAACGAACCAAGTTGGATAGTAAATCTGAAAAGTGCATCTTTATTGGGTATAAGGATGGTTTAAAGGGTTATAAGTTTTGGAACCTAGTAACAAGGAAGGTTGTGCACAATCGAGATGTGGTGTTCAGAGAGGTGAAATATGTTATTAAACATGAATTCCAACCAAAGGAACCTAAGAAGATATAGTTTGAGCTAAAGGAGGAAGAATCAGACTCTAAAGCAGAGGAGGAATCAGAAGATGAAGAGCCACAAACTCCGGGTGTGAGAAGATCAATTCGAGAAAGAAGGCAACAAGAAAGGTATAGTCCATCTGCTTTCTGTTCAAATTTTTCTTTATCTATTACTGATGGTGATCCTAGAACTGTGAAGGAAGCAGTAGATTCAAAGGATGGGAAGCTCTAGGAAGAGGCCATGGTTGATGAAATGGCATCTTTGCACAAAAATGAGGCTTGGGATCTGGTGGAGTTGCTGACTGGAAGGAAACCCATGGTAGCAAATGGGTGTTCAAGAAGAAGACAAATGTAGAAGGAAAGGTGGAGAAATACAAAGCTCGGTTGGTAGCAAAAGGTTATTCCCAAGTGCCTGGAATTGATTTTGGTGATATTGTTTCTCCTGTTGCCAAGATAGCTTCTATTATATTACTTTTATCTATTGCTGCTGCTTTTGATTTTGAGGTAGAACAGATGGATATGAAGACAAAATTTCTTCACGGGGATCAGGAATAAGAAATCTACATGAAGCAACTTAAAGGCTTTGCGGTGAAGGGTAAGAAAGAACTGGTATGCAAGTTAAAGAAGTCTCTTTATGGGTTAAAACGATCACCAAGGATGTGGTATCAAAAATTTGATTCATTTATACGGGGATTTGGCTTCACTAGAAGCAAAGAAGATCACTCTGTGTATTTTAAATTAATTGGTCACTGTGTTATTTATTTGGTCTTATACATGAATGATATGTTACTAGTTGGAAATGATAAAGAAATTATCCAGGATTTGAAGATCTAATTTTCCTCCAAATTCGACATGAAAGATCTTGGTGCTGCAAACTATATTTTGGGCATGGAAATTAAAAGAGATCGGGCAAAGAGGAATCTCTAGGTAAACCAGAGGAAGTTTGTCAAGACAATATTGCAGAGATTTAATATGCAGGATAGTAAACTGATGAAGGTTCCTATTCATGCAGGTGTAAAGTTATCTGCTGAACAGTGTCCCAAGAGACAAGAAGAGGAAGAGGACATGTCTCGTGTTCCATGTGCAAGTGCAGTCGGTAGCCTAATGTATGCAATGGTATGTACTAGACCATACATTGCACATGGAGTGGGAGAATTGAGTAGGTTTATGTCAAAACAAGAAAGGAGCATTAGACAACAGTGAAATGGGTTTTCAGGTATTTGTGTGGCACTAGTGATTATGGTTTGTGCTACCAAGGAAGACCAGGATTGGACAAAGTGTTGGATATTTGTGGCTTTGTTGATGCAGACTGGGCTAGAGATCTAGATTAGAGAAGATCTGCAAGTGGGTATGTGTTTAACCTATTTGGCGGTGTAGCCAGTTGGATGAGTAAGAAACAATCTGTAGTGGAGCTACCAACTACAGAGGCAGAATACATGGTAGCCACTCATGCAAGCAAGGAAGCAGTTTGGTTGCAGAGATTGTGTTCAAATATGGGGTTAGTACATGGAGCTATAAGGATAGACAGTGACAGCGAAAGTGCAATTTTCTTGGCAAAGAGCCCTGCATATCATTCAAAGACAAAGCTCATTGATGTTCAGGGATCCATGTGATAGGCTCATCCTCCTCAACATCTAACACCTCAACTCCATCACATAGTTCTTCTTCCTCCAAGTCCACGATTTTCTCTCGCTGCTTTTCCTTATCCTTCTTCTACTTCTGCCGAACCTCTAAATTCTTCCTCAGTGAATGCCTTATTGGTACATGTTTCCTCTGCTTCTCCATAGAGGCCGATTACTTTGGCCTAGGCGACAACGGCTTCATAGGCATAGGGGTGCAAATTCTATAGATATGACTTAAGGGACTTTTTCTTGAGAAACAATGGCTTCAGAACTGACTAGAGTAGACATTCAGTCAAAAAAACTTCACAGGTTTTTGTAGATAGGTTTGCGAATGACTGTCATGACAAGAGTTATTCCCAGTCTCCATGCTTCATAGAATTAAAACAATAGTGCGAATAGACGATCCTCAAAATGCAAAACATATTTTGGCGAACCAACATGCCCGATTTATAGGAGGTTTTAAATTCAAATCCTACCGTTCCCTCCATTTTCTGATCATGAATGTGTCTTTGGCAGCATATCTCCAAATATTTTGCCGTAAATGGCGCCTACCCGCTCCTTTTAATGGGATTTTATCCATCAAATCATTAATAGTGACTCCAAAAGCTACTTTTGGACTCATCTACATGGTACCACCCTCCATGGCACAACACATCCAATGCATCTTCACCTGTCGCAACTCTTTCCTCCATTGCATATCCTCCATACTATATTTTTCTCCTCTCTGGGTAGCATAGTTTATAGTCTTGCAATCCCTTGTAGCTACCTGGATTACTAACATTGTTTTGTTACCATGTAGTCATTGTGTAGGGGTAGGAGTCCCTATATATAACTTCATCCTTCTTCCATTCACTTTCGTAGGGAATCGATCCCCATTCAGCTTCATGAACTGAACTGTGCCACCATCCGTGATCTCCTTCAACCAGTACGTTTGAAATTTCCCTGGAAATTTTATGACCTTGCTGTCATATAGCATCACTAAATCATCAACCTTGAAAGTGTGTAGCTTAATATTCCTATCATGCCATGATTTCTCATGTTCATTTTATACTTCTTGGTGAAATCCTGCAAGAAAGCAGTCCTCTTCTAACTCCATCAGCTGCGCGAGCTGTTCCTCTAAGGTTTCGCAATCCACCATCTCTGTCAAAGTTGAAATACATAGACTTGGCACAATATACTCCATAAGCATCACCACTTCAATCCCATAGACCAATCTAAACAATGTTTTGCCTGCCAACTTCTTGCAAGTCGTCCTCTCTGCCCATACTACTGCAGTTACATGCATATCCTAGTCATTCATTTGTGCATTGTAGACCTTTGTCAACGCATTCTCCAAGATTTTTTTAAATGCTTCCACTATTCTATTCTCCTGTGGGTGATAGGGCGAGTTCTTTTGGTGTATACCTGGAATTATTCAAGCAATGCGCTGATCATTTCATTCAAGAAATGTGTACCCCTATCACTCATCAACACCTTAGGGCATCCAAACCATGTTAATACATATTCAAACAAAAATGTTAGAGTGGTGGTAGCTGTAAAATCCTTCACTAGCTGCGCTTTCGCCCATCTAGTTAAATACTGTGTTGTAGTAATAATATACCATGCGCCTGTCTTCTTTCCTAGTGGTTGTATTCGACCGATGAAATCAATGGCCCATTTATCAAATAACTGCGACAAAACCTAAGGATTTAAAGGAAATTCATCTCTTCGTGAAGGCTTTCCCATCCTTTGGAAAGAATCGCACCCCTTGTAGTACGCCTTAGAATCCTTATGTAATTTTTGCCACCATAACCCAGCATGCATAATCCTCTGCACAGTCACTTTTCCTCTATATTGTCCTCCCGCTACTCCTCTATGTGCTTTAGTGAGGATACTAGTGCATTCAAATTTTGGAACATACCTTCGTAGTATTTCATTTGTTCCCATCTTATACAAGTGACCTGAAATGACTGAAAAATATGTAGAGCAGACTACAAATTCCTTTTTCTGTTGAGTAGAATATCCTTCTGACACTGTTCCCGTGGTTAAAAACTAAATTGTATCAGCAAAATGGTCATCTGCGATGTGAATTGCAAAGAGCTACGCATCCAACAATCCTTCCTCCAAACTATTTGGTTCTTCGTCCGTTTCAATCCTTGACAGGTGGTCAGTCTTGCATTCAGCCTTCCAAGATTCACAATCACTTCAAAGTCATATTCTTGTTGGCTTGAGGGGCCCTGACCTAGGCTTAACATTAATTAGCCAAAAAAATCCCTACACTACTAGCCCTTTTAGCATCAACCCCCGGAGCGTGGATTGAAGTCTCACCCAAAGCAGTATGGGGGGATGTTGGAACCAAGTTTCTGCACCCTGAGATGGTTGTTATGTGGTTTAGCTTCCTTTATCCCTAACTTCACGTAGGTTGCTTCACTCTAGGGCTTGCAAGACAAGCCCTCTATTCTAGCCTTCAAGACCTCTGTGAAAGGGTACAGTCAAGCTTCGCGGAGTCCTAATATGCTACGCAGGAACTTTTGCGTTGCTAGGGCAACGATCCTTGTAGATTCCCGAATTACTCTAACTGTCTTACTTTGCTTATTAGATAATTAAAGTTAACACCATGTAAATAGATATCCTTGATCACGTTCATCTTTCCAATGTAATTTTATTCATCCATGCATCATATAAGCATAATAAAGGAAATTCATACATAACATATCAAGAAGCATCAATAGAACAAAGACACAGAAATTGCAGAATATCTTTCTTTATTGATATCTTCCAAGTGTTTACAAACTCTATCCACCATGCGCACACAACTATAGGGGTCCGAGCACTTGGTTGCGGAAGCCTCTACCTACGTGACAACTCAAGCCTTATACTTCTTACTTCAGAGCTATGACTCTCGCTTACATTGTATGTCCTTAAAACTACTTAGAGCTTAGCTCTTTTTATACAATCCCATGGTCCGCGGACCATGGGTATATCTCTTACAGCTGACTTTACTTTACAAAACTAAGGGTGGACTACCCTTTATGACACATGACACCTTCACACTCCACGACCACAAAATGCAGAGACTTTACGATTTTATTACAAAATTTGACTCAAACATGGGCTTTTAGCCCCAAAATTGTGCTTGGGGGATCTTGCTCCCAATAGGCCCCCAACACAAACATCGTGACTTGCCCTCAAGTCACTTGGTAGGCATGAAGATCTTTGCATGAATCCCATCCAGCTTGACCCATATGACCGGAACCTCAGCCGTGCACTGAGTTGCCGCGTGCTTTGCATCTTCCACTCTCTTCTCGGTCACTTCTCCTACACTATCAGCCTAAAGCTTTTGTTATGTCGCTTACAGAGTTGCAAGCTTGCCTTCCATATTTCCTGTGATTGCATAAGCGTCCTCCAGCCAGGGCTTTAGTCTCGCCTTCCGCATTTCTTCCTTGTGCAGTACTACGTCCACCTGTTCCATTAGCTGCTTGGCCTCCTGCAGCTTGGCTAGCCTCTGTGTCAATGCAATGGTTTGTGCTGTGCACTTAACTTCATCATAGTGATGTTGTAGCTTGTGCGCTTCTGTTTCTAGCCTCTGTATATTTGGGTCTTCCTGCAAGCTTGTTAGGACCTCAAATGATTGCTCGAACAACTGCGTGTAGTCTTCTACTGCACTTTCCACCATCACGACTATTACTGTGACAGTGGTCGCCCACTGTTCCTTTACTTTTGGCAGTGTGGAGGGCTGGGCCCTCAACTGTAGCTCAGTAATTTGCAGGTTCCACTCCAACTGAAGTCGCGCCATCTAATTCCAAGTGTAAATCACCCCTATGGCCATCTTGTGAATGCATACCTCGACTGGCTCCTCCTCTAGAATGGCCCACTCTGGGACCATTTTGCATGCCTCCTCAATGACTTTCACGATCTTGTTGCTCTGGTTGGTCGCCTCAGTCTCAGCAGTGATGGAAGCATTTATTTGTAGGGCCATATGTTCATTGTTGATCCATTATTTGCTGATCACCTGGAGGGCGTGGTGCTCTCGGGCCCTCAGTTCTGCAATTACTCCATCCTGCAAGAGGTGGAGTGCTTCGCGTGGAAGTGCTGCCAGGTTTAGCCCAACTCCCTTTAAGGCATTGATAGTGCGCTTGTCAGCCTCATTTCCGTGGTCAGTGCTCCATCTGACAACACTAGTGCATTGGAATCCTTCATGCGTAGCATATCGGCAGCCTCTGAAGTGCCGATAGCCAAGCTGGTAGACACTGTACCAGCTTGTGACGCGCGGGTATGAAACTCCTGCAACCCGGTCTAGATGGCCCCTAGGATGATCTGTGTCTATTGTTCAAATTGCTGCAGGGCCTCCGTAGTGACATCTCTGACTGTGTCACCGATATCATGTAAGTCACCATCCTTCAATGTGATAGGGTCCAGTGAGGTCTCGGTTGCCTTGGATTTCTTTTTGGACCCTCCCTTCTCTAGCTCTCTTGGGCACTTAATGTGGGTGGATGTCTCTTGAGGGTCCGCACTGTGTTGTTTTGTGTCTTCATCTTTGGTCTCACGTGAAGGAAACCACATGCCTTTGTCAAAGCCATGCTTTGTTCCACCTGTCTGCTTACCTTCCTGCTTTTCTGCCTATTTCGCTTGGGCCTTATCAGTGGCCTCCTTTTTCCTCTTGTCGACTAGTTGTGCCATCTTCAACTTGGCCTCCTCCTTCTTCTTCTGTGCAGTGGACTTACTTCCACCCATCACCAAGTCAGTGGTAGTGCACCACTTTTTCAGCCATTAATCAAGCATCACATCAATGGCATCATTGGTGGCTAGATACAGTAAGTCGTACCACTTCTACGCAGGGTCCTTTCATGCCCTGATGGAGACTCAATGGAAATCGGCTTTGAACTCAGCATAGCTCTGTAGGTTAGCGTACACTGTGGGAGACAATCATGGCTTGCGATTGATGTCCATTATGATATTCATCTCCATGAAGATCCAAAAGATCTTGTTGTCCCAAACTTGATGTGCTTCCTTGGTTACCACAACGAAGCATACTTCAATGCTTCAGGGAGGTCTAGCATGACTGAAGGGAATTGGCTATCCCATGGTAGCTTCCATGCTACCAGCACAATCGATAGTAGGAGTCACATGTAGTGGAATGTCTTACTAAGCTTTTGTGCTTCATGATAGTTCCCCAGGAACTCTCTGTGAAGGTAGTCCGACTTGTTAAACTAGACTCCTTCTGCGCACTGTTGTGCGAGAGCGACGACAGGTGCTAGCACCTCATTGACGTAGCACTTCCGCATCATATTCCCTGCCAGGATCTGCGTGGCTACCTTCACAAAAGCATCACAGATGTTGGAAATAGCATACCCACGCAGCTTCTTCACTAGCTTAGATTTTTCCTTCATTGACTCTAAGAGATCCTGCTCGCCACCCTTGCCACCAAAGATCATCGCTAGATTCTCTCCTCTATATGGAAGGCCCGTTATTCAGTGAATCAACCTATCTGTGATGGGTATCGGATACTCCAGCCATAGACACCCATCATGCACCAAACACAACAACTGTTTGATGACCAAAACTGTCACCGGGGTGCAATTATAGTGTGGCACCCAGGGCAGGTTGAGCGACCTTGCCTTCTCTACTCCTTTGAGCCACCTCCTTGGCTCTAATGCGGTCATTCCAATATTAATGTCTATGATGTGGCAAATCAGTTTCTCGGTCGCCAGGTGTGGGAACTTCTCATGGTCCACCAAGTCCCATTCTTCAAGCTTTAGTATCGACATCCGTGGTAAATGTGAACCGTCGAAAGAAATTTCATCCGGTAGTAGAGGGGTTTGCAAGGGAGTCTTACTCTCATCAATGTCCTCTGGGACCTTGGACTTAGGCTTGCATGGAGGGACATACTTTGGAAACCATGTAATAGGGTCTTCACCCTAGGTTTCAACCTTTTTTACTTCAGCTCCCACATCCTCACTGTCCATCGAGATGTATTCGATATCTTCCTCCTCTACTTCTATGTTTATAGCCTTGCCTTTCTACTATGTAGTTGGCTTTGGTGTGTTTCTTCTTAGCGATGCGTGCATCGGTATGGAAGGCGGCTTGCCCTTCTTGTCCTTCATGGTCTCCTTGGTTGGGGTTGGCTTTGGTCTTGGCATTCTCGACGATTTAGGGACCTCTACCAATAATTCAGCTACTTCTAGAGCAGCTACTTCTACCTCTCTTTCCATTTCTTGTGCTAGCTCTTCTACTACTTGCTCTGTATTTACAATTTTCGAGGGTGCTGACATAAGACTCTCTAACAGTGCTCGCAACATCTTGGGCAAGTTCACAAATGTAGGAGTCCATTTGAAAGCCTCAAAGAATTCTTGATCCATAGGTGTATGGGAGCTCAACAACTGAATACTCAAACTGCCAAGTGTTTCTTGTTGGACATCCACTTGTAATTTATAGGGAATTTTGAATTAAAATCTGATTGTTCCCCCCAAAATCGGTTCATTAATTTCGGATTGGCGCTAGATTTTCAAGGATCTGAGCCATAAATTTCATCTTAAATGTCGGACAACCACTCCATTTGGCCTCACTTTTGCCATATTTTCATGAAAAATGACTGTAACGGTCACTTTCCAGCCAACCTGCATGATTTCTCCTTTTGTATTGCAACTCCCTCCGCATTGTCATGGACCCTGTGACACTTCCTTTCTTCACACCATCCTCCAATCGTACAACTCCCAAACCTGGGTAGTGTAGTTTATAGTCCCATGCCTCCTTTCAGCTGCCTGGAGTGCTAAGACTGTGCTACCTTCATTTAGTCACATGGCCGGACCACCGGTGTATGGCTTCAAATGACTGCCATTCACCTTTCCTGGGAAGGGTTCTCCATTTAATTTGACCAGCTGTAACTCTCCTCCATCAGTAATTTATTTAATGACATAGGGCCCTAACTAGTGCATTCTAAGTTTCCTTGGCAATTTATCAAACTTACTATCATTTAGAAAAACCAGGTCATTTACCTTAAACGAGCACAACTTAATGTGTCAATAATGCCATGCCTTTTCGCGTTGTTTTTGGACCTGCTGGTGAAATCCAACCAAAAATCTCTCTTCCTCGAGCTCACCTAGTTGTGCGAACCTCTCCTCCAAGGCTCCACGATCCATCATATCTGTGACCACTGCTATGTGCAGACTAGGCACAATATATTCCATAGGCATTACCACTTTAGCACCATAGACAAGCCTAAAGGGGTTTGTCCAGTCAATTTCTTGCATGTTGTTCGATAAGCCCATAGTAATGTAGGTATGCGTAGGTCCCAATCACTTCGCTAAGCATTGCAAACCTTGGTCAGTGCATTTTCAAGCACCTTGATGAATGCCTCCACTGTCCCGTTAGCCTGTGGGTGATAAGGTGTGCTTTTCTGGTGGTATACCTAAAATTATTCTGTCAGCGTGCTAATCGTCTCATTCAGGAAGTCCGTACCATGATCACTCATTAAGATCTTTGGACATCCAAATCATGTCAATACATGCTCAAAGAGGAACTTTGCAGCGATCGCACCTCTACAATTCTTCATAGGCTATACCTATTCCCAATGAGTCAAATACTCTGTCACAATGATAATATACCTTGCTCCCGTCTTTCCTTGGGGTTGAATGGGGCCCACAAAGTCTATTGGCCATTTCCAAAAAGGTTGCAATGTCATCTGAGGATTCAAAGGCATCTCATCCCTTTGTGATGGCCTGCTAGTCCTTTGATAAACATCGCATGCCCTACAATACACATTTGAGTCCTGATGGAGGGTTGGCCACCACAACCCTGCGTGTAGAATCTTTTGCACGGTCGATCTCCCTGCATAATGTCCTCCAACGGTGCCACCATGAGCATCCGTGAGGATGGTGCTTCTTTCGAACTCAGGTACATACCATTGCAATATCTCATCAGTCCCCATCTTGTACAGATGCCTAGCAATGACAGAGAAATTTGCCACACACGCCCCTAATTCCTTCTTTTGTTGGACAGTGTATCCTTCTGCTGCAACACCTGTCATTAGGAATTGTATTATATCCTTAAAATGACCATCCGCGATGTGCACTACAAATAGCTAAACGTCAGGCAATCCCCCCTCCCAATTAGTGGGTTCTTCTCCTATTTCGATGCACGACAGATGGTATGGTCCCACATTCAGTCGTTTAGGCTTCACAATAACTTTAAAATCATACTCCTGGAATAATAAGAGCCATCTGCAAATTCTTACCCCCCATCACAGGCTTATTAACCAGATACTTCAACACAGAGTGATCTGTACACATTTTAAAATAGCCTTCCAACAAGTAGTGCCTAAACTTCTGGAGCACATACACCATAGCTAGCCCTTTTCATTTGGCGGTGGAATATTTCTTGTCCTCTTTTGATAATCTTTGGCTTGTGAATGTGATAGGATGGTCCAAGCCTTCTCTGCCAGCCTGTGTTAGTACTTCTCCCAATGCTATACGTGACGCATCAACATGTACATGAAACTCTTTCTTCCAATCCCGGAAGATTAGAATTGGCATGGTGACCATATTTTATTTCAATATATCCAAAATTTTCTTACAGTCATTGTTCCAACAGAATGTGACATCCTTATTCAATAATAAATCATAGGTGTGGTGATCAGGGCATAGCCTTTGATAAACTTTTTGTAATATCTCATATGTCCCAGGGTAGTGTGTAGTTGTTTCACACTCCTCGGTGCTTCCAAGTTCAATATCACTGCATTCTTCATGGGGTCTACCATTAGTCCCTGTCTACAAACCACATGCCCCAACAGGTTCCCAAAAGGAACACAAAATAGACACTTCTTGAGATTGAGTTCAATATGGTATCTTCGATAGGTATCCAGCATCACGCACAAGCTTGCTACATGGTGTTTAACCAACCCAAACACAATCCAGTCATCAAAATATACCTCCTGGAACTTATGAATAAATTCCTTGAACACAACAACAATGATGCGCGAGAAGATCGCAGGCACATTCTTCAATCCAAACTGCAATATAGTGTACTAAAAATAACCCCACTCAGTTGCGAAGGTTGTCTTGCTCCTATCCTCCAGCATAATTTTGATCTAGTGGTACTGAAAGAACCCAATAGTGACGAAATATGATTCCTAGCCACCTACATTGTCCAACACTTCATCAATGAACGGAGTCCGGAAAGGATCATGTACACAAGCGTCATTAAACTTTCTGAGATCCACACATATCCTTATTTCATCCTTTTACTTCCAGTCAGATTCTTCTATAGGCTCAATGATGCTTGCTGTGAGCATCTTGTCTAGCTCTAAGAAAACCTTCTCCTTATATTTTGGATTGAGATGGTAAGGACTTTGTTTAATTGGCTTCGTGTTGGGTTTTAACATGATCTTAATCATACCTAGGTCCTTGATTATCCCCTTCAGATCCATGAACTTGGTAGGGAATAAATCCTGGTATTTTTGGAGTAATTCAATGACCTTATCCACCATTGCATCATCCCAGTGTCTCAAATCTTTGTGAATTTGGGTTCTGCCTCTGTACCAATGTTTACTTGTTTCATTTTCAATGGCGCAGTTATATCAAGGTTCTCAATCTGCGATCCTTAAACCTCGCGACGACCTTTTGTTTCTGGAATGTTAATCTTCCATGGATCCTCATCCTCATCTTCAACAGTTACATTATAACATTCTAGCATGTGACTCAGTTGAGTAGCCCATTTAGTCTGAATCAAGTCTAAAGGATCCTGCAGTATCCTAAAGATTGTTGCTTTCACCTCTTGTAGCACTTCATCAATATTTTCAAACCCATCCTAAAAACTAAATGTCATCATGAATCCCTCACTCAGGATATCCCATTCGCCTGTCCCATGGTGGAGCTCGGTTTCTACATACTAGTTTGTCAGGAAAATATCTAGGGTGTGACAGAACAAGTACATCTATTCAAGTTGGGGCTCTTCTCCATAAGGCTGGGTCCATTTGGAAAAATGCGGGCTTGGATCATTCTACCCATCATAATTACCTGTCATTCACATCTTAGGGTTTCTGAATCATGTTCCCATCATCTTCCTACATTCGCGCCAATCATCAAATCTTCGTTTCTGCGTACCCCACCATCTTGGCAGCATAGCATAAAGTGCCTATTCCAACACCTGGAAGCATTTCTTTTCTAGTACCTCCCTTTCAAATGAATACAAAAAGATATCTACCTCATTTAGGCCATCATAAGTAGGTAGATTTCTTACCTCTGAGGACACATAGCGGAACAATCGGGTCATCACGTTGCAGTTCAGTGTAGTCACTTCATGTAACCAATTCTTCCAATGCTCTAACTCTTCATCGGAGTCCAAAGTGCAAGAGCTCTTGCGATCCCATGTAATTCATCCATTCGCAATGGAATTCACCCAATATTGGTCTCACAATGTTATCTTATAGATAAAATCCATATCATCATTGCTCTCATAATCACGGACTAGTTCAGTATAGCATGATCCCTCAACAGGATCTAGAGGTACTATTACACGTAGCGATTTCTTCTCAAAGATAATCTTTCACTTCTTTAGATTGATTACCCCATTCATATCAGTGGCCCAGTTAATTCCTAGGAGCGCAGGATAGGGATTGCTATCATCCACTATCTCTATTACTTCAAAATTAGCCAGTGCACTAGCTCTCTCAATATTCACAGTCAACCCCTATAGCTGCCCCATGGGGATGATATTTTGCTGGTTGTCCGTCCTTAGCTAACTTGGAGACCATTGCAATGTGGGTCTCCCCATTCATTCCCAAGTCTGCTTTGGTAGGACGTTCACATCTGACCGAGGTCCAAAATAGCCTGATCCATTTCATACTCTCCTATCTATGCGGTTAGTCTCATCTCCCATCCCGTTCTTGTTTTATGCTTGCCAATCTTTCGCACTATGCGTGGCTCACCCGATGTGGTTCCAGCGCATGTATTGATGAGCTCTTGTAACCCTTTCACAACCTTAATATCGTGCAGTCACTTCATACAGGTCTCCAGGAAAGTCATGAGCATATATGGTCCATCTCCTGCTCAGGCTTATTCTTGCTTCCTAAGGTTGAGGCCTCAATGAATCTCTTATTAGCTTCCATGAAGGTTTCACATGTGTGCTCAAATCAAACTCAACCTCCTTCAATGGAGCTTGAGCTTCTCGCCTTAAAGACATCGGTCCTCCTCTTGTAAGGTAGTTCGCAAACACCAAACAATGGTCTTTGTCATGCCCCTAACTCTTGCATTTCAGACACCATACCTCTTCGTGCACCTCAAGTCGAACCGTTCTATCCTACTTCAATCTTTGCATCTCAAGGCGAAGATTTGTATCTTGAATCGGTGTTTCATGCAACCTCATTGCGATCTCTAAGGCCTCTGCCTGAGTTGTTATCTTCTACTGCGACATCACAGCCCTTAAGTGTGGAAAGAGCGAAGCATCAAACCACTCGCAATGTTTTCTGATCTGAAATGGGGGTAACAACTTCTTATGCTTAAAAGAACCTCCCACTCAAAGCTGAACAAATATATGATCTAGATTATGTATGACATTTATGGAATTAAATACTTGAAACAGGTGTATGTTGTTTGTTTTTAATTGTTTAAGTGCTTTAATTCCATTTGTTTCTTCTGATATTAAACACATATAACTGTCATATACTTTAGCAAATAAACAACCACACATAACAACAAATTTGATCTAGGAGTTCACCTGAATATCGTGGGCTACATCTCCTTGAGCTTTTGTCATCTTGACTTGGATCTTTGGGATTATGGTAAAGTTTCTTTTACAAGTTCCACACTTAACTCCAAAGGTTACTGAACTAAACCAATGGGCTTAGAATATCATCTATATTGCTATCATGGATGTCATCACTCTGCAAAAAGATCTAAGCTTCCTTAGACTTGATTCCTTCAGTCAGTGCTCTAAGCTACCCTAAGCTTCTAGATGGTACTAACTCCTTCAGAATTATTCAACTATCTCTATTTTTTTTTTACTGTATCCAGCACATATTAGACACCAATAATAGATTGATCATTTCATCATTTGTTACTGTTGAGTATGGAGCATCATTTTTTAGAGGTCCTTGTTTCAGCCAGATGTATACCCTAGGAAGTTTGTACACCCCTCCATGCAGGGGGGTGCGGGGCGACTTGTCCCCCCCACAGGGGTTCATGGGGGGCCGATCCCCCCTAGCTGGAGGGTCTGGGGGCTAGCGGTCCCCCGACGGGGGTTTCGGGGGCAGCGCCCTTGAAGGTAAAAACAGATGTAAAATTGCCTTGTAAAAGTATAGTAATTTCTAGTCAATCTGGGCTGTTCATTAGGCAGATGATCTGATGGTAGAAATTAGGTTTAGTTTAGGGTTTTTTGCCCTAGAAGGCAACCCCTCTCTTTGTATGAGGGCATTGTATTTGAGGCTATGTAATAGATGTGTATTCTCTAAGCGAGAAGCAGAGAGGTGAAACTGTGAGAGAAAACCGAGGATATTACTGCGGATTTGATGTAGGTTGTGTCTCTTCATTTTGCTGGATAATAGAAAGGAAGGACTGGATGTTCAGGCTCGACGTAGCCCAAACTGGGTGAACCACGTATATCAGTGTCTCTCTTGTTTTCTGTGTTTATATTTATGCAATATTTTATGTGTTCCATTGCTCCGTAATATATAATTTTCTAACAACTGGTATCAGAGCCGAAGGTCTATTTAGCTGATGAACTCGCAGGAAAGAAGGGTTCCTCGTTCGAGTGGGAGCAATGGCGGAAGATGGTAAGTTTAGGGTCAAGAAATTTAACGGCCAAAACTTCTCGTTGTGGAAGATGCAGATGGAAGATTATCTGTATCAGAAAGATCTATACCTACCATTGGGTGGAAAAACAAAGATACCGACGGGTATGACAGATGAAGAATGGAACCTTCTTGATAGAAAGGCACTCAGAATAGTACGGTTGTGCCTCGCAACATCGGTCGCCTTCAACATTTCGAAGGAAACAATGACAGAGGGTTTGATTAAGGAATTGGAGAAACTATATGAAAAACCCTCGACCTCAAACAAGGTATTTCTTATGAAACAGTTATTTAATATGAAGGTGTCGGAAGGTGGATCTGTTGCAGACCATTTAAATGATTTTAATACTATTACAAGTTAGTTATGTTCTGTAGGGGTAAAATTTGATGATGAAGTTAGAGCTCTGTTATTCTTGTGCTCATTACCAGAAAGTTGGAATGGTTTAGTAATGGCCAATAGTAACTCTATTTCTGGATCTAGTACTTTAAAGTTTGATGATGTTGTCGGTGCTATCCTTAGAGAGGAAATGCGATGGAAAAGCTCTGGTGAGACATCAGGTAATGCTTTGAGTGCAGAGTCTAGGGGAAGAAAAATGGAAAGAGGAAAGAGCTCAGGATATCGCAGTAAATCAAGCAAAGGTAGATCCAAGTGCAAATCGTGGATAGTGTGTTGGAAATATAGAAAGAAAGGACACCTAAAGAAAGACTGTAGATCTCGTAAGGGAAAAGAAGGAGATGCACAAAAAGAAAACAATCATGAAGAAAATGTGACAGGTGAGGTGTTACAAGATGCTTTGATTCTTTCTTTCGAAAATATTACTAATTCTTGGGTGGTAGATTCAGGGGCCTCATTCCATGCCACACCTGATAAGAAATACTTTCATGACTATGTTCAAGGAGATTTTGGACAAGTTCATTTGGGTGATGATAAACCCTATAAAATTGTTGGAATGGGTAAGGTTCTTGTAAAATAGCAGAATGGAAACCAATGGCTACTAAAGGAGGTAAGGCATGTTCCAAATCTAAAGAAAAATTTGATTTCAATACGGTAGTTAGGTGGTGAAGGTTGTGTGACAACTTTCATAGATAAAGCTTGGAAGGTCACCAGAGCCCTGGTAATAGCAAAAGGTGAAAAGGTTGGTAAATTGTATTTATGCAATGGTATTTCTAACTCTGTTAATGCTTTAACTTCCAAAGGAGAAGATGCAGCATTATGGCATCATAGGCTTAGACGCATGAGTGAAAAGGGGATGAAGATTCTTCACTCAAGGAATTTGTTGCCAGGTTTGAAGAATGTTTATTTTGACTTCTATGAGAATTGCATTTATGGAAAACAGAAGAGAGTCATATTTCTCAGAGTTGGGAAAGAAAAGAAGAGCGAAAAATTAGAGCTTGTGCATATAGATGTATGGGGACCTGCTCAGGTATCATCTCTTGGTGGCTCTTGTTATTATGTTACTTTTATTGATGATGCAACTAGAAAAACTTGGATTTATAGTATTAAGAATAAATCTGATGTATTTGATACTTTCAAGAAATGGAAAACTTTGGTTGAGATTGAGACAGGAAAGAAATTGAAGTGTCTTAGATCAGACAATGGAGGTGAATATTGCAGCAAAGAGTTTGATAGGTACTGTTCAGAGCATGGAATTCGCAGAGAGAAGACAATTCCAAGAACACCACAAGAAAATGGTGTGTTAGAAAGGATGAACAGAACAATCATGGAGCGTGCAAGGTGCATGAGATTGCATGCAGTATTGCCTTTACAGTTTTGGGCAGATGTTGTAGATACTGTTGTTTATCTAATAAATAGAGGGCATTCAAGTTCCCTAGATGGTGGTGTTCCAGAGGAAGCATGGACATGTAAAAAGGTAAACTACTCTTTTTTAAAGCCTTTTGGTTGTGAGGCCTTTGTCCATATTGATAACGAAAATAGAACAAAGCTTGAGGAAAAGTCAAAGAAATGTACCTTTATTGGATATGGTGTTAATGATTTTGGTTATCGCTTATATGATTACGAAAATCACAAAATAATTAGGAGCAAAGATGTAATATTCAATGAAAAGGTCTTGTATAACAATTGGTTGCAGGAAAAGAAACAAGAAAAAGAAAACAAGGAATATGTAGTTCTTGATGAAATCACTGAAAAAGTAAAGGTGCCTAAAAATAATAATAATCAACAACCACAACAATAGCAACCACCATAATAGAAACAGGCACCCAAAACACCTGAAAGTGGTGTTAGAAAATCTACCAGGATAAGTAGACCCCCTGAACGATACTCTCCTTCATTATATTACTTATTGTTGACTGATTCTGGTGAACCCGAATGGTGTGAAGAAGCAATGCAAGTTGAAAGAAGGAAGAAGTGGGAGGTAGCCCTGGAAGATGATATGGAATCCTTAATGCATAACCAGACTTGGGACTTAGTTAGGTTGCTTGTAGGAAAAACTACATTGAAGAATAAATGCATTTACAAGCTGAAGGAAGAAGATGGAGGAAAACAGAGGTACAAAGCTAGACTTGTGGTGAAGGGGTTTGCACAAAAGAAAGGTATTGATTTTGATGAAATATTTTCTCCTGTTGCTAAAATTACTTCAATCAGAACTATTTTAAGTCTAGTAGTAGTTGAAGGTTTGCATCTTGAACAGTTAGATGTAAAGACAACCTTTCTCCATGGGGATTTGGAGGAAGAGATATATATGCAGCAGCCACAAGGATATGAAGTGAAAGGGAAGGAAAAACTAGTGTGTAGGTTGAAGAAGAGCTTGTATGGCTTAAAACAGGCTCCAAGGTAGTGGTATCTAAAATTTGACAAGTTTATGTCTGAACAAGGTTATACTAGATGTCACTCTGATCATTGTGTTTATCTGAAAAAGAAAAATGATGGAAGCTATATTATATTGTTATTGTATGTAGATGACATGCTTGTTGCAGGGTCTAACATATAGGAAATAAATGTGCTCAAAAGAAAATTGGCAAATTTATTTGCAATGAAGGATTTGGGAGCTACAAAACAAATCCTTGGTATGAGAATAACTAGAGACAGGAAAAAACGTAAATTAACATTGTCTCAGAATGAGTACATACAAAAGGTGTTAAAAAGATTTAATTTTCACAATGAAAAACCAGTTACTACAACTTTTGCTAGCCATTTCAAACTTAGTAAGGAAATGTGCCCAAAGACCGAAGAAGACATGGATTATATGTCTAAAGTTCCATCTGCATTAGCAGTTGGAAGCTTAATGTATGCAATGGTCTGCACAAGGCCTAATATTGCACATGAAGTGGGAGTTGTAAGTAGGTACATGAACAATCCAGGAAAGGAACATTGGATGGTAGTGAAATGGATTCTCAGATATTTCAAAGGTACCACAAATCAAGCATTATGCTTTGGTGGTTCAAACATTTCTCTATAGGGATATATTGATGCTGATATGGCAGGTGACAGAGATAACAGGAGGAGCACTATAGGATATGTATTTACTGTTGGTGGAATAGCTGTTAGTTGGGTTTCAAAAACCCAAAGTGTTGTTGCACTTTCAACAACAGAAGCAGAGTATGTTGCTGCTACAGAGGTTAGTAAAGAAATTATTTGGTTACAAAGGTTTATGGGTGAATTGGGTAAGGAGCATGATATGGTCACATTATACAGTGATAGCCAAAGTGCCATTCATCTTGCAAAGAGCTCAACATTTCATTCCAGGACCAAACACATACAGATCAAGTACCATTTCATACGATCAGTGTTGGAAGATGGAGAGTTGAAGCTGGAAAATATACACACTAGCCAGAATCCTGCAGATATGCTAACAAAAGTTGTGACCAGGGAGAAACTGAGAATATGCTCAGTTTCAATTGGTCCTCAAGGATGATGATGAAGATGAGAAACAACCAGGTCCAAAGAGGAGTCATTGTCCAGTAGATGAAGCAGCGGTGGAGTTGCTACAATCATTCTCCAAGTGGGAGATTGTTGAGTATGGAGCATGATTGTTTAGAGGTCCTTATTTCAGCTGGATGTATACCCCAGGAAGTTTGTACACCCCTCCACATGGGGGGGTGCGAGGGGGACTTGTCCCCTCCCGCGGGGGTTCAGGGGGGCCGATCCCCCTGGGCTGGGGGGTTCGGGGGCCAGCGGTTCCCTGGCGGGGGTTTCGGGGGCAGCGCCCCTGAAGCTAAAAACGGATATAAAATTTCCTGTTAAAAATATAGTATTTTCTAGTCAATCTAGGTCGTTCATTAGGCGGATGATCTGACGGTAGAAATTATGTTTAGTTTAGGGATTTTTTCCCTAGAAGGCAACCCCTCTCTTTGTATGAGGGCATTGTATTTGAGGTTGTGTAATAGATGTGTATTCTTTGAGCGAGAAGCAGAGAGGTGAAACTATGAGAGAAAATAGATGATATTACAGCGAATTTGTTGTAGGTTGTGTCTCTTCATTTTGCTGGATAATAGAAAGGAAGGACTGGCTGTTCGGGGTGGACATAGCCCAAACTGGGTGAACCACATATATCTATGTCTCTCTTGTTTTATGCATTTTCTGTGTTTATATTTCTGCAATATTTTATGTGTTCCATTGCTTCGTAATATATAATTTTCTAACAGTTACATGAAACTTCCAAGTAGCATCATATCCTTTAGAAGTCTCCAAATGCTTCTACAAATCCCTGCAATGAACTTATAAGGCTCATTACAGTCAGAAATGACAGTTGGTTTGCTGAGAACGAGTACTAGTAGCTCCTATAGCTGCCTCTAACTCCTGGTGGCTCTGAGCTCCAAAATCAATCTTCCTGGATGAAATTCTCCATGAAGATGACTTCCACAGCTTCTCTGGACTATTCCATTGGCTTCAAAAGGTTGCAATCAGCCTAGCTGGCCTATTGTTTCACTCTCTCTGTGTTTCTCTATCTCTCTGGCTATGCTTCTATAATAACTACTCTTGGAGTGTATTTATGCAATATCATCTAAGGATACTCCACCAAAATTGGTTAACCTCACTTATCTTTAGTTAAACTTAGCATATCCACCTAGGTTTAGCCACTCCACTAGGTTGACCATTAGAGGTAATCGTTAATAATAACTTTCTATTGGGCATGCATATGAGGTGGTATAATCCCAGCGGTTAGGGATAAGCCTTCATAGAGCTGGCGATCAGGTTAACTCTCAACTGTCAATATATCCCGTCCAATCAAACGACTATCACATTGTCCACTCACCAACTAGCCCAGACAATATCCACCGTTGATCTTTCCCACTCGATCCAACGATTATTGCACAATCTCGTGAAGATTTTTGCATGATCGATATCAAATCAAGAGCACATGAGAAAAGCAGTTTTCCCATGCTACATGTCGTTTGGTGAGGGTAATCACGTGAAATTTTGGAATATCGCTTCTAGCCTTTTGTTCGCATGAGATACCATTTACCATCTTTCTAAGACGACCCACATGCTTAATTCGTATTTTAAGAAATGTGCTTAAGGAAAAGGTTTTAGCGCTTAAAACCAATATTAACCCTTCAATGCTAATACACATAGAACTGGTGGTCATGTTAACTGCAACCGCATGTACATTGTTTGCAACCACAGTTAAGTTGGGACATGTGACTATTACTAAGGTCCTTGATCAATTTTTTATCATTGTCTATCTGTTAGGTTCATGTTATCTTCGTGGATTGTACACTTCAATCTCTGATCGAGTTACCAAGGTGTCTCATTTGGTTGCATTGCAATTTCTTTGAACCCCACAATAGACTATGCTTCAAACTTAGCACTACTAAATTCTCTATTCAGTTTTGTCTAGATGTATACTACTCCAGCATTCAGGTTATCATTAGCGTACTTGATATACCAGGTTAGTGTGTGATCCTGCACAACACTAAACAATGTCGCCTTCTTCATGTTATCATTTGTCACACCCTGAGCTTCCCATACAGCTTTCACAATGAACCAGAATTTGTCTAGGTCCTCATTCCCCAAGCCTTTGAACAAAGGCAGCTTCACTGAATTTTCCATACTAAACTGCGGTGGAGGTGGGGGTGGTATGGGTGAAGTCGTCGGTGATGGTGGTGAAGTTTGAGGTGGTATTTTTGGGAATCCTTGTCTTATTAACTAAATATCTCTTCGCGGAGAAACCTTCACTATCCCCTCTTCATCATCTTGCAAAGGTGAAATCAACAGACTATACTCAAGACCCTTTTTTCATTCATTTCTATAAGTTTTTTTGCTTCGCGTAGCCCCAAACATCAAGGTAGTTGCATAACCCATTTTTCACGCAATAACATTTTAATCCAGGTATTCAAATATTTTACATACTTACCTCGTCATCCCCTAAAAAGAGCCACTCCGCCTCGTTGTAGTTTACTGAGGTGTCGACTACAAATTTAGTGACAAATCCTCCTATGACATGATCGATCCAATGATCGATGGTGCATGCGATCTTATCCTGTGATGCTTCCAACCTTTGCACTAGCTCTGGGGTCCAAATGATAGGACTGTCAAGTTTCCACCTTCCTTGGCTATCTACTAGCTTCATGATCCACTCGTATAGCTTAATCGGAAAGGAGCAAAAAAAGATCTCATGGATCTCTGTATATAGGTACTTGTCCAGCCACTGTTCTTTTGCGAGTTACGGGTTTTGGTTCTCCTGTGCCACGAATTTGTGGATCTTCCTATCCAACTAGTATCCAATCTCTTTCTTAGTCGAATTATAGTGATATGACATCACACATCTCTTATGTAGATTTCAGTCCCGACAACGAAACCATTTGCTAGCTTGAGGGGGCCTGACTCAAGTTCAACGTTAATTAGCCAAACAAATCCCTACACTACTAGCCCTTTCGACACCAGCCCATGAGCGTAGACCAAAGTCTCACCTGAAGTAGTATGGTGGGATGTTGGAACCAAGTTTCCACACCCTAAGATGGTTGTGATGTCATTTGATTTCCTCTATCCCTGCCTTCGCGCAAGTTGCTTCGCTCTAGGGCTTGCAAGACAAGCCCTCTATTCGATCCTTCAATACCTCTACGAAAGGGTACAATCAACCTTCATGCAATCCTAATCTGCTACACTAGTACTTTCGTGCTACTAGGGCAATGGTCCTTGCAGATTCTCGAATTACTCTAAGTGTTTTACTTATCTTATTAGGTAATTAAAGTTAACACTGCGTAAATAGATATCCTTGATCACTTTCAGTTATCCAATGTAATTGTATTCAGTCTCGCATCATATAAGCATAATAAATGAAATTCATGCACAACATATCAAGATGCATCAGTAGAACAAAGACACAAAAATGCAGAATATCTTTCTTTATTAATATCTTCCAAGTGTGTACAAACTTTTTTCGCCCTGCGCACACAGCTGCAGGGGTCTGCGCACTCAGCTACATAGCCTCTACCTATGCTACAAATCAAGATTTAGACTTCTTACTTTAGAGCTATGACTCTCGCTTACAATGTATGTCCTTAAAACTACTTAGAGCTTAGACCTTTTTATACAATCCCATGGTTTGTAGATCATGGGTAGATCTCTTACACCTGACTTTACTTTACAAAACTAAGGGCAGACTACCCTTTATGACACATGACAGCTTTGTGCTCTACGACCACAAAAAGTGGAGAATTTACAATTTTATTACAAAATTTGAATCAAACATGGGCTTTTAGCCCCAAAACTGCCCTTGGGGGATCCCTCTCCCAACAATTCCTAAAACAACAATAACCATTGACATATTCCCCCTCACAAACACATACTTATTAACCAGGTACTTCAGTGCAAAGTGATGTTTATACATTTTAAAGTGTCCGCTCAACAAATAACACCTAAATTTTTGCAGTGCATAGACCATCGCCAACCCTTCACGCTCTGTAGTGGAATAATTCTTCTCAGACTTCGATAACTTTCTACTTGCAAAGGCTATCAGATGATGAATTTGTCCTTCTCCTGCCTGTGTTAATACCACACCTTGCGTAATGCAAGAGGCATCTACATGCACATGGAATTCTTTCTTCAAGTCTAGAAACTCCAAAATAGGCACAGTTACCATCTTTTCCTTCAAGACATCTAGACTGTGCTAACATTCTTCGTCCCAACAAAACATCACATCTTACTTCAATATTTTCTCCATCGGCACGGTTATCTGAGCATAAACCTTGATAAACTTTCTATAATACCTAGTGTGCCCCAAGGTTGCACACAGTTGTTTTACATTCCTTGGAGCTTCCAAATTCATAATCATAGCGATCTTCGTAGGGTCCACCATCAATCCCTGCTTACATACTACATGGCCGAGCAAAATTCGAAAGGTCACACTGAATATGCACTTTTTCAAATTCAGTGCAATCTGATACCTTCGACATGTATCCAGCATAAGGCACAGACTTACAACATGGCACTTCACCAACCCAAACACATTCCAATCATCAAAATAAACCTCCAAGAATTTATGAATAAATTCCTTAAACGTCGCGATTACTACTCGGGAGAAAATTGTAGGTGTGTTCTTTAATATAAATGGCATTACTCTATATTGAAAATAACCCTACTCCTTCATGAAGGTTGTCTTGATTCAATCTTCTGGTGTGATCTTTATTTGATGATATCTCGAAAATCCATCAGTAAACGAATAGGCCTCCTTTCCTCCAACATTCTCTAATACTTCATCTGTAAATGGTCTTGGAAATGGATCGTGCACACATGCATCATTCAACTTTCTTAGATCTACGCATATCCTAATTTCACCTTTCTATTTCTTCTCTTGGACAGCCATTGGGCTTACCCAATCAGATTCCTATACTAATAACATCATCCAACATCTTATCAAGCTCTTGGTGCACTTTTTATTTATACTTCAGAGTGAGCCGATAAGGTCTCTTCTTGACAAGATTTGCATCCAGTTTCAATGTAATCTTCATATCACCCAAATATCCAACGATCCCTTTCAAATCCGAAAACCTTTTTGGGAATAGATCCTGGTATTTGCACAATAGTTCGGCCACCTTTTCGACTGTATCTTTGTCCCAATAATTTCATATCTTTGTGAACTTAGGCTCTGCTTCAGATCCAATGTTTACTTGTCTAGTTTTCAAAGGTTCTGATATATCTGAGTTCTCAACTTTTGGTCCTTCGACTTCATGCTATCCCTTTGTCTCTAGAATGTTAATATTCCATGGGTCTTCATCTTCCTTTTCAGTAGTCTCATTGTAACATTCTAGTGCATGGTGAAGCTATGTACTCTAATTCGGTTGAGCCCATTCTACCGGTTCCTTAGGTGTTCTAAATATAGCTACTTTTATCTGATGTAGCACTTCATCAATGCATTCAAACCCATCCTCAAAGCTGAAATTCAATAAGAAAATATCTCATAAGATGTCCCATTCAGTTGTCCCATGGTGAAGCTTCATTTCCAAATACCAATTCATTGGAATTGTGCCTAAGGTATGAAAAAAAATGTGCACCCATTCTGGTTGTGGTTTTGTCCCCCATGCCCTAGTCCATCATGCCAAATGATCGTGCAGATCATCCTTCCCACTGTACTTTTCTAGTATCCCAGTATTAGGATACCAAAACCTTTATCTCATAATTCTTCTGTATTCCTTCCATCCCATGAAGCTTTCCTTGTGCGTACCCCACCAATAGTCAGGCATAGCGTGCAATGCCAACTCCAGTGCTTGGAAGAGATGTTCTTATGGTAATTCCCTTTCAAATTCATCTAAAAATAGATCCACATCAGTCAAACCATCATAATGTAGAAACTTATTTACCTTAGTTGAGACACATCGCAGTGATTTGGTCATCATATTGCAACAGAGCGTAGATACTTCACGCAACTGATTCTGCCAGTGTTCAAGCTCTTCATTCGAGTCTGTGGTGTAGGAGCTATCCCTATCCCAGGCAATGCATCCATTGACCATAGGATTGATCCAATCTTCATTTCACGTTGTGATCTTGTATATCTTATCCAAATCATTATCATATTCCACAAAGTCGTGAACAGGTTTAGTATAATGCACTCCTTCTGTACGGTCTTGTGGCACTACAACTCGGAGCGAATTCCTTTCAAACATCATTTTCCGCTTCTTCAAGTTGACTACCGCATCCATATCAAAATTTTAGTCAATTCCTAGTAGTGTGTGGTACGAGTTACTATCATCCACTATTTCAATGACCTCAAAATCGGCCAGTGTGCTTGTGCCCTCAATGTCTACTGTTACATCATATAAGCACCCCATCAGAATAATATTTTGTTGATTTTCCATGCACAGTTGAATAGGAGATCACTACAATGTAGGTATCCCCATCATTTCCCATGCATGCTTAGGTAGGACATTTTCATCAGATCCCAAATCTAAGATTACGTGGTCCATTTCGTATTCTCCTATTTGTGCGGTTAGCTTCATCTCGCACCCTGTTCACTTCTTACTAGTTTCTGACATCTTCTAAAGGTGTTCTCTTCAACATGGATCTTTTCTTTATTTTCTCATTTTTTGATTAATTCTTGCAACCCTTCTACTACTTATCACGCAGTAACTTCATACAGGTCTTTAGAAAGGTAGCTAATACTGAAGGATCTACCTCTTGTGTCATACTAGTTTCTGACATTTTCTCTTGAATTCCAGAGGTGGAGGCCTCAGCGAAGTTCTTCTTTACTTCCATGAAGGTTTCTTTAGCATGATTAAGGTCAAATTCTATTTATTTTTTAGCAGCCTTGCACACCCACCTATTAGTCTTAGGCTACTTGCCCTTATTTGCACCAGTGGCCATACCACTCCTTCTTACTATATCTATGTTCTGATCTTCTTTGCAGGGCTCTTCCCTCATCATCTAGATGTTTTGTGTAGGCTTCTAGGCTACACCTTCATTTCTTGCATATTTTCCATAAGGATCAAACATTCCTCTATCACATGGTCAAACTGTTTGCAATACTGGCATGACGAATGCGTGGGGAATCTGCAATCTCATGTGAAGTGTCTTACTTCACAACAACTATAGAAAATTGTCTTCCCACGTTCTCAACTAGTTCCGTCCCCTCTTCCTCATCCTCGGCCTTGGAATCCTCCACATGCTACTCCTGCCACCTGATCCTGAGGCCAAGTTTCTACCTGTATTCAGTAGGTAGGGGTTCTATCTATCATCATCTCATAACTCATACAATGATGTTCATCATGACCTATAGATTTGCAAAAATTGCAAAACAATTGCTGAGGGCTCTATACAAACTTTTGCAGTAAATGGAAATGATCAGTCATGTGTTTTCCTAAAACATGAAAGATAATGGACCATGGTGAGGCTCTTGTGCTCAGCCCAATGTTATTTTCTAGTTTCATGGGAACATGCCCTCCCCCAATAAGATAGTTCTTATAGACCGAGAAATGGTCCTTATCATGCTCATGACTCTTGCATTTCAAGCACCAGACTTTATCACGCACCTCTGGCTGGGCTTCCTTTCCTTTCTTTAGGGTATGAAATTCTAGGCGTAGGATTTCCAGCTGTGAGTGAATCTGTTTCACTCCAAGGTTTGTATCTTGTATGGGTGAGGCGTCCAACCTCATCGCAATTTCTAAGGAGTTTGCTTGTGTTATTATCTTTTGTTGCCACAAAGGCACTCTTAAGTGTGGAAAGAGTGACCATGTATACTAGTTATCATGTTGGGAATCTATAATTACCATATTGGCTTGCTTGATTAGGCATTTCAACCTCTGATTGAAGTCCCAAGGTGTCTGATCTACCTTTTGTAAAATTTCGTTAAATTCAGTCATCGACTCTGCTTGTTATGAAACCATCTCACAAAAAAGTAGAAAATATAGTTCAATTCCTTAGAAATAAGCCTCTTCGAGGGGGAAACCTCCTTTACAATACACAAATGAACAATTCCTAGATGATACAAATGACAAGACCTCCTTTCTATATATAGGAGTCTAAGTGGTCATAATATAATCAGAGCCGACATAACAATAATAATGTAAGGGAACAAAAATAAACATAGTGGGCTTCTATGTGGCACAACAATAACAATATGGGTACTACATGGGCACAAAAATATAATAAGGGGGTTGCACTAATCATAATAAGGGGTTACACTAGTAGTATAGGGACCTAGCATGCCCCTCTCCTTCAAAAAGTGTTTTCCTCAAAGCTTGAGTAGTTCTAGATGCTTCTATATCAAATTATCATCCTTCCATGTGGAATCATCAGCGAGTAAGTTCTTCCACTTGATGAGATACTCTGAAATTGATCGATTTTGTAGCTGTTAACTTCTCGGTTTTGTGAATGCTATAGGTTCCAATATGATTTTTCCTTCCTTGTCAAGTTCTGGCAATATTGTTGGAACTGGGATCTTCAGCAACTTTTGAATGAGTTCCCACCCTACTTCACCATTCTTCCATTCATCCCTTGCTTTTTTTATCAAATTTGGTTGGATAATTATAGCAACCTCTACCATTTCTACAACGATATGTTCAATTTCACTCCTTTGGGCATATGGATATCTATAAGGCCTGATGTATGGAGGAACACTTCCTAGAATCAAATGAATAACATGATCATGATCATGAATACGTGGGATGCCTTTGGGAGTCTCAAATACCTTGGAATGATTTTCCAAGACTTTTTGGAGATCTGGAGAAATAGATTTTCAATTTGGGAATCATTAGCGAACATAATTGTGCAATTATTCCTCATTGTTCTTTCTTTAGAAGCTTTGTCATTATATTAGAGCTGATTATCTTTCATGGTTTCCCTATGATACCTCTTAATTCAAGTTCCTTTCATTTTGAAGAAAATTCCATGAAAAGTTCTTGAAAATTAAAAGCTATTGTACCTAAGGATTATAGCCATTAGACTCCTAGTACAACATCAACACAACCCATTGGAATGGAAAGCATTGGGCTAGTGAATACATATTCTCCGATGGATAGCTTGAAATTATGGCACTTTCCAGAAAAATTTATGGTTCCTCTAGTTACGACTGTCACTTGACACTTTGGTGCTAGATATAGGAAGAAATTCAATTCCTTGGCTATCTTACAACGAATAAAACTATGGGTACTACCCGAATCAATCAACACTATGACCTTTTTGTTCTTGACATGTCCTTCTATCTGTATAGTTTGAGGAGTGGTAATTCTGACCAATGCATTACAATATATGGTTGGTTTCATTTCTTCTTTCTCTGGGGTTGATTACTGGTGAGTATCCTTTCCTTTTGATGTTTCTTGATACTTTTCTTCCTGATATTTCACTACTTGAACCTTATTTTTCTTGATATGTCCTTCTATCTTGAGAGTTTGAGGAGTGGTAATTCCTGCCATTTCAATACAAGATATGGTCGGATTCATTTGTCCTTTCCCTAGGGTTTGTTCCTAGTGTATATCTTCTTCTTTTGATGTTTCTTGATCCTTTTCATCATTAGGAGGCCTTTCTTGTAGCATCTTTGTCCCACCTTCCTTCAAACCTTCCATGTATTTCTTCAAATCATTCGTGCCTTTCTTCCAATATGCTTTCATACCATCAATATCATCTTCCATGGCATAGATAAAACTATTTATCTTTTGCTTCTCTAGAATATCATTTACCATTATATTTAATTTTTGAAAGTGCTCAACATGCTTTGCCATTGAACCCTTTTGTTTGAGATTTATCAATTGGCTAAAGAAGGTGTTGCTATTTGTATCCTCATAATGTGCTATCATTTCCTCCGTGAAAATTGACCACGTGATAAGTGGTTTACGAAAATAAAGCCCTTTATACCATAAAAATTGATTCTTTTCTAAATAATTAGATGCAATATGTACCTTTTGTAACAATGGTACACCAAGTAGATCAAAATATTTATCCATCTGTAGTATCCAATTTAGCGGATCCTTGCCATCAAGCTTCCTCATCTTGCTTTTTCTTGATTTTAGGAGCTCGATCTTGAAATGACTGTAACTCTGTAATTTCAAATCTTTAAATTCTAAAATTTCGGTCTGTAATATCCCTCTAAGTCTTATTTTTAACTCCGCAAGTTTGATCGCAATTGGATTCCCGAAGAAATATTTATTTCCAATCTCCCACGATGACCTAATTATATACTAGTTCAGTAGATTGAACTTGTGCGACATGCCATGTGTCACTGTTTCAACCTTAGGTTCTAAATATTATACCAAAACAAAACAAAATCCATCCTATTTCTATAAATTTTTACAAAATTTCAATTTGATGCACAGAGAGAGAGTTATGATGATTTTCCCAAGGTCAGCTATTTAGGATGTAATTCGGGGGTCTTAAAAAACCCTAACTTCCTCAGATCATATATCTGAAAATATAGTGAGACAAGATCTGAAATTCGAACCCAAGGTTTCGACTGATTTCTTCTCAATGGATTTTTTTATTAGCTTCTAAAACTTTGTAGAGAAAACGTGATGGAAAAATTTCCACTATGACCTAGTTTAGATGAAATTTCGAAGCTTGTAAAAACCCCAACTTCCTCAGATCATATCTTTGAAAATATAGCAAGAAAAGATCTGAAATTTAGACCCAAGGTTAAGTGAGATTTTTTCTCACATGGGTTTTTGTTTTAGCTTCTAAAATGTTGCAGAAAAATCTATAGCGAAAATTCCATGATGACCTGTTTGGAGCAGGGAAACCGTAGAATCCAAAGCTCTAATACCAAATGTTATGAAACCAACTCATAGAAAGATAGAAAAGATAGATCAACACCTTAAAAATAAGCCTCTTTGAGGGGAAACCTCCTTTACATTACACAAATGAACAATTCTTAGATGATACAAATGACAAGACCTCCTTTCTATATAGGAGTCTAAGGGGTCATAATATAATCAGAGTCGACATAACAATAATAATGTAAGGGCACAACAATAACAATAGTGGGTTTCTATGGGGCACAATAATAATAATATGGGTACTATATGGGCACAACAATATAATAAGGGGGTTGCACTAATAATAATAAGGGGTTACACTAGTAGTATGGGGACCTAACAACACCTCTGACTTAGGCTTTCTAAATTCCTTCTTGAGATCTTGATGGGTCTCTGCTAACATTGTGATGGGGTTATCAGTGCAGTACTTGATGTACCACATCAATGCTCGATATTGTAAGGCTGTGACCAGCTGAGCTTTCTTGATGTTATCATCTATAATCTATTGTACCATCCATACAATCCTTGTAGCAAACCAGAACTATTCAGGATCTTCACTCCCTACCCCTTTAAAGGACAACATCTTCATCGCATTCGTGATGTTGAATGGTGGAAGTGGAGGTGGAGGTGGAAGCGAAGGTGTAGGCGTATGAGGTGGAAGTGGAGGTAGAGGTGGAGTGGAAAAGTGAGGTGTCCTCATGATACCATACTTAATTAACTGAAATGCACTTCATGGTGTAGTCAGCACCATCCCTTCATCGTCACTTGAAGGGGATTCAATGATCAGACTATACTATGAGCTTGATCCTTAATGTCTTCTAAATAATCCCCCACTTCATGTAGTGCCAATCATTAAGGTAACTACATAATCCTCTTTTCACATAATAACATTTTAATCCAAGTCTTTAATGATTTCAAATACTTACCTCGCGGTCCCTTAAAGAGTGCGTGTTCTATGTCACTATAGCTGATATTTCTATCGATCGAAAACTCTGTCACAAAACCTCCAAGTGTGCAATAATTCAATGATCCATGACCCGTGCAATATTGCTTTCTTATGCTTCCAGATGTTGCACTAGTTCCAGAGTCCACACTATAGGGCTATCAGGCCTCCACATTCTTTGACTATCAGCCACATATACTTTGTTAGGGAAGAAACAAAAGAAAATGTTGGTCTCATCTGTGTATAAATATCCCTGCAACCACTATTCCTTAGATAATTTAGGGCTCCTATTCTCCTGAGCTGCAAATGCGTACACTTTTCATTCAATCCACTTCTCAATCTCTTTCTTTGTAGGAAACTATTTATCACACAACTCTTAGATAGATCCTGGTCCCGACAATGGAACCATTTGTTGGCTTAAGGGGGCCTGACCCAAGTTCAGAGTTAATTGCGCCAACCAACAAAACCCTAACTACTGGCCCTTTCGAAAAAAACTTGCATAGTGTAGGCTGCAGTCTCACCTGAATTAGTATTGGGGGATGTTAGAACTAGGTTTCTGTATCCAAGGATCATATGATATGTATTCTGAAGCCCTTGTAGATCAGATCTGACTTCGCGCAGATCTGTGTCTTCCTATGGTCTGCTACTACAACTCTATCCAGATGGCTTCCATACCTTCGTGAAGGTCTACGATCAAGATCTTTAGACCTAAAAGAAGAAGACATACAACTTTCTCTTAGTAAATAATAACCCTCGATCCACCTTCACGTAGATCTACCCGCTGTGAACAGTTATCATAACATATTTAACCACTACCTTTGCGAAAATATTTCACAGAAACCAGATCATTGAGCGGTAATTCATAACTTGAACGTAAGAGTAAGGCATAAATGTAATATATTTGGTTCAGAATCAGTCTTTATTAGATTCAGCGTTCCAATTACAGACTCTTCCACCCTGTGCACCCAGCGGTAGGGGCCTGTGCACTCCGTTGTGGACTTTCCAAGGTCTTCACGCACTTAGCTGCAGGAGCCTTCCCCTTTTGTGTAAGTATAGGAAAATAGAGCTTTCGTGCCTTAACACTTGCCCTTACACTTCTTCTTCTTCAAAATATTGTTATCTATAGACTCTTTATGACTCAAATATTTATAGCCTTTCTATTGCAATACCATGGCCCACGACCTATGGGTGAGTCTGAAAGCCGACTTATCACTTACCCATACAAGGGGCTAAAGTCCCTTTGACTCTTACTTAGATGCACACTCTACTTCCAAATTTCACGGAGACTTTACAGTCTTTATAAAATTCTACTCAAAAATTGATTAAATTAACCCAAAATTGACCCCAGGGACCCTTTCCTAACAATCATAGTCATATCTTTTCTTCGAGCTAGAATTTTATATAGTTTCCATTATTCCAGTGACCAACTCTTCTACTCGGATTTACTCTTAGTTGTTGACCCTGTTAGTGTCAGTCTTTGCAGAATTCCTCCAGTGATAAAACATGCTCTTACAAAGTGATTTTAAGGTGTCAAGGTCAAATTTTGTCATTTCAATGAGTCTTCAAGAAAAATTTGGTCACTAGGTATTAGGTCTAGGGTTTGCTTTTACTCCTGTCAAAGTTGTCCAAATGTCAGTCCATGTCACTATTCAGCTTAGTGTACCATCATTCAGAGGGTTTTCGTCATCATGTCAAGTTCCACTGGGTCATTTTACATCTTGTTCGAGCTTCAGCTGCGCCTAGGTAAAGTTCATTTCCGTCTCCTAGGGTTCTGAAGGTAATTTCTCTTGGATGGCCAAATCATTAGCTAAACTTGTATCTGGATTTTCATACACCTTCCCCTATCCTTAATGTACCTTTTTAAACACTTCCCATCACTGAGATCCCCTGAACTCCTCATTTTCGCACAAACCCTAGTTTCTTGCTACAACTTGACAATTTTCTAGACTAGGTCTGTGTTTTTCCCTTTTGGACCCATTCCCCTCACTCAATATTTGAAATTCCACTTTCCCCTATCTACTAAAATCCCTCCATACTTCCCAAAATTTCCTCAATAATTTAGAAGCCCCTTATCCCCTTCATTTCGCTTCATTTTGACAAATCCCCTGTTCTACACATCGGGGTAGGTTTTACTCAAATGCTGTTTCTGAGAAATAAAAGATGAATTTGGGAAAATGGAGAGAGGTTTTTGTCCAAAATATGACGAGGAAGAAATGTGTCCTTCACTTTTTATACAGGTGTCATGGTTTTAGAGAAATGTCAAAAGTACAATTGCCTCGGGAAAATTGATGCACCTATGAAGTGACCTTGGGAAAATCACGTTTTCGCCTAGCTTGGTTGGCCAAATGACTTGCTTGATGAGTTCAATGATAACTAGACACAAATATATGTCCAATGAGATATCATGAGCTCAATTTGGAGTTGAGGAAGACCTTGAAAAGTTGACTGCAACAGCACTTTGCCCTGAGGCAGCCTCATTTGACAGATTTTAATTAGTATTGGGAGATTTGATTTTTGTCAGGGCAAATGAACTCCAAATTCACAAATTCTAGTTGTGTTGGAAATTAGACTCAAAGAAATTTCCAATGAGCTATCCTACGCCTAATTTGGACACCGGAAATACCTCCAAAAGTCTCCTGCAAAATGAACTACGCATAGATTTTGGAGGCGCGATGCATTGGGTTTGAGGCATGACGCACTGGGTTTGTGCGCGACGCAAAAATCCTCAAAGAAAATTCTCACCATTTCTTCATCAAATTTGCAAAATGACTTAATTATTTTTTCTCCAAGTATTTTGTGATCTCTTGTCATTAATTTCAGCTGGTGTTGTGTGTTGTATGGAGGGAGGAATTTGGAAGTTTGGAGGTTGAAAATATAAATCCCACCTTCTTGTCAACACTGCTTCTTTGGGTTTTGAAATGGTGTTTCAAAGTAACTTTGGTGCCAAGTATTCCATTCCCCACATATTTTTCCTTTCCCATTAGTGATATATCTGTGTTATATTATCATTCCCCACCCGTTGTTCATTTCCTTTACATCCTCAAGGTCATCACTCCTAAGCCCCTTTTTCCTATCCCTAAGTCACATCATTCCCTATCATTCCTATTTCCCCATCTCATTTGTAAAATCCCTAAACCCAAAACAATCAAGTGGCTATCCCATTGTCTCCACATTTGACAAATCAGAAGTTTTAAAAGGGCAAATTTCACTTGGTTACAGTCCTTGTTCCTGCTGTCCTATTTCTCCCACAGTCTTTTCCCTTTGGCACATAGTTGGAAATTGGAGATAATGAAACTAAGTTCTCATTTCTCATTTTCAATAGACCAAACATACACTTGAAATACACCTTGCAGCACCATGGAGATGGACACTGACATATCATATGAACAAGACAGTGATTTCCACCACTGAAACTGCATGCACTAGGAGGACACTAAACGACACAAAAGGCATGATAGGCTCCGAAGCTTGGCCAAAGATTATTTGGCTGAGCATGATGCTTGATGATGGACCTTCAATCCAAATTTCAACGAATTTGGAGAAAATTTTGTCAATTTTGAATTTTTGGCTTGAAAACAGATTTTCTTGCCCAATGCGTAGCGCCACTTGGCGCGCGCTTATAATTGGGAGATCCTCTAGAGGAAAAATTTGTATTTCTGGATTTTTCATCAAACTTTATGCATGCTCATGGATTACCTAAGGATTTCATCAAGTTCCGGGTTGCCTTAAGGGTCAAAAACATACAAAAAAATGACCTCTTTGCCACCTTTTGCACCCACAGGAAGCAGTCTTGGGAGATTGAAATTTTGGAGGGGCAAATGACATCCAAATCCAGAAATTCCACTTGGGTTGGAGATCAGATAGGTAGGGATTTCCAACGAGCTATCATGAGCTCAATTTTGACTTCAGGAAGTGCCTCAAAATCAGCTCCAAAGTTGTGCTATGCATATAGGTTTTGGGCGCCACGCATAGAGAATTTTGGCCTATTTTTCACTCTCCAGCTCAGAATTTTGGCCAGTTTTGACTACTTTTACTTTTTGATGTTACTCTTGATCTAACTTGATGCAATTTAATGACCATGATGTAATTTTGGGCACATTTTTACTTGTTTTAGTAGATTCATTCACTAAAAGTGAAAAACAACTGAACGAATCAGTTTCCTAAAATATTGAGGCAAGTTGTTTCATTGCCTATTTTTCAGTTCCTTGTTTAGATATGGTTGAAACAACTCCTAGAATGATGATCTCGACCCATAGAGGCATGGGAATGAGTTAACCTTGCTTATATTATGTAGTTTCTCAGTCATTTTAAGGGTTGGACACTATGGATTGCTTGGCATTCCATTGTACATCTGATTTCTGCATTTTTGGCAAAGGAAAGACCAGGGTTTTGCAGCACTTGTTGGGATCCTTGTGGCTCTATGTTTCGATGGTGTGTTTGTTCATGTAATCGTAAGTTCATTGATGTTTTAAGTATGCCATTTCCCTTATCTTTGCTTCTGATATTAAACAAATTGAGTGACAAAGGTAGAATTCATGAGTTTGTTGTGCTTTGCCTTAAAGTTTGTTTAGTTTTCAATGTTTTCTCCAGTTTGAAGAGGATTCTTGGTACCCTTGTGCCCTATTTATCTCTTCAATGGTCTTTTCCATCCATTCATTTAATCTAAAGCATCAAAACTACTGCCTACCTTGCCCCAACTGGAAACTTTGCGAAAATTTGGCCTCATCCCCGGACCCAAATTTACCTTTCCCTTGATTCCAACACAACTCCCAAAAAAAAATCAAATCAAATCTTTGTGCTTCATACCTAGCCTAAAATTAGTTTTTATTTCAGTCATTTCAAGCCCCATCGATTATCTTTTACTGAGATTGACCCCCAGAGAGCCCTCTCCTGTCCTCGTAGGGCTAGCTACGAGGCTGAGCATGGTTTGATGTGGACCTAGAATCTTACCTTTTCAGCCTGAGGTAAATCTAGGCTCTAACATAGTGGCAAGCACACTGGGGAAGAAAATGGTTTGCTTGTTGATGTCATCTGTTTTATAAGCTACAGAAGGAGCGTGAAGTTATGCCAGGTAGCCTTCGAAACGCTTTTTCTTTGCATTAGGGGAAGTAGATAAATGCTACTTCAGTCAATCTCCGATCTAGCTTGTAATCGTGACACTTGACTTGTAAATTGCCCCAGTACATGTATCAAGTTAGATCTGATGGTTGATGTTGGACAACGATCAGACACCGTAAGAATGAAATCATTCACCTGACGACTCCATTCACTAAAAAATCTAGAAACCAATCATTCACCTGGTGACTCCACTGCAGGAAGACTAGTAGCTTTAAGATTTTCAAGATGGAACGGGTTGCAAGAAGATACGCTCCCATGAGTTGAGATCACATCCCAGGTTTTCCAAATAAAAAGCCTAAGGTGGATTGACTTCAGAATTTGCCTATGTTCAGAAATGTGGAAGGTAATGATGTTGCTCTTCATTTGGTGAAATTTCACATTCATGTTCATAAATTAAAGATTAATTTTCCTTAAGACTGTTTGATGAAAATGTTTATGGCTACTCTGGAAGATGAAGCCTGATCTTGGTATGAAAGTTTTCCACCTACTTCTATTTATTGTCTAAAGGATTTTCATACAATATTCTTTGAAAGGTATAAAGAATCTTGTCCATCCTTAATATTAGTGTAGAATTGTTGTGAACACGTTAGTAGTTTCATTGAAGATCTTGAGAATTTTTATGGAGATAATGAATTGATGGACGGAGAAATCATGGAAGCATTGTATGAAAATTCGTTTCAGCAGCATACAAAAATCTTAGAGGATACTTATCAAGATCAGCAGGTTGAAGATTTCCATATTGCTGAAAATGATGAGAGAAGAAGTTTTATTTAAGATCTGGTTGAAATAAAAGATGATACGCAGGAAAATGATGTTCCAATCTCAGATAATGATGATGATAAATCAGATCGAGAGATAGATTTTGATGAGGAAAAACATGTTTTTCTGGATCTCATAAAACAGAGTTGCATTGTTGAGGCTGCCTCAAATGAAGAAAACAAAGTTACAGACCTAAATGCTCTCATCCCACTGGAACTAGATCTTCACGAGGAGGTAGTTCATTCCCTCTATGAAAAACAAGACAAGCGCTTCGCTCAAGTAAGTGAAAAAGTTTCCTTGGATGAATCGTTGGTAGATGATAGAAATTTCATATTTGAGTATCAAGAATCATCTAAAGTTTCTTTTCTTAGGATTGATGAATGTAATGAGAAACATGACAATCTGGTTGTTATATCATATGAAGATGATAAAAATAATATTCAGACTACAGAAGATCAAAACATTCAGCACTGCCTTTCTGATTCTTCTTCATATGTCTCATGTTTTAAAATGTTTTTCCAAGAGGAGATGTGCTCATCTACTTGTTCAGAATTATTTGAGGACCAGGAACATACTTTTACTGAAGTACATTATGAAGGAAGATCAGAATCAAAAGAAAAATACACCTTGTTTCTTCAACAGGAGGTAAATCTTCATGCTTTTCAGGATCCAATGGCAAATTTGTTGCAGTTAGTAGTGAAGGTGATTATTGCAGTATTCAGTGATGAAGGAGATCATGGTCAATTATGTTTTTGGATGCCCAGTTACCAGTATTTATTGTTGACCAGAAGATCTGATCAGGAGAATCAATCAAGGAGGCATCTGCTTAATTGGTTACATTGGAAGGCACACTACACATGATTGTACATATTCCATCAGCAGGCAGTTGGTTGTCATCATGATTTGAAACCCTTGAATCTTGATGGACTGCTGCCATTAAACAAGCTTTGTAAGTTCTTGTTTTAGTTAAGTCAGTCATGAGTCATTTATTTTTGCATTGAGTCATTTTTTTCAATCATTTTAGTTTCAAAATTGAGTCAGTTTGATTCAAATTTTTAGTCAATAAATGAGTCAAGAGTCTTGTGTTAACATCTTGTGTTAATTTACTGAAGTTATGGACTCCATTGCCCAATGGATGAAGGCGCTAGTCTGCTCTCCCAAAGATCTACCATTCTTGGCACCTCCAAGGCGCTACCATCCCCATTGGAGCCAATGTTAGTGTCAATCTTTGCAGCCTTTCTCCAGTGATCAAACATGCTCTTACAAAGTGATTTTAGGGTGTCAAGGTCAAATTTTGTCATTTCAGTGAGTCTTCAAGTAAAATTTGGTCACTAGGTATTAGGTCTAGGGTTTGCTTTTACTCCTGTCAAATTTGTCCAAATGTCGGTCCATGTCACTATTCAGCTGAGTGTACCATAATTTAGAGGGTTTTCATCATCATTTCAAGTTCCATTGGGTCATTTTACACCTTATTCATGCTTCAGTTGCGCCTAGGTAAAGTTCATTTCCCTCTCCTAGGGTTTTGAAGGTAATTTCTCTTGGATGGTCAAATCATTAGAAAAAATTGTATCTGGATGTTCATACACCTTCCCCTATCCTTAATGTACCTTTTTAAACACTTCCCATCATTGAGATCCCCCAAATTCCTCATTTTCACAGAAACCCTAGTTTCTTGCTACAACTTGACAATTTTCTAGACTAGGCCTGTGTTTTGCCCTTTTGGACCCCTTCCCCTCACTCAATATTTGAAATTCCACTTTCCCCTATTTCATAACATCCCTCCCTACTTCCAAAAATTTCCTCAAGAATTTAGAAGCCCCTTATCCCCTTCATTTCGCTTCGTTTTGACAAATCCCCTATTCTACACATCGGGGTAGGTTTTGCTAAAATGATGTTTCTGAGCAATCAAAGATGAATTTTAGAAAAATGAGAGAGGGGATTTTCCAAAATAGGCCAAGGAAGAAAAACCTCATTAAAGGTTTACACAAGTATCATGGTTTTAGAGAAATTTCAAAAATACAGTTGCCTTGGGAAAATTGATGCACCTCTGAAGTGACCTTGGGAAAATCAGGTTTTCTCCTAGCTCGGTTGGCCAAATGACTTGCTTTATGAGTCCAATGATAACTAGATACAAATATATTTCCAATGAGCTATCATGATCTCAATTTGGGGATGAGTAAGACCTTCAAAGGTTGACTGCAACAACACTCTTCCTTGAGGCAGCCTCATTTGGCACATTTTTACCAGTGTTGGAAAATTTGATTTTTGATAGGGAAAATTAACTCCAAATTAAAAAAATCTAGTTGGGTTGGAAATTAGACTCAAATACCTTTCCAATGAGCTATCTTGTGCCCAATTTTGGCATTGGGAAGGCCTCCAAATGTCTCCTATAAAATGCGCTTTGCATAGGGTTTGGAGGCATGGCGCATTGGGTTTGAGGCGCGGCGCACTGGGTTTGTGCGCGATGCACAGAGCCTCCAAAGCAGATTCTCACCATTTCTTCATCAAATTTGAAAAAAGACTCAATTATTTTTGCTCCAAGTAATTTTTGAGATCTTGTCATTGATTTTAGCTGGTGTTGCTTGTTGTTTGGAGGGAGGAATTTGGAAGTTTGGAGGTTGAAAACATAAACCCTACCTTCTTGTCAAAACTCCTTCTTTGGGCTTTGAAATGGTGTTTCAAAGTAAATTTGGTGCCAATTATTCCATTCCCCACCTGTTTTTCCTTTCCCATTAGTGATATATCAGTGTTATATTATCATTCCCCACTTGTTCATTTCCTTTACATCCTCAAGGTCATCACTGCTAAGCCCCTTTTTCCTATCCCTAAGTCACATCATTCCCTATCATTCATATCTCCCCATCTAATTTGTAAAATCCCTAAACCCTAAACAATCAAGTGACTATCCCATTGTCTCCACATTTGACAAATCAGAAGTTTTAAAAGGGAAAATTTCACTTGGTTACAGTCCTTGTTCCTGTTGTCCTATTTCTCCCACAGTCTTTTCCCTTTGGCACACATTTGGAACATAGTTGGAAATTGGAGATAAAGACACTAAGTTCTCATTTCTCATTTTCAATAGACCAAACATACACTTTACATACACCTTGCAGCACCATGGAGATGGACACCGACATATCATATGAACAAGACAATGATTTCCACCACTGAAACTGCATGCACCAGGAGGACACTAAACGACGCAAAAGGCATTATAGGCTCTCAATCTTGGCCAAAGATTCTTTTGCTAAGCATGATGCTTGATGATGGACCTTAAGTCCAAATTTCAACAAATTTGGAGAAAAGTTTTTCAATTTTGAATTTTTTGGCTTCAAAACAGATTTTCCTGCCCAATGCGTAGCGCCACTTGGCGCGCGCTTATAATTGGGAGATCCTTTGGAGGAAAAATTTGTATTTCTAGATTTTTCATCAAAATTTATGCATGCTCATGGATTACCTAAGGATTTCATCAATTTCTAGGTTGCCTTAAGGGTCAAAAACACACAAAAAATGACCTCTCTGCCACCTTTTGCACCCACAGGAACCAGTATTGCAAGATTGCATGTTTGGAGGTGAAAATGACATCCAAATCTAGAAATTACACTTGGGTTGGAAAGTAGACAGGCAGGGATTTCCAACGAGCTATCATGAGCTCAATTTGGACTTCGGGAAGTGCCTCAAAATCAGCTCCAAAGTTGTGCTACGCATACAGGTTTTGGGCGCGACGCATAGAGAATTTTGGCCTATTTTTCACTCTCCAGCTCAGAATTTCGGCCAGTTTTGACTAGTTTTACTTTTTGATGTTACTCTTGATCTAAATTGATGTAATTTCATGACCATGATGTAATTTTGGGCACATTTTTACTTGTTTTAGTAGATTCATTCACTAAAAAGTGAAAAACAATTGAATGAATCAGTTTCCTAACATATAGAGGCAAGTTGTTTCATTGCCTATTTTTTAGTTCCTTGTTTAGATATGGTTGAAACAACTCCTAGAATGATGAGCTTGACCCCTAGAGGCATGGAAATGAGTTAGGTTTGCCTATATTATGTAATTTCTCAGTCATTTTCAGGGTTGGACACTTGGGATTGCTTGGCATTCCATTGTACATCTGATTTCTGCATTTTTGGCAAAAGAAAGACCAGGGTTTTGCAGCACTTGTTGGGATGCTTGTGGCTCTGTGTTTTGATGGTGTGTTTCTTCATGATCGTAAGTTCATTAATATTTTATGTATGCCATTTCCCTTCTCTTTGCTTCTAAAATTAAACAAATTGAGTGACAAAGGTAGAATTCATGAGTTTGTTGTGCTCTGCCTTAAATTTTGTTTAGTTTTCAATGTTTTATCCAGTTTGAAGAGGATTCTTGGTACCCTCGTGCCCTCTTCAGCTCCTCAATGGTCTTTTCCATCCATTCAGTTAATCTAAAGCATCAAAACTACTGCCTACCTTGCCCCAACTGGAAACTCTGCTAAAATTTAGCCTCATCCCCAGACCCAAATTTGCCTTCCCCTTGATTCTGTTGTGACCACCAACAACCCCCCTACTTCTTTTAGTATTAGCAATAACACTAAAGAAGTGGGGACCCTTAGTAAAAAATCCAAAAAATATTTTATAATTTTTTTTTGTATTATACTCCTCAAAAATACATCACACGGAGAAGAGTGAAGCATTTCTTTATGAGCACATTAAAAAAATTGCTAAGAAGTGGCGCTAAATTCATCACATCACATACATTAAGAAGCGCCCATAAATGAGAATCGTAAGAAATCTCCAATGGCCGATATGCGACATCGCATATCGCAACGTCGTATAAACAACACACAAATAACTTGACAAATTGTTGCGATCTGCGATATATGCGATCTGTGATATATGCGATCTGCGATATATGCGATCTACGATCTACGATCTACCATAAATGCGATCTATGATATATGTGATCTGCGAGTCACAGAAATTACCCATCGCAAATTTTCCTCGGCTCAGCATTCAAGAAAATCTGTCCCTAAACCAAAAATTGGGCGCATGCCTTAAAGAAAATTAATGAATGTATGCCAAGGTATTCATGAAGGACAGTTTTGTGTTTTTCGAAGGGTCAGTTCACTGTGGGTGTCATGATTTTACACATTCATAGAACCTGAAGCTTTCATGTCAAAATTTATTATCATTACTTTTTCCTTTGCGTTAACTGCAGGAAACATCTAAGGAAAAAGGGAAAAGCGCCAATGCTTGGAGAACAGAGAAGAGATGCCCTCATAAACGGATACCGCACGCAACAGAAACGCAGATTTCAGAGTGTTACTGAACAGATGCTGATATCAATAGGCGATTCGACACTTAAGGTCAAAAACTCACAAAAGCAGCATGTTTGCAAAATTCTGAAACTCATGCCCGGTAAAGGAAAAAGCGCTAATCACGTAGTTTTTGATGTTCAGAAAGCAAAGTCCCTAACTTGCTTAGTCATCCACGAGTCCGGAAGCCGAGATAGCAAAGAAGAGGCAGTTTAAGAATAATCTGGGTTGTTACCAAGGATACACGCAGTAAATTCACCCAACCAGAAGATGATTCTCAAAAATATCTTCTAGTTTACTAAAAAGAGGTGTCAGTGCTTGTCATTTCTATTTTCGTAGCTCAAACAAAAGCAGAAGATGACCAACCGACTCTTCCTAGGCAAATGTTGTATGCTCACAGCACTAAGGAGCAAATGCAGAAATAGTTAGAAATTAGATTCAATTTTTAGAAATAAGTTTGCTTAGATAAAGGGCGGTCATTTTAAACCGTATCCGAAATTTGTGTAATTAAGTTATTTAGTTAGCAGTATTTAAACCCTTCTCATGCATTTGGAGAAGGGTTCGGAAATTTGTCAAAAACTTGTCCTCAGAACATGCACTTCTGCACCCTCAGAGGAGGTTTTGATGAATGAATGGATCAAGGTTTATTAATTTTTGCATTTGATATCCGCTACTGATGTTGCACTTCTGTACTCTTAGTAGATATCAGAACAAGGAGAGATAAATCATTATTTCTTGAAGCTTATGAGTAGGACCAGTCATAAATGGTGCTTTTATCTCTTGGCTATTTCTGCTTATATTCTTAAAGTGATATACAGTTTTTAGTTGTTTATATGTTATTGCATGAATGTGTGAGTTACCATTTGGCACTTTTGTATGGTGGAGTCATTTATTTATGTTTGATATATGAATAACTTATTATCCGATATGCTGTTCACAACTGTTTTGCCTAACTTTTTATGCAAATTGGTTCATCTTAATTGATTTCCATTCTTATGATAGCTGAGTGATCTTTATTACCAGTTATTGTTTGAAATCTCTTTAGATCGCATATAGAAGAAACACACCCCGGGTTAGCATAGATTAGATGTGCTGTTTTCATTAGATTACAATAGTATAGAATTAGATTAAAGTAGCTTAGATTAGAACTCTTAGATCGGAATCATCCAACTTTGCACACAAACACACACACCCTTAGATTGGGAAACTGGTCCCATTATCCCCAGTCGGACCCGCTATACCAAATGGATAAGGAGCTGCCAACCAAGGTCCGGACCGGGTGGGTATCCCCCTTGCTGTCGACCCGATTTTTGGGGCTTCAACATATTTGGTGCTAGAAGGAGGGCCTGAACTATGAATGGCACTTAAATCAAAATCTAAATACCATTCCGAGAGTAAATCGCCCTTATCATCTCCCCCGACTTCTCCAGTATATTTAAATCTAGAGTCGGAAGTCGCTCGAGTATCAATCACTGCTACACACCCTGATATTTCAGACCAATTTATCATTAAACCTCCTGGAGTCGAATCTCTGATTCACAAACTTCAGGGATTTTCCATTTCCCTTCAGAGGTCTGATAAATCTCAATGCAGTGTGACTTTGCAGTACAATCCTGCTCATCCCCTAACCAGATTGAAAAGTGAAAAATTTGGCATCCAGCCAATTGAGTTGCCTCTTCCCACCAGGAAAAGAGCGAGGAAATCACCACAAGAGTCTGACAATGAGACTCTCTTGTCTACATCGCCCATTTCAACTACCTCACTGCGAAGTCAACCACCCACACCTCCATTCCAAACAATCATCCATCCGTCTACCACAATCCCCCTTCTATCATCCACGATCATAGTATCCTCATCTTCCCAACCACAGAGATCATCTCCTACACATTTCTCTACTAGCAGCTCAACTATGGCCCAATCTCCATGGAACAACCCTGGGGCAGTCTTGATGCCTGCACCCTTGAGCCCAATACCGGCCCATCCTGAGAAATGGCTGCCTAAATTCAATCCGGAACTAGGCATGCTAGCAGAAGAACACATAAACAATTTCATGCTTTCTATCAATCTCAACGGAGTTACTAATGAAGATGTTGTTGTTCAGCTTTTTCCCTACACACTGCAAGGAACAGCCGGGTCATGGTATTTTTCATTACCTTCTGGGTCTATCACAAGTTGGGATATCTTCCACAATCAGTTCCTTATCAAGTTTGGTGATGACAAATCAACAGCAACATTAATCAATGACCTATCCAATCTTAAGGCCCAAGCTAAAGAACCTATCAAAGATTTCGATTTACGGTTCAATAAAATTCTCAACAAAATTCCTACTGCTTCCCAACCCAGCGAAGAAGTACGATGTGAATGGTATATTACTGCTTTACCATCAAACATAGCAATCTTCGTGGATAGAGCAAATAAAACAACTTTAGTTGAAAACATGACAGAGGCGATAGCAGTAGAGAAACGCGTAATAGCCCTGGAAAAGAGATCCGCGATAGAGGAACGAAAGTCTAAAAAAGTCACCTTCAAGGAAGACTCCAAGAAGAAACAAACAAAAGACCCTTTCGATTTGGAAGGATTGCAAAAAGTATTAAAGACCATGTCTAATGAGATGATTGACATAAAAAAACAAGTAGCAGAAACTTCTTTAAAAAAGCCCTACAAAACTTTTAAAAGAGGTCCTTCAACGGATGCAAAACCACCCAATGCCATCTCCAATGCTGAAACTGAGGAAGAGGAAGAAGAAGAAAGTGCCACTGAAGGGCAAACCGATGACGAAGAAGTTGTGGAATTACAAGGAATGTGGGATTTCATCCTCCCACAAGAAGAGGATCAAGAAGTATTTTCGGTTAGCACACGAAGCAAAAATCAGCTTGATCCTCCCGAAACTACCCCTAAGTAGAAGGGCGCAAGCCCTACAACAAAAGATAAAGTCGCAACAAAGAAAACAACAACTAAAGCGACTCAATCTAGCCCAATCCGAGCAGATCAAACAACTCCATCAAAAACGCTGATAGTGTCGGATGAAATGGAGTACAATATTGTAGATGACATGAAAAAGACTAGGGCTAATATTACCCTTTATGAATTGAGCAAATTGAAGCATCAACAGAAGATAATGATGAAAGAATTACATGCTGTGCCTATTGTACCTTTGCCTGCCGCTGTACTCTCTCAAGCTTCCCATAACATGGGAAGACCTCCAACTAACGCAATCAATAAGATTGATCCAAATGATATCGCCTTAATTGGAGGAAGATCAAGATCTCACACTCCCCCATTTCTTCTCACTTACGAGATTTTCAACAAAAATGTGCACAATTGTTTGGTAGATTCCGGTGCTTCTTCGAATATTTTACCCAGATCAATATGCGCTAAGCTAAATGTTCAACCACAAAAATCCGCAGTGCGTATAGTTCAGCTTGATCGATCTCAAGTCGAAGTGATTGGTGAAATTAATTAAGTAACCATAAGATTGTCATCTAACCCGAAGGTATGTCTGGTTATTGACATTCTAGTGGCCGATATCCCAGAATTCTATGGATTAATTCTTAGCAGGGATTGGTCCGAGAAACTCCACGGATACTTTGCAACCGACTGGTTGCACATGTGGTTACCCTACAACGGTAAACCGAATCAGGTAAAGGTTGAACAAGAGTTACACCAGAAGTACATAGTAACGGAATTAGAGGGAGAAAATGAAGCAGTATCGTATAACAGCAATATCATAGGCAATTACTCGGTAGATTCTTTTCTCGGTAATTTCAATGCTCACCCATCACCTTACTTAGAAAATTCAATTTTATCCCAAGTCGAAAATTTTTCCCAAACTGATAGTTCAAAGTGTGTTAATTTTGTGGATGAACCTGTAAATACATCTTTGTTTTGGAAATTATATTTCGATGGCTCTAAATCTAACGAGCGAGCAGGAGCAGGATGCGTTCTGATTAGTCCAAAAGGAAACAAGACCATGCTTACATGCAGACTCGAAATTCAATTGCACAAACAATACAGCAGAATATGAGGCCTTGGTACAAGGCCTATACAAAGCAATCAGGTTAAAAGTCAAGTATCTTCAGGTATTTGGAGACTCTGAGATTATCGTCAAACAGGTACGTAACACTATACATTGCCTATCAGGTCATTTAAAACACTATCAATCGTTAGTACAAGATCTGACTGAGAATTTCACAGCATTTAATATCTCTTCAATCCCGAGACTCCAAAACGCGAGCGCAGACCTTTTGGCTAATGTAGCCTCTAGGCTTATTCCCTCCGAAGATTTTAGTCTAGATAGATTCTCAATAGAATTAATCTTTAGACCATCCATCCCTGACAACATTACAAATTGGAGAGTATTTAATGACGATCCTGATATTGTAAATTTCCTAACTTCTGAAGGATCCTACTCCAATCAGATAATTGATGAAGACCATCATGATCAACAAACACAACAAAATAGCACTGATAATGCTATACCTAAATTGGTGGTTAGGTTAGAAGACTTGTACGATTTGAAAAATCGGTTTAAAAGGTCTACCAATTCAAAGCTCTATAGTTCAACTCTGAACTACGAATTAGTAAACCTAGGAACCGATGATAAACCACAAAACATTAATCTAGGCATAGGCCTGGCCCCTGAAGAAAAACTAGCGTATATTCGTCTTTTGAGACAATATAAAAATGTTTTTTCCTAGAATTACGATGAGCTGAAGACGTACGACACTTCTATCATTCAACATACTATTCCTATGATTGACAACGAAAAACCTGTCCAACAGAAACTGAGAAAGATCCACCCCAATTTAGAAAATCAGATAAAAACTAAGCTAAATAAGTTATTAAAAGCCAGAATAATTTTCCCCGTCAGACATTCCAAATGGGTCTCCAATATGGTACCCGTTAGAAAGAAAAACGGAGATATTAGAATCTGTATCGATTTTCGGAATCTTAACAAAGCCTGTCAAAAAGACAATTTTCCTCTTCCACCTATGGAACAGATATTACAGGCAGTAGCAGGCTCAAAACTAATGTCTTTCCTGGACGGATTTTCAGGATATAATCAAGTGCTGGTGCATCCCAATGATCAGTTGAAAACCACATTCAGAACTAAATGGGGCACATACGCATATCGGAAGATGCCATTTGGTTTGATTAATGCCGGTGCTACATTTCAAAGAGCCATGGACATCGCATTTAAGGGTCTAGTCAACAAATCTGTAGTGATTTATTTGGATGATATAACAGTGTATTCCAAGAAGCGAAGCGACCATCTCAGATATTTAAAACAAATTTTTCAACGATGTTTAAGGTATGGGATTTCACTTAACCCAAAGAAATATTTTTTCGCATTAAGTGAAGGAAAACTTCTAGGATTCATAATGTCAAAATCCGGCATTCACATTGATCCTAACAGAATCAAAGAAATCTCTGAAATATCCCTACCTCATAATAAAAAAGCCATGCAATCTTTCCTTGGTCAAATCAATTTTGTAAAGAGATTTGTACCATATTTTTCGCGAATTGTGTCTCCTTTGTAAACCATGATTAAAAAGAATTCAATTTTCAAATGGGGTCAAGATGAACATGAAACATTCAACCTGATCAAACAAGCTATTATTAATGCTCCATCTTTAGCAACCCCGAATTTTTCAGAATATTTTGTTTTATACACATTTACCTCAGAGAGATCATATACTGCGATTCTAACCCAAGCAAATTAAGAAAAAGCAGAAGCCCCAATTGCGTTTTTTAGCTCAAATTTACAAGGTTCTGAACTCAATTATTCAGACGTAGAGAAACAGGCCTATGTTGTTTTCAAAGTGGTCAAATATTTCAGACCTCTCTTACTCAAAACCCATATTAAGATCATAGTATCGTTTCCAGCGGTAAGAAATCTTCTAGTACAGAAGGATATGGGCGAGAAAAGAGCAAATTGGATCACTGCTTTACAGGAATACGATCTTGAGATCAAACCAGCAAACATTGTAAGAGGTCAAGGCTTCTGCAAGATGTTGGCTGGAGCATCGCAAATCCCTGAAATTTCATCCGAAGAGGTACAAATGTATGAGGTAAGCCTAAACGATGCAGAATCATTGTATGCTGATATCATTTATTATCTTAAGAACAGGTATGCTCCATCACACCTGGATCACACTAAGAAAAGAGCTCTGAGATTGAAAGCTAAACAATATCAGCTCATAAATGATATTCTTTTTAGAAAGAATTATGATTCTGTTCTTCTTAGATGTCTTGAAAAAACTGAAGCCGAAAAAGTTTTGCAGGAACTCCATGATGGACACTATGCTGGAGACGCTACTGCACATAAATTTTTACGTGCAGGATATTACTGGCCTACGTTGTTCAAAGATTCACATAGTTACGTGAGGAAATGTCAAGTCTGCCAAACAAATGCTGGAAGATAAAAGAAGCCATCCCTGCCACTACAACCGGTAAACATCGAGCAACCATTCAGCCAGTGGGGCTTGGACATAATAGGTGAGATCGTTCCTCACTCTTCTAAGCAGCATAGATACATCCTCACAGCAACAGATTATTTTACTAAAAGGGTAGAGGCAGTTCCTCTCAAGACATCTAATTCTGAAAATATTATCGAATTCATAGATCAATTTATAATCACTAGGTTTGGATTGCCAACGACTTTAATGTTTGATAATGCATCATACTTTTCTGGAAATGCAATGACTGAGTTTTCACTTAAAAGAGGATTCAAACTAAAATATTCGGCCAATTACTATCCGCAAGGTAATGGGTTAGCTGAGTCAACAAATAAAAACCTGATCAGGATTATTAAAAGAACAGTTGACCAGAACCAAAAGAATTGGCATAAAGCTTTGATAAATGCTTTATGGGCAGATAGAATAACAAGAAAAGCTTCAATCGGCACTTCCCCCTTTAATTTAGTTTATGGGAAAGAAACAGTTCTTCCAACTCACTTAGTCATTCCCTCTTTGTCCTTAATACAATACATTGATGAAGTACCTACTTCCTCCATACAACTAAGACAAAAGGAAATAATCAAATTAGAAGAACAGCGAGAACAAGCTAAAAGAACCCATGCTCATCATCAAGCGCTAATAAAATCCTCTTTTGATTCAAACAAAATGACTAAATTTTTTTTTCAGATGGGAGATTTAGTTTCAAAATGGGATAAGGCTCATGAAGAAAAGGGCAAACATACAAAATTTCAAAAGATGTGGCTTGGTCCTTTTCAGATTGTTGAAGTCATAGGTCCATCAACGTTTGTCTTACAGGATCTAGCAGGTAGAAGGGATTCTTTGCCTGTTAGTGGTCAAATCCTTAAAATATATTTTCCATAGAAGATTATTCTTCTATTTTGTAGAGTAGTTTTGTCTTTTCTTTTTTCCCTTTTCATAATAAAACTAGTTGTTAATGGTTACTATTGGTATTCGTGAAAAGACACCAATTCTCTTTCATATTTTGAGCTTTTCGCTTGTATAAATAGAAATTTTTTGAAAATCTGATCTTTATTATTGACAGATACAGTTAAAAACTTTAGCCTAGATATGATATTAGTTTCAACTTCAAAAAATTTTGATGAAAGCAACCTTTAGTGAAGGAATTGTTTTATATCAGCATAATGAAAGGTATCAATAACAAAATAAAGATTCTCTGTAAAACTGCTGTTTTCAAACTCTATTATTGTCGTCCAGAGCTTTCTTAAGGAAAACAATGATATCCTCCCTGTTAAAGAAAATCGCAGCATTCAGAGGGACAATCCAAGAAACACTATATCTCAAAGAATAAGAGGTCTCATCACGAGTCGGCTTATCATGATCACAGATATTATAACTTTGCTGACTTTGCCAAACACTGTCCATCAAAACAGGGCAATGACTCAAGATTATTGAAATCAAAAGACAAGGGGTCTCATCACGAGCCAGCTTGTTCAGCAAAAGTGTAAATCAAGTGAATGACTGTGTCATAATTTGGCTACCAAACCAAGACATTGTTCTTTAAGAATAAAAAAGGAAAAAGTGTCAAAATGGATTTTTCTTTGAGGGTTGTAGATAACCTTAAACAGGATAAAGGATCATTGTTGGGTAACAGGTAACCCTATCGAGGCTATGGATGCCTGCTGGCAGGAGAGGCTCTACCTACGGCAAACGAGCATATTTTAAGGCTATCACACAGAGAAGACTTTATTTTATCTTTACATAACCAAGTGATGGCTGATGTAGATACAAGGACAAGCCTGAGGAAGCAAAGAATTAGAAAAGAAATAAGTTGAAACAAAATATCATTGATAGAATGAGGCATAATGTACTCTATCTGTCGATAACAAAGTTTAGATTTATGACAATTTTTCTGTTTTGGAAGTTTAAAGAATTCAATAGAAAAGCAGAGATAATTGGTTCTTCCAAGTGAATCACCATTGTTGTGACCACCAACAACCCCCCTACTTCTTTTAGTATTAGAAATAACACTAAAGAAGTGGGGACCCTTAGTAAAAAATCCAAAAAAGATTTTATAATTTTTTTTTGTATTATACTCCTCAAAAATACATCACATGGAGAAGAGTGAAGCATTTCTTTATGAGCACATTAAAACAACTGCTAAGAAGCGGCGCTAAATTCATCACATCGCATACATTAAGAAGCGCCCATAAATGAGAATCTTAAGAAATCTCCAATGGCCGATATGCGACATCGCATATCGCAACGTTGCATAAACAACACACGAATAACTTGGCAAATTGCTGCGATTTGCGATCTGCGATATATGCGATCTGCGATATATGTGATCTGCGATAAATGCGATCTACGATATATGCGATCTGCGATCATGCAATCTGCGAGTCACAGAAATTACCCATCGCAAATTTTCCTCGGCTCAGCATTCAAGAAAAGCTGTCCCTAAACCAAAAATTGGGCGCATGCCTTAAAGAAAATTAATGAATGTACGCCAAGGTATTCATGAAGGACAGTTTTGTGTTTTTCAAAGGGTCAGTTCACTATGGGTGTCATGATTTTACACATTCATAGAACTTGAAGCTTTCATGTCAAAATTTATTATCATTACTTTTTCCTTTGCGTGAACTGCAGGAAACATCTAAGGAAAAAGGGAAAAGCGCCAATGCTCGGAGAACAGAGAAGAGATGCCCTCATAAACGGATACCGCATGCAACAGAAACGCAGATTTTAGAGTGCTATTGAACAGATGCTAATATCAATAGGTGATTCGACACTCAAGGTCAAAAACTCACAAAAGCAACATGTTTGCAAAATTATGAAGCTCATACTCGGTAAAGGAAAAAGCGCTAATCACGCAGTTTTTGATGCGCGATTAGCACCTAGCGCTAATCGCGCATCGCTAAGAAAATTGTTCAGTAAGCAAAGTCCCTAACTTTCTTAGTCATCCATGAGTCCAGAAGTCGAGATAGAAAAAGCAGAGGCAGTTTAAGAAGAATCTGGGTTGTTACCAAGCATACACGCAGTAAATTTGCCCAACCAGAAGATGATTCTCAAAAATATCTTATAGTTTACTAAAAAGAGGTGCCAGCGCTTGCCATTTCTATTTTCGTAGCTCAAACAAAAGCAGAAGACGACCAGCCGACTCTTCCCAGGCAAATGTTGCATGCTCACAACACTAAGGAGAAAATGCAGAAATAGTTAGAAATTAGATTCAATTTTTAGAAATAAGTTTGTTTAGATAAAGGGAGGTCATTTTAAACCATATCCGAAATTTATGTAATTAAGTTATTTAGTTAGCAGTATTTAAACCCTTCTCATGCATTTGGAGAAGGGTCCGAAATTTGTCAAAAACTTGTCCTCAGAACATGCACCTCTGCACCCTCAGAGGAGGTTTTGATGAATGAATGGTTCAAGGTTTATTAATTTTTGCATTTGATATCCGCTACTGATGTTGCACTTCTGTACTCTTGGTAGATATCAGAACAAGGAGAGATAAATCATTATTACTTGAAGCTTATGAGTAGGACCAGTCATAAATGGTACTTTTATCTCTTGGCTATTTCTGCTTATATTCTTAAAGTGATATACAGTTTTTAGTTGTTTATATGTTATTACATGAATGTGTGAATTACCATTTGGCACTTTTGTACGGTGGAGTCATTTATTTATGTTTGATATATGAATAACTTATTATGCGATATGTTGTTCACAACTGTTTTGCCTAACTTTTTATGCAAAGTGGTTCATCTTAATTGATTTCCATTCTTATGATAGCTGAATGATCTTTATTACCAGTTATTGTTTGAAATCTCTTTAGATCGCATAATAGAAGAAACACACCCTGGGTTAGCATAGATTAGATGTGCTGTTTTCATTAGATTACAATAGCATAGAATTAGATTAAAGTAGCTTAGATTAGAACTCTTAGATCGGCATCATCCAACTTTACACACACACACACACCCTTAGATTGGGAAACTGGTCCCATTATCCCCAGTCGGACCCGCTATACCAAATGGATAAGGAGCTGCCAACCAAGGTCCGGACCGGGTGGGTATCCCCCTTATTGTCGACCCGATTTTCGGGGCTTCAATAGATTCCAACACAACTCCCAAAAAAATAGTCAAATCAAATCTTTGCGCTTCATACCTAGCCTAAAATTAGTTTGTATTTCAGTCATCTCAAGCCCCATCGATTATATTTTACTGAGATTGACCCGGAGAGAGCCCTCTCCTATCCTTGTAGGGCTAGCTACGAGGATGAGTGTGGTTTGATGTGGACCTGGAATCTTATCTTTGCTGCATGAGGTAAATCTAGGCTCTAACAAACCCATTCATCCTTCATACTCCTCTGTATGGAATATCAGAGCTCCATATCTTGTAACTTTTATTAAGGTGAAGTTACGAAATCACAAGATTATGATTCGCCTTTAGCCCCTTTTGCTTCACCCTTTGTTGTTTTTCACCATAGAAATGACTGATGTGACCAATGACTTCATACACCTCTGCGATGAAATTTTGGGGCTCCCCATATCATAACTTTATTAAGGTGGAACATTATGAAATTGCGAGATCTTGAAATATCGAGCCTTTAGCCCATTTTTCTTTGCCCCCTAGTGGCTTTCCACCATAGGACCGGGTGTTGCGACCAGCGACATAAATCTTAGGTGTTAATCCCTTCAAGATCCTGCCATTGGCATATCTCCTTGTGTTATCGCTCTTCACCCTTGGTTCTTTTAGCTTCCATGACCAAACACCAATACATCAAAGCTCCCTAGTATCAAAATTTTCTTCAAAAATCAATTATGGAGGAGTTACAAAATCTTTAGCCTTTGATACACATGGCATCTCCATAACACTTAGGTGCTTATCCCTTCAGCACACCCTTGTTTCTTTGGGATTCCATGACCAAGTTCCAATCAACAGTAGAGCTCCCTATATCAATACTTTTCCAAAAAGAAATTATAGAGGAGTTACAAGAACTTCGACCTATGAAATGTACTTCCCAAATGAAATCATGCTCTTGTCATCAACCCCATGTGACATGTCCTTAGTTGTGATATGTGTCACTAGAATTTTCCCCATTAGTCCACTCAATAATGCTAAAAGTGACTGTCACATCTCCTCCATACAACCATTTCATGTTGACATTATCTACGACCGTTAGCTCTTGAGGGCTAATCAATTATTTCCATGTGTCCTGTTAGAGGAGAGAGAAAGGCTCCCTCGGTCCTTGGTTTTGCAATACATTTCCTTTGTAAACCCTTTTCCCAAAAACCCTTGGCGCTTTTAAACAATTCAATAATAAGTACTTATGAAACTCTAAAATTCTGATATTCCAACCTTCTTATTGACTGAGACTCTGACCTCCAAAATTCTAACCTCCCGAAGCTTCGACGTTCAGAGAATCAACTCCATGGTATCAGATTAGTACTTTCTTAAAAACTAATTATAGTGGGGTTACTGAACCTCTGACCTCTGATATTTGACCTTTCAATATTTCATTCTTTCGTGATTCCACCCTTTCGACTTCTTAAGCCTCTGACCCTCCAAAAGTTTGGGTTCCAAAATTTGGCCTACTTTCTTGGATCCGAAATTTTTCATTCTCCTAAGGACTTCAAGATGCTTACATCAGCTATGAGTAAATTTTTATCCCAAGATCCATTTATGGACTCCCACATACCATTGGAAATATTTTTCAGAGCACTTTCTAGTGGAGAGAGTCCAATGTAGTCTTTGAGCCCAATTTCTACCCAAAAAATGGCTGCAAACTCTCTGCCTGGAATCTACCTCAATGCTAGTCTGGTTGACATCAATTCCAACATACCAAGTGACACTGATCAATCATACAATGTCAATTGTACAACACCACAAACTTACTAGGGAACCATAGGGGACCCAAGGGTTACCCATCACTCTAGGCGCCTGTAATATCTCACAACCTTACTGGGATAAGTGCTTGGTCTCTAACCATTCTAGCACATAAGAGAAGGCCAAGCCATATTGTTTGGAACATCCATTCTTGGAGCCACCTTATTGGTATCTAACTCCTCTCAAGGCACCCCCACCACCAACCCTCAGGGCAATACAAACAATACCCTACAGGGTACTCCAACCAACCCCACCCACAAGGTTGCCCAAGCAATACTACCTAATAGGGTACACCAATACCAATACCAACACCAACACACAAGGTCATTACATCATGGATAACACCACTGAGATACCAATTGTCACTTCTCTAAATCTCTAAGATTTCATGAAAATCACAAATAATCCCATTGCTTGTAATAAAAAATTCCACCCCATGCCAATTGAGTTACCATCAAATTTCCCTAACTTCAAAGAAAAATAAGGGGAATGCCCATCCAATCATAGCATGACATTCCACCTATGGTGATTTCCTAAATAAAAATGTGTAGATCTAATATTCACATGTCGTATGATGGTGATTACTAGAAGTATATTTTGTATTCCACTGTGCAAGGATGGAAATTGATCATCCACGTTAAGAAAAGCATGTGTATTATCAAGATAATCAAGCACATGATGATCAAGATGTGCCCTATCAAGTTGATCAACCGCTAGAGGAAAAACATTTGCCCTATCAAGTTGAGAAATTATCACTAGGGGAAGAATATGTACCATATCAAGCTAATCAACCACTAGAGGAAGAAAATGTGCCCTATCAAGAAGATCAAACACTAGAAGAATGGTTTTTTCTCTCTCAATTTGATAGGATAACATGGATCTACAATGGTTTGGAAAGGGGTTGAAGGTTTGTAGAAAATTTGGATGCAAGCATAATAGAGGACCTTGGGGATCTTATCCATGCTTGCAGTATTAGATGACATGTCAATAAAATACTTTAATGATATTTTGAGAAACATTTAGTTGTTGCACAAGATCTGATGCCTGTTGTATTGATCAAACATAAGAAACTAAAACATGCCACAAAGATTTTGGGTGTCAAAGATGCTAAAAGAAGGAAGAGATGTATGAATGTCACTGAAAATATATCAAAGGAATTCACTATGTTTGGAAAATCAAGAAAACTTGATGTTCAAGTTACTCGCAAGAAAATTACAACTACTATTGTTGAACCAAGTACATCAAGACAACAAAAGTTGGAAACAATGTCAAAATTTCTCCATGTCTCGAGAAAAATATTGCTCAAGCATACCAAATTTAGTGTTTGAGTAACTAAAAATGATGAATCTACTTGTTGGGATCTTATCACCAATAACCCTAGCAGGACAGGCTTAAGGAAAGAATTAGAGCATTTGCAGTAGATTATTTGGAGAGCCATTCCCATTCTATTCCAAATAGAAAGCATGTTGTACAACATTGCATAGCTAAAGGTGAGTATGTAGATCACATTAAGCACGTTGTAGAAATGATAGAAGTTGCATTGTTCAAGGAATTATGGGAAATAAATCAGCATGTGAAGATATCCATAAGGATGTTTTAGAAATTTAAACTATGGTTTATTAGTCCTAATACAAACCGTGACACATGTTGTTGCTGATATCATGTTGAATCTAAACTTCATTATGACACTTTCCAGGAATTTTACAAGAAGAACTGTCACGATGACCCTCGTCCTCCTACAAAGCGTGATTGTTTTCATCAATATTGTGCAGAAGGGAGCCAAAATATTTGCTTTGCAAGAAAATATATATAGGTGGGGACAAGATGCATTGAATGTGGTGATTTGGAATTGTTCCATAGGAAATTTCCTATTAATCCTAACTAGTCTAGGATGTCAGACGTCACTGTCACATGGAAGCAATATGAGTATGCTACGGGAAATAAACTATCTTATTCAACTCCAGAACCTAGGAGGATCAAATAAGTTGAGGATAAGATTCCAATTTCATAATTCATGGGGGTGTTTCAAAACTAGATCTATAAATATATCAAACACTCACACAGGTCCAGGTGGCAAGCTTATGATTTTAAGCATTCTCATGGAGTATTCTAGCTAGGCACAATCTTATCAGTGGTAGAATTTTTTCAGAATTAGATATTTTCTCCTCATATAAAGATCTAGAGTGAGTATCGTCACTCGAACCAAGTGTCCATATTTGTACATGTTTTGTACAAACATGCACAACACTAAAAAGTCACTTGATGTGATTAAGGAGTATCACTTTTACATCAATGATGATCATGAGCAAGAAACATTGTTAATGCAACACTTCTTTGACTTGATTTATGAATCATTAAAAAAAATGACATATTATTAAGAAATCATTGGATATGGTGAGATTGTTGTGTAGGGCATCTGAAGTCAACACGTAGTTTTTATTGGTTGAGCCGACTACACAAGAAGACAAAAATTTAGTATACTTGGAACTATTTTTAAATAGGACATGGAAAGGGTGAGCATGATGGTGAAAGTTCTTGTGTGAATCGAGGACTTAAGAGGTACTAAATTATTCATGACACAAATTGGCTAAAATAATGCTTAGAGGTGGTCAATTAGTGCATATCCCATTTAGGACATGAAGGCTATGAATCTATTAGGCTTGTGCATAGGTTATTTAGGAATGCTAAACTTGGCGATGCGAATAGATACATTCCTTGGTATTGTAATACTATAGGAAGAACAAAGGAATTAAACTCAGTGTAGAGAAAAGACATTTGGGAAATATTTGCAATCGAGACAAGAAAATTCGATTTTTTTGTGAGTTTTGCATTTGTGTTGATGGAGGTTGAATTGATCACTGTGAAAAACACGTGTACATGAAAGGATGGAAACATGTTCCTAATAATCCAAAGGGACCTCGTCCAATTCTGATGTGGAAAGAGATGCATGATGAAGAGGCCATCATTTCACTTGATCATGATTGAGTCTTTGATCTTATAAGAGAAGGTATGTGGCCTATCTATCATTAATGGTTTCATCTATAAATTTAAATTTGAATGTATTTAACTAATACGTATTTTGTATTTGAGTTGTAGGTGATGTTTTTGCTATCACCACCCCCTCAGGAAATGAAGATAATGTGGCCTACTATTTTATGTAATGCACACAGGTGAGAATCAAGTTGGTGCTACTATATGAAGATAGAAAATTCACATACCAAATTGGTGACATGGTTTTGATGGGCCATTTTTTTGAAAAGGTTAAGAAATAGGATGATCACATCATTTATAGATATTTTATGCCTAAATATATATCTTTCCAATAAAATCATCTATTCATATTAACTCGGATCAATCTCATAGAAATCAAAACAAAGAAAGGTGAACCAAGGAGATGGAAGATGATAGAATGAGACCATGAATGTATTATGGAGACTTGCATTCCTACGATCCATTGGACATATGAGTACATGATGCAAATGGAAAACCCTGAAGCTAAGTCTATAGCAGTCAAGTGTAATCTAATCTATTATAAGACATCAACATATGGATTTTGTAATTTAGAAATGTGACAGTTGAATACTATCGTAATTTTGTATTTTTGAATAAAGAAATGTTTCCCTCTAGTTTAGGATGGATTCATAATGGTGTATATCTGTTATATAAACTTTAGCTTCCTTGAGGTGCTTAAGTTTCTACAGTTTTCCAAATTTCAAGGAGGTTTTATTTTTAGGGATAGGATCCCTATGTGTATCCCATAGATCTAAAATTTAATTAAAATTTAGAATTAAGAGAGATTTAAATGTAAATTTAATTACATTTTTTGATATATATATATATTTAAATGTAATATATAATATTCATGTTGAGCATGGAAGAAATCTTCTAGATATGCATCATAATGGGTTTTAGAAAATCCTTTTTAATATCTAACATTAACCAAGTTGATATAATACTATTATACTTAAAATGGAAATTCAACTATTTAGGTTATGAACAACATTGCATTTTTTTTAAATTATTAATAAATGTCATGTGTCAGTTTGATATAAAGCATGGAAAGAGTTACACACATGATTCATATTGGATTGTAAAAAGTGAAACATATAAAACACACACACACATATCATGTTATGGCTATTAAGTTCTTGTAGATAACCTCAAAAGAAATAAAATCAAATAAAACTTATTTGTAGTTAACATCTTGACATCTTTTAAAATCATTGTAATTTAACATACATTTATTGCACTAAAAGACACTTTCTAGAAGTTCAATATTAAAATGATATACATGATATATTTTATTTTATTTTAAGTATCAATGTGACTTGATGGATAGTAAGATTGTACTTATTTTCTTAGTCTATGAAACTAGAAATCAAAATTGTTATTTCATAAAATTTTACTTCTTGAATGCTCTTATTTGAAGGTCTTAAGATAAGGAATTGAATGAAATATTTGGATAGCCAAGAAAATTTAGGAAGTTCATAAAATTATCTAGAAACATAACATTAATTTTGTTTTGGTATATTAAATTCCAATACATATGACTTATATCATGTTATGACTAATCTCTTTAGATGATCTCAAAATAAATAAAGATGAATAACACTTATTTTCTTTTTATTGTTTGAATACATCTTTTAAAATTGAATTTAAAACTTTTTTCAACCCTATTTGTGTTTTTTAATTAAACCATGATATATTTTAGTTCATTTTAGGTATCAAAGTGACTTGCATCATAGTCTAATATTGTACTTATTTTCTTCATCTATAAAACTAGAAATCAAAATTGTTATCTTCTTTAATAAAATTTATACTATAGAAATTTTGTTAAACTAGCGAAATAATTTACAAATCCATAAATTGAAATAATGAATATATCAATAAACTATCCATATGAAAATATAAACAAATTACATTACATGAACATCCATAAATTGAAATAATAAGCATCCATAAACTGAAATAATTTTCATGCATCCATAATCTATTCATGTACGAATATATAGAAAGTCTATATCGCATATGAATGTGCCCTATGAAATAGGCCTAAAAATATGCAAACTATCTATGGTCCACTCTATAAAGTATCACTCCTAGAACTCTTATATCAGTTCCACTGCACAAAGTAAGCATCCATAATCTGGTACTACAATATAACACATTCAAATTCAAATTAATTAAAACAATATTTGCACAAAATAAAAAATATGGAAATAAATGATTTTGAACTATGCATTTAATTAGTCCCTTTCCTGTGGCTTAGCCAAGTGCAAATGGAAGTGAGGTGGGATGGGGGTTTGATCAATCTAGGTTTGCTTTTCCCCTGATTGTGGTTTAGTCGAGTGTAAATGGAAGTGAGGTGGGATGGGGGTCTTATCAATCCAGGTTTGGTGCTCCCCTGCCTATGGATCAAAGCTTGGGGCATGCATCATTGGACCCACATCATCAATGCCTTGATACCCAACATCCCTCCCACTGATGCATCCATGTAATTGCGACATCAACACCACTTTTCATATGGGCCTGTGTACACAATGGAAAATACAAATTATAATTAGTCTATGAATTAATTAGAATGCATACATGTAACTTAAAAAATAAAATGTTGAAATCTTAGGAATAAATACATTTACCTCAATTGTTTGTCCATGTGATTGTACATAGTGACTCTCCTCCACATGAGTGTTATGAGGTGGGGATGGAGGAGGATACGCTATGTAAACATGCACTAGAGGAGGCTTTGTTGGTTGATCAACTACCCCCTCAAATGACCTCAAAAGCTCATCCATGTAGGTGGGTTGTGTATGCATGTTATCATAAACTTATTAATATAAATGCAATTTCATACAAAATTACTAATATAAATAATGTAGAATCTGATGATAAGAGTAAAAAATTCCATATATATTTACTTTGTCTATGTCACGTGGGTTGTGCACCCTTCAAGTGTCATGGATGGTTTCATGACACATACATGCATATGAAAAAGGATGGTAACTCTTATATTCTTGAGATATGAATCATTATATAATTGAATTGGTGGATCATGAGGAAGTAGAGGTGGTCTGCTCATGTCTCCATGCAATGCAAAATGTGCAATGGCCAATGTCCTTTGGATGTTATCTGCAATGCTATTCCTGGTCTTAGTGCTGAGATGTGCTGTTGTTCTAGCTCTGTTGGTAATACCATGCTCGGAGATGGTCGTGGAAATAGTCTCCAAGGTGGTGGTACATGCACAGGGTCCCTATGAGCCTTGGCATGATCATAGCTACATCCCAAGATGGGTCCATAAAAATCAAGTCCAGTGCTGGTGTAATCTACCCTCAGATGTGGCACAAAATATGCATATATATTCTTTGCGAAGTAAATGGAGACCTAGTCATGGTGGGGTAGTTGGTCCCAAGCTCTAATGAATCGATCATAAACAAAAGGGGCCACATCAACATTCTTAAAATATTTGAGGGGAATCAGTTCAATATATCTAGCACGACTGTCCAGAGGGATGTCAAACAACTCCCCACGAACATCAATGTCTTCAATGACATATTTCACTGCCTCCCGAGTATGTGGGCCTCTAACCTCCACCCTCCTAATTGTATGTATGGAATGTAGGAGGTGGCTCTATGCACTCACCCTCTAGTATGTCTCGATTAACCTATTTATCCTATTCAACATCAAAGATAAGCTATTCCTAGTAGGTAAACTAGTAGAGATTTTACTTAGCTCTTGTGTTATCCATGTCTATTGGCCCTAACATCCTCAAATGTAATATTGTCTATAGCGTCGTTCCATGAAGTTATTGACGCTGCACCATGATCCTAAACTTTTCCCTACTAAGGGTCTACAAATTGTGAACATAATTTAACATATACAATAAAATAGAAGCATAATAGCATATACATTAAATTCAAACACAACAATTGAAGACGATTTAAAAATTAAAGAAAATTTCAATATAACATAAACAAAATTTTTAAAGAGAATTTAAAAATGCAAGAGGTTTACCTGCAACTAGTGGAGAAGGTCCACTATCTAAGACAAGATCATCCATAGAGACAGAAACACTATGTCTGACACTCTTACTGGTGTTGAATCTAGGATTTATGAGTGGAAAATGCACTCTAGTTGGGCTATGTGATCTATCACGAGCCTGACCATGTATAGCAGACCCCCCTCAGACTTTGACCCCCTGCGGTTGGGGGGCGTGTAGGAGATGCCACCGCATATTACATATAATACATATATAAACTAATTCAAGTGAAGATGTTGACTAAACTATTACATATAATACATATAAAGTAATACAAGGAAATAATGTTGCCCACGGGGCTTTGGATTGACGGTGAATGGGTGCGTTGTTAAGGAACTCCTTGCAATAGGTCACTGGTTCAAATCCCCCGTGGGTACTTAGGTTAGTCTTAACTAGAAAAAAAAATTACAAGGAAGAATGTTGACTTAGAAAGAATGTTGTCAAGAAAACCATTTCTAAACTCAAGTAGAATAATCTAGCCTAAAATCCTAAACTTTAGAGTCCCTTTTTTGATAATTTATCAACCAAATTATTGAGTTCCATGTAAACAAAATCAAAAGAGGTGATCAAATCTAGCTTCACACTTTTTCCCATGTCTAAATAATGCATGTTATTCATAGAGAATAAAAATGTAACAAATTAAAATAAATCTCTTTGCAAAACTAATAAAATTTCATGCCAAACAAATACTCCAGAAGACAAGTTCTTATAGTGTTTGACTTTGACACACGACATGTGTTAGTAAAAATACTGAGGGGGGAAGGGGGGTGTGGGGGGGGGGGGGAGGGGGGTGAATAAGTATTTTTATTTCAGTTTTACATTTAATTTGACATTTAGAAATGTTCATGCTACTATCATTCATGCAACCCACGTTTGTACGTGCTTCAGTGAAATAAAACTGTGTATATCCAATTTACTTAATTTGTCATAAATTCCATCAATGAGTTAACTTAACCATTTCATTATTAATTCACTTCCCATCCAGTATTGAGTAAAGAATAGATAAATCAAAACACATAAGAAACACATCAACACATATGAACACCAATATTTTAGCTAGAAACCCAATGCGGGAGAAAACCACCATTGTTGTCATCTTTGTATTCTTTCTTGTTATATAAAGAAAATATTCATTACATATTGTACTAGTGTAGACTCTTACCATCACACAGGCACCAACCTTCAGGAAGATAAAACCTCCCCCTCTTCTCCAGCACCCACTATAAGGGAGCTACAACCCCTTGATCTCGTTTACCAGCTCTTACCTAAAGGGAGCTCCTACCTCCTCAGTGAAGCCTGCCACCCTCAACACCTTGTGGACCACATTTCAGAATATTTCACATTGGATCCACATGTATCAAACAAAAATAAAAACCTATAAGCCACCTTTCATCAAATTTTCAAACTTGACCCACATCAACAATAAGTCCAAACCAAAATTCCAAACTAAAATACCGAATCTCAGAATCTGAAATACAATCACTGGATCATCACTGAAAATCAATCACCAGTAAGTTGATTTGTTGATGCAACTGAATCAATGAATGTTGAACCAACCCAAAGCTACCAATCAACCAATAACTAATCAAACCAAGATCAATCAACCATTCAACCATTCACTAAGTAATCATATTATTAGTCATCACAGAAACAAAGTTTTCTCAGTGCAAACCTTGATGAAAATTAACTTTAGAATATATACACGACTATTATAAATCATACTCGTGTATATATGCACTTCCTATGCATATAATCTGCATACATATCTCAAATCACTGCCTACTAAAACAATGTCAAATTGAATCACTCTAACAATAACTGAATCACTAAAAGATGAATCACAATAACAACTAATCACATATGCTCATTAAATAACCAATCATAATACAACATCATCATTCATCAACATAGCAAGCCACAACCTAATCAACCCAATCAATAATTCTAGATACAAATTGTGCTTATCAAGACATCATTGACAAAGAATAGAAAAATAGAACAAACATCATCAACTATCATCATCATCAAACTACAAATAAAACCCTAGTACATGTACACAACCTCCATAAAACAAATCTATGTGTACACGATTACCATGTATAAGGCCCACTTATATATTTCAAAATATTGAATAAATCATCACATAATTTATGCATGACAGTACTAAACCATATCTGCATATGTACATGACATTACTAAAGAAAACTTGCGTACAAATCTTAAATTATGAGACTAACCTTCACTACAAACATAACATACTTTCTACAAATTATACTGTCAAAACACAGATCACTTCAAATGCATTCAAACATATTTTGCATCATTAGATACTCAAACATAAACAAATTAGTCAAGTATAAGCATTACTACTCAATGCACTTTTAGATCTTCCAGACCTCAGCCTTCTCCTTACTCCCTGGCACACAACTGTTTCACATCAGATCACACATGAGGAAAGCATTACTTTCACACATAACACCCTGATGTCCATCTCCTTATATAGTTTTTTCCTTTTTCAATACCTCAGGCAAATCCCTTGGTAATGTTTTTAGTATTTGTTGATGGGATCAAATAGATGTTGCCAACACATTACTATGGGAAATTACAATGGCAATGACCCCTGGTATCTAGATTTCCATGGTTCAGGTTATGTATGTGACTTTTGTTCATAGGACCTACGTATGTACGTGACTCTTCCTCACACGAATGACGTATACTTGTCAGACTTCCCATTTTCATCCTTCTATAAATGAACTACCATTTCTCTTTCATATCCTCTAAAATATTTATAGCATGTGAAATAGTTCCACAATAATTATATGATCACCATGTTGACATCAATGACATATTTATCAAGAAAGTTTCCATGAAGGAAAATATATTATTCATAATGCCAACAATCTCCCCCTTTGGACTTGATGGCAACCCCTTTGGTTTTTGGAAACCACCTCCAAAGACTTGCAAAAACTAAGTATTCTCTCCCCCTTTGACATCAAGGGAAAAGGGCTAAACTAGGTTGAATGAAGTACTTCACTTGTAGAGCTCAATATTGCAAGTTTGATCCACTGATAAGAAATTTGCATGTTGACCATGCTTCCCCTGAGCATATGTTGAACCTTTTAAATATATGCAATAAAAGTACAAGATTTGAAATATATTACCTTTCCCATCACCAATTACTCTATGCTCCCATGACTACATCAATCACCCAACATAATGGGTTTAAATATTTGACCCAACTTTATATCAATTACCCAAAATAATGGGGTCACATGCATGACATGACTTTATCCCAATATTCCATGCATGACTGAATTTGGCAATGATTACAACATGGATCTTTTCATGACCTTTACATCAAGAGACATATATGACATATACAACCATAAACAATAATCTCAACAATGAAGTATAAAGTCCATGATAGTCATCAACAACCACCATGCACCATATAGGAATCTGCAACATAATCATATGACAACAACACCATAATTTTCATAATGAAAACAACATGAATATCCTCACCATCAAGAAGCAATAATCATATGTTGGTTTAGATTGGGCTGACCTAGGTTTTATCTATACTGCGCACCAACAAAACCCTTAATCATTGGCCCTTCCGAAAACAACCTGTAAACAAATTGCAATATCACCCGAAGTGACTATGGGAAGATGCAGAACCAAGTTTTTGTAGCCTTGAGGGATGATGTGATATGGTATTTTTATGTTCTTTTATCTCTAACATACATATATTACTTCACCACATTCATTTAGTCACATAAACATATCATGTAAACCCATAATCATTACTGCACTATAGTAAAATGCAGCTGTAATAAAGCTTCTATGCTACAACAGAGAATAAGAAAATATGCATGAAGACATAAGTTTTACTATGCTTCATTTTTGGGCAGCGGATCCCCCCATAACAAGTTTTTGGGGCTTGTAGCCTGAATTTTGGTCAAAAGTAATTTAAGACCCCGCAAAATGTGGGCGCGGAGCGCGAGAGTCTAGGGTTGTCCACCATAAAATATTGTAATTTAATATAGAATGTGTTGGCCAACCCATGGCCCGCAGACCATGGGCATGTATAAATAGGGTGAGGCTCTAAGGATAGAAGTCCGTTTTTGGTTAGAGTTGATCTTAAGTGATATGGGTTTTTGAATGCAATATTCACTCTAAGTTTGTAAGTCTGAGTCTTGGGTTGTAGGAATAGTAAGAGACTTTGCAGCTATGTGTGTAGAAGCCTGGTAGAGTCCTCAGCTATGTGTGTGAACCCTTGCAGCTGAGCGCACTGGGCAGAGTTGGGATTGTGATGGAACAAAAGTTTAATAAAAGCTAAGTTTATTCTGAAATATTGTGCATCTATTCATAGATCTATATGTTTATGCTTCTGTTATATGTTTATGCATCTCCTTACAGTTTATGATTGTGCACACTGGTTATGAATTTTGAATGATTGATAAGAATATTGGGCCCACAAAATTAAGTTAAGATCTATAATAATAACATAGCAAGGATAAAGGATTTAGATTGTGCCTCTTCACACTCTTTATGGAGCTATGCGAATGTCATACAGCTGCGCGAAGCCGTGTGAGTGCACAGGATCAATTCACGAACTTCCTAGACTTCATCAAGACATCCCTAGGGTGCAGAAACCTAGTTCCAACACCCTCCCATACTACCTCGGGTGAGACCTCAGTCCGCGCACCGCGGACTGTTGCTAAAAGGGCCGGTAGTTTTGGGATTTGTTTGGTTAAATCACTTCTGAACCTGGGTCAGGCCCCAACAAGCCAACATTCATCCCAATCTGGGACTACATCCACAAAAACTATTTCTTATAAGAATGAATCTTTTACAACAAATAGTTCTTGACCTGCACACTAAGCTACAAGTCGTCTGCGCAATCATCTGTAGACTCAGTCCTCTGCACACTCAACTGCAGAGCCTTTCCTTCGCCAAAAACTATAGATCAAAATAATTCGACCATAAACATAGATTTGGACCATAAATATGATTTTTATTCTTATTATTGATCCCTATATATACTATTAAATCAAGGGATATATCATCAAAAAACCATGGTCCACATACCATGGACTCCCCTAATATAAGCTACTATGGTCCAAGAACCATTGATATTTTAAAACATTACATTCTTTTATAAAAGTGAGGGGGCCTGTTCAGCATAGCCCAACTTGGCCTAGTTTTTGGTGAAGACTCTGCATTTTGTGGAGTGGAGTGTGAAGTATAGAATGCAACAGAGTGCAAATTGGATCGCCCACTGGAGCAGTGAAGCGCCAAGTGGACTGTGCAGTAGATATACTGCGTGGTATATGGGCTTTAGGGTGGGCCAAAGCCCCTCCTTTTTGTAAAAGAATGCAATGTTTTAAAAGGTCAATGGTTTTCTAACCATAGTAGCTTGTATTAGGGGAGTCCATGGTATGTGGACCATGGTATTTAATGATATATCCCTCGATGTAACAATATATATAGAGATCATTAATAAGAAGAAGAATAACATTTATGGTCCAGATCTATGCTTATGGTAGATTTATTATGATCTATAGTTTTTGGCGAAGGAAAGGCTCTGCAGTGGAGTGCGCAGAGGTCTGAGTCTGTAGCTGAGTATGCAAACAACCTACAACTTAGTGCGCAGGTCAAGAACTGTTTGTTGTACATTCATTATTATAAGCAACAATTCTTGTGGATGTGGTCCCATATTAGAATGAACCATGATAAAACTTGTGTCTTCATGTGTATTTCCTTATTATACATTGTAGCGTAGAAGTTTTATTACAATTGCATTTTATTATAGTGTAGTAATGATTATGGGTTTATAGGATATATTTATGTGATTAAATGAATGCGGAGAATTAATCTATGTATGTTAAAGATAAAAGAACATAAAAATACCACATGGCATCATCCCTCAAGGGTGTAGAAACTTGGTTCTGCATCCTCCCATAGTCACTTAGGGTGAGACTGTGATTTGCTTGCAGGTCATTGCCAAAAGGGCCAGTGATTAAGGATTTTGTTGGTGCACAATATAGATTGAACCTGGGTTGGCCCAATATAAACCAATAAATGGTTCTATTGCCAGGACTACACAAGCTACACAAGGAGATAATTGAAGAGCTAAAGTTGCACAAACAACATACCATAGCTAAATATTAAAGTAGAAAAAGAGTGAGTTGTGCTTTTGAAAAAGCTCAAGCAGGTGATCCAAGAAAATTATCAAATAGCACAGGAACACTAAAAGATCAAGGAGGTAGTGGAAGCAACATGGAAAGAGATTCTAGACCTTGATGTCCGAGAGGAAGATCAAGTAGAAGACAAGGTCACCAATCTCAACCTTGCATTAAAAGGGTATAAGGAGAAAATTTCCACAGTGAAATTCAAATACAAAATTCAGTTTAGTAACCAGTTAGAGGAGATTCAGGCATCTGCAAAGACCTTACCAATCTCGCAGAAGCTCATGAAGATTAATGAGTCAAAGGCCCTCCAGAAGAAAATTTAGGAGCTGAAGAAAGAAGAATAGATTTTGATAGAGAGGACTCAACCTTGGGAGGATGAGACCCTCTAAATATCGCAAGCAGTGGATGAGAAGCTTTAAGAGCTTCATCAAAGGGAGACAATGTTGGTACAGAAGGCTACAAAATATGTGACAAAGGCACTACTGGAGGAAGTGCACAACAAGGAAAATTAGGTAACAAAGACTTTCTAATATTTCAATGAGGCCCACAATAGCATTGCAACAAACATCATAGGCAAAACAACTTAGTGACTTGGGTTGAGTCACATGTGAGTGTTGGGGGCCTGTTGGGTGTCAACCCAACTTGGCCTAGTTTTTGGTGAAGGCTCTACATATTTTGGAGTGAAGTGTGAAGTAAAGAATGCAGTGGAGCATGAAGTGTACCATGCAATAGATATACCATGTGGTATATGGGCTTCGACCCACCCTGAACCCCATATACTAATTAGTATATCTACTACATGGTCCAATTGGTGCTCCGTTGCTCCATTGTGCAATCCACTTCGCACTCCGCTACATTCTTTACTTTGTACTCCACTCCAAAAAATGCGAAGTCTTCACCAAAAACTAGGCCAATTTGGCCTGTGCCCAACATGCCCCCAACACTCACTTGTAACTCGTCCCGAGTCACTCAGCTGATTTGCCTCTGATTTTTGCTACGATGTTGTTATAGGCCTAGTTGAACTATTACAGAGTATTTGTTACCTGCTTTTTCTCACTGTGCACTTCCTCCAATAGTGCCTCTGTCACATGTTCTATATACTTTTGTAACAATGTTGTCTCCCTTTGTCAAAGCTCTTGAAACTTATCATCCTCTATCTGTGATAGTTGGAGTGCCTCATGCTACCAAGGATGAGTCCCCGTTTTCAAAATATGTTCTTCTCTCTTTAGCTCCTCAATTTTATTCTAGAGGGCCTTTAACTCATTGATCTTCGTGAACTTCTACGAGATTGGTAAGCTCTTCGTAGATGCCCAAATATCCTCTAACTACTGCTACTTTTGTTGCATTTCCTCCTGAAATTTCTGTCCATTTGGATCTTCCTACAACGAAGTCCAAATTTGCAAAATTTGCGTCCAAGAGTTTTACATAGTCTGCCACTGTTGTGGAGATATTGGCTATTACAGTCTTTAGGTAAGTCTCCCTTTGGTCTCTCACTTCCTGCAACATAGTCAACTACAACTTCATTTGTAGCTCACTAATCTGCATTTCGTATTTGAATTGCACTACGAAAATTTTCTCCTTGTACCCTTTCATTGTAAGGCCGAGCTTTGCGACCTTGTCTTCTACTGGCTATTCCTCTTGGACATCAAGGTCCAAAATCTCTTTTCTTGTTTCTTCCGTTACCTCTATGATCTTCTGGTGCTTCTATGCTATTTGATCCTTTTCTTGGATAACCTGCTTGAGCTTTTGCCAAAGCACAACTCACTCTTTTTCTAATTGAATATTTATCTACGAGGTATGTTGTTCACACAACTTCAAATCTTCAATTATATCCATGTGTACCTTCTGTAGTCTTGGCAATGGTACCATTGCGATGTTCATATTGACATGTTTCCATTCCTTAGCCTGTTTTTGTAGTTCTGCGGAGTTGGACTGTAGGGATCCTGCTAGTATCTGTGCTAATCTCACTGCAAGAGTAGGCTTTATATGCCTTTCTACTCCTGTTAGATAATTATATATTACAAAGCAATGGAACACATAAATTATTGTAGAAATATAAACATAGAAAATGCATAACACAAGAGAGACATAGATATATGTGGTTCACCCAATTTGGGTTATGTCCATGGAGAAACAATTAGTCCTTCCTTTTCTTTTATCCAACAAATTGAATTGATACACCCTACAACATATCCATTGTAATTTCCTCTTCTCTCTCGCTCAATCTCTCTTTCTTTCTTGCTCAGAATATAGATCTACATAGACACAATACAATTCCCTCATACATAGTGAGGATTTTTCTTCTAGGGCAAAAAACCCTAAATTAAACATAACTTCTACTATCAAATATCCACCTTAGAATGAATGGCCCAGATTGACTACGTAATTACAACATTTTACAAGGAAATTTTACATCTATTTTTAGCTTCGGGGGCACTACCCCCAATCCCCCACCAGGGGGGTTCTCCTAAAGATCGTTTCCACCCCCCTTGGACCCCCCTTGCAGCGCAAATATTATTGGTGGTGTTGTCACCACATTACGAACTGGGGTCCAATGTGGTGATACCTCTGAATAAAGAAGATAGTCAGGCTCCACACCCAACAACTCCAACCCTTTCCTCTATCTGCACTGGTTGTTTGACCATCTGCGCTAGTATTTTCAATTCTGCAATCCACTCTATGACACTGGTCAGAAGTGCATGATATCGATCTTATACTCTATTCAAGGATTCAACTTTTGCCTCCAAAATACTATCTTCGATCTACTCCAGGTCCCCATCAATAAGTACCATGATATCCTTCATTTTATCTTGCTTCTGCTTTTTCTTTTTCTTTGAGGTAGCTTTGCCCTCTGCCTTCGTTTTTTCTGCGACAGCGGGGTCTATCTCTATCTTTTTGGATTCTATGTTCTACTCGTCTAGAGGATCCTAGTGACCCTCATCATGCGTCTTTTCTTCCTCTTATTCACGCCCATCATGATCCTTGTCCTTGTCTTTCCCACTCGCTTTACCGTGCTGTGAGGTGACCTCCTCTTCTTCGGTCCCACTATTTCCTAATTCTGCCTCCAGCACAATCATCCATTCTATGGGCCATTTATATACTAGTGCTAACATATCATCTTCCATGACTAAGTATGACAGGGCATGCCATTCCTTCTTTATATCCCTGCGCGCCTGTATGTACACTCTATGAAAATATGCTTTAAATTTTGTGACTGCACTATACTGCTCGTATAGGGTCCACGACAGGTGAGGGTGATGGTTCACTATCATATGTAAATCCATATGATATAATATGAAGAACATCATATTCTGCATCTTTCATGATAGTTGGTTGGTAAACCATAGTGAGGTATATTGCCCAACTTCACAGACATATGATGCTACTGAGGGGAACTGGGAATCCTTCGACTCTCTCCATGCTAACATTGTAATAATCAAAAGTAACCATGCATAATGGAATGTGGTACCTTTCTCCTAGACTTCACAACAATCATCCAAAAATTCCTTGCACAAGTATTTGGCCCAGTTGTACTGAACCCTGCTAGCACACTGCGCAGCTAAGAGAACCACCGATGCAGGAACTTCATTCGCCCAGAACTTTCTCATGATATTTCTAGCCAATATGTGTGATGCGAAACTAAATTCCTCATCATTGATTGAATTTGTGTCATAGCCTATTTTTTCTTTTTCTAACCCAAATGTATTCTTCATATTTTCTGCTATGGCGTGGTCATGATCTTTTTCAATAAACTCCTCTGCGGGGTTCCACCCTTGGTACAGTAGTCTCATGATCTTTCAAATCAACATTGGGTCTATAGGGATCTTATTTCCCATGCATAAGCATCCATCATGTACCATCAAAAGCACAAGAAACACTTTCCTTGGACTTCTATCGAAGTGCGACACACTTAACATATTTAGTAGTCCTGAATGCGCCAACCCATTTGGCCATTGTTGTGTGTCTAGCCTTGTTACTCCATTGTCTAGGTAATGCACCTATTCCAAATATCATTCTAGTGAAAATTGAGGGTACTCCTTTCTGTCATTAAAGTCATAATCTACAAACTTAAGCTCCGATATTTTTCCAAGTAATTCCAAACTAAATGGTACTTTTTTTGGTAGTAGGGGTGTGAAGGTGCCCATCTTTGCATTCTTCAAGTATTTGACTAGTTTTGTGTTTGGTTTCCTCGACAGAATGTATGGTGGTAGAGGCAAAAATGCTACGCCCTCCATTTCCATCTGCTTTGCATGCTTCACTTCCTCCTCAATATATCTTACTTGCTCAAGTTGTTGTTGAGGTTTGACATGTTTCTTATCCTATTTCTTCTGAGTTCTCTCTTCCTAGGTTGGTTTATTCTTTGGTGATCTTCGTTGTTTTTGTGTTGATATTGTTATGGTTGGTGCTATTGTGGGCATCTCAGCTGATTCTGAGGGTTTACTAGTGGTTGCTGCGGAGGTTGCTTCCATGTATCCTTCTTAGCCTCTCCCATTGAATATACACACAAATTCTTCAATTGGCAAGATGTTTATGAGAAAATTATCTGTAATTTCTTCACACTATCAGTACTCGAATTCTCAATTCAGCAAAGTGTTTGATCTAGGTAGGAGGAAACTTTTTATAACAAGTCTGAAATTCAAACCCCATAATTAGATTGGATTTTTCCCAGATTACATTCAGATTGTGTTCATTAATTGCATATCTATCCTTAGATCTTGCCAATTTTTCATCATAAATGAAACTTTCCATGTATTTTCCCATTTTAATGGTCATATTTTTGTTTTTTGGCGAACTTCGATGCATCACATAGTGTATAAAAAATCATCTTACATTGCATCTCCTATGTACTTTGACATAATCCACACTGTAGTGAAGTAACTTCCTACATTGAAGTTCTTTCTGCAGTGTAGTTTATAGTCCTGTGCCCACTTTCAACTATAGGTGGCACTAAGAATTTTCCCCTTTCTTCTTTAGAGTGAGGTTGTAGGAATAGGGCTATCCTTGTACAAATTCAACATGTTGTCATTTACTCTCCCTTGAATCAACTCTCCATTTAAATTTGCTAATTGAAATGTGCCTCCATCAACAATATTCTTAATAATATATGGGCCTAACCAATGCATCTTGAATATTCCTGGAAATTTTACAAACTCACTGTCATAAAGGAGAACAAGGTATTCTACTTGGAACTTCTTCTACTTAAAATTTCTATCATGCCAAGCCCTTTCTCTTAATTTTTATGCTTACTGATGGAATCATGCTATAAATTTGTCTTCCTCTAAAGCAATCAACTGCGACACTCTTTCCTCCATTATGTCATTGTTTTCCGTATTTGTAAAAGATGCAATCCTCAAGCTAGGAAAAATGTATTCCATGGCCATAATAACTTCTTTCCCATAAAATAATCGGAAGGATTTCTGACCTGTCAACTTCTTACATGTGGTCTTGTAAGCCCATAATACTGTTGGAATTCTAAGGTTCTGGTCATCTCTGTTTACATTGCATACCTTAGTCATTGCATTCTCCAAAATCTTATTAAATGTTTCTACTACTACATTGGCCTAAGGGTGATAAGGAGTACTCTTCTAATGATAAAATTGGAATTCCTCAATCAATGCTTCAATGGTTTTATTCAAGAAGTGGGAACCTTGGTCACTCATCAAAATATTTTGACATCCAAATCTTGACAATATGTATTGAAAAATAAACTTCAAAACAGTTTCTGCACTGCAATCCTTTACTGGTTGTGCTTTGGCCCACCTATCAAATAATCAATTTTAGTAATTATGTACCTTACACCAGTCCTCTTTCCAGGTGGGTTGATAGGCCCAACAAAATCAATAGCCCATTTATCAAAAGCCTACAATGTAACTTGTGGTACTAGTGGCATCTCATCTCTTCTTGAAGGTTTTCCTATTCTTTGACATACATCACATGCTCTGCAGTACTCCTTTGTATCTTTGTGTAGTTTAGGCCACCACAATCCTGCTCTCAAAATATTTTACACAGTATCTTCCCATGCATAATGTCCACCAATTGTGCCTTCTTGAGCCTCTATTAGAATCATTTGTCTTTCATGCTCATAGACATACCTATGCAATATCTCATATTGTCCCATCTTATAGTCCTACTACCAATGAAAAGTTAGTTGGTTTAACCACTATGTTGTACCTTTGAGATAGTAGTAGGTCAGCTACCAAAGCCAGAGCATCTAAAATAATTGTTTTGGGGTTTTTGGTTTTAGTATTTTGGAAGACCAATGAATGAAGACAGATGTAGAATTGAAGTAATTAATCCTTTGGGTTATATTAATATCTTAGCACAGGGCTGCTATAAAGACTTACACAGTGATATAGATAAAAAATAATGGTGAGTAGAAGACAACAAAAAATTATGATTATCACAGTTTCCAGACTGTAAAACAAAACAATGATAAGTTGGAAAATCTTCTAAACTACATTCTAAAGGTTCAAGGAAGTATGCTTAAGCTTATAGAAGATGCTGATGATTTATTGATTAGAGGGGATTAGCTAAACAGATAGTTTATTAATCCATTCTCTTAATAAATGATCACTTTAGGAGCTTATAGGAATAAATTGATACACAAATTTCCCTACCTAGATATCTCTATAATTCATAAGCATATGAAGAAAAACATAATGATTGATAACTTGAAAAACTTACAGGATAACAAAAACTGTGTAAAACCAGATTCAGAATCCTCTGCTTTGTATTAAGGTTCTAGAAAGATTGAGTACATCAAGTGTCTAGAAAAGCTTCCTTCAAAGGTGGATTCCAGGTTCAAAGTAGAATTAATAGGCACAACTTAACAAGTAATGAAAAATGAATCATGAACTTAAAACCTATAAAATCTCGAGAATAGAGTTATTTATACAATAATGAAACTAAAAAATATCCTAAAACTGAATGAGATTTATTCTAGGAATGGAAAGATCTTCATGCAAGAAGATAGGGGCAACTATTGAACTGCTTCTTGTTGTCCCTTTTATTCAAGTTATGCTGGCTTTGTTTTCTGATATTTTTCCCTTTAAGCTACTTTATTGTTTGTATCCTTCACGCTGGTTGATTCCTTCATTTAATCTTTCATCTAATACTCTTTAAACTCTGTAAATCTCCTTTAACCCTGCTAAGTAACCTTTATTGTTTCCTTTTACCTTTACTGTGTAATCTAGGTTTTTACTATGTTTTTCAATAGTAAATCACTTTAGATTTTATGTTACAGTGTAAAGTCACTTGATATGATCTTTGTATTTGTCTTCAAACTGTATGCAAGTTTTTTCTTTGTATGCTTGAAACAAAGATTTTTTACTTGTTGTTACTGGGAAAACTAGTGTCCATGCAGAGTTGCTAGTCCCACTAAGACGGGTAGCTATCTTAGAAACAAACAAACTAAAGTTACTTGTGTTTTCCTTTATGAGAGATAGATGAGAGAGAAGCAGAGAGTACCAACCTCAGTCTTTCGCTTGGCTCCTTGCTTGTTTCCTCCCTCCTTTGACAGAGCTTCTCCACTCCTTCTTTACTTGTCCTGCTTCAAAGAACACCTGTAGAGTCAAAGCAGCAGAATACCATCAAATCTTAGAGATCTATAACCATAAACAATATAGGATAAGATGTATATTAACCATACAAATGCATATATCAATACAAGATTCAGAGATATACAAGAATATGGAGGAAAACTCAAATAGCTTTATTGATAGAAGTAGTAGAAGAGAGAATTACAACCCATTGGTCTGAACCAGTGCCATCCTCCCAGCAAGAAATCCCTCTTCACCTCATGAAAAGTTAGATCACCCAACACTATGATGTTTCATAGAGAAATCAATAGCACTTCCTTACAAAATACCAAATTCCAGCCTTTGCATCTCTAGGATGAGGGATCCATATATAGATATTTGCAGGTGGGTGAGTCAACTTCTGGGATTTTGATTAGTGTCATTTTTCTGATAGTTCTTGGTTCCACTTGGAGATTTCATGATCTCTTACTCATCCCTGGGCAAATTCAGAGCGGCAAGTGTCAAATGGGCAGTTTCTAGAAGATTCTTTGGGTTTCCACCTAGCCAACTGCCTTCGCCATTTGTCTGTTCTCACTCATCGCACCCTACAGAAGGGATTTTCAGTATGCATCGCACTTTTTGCATGTAGCAGGTGAGATGCATCACACCCTTAGCACTAAGTAGTCTGTATGGTCCCGTTTTGACCAGTTCGGAGTAGTTTTTCAGGGAGAACTTCTAGGAGATGATGTAATAAGCTAACCTTATTCCTCTAGGGTATGAAACAACACTTTTAGGGGCTTAGAAGCCCTTGGTTTATGGAAATATGAGATAGGGGTTGCAGTGCCCAAATATGTCTATAACAGTTTCCCCCTAAAGCATGAGGTTGTAAATCTTCTGATGTCAGGTGAAATGCTTTATCATGAGGATCCGAGGTTTTTCGAAATGGAAGATGACCTGTAATAAGATACAATACAACACATTATCTTCATAATATTTTCATGATCTAGCTGAGGCAGGAATTCCCATGCTCAGCTTTATAAATTCATTTTCATGTACATATGATAGACAACCGTCTGTGTGACAGCCTGATAACTCTGGTAGAGCCATCATCCTTTGGCTTGGATGATTATCTATGTAGCTATGATGTACATTTGATGTCTTTATTTTCTTGAATATATCGCGGCCCGGATGGATGAAACTAGATCTGGGGTCTTCAAACTTGTTCAATATTTTCCTGATGTACAAATCGATCCATGTGAAAAGATGGTTTGATGTCGAACATGGAAAGACATCACATGATTACCAGCCAATGATGTAAGCTATTAACAAGCACGAAAGGAATCACCAATAATGATAATGACCCTCAAGGTACTGCACTGCAATTTACGTGGTGTGAATACATGAGTCGATGTCGAACACCACGCAAAATCTTCTAGTCGAAGGCCATTGATGTAAACTTGTCACCGGAAGTGAGAAGCTTGCCATTGAGGCATGCAAGCTTCAAAGTACTGAAAGGGTTGTTCCTAAGTCAACTTCTTGGATAATGAGCTGATGTCAACAAGAAGTGACCCATCGTAGGAGGGCCTTAACGAATCCCACATCTACGACACGAAACGGAGCAAATGATTTTGTGGAGGTGAAAACGATCTGATGATACAAGGTTCAGGGTGGCGGTTATGAAAGAATGAAGCGTGAAGGTATTGCATCGGATGAGATGTTAGCTGGGTTGGTGAATTCTCTGAGATACTTCTCTTGAACATATCAGTGACACTGAAATGGATTGGTAGCGTAAACCCCAACAATGGATGGTATGGAAGACCAATGGTGATGTGACCGGTGAACAGAATAACCCAATCCAACTCAATCATGGTGATGGAGTGAAAGTGTCATGTTCAAGAGCGACCTGCTACCAATGAAGTTCTTCAAGCTTTCCTCCCAATTTTTACCCAGTCATTGTTGACCAGTACCTATTTATTTTTGTCAAGCTTGAGGAGGATAACATATGCTTGTTCTATAATTTTCCCTTCAGGCAAACCCGTCACTATGTTTTAACGAGCCTAGCGACAGTGAAACTCGCTGTTGTCTGTAATGGACAAGTTTGTCGCTATTGTTTTAATGAGTTTAATGACAAAGATAACTCAACCCTTTTCAATGTTAGAGAGTCTAAAAAGAGAAGAATGATCCTCATCACATTTAAAACATGGATGACCAGTTTTCTTTTGCCCAAAAGGGTTTTCAAAAGATTTTTCAGGAGACGAATCATCCTGTTTCTTCTTTTTTCTTTTCCCTTTCCTCTTGCCACCTGGTTGCTTTGGTTCTTTTCCTTTGTCGGTCGACACAACATTAACCTCTGAGGTAGGAAGTTTGTCATTTTCCTTTTTACTAGAAACTGCAAGGGCTTTTCTAGATGAGGCCTTTACAGTTTGCGTACTGATGGTACCAATCATGCCATCGTTGGCATGAGAGTCCCTGTTTGATTTATGAGGAGGAGGAATGGAAAGCTTTGGTCTAGGAGCATCAGGAATTTTTTCATAAAGCGCGCCAGACTAAGTATAGATCAAATCTTGATATTGCACATGAGTAATGACTTGCTCTTCAGTGACAACTCCTCCCTTGGCCACATCTTCTGTAATAGACGGTAACAGTGACTTAATAAACCATTCAGCTAATTGTTGGTCAGGAACATATGTCTTTACCATTCAATAACAATGCCGCCACTCATGAATATGATCAAATATGTGAGTGGCTATCATCTGCTTAAAATTGGTAAGAAGCTTCATTCCTGTTTCGTACCTTATGGGTAACTAAAAATGGGTTAAAAAGGTGGTAGCGAGGGCATTGAAGTTATAGAATGAAGCTCTAGGCAATTCGATGTACCATTTTGTTGTCATACCAGTTAACATTCGTTGAAAAAGGCAAAGCCTAATCGAATCATCATTGAGAGTGTTGGATGAACACCACACATGAAAGGTCATCACATGATTTGATGGATCTTCACCCAGATTTCGATTGAATTTAGGAATATCTGACGGAAGTTTATGAGGAATCGCTAGCCACCAAGGTGTGTAAGCAATTAGATCATTGGTTAGCCGATTCAGATATGGTAATTCTAAAGTTGCTATGAAAGGCAACTGTTGATTCAGGTTTGGCGAAGCATACACAGGATAAGATGGGATCGCCTGAGCCGTCGGTCTTTGCATACCAGCATAATGTATTTGATGCGGATAACTTTGATAAGGTTGATTAGCGTAACCATTATAATATGATTGTTGGTAACCCTTTTGAATATACGGTTACCCATTATCTGCAAAGCTTTGTTGCTTAGGTCCTCGGTAATCTTGTTGGAATTGCGATTGTTTATATTGCATCAGCCATGGCTGTGAGACCATTTTCTGTTGCCAAATACTGGATGTTTGACCAAGATGAGTAGTTATAGTACCCATTCGAGCCTTAGTCGCTTCATTTAAGGATCCACTAATTGGCAGTTGTGATTGAGTCATGGTGACGAGAGGTTGTTGTATTACGACCTGAGAGACTGGAGGTTGACATACAATGGGCAACGCTTGTACTTGCGACACCATCACAATAGCAGGTGTAGTGGGAATATTCAACACAAGTTGATTTGGTTGTATAGAATATACAACTCTTGGTTGTTGAGGCAGTATTGGCACCCAACCACTGGATGTGATTCCAGCCTGACCTGAATTCTGTTGTGAACTCTCATATGGTTGTTCTCCTAGAGGGAACAATGAAAAAGCATACTACCCCCCATATGGCAGAAATCCAGTGTTCAAAGGGAAAATTGGCCTTTGGAGATTGGACTACCCAAATTGATGTCGATGCGAAGGATCAATTTGTTGAGACTCAACAGAAGAGATTCCAGATAAGGTTTTGGGTGAACAAATAGTAACAAACCCACTGTCAAAATAGTCCCTGAGTGGACTCCATCTAGTGGTTGAAAACTTGTTGGGACAGATGGTATACCAACAAACATTGTCAGACTAGCAGCAGGAGGTTCTACTGCTACTGTGCCAGATGACACAGTCCTAGATGTCGATGGTTATTCAGACATATTGAGTCTGTCCAAAAGACTTCTTAAATATTCTATAGGGACTTGAGATGAAGGATGACTAACGTCTGTAGTAGAAGGATATAGGTGGATCCCAGTTCCAAAATTCAACAGGGTACTGGATGGAAGATCTTCCACAATCTCTTCCATAGCAATCAATCTAGGTGGAAGAGGTAGACTGTCAGGTCCGTAAAATATTTTTGGTGCCGAAGAAGGTACAGACTCTGCAGCAACAGATGTTGGAGGGGTGACACCTTTTGAATCAGCCCTAGATGGAGCTGGTTCAAGAATAGAAGTGTTTACCATTACACTAGGATCAGTTCTAATGTCCTCTTGTAACTGTGGAATTTCTTCAATAGAGGCAAGGATACCAGAAATAGTTGGAGTAACTAGAGTCTCTGAGGATGTTGAAACACAAGTTTCAAATAAACCAGGAGACTTTGACCTAGTTAAACGAGATCGCTTGGCTCAGAATGGTTTCATTTCTAGAGTCAAAGAAGTATACTCGTTAGTCTCAATGAACGACGAGGTTTTCATTGACTTTCTTCGACGATTGCGGATTACTTGATCAACTCAAAATAAAAAGGGGAAAATGTGATTCCAAATTAAATGAATTTTATGACGCTTTGACACAACTTGCTTTTTCAATTTTTAAGATTCAAGAAAAAGCTAAAGATTACTATAGTTGCCTTCGATTTTTAATGAGCCTGGAGTGACAAGTGCTCAGATGGACCTTTTATATTAAGGAGTCTGAAAGGGAATTAAAGTGACTACTCTCGAAATCTAGATAGAGGGTTTACCAAACCAATCGCAAAACTGCAGAATACTTTTTAAGGTACGACAGTCAATCTTCCCGAATGCTGTGTTTAGTGCATCGCGATTGATAAGGCGATAGACATGGCTTCCTAAGGATAAAGGATATAGCCTATTGTGGTCTCCAAATATATACTCGACGATACATGGGAGCACAAGTCCATACTGGCACTTGTCGTATCAAAGAGGAGGAATCACCCAACCTATGATGAAAACGATAGTTTCCAGGTTTTACGGCACTGGAATACATCTCTAGCCTAGACTTCTAGATGTTGTGCGTTAGGTTTCAAAGCATTTTTATGTTCATTGAAGTTTATTTTATAGTTGATCTTTCCTAAGAAGTTTTCCTTTAAGGTTAACCACGTGATGTAGATATACAATTCCTAAATATGCAATCTAAGATGATAAACAGTCGGTTACTTTCTTTTAGCAATGAAAATCCTAGCTACTAGGGAAAGAGAAGTAAAATTCTTTCAACATAGAGTAGAGAGCACACACTAAGATGCACTGTCCTAAATAAATTTCCACATGCAGTCTAAATTCAAATGCACATTCATGTATTTTTTTTTTAGTTTCCTTAATGTGAGAATGACAAAAGGAAAACTAACTACAGATCTCAACTACGTTTCTTCAAAGTGACACTTTAACAATTTCTTTTCAAACACGAAAGGAAGACTAAGACGACACTTTCAATTTCGAAAGGAAAATTGTTTTCGACACTTCAGAGAATTGATGATTCAAATCAAATACAATGGCAAAAGTGTAATCAACTATCTAAAAGAGGAAGACTTTACGACACTCTTTTCTTTGATTGAAAATGACACATGTGACACTTTCAAATCAAAAGATGACAGTTCGATTAAGCTATTGTTTGCAAAGGAGAACTGTAAATGATGAAAAATACATAAATAAATTCACAATTATTTATCAATGGAGGCTGAATAATGCAAAGGAAGAGAGTTTCAACAGTGATATATTGATCATAGATAGCAAAACTACTTAATAAAGCTGAAGACAATGAAGAAAAAAACAAAATATGGAGGCAGAAACAGTCTCACTCTATCATCGCACCTGTAACACAGGGAAACATAGATGCATCTCACCTACAACACATGGGAGGTGCGATGCATCCAGGTTGCCAATGAGAGATAGTGCGATGGTCTAGGGATGAGAGTGATCTTGGTTTCACTCACAATTTGCAGCTAAGTTCAGGGATTTAGGCTGAGCTAATGATAGAAAGTAAACACAAAGTACAGGGGCTGATCTAATGAGGTTACTTGAGCTACCACCAGGGAACTTAGGATGTTTGCAAGTTAGATTTTCAGTTCATAAACTAACCTAGAGATTGACTGAAGCAACATTGATCTACTTTGCATTTGCATAGCAAAAGCAGTTCGAAGGCTAGCTGGCTTAACTTCAGGGTCCGTCTGTAGTTTATAAAGCAAGCAAATAGAAACAAGCAAACAAACTATTCGCTCCCCAATGGAATCACCATTTTGTTACTGAGAAAACTAGTGTCCATTCAGAGCTGCTAGTCCCACTAAGATGGGTAGCTATCTTAGAAACAAAAAAATAAAGTTACTTGTGTTTTCCTTTATGAGAGATAGATGAGAGAGAAGCAGAGAGTACCAACCTTAGTCATTCGCTTGGCTCCTTGCTTTTTTCCTCTCTCCTTTGATAGAGCTTCGCCATCCCTTTTTTACTTGTCCCACCTCAAAGAACACCTGTAGAGTCAAAGTAGCATAATACCATCAAAGCATAGAGATCTATAACCATAAACAATATAGGATCAGATGTATATTAACCATACAAATTCATATATCAATACAAGATTCAGAGATATACAAGAATATGGAGGAAAATGCAAATAGCTTTATTGATAGAAGCAGTAGAAGAGAGGATTACAACCCATTGGTCTGACCCAGTGCCATCCTCCCTGCATGAAAGCGCTCTTCACCTCATGAAAAGCTAGATCACCCAACATTATGATGTTTCATAGAGAAACCAACAACAATTCCTTACAAAATACCAAATTCCAGCCTTTGGATCTCTAGGATGAGGGATCCATATATAGATATTTGCATGTGGGTGAGTCAGCTTCTAGGATTTTGATTAGTGTCATTTCTCTGATAGTTCTTAGTTCCACTTGTAGATTTCATGATCTCTTACTCATCCCTGGGAGAATTTAGAGAGGAAAGTGTCAAATGGGCAGTTTCTAGAAGATTCTCTGGGTTTCCACCTAGCCAACTGCCTCTGCCATTTAACACCCTACAAAAGGCATTTTCAGTATGCATCACACATTTTTCATGTAGCAGGTGAGATGCATCACACCCTTAGCACTGAGCAATCTGTATGGTCCAGTTTTGAGCAATTCTAAGTAGTTTTTCAAGGAGAACTTCTGGGGATGATGTAATCAACTGACCTTGTTCCTTTAGGGTATGAAACAACACTCTTAGGAGCTTAGAAGCCCTTGGTTTATGGAAATATAAGATTGGGGTTGCAGTGCCCAAATATGTCTATAACACGTGCAAAACACAGAAACTGTTAAGAAAAATATACGTGACATAGAAGGTCTTCAATGGCTTTATTGAGCTTGAAAGGACATTGGAAGGAGTCCAGAGCATATCGGAAGGTAAAATGATGGTCTTAGGGGCTACAGAGGTGTATGGAGGCTTCGCTATGTAAAACAGGCAAAAACATAGCAAAATGGTCATTTTGGCATTTAAACGAGAAAACAGTTTTCCTTTTAAATTATGGCACAAAGTGAACAATGGATTATTTTTTCATTATGCAGGAGGTGGTTTTCATCACACCGCTTATAAGGCATGGGCGGTTTTAGGAAGGGGCCACCCGATATAATATGAGCCTGACACGTAGCAAGGGAGAAAGTTGAAAACCCCTTTTTGGGTGGGTAATGCCCATACAGAGAGTCAACCCGAATTGTCGAGGGCTGTTGGATCTAAACACATTAGATTGGACAGTGGTGGAGTGAAGGAGCAGTACGGAGGGTACAAATGATTAAGTATTGTGGTAATGGCTATATTATGGTTAAAAACCTAGATTAGTGATGAAATGGAGGTTTAAGGTTAATTCGTCGTTTAAATCATAAAAATGACTTAGCAAAGAAAACCTTCGCAAAACACATATGGCGAACTTGAAATTTTATGAACTCGGGAAGATAATGATATTGGGTCTAGGTTTATATCACATATTACAATCGTAGTTTAGCGGGGGAAGGCCCATCACAAAGGAATGCGATAAGGGTCGGACATGACGTAGGAATAAATGATGTATGATATGTGATCAGGTCCATGTCCCAATTGCAATCGGAGATTGCAATGGCGGAATGTATATTCTATTAGCTAGGACTTGCAATGGGGGGGATGCGATATGGCATGAAATATAATATATATTGCGTCGGGTTCGGGCCCATCATTGATCGCATATCACAATCGGGGAAAGTGGATGCACGTTGAAAGGCTTGCAATCCGCCAATATTGTGATGAGATATGAAAATACATAGTTTTATTATAAAAGTAAGGTTTCAGGTTATTTTATAAAAGAGTTAATAATATATGTGTTAGGATTCCAAGAAACTCTCCTAGGTTGTAGCTCAGAGATGCCTAGTAACATATAAATTCAACTATTGTTGCAGGTTTAATGGAAGGAATGATGGTTTGGTTCAAGCCAGATAACCAGTTCTACTTTGTTTCACTCCAGACATGCATGAACACCCTCAGAATATAAGGCTTTAGACCACCAATGCTTACAGTTTTAGATATTAAGTGAATATGGAGAATACTAACCACACCAGTAGATACACAAGACCATGTGATGGTCGACTGCAACTAGTAAAAAAAACCTGTAAATCTAATCTATTAATGCAAAGACAAGATGACAGCTCTCCTACATTAGATAGAAAGAAACCTGAGCCACTTGTTCAATGATGCATTCAAGATTCTAACAAAGATATAAGATGACAGTTATCTAGTTCTCAACATCAAAAGATCAAGGACACAACATATCAGGCACAAGCTTGGAACAAAGGAAAATCGAAAGTGAGCAGTTAACAACAAAAGAAGCTTGTATTAGCTGAAAATGAAGATGAGACGCTACAAGTGAAAAATTATCTACAGTCTCCAGAAGTTGAACCTTACATCAAATGCCAGCACTGATTACATCTTGCTTCTGGATATTTATAAGTTTACAATACTAGGGCACCTGGTCGTTTAGGTATGGAGGGGTCATAATTGACCACCAACTACATTTAGCTGCTTGATGGAGTCTCTGGATGAAGTTGCTTGATTCAGTGGGTGAATCTGATCTGTTTAGGTGTTGTGCTGTCCTTTAGGCAGTTGGAGTGCTTGTACCAGTGGAGTCCGTGACTGATAAATTGAGTTACAGAGTCGTGCTATGTACTTTTCGCCTTTGGTCATGCTTTCTGTTAAATATGGTTATTGGGGGTTTGACTGTGACTGATGCCGGCAAGCTGGTTATCTCCTTCTTCGGGAAATAGAATGGTCAGAGGATGTGGAATGCATGGGTAGGTGGACGATTTGGGTGAGCGAGAAGGATGATCATCAGATTCGGCAAATGAACGGTGTAGACGGCTCGATGGAGGCTATCAGCTAAGGTGGGAGGGTGTGTTAGGGCCGTTGGATCTTCAGCAGACAGATCAGACAGTCATCGGGCTACAGAACTACATGGACGTTTAACGGGTAGGGTAGTTTGGTCGGGTGGTAAAGGCTTTCATCACACCACTTTTGGGCACTAAGCAGTAAAAGCCCGGGGTTGAGCGATTCCATTTAATGATCGACACATAGCAAAGGATGAGAGAGAAAAATCGCTCTCATTGTGTGCTATCGCTCGATCAAATTACCGACATGATGAATGTGAAGACCGTCAGATCTTGGTGAAAATGATTTGATGGTGGAGATTGCTAGAGTAGGTTGCCTTTATCGGGTGTAACGAGAGCCGTTGGATCTTTGGGGGAATGATCAACGGAGGGGATGCGGCGTGGTGAATTACAAACGCGCGAAGACATATGGTAGGGTTTTATGTGTGCTTTGGGATTTTTCACTTAGAGCTGGGGCCAAAATGGACTTTGTTGGGTTTCAAAAGGCTTATTTAGGGAATGGGAAGGGTTTAGAGGTGAGCGGGGTGGAGGAAGAGCGAGGGAAAAGTGACCACTACGAGCCCCCTTTGGACATGACCAAATAGACCATGATCCTTTCTGACCTTAGAAAGTCAGCGCTACATAGTAGAGCTAACAATACGGGAAAAGGAATTTTAGGGGTTTAATACACAAAGGTTAGTGTTAATATGAAATATTAGCAGAAAAGGGGAAATACACTAAGTGCGGTGCTTTTTATGAGTTATTTGCTTTTCATATATACGTATTACTTGGGGTAAAACATATTTTTGTGGGTTTTCATGTAAAAAGGAATTTTACATGGGATTTTTACTTTTCTTAGGTAAAAAGGGTTTTGACCTTAGGAAAAGGGGTTTTTTGTGGAAAATGAATGAAATATGAATGTATGAAGGTGGGAAGGGGAAATTAGTGAATGCAGGGATGAATGGGGATGAATGGGAAGTTGATTAATTGATCTTATGGACCTTTATTTTTGGATCATGGACATAGAAACATATGGTGAAACATGATAAATGTACATTTAATCCAATCAATAATCAAACTGCTGCAACCTTTCTTCTACCTACCCTTGCTTATCCTATCATTTTTTATTCACTTAATGGGTGCATTTAAGCTAGAAAACCCTTTTCCTTTCTTTTTGTTTTACAAAACAAACTATCTAAATCTACCCTTATAACCTCCAAGGGCTTAGATTAAACTGATGAGCACCTCATTATTCTCTATATAACTACTGATCTACCAAGATTAAACAATTTGGCCAGATCTTTATTCTCTAACTATAGCATCAAATTTAAAGCACGAAGTAGTCAAGATTAAACTATTTGACTGTCATGGGTTGTGGCATTTAAGACAAGCTGCACACAACCATTATTTTGTAGAAACATAGTAGTGGAATTTAGACTTGCTCACTTTTAGAGTTTATTTGTTTTCTTTTCTTTCTAACCTAACATTTTCTTTTTGTCTTGAATTTTCAGGACATCTAACCTAAAATTTTCTTTGATATGGACATCATCATCAAGATATTTATTTAACTAACATTTTTTCAAATATTCTATCTTATCAAAATGAAAAAATGCTACAACATTGGCTTTAACTGGGGACTACTTTCTCCTGTAGAATGCAGAGAACCTACAGATCCATGTGCCTTCTCCTAAAGCTATGGAGTCCTTGCTGTAAGAAAAATCACACTGACATCTTGAAAAGTAAAGAAAACTGGAATATTTACAATGAAAACTATTTCAACTTCTTAGTACTAAATGTATTATTTGAGAAACCTTCCATTTACAGGATAAGTGGAATATAGCCCCTCAAGATTCTGTAGCACAAAAGTGTTGTTACCATTCACTTCAGCAATTTCTAAAGTTCCAAACCATAGATTGTCAAATTTCCCATGCTTTCAATTTCCTTCTCTCCTAGCATCCCATCTTAGAACTAGATCACCTTCCTTAAAATCCCTTTCCCTAGCTCTTTTATCAAACAGGGTCTTCATCTTATTCTGATATATCATCAATTTGTATTGAACTTCATCTCTGTTTTCATTAAGTTCAATAATTTGATTTATTCTTCTTGAAGAATCATTAGGTTCATCTGTAAAATCCTGCAAGAATTTTAAAATAGGGAAGACCAAATTGGTAGCGAAAAGTGCATCTTTTCCATAGACTAACTAAAATGGAGATTTTCCAGTTGATCTCTTTGGAGTAATTCTATTTTCCCATACTGCATAAATCAAATGTGAATCCCAACTCTTCTTATGATCAGCTAGAGTCTTTTTTATTACCTTTACTAGGATTTTGTTGGATGACTTTACAAGGCCATTACCTTGATGGTAGTATGGAGTTTAATGATGTAACAAAGTCTAATATTTCTGGCAAAAGTCAGTTATTTTAACACTAGAAAAGGTTGTTGCATTGTCTATGACAATTTGAGTTGGGCAACCAAATCTAGATAAGATATTCTCCTCAATAAACTTAATTACTACTTCATCAGTAGAATTTCTGACTGGAATTGCTTCCACCCACTTAGTAAAGTAGTATGTTCTAGTGAGAATCCATCTATGTTGATTACTTGAAGTGGGCTGAATCTCTCCAATAAAATCTAATCCCCATTGAGAAAAAGGTGTTGAAACTATTGATGGAACAAGTGGAAGAGCTACTAATTTTTGATTACCAGGAAACATTTGACAAGGAACACATCCTTTGACCATTACCCCTAGTTGTAAGAACAATCTACGCCAATAAAATCCTCCCCTCATAATCTTGTATGTTGTTTCTCTCCAAGCATAATGTCCCCCACAAAATCCTATATGAAACTGATCAATGATTCCTTCAGTTTCCGATTCTGTTAAACATAATCACAAAATATTCAATGGATCTTTCTAGTATAAATTTGCATTTATAATGCAGTACTTGACTAATTTTAACTTAAGGGTTTTACTCTAGGTTTTGGAGAATGATGTTGGACACTCAAAATGGATCAAGAAATTTACAATATCTTGATACCAGTTTGACAACAAGAATTTTTCATCAATGTGTATAGGGCTGATCTACTCTGAAGGTAGAGTTTCTTGTGGATTCTCCCCTTTAGGAGGAGAGGAAGGTTCTTGTGGATTCTCCCCTTCTACAAGGAGAGAAGGTTCTTGTGTATTCTTCCCTTGAGATTGAAGAGAAGGTTCTTGTGTATTCTTCCCTTGTATTTCTAAAATAGAATTGATTCCAAGTACTTTGCAGTTGGATTCAGCTAGAAGCTTGGCTAATCCTTGAGCCTTTACTAGCTTGGTAGTCTTGATAGTTAGATCAAACTCCAGAATTTGAGTGATCCATCTACCTCTTTTCCCATCAGTGTTTGTTTGGGTTAGGAAAATTTTCACAACACTCTTAGGAACATAAGCATTAATAGGTGAATGTAAAACATACATCCTGAATGATTTTAGGGCTTGAATGAGGGCATAGGATTTCTTCTCAATTATGTCATACTTAAGCTCAGCATCTCTCATAACCTTGCTGAAAAAAGTATGGCTTGGTGATGGGAATCTTCATTTTTCTGTAATAGAATAGTAGCAAGGGTTGTTTTAGAGGCAAAAGAGAAAATACTAAATGGCTTAGTATAATCAAGGTTGGCTAAGGTGGGAGCTCCAGAGATAGCCATTTTTATTTGTTCAAATGCATGCCTAGAAGAGGGAGTCCATTTGATTTCATGGTCCTTTCGGAGCATGTCAATTATATCTTTTACAATCTCTACATAATTTGGAATAAACCTCCTTAAAAAATTAATCTTGCCTAGAAAATCTTAGATCTCCTTCTTGTTTCTAGGTAAGGTCAATGTTTCAATGGAAAATACTCGTTTGGGATCAATTACTACTCCCTCCTTTGAAATTATGCGGCCCAATAGTTTTCCTCTTTGATAGCAAACAAGGACTTCTTAGGGTTCAATGATAATCCAAACTTTCTACACTTGTCAAAAACCTTCATTAAGTGCTTTATATGTTTTTGATCAGATTTAGAAAAAATAGTTATGTCATCAAGATAAATAACCACAAATTTATCTACTTGACCCATAAAATCTATGTCCATAGCTCTCTTAAATGTTGTTCTAGCATTGGTTAAGCCAAATGGCATCCTAGTGTACGTGAATGTACCCTAGGGTGTAGTAAGGGTTGTCTTCTCTCTGTCTGTTGTATCAGCATTCACCTGATTGTAACCTGAAAAACCATCAAGCATAGAAAGTCCTTGTGCTCCTAAAACCATTTGAAGTAACTGATCCATTTTGGGCAAAGGATAATTATCCTTTAATGATGCTTTGTTAAAATTTTTAAAATCCACATAGAGTCTTATTTCTCCATTTTTCTTTCTAATAGGAACTAGATTTACAACCCAATTAGAATATCTAAGAGGGAGGATGATCTGAGAATTTAGCATTTTCTTAATCTCCCTTTCTACAGTTGGTAGAAGGGCTAGATTTATCCTTCTAAGTTTCTATTGATAAGGTTTTTCTTCTGGCTTCAATGGAATCTTATGTTGTATTAATGAAGTATCACAGGTCTTTAGATCAGCATAAGTCCAAGCAAAAACATCCTTATAATTTTGCAGTAACTTAAGGTATTGAGCTTTGATCTCAGGGTCTAGAGATGCACATGATTTGATGTTTTTGATATCTTCATCAGTTCCAATGTTAATCTCTTCTATGTCATCTTCTGAAGAAATGGACTGAGGGTTTCAGAGGACATCATTTTGATCAAACACTTTTTCTAAAGGAATGAGTCCTTTTGGAATAAAATTATTTGATAATTGAATAATGTCAAGATTAGAAATTTGGGTTTTAAAATATGAAGTATATTTCCATCTGCATTTTCATTTATTTTAGTTCTATCTTCATCAATTTGTAGAAATGAAAAATAATCTATTACTTGCAGAAATGATTTCAAATGTTCATCATCTTCAAATATTTTCCAATGTTTTAGATTATCTGGGATAGATGGCCTACATTTGACTTGTATCTGATTGAGTACATCAGTATGATAAGGAATTTTAAAAGAACTGGCAGAGACAACTAAGGCATCTGCATGAATATTATGATCTCTGGGAATATGAGTCAAATTAAAAGCATCAAAGAAGTGTCCAACTGAATCCCATACTTCATTTCAATAAGACCTAAGTCTAGGGTGCCTGGTCGGGAAAGCATTTCTTTCCTACTTAACAATAAGCTCTGAATCAGTAAAAACACTTAAGTTTTGAACTTTTAAGGTTTTGGCTAGTTGCAATCCTAAAAGGAAAGCTTCATATTCAACAACATTATTGGTAACTTCAAAGTCTAATTTACATGATTGGGTTATATTTTCTTTTTCAGGTGAAATTAAAACTACTCCAACTCCCGCCCCATGTTTTGTGCAAGAGCCATCAAAGAATAGTTTCCAAATATCAGTTTGGTTTGGTTCAGGACTTTCAACTACTTCTTCAATTTTCACTTGAGTTTTGTGTTGGTTTTAAGTGAGTTGAAAACAACCAAAGTCTTGATCTATTGCTTAAATTGGATGGTTCCTTGTGTTATCACAAAATCACTACTGAGGGCTGCAACCAAGCAAGATTTCATGTAACTCTTTCAACCTATCTTTAGATCAAAGCTTAGCCTCTTTGATTAGAGAGGGCTCTCTCACACACTCTTGATAAAAAACATTCACTACAAAAGATGGCTAACTCTTTATTCACTTATGAAAGCAAAGCTGGTTGGATACATGTCAAACTGGTTCTCATTGGGCTATGGAGTCTATAATATTAAGTAAACAAGGAAAACATAGTTATCTCATGGAAGTCAAGGCTCTTTGCATCACATGTCAAACATACTCCATCAAAACATAGCTTGCTGAACACACAGGAAGTCAAAGCATAGATTATGAATTCTGAGTGATTGTGTTACAACAAGGCTATAAAATAACATAGAATATAAAACACCATCATTATATTTGAACATAGCAATCCATCGAGAATCTTGAGTAGAGAACAACACTATTTTACTATTACTGTCAAAAAAGTCTTACAATGGCCCAAAACAACTCTGTTTTTCTATAAAATGTCCAACCTTTTTTACATATGAGTTATTTCTATATATAGCCCATCAAAAAACTACTACCTGAGACTCCTCAACAAGCATGAAGGGAGCTCGGAATTCTGTCATTAATGACCTTAACTATATCATAAACAAGCTAATTAATTACAAGAGATATGGTGCTACGAAAACAGAGGACTCCATCACATTGGCACTTTAAGTCTATCTCCTCGTATACTTTGCTGCGTTCTTGGAGCTTGCCACCTGTAGCATTACAATAATAACCAAACCAAACTGAAAGCACATTCAATGGATGAACAGCCTCGGATGCCTGATGCACAGATGATTCATCAACCAATAAGAATATGAACCCTATATTCACGGTTTTTGCCTCCCCCTTGGTGTTCATGCATTAATGATCAAATTTCAAGCCATTTAATCCCTTGATAGTCCCGTGTGACTGAAGAAAACTAATGATCTGGCCATACCATAACTGGACAGGTGTACCACTTAACACCTCGGCAGCTCTATCATAACCCTAAAAATTCGGACATAAAGTGAAACTTTCAACAAAAGACAAAACTTCACTTTTTCTTCGAATACTTACACCTGGCATCCTTTTTTAAACATCTGACTGACTTTCTATAGTCTCCATGCTGGCATTAAGTCATCTCTTTAAATATTTGCTGACCTCAGCATTCAAACTCAAGTTTTCAATATAAACAGTCATCTACAGCAGTTTCGTAGCGCGCTACGAAACTGCTGTAGGTCATCAAAATTAAACACATGAACCTTAAAGCAACAATAACTCAAGTCTGTGATTTCTCCAGTCATTCTATACAGGTGCAAGGACATCAAAAAGTCTCAAAAAGCTTTAAAAAGATGATAGCCAAAATATACCAAAATTTGGGAAGCACATTTCTCCTTTGATCATTTAGCTAGTTTGTCTAGCTTCCCTTTCAGGCTGATGACTTCTTCCTTTAACATCTTGTTCTCTGCTCTTAAACTTGCATTCATTTGTTTCATAATCTTTGCCTGCTTCAAAGCTGGCACTGTCCACACATATGCATCAGATACCGAGCTAGCCTGACTGATCAAACTTGTTTTACCCTTCATTGCAGCTTTCTTATAACTTGTATATCTTACTGCCTTTTCTTTAAAAACATTTTGAACCTGAGGTATTTCTTCCTTTGCTGCTCCAGCTTGTTTCTTAATGGCAATCACATTTCCACTTTGACTGATAACAACCTTATTATCCTTGTTCTTGCTTTTAGCTTCTTGGACTATTTCAGAGAAGATTTCAAGTGCCTCTGTCCTAGGCATTTCCGAAGGTGCTTTCTCTTTCTGAGCTCTCTCCACTTCTTTAATTTTCCTTCTAGTCACTGGTCTGCGTGGTTTAAAGGCATATTCTTCACTTGGTTCTTCGAACTTTAACCTTTTAGAAGCCCTTGACTTTTTAGAACTTTCAGGTGAGGATTGTGTTAGATCAATATGCATTGGTGGTACCAATTGATCTTGCTCAAGTTCAAGTGGTTCAATTTGGATTGGATGATCTTGCTCTAGTTCAATGGCTTCAAGTAAGTCATTTAAACTACCCTTTGAAATAGGACTTTCTTCCACAGGGATTGACTTTCCTTTTTCTTTGCTTAGTTGGCCTCTAGTTCTCACCCTTGAAACCCTTTCAACTTCACTTGATTTAGCTTCATCTTTTCTTTTGTGAGTCTTCTGTTTTGATGACCGAGGTGTTTCCTTAGGAGATGACTTAGGGGTTTCCTTTTCAGATACTCTAGATGATTTTGGAGTTTTATCTACTGATGCTTCAGGTATTTCTTTAACTGCTGGCTTAGGAGTTTTCTTCATTGATGCTTCAGGTGTTTCTTTAACTGCTACAGACCTCTCTGATTTCTTTGTTTTAGCTTTGGGCTTCTTATGGTCTGTTACTTCTCTCCTAATTTCAGCCAAAGTAGTTTCCTCACTCCTTTCTTCTCTTTCTCTTACAGGTAATGGAGTGAGGCCTGTTTTACTTGGGAAACCGGCCATAAACACAAATGAATCCCAGTCTTTACCAATTTTTTGTAAACTATCCAACACCAGCAATTTTACTAAACCATGATGAAAAAGGGATGTTTCATAAGCATCTTTCTTTAACTGAATCTTATCACACATTTTGCTAATACTCCTGAACAAGTAAAAAGGTATGTCTATTGAACTCTTACCAGTGAAGTGTAACAGAAGCTTGAAGTGGTAGGAGTAAACATTATTGTACCTACCCTCACATGTCAGGTACTTCTGGATACATGTCAATAGCATAGCATAATTCTCCTTTAGATAGCTCCTTGGGACAGCTTTAGTGAGATCTTCGTCTACATAAGGTGCTTTCAAAAACTCCTTGCATGGACCCATGTCAAACTTGAAGTTCTTGAACCATTCTTGGCCACCCCTCGGGATTTCTGTGATAGTGGAAATAACTTCAGGGGACACCGGAAACTCCAACATGGCCACCTTTGAATTCAGTCCCGTGAAGTTTAATGCGAAAGCCTTGGTCACTTCTGCATGTCCACCCTTCAATTTTTCACAAAATCGCCAACAGCCAGCACTTCGAAATGCCTTTGCTACCTCCTCATCCCTGAGAGTAATATCTAACCCCTCCGGCTCTGTTCTCACACATTTACCAGAACGGTGTTCCTTTCTTTCCATGCTTCTTTGAGTATTTTTACACAAGGGACTGATGGTGGCTTGCAGCACGAAAACAATCTTCAGCTTTGGAGAGCAGGCTCGCTTGCAGTAGTCCGTTTTAAATCAAAGCTTAAGCTTTTCATATAGCAAACACGTTCATATGATATGAAGGACTCATTATGAAATGACCACTTCCTATAACATCCTCTAAACTGACACACAACTACATGACTTCGGACCTTATGGCAAAATAATGGCTTATCATGACATGGAGAGGGTGTGAAATGACAATCATGAACGGACTTGTGACTCATTACTCTCGGATTAGACATTCAGAGAAAAACGCTGCAAAAAACCCTGAAACCCCGATTTCGTAGCGCAGGTAGTTCAAATTTAACAGGATGCGCTACGAAATTGCTGACAAACAGAGCGCTACGAAAACACGAAAACATTATTTCGCAGCTAAACTGACCAATCACACCCGCACTGCGAAACTGCGCAAGTACCAAAGACATCATACCCGCGCTGCGAAACTGCGCAAAGTACCAATGACATGACATGCTTTAACTAACAATGATGGAGGGTGTCTAATGATTTTTCCTTTACACGAATTCACATCAATAACTCTTGAATTTCAAATTTGAAATTGACATATACTAATAAACCTATTTACAAGACCTCAAGACTTTATAAAAACTTATGGACAAGCTTATATACATGAACTATAGTTCCTAGTGATAACACCTTGGTTGGCGAGTCTTACAAACAATATGTATAAAGCTTACCTCTCTATATAATCTTAATTTCTCTCCTCCATAAACAGGAATAGTAGCATATGACATATCCGTCTATAGAGTTCCCCCTAATTTGGCACAGCAAGACCTAGAAAGGAGCATTCCAAACTTGGGAGGGATATGTATGACAACAATATCAAGTACTACAATTTTCATTAGAATTTGGGCAAGGGTAACCATTAGATCCTTGATCAATCCTAAACATGGCACCTTTTAGAATCAAAGGTGTACAGGTCATGGTAGGATCTAGTTACGTCGAGATTCAGATGGTCCATGACAGATTTTGGCATAAGGTTGTGTGATGCTCCTAAAACAAGCATGCAATTATACAACATGGAATCTTTTGTTTTAAGAGTTACATAAAAAGGAGGCATTATCTCATCTATCATGTCTGAACTATGGCCAAAAACTGTTGCTGGTTTTTCATCTTGTAGACTTATGACATCACCTTTAGCATCAACCGAGGTATTTTGTATCCATTTTGTGACTTGGCTGTTGGCATTTTGGCACAGGTGTGGCACTTCGGTACAGGTGTTGTCCTTGATGGCAACTCTCTTTGATGACAGATCTCAGTCCAGACTACAAGAATGAAGAGAAATTTCATATACGCAGGTTCATTAAGCCCAAGATGCGTATACACGCTGGTACTCTATATACTAAGTCGCGGATACGTAGGCTTTCTATATACGAAGTCGTGTATACACGTAGTTTTATGAACAGAAAAGAGCGTACATGTCGAGAAGCTTCCCTTTGGTCCGTGGTAGTTAGTCCTTGGTACTTGAGCCTATGTTTTTGGACCAAGGTATCTCGACAGTCGTGTTGATCTCGAGTTTTGAAGTTGATGGTATTGTATTACTATGGTTTTGGCCCATGGTATTGAGGAGGGCCTAATGCTATATAAGGAGAAGAAGATCATTAGGCTAGTGTATTGAAAAAGTCTTGAATATCTAATGAAGAAAGCGATCTAGTATGCAGGTTCTGGGTTGATGATACACTGCTTGATCTGAGCTAAGGAGAGATCACATCGGTTGATGGAAGGATAGATCGGGATCAAATAGTTTGAAATGAACTATCGGTATATGGTTGATTACGCATATTTTTAGATCTGCATATTGACGCAATGTTATGTTCTGAGTATGACTGATGACTGGTACAGCTGCAAGTTATGAGAAATTATTTTTAGATCTATACGCAGGTTGGCTTCGGTAAAAGCGCGTGTATACGCGAGTTTGTTTCATTGAAGTAGCGTATATCTTTTGAAGCTTAATTTTTGGGTTGCAGTTGGGTCTGTCTGTTATTGCAGGGTTCTGTAGTCTGCTCTGTCATCTGGTGACTGGGTGTTGACAGGGTTTCAGTGGTTCAGTGATTCAAAGTTTGATGATTCTAGTATTGGTTGTTTTGTGCTTCTATGATTTGCTATGAAAAGTGGATGAATCGTGGTCTTCAGATTGAAATGTTGTGCTTCAGGAGTATCCAGTCTGAAAATTGATGAAAAGTGGTACCTGAAGGAAAGAAGATTGTAGGCAAGCACCTACGTACTAGTATCTTAGCTAGTACAAGAGCAAAGGGGGTTGGATCTCCCTTCCAGGAGAGTTTGGAAAACGAGAGAAGGTTGTAGCCTTCTGCAGGTTGTAGCCTGCGTACTGGTATAAGGCTGCACCAATACAAAATATTGTAAACTGAAATTTCTTATTAAAGAAAGATAGAGACGACTTGCAGCAGGTGCTTTTCACCCACATTGGGTTTCCACCTTATATCATGGTGTTCATGTGTGTGGTTTTTGTGTGATGATCTGTTCTGTTATACTGCACCTGTTTACTTTTAATATGGTTAATAATGTCATGATGCATTTACTGAAGATAAACTAACTGAATCATAAAATTTCTGGTTATACGCTGGTTGCTTTAGACACAGTAGCGTGTACACGCTGGTTCACTTAACTGAAGTAGCGTATATGTTTCTGAGTATTGAAAAAGTTTTATTGATCTGATAATACTGATTGACCCCCCCTCTCAGTATTATTTCCAACAATTGGTATCAGAGCCAGGTTCTTCAGAGAAGCTTGATCGCTTGAAGGTAGATCGTTCATCATGAGAAACTACGAGAGAGAAGCATCAATCAGGCCACCGGTTTTTGATGGGACAAACTTCAATTATTGGAAGGTAAGAGTTACTGCCTATCTTCAATCTCTTGGTACAGAAGTTTGGGACATCGTAGAGACAGGCTACACTTTTCCTTCAGCTACTCCTACAGATGCAGCCAAGAAAAAGAAGTATGAAACAAATGCGAAAGCAGTCAGTACCCTATTAGGATGTATATCCCAATCGGAATTCATGAAGGTAATTCACTATAAATCCGCAAAAGAAATATGGGACAAAATTTTCACGAGCTATGAAGGAGACGAACAGGTAAAGCGTGCTAAACTTCAAACTCTCAGGATTAAGTATGATACTCTCAGAATGTATAACGATGAAAGTGTGGCTAACTATTTCCTTAGGGTAGATGAGATTGTTAATTGCATGAAAAACTTGGGTGAAGAAATAAAAGAGGCTATTGTGGTTGAAAAGGTTCTAAGATCATTGTCCCCCAAATTTGAATCTAAAGTGTCTGCAATAGAAGAAAAGGAAAATCTACGAATTCTTACTATGTCTCAGCTTCACGGAATTCTAACTGCTTATGAAATGAGAAAAGGAGGTCCATCAGACAGAAGAGAAGCTGCTTTCAAGGCTTCAGGCAAAGAAGATTATTATGAAGCAAGTCACGTGCCAGAAGATGAAGAAGAAGAATCAAATTTTGTCAGAAATCTTCAAAGGGGTTCTGGAAGGTTCAGAGGTAAGTTACCTTTTAAATGCTTTGCTTGTGGAAGAGTAGGTCATTATGCTGCCAAATGTCCTCACAAAGATAAGAATGACAAGGGAAAGGAACCTATTAAATGGAACAAGAAACAGAATGAAAAGAAGAAAAGCTATTACACTCATGAAGATAGTGATGGTCTTTCAAATAGTGACGAAGATGAACAGGGTTATAGATATAAACTTTTAATGGCTTTTGAAGATGATGACTACATGGATGCTATAGATGTAGAAGGCTTTTATGAAGAAATGAATAATCTCAAAGTTTGCTTAGAAGAGAAAAGTGCTATTATTGATTCTCTACAATGTCAACTGGCAGAAAAGGAAAAACATCTTGAAAAATTGGAATGTGAGATTGTTTGTCTTAGAAAGGAGATTGAGAAAACAAAAGCAATTAATCTTAAATTTGTTAAAGGATCTGAAACCTTGGATGAGATTATCGATGTGCAGCGTTCTCCTCTGATCAAGACAAGTCTGGAATATAATGGAGAAACATCTCAAGCTTCTACCTCTAAAAGTTATCTTGATGCAGCAAGGAGGAGCGAACAAAGACCAAATAAAAGTCATCAGGTGAATCAGGGACAGTTTACCTCAAGAACAAATAAAGACTATCAAGAAGTTCGGGGACAAGCGGCCTTAAGGACAAACAGAAGCTACAATCAGCCACAGGTAAAATCTTCCCAGTTTGCCCCAAGAATGGATGTCAAAAGAAGCTACAATCGGTTGGATGATAGATCTGATTATCGGAGAAATTTCTTTAATGGCCAATGCTTTTCTTGCCATAACTTCGGTCACAAAGCAGCTCAATGTGTTGCCTACAAGAAAATCATGACTAGAGAAGCTCAAAAGCAAAGAAGTATGACTGGAACCATGAAAAGGACTTATAACAACTTTTCGGTTCTTGAAAATGAAGTTGAATGCTCTATTTGTAATAACTTTGGTCATGAAGACTCTGAATGCAGGAGCAGGTTCTGGAAGACAACTCAGAAGGAAAAAACCTCAAATGTCAGAACATGGAGAATAAAGGAACCGCAACCAGAAAGGTGTGGGATAGCCTTTTATGCAGAAGGTCAAGAAAGTCTATGGTACATTGACAGCGGATGTTCGAAGCATATGACAAGGGACAAAGAAAAACTTGAATCATATACCGCATTAGAAAAGGGAAAGAAATTTTCTTTTGGAAACGATATCTCTGCAGCCATAAAAGGAAAAGGCATTGCTCCGTTGAAAGAGAAGGTCAAAGCTGGAAATGTTCTGTATGTTGATGGATTGAAGCATAATCTTCTGAGTGTCAGTCAAATGTGCGATCAAGGAACAGAGGTAATATTTAGATCAAATGGATGTTGTGTTCATGATCTTGATACAGGTGAAACAGTGATCAAAGGAAGAAGGACTCCAAATAATCTATACATATTTGAAGAAAGACAAGAACAATGTTATTTGAGCAAGAATGATGAACACTGGCTATGGCATCGGAGGTTGGGGCATCTAAGCTTTCCACAAATAAGGAAAGCATGCAAATATCAGGCAGTTCGTGATCTTCCAGATATCAAAATTCCAGACAACACCATATGCAAATCATGTCAGTTTGGAAAGCAAACCAGAACTAATTTTCTTGAGAAGGAAGGATCAGCTAGCATGCCTCTTGAGCTAGTACATACAGATACATGTGGTCCATTCAGAAAAAGAACACCTCGAGGAGAAGAATATTTGATATTATTCATTGACGATTTCTCCAGGTTTGTCTGGTTAGGACTTATGAAGCACAAAGATGAAGCATTCGAAAAATTCAAATCCTTCAAAGCCTTGGCTGAAAATGAATCAGGACACAAGATTAAGTGCCTCAGATCTGACAGAGGTGGTGAGTTTACCTCAAATGAATTTTTCGATTTCTGTGAAGAACATGGGATAAGAAGAGAATTCTCTACAGCTAGAACTCCTCAGCAAAATGGAGTTGTGGAAAGAATGAACAGAACAATCCAACAAATAGCTCGTGCTATGCTTGATGAATCAGGTACTCCCACAACTTTCTGGGGTGAAGCTGCACATGCCGCGGTTATTATTCTCAACAAAACAAATGTCCGAGTAAACAGCACTCAAACTCCTCATGAGCTCTGGTGTGGTAAGACTCCTTCAGTGAAGCACTTCAAAATCTTTGGGAGCAAATGTTATATTAAGAATACTGATGAGAAACTTGGCAAACTTGAACCAAGAGCAGACGAAGGCATTCTTCTTGGTTATTCTCCACATAGCAAAGCATACAAGTGATACAATAAAAGACTTGGCAGAATTGTTGACAGCATTGATGTTGTGGTTGATGAGAAGGGATACATTCCTAGGCAAGTTCATCATGAAGACATCGAAGAAGATGAAGGCTACCCTCAAAGACAGAATGATGAAGGAGAACCCCAAGAAGAAGAAGAACCTCAAGAAGAACCAGAGGAGAAAACAAGAATAGAAGAGAAGACTCCATCCAGATATGTCCAGAAGAATCATCCAGAATCTCAGATTGTGGGACAGAAAGAAGCAGGAGTACAAACAAGAAGAACAATTGCAGAAGCTTCAAGCTATTTGGCATTACTCTCTTCCACTGAACCACAAAATGTGAAAGAGGCATGCAAAGATGAATGTTGGGTCAAAGCAATGGATGAAGAACTTGAGCAGATCGAAAAGAACAACACTTGGGAATTGGTTCCTAGACCAAAAGATAAGAATGTCATAGGGACAAAATGGGTCTTCAAAAATAAACTGAATGAAAATGGAGAAGTAATTAGAAACAAGGCCAGACTTGTTTGTAAAGGGTATGCACAGCAAGAAGGAATAGATTTTGAAGAGACCTTTGCTCCTGTTGCAAGACTTGAGGCCATCCGAATGTTCCTTGCTCTCTCAAGTTTTCTAAACTTCAAGGTATTTCAAATGGACGTGAAATCAACCTTTCTGAATGGAGACTTAGAAGAAGAAGTATACATTGAGCAGCCAGATGGTTTCATTCTTGGGAATGATCCAACCCTTGTATGCAGATTGAAAAAGGCTCTCTATGGTCTCAAACAAGCTCCAAGGGCTTGGTACTATCGGTTGGACAAATATCTTCACCAACAAGGCTTTTCAAAAGGATCAGCAGATAGCAATCTCTATATGAAAGTTGAAAATAACAAATTGCTAATACTTGTTGTGTATGTAGATGATATTATCTTTGGCAGCAATGAAGAGGCTATGAGTCAAAACTTTGCCTTGGTTATGCAGAAAGAATTTGAAATGTCATTACTTGGAGAATTGACATACTTTCTTGGATTGCAAATCCAACAAAATGAAGGAGGTATTTTCTTGTCTCAAACCAAGTACCTCAAGCAGATCTTGAAGAAGTATGGCATGGAAGATTCAAAGCCAGTATGTACCCCCATGGTTATAGGATGCAGCCTCAGTACAAATGATGAATCAGCAGCAGTTCATCAACCAAAATATAGATCCATGATTGGGAGTTTGCTTTATTTGACAGGTACCCGACCAGACATTATGCATGCAGTAGGAATTGTTGGAAGATTTCAAGCCAACCCAAAGGAAACTCATCTTCAGGAAGTCAAAAGAATCTTCAAGTATCTTCAAGGGACTCAAAACTATGGCCTATGGTATCCTAGAGATACAGATCTCACTCTTCATGCTTACACAGATGCAGATTGGGCCGAAAGTGTGGATGACAGGAAAAGCACAAGTGGTGGTGCATTCTTCATGGGTTCCAGATCAGTATCTTGGTTCAGCAAGATACAGAGTTCGATTGCTTTATCTACAGCTGAAGTAGAATATGTGGCTGCGGCATCTTGTTGCACACAACTTCTTTGGATGATGCAGACCTTGCAGGATTTTCAAATCACTTGCACTCCACCTGTCTCTATCTTATGTGATAATACAAGTGCAATCAGCATTTCAAAGAATCCAGTCATGCATTCAAAGACCAAGCACATACCAATCAAGTATCACTTCCTCCGGGAACAAGTGCTTGAACAAAAGGTCAAGTTGGAGTATGTTCCTTCTAAAGAACAAGTTGCAGATATTCTCACAAAACCACTGCCCAGGGAGACTTTTGAATATCTCAGACAGAAGCTGGGAGTAGTTGATGCTTCATCCTGCTGTTGAAGCTTGTCTGTTCTAAAGAAAAGTTGGTGTACGCGTATTGTATAAGTGATATCCACGTACATACGCTGATTTATGCAGGTGAAGTCGCGTATATGGAGTTCTGAACAGCAAGGGCTGATTCTGATTGGAGAAGGTCTGAGATGGGTATGACAAAGTCCTTCAGGCACAATTTCAGGGGGAGCAGTAGGCACAGTTTCAGGGGGAGCAGCTTAAAGTTTAATAAAGCATTGTTGGCATTTAGATGCTTTTGGTCCTAGTTCACAACTATTGTTGAAGAAGGAGCATAGAAGGAAATCTTGGTTGCTGATCTAAAAAAGATGATTATCAGATGCTGCTGGTGACTTTCATAAGTCTTGGTCTAGTTCTTTCGTCTCTATGTCATGTATCTCTTTTGTGATATCTCTTCTATGGTGTCAAGGTCATGTAACGGCCTATGTTGGTTTCCCCACTATGCCTGGGATGAATGATGTAATGTAATTAGTTGTTATTTTCTGATGTATCCCCTCTTGGTTGGGAGTATGGATGTATGTATTGAGTCTTTTGGTGATAGGAAGGTCCTTTATGATGTATAAGTCTTGGTTCTTTTTGAAGAACATCTTTTGCAGATCTTGCCTATAGTCAGGGGGAGCATGTTCAGCACAGCAGAGCAGAGATATCAGCACATTCATAGGGGGAGCACAGCCCTTTGCCCTTGATGACAAAAGGAGAGAATGATTCTAAGGATCTTGGGGTTGCCATCAAGTCCAAAGGGGGAGATTGTTGGCATTTTGGCACAGGTGTGGCGCTTCGGTACAGGTGTTGTCCTTGATGACAACTCTCTTTGATGACAGATCTCAGTCCAGACTACAAGAATGAAGAGAAATTTCATATACGCAGGTTCATTAAGCCCAAGATGCGTATACACGCTGGTACTCTATATACTAAGTCGCAGATACGCAGGCTTTCTATATACGAAGTTGCGTATACACGCAGTTTTATGAACAGAAAAGGGCGTACATGTCGAGAAGCTTCCCTTTGGTCCGTGGTAGTTAGTCCTCGGCACTTGAGCCTATGTTTTTGGACCAAGGTATCTCGACAGTCGTGTTGATCCCGAGTTTTGAAGTTGATGGTATTGTATTACTATGGTTTTGGCTCGTGGTATTGAGGAGGGCCTAATGCTATATAAGGAGAAGAAGATCATTAGGCTAGTGTATTGAAAAAGTCTTGAATATCTAATGAAGAAAGAGATCTAGTATGCAGGTTCTGGGTTGATGATACATTGCTTGATCTGAGCTAAGGAGAGATCACATCGGTTGATGGAAGGATAGATCGGGATCAAATAGTTTGAAATGAACTATCGGTATATGGTTGATTACGCATATTTTTAGATCTGCATACTGACACAATGTTATGTTCTGAGTATGACTGATGACTGGTACAGCTGCAAGTTATGAGAAATTATTTTTAGATCTGTACACAGGTTGGCTTCGGTAAAAGCGCGTGTATACGCGGGTTTGTTTCATTGAAGTAGCGTATATCTTTTGAAGCTTAATTTTTGGGTTGCAGTTGGGTCTGTCTGTTATTGCAGGGTTCTGTAGTCTGCTCTGTCATCTGGTGACTGGGTGTTGACAGGGTTTCAGTGGTTCAGTGATTCAAAGTTTGATGATTCTAGTATTGGTTGTTTTGTGCTTCTATGATTTGCTATGAAAAGTGGATGAATCGTGGTCTTCAGATTGAAATGTTGTGCTTCAGGAGTATCCAGTCTAAAAATTGATGAAAATTGGTACCTGAAGGAAAGAAGATTGTAGGCAAGCACCTACGTACTAGTATCTTAGTTAGTACAAGAGTAAAGGGGGTTGGAGCTCCCTTCCAGGAGAGTTTGGAAAACGAGAGAAGGTTGTAGCCTTCTGCAGGTTGTAGCCTGCGTACTGGTATAAGGCTGCACCAGTACAAAAGATTGTAAACTGAAGTTTCTTATTAAAGAAAGATAGAGACAACTTGCAGTAGGTGGTTTTCACCCACATTGGGTTTCCACCTTATATCATGGTGTTCATGTGTGTGGTTTTTGTGTGATGATCTGTTCTGTTATACTGCACTTGTTTACTTTTAATATGGTTAATAATGTCATGATGCATTTACTAAAGATAAAGTAACTGAATCATAAGATTTCTGGTTATACGCTGGTTGCTTTAGACACAGTAGCGTGTACACGCTGGTTCACTTAACTGAAGTAGCGTATATGTTTCTGAGTATTGAAAAAGTTTTATTGATCTGATAATACTGATTCACCCCCCCTCTCAGTATTATTTCCAACATTGGCTTTTGTAACCAGGGTTTTTAGAAAGTTTTGACAGTGGAATTGGGATATTAACCCTCTCTAATAATTTTTCAACATTAAATGTTGTCAAAATGTTTTTACCAACTTGGGTAGTATCAATTGACTGATCCAAGGGCTAAATAAGAGTTGTTTGAGCTTCAACAGTTTTGGTACATGGTTCAATTACTGGTGTTTCCTTTGGAGGTCTCCCAAGACCAGGCCTAGGCCTAAGATCATACCTCTTGTTTAATTCTGCAATTAAAAATTCAGAGAAAGCATGATATTTATAGAATTGTGAAGATTCATAATCTTCTTGAACCTGATTCTGTTGTGAGAGAGGGATGATGACTATCTGATTGGAAGAATAATCCATACTATTAATATCTTCAGTAATTGTCATAGTATTATCATCAAGTTGTTGGTCATCTATCAATAGAGGAGTAGGAACCTGTTGATCATTGCTAGGTCTCTGAAGGATTTGTAGTGGTGGATTTCTTTTATACTGACCTTGATTTTGGTTTTGAGGTCTAGTAACTGTTTATTATATTGTCCTAGGTTGGGTCTCAATCTTTGAAATCCTATTTGATAGGTTTCTAAGAAGAGATGTTATTTCATTTATTTTTGAGTCTTCTAATTTAGTCTTAGAGGAACTAGAGGCTTCTTGAACAGATTTGAGTTTTCTTTGGGCCTTTTCTTCCTTAAGTTTTAAGGAAGTTGAGGCTACCCTATTTTCTTCTACTTCTATATCATTTGTTTGCATATCTTCAAGAGTTCTTGAAATTATCTCTCGTAGCATAACAACAAATTCATTATCAAAAGCTTTATTAAATATAGACTTAGTTTCTGCTACAGGGGGCTAACAATCAATAGGCATTTTCTGATAGAGTTTATTGAATCTTTTGATAAAATCTAATACTGGTTCACCAAAGTTCCTTTTAAGCTCTTAAAATTATGTGAGGAAGTAAAGAGGATCATTTTTCACACCCCAATGATTTTTAAATATGGTTGTAACCTCTTCCCAATTTCTAATGGAAGGTGCTGGTAACTGCCTAAACCAAATCCTCACATTTCCTTCAAGTGACTGTAAAAACTGTTGAGGTATGGAAAAGGTATGAATTTTCCATTTATTTCCTTATATTTTTCTTTAATCATAACGCCTTTATATTCTAAGATGGTAATATATCAAATAATTATAGTGAAAACTAGGGAGTTATTGATTATTGTAAATTAGTTCATTATTGTCTTTTTCCATGCAGGAAATAGAAGAAATGGAAAACTACCATTTTAAAGGAAAAGACAAAAGAAAGTAACTGTTTTTCCTTCACCAGGAAGTCGTATCCAGACAAGTAGATCAATATGGAGCACGCAGTTAAGGATAAGAATAGAAAATCGCAGCATTAGCGCAAGAAGACAAAGGGTTGACTAGTTAGAAGATGGAGTGTATCCCTCAGGATCTCTTGATCCTGAGGGATCGTTGTGTCACATTCTATCTGTTATTTCTTATTTTATCCACCTGGCCATTAATAAAGGGACAATACTTGTAAATATTAGGGGTCAATCATCAATTATTGTTATTCAGAACTCACTGTTGTATTTTCACTTTGATCATCGACTATCATTGATTAAAACATAGTATGATTGCCTGTAACATTTTCGCATATGATTAATACATAAGTTAGTTTCTGTTCCATTCTTTTATACTGAAGTAGTTTGGTGGTGCTTCACTAGCAGCTAAGGGCCTGACCCTGGTAGATCCACTTGCTATTTGTACCATTACGTTTCAATCGTAGTTGTGTGATGGTTTGGTTTGATTTCCGTTTATCTGAATCGCATTGCTTTACTGTTCCTTGTTTCCAGAGTTAATGAATTGTTTTATTGTATATGCTGTAACTAAATTGCCGTAACTAAATCGTATTGCCATTCATTTTCATCATAATAACACTATTACCCTTTGCAAGCTATATTATTGTGATGTTCATTTCAATTATAGAGCTTCGTTTTTCATTCCAATAAACTAACTATGATGTTCATTGCAAATTGTTGTTCATTTCTACGGAATAACATTGTTGTTCTTTTCTACTAGATAACATTGTTGTTCATTTCTTGTCTGTAATTATTTGGTTTTGCCTTTTAGCATCATTACAGTTAACATATTTATTCCATTTCTATTACAACATTGTTGATTGGATTCCTTGTCATTTCTCATTAGTCACTTTAGTGTGGACTGTGAGATCAAAAACTGTAAAGAACATTGGCTACTATTGTCAGAGTTCTCAGATTGTGGATCTTGTTTATGTTTGATTTCATTTTCATCAATTGAAATAGGAAGAGTTCTTGCTACTACATCCTTGACTAGTAATTTCTGTTAATTTCCTGAGTGAATGATTTAGTTTCAGAGCATTGAGTTTCTTTTAATTACAAGTAGGTTTTATTTCAAGCATCTGTTTACTCTTGTATTTGAAGCATTGTACTGCAAATTGGAAAACATTACTCCTAGATTAAATTTCCACCTCAGACTGAGTACACCCTTGAAATATAAAATCGTACCCAGGTTGATAATTAATGTAGCATAAATAGGATTTAAAAAGACACCTTTTATACCTCAACATATTACCTGCTTACATTTGCGTTGTTCCTCTTAAGGAACAATTGTTATTCCTTTTAAAAGGAATAGCAGTTTCACTATTTTTTTACTTTTTGTCGTTCCTTCTAAGGAACAACAGTTTCGATTTGGAGTGTTTTTTGGCTGTTCCACCGAAGGATCAACACTTTATTTTGCACTTGCTTTACTTGTTGTTCCACTTAAGGAACAACTGTTGTTCCTCTTAAGGAACAACTGTTGTTCCTCTTAAGGAACAACAGTTTTGTGTGATTTTTTTTCTTTATTGCCATTCCTCCTAAAGGAACCACAGTTTTGCATGCAAATGTTCTTTTTACTGTTCCTCTTCAGGAACAATAGCCATTCCATCTAAGGAACAACACCTTTTGAGTGAATTTTTTGTTGTTTCTCCTAAAGAACAAATTTTTTTTGAGATTTTTTGTGAATAATGTTTCACTCTTCATGATCCTTTAAAGGCAAAGATACAAATATATGCAAGGACACAAAAATTAGAGGTTACTGAAATAAGAAAATCAAAGAAAAATTGTCATCTTTAAAGAGATTTCTTTGTATTGGTAAGAAAAGGAAGGGCACAGCTATCTATATCACTTTGTTGTCTTTATCTTCACTTAAAATTAAATTCATTGATTATTTTTATCATGTTGGTTCTTCCCTAATTCTCATAATTCTCTTTGATTATTATTATTGAATAAGAATAAGGGGATATTTTCCTCTATTGAGATGGTCAGACTTCTTCCACCATCCCTACTCTTAGGAGTGTTGAGCCATCCTCTATATATAAATAGGAAGTGCTATATAAAAGAAAAGGAAAAGAAAGAAAAAATATATCTATATGATTACTAACAATCCTATGATTTGTCAGATGAAGGATAGGGGGTCTCATCAAGAGCCAATCTACCATGATTATAAGGAAGCAGTGAAGTGGCATTCCTACTATGGCCACCACACTAGGGATATGATCCAATGGGCACATCAGAAAAAATAAAATTCCTTGGAACAAGAGGTCTCATCATGAGCCGGCCTACTCACTTTTCACTCCTTTGTAGTGAATGTCAATGTGATTTAACTGGTTACTAAGCCAGCACAATGGACTCCATTCTGACATCACAAAGCACTTTCCTAGGCATACATAAAGGATTATGGTTCCAAGGGTGAAAAAGAAACTTTGTCAAGGTTGTAAACACCTTTGGGCAACAGAGCTCTACTGATGGTATTGGAGTCATATTTTTGAACACCAATAGTAATTATAAACCGTTTTCTTATTTCTTTATCTTTATTTCAAAAGATTTTATGTTCCCAAACTCCTTTTGAACCTTTTATGCATGAAATATCGTTTAAAAAAATCAATCATAATGGTTTAAGGGGGATGAGGACCACATAAGCATTTTACCTATGTCAACTGTCCTTCTCCATTTTTCACATCATTCCATAGCATCTCCATATCTATTCATGATTTTCATCATAAGCCTCGATTTCAGCAACTTGATACTTTTTGTGATCTTGCCATGAATATGTACACCTTTCCTTTTTTATACTGTACGATTGCCATCCAGTACGCTGCTAATCCATTTAATCGGTCAAGGATGACCTATCATATTTCAAGGAGGCACAGGTGACTTCCAAAATACTCCTACATACGAGTCAGTTTCCTATTTGGAGGCACTAGATTGCATCAGATCCCCTAATAGAAAGTTTTAACGGTATTGATGTTAAAAAAATGGATATTATCTGATATGCACAGTTTGTTGTTCCACTGCTATCTCTGTGTATTGTTGTGTAAAATTAATAGTGTATAGAACTTAAAAGAAATGGGAGGTCGATCAGTATGCAGCGAGCCATAGGTACTAACAGTTTTCGATGCTACACGAGAAATTTTGGTAAGAACATGATGGATCGAATATTTTACACAACTACAACAGCCCCATGAAACTATGGCTATCAATTTTTTGTAGAATTTGCAGGATGATCATTCCATAGTAAGAGGAGGGTGAATAACAGTGAAAGATATAGTAATTACAGAGGTATCTGGACTATCAACAGTTGGAGCCATTTGGACACATAAGAAAGTGAGACTTCAAGATGCCATGGCCACCTTTCGGGATGAGGGATAGAACCTGATCGTCAAAGGAAAAGGAGTACAACCTTCATCTATAGGAGAACCATGGATGGAACTAGCCAGAGTTGTGCAGAGCTACATTACATGTGATGGGAGAAAGGATGTGGTAAGACCACGCCACCTCAAATTATTATCAACACTAAAACAGAAATGTGCCATAAATTTTCTTGCATATTTAAATTTTTTGCTGCATGATGCTGCTGAGAGCATAAATAAATCCCATCATATAGGTACTGTAGTGAACCACCACTATTTAATTCGATTGATAGTAAGTTATAGACTTGCTCAACAATAGACCAGTTGGGAAGAATTGGTGTTTTCTATAGACGGGGGACTAGCCTCACCAACCCCAAAAAGAAAAAGAACCACCAGCACAGCAAATAGACCTCAAAAACGCAAACACTCCTCCAGATTCAGAATAGGAAGGGGAATGTTTGAGAACCTCCAGGGTAGCAGAAGCCAACCCTTAGAATTACATAGTCCTAAAAGTGAGAAACCCGAAGGAAAAAGGTAACTAAGAATCAGAGTTGGAAGAAGAAATTAAAAACACTAGTGAAGAAGAAAGGGAGGGAGCAGAACTTCCCTTAACCCCCAACGCAAGTCCACCCCAAAACCCATTACAGAAGGATGAATTGGCCCAAATTTTGGCCAATATGAGCGAGTATATTCAACCCCAGAGTCCGCTCAACCTCAATACTGAGGTAGAGCACTCACAAGAACACTCTGCCCGCACCAAGAATACATTAGAAGAAATAAATAATGAGGAAGAAGTAGGAGTAGAAGCCACTCAGGAAGTGGCAGACCAAACGAGGGTTACCTCTCCAGAGGAACCTAGTTCGGATAATGTGAACACTGAAGAGATGCTCCAAATAGAGGATATGGAAACCAGCCAGGGTAAAGGCACAACCCTTGAAGAGCAAAATCCAATTGAACAGCCGAGCCCAGAAAGAATAGAGACAGTTAGGGAAATAGTTGTTCCTCCTGAGAAGAAGAAGAAAAGTGAAATTAAGAGGCTGCGAAAGGAACAACAAAAACTGCAAAATTTAGTAAAACAACTTAGACGGAAGATAAGGGCACTGAAAAGGGGGAAAATCTCAAGAAAATCCCTGAAAACAGTGGATGCAACCATACAAACTGAACCCCATGATACAAAGGACATGAAGACTCAAACTGAGCCCATACGCATTCAAGATGGTAAGGAACAACATGCAGCTATTACAAACGCAGCTACCCAAACAGAAAATGCATATGTCTGTGATAAAGATGTTCAAACAGAGGCACTATCCTCTAGCAATACGGCCACCCAGACATTCCGTGATAAAGAGACACATACTATGGGCACTCGAAATTGCGATAAGAGTACCCAGATAAATATTCAACCCAAAGATGTTTTGATAAACAACCACCCTAGTATAACAAAACTCCAAGAGGATCTGGCACAAGCTGAGTGGACTATAGAGAAGCTTGAGGAAGAGACTGTTCCTCAAAATAAATACCAAGAATTACAACAGCAATTAAGGAACATCAATGCATCAGAGAACATAGCCTTCGATAAATATCGGAGGGTAGAAGAAAAAGTTGAAGAGGTAAAGAACAGACTGAAAATAGTCAGAAGTCAAATGGATACTCTCTGTTCTTTATATATAGATGTTCTAGCATGTAGGTCACCTGCCAAAAACTATGCTTTATTTCTGTTAGAAAGATATTTACAGTTAAAAATTAAGGTTGTTAAGGCAGGGAAACCTATAGAATTAAAAATTGTTGATGATTTTATAAACTGCTGTAAACACCATGGAGTAAAATTTCAATGATTACTCTGTGAGTTTTATCTACATAATTTTATATTGGAAGAGGAAATGGAGAAGAATCCTAGTCCTTTTGTGGGTGATGTACAATTTCAAGCATTTATTTCATTTGTTGTTAACTAGTTGAAGTGGCTCAAGGCCCATGACACTTTTCAGAGACAAGAAAATGGGCTAGACCTTTGGGTTAGGGGTGAAGCGAAAAACCCATTACAAATACTGACTAAAAATAAAAGCCTAATGAAAAAGGAGGGATTGATCCAGACCTTGGGACCCATCCAAAAAGAAATTATCTAGCAAGGGGTAGAATATTTCCTCTCTATCAAAGTCAATTCCTTGGCAACAGCTAAATTCAGATGGAAGACTTCCAATCGGAATATACAAGACAGAGAGCCATTCAATTATAAGAACTTCAAGTTAGTTGTAGATCACCTAGTTACTTATAGTAACCTCATTTTGAGGGAAGGCTCGTATTTCGAAGCCCTATTATCTAGTATCCTGTAGAAGGATACAAGGCCATATATGAGTTACCTGAAGGGAAGACATGGTCCATCTTTGAAGTTTTAGCTACAAATCATGGTTTTAGACAATTGCATGACAATCCCTCTCTAGCCTATTCTTTGACCGCTTTGCATGCAAATTACATGGTTTTCATGAGGCCATGAAAAAGGGTAAGCAAGGGGGTGTGTTGAGCTATGGAAAAGGTATGAATTTTCCATTTATTTCCTTATCATTTTCTTTAATCATAACTCCTTTATATTCTAAGATGGTAATATCTCAAAGAATTATAGCGAAAACTAGGGGGTTATTGATTATTGTAAATTAGTTAATTATTGTCTTTTTCCATGCAGGAAATAGAAGAAATGGAAAACTACTATTTTGAAGGAAAAGAAAAAATAAATTAACTGTTGTTCCTTCACCAAGAAGTCATATTCAGACAAGCAGATCAAGATGTAGCATGCAGTTAAGGATAAGAATGGAAAATCATAGCATCAGTGCAACAAGACAAAGGGTTGATTGGAGTTAGAATATGGAGCGTATCCCTCAGGATCTCTTGATCCTGAGGGATCGTTGTGTTACATTCTATCTGTTATTTCTTGTTTTATCTGTCTGGCCCTTATAAAAGGGACAATGCTTGTAAATATTAGGGGTCAATCATCAATTATTGTTATTCAGAACTCACTGTTGTATTTCAACTTTGATCATCGACTCTTGTTGATTAAAATAGAGTATGATTGCTTGTATCATTTTCACATATGATTAATACATGTTGGTTGTTGTTCCATTCTTTTATACTGAAATAGTTCGGCGGTGCTTCACTAGCGGCTAAGGGCCCGGCCTTGGTGGATCCACTTGCTATTGTACCATTATGTTTCAATCGCAGTCGTGTGATGGTTTGGTTTGGTTTCCGTTTATCTGAATCACATTGCTTTACTGTTCCCTGTTTCTAGAGTTTATGAATTGTTTTATTGTATATGTTGTAACTGAATCTCATTGTCGTTCCTTTTCATCATAATAAGATTACTACCCTTTGCAAGCTACATTGTTATGCTATTCATTTCAATTATAGAGCTTTGTTATTCATTCAAGTAAACTAACTTTGCTGTTCATTGCAGATTGTTGTTCATTTCTACTAAATAACATTGATGTTCATTTCTACTAGATAACATTGCTGTTCATTTCTTGTCTGCAAGTATTTGGTTTTTCCTTTTAGCATCATTACAGTTAACGTATTTATTCCATTTTCTATTAGTAGCATTGTTAGTTTGATTCCTTGTCATTTCTCATTAGTCACTTTAGTGTGGAGTGTGAGATCAACAATTGTAAAGAACATTGGCTACTATTGTTAGAGTTCTCAGATTGTGGATCTTGTTTATGTTTGATTTCAATTTCATCGGTTGATAAAGGAAAGAGTTATTGCTACAACATCCTTGGCTGATAATTGCTGTTAATTTCCTGATTGAATGATTTAGTTTCAGAGCATTGAGTTTCTTTTAATTGAAAGTAGGTTTTATTTCAAGCATCCGTTTACTCATGTATTTGAAGCACTGTATTGCAAATTGGAAAACATTACTCCTAGATTAAATTTCTGCCTCAGACTGAGTACACTCTTGAAATAGAAAATCGTACCTAGATTGATAATTAATGTAGGATAAATAGGAGTTAAAAAGACACCTTTTATACCTCAACACAAATAATCTCATATAAACATTTTCTTGTTCAATATTCATGTTCTCTGCAAAGCCTAGGAAAGCTTGAAGATGGTCCTCAATTGAGGGACCAGTTTCTCCATTGTACTTGGGAAGGTATTTTAAGTATCTAGCTAGGAATGCATCAAGGTTATTAGGTAAGACTAAGGCAGCATATGTAGCCTATACAATAGGTCGGAAAGCCATGATAGTAGATGGTGTATGAGGTGCTTGAGGTATATGAGATTGTCCAGGTGGAGTATGAGGTGTTTGTGTGGATGTAGAGGATGATGAATAAGTAGAGGAAGAAGATGGTGATTTAGGGGTTGATAAACTAGTTGGAGGTGAAGGAGGAGGAGATCTCCTAAAAGACTTCAAAGGAGTCTTAAGAACTAGCTTTGGGACCTGTAAAGGAGTACCTTATTTTGTTTCAAAAAGAGGATTGGTATATATGGAAAAGGTCTCCTGAGATTGTTTAGAAGAACAAGCTTTAGGTCGATCAAAAATGGAAGGAAATGGATAGGTGGTAGGGGATATGAAATATTTGGGTTTATATTCTGGTAGATCAACACCCAACTCAGATTCAGTTTTAGGTGATCTTGGTGGTAGTGTGGGTATTGGATGAAATTCTAATGAATGAATAAGGTGTGCTAACTTAAAATCAACTCCTATATTTAAAAGTTCAGTGACCCTAGCTGATAATTGGAAATAATTAGGATCAAATGGGATATTACTATAGGGGTCAAATGATTCTACTTCTTCATATTGTAGGACTGAAGAAGCAGAAGATGATGATTGGTGTCCCATTTTAGAACTGGCTTTTCTCATAAGCCTTTCAGGATCTAACAGAGGACTAACTATGTCAGCTTCTGAATGAGGACTAGTATGTTTAAAAGGTGTTGGCTTGGGAGTGTGGAGTCGCCAAGGTGAATGATTTTAACCTTTCTAAAACTTTAATCACCTTTAAAGGAAAAGAATGAATAGATATCATTGTCCCAAGGAAACTTAAATGAAATTGGATTCCCTGGCAATGACGCCAGTCTAATGTTGTACTTCTGAGATAGTAGTAGGTTAGCTACCAATGCCAGAGCATCTAAAATAATTGTTTTGGGGTTTTTGGTTTTGGTTTTTTTGAAGACCAATGAATGAAGACAAATGTAGAATTGAAGTAATTAATCCTTTGGGTTATATTAATATCTCAACATAGGGTTGCTATAAATCTTTGCACAATGATATAGATAAAAAATAGTGGTGAGTAGAAGACAGAAAAAAAATATGATTATCACAATTTCAAGACTGTAAAACAGAACAATCATAAGTTGGAAAACCTTCTAAACTACGCTCCAAAGGTTCAAGCCAATATACTTAAGCTTATACAAGATGCTGATGATTTACTGATTAGAGGGGATTAGCTAAATAGATAGTTCATTAATCCATTCTCTTAATAGATGATCACTTTAGGAGCTTATAGGAATAAATTGAGACACACTTTTTCCTACCTAGATATCTCTATAAGTCATAAGCATATGAAGAACAACACAATGATTTATAACTGGAAAAACTTACAAGATAACACAAATTGTGTAAAGCCAGATTCAGAATTCTCTGCTTTGTATTAAGGTTCCAGAAACACTGAGTACATCAAGTGTCTAGAAAAGCTTCCTTCAAAGGTGGCTTCTAGGTTCAAAGTAGAATAAACAATCACAACTTAATAATTAATGAAATATGAATCATGAAATTTGAAATTATAACATATCGAAAAGAGAGTTATTTATACAATCATGAAACTAAAAAATATCCTAAAACTGAATGAGATTTATTCTAGGAAAGGAAAGATCTTCATGCAAGAAGATAGGGGTAGCTATTGAACTGCTTCTTGTTGTCCCTTTTATTCACATTTTGCTGGCTTTGTTGTCTGATATTTTTCCCTTTAAGTTACTTTATTGTTTGTATCCTTCACGCTGGTTGATTCCTTCATTTAATCTTTCATCTGATACTCTTTAAACTTTGTAAATCTCCTTTAACCCTGCTGAGTAACCTCTACTGTTTCCTTTTACCTTTACTATGAAATCCAGGTTTTTACTGTGTTTTTCAACAGTAAATCACTTTAGATTTCATGCTATAGGGTAAAGTCACTTGATATGATCTTCGTATTTGTCTTCAAACTGTGTGCAGGCTTTTTCTTTGTAAGCCTGAAACAAAGGTTTTTTACCTGAAAAACACAGAAATTGTTAAGAAAAATATAGGTGACAAAGAAGGTCTTCAATGGCTTTATTGAGCTTGAAAGGGCATTAGAAGGAGTCCAGAGCATATAAGAAGGTAAAATGATGGTCTTATAGGTCACAGAGGTTTATGGAGGCTTCGTTGTGTAAAACAGGAAAAAACAAAGCAAAATGGTCGTTTTGGTGTTTGAATGGGGAAAACAGTTTTCTTTTTAAATTATGGCACGAAGTGAACAGTGGCTAATTTTGTCGTTATGCGAGAGGTGGTTTTCATCGCACCACTTAAAAGGCATGGGTAGTTTTAGGAAGGGGTCACCCGATATAATATGAGCCTAACACGTAGCAATGGAGGATGATGGAAAATCACTTTTCATGTGGGTAATGCCCGTATAGAGAGTCAAACCGAAATCGCTGAGGGTCATTGGATCTGAACGCATTAGATTGGACGGTGGTGGAGTGAAGGAGAAGTACGGAGGGTACAAACGATTAAATATGGCAGTAATGGCTATATTATGGTTAAAAACCCAGATTAGCGGTGAAATGGAGGTTTAAGGTTAATTCTTCATTTAAATCGTAAAAACGATTTAACAAAGAAAACCTTCACAAAATACATATGGCGGACTTGAAATTTTATGAACTCAGATGGATAATGATATTGGGTCCGGGTTTATAACGTATCTCAATAGTAGTTTAGTGGGGGAAGGCCCATTGCAAAGGAATGTGATAAGGGTCGGACGTGATGTAGGAATAAATAATGTATGATATGTGATCAGGTACGGGTCCCAATTGCAATCGGAGATCGCAATGGCAAAAGGTATATGCTATTAGCAGGGACTTGCAATGGGTGGCGGATTCGATATGGTATGAAATATAATATATATTATGTCGGGTCCGAGCCCGTCGTTGATCACATATCGCAATCGAGGAAAGTGGATGCACGTTGAAAGTCTTGCAATCTGCCAATATTACGATGCGATATGAAAATACATAGTTTTATTATAAAACTAAGGTTTCAGGTTATTTTATAAAGGAGGTTATAATATATGGGGAAAGGAATTTTAGGGGTTTAATACGCTAAGGTTAGTGTTAATATGAAATATGAGCAGAAAAGGGGAAATACACTAAGTAAAGTGCTTTTTATGAGTTATTTGCTTTTCATATATGCATAATACTTAGGGAAACATTTTTTGTCAGTTTTTCATGTAAAAAGGAATTTTACATGGGATTTTTACTTTTCTTAGGTAAAAAAGGTTTTGACCTTAGGAAAAGGGGTTTTTGTGGAAAATGAATGAAATATGAATGTATGAAGGTGGGAAGGGGAAATTAATGAATGTAGGGTTGAATGGGGATGAATGGGAAGTTAATTAATTGATCTTATAGACCTTTACTTGCTTTGTGTAATTGAATCATGGACATAGAACATATGGTGAAAATGATAAATGTACATTTAGTCCAATCAATAATCAAACTGATGCAACCTTTATTCTACCTACCCTTGCTTATCCTATCATTTTTTCTTCACTTAATGGGTGCATTTAAGCTAGCAAACCCTTTTCCTTTCTTTTTATTTTACAAAACAAACTATCTAAATCTACCCTTATAACCTCCAAGGGCTCAGATTAAGCTGATGAGCACCTTATTATTCTCTATCTAACTACTGATCTACCAAGATTAAATAGTTTGGCGAGATCTTTATTCTCTAACTATAACATCAAATTTAAAGCATGAAGCAGTCAAGATTAAACTATTTGACTTTCATGGGCACAAGCTGCGCACAACCATTATTTTGCAGAAACATAGTAGTGGCATTTAGACTTGCTCACTTTTAGAGTTTATTTGTTTTCTTTTATTTCTAACCTAACATTTTCTTTTTGTCTTGATTTTTTAGGACATCTAACCTAACATTTTCTTTGATACGGACATCATCATCAAGATATTTTTTTTTAACTAACATTTTTTCAGATATTCTATCTTATCAAAACCAAAAAATGCTACAACACACTAATTATTTATTTTTCTGTGTAGTATATTCTGAAGGAGCCACTCCTATATTGAAAAACTGAATGATATCTGCAAAATGGTCATCTGCAATTCTAATTGCAAATAACTACAGATCAAGGAGGTTATCTTCTATGTTGGTTGGTTCTTCCCTTGTCTCCAACCTTGACAAATGGTCAGGTCTTGCATGCATTCTTTCTGGTTTAACAATGATCTCAAAGTCATATTCTTGAAATAATAGTAACCATCTACAAATATTTCCTCCTAAGACATGCTTATTAACCAAATAATTTAGTGCATAATGATTTGTAAACATTTTAAAATACTTCTCTTTCTGTAGTTGTTTAATTCTTTTCTACCTTGGACAACTTTATACTTGCAAAGGTTATATGATGATTAATTTCTCCTTTAATATTCTTTTCTTGCACCACCATAAGAATTACCCATTTTGATTCTTCTATTGATTCAATAATTCCTGCCGCTATGATCTTATCAAACTCTATCTTTACTTTCTCCTGATACTTTGGGTTCAATCTAAAAGGTCTTTTTTTTATTGGCTTCACATCATGATTAAGGGGTATATTCATAACTCCTAGATCTCCTACTATACCCTTCATTTCTGAAAACTTTGTGGGAAACAGTTCTTGATATTCATGAAGTAACTCTGCAACTTTACTGACTATCTATTCATCCCAATAGTATATTTTTTTTGTAAATTTTGATTCCTTCTCTGATCCTACGTTTACCTTCTTGGTCTTCAGTGGCTTCGTTATATCTGGTATTTCTAATTTGGGTCCATTTACTTCATGATATCCTTCTGATTCTTCTATGACAATGTTGTGAGGATCTTCATATTCTTCTATAGTAAGGTTATAGCATTCTAGTGCATTTTCTATCTGTGCAGCCCAATCAAGTTCCTTCCATGTCAGTAGAATTACATTTTTAAATATTTTATTCTTAACTTTCTAAAGGACCAAATCTATGTATGGACATTCATCTTCAAAGTTGAATGTTAATATGAAACCATCAACCATGTCCTTCCAGTTTACTGTACCATGTCGAAACTCTGTTTCTAAGTACCAGTTCTTAGGGATTGTTTATAATGCATGAATGAATTCATGTACCCATTCTTGCTATCGAATCTCCTTCCATGATGTATTGCATAACTGGATATGCTTCCTAGGGTTAGTTTCACCATCATATTTTGTCTCTATTTCTATACCTATTTATGCAAACCTTATCCACATCAATCTTCAACATTCTTGCTAGCCTTCTATATTCTTGTTGTGTGCACCCACCATCTAGATGGAGTAGCTTTCAGGGCTATATCCAAGGCTAAAAATATTTGAATTTCTGGAACTTGTTCCTCATATTGATCGAGAAAAATGTTTACATCACCTAAGCTGTCATAAGAAGGAAGATTACATACCTCATATGCCATGCAACAAATTGATTTGGAAATTCTTGCATAACGCCTTAAATATATACTTCATGTAGCCTATTTTGCCAATTATCCAATTCTTCTTGAGTCCAATGCACAAGAACTATCATGCTCCCAAGTCAACTTGCCTTTTATATTAGGGTTAGAGAAATCATGTTCCTATGTTGTCATTTGATAGATATTATCTATATTAGCTATGTAGTACTCTTTTTTGACTAGTTTTGTATATCTTACTCCTTTTGAATGATCCAAGGGAACAATTAATCTCATATTTCTTCCTTCAAATATCATTTGCCTCTTCTTCAGATTAATTATGGCCATATTATCAAATGCCCAGTCAAGTCCAAGCAATGCGGGATAAGGGTTATTATCATCAATGATCTTTATTAATTCAAAGTCAATAGTAGTGCGAACACCTTCAATATTCACTGTTACACCTGGTAGTTTTCCTAAGGGGAAGAAATTTTTCTGATTTTCCATCCTTAACTGAATAGGAGACCAATGTAGCTTAGGCTTACCCATTAATTACCATGTTTTCTTTGTCAAAACATTAGCATCATATCTCAAATCTAGAATAACTTGATCCATCTCATATTCTCCTATATGCAAACTAAGCCTTATTTCACTTCCATTTCTCTTATGTCGACGCAAATTATTCACTACGTGCATCTCACTTTGCTGTGTTTATTTTGATTCACAAGAATCTATCAACTACTGGAGCACTTCTACAACCTTTTAATCTCTTAATAATTTCATACAAGTTTGTAGAAAATACTTTAAATTACCTCCTTGATTTTCTGACTCCTGGTCCTATGTAAGAGCTCAATCTTGTGTCAAGGCTTGGTTCTGCATCGAAACTTGATTCTTTGTCAAATCTAATAATATGTCACAACTAGTTTTCTTCTTTGTTTTCACACTAGAGGTCGAAGATCCAACATCCATAAAGCTTCACTTTTCTTCCATAGACACTTATTTTTCCTTCTAACTATTAAAAATGGAAGCGCTCTCAATAGTTTTTCTAACCCATGCACTTTCATATTCTTTCTTCTCATTTGCTTTATTACTTCCAGCCGCAACTCCACTTCTAGTAACAATAAGAATTCACGGTTCGTCATTCCTTCTTTCAGTGTTCATCATTTGAATATTTTGTGCCTGTTGTTGATTCCTTTTTTCTTGCATTTTTTCCATAAGTACATGATATTCTTCAATTACATGGTCAAAATATTTACAGTACTTACATGTCGTACTAGGGTTCTAATAATCTCTCACAAAAAGACATGCTTGGCCACAATTATAGCAAATAATATGTTCACGTCCTCGACCAGCTCTAGCACCTCGACCTTTCCCTTGGTATCCTCCATGACCACCACGTTGTCCATAGCCTTCATTTCCATGTTCTTCTGCTTTCATTCTAGAAGAGTCAACATTTTGCTCCATAATTAGTTCATACACTCGACAATTGTTCTCATCATGTCCTATTTATTTACAAAATTTTCAATATAATTTCCTTAGAGTCTGCACATATTTCTATAACAATTAACGATATTCTAGGCAATGTTGGCCTCTGGTATTTCATATCTCACACCATAGGTTGGATACTGTACTTAAGGGATTCAGTGCCCCACTAGCCATGTAATCCCTAAAGATAGGGCATTGTTATTTAGAATGGCCCTCTGATCTGCACTTTGTACACCATACTTCTTCTATGGCTTATTTTATTTTCTTGATATCTTGTATCTTTGGGGTTAGGTTCACCAACTGACTCCAAATCTGTTGCATACCTGCATTTGTATCTCCTATAGGTGAAGCTTCCAAATTCATCGGAAGCTGTAGAGCCTCAACTTGACTTGTTATGTTTTGTTGCATCAATAATAGTTTGATATGTGGTAACAACGCGACTATAAACCATTCTTGATGTTTCTGTAGAGCTATTTCAAATCTCACTTAATCTAAAAATTCCTTAAATCTCAGTTCAAATTCCCAAATAGACTCAATAATGTTCTGTTTAATTTCCTTTAACTTAGTGATGCACTGCGACTCAGCCTTCGGTTTCTTAAATTATCTTATCATCACTTCTTTAATATCTGCAAATGTTTTAATATGATTATTGAAATACTTCATATACCATGTCAGAGCTTTATCTTGCAACATCGTAATGAACTACACTTTCTTTATATTTTCATCATTGATCTACATCACGGTCCATACGACTTCAAATAAAAATCAAAACTTCTCTGGAACCTCCGATCCATTTCCTTTGAAGATAGGCATCTTAATATCATCAGCCACATTTCTTCTTGGAGGGGGAGGGGGAGAAGTAAGGGTAGGGGGATGGGGGGTAGGAGGAGTAGGGGAGAAGGGGGAGGAGGAGGGGGGCAGGAGAGTTAGAAACACCTTGATTATTACTAGATTCTATCTTCTGCAAGCTCTTAGGCTTGGAAGGTGAATACTGTGGAGTTACCTAAGGGTTATCAGGGTGGCTATATTCTCTTTCACTTTTAGAATCACTCAAAAGAGGACTATACTCAGTACCTACAAAGGTGTTTAGATCTTGTCCACAAGCTCTCTTTCTGGTGCCTATTCTATATATTTTTCCACTTCACATTATTGCAACCTCTTACTCAAATTTATTTTATTTTCTTCCAAACATAAGTAAGCTAGAAATCTGGCTGCATCCAGAAAACTTGTTTTTCACATAGAAGAATCTTAATCTAGAGTTTCAACTATTTCAAATACTTACCTCATAGTCCTTTGAAGAATCGTCATTTTTCTTCATTGTAGGACAAAATTTTTTGTACTACGAACTTAGTAATAAATTCTCCCAAGATGCTATCAATCCAAAAATCAACAACCCCTGAAATCCTAATCTCAGTGCTCTTGAGTCACTGTATGAAATTAAGAGTCCATGTCATAGGTTCTCCACCTTTAAAACATGTATTTCTTTTAGTCAACCTTGATATCCACTCGTGCAGTTCAAAAGGAAATTATGCAACAAAAATTGCACATTTATCTGTGAAAATATATTTTTGTAACCAAGCTTTAGAATTTAGACGAGGGTTTCTATTCTCTTTATCTGCATATTCTTGCCCCTTTGATTCTAACCAATCTTGAATTTCCTTCTTCAATGGATGCCAGATAAACATATCCCTCAAATAGATCCCAGTGCCAGCAATGGAACCATTTGTTGGCTTAGATTGGGCTGAACCACGTTCGATCTATATTGCGGAACAATAAAACCCTTAATAATTGGCCCTTTCGGCAACGTCCTGTAAGGAGATCACCCGTAGTGACTATGGGAGGATGCAAAACTAGGTTTCTACAGCCTTGAGGGATGATTTGATGTGGTATTTTTATGTTCTTTTGTCTTTAAGAAACATAGATTATTTTGTGACATTCATCTAATCACTTAAACATATCATATAAACCCACAATCATTATTGCACTGTAATAAAATGAAACTGTAATAAAATTGCTATGCTAGAACAAATAATAAGAAAATACACATGAAGACACAATTTTTACCGTGGTTCATCCCAATGTGGGACTACGTCCACAAAAAATGTTGTTTATAATAATGAATCTTGTACAACAAACAGTTCTTGACCTGTGCACTAAGCTGTTGGTCGTCTGCGCACTCAGTTGCAGAGCCTTTCCTTCACCACAAACTACAGATCACAATAATTTGCCTATAAACATATATATGGACCATAAAGATGATTCCTCTTATTATTATTGATCCCTATATATACTATTACATCGAGGGATATATCATCAAAATACCATGGTCGACATACCATGGACTCTCCTAATACAAGCTACTATGGTCCAAAAACTAATGATATTTTACAACATTACATTCTTTTACAAAAATGGAGAGGCACCATCCATATCTCAAGATCACCAGCAATCATTGTCAACATAACACAAGAAGGAGTGTTCAAGAAACCATAATGCCAACAATGAACCATTAGAAGCATAGAAGATGCTCCCCTTGAACTTGTGCCAACTTTTCACTATCAATTCTAATCACATTATATCCATCTCACCAATAAACAAATGTACCAAATAACCATATCAACAAGTCCAATAACATAAGATTTTACAACAACTCAAAAACTCATCATGAACCAACATCATTCCTAAGAAGCATATGGTAATCATTAAAAATCTCCAATAAATAAATATCAAAACCAGAATGCCAATAATGGACTGGTGAAACATATGTGAACATGCCCCTCAATATGTTTCACTTCTTTTACATTACTAAGAAGCATACATGAATGTCTAGATAAAACATTGTGTATACACGTGATTGTCCCTCATGAAGAACACATATAGAATGTCAAATTTTTATTTTTCATAACCACACCCCCCTGAACGTGTCATGTTTGTTCCTGATGATTTCTACTTCATCAGATGCAATTTTAATAATATAAAAATTACCAAAGAATATCAAAATAACATAGAGAATCATCATCAAGATACACGTGTATCTCCCCTTGAGATCATACACCACTAATCCTATGGATCTAATAATCATCACCTATTTTCCATGAGACTATATACCTCTCATTTACTTCTGCAATCTCTATTAGAAGAACACATTAAGTAAAATAGAATGCAATAGGGAACATCTTCTTTTACTTTGAATCTAAAGAAGAGGAACTATACTTCTTATTTCTATATGAATTTCTATTAATTAGCACATATAATTTGTCTACATTTTTTAATCCTCTTGTTATAACCTTTCCAGATTCTTCTTCTACAACTTTGCATTCAGTTGATGTAAACATAATTATATATCCTTTATCAGCTATTTAGCCTACACTTAGAATATTCTTCTATAGCCCTTGAACTAAAAATGCATTATATGCTTTTGTATTCTTATCAAGTTTGGCTCTACCTTTTCCTAGAACCTTTTTTGGAGCATTATTTCTGTGTGAATACATTGAATTGTTCCTGCATTCTTTTGCTACATCACCAAACTTGTTACAAGCATAACATCCTACATGGGTAGAAAAGGGATTAGAGGAATTATAATATTTATATTTCATATTCCTCCTATTACAATCAATAAATTTGTGATCAAACATGTTGCAAGAAAAACAATATTCCTTAAAGAAACCTGAGTGTCTCAGAGCTGATGATATTCCAATAAATTTGATTTTGCAATTTGTTGCAAAGTGTCCAAAGTTATGATAGATAAAAAATTGAACATCATTGTCTAGAGGAGAGAATCAATTGATACTTCTATAGTTAGGAGAAAATTATTTCCTTTGAAAATTTTCTTTCTTTGGTTGTTGGTTTGGTTGACTTCTTAATTCTTTACCAGGCATTTCAGAGTTAACCTCATAATTGCTTGAACAAGTTTGTGAGCTAGATTCTCCTTTTACAATTTTATGAAAAACAAGGGCATATTTAATGGAGGGATACTTTGACTACTAAGAATGTTATTCAAAACCTTAGTGCTACCTTGAAATCTAAAATGTTTATCCTTTTATTCTGATTTACCTTTTAGAATGTTTACCTCAACCTATAGTTTTTGTCACTGTTCCTCCTTATCTAGATACTTCTTCCTCATTCCTTCTTCAACCTTTCTTCCTTATTCCTACTGCACTCTTAATTTGATAATCTCTTCCTTAATCCCATTATCTTGTTCTTCAAATACTTGGAGTATCTCTTCATTTCATTTTTTTGACTTTTCAAGATATGATCTTAGAGAGCGGATCTCAGCTTCAAGTCCTTCACAATATTGTTTAGATTCAGCTACAATATTTATCAATTTATCATGATCCATTTTATCATGTGCCTACAACTTATTCTTAAGGTTGTTAATACTTTTCAAAACACAGGCACATTTTCTTCTAAGATTAACTACTTCCTCTAACCTCACTTCTTTTGAATCAATAACTTCGTCTAACATAACAAAAGTTGTTTCTTTATCATACTCATCTTCTGCCACATCATGATTTACTTTAGAAACAACGTTACTAGTTATTTCTCCTGATGAACAATATTACTTTCATTTTCCTTCATCGATAGGATGCATATTATCCTATACTTCCTTTGCAGTGGTATAATGCAGTGATAATGCACAACCTTCTCTAATGTTGAATCAAGTATGTTATAAATGATTCATTTAATGTATGATTATACTTTTTCAATTCTTCACATGATGGGGGAGTTTTAGTGCAACTATTACATACTAAATTCCAAACATCAAATCGAAGGTTCATTAACTTAGACTTCATATTTTCTTTCCATTCTTGAAAGTTAGCATCACTAAGAATAAGCATACCTTTATTGTCCATTATTTTTTACTTTCCTTTTTCTTCTGCTGTAGATTGTCCCTGATATATAAATTTAGATATTGCCATAATATCTGATGCATCACTGTGATTTCTTTCCTGACTTTACTTCTTTCACTGTGCTTCCTTCTTCTTTTGCTTCCTACCCATTGTCCCCAATCCACTCTCAAGTGGTTAAGCTTATGTTGGAGTGATTTTCTCTAATAGAAAATTGTTAGGAAAATACCAAGGGATGGGGGTGAATCAATATTTTTGATACAATTTTAATTTTAATTTGATATTCAGAAATCTGTACGCTATTTCCATTTGTGCAATCCACTTATGTACATGACTTCAGTGAAATAAAACCATGTATATATAGTTTACTTAATTTATCATAAATTACATCAATAATTTAACTTAACCATTGCATTATTAATTCCTTTACCATCTAATATACAGTAATGAATATATAAATTACAACAAATCAACACATATGAACACTAGGATTTTAGGTGGAAACCCAATGTGGGAGAAAACTGTTGCTACTATCATTTTTGTCTTCTTTCCTATTATATAAAGAACATCTTCATTACATCTTGTACTGGTGCAAACTATTACCAACACACAGGCACCCACCTATAGGAGGCTACAATCTCCACTTATTCTCCACCACCCACTAGAAGGGATATACAACCCCTTGAACTCATTTACCAACTCTAGCTAGAAGGGAGCTCCTATCCCCTCACTAAAGGTTGCAACCCTGAGCACCTTGTGGACCACATTTTAGAATGTTTCACATTGGATCCACATGTCTCAAACAAACATCAAAACTTGTAGGCCACCTTTCATCAAAATTTCATACTGGACCTACATCAACAATAAGCCCAAACCAAAATGGCAAACTAAAATACTGAATCACATAATATGAAATACAATCAATGAATCATCACTGAAAATCCATCAACAATATGCTGAATTACTGATGTAACTAAATCATTGAATGTTCAACCAACCCCAAGTTACAAATCAACCAATAATTGATCAAATCAAGACCAATCAACCATTCAAACATTAGCTAAGTAATAATTTGGTTAGTCATCACAAAAACCAAGTGTTGTCATTGCAAACCCTTATCAAAATTAACTTCAGAATATATACACAACAGTTATGAACCATACTTCGCATATACATGCTTCTTGTGCATATAGTCTGCATATAGATATCAAATCACTGACTACTAAAACACTATCAAAATAAATCATTGATCAATCACTGAATCACTAAAAACTGAATCATGACAACATCTAATCACATATATATCAATTCTAATTCACTAAATACCCAGCCATAATGCAACGTCATCACTAATCAATATACCAAGCCACAACCTAATCAACCCAATGAATACTTCTAGATACAAACCATCCTTATTAAGAAATCATTGACATACCAAAAAAAATAAAGCAAACGTCATCAACTGTCATCATCATTAAGCAAAAAATCAAATCCTAGTACATATATGTGACCTCCATAAAACAGAACTGTGTGTGTATGTGATTACCATATATAACACTCACATATATATTTCAACATACTAAATAAATCATTGCAAAATTTAGAACTGACAATATTCAACCATATCTGCATATGTACGTAACATTACTGAAGAAAACTTGCATACAAATCTTAAAGTACTAAGACCAACCTTCCCTGAAAACATAAAATACTTTCTGCAAATTTTACTGTCAAAACACAGATCACTTCAAATTCATTCAAATGGGTTCTGCATTATTAGATACTCAGACATAAACAAATAATTCAAGTACAACCATTAGTAACCAATTCACTTTAATATCTTCAAGATATGAGCCTTCTCCTTTCTCCCTCATGCACACTTGTTTCAGATCAAATCACATGAATAAACCATTACTTGCACAAATAATACCTTGATCTGCATCTCCTTTTATAGCTTTTTCCTTTGCCAATACCTCAAGTAAATCCCTTGGTAATTTTGTTAGTATTTGTGGATGGGATCTAATAGACATTGTCAACACAATAACATGGGAAATTACCATGGTAATGACCCTTGGTATCCATATTTCCATGATTCAGATTACGTATGCTATTTTTGTTTCGAGGACCTATATATGTATGTGACTCTTCTTCATAGGAACCACATATACTTCTCAGACTTCAAAATTTTGATTCATCTGTAACTGAATTATCATTTCCCTTTCATATCCTCTAAAATATCTGTACCATCTGTAATAGTTCCATAATCATCATATTATGACCATGTTGACATCAAGGACATATTTATCAAGCAAGTTTCCATCAAGGACAACACATTAGCCATAATTTCAACAATTTACTAGGTGTAAGTACATGAAGAGAATGTTTTTGGTACAACACACTACATAATCAAACAATATGGTACAAATTAGAAAAGAGTCAAAATGTTTCTATTCACTTTAAATGCACTTTTCATCATAGATTAATGTATGTTTCAATAACGCATTGTTTAAAATTGAACACACGCGCGCGCACACACACACATATGTTTGTTATATATAGTTAGTTATTTATGTTATAGCTATGCTATGTTATTTTATATAGTTAAATAATAATATAGGAAGTGTTTAAGTGAAATATAGTTAAATAAATAATTAAATAAAATCTATTGTTAATATAGGAAGTGTAAGTTAAAAAATCGTTACTTAAATAATAAATTTAATAACAATGGGAACTAAGAGATATATAGTTGTCATATCATTAAATTAAAATAATTCTACAAATATGAGTAGTGGAAATTTTAAGGAAAATTATAGCTTATACATAAAATCGAGTTTTAAAAATTTGTTGAGCATCACCCATCTTATGTTATTATGAAGAGCACATTATGTTAAATAGTTATAGAAACATGTTATATGTTATATAGGGGCGAATACATGAAGATGAGTTACACTTTTGGGAAAAATGTGGCGATGAAATTTCAAAATTTTACTCATTTATCAAATTAGTGCCCTAAAAATTCATATAAATATTATGAATTTTCACTGAGATTAAAAAGACAATTTGTGGAAAATTATGTTCTTGTCCTAATGATATTTAAAAAAAAAATAGTGTTGTATAATGTCCATTTTCCATTAAATAAAATTCTTGTCCTTGAAAATATTCACACATCTTAAGAGGTATGCATGTGTTCTTGTAGCATAACTTAGTCTAAAATATGTAATTTCATATATATATATATATATATATATATATATATATATATATATATATATAAAAGCATGATCTACATGGAGAGAACTAAGTTTTTCATATTTTTTTTTTTTTTTATGCAAAATTATATTTTTAATTATTTTTTAAAGTTGGCGAAGTATTATGTCAATTGCATTTTGCAGATACATGTGTTTGCATAGATTTTATTTCAACTATTTAAATAAAGTGAAAAGACAAGAGTACCTTTTTGAAGAGGACTCGTAAATGAACATAGTGTTATTTTTTGAAATTTTTTCATTGTGTATATTTTATGTTATTGATTTTTTACTCAGCCTCTTTGAAACTGTCCAAAAAATTTCAAGCATTATATTTCAAAGAAATTGGATGAAGAATATCATATGAATTTGAAAATGTCAAACTAATATGCCATTGTATAGAGGATTTCTTCATGAATCCATCTTAATCAACTTTGCCACTTAAGGATAAATTTTTGCTTAAGTCCGCCAAGGTATACAATGGTGTTGTAGAGAAATCTATAGAAGGGGTGCTAAAATTGTGTTTTTTTAACCTATGAAACTCAATTGAGTGCTTAAAATGCTTGATGAAGCACTTAAATTATAAATTCAAATAACTCAATTAGGGGTTTAAGAAACTCTCGATGGAGCCATTTACATGGTTAACTGGGGGCTCAATCAAACTATTAAGCTCGATCGAGCCATTGTAAAAATAAAATGTTCAGGATAGGATACTTATGTGAATCCCATAGATTTGGAATCAGGTAATATATAAACTTTAATACATTAATAATTTAACCAAGTTTATATAATATTATTTTACTAAAAATGAAAATTAAAGAAGATCTAGGTTATGAACAACATTATAATTTATTTTATTTTTAATTTTATTGCACTAAGAGGCACATTCTACAACCCAGTATGGGGGCAATGTGTAAGTATGTATGTTTTTGCTCATAATATACCTTATCATATAGGTCTTGAATTTGAATGGATCATAAATTTACCTTTCACAAAAGTTTTTACCACATTAAAATTCCAAATTATGTAAAATTTTAAATATTTTTACTATCTACTAAAGTCAATATCGTTTGTTAAATCAAAAGAAAAAAGTTAATTTAACTTGCAAATAATAGAAAATCCTTTAATTTTTATATAAAATGTCTCAAAAATGTTTTAATATTTCTTTTAGTTGAATATTTATAATATGAAACTTTAAAAGAAAAAACCATATCTTATGGATATATTTGATGATCCTCAGTGTTGCAAGAAGAGTATTGCAACTCCCAAGTCTACCAACTTTAATTATCAACCCGAGGTTCGTAAAAAATTAAGATGTGAAAATGATATATGCAAAGTAGGTTAAGTTTTACCCATGCCACCTTCAAGAAATGGAGTAGACCAAGGAATACATAGACCACTCTATCTGCTGACTCAAGGAATTGGCATAAAAAAAGGGTTCTATTCTAATTGTAGAAATGGAAACATTACTCTACTTGCAAAATGTAAATTCTATGCTACTTGTTGGGTGTGGAGAGATATTATCTTCTTTACTCAGAGGTATTGCCGCATTGTGCCTCAGTTCCTAACGAGGCCGTAATGTTGCCCATTTAATCGTTGTCAGGGGAGCGACGACTCGGGGGAAGAACCACTGAAGCTAGAAATAGATGTCAAATTGCCTTATAAAATATTGTAATTTCATAGTCAATTGGTGTTTTTCATTATGCTGATAATATGATGGTAGAATTTATGTTAATTTAGGGTTTTTCCCTAGAAGGCAACCCTCGTTTTTTACGAGGGAATTGTGTTGGGAATGTGTATTTGTATTTTGAGTCATAAAGAGAGAGGAGACTCTCTAAGAGCAAAGAGGAAATTACAGTGGATCTGTTGCATGATGTATCTCTTCATTTTGCTAGATAACACAAAAGGAAGGACTGGTTGTTTCTCCATGGACATATCCCAAAGTGGGTGAACCACGTATATCTATGTATCTCATCTTTTATGTGTTTTTTGTGCTTGTGTTTCTGCAATATTCTATGTGTACCATTTCTCTATAATATATAATTTTTAAACACTACTTGTAGGAATATAATCATTAGTTTAATTTAAAAATGTGAAAAATTGCATTGAAAAGGAAACTAACCTATGCAATAACATTGTATTTGAAACCCTAAAAGAAGCATAAATTCAAAAGAAAAAAACCTAATCTAATATGCATTTGTAAATAAACCTTTAGTCACTCTATTCAAAGATATTTAGATTTAGTGACAAAGTTCATTAGGTATTGCATGAGACAAGCAAGAAAGGCATCCTTGCATTTCAAGTTCAAGAATCTTTCCTCTAACCTTAATTGCAGAATTGTGTTGCAATGAAGAAAACACAGACCTTGAGTGGTGTTTTTCCCCCTCAATCATGGTTTTAGAGCCTAGGGGACATTATTGAAAGCTAAGAGACAAAAATGAACCTTTTGGAGAAAATCTAGTCAAGTTTACATGGTGCTATAGGATGCTAAAGGATTGCTACAAGATGCTACAGGATTACCTTTTTTTGCTACATGATTGAATTCGCAAAAATTATAAGGGTGGAAAAAATGATATAAAGGTGTGAAAGGGTATACAAAGGTCTATGAAGGATGTATTAAGATTTTTCCAAGCTTAGCACCTCTCATAGGCCCATCTTTCACAAAAGAAAGGGACATGGTGTCCTACAATGACCCAGAAATGTGCTTTCAGTGACAAAGTTTTGAAGGCATTGTGAGGCATGGAGAAAGAGACTGATGATGGTAGGAGGAATGAAGGATGGATATTCCAACCCTGCAAGCCACTATTAGTACCTGTACACAAAACAAATAATCCTTTTTGTAACATGAAAAGAATACCAAACTAATAACTAAATTGTAGCAAATTTAACTAAACAAGAAAGGATGAGTTGAATTTTATGAAATTAAGTAGAAAGGATGATTTTAATTTTATGAAACTAATTAAAAATTATGATTTGAATTTTATTTGCATCAAAAGACAACCTAACTTGTAGCATGAACATGACCTACATCCATGAAAACCTAAGGAAGATTGTGATTTAACCCCTAAGAATGTAGAGAACAATGTATGGAAAAGATCATTAATCTAAGATCTAACAACTGAAAGGGAAAGTAAACACATGTTTTTGGCTTGCTAATACGTGTTCCTCAACCACATTTACCACAAGAGAGGTGGTGTATAGGCCTACATCACAAACTTTTATAGGAAAATTTCTATCAAGAAATAAAAGAGATACTGCAAAAAAGGCAATGCATGGATAAAATACAAAAAGAGATACTAGATCCCTTAGGTCGGGACCTAAATCAAGGGGACTATTGCTATGAGACAAACTTAGATGAAAGATAACATTAATATTCTCATTGGCATATTTTTTTTTTCCGACATACATCATGTAAAGCGAATGAAAACGATAATCTCAAGCTCCTAGCTCTTAGTAGCTCATATCTACTCCAAAAGTTTGAATCCTATTGATCCCTTAGGATTTTTATTTATAAAAAATGACTGAGGGGAAGCCTCCTAGGAAAGAGGATTGGTTCCCTCCAAAATCTCTAAAAAATTTGATCTGTCTCCCTTAGATCCTCACAATTCCTTGAGTGCATCGGCTACTAGTAGATCGTCGAACTGTATGTCAGTGATTTTAGGGATCAAGTCAAGTTGTAGGTGAGTAAATGCAGGGGAAAAGCATTCTACATGTCCTCTAGTTTCCTCCAACATGCCTTTGCATAGTAAATGCACTCAAAAGTACTCTCTTTCCCACACCTTAGCAAAATGAGGCCACGAAGTATAACAAACATCCTTTAGTCTCCCTATTAAGCACATTATAGTAAAAAGATGTTAATAAATGTGAGGAAAAGAGGAAATTATATGTTGGAGGATGGAAACATAGGCCTTATGATATACTTATTGATGGGGCATGCCAATCTTAAAAATTTAAAAGACATAAAATAGTTCCTGGTCAAAGTTGTAATAAAAGTTGTCATATTTGAAAATATTATAACCACGTTCAGTCATGAAGTATGAAAAACATCATTTAGTCTCCCAATTAAGCACATTATAGTCAAAATATGTTAAAAAATGCGAGGAAAAGAGGAAATTATATACTGGAGGATGGAAAATTGGGTCTTATGATATACCTATTGGTAGGGCTTGTAAACATTAAAATTTTAAAAGACATAAAATATTTTGAGGTCAAAGTTGTAATAAAAGTTATAATATTTGAAAATATTAATTTGATGTAATGTTATTATATTTTTTGTTATCATGTCATGTAAAAACATCATTAAATCCATCGTAGTTTCCTAATCATGATACTTATATCGCATCACAAAATTTAAACTGTGTCTTGCCTTAAGAACTTCTGATGTGAAAAGCTTCCGATGACCTTAGCGAACGAAGACGACTCTGCAACTAGGGTTCTGGCAACTTTCTGAGACAGCGCAGAACGACTCAATTCGGCACCCAACAAGGGTTTGAATTCCTGGTTTCGATAGAGTATCGCAGGCCTAACAAAAGAGAACACGGATTCCCCCCGGGGGGGGCCTCAAAGCCCTCCCCGTTGTCCAATAACGCACCGCCAGGGCAAACTGGGTCTTTAGTCTTTGGGTCAGTCCATGAAGAAGTGAATAAAAGTGAGATTCCTAAGCAGAATAAGATCAATGCATCTTCCAGTCAGTCAGACAAGACCAGCGAAACACCAGAAAGAAAGGACAAGCAAGAGGAAATGCCCAAGGTCACCTCCAAAACATGCAAACCAATAGCAGCTGAAAGGCCCAAGATAGAACTGCCCAGTCAGAAGATCAATGAATGAATCCAATATATGACGGATCATGCAGTCATTGGGAAATTTATAGGATTTTGGCTGACATAAAAAGCCCTGTATGGCTGGATCGCTGCTAAATGGAAACCCAAGGGCCATGTAACATTGCAGCTAGGACCGAAAGGGTTCTTTACTATGATATTCGTATGCCTAGAAGACAAATACGGAATCATGGACAAGGGGCCTTACATTTTCAATTCAGCAGGATTGTATCTAAGGGAATGGGTAGCAAGATTTAACCTGGACAAGGAAGACCTCAGCTGGGCACCAGTCTGGATCAAAATGTATTCGCTTCTAGAGGAATACTGGGATGAAGGTTTGCTCAAAGATATTGGAAATGGGCTGGGGCAATACATAAAAGCAGCGGAAGAGACGAAGCTTCGCAGATACACATCCTATGCCCACATCTGTGTCTTCATGCGACTGGACAAAGCCCTGCCGGACTCGGTAAGTCTCTTCCATGATGATTATGAGTGGATTCAACCCTTGGATTATGAACATGTACCCTTTTGCTGCTGTAAATGTCATGCTCACGGGCATCTCTTTCGGGACTGCCCGCTAAATGCCAAAGCCAACACCTCCGATCCCTCTGACATGCCGGCCCAAGATGGCTTCACCAAAGTTCCTAGCTGCAAGCGAGTGCACAAAAAACCTTCTATCGGGAAAAAACCCCAGCAAGATACTGCATCTTTCCCTTCTACGAGCAATAGTTTTGAAATTCTTGCTAAAGCTTTAGAAGAGAAACCCTTGAACTCGAAGCCCAACCCAATGCCCATCTCATCCTCTGCATTCCCTCCTCCCTCTAGTTCTTCCCCCGTATCTCATTCCCCCAAGGGTGATAATGCAAACCCTAAGGAGGGCCGAAAGGGACCTGATGGGAAAGTAAATCATATGGAAGTTGACGGTACTCGAAACCAACCCCTGAGCTTAGATATATCTACAGCAGAAAATAGTCAAGTGCAACAGATGGATGAAGATCCAGAGAGTATTGATATGGAAGGAATAGACATTCTTGAGCTTGAACTAGCATGCAAAAAGAAGGATTATGATAAAATCCCAGAGCTCCAACTCAACAAACTGGAAGTTGTCATTTTGAGGGCTTATCAGCAAAAAGAGTTAAGCATACAACCAGGTAGTTATTGGGACGGTGGCCTCCCCCCAAGAGACACCAAAAAGAGAGGGATAAGAACAAATCTCCAATGAACAATTGCAGTAGGGAAAAGCCTGGTGGACTCAGGCAGGTATGCAAAATTGACAAAGTACTACAAACCCTCTATCAGCAGTGAATCATGAAGCTTACTTCATGGAATTTAAGGGGGCTAAATAGCCCAGGGAAAATAAGAATAATCAAAAACATGATAAATATGGAGAAGCCGCAAATATGCTTTCTTTAAGAAACAAAGTGTAATAGCAGCACTCTAGGAAGCATCCTTTCTAGAACTTGGCCAGGTTGTCAATCGGTTGCAGTGGATGCTTCGGGCGCATCGGGCGGGCTAGCCATTGCTTGGAATACGCAAGCGCTAACTCTCTCAGACTTTCATGCATCTCACCACATTATCCAGGCCACCTTTCACATTATAGGCACTAACATCCATGGACACCTTACCAATGTTTACTTCCCGCAGGAAGCAGGGAACAAAATAGCTTTACTTAAGACAATAGAAGCTTTGAACTTAAACAGAATGCACCCTCTTTGGATCATTGGAGGGGACTTTAACATGATCACTGAGTTGGAGGAAAAGTAAGGGGGAGAACCAGGATGGAACAGGAAAATGGCCACTTCAAAGATTTCATCCAAAACAATTCTCTAATTGACCTGCAATTTTGTAATCGAACGCATACATGGAGCAATCGCAGAACCGGGAAGCATCAAATCACTTCCAAACTAGACAGATTCCTCATATCTGACAACTCAGTTCATTTGGGAGGGGACATAGTGGCAGCAATTCTCCCCCATTCCGGCTCTGATCACTGGCCTATCTCCCTCCAGTGGCAAAGACCAGGCAACGCCACCAAACAGCCTTTCCGCTTCGAAGAGTTCTAGCTCACCCACCCCTCATTCAAGGACTTCATCAGGTCTACTTGGAACTCCTTCCAACTGCCAAAGGGGTCCAAAATGTTTCAGTTCCAACAAAAACTCAAGCATCTCAAATCCAAGATAAAGGTTTGGAATCAAGAGACATTTGGAAACATCTTTAAGGCACAACAAAACCTAAACAAGGAAATGGAAGATCTCCAGCAACAAATAATTACAGGGGGACACACTGAAAGCACCTTGGAATAGGAGCAATGCATTCACAATCAACTGGAGTAGAGGAGAAAGCAGGAGGAGATATTATGGAAGCAGAAATCCAAGATTAGATAGCTGAAAGAGGGAGAAAGGAACACTAAATTCTTCCATCGAACCACGGTTCAAAGAAGAATGCACAACAATATCTCTTTCATTTAGAAGCAAGGAGGGGTAAGAGTGGAAAATCATGCTGAAATCGAGGAGGAGTTTCTAAGGCACTTCAGGCAAGTTCATCAAGAGCCCCTCGCAGATAGACAACCTGCTATAAAAAATATCACCCAAAATTTTCCAAAATTTATCACTGAAGAACATAACGAGCTTCTTCTATGCCCAATCCTGCCCTGGGAGGTGGATGCAGCTATGAACCAACTCAAGGAGGGCAAAGCCCCTGGCCCGAATGGCTTCACGACCACCTTCTTCCACACCTTCTGGGAGCTGATAAAAGATGAGGTCTGGAAAGTGATGGAGGAATCTAGAGCTCTTCACTGGCTGTTACCTTCTCTCAACTCAACTTTCATTGCGCTCATTCCAAAAGAGGAGAAATCCAGTACTCCGAATAAATTCCGCCCAATTGCTCTTTGCAACGTTATTTACAAAGTGATCTATAAAGTCATAGCCAACAATCTAAAGCCACTTTTTCCCCTGCTCATCTCGCCTGAACAATCTGGCTATGTGGAAGGGAGACAGATCTTGGATGGCATTATCCTCACGCATGAAATCATACACTCCCTTAAGCACTCGAAATAGGCAGGTATGATTCTTAAGCTTGATCTTTCAAAAGCTTTTGATAAGCTCAGTTGGACATATATTAAAAAAATGTTAAGTGCTTTCGGATTCTCTCCTATGTGGGTTCGTTGGATTATGAGTCTTATCTCCTCATCCTTCTTCTCCATTCTTGTGAACGACATCCCCTCCCGTCCCTTCAGTCCCTCTAGAGGAATTCGGCAGGGCGACCCTCTCTCCCCCTTCCTCTTTGTGTTAATGGAAAAAGGCCTGGGACACCACATCAAACATGCCCTCCTCTCCTAGCAGCTCAAAGGACTCTCCATTCATCACTCCCCTGAAATAACTCATCAGCAGTTTGTTGATGAAAACATGCTTTTTGGCTACCCGTTAGTCTAGGAAGCCTCCCTCATCAAAACCCTACTCAATGACTTCTCTGAGGCTTCTAGAACTAGCATCAATAAGGCCAAATCACAGATCTTTTTCTTCCACACTCCCCCTGTCATGCAGCATGCTATAGCTCGGATATTGGGTTTCCCCATCGACTCTCTCCCTTCCAAGTATCTTGGAGCCCCCCTTATTGATTCAGCCATTAAGCACTCCTCCTGGCGCATCCTCATCGAGAAGCTTGAATCCCGCCTCAACCTATGGAAGCACAGAATGCTGAACATTGCAAGTCATTTGGTGCTCATCAAAGTTGTGCTACAGGCAATGCCGCTTTACTTATTCTCTATCCTTGCAGTGCCTAAGCGGGTTATTAAAAGAATAAGGGATTTACAATGTAACTTCCTTTGGGGAAATATAGGCACAAACTGTAAATGGGCTCTAGTAAAATGGACCATAGCCTATATGCATAAAGAAAAAGGTGGCATTGGCCTGAGGGATCCCAATCACAGCAATGTTATCATGTGCGCCAAAATATGGTGGCAATGGCTCTCTTCCCCCGATAAGCCTTGGGCCACCATTTGAACTGCCAAATACGCCAATCATCGACCTCAGGAGGAGCTCATCAGATTCACTCCCAATGCAAAAGGTTCACTCATATGGAATGTTGCCAAGCAACACTTCTTGTTGATTCAGCAACACAGTTTTTGGGAAGTAAGAAACGGTAGAACAGCTAGATTCTCGACGGATGCTTGGAACCAATTTCGAAAGCTCAACAACATTCTTAACCCACTTCCAAGCTACATCGGGGAGGAACATCAACATAAAAAGATTTGGCAGCATTGGACTCAGGAGACAGTGCAAGGTTACAGACAATGGAATCAAGGCAACAGGCTAATTAGGAATGTGGATCACCTTTTTATGAAGGACCTGGAAAAGGAGATCCAAAAAATATGTATAAGATACTCAGATGGCAGGGACATTCTAAGATGGGGGTACAGGCCTAAAGGTACCTTTTCCACCTCAGAGGCTCATAAAATCATATGCACAGAACTTTCGACCCTCGATCCCATTTGGGAAGAATATGGGCATCAGGCACCTAGCTCAAAGTCTCTCTCTTCCCCTGGCTGGTCGGGCATCAGAAAATTCTCACCTGGGACAAGCTAAGGCGAAGAAACTACCATGGCCCTTCTATCTGTGTCAATTGTAAATCCCAGGAGGAAACTCTCCAGCATCTTCTAGACTCCTGCAGCTTGGCCAATCATTTGTGGGAGAAGGCAAGCTTCAGATGTCAAAGAAGATGCAGAATGATGGATGATATCACCAATTCCTTATGTCATTGGCAAAAGAATCCCTACAAAAGTGAAATTCTCAACCATTTATGGAGGATGATTCCCAGGCTCCTCCTCTCGGGCATCTGGAAAGAAAGGAACAAGCACATATTCAAAGATCAAAGTTCTCCATTAGAAATCATCTGGAGAAAATTTTGTATGAATCTCAAAGAGACTCTGATGCTCCGCACCTGGACTCAGGACGACTTTCCCTCTCTAGATAATGAGAAAGCCATCTGGGCTAATGGGAACATGCATCTTCCTCAGGAAACTCACAATAACACCCCCTCAAAAAGCATCAACATAAAAAAGGATTCTTGGACAGCTCCTCCAAAGCACACCTTCAAGCTCAACTTTGATGGAGCTTCAAAGGGCAACCCTAGAAAAGCAGGTTTTGGCGGAATCTTCAGAAATCACATAGGCTTGCCTCTAGTTGCTTACTTTGGAAACATAGGATGGGACACCAATAACTCGGCTGAGTTGGAGGGTCTCTGGCAAGGTCTCCTCCTCTCATGGAAACACAACTTCCATCCCTTGGAGGTTGAAGGTGACTCCTTGATCCTAGTCAACATGGCCAAACAGCTCCTAAATGGATTTCACGCGAGGAAAATAGCCACTAGTTGGAGACTCGAGGCCAGATTGGAGGCCATAGAACAAGCGCTTCTCAACAACAGATCATCTTCAATCATATTAAGAGGGAAGGCAACAAGGTCGCTGATCTACTAGCCAATATGAGTGTGGAAAATGAGGATACTCTAATCACAGGAACTCTAGACATAATATCGAAACACGATCAGGAACATGAATGCAAACTTTTGGTCCAAAGAGATGCTGCCCCCCCCCCGGATGCGGGTGTTTAAGGCCGCTTCCATTGTGATGGGACTGGAGTGGGCTAAGAAGGGCGGCCACCTTCCAGCCCTGTACAGCGAAGCCGGCTCCATGTGGCTGGATGGTCACAAGCAGGTGGGTTTCACTCGGCTTAAAGGAATGTATGCAGGCGACATTAATACTCCGTTCACCTCCGCACGCGCTGTTATGCTTTGGCTCTCAGCTCCCACGAATACCACAGTAATGGCGGGAGTGTCTCGAGGCAGGGGAAGGTGCATTATAACCAGACTCTGCCTTCAGTTTCTTCTGTTGTCCCTTGTGATGTGTTGGTTGGGCTCTGGCTCAGCTAGCTCGAAGCAGTTGCCTCTTTCTATTTCCCCGACTCCCGCTGCAGCTTTGGGTTCCCGTCAGATAGTCTGTGTGTATGGTCTTAGTCATATCTCTCCGGTGGTCTGTTCTGTTACTCACAAGGGCTCTGTCTCTGCTGTCATGCCTCGGCCCCGCCAAAGAATGCTCAGCCGCAGAGGCACCTCTCGGGGTGCGCCTTCTCACCCTTCTTCCAGCGATGCCACTTCTAGTCAGCACCCTCGCACTCGCAGCGGGAGAGAGCGCATTCTGTGGCCCAGTCAATTTCTTGAACCCAGCTCTCCAGGTTCCTCATCCTCGCCCTCCTTCAGTTCTGCAATCTTCACATTCAACTGCTCCCTGAACTGTCCTCGGATCACTGCCCATGTATCTGTGCTCTTCCTCGAGGAAGCCCAAGAAGAGGGCGAATCCAGTGTTCTTCGGGAGGACCATGGAATAGTTTCGATGCCGAATGTAGGTTCCTCGCGAGCCATGGAAACGCCGGCCAGCAATGTCAATGACACAATGATGGAGCCAGCGCCCCCGGGTTCGACTGCGAACGAGGATGCCCAAGCTCAGGACCTGGCTGATGGTGGTTGGTGCAGGATCGTGGAGGAGACTCCTGAAGCCTAATCCAAGCTCAGCAGCTTCTTATCAGGTTATGCGGCCCAGTATCGAGGGATTTTGTCACTACTGATAATTTTTTGTATTTGCTGTTGCGTTGAGGTCAATCATGTGTGTTTTTTGTAAAACTGGTAAGCTCAGAAAGGCCAAACTATGTACCTCTGGATCCCCTGCACGGGACTGCAAAACATGGTCTAGTCCAAACTCTATGTTCTGGACACTTTTCAGTTTCTTGTTGCCTTTCCTTTTGGACAGCTGGTTCTTTTTGCTCATCATGTTGTAATTGTACACCTTTAATGTGAATAATAGAATAGTCTTACTTAGAAAAAAAAAACGTCATTAAATCTAATATTAATATTAATATTATTATTATTATTAAAAAGAAGTTGATTCCCTCCTGTGAGGTTATTCCTAGAATCTATGGATTACCAAAAATCCATAAAGAAGGGGTCCCTCTTAGACCAATTTTTAACACCATTGGTTCCCCTACCTATGAATTAGCTAAGTATGTAACTAAGATCCTAAAACCTCTAGTTGGTAACACGGACTCTTTTACAAAAGACTCAAATGATTTTGTAAAGCTTATCAAGAATAAAAGGGTGGATAAAGACGATATTCTAGTAAGTTTCGATGTGGTTTCTTTGTTTACAAAGATTCCTCTAGATGAAGCTGTTTATGTTATAAAGATGGCCACCGATCCTGAAATAGCAAAGCTTGCAGAAATTTGTTCACGGTCCACTTTTTTCAGTTTTCAAGATCACTATTATGAACAAATATCTGGAGTCACCATGGGTTCCCCACTCTCACCTATTGTCGCCAACTTATACATGGAGTACTTTGAAAGAAAAGCCCTGGACTCATATGCTCTGAAGCCAGCATGGTGGAAAAGAGTTGTTGACGACACTAACTTGAATTGGACTCATGGTAAGGCGAAACTGGAGAAGTTTTTCAATCATCTTAACTCTATATGTTCCAAAATCAAATTTACTATGGAGCTTGAAGAGAACGGTAAGATCCCCTTTCTTGATGTTCTGATCAGTAGAAAAGAGGATGGTACTTTGGGACACCAGGTCTATAGAAAGAAAACTCATACTGATAGCTATCTTCATGCTGACTCTTACCATTATCCTTCCCAAAAATCTGGCATCTTAAACACTCTAGCTATTAGGGCTTTCAAGATTTCTGACCCTGATCACCTAAAAGAAGAGATTGAACACTTAACCTCTGTCTTCAAAAACCTTGGATACAGAGAGTGGAGTATCAAGAAAGCTATAAGAAGAGCTCAGGATAAGGTTCTCTCCAGGCGTCCTCCTGAAGACAAGAAAGAAAATTATGGAAAAGTTTACCTTCCATTCATCCAAGGGGTTACAGATAAGATTGCAAAAATTTTAAGGAAGAATAACATAAACACTCAATTTACAACATGTGGAACTATAAGACAAATGATGAGGTCAGTAAAGGATAACATTGATCATCAACAACTCAAGGGTGTGTACAAGATTGATTGCTCTTGTGGCAAGAGTTATATTGGGGAAACAGGTCGATCTCTGAAAATAAGACTAAAAGAGCACGCGGCTGATATAAAGAATGAGAGATCCCGTACATCAGCCCTTGCAGAACACTCTTCCAAAACAAAACATCATATGTGTTTGGAAGACGCTAAAATAATTGCAAGAGAGGATAATTATCATAAAAGAAAAATTAGAGAGGCCATCGAAATTATGAAATTTTCTCAGAACCTCAATAGGGACAATGGGAGTGAAATTAGTGGAAATTGGCTTCCCCTAATCAGACAAATAAATCCCTCCAGTCCTTTGGAAGCATAGTATTAGGGTTTTCATTTTAATTAATTAATTAATTTTAAATTAAAAAATTTTAATTAAATAAAAATAGAAATTAAATAAAATAAAATAATTAATAAAAACCAAAAATAAAGATTAATTAATTAATTGGACAATTATGGTTAAACCTTGAAAAATGGTAAAATGGTAAATAACAATAATAAAATAAATAAAAAACAATAATAAATTAAATTAAATTAAAAAACAATAATAAAATTAATTAATTAATCAATTAGATTTAAATTGATTAATTAAAAAAAAATTAATTGATTAATTAAATAATAATAAAAACTTTAAAAAACAAAGAATTATAATTAATTAATCAAATAAAATTAAATTGATTAATTAAATAAATAAAAGCAATAGAAAGAATTATAAATTGATTACTTAATTAATTAAAAATTAAATTTAACTAGTCAATTAATTAAACTAAAATAATTAATAATAACCAGAGATTTGATTAATAAATAAAATAAATAAGATAAAGATTATAAATTAATTAATTAATTAATTGATTAATTGATTTAAGAAAAAAAAGATTAACAATGAAAAATATGGTAAATAACAATAAATAAAAATTACGGATCAAATTGAACTAATTAATTAAATCATAAACTAATAAATTAAATTATAAACTAATAAATTAAACTTATTTATGAATTAAAATAAATTTTTAGGTTCCACAAAAAACTATGGGAATAATCAAGGCTAAATAATTAATTTAATTAAATAAAAATTTTATAAATAAAATAATAATAAATTAAAATAAATTAGAAATCATACATATAAGTGTCGGCTTCCTTAAAAATTAGGGATCTAGGTTTATTTATTCCCAAGTCGATATACTCTTCTCTCAATAAGATTTCATTCATATTCTATCTGAATTAGTCCTGATGATGGACCCTCTTTGGGGTTTGAAACTTCGACAGAATGAACACAAAACTGTGGATAATCCGGATCATGCCACTGCAAATTTGATATTAATATTAAAATTTTAATCTTAATATATTTTAATATTAATATTATTAAATTTAATAATTTTGGATTAATATAATATTAACTTTAATATAATATAAAATTTGTTATATTATAATATATATTAATATATTAGGATGTATATTAGCTCCAAATATATATGGGAGGGAAGAACAAAGACCTAGAGTGATAGAGGTGGAGACATAGAGGGAGTGACAAGGGAGAGATGGAGATAAAGTGAGGGAGAGAGAAGAGGAGGAGTGAAGAAAGAGAGAAGGAGAGGAGAGAGAGAGGGGGAGAAGGCAAAGAGAGAGAGAGGGAGACACAAAGATGGATATAGGGAGAGGAGGAGAGAGTGGAGGAGAAAGATAGGGAGAGAGAGGTGGAGTTGGAGGAAAATATAGGGAGGGAAAAAGAAAGACATAGAGACAGAGGGAGTGACAAGGGAGAGATGGACATAGAGTGTGCATGTTTGGGGTTGAGATAGAAATAAAAATTAGGATAGATGGAGAGAAATGGGAAAGAAAATGAGAGAGGGGGGAGAGATTGTAACAAAGTTGGAGGAGAGAGAGAGAGAGAGAGAGAGAGAGAGAGAGAGATGAGGGGGAGAGACAGAGGGAAGTGGAAGAGAAAGGGAGAGAGATAGGACTTGAGAGAGAGAAGTAGAGATAGAGGGGTGATCGGGAGAGAGGGAGAGAGAGGGAGAGAAGAGAGATAGAAAGGGAGACAGAGGGAGATAAGGGGAAGAGAGAGAGATAGAGAGAGGGGGAGGGAGGGGGTATAGATAGATATGGATAAACAATGTGTATGTTTGTAGAGTGATATAGAGAGAGACAAAGAAAGAGAGATAGAGGGATATAGAGATATATATGGAAGGGGCAGAGAGGGAAGAAGAGAGATATAGAGAGAGCGAATGAGGGAGAGATAGTTAGATATGGAGAGAGAGAGTGTATGTGTTTTGGGGGATGATATAGAGAGACGGAGGAGTTATGGAGGGATATATAGATATAGATGGAGGGAGGAGAGAAAATGGAGAAGGTTTCTTACACTAGAAGGATTTATTTCAGTGTAGATGTTGATTTCTAATCCTATTTGATTTATTTTACTAGATGCATTGATTTTTGTGTAGATTTTGACTTCTAATTCTATTTGATTGTTTTCATTAGATTCATTGATTTAAGTAAATATGTTAATTTCTAATCCTATTTGATTTCTTGCATTAGATGCATTGATTTCAATGCATTGATTCTAGTGTAGATGTTGATTCCTACTCCTATTTGACTGTTAGTACTAGATGCATTGATTTCAATGTAGATGTTGATTTCTAATCCTATTTGATTTCTTACATTAGATGGATTGATTTCATTGTAGATGTTATTTCTAATCCTATTTGATTTTTTACATTAGATGCATTGAGTTTAGTGTAGATGTTGATTTCTCATCCTATTTGATTGCTTGCATTAGATGCATTGATTTGAGTGAAGATGTTGATTTCCTATTTGATGTAACAAGTTGTATAGTGTACATTTATTTCAAGATAATTAGATTAACATTGTGCATTGATTTCTATGTTACAGTAATTCAACCATAAATAAAATACTTGAATTCTCATCTCAAATAAAATGTTCTCTTAATTGAGATGTTTTCTTCTTGAAACTGTAAACTATTTGCAATTAACTACATTCTTTTATATATATATACAAGAGCCTAGTCATAATATATATATATATATATATATATATATATATATATATATATATATATATATATATATATATATATATATATATATATATATATAGATATATATATATTATGACTAGGCTCTTGTATGTAACATAAAACTAAATACAATCCAATAAAACTTATTTGTAACTTTTACATCTCCACATTTTTTAAATTGAATAAAACTTTTTTCAATGGTAAGGAATTGATTGAAATACTTGGATAGCTAAGGAAATTTAGGAAAGTTAATAACATTATATAAAATTTCAGAAATGTTAACATGTATTGTTTTTGACCTATATCAAATTCTAATATGATTGACTTATATCATGTTATGACTAAGCATGATATATCTATATTTAAGATGGATCTAGACTGGTTTAATAATTAATTTTATTTCCCATAATCGGATGAAGAGTGTCTCTCTGCCCAAAAATGTAATAAAATTAAATTAAAAAAAATTATAAAATATTTTGATTGTGGAATGAGAGATGGTTATTGATTATGTGGTATTGATGAGCCATGTTATTCGCCCATGGTATGTTGTGGATAATAATATCTATGGTAAAGTGGGTGACTATCCATGGTTAAAAATATTGTTATATTGTAACTATTATTTTTATTGTGAAATGAGAGATGGTTTTTGGGCATGTGGTATTGATGAGTATGGTTAATAATATCTATGGCAAATTGGGGTTGAATATCCATGAATACAAATATTGTTATATTGTAAGTGCTAATTTTTTATGTTCTTATTTATGAAATTTAAATATGATAAAAAAATTATTATTTTAATTTATATGGTAAAATGGATGTTAATTTATAGCTACTATTTATATCTTATATATTTTAATGTGATATAGGGTGTAGATATATCTTAAAAGGTATTATAATTTTTTTCTTTTAAATTTAATAAAACAAATGCTATAAAATTAAATTCAAATAAAATATTCATGAAATATTTTTACTGTGAAATGAGAGATGGTTGTTGGCATGTTGTATTATTGAGCCATGGTATTGGCCCATGGTATTGTAACAAATTCTATTTACAAGTTAATAATATGTATGGAAAAGTAGACATGAATATCCATGGTTAATCATATTGTTATATTGTAAGTTTATTGTAATTATTCAAATTTTTATGTACCTATTAATTAAATTTAAATTTGCTTACAAAATCATCATTTTGATTTATAAGGTAAAATGGATCTTAATTTATTGTTGCTACTTATATGTTATAAAGTTTAATATAAGATGTATATTATTATTTTTATGTACTTATCAATTAAATTTAAATTTGCTTACAAAATCATCATTCTGATTTATGTAATTTCAATGAGTCAAATTGTTTTAATTAATATTTTTTTCATTTTTTTTTATGTAATTTGGTTAATAATATCCATGGTAAAGTGGGGTGAGTATCCATGGTTAAAAATCTTGTTATATCGAATGTATCATTTTGACTGTGAAATGAGAGAAGGTTTTTGGGCATGTGGTATCATACTGGCCCATGGTATGGTATGGTTAATAATATCCATGGTAAAGTTGGGGTGAATATACATGATTAAAAATCTTGTTATATTGTAAGTATTAAGTTTTTATGTGCTTATTAATGAAATTTAAATATGGATACAAAGTCATTATTTTAATTTATATTGTAAATTGATGTTATTTGATAGCTACTATTTATATTTATACTTTTTAATGTGATAAAAGTGTAGATATATCTCAAGGTGATTATAATTTTTATTTTGTTTTAGATTTAATTAAAAAAATGTTATAAAATTAAATTCAAATAAAATATTTTGATTGTGAAATGAGAGATGGTTTTTGGGCATGTTGTCTTGATGAGCCATGGTATTGACCCATGGTATTGTAGTAAAGCTTATTTACAAGTTAATAATATCTATGGCAAAGTAGGCATGAATATTCATGGTTAAACATATTGTTATATTGAAAGTCTATTGTAAGTATTAAAGTTGTTATGTGTTTATTAATTAAATTTAAATATGGTTACAAAATCTTTATTCTGTTTTATAAGGTAAAATAGAGCTTAATTTATTGTTGCTACTGATATGTTATATATTTTAATGTAATATATGTATTATGATTTTATTTTATTCAAAAAGTTATTTGTAATTTAATTAATAAAAACAAAATTCTCATGTAACAAATTGAATTTTATTATTTTTAGTCAAATTTGTTCAAAATTTAAAATGCATTTCAAATAACAAAAAATATTTTTTTATTTATTTATTTCACTAAATTTCTAAGAAAAAGTTGTAAAACCTAAAATAATTAGAAAATAAAGTTTTTACTATAGAAAAAATTGATAATAAACATGCACCATTGCAATTATTGAAATATTTGTGGTTTTCAAGGATTTTCTTGGTCGTTTTCTATGTTTTTTGTGGTCTTCAAGGGTTTTCTTGGTGGTTTTATAAGTTGTCTTTTGTGGTTTTCAAGGGTTTTCTTGGTGGTTTTTTTGTGGTTTTCAAGGGTTTTCTAAGTGATCCTCTATGGTTTTCATAGTGGTTTTCATGGTTGTTTTTTGTAGTTTATGTATGGTGGGCTTTTATTTCAAATTAAATTATTTTATTTTGCAAGAAAAAATAAATAAAAGAGACAAAAAAGGATAGGAAGCCTAACTTGGCTTGAGCCTCTGGGATGTTTGCTCCTCCATCTCTATCAAGCTTATAAATTCTCCTTTGAGCTCCTTCTTACCCCAGTCTACACAAAATGGCTCGTGGCTTCCTTTTACCGAGGAACTCTATCAAGGGTTTGTTTTAATGCTCGATAGAGGGTTTGTTTTAATTCTCAATCAAGTTATTTCTTATCCCCCAAGTAGCTTGACAGAGCTCTTAAAAATGGATCAATGGAGCACTTATAATGGCTTGATTGAGCTTCCTTTTTTCACCTAAATGTGCCCTCCCTTTGCAAAAAAGTGTAACCCAACGTTATGCATAGACCCTTATTCTTCCACTTGAACTCTAACTGAGACAATGGTTGGATCTTCATAATCTGCCTCACAGTGTTTTTGTATAACCCATGCAAATATTTTTGATTGTATCAGTGGGTGACACCATTCCTTCCACCTCTGCTAGGGTTTCGAATATTATATTTTTCTTAAATTGAAATTGTTCTTTAAGCATGGCAAGTTGCTTCTTGAAATTTTCATTTTCCTCTTTCAATTCATTAACTTGTTGAGTAAAAGGATTAGTTTAAGATTTACTTGGTGAGGGAATGGTTTCCTATTCCGATGTGGGTTCTTCCTTCTTCCTCTCACTTAGTTGTTCCTTTGTCTTCTTGGATTCTTTTGATTATGTTGTAGAAACATGGAAGTCTAGCATTGAGGTAGTTGATGGTGCAACAACTACTCACAGTATTTTATTAGGGTTTTTGCCTCCTAATGCATATTTTAACGACCTCTTCTTTATCCTTATTTGTATAGGCATTTCTTTTTGAGGGACTTCTTCAGATAAATTTTTCTCAGGCGCCTTTGTCTCACGTGTCTCTATTTTAGGTGCCTCTCTTTCAAGTACATATTTTTAAATAGGGCTTCCATACTCAACACTTTAAGATTATCCAATAGATATGTCCATTGGTCCTTCAATGTAATATTTCTTCACGGAGTGTCAGATTTGAAGACCCCTCTGATGAGGCCTAGGAGGTGGAACTTCCCTTTCTACTGGCATTATTTCACTTTTCTCATGTCCTGCGACTTCACTCTTTCCCTCTTATTCTTCATTTCTTCTCTTTTCCTTCTCAGAATCTGGTGCACGCAACCCTACTATAAACCTATTCCATGTGCTTCCTTGTTGTTGCAATGTGTTAATTATGATCAATTTGATCAAATTGTGGTTAGTTAAGCAAGTTTTAGGATTCTTTTCTACTCGAAAAACTTCTGCCATATGTTGTAATTATTTTAATAGGTAGTAAGGAATATTAATTACCTATCCATTGCGCAAATGAGTTAGCAGCTAAAAATGGTAACGAAATATAGTCCCAAAATGTCCCTCACAAGTGATCAATTTAAGAATAAAGTAAGAAACATCATCCTTGGGGTAAGGAAGCAATGTTCTATCAATTCCTCTTCCCTTATGACTTACCTCCTCACCTTTCAATAGAAATGTAGCTTTGGTTGTTGAGATTACCAATTTCCTACAAAACCAATGCATTCATGTTTGAGGCACAATTGTCACCCTAGAAATTATTTCCTCTATAACAAAAAATCCTGAATCCTCTAACCAATGAACCTTGCTCATTCAAGGCTTATGTAAATTACAAATAAATCTATTCACTTTGTCCCAACAACTTCTCAAAATAGGCTAGTCAACCTCCATTTTAAAATATGTCTAAGGCTTCAAGATGGTGTAATAGAGCGCTAGTAGAATTGGGTTCATGAAAAACTATTGTGCCTCTCATGGCTACTCAGAAATTATTATAGAGTTACACTCGACTCATGCAAAAAATTTGTTGAGGTAGAGAGTATCAGTCTATTACAATTGTATTACCTTTTTTACAATTTGGAATTTATGCCATATTCAACGGTTATTGGGAATAATTTATGATAGTCACATCAAGTTTAAAAAATAATGGTAGGAGTAACGATGACTTATTACTATAAATACAAGGTCTAATCAGTAATTATTGAATTGGGGTAAGGATATGATGTCTTGTACAATGGATAATTACTAAATTAGGATAGTGATATGGTGTATCGTATGACATATACACTTCCCACTGCCGCCCCCCGCGCACCCACCCCCCCCCCCCCCCCACCCTCCCCCCCCACCAATTTAATGGTAATGACTGTCCTCGATAGGTGTGACAAGAGGTCATATCATCCTTAAATCCAAAAATACAAGTGAATGAAAATAAATGTACCTATGATTGACTTACCATAATGATGATGTGGACACTGTACAAGTGTGATGATTTGATCAATGTTGTACAACATTCCATTCATGGCACATGTTTATTGGTAAAATTGTTCATTAGAATGACGCAATGAGAGGAAACTTGTGTGTTAGTAGAATAAAGTGTATCATCATGGAATTGCAACTAAAATTTTTAGAAATAAAAGAATAGATGTACAACTTGTGATGATAAAAAAATGAAGATGTCTTTGGTCTATATCAACAAAATTATATAAAGTTGTAGAATGTGACTTTCATATCAGCAAATATTTGGAGAACTATAGTGACTATGGTTGTTGCATGCAAGCCTATGATAAATGTATAAGCTTATGAACAATGAGTCTATAACAACAAAAATGTTAAACAATGAAACATTTGTAGATAGAATAAGTATAAGGATGTTGTTACATAAGAGGAAAAAGGATGTGATCATCACCAACAAACTAGTTTTCTATCACCACAGTCATCCAATGGTGCCCATAGGGGTTTTCACCATTAGAAATTTTTATTTTTTACCTTTCATTATTTATTTATTTATTTCAAGGTAATAATAAAAAAACTTAATGGATGGTAGCGTAGGAACTATTAGCTTTGCTATGAAAAAACATCAAAAATGGATTCAAACACTCTCAAAGGCTGTAATTACACTTATAATGGTGTCAAAGGATCCATGGTTGATGTTCAAATTCTCAAAATCATGGATCAAAGTCTTCCACCGATCGAAAAAATTACAAGGGGAAAGCCCTTTGGAGGGTAGAAATACACTATCGGGAGGCGAAAATACCCCAAAAACCATGTAAAAATCAGAGTTGCAGGCATAAAGGACCAAATTAATCTCAGCCGTTCGATCTGGCCGATCAACGGTCCAGATCGCGTCGGCATATCGCAAGTCGGGGGAGGCAGTAGCAGCAACATGATACATTGCCAATGAGCGATCACCGATATCGCTATCAGCGTATTGCAATGGAGGACTTACCAAAGGGGATTTATTATTCTCTGAGGAGCGATCATCGATATCGCATCGGCGTAGCGCTATCGGCACTTCCAATGGAGCATGGGCCTTTTATGTTTGCGATGCGATAAGCTCGGACCTGATGTCACTATAAGTTACTTTTGATAAATCATCGGGTCCGGGATGATATCGCTATCGGCATTTTCTAATGGGCGGGGCCTTTACATATGGCATGCCTCCGATCCGATGGGCCGAACCCGATGGCGGTATGAATTCGTTTTGATGGATTATCGGGTCTGCAGGAATATCGGCAACATCAAAGAAATCGAGGCTTTTATGTTTTGTGATCGTCGATGGGCCGGACCCGACGGCGGTATTAATTCGTGTTGATAGATTTTCAGGTCCGGGGCAATATCGGCGATCGGCGCATTGGCGGGTCAGCGGTATCGGCAGAGGCATTGCGATTACGATATAGCGATTCAATCTGGGCTGTTAATAGCGTGCACAGATCAATGGCTCACATCGCATCGACTTTTCGCTATCGGCAAAACCAAAGGGGCGGGGCTTTTATTTAAGGCATGCTTGTGACCAGATGGGTTGGACCAGATGGCAATTATAAATGATTTTTGATATATTTTCAGGTCCGTGCGCAAACCATTTTCGGTGTATTTGGTGCATTTTTGTGTATAAATGAAATATAAAGGAGGCCTTAGGCGAGTGCCGATAGCGATGAAGACCGGACACGAAAGGGTCTGGGAAGTGAAATACATATATTTTCAAGTCGACCAACAACCATTTTCTCATGATTTCAATGTTTTTTAAGTATAAGTCAATATATAAAGAAAAGCAATGAAGCCGTCTTTGATATGCAATGGTGACCCCATAGAGAAGTTATGCATGTATTGACCATTCATGTTTAAAAATGGCAAGATGGGCAGTATTTTTCAGTAGCGTGGAGCTATTTAAAGCAGACAGGGAATAGTACAGGCAACTGCATTCAATACGCAGTATGGCTGAGGACTTGCCTCAAACAGATAAGCATTTATCAGTCATGGACTTCAACCATATGTCACTCCACCTGCCCAAGGAGGACTGCAGGGCACCAGAGAGGGTCAAATCCATTTACAGCACAGCCAGATTTGTATCAGCAGCCCCATTTCTGAATGTAAATGTGGTTGGTGGCCATTTATGGGCTCCTCCACGCATGGGTAGCAGAGATACTTTGCAATGTAACACCATATATACTGAAAAAACAGATGTAATGGATTGATGAGTGTTTGATGAATGAGATCTTATTGTAGCCTTTTAACTTCTGGAGACTGTTAATACTATGAGACATGCAGCTTTTGGTCTTAATTTCCACTAATACAAGCTTCTTTTGCTATCACCTACTCGCTTTTCACTTCTTCTATGTTCTAGGCTCTGCCTGCTTTGCTTTTAATTGATGTGCTATGAATATTTGGCATTTGAGGGGCTGTCATCCCACCTCTATGTTAAAATTTGGTGGTTCATTGAAAATTTCTTGCAGGTTGCTGTTGTTGTAATACCAGAGAGTTGTCATCCTCTCTGTATATGGAATATTAGTCTTGCAGACCTTCTAACTGGTTGCAGCTGGCCATCACAGAGCCTTGTGCATCTGCTAGTGCAATCAGTCTTCTCCATCATCAATTTTACTTTAAGCTGTGAGTAGTTGGTGGTTGAAAGCCTTGTAGTTTGGGGGTCTTCACCCATGTCTGGGGTAAATCATAGTAGGAGTGGTTATCTGGCTTAAAGGTGCTGCACATCTTCCATTTATCCATCATTTTATCCAACAAAACTGTTGAATTTTTAATGTTCCTAAGCATCATTGATATATAACCTAGTTGAGTTTCTTGGGGTGATAACATTAATTGGCGCCGTTGCCGGGGAGAGGAGAATTGGAGCTCAAGCTTCCCTGGGAGAATGACATAGCTTCAAGATTTGATGACAGACAAGGTTTGAACATAGTATTGGTTGTAATCTTTTGTCTGGTGACTCCACTTTGAAGTTCTGGCTCAGTTTGTGAGGCATACTAGAAGAAATCTGCAGAAATCTCCAGCTGAACCATTGCTTGACCCTGAGAAAGTTGTTAAATCGAAGAAATCATCACAAAAAGGGGCATCAGGATCAGGTAAGCCTAAAAAATTCAATTTATCTCTGAAAGATGAGTTTATAACTGAAGAATTTTAGCTTGAAGTCTTAGAGCCCAGCACTGTTAATAAAGAAATTCCTTCAGAAATTAGTTCAACCCCTTGTGCAGTTAGTTCCCCTTTGAATCTTAGTCCAAAGAAAGCTTCCCATACTGTCCAAAACATCCCAATATCTCTGCCATCCATTACATTATTTCCTACTGCTCCATCTGTTACTATTCTTCCACATATTCCAAACATGGCAGGACAGCAAGCACCTACTAGGATTGAGAGGATTGTTGCTGCTAGATATGGACCTTTGGTATTGCCTGTGCCTTTAAATCCTATGCATGTGGGAGAATATCAAAAATATATGCCTAAATTTACTGGAACAGAGGGAGTAACAGCAGAAGAACATCTTGAAGCCTTTTACAGTTATGCTGATAATTTAGATATAAGTGAGAATGATGTATGGATGAGAGTTTTTGTCCAAAGCCTTGATGGAGAGGCTAGGAAGTGGTTTAGAGAATTACCCCAAAGATCCATAATAGATATTGAAGCATTAGATGATGCATTTTTGAAGCAATGGGGTGATAAGGACTTGTTGTATTATCATACAAAGTTTGGAAACTTGAAAAGAGAAAAGGGTGAGTCTTTGCCTGACTTCAATAAACGATTTAATAGAATGTATAGTAAAATACCAGCTGAGGTAAAGCCTACCCCCACTGCTGCTAAACTCACATATGCCAATGCTTTTGACTCTAATTTCTGCTTACTGTTGAAAGAAAGACGATGTGCTACTCTGGGTGATATGCAAGAGGCAGCTCTGGAAGTGGAATCCAATATTTTGGCAACAGAAAAGTTAAAGAGTCAAGTTGATAGAAGAAGGCCGAGAGGTGAGGCTTCTTCTTCCCCTGCATCAAATTTAGAGCCTAAATTAGAGAAAATGACTAAAATGATCGATTCATTGGCCGCTGAAATTTCTAAGTTAAAGGTCAAGCAGACTTCAAGGAAAACAAGGCAGCAAAACAAATTTGCTCCAAGAAATCCAAACCCATTTAGAAAAGCAAATGAGCAGCTTCAAATTATGCAAAGGGGTGAAGAAGCAAAAGAATATCATAAAGTAAAAGCTCCCTTTCAGAATGCAGTCATGGAGGAGGAACAATTTGAAGAAGATGAGGATGAAATTCACTGCTTGGAGGATAAAGGCAGCATTGCATTTTTAACATTAGCCAAATATGAAGAGTCATTGCTGCAAGAGAAAAACAATCAGAGGTGGGACAATGGTGTTGTTCTGCAATCTGGAGAGCAGTAGCAAAGATATAATCTAAGATCCAATGCAAAGAATGTCAAAGAAAATGTGGCACAAGAAGCAGCTGCTAAAACAATGCCACAGAATAGCAGGCAAAGAAGACCAGCAGCTGATCCTATCACCCTCAAAGCTCCAGTTCAAGAGGTAAAAACTGTTGATAAAAAGTATTCTCTTCTTTTAGTTTTGAGTCAGAAGTTCAAAAATTGAAAATATCCATGCCTCTGGCTGAATTCGTGAAGAGTGAATTATTCAGAAAACCCATCCTTGAGGCCCTTGAACTAGAACCTAAACAAACCTCCATTGACTCTATCAATTTGCAAGATGACAAGCCTGCTATTGTGCTTAGCCCCATGATTGAACTTGCTGATAATAGTTCTCCATCTTTCTATGTTTCATTAACCATCCATGATAAAATCCTCCACAATTTCCTGCTAGACACAGGGGCCAGCCACAATTTAATGCCTAAAACTGTCATGGAAGAGTTAGGCCTTGATATCACTAGACCTTATCATGATTTGTTCTCTTTTGATTCAAGGAAGGTAAAATGCCTTGGATTAATTAAGGATCTAGCCATTCCCTTAACCCAGCTGCCCATGAAAAGTATGATGATGGACATAGTGGTGGCTGATGTTCCTCCGAAGTTTGGTATGCTGTTGTCTAGAGGATGGATTAACAGACTAGGTGGAGCATTGCAGAATGATCTATCTTATGCAACTGTTCCAGTGTTTGGAGGAGAGAGCGGGAGGTTATATAGAGAAGCACAACTGGCATATATCATTAGTGATGAGAAGAATCCTACAAACCATCCCATATATGCAGTGGACACTGATTTTGGAGCTTGCATTCTCCAAATAGAAGAATCTCAGAAGGCTGCATTGTAGATCAAGAAACCGGTAGCTCAGGATAAGCATGATACAGGTGGTCAGATTTGGGAGATGTTCTTTGATGGAGCATGTACCAAGCAGACTGCAGGAATAGGGGTGGTGTTAGTATCTCCACAACAAGAAATAGTTCAGTTGTCTCTAAACCTGGTTTTTCAGGTAACAAACAACATAGAAAAATATGAGGCACTGCTGTTGGGCCTTCATGAAGCCAAAGATAGAGGAATAAAAAATCTGAAGGTATTTGGAGATGCTGATCTGATAATTTAGCAAGTAAATAAAACGTTCCAAGCAAAGCATCCAAGGCTGAGAGCTTACAGAGATGAGGTATGGAGAGTCAAAGAGTTCTTTGATTTTTTCTGCATTTCATATATTCCTAGAGCCCAAAATCAGCTTGCTGATTCCCTTGTTGTTTTAGCTATTTTGTTCATCCCACCATCGCCTCCCAAACTAGTTTATGAGGTACAAATAAAGTATAGACCCTCCTTGCCTGATAATGTCCACCATTGGAAGGTTTTTGATGATGATGATGAGTTAAATAGGTTCCTTCAAGTCATTGATGAGTTCTCTGAAATGCAAATTGACCAAAATAATGATGCTTTGTTAGAAGATCCCAAGTCCCAACTTAGAAATAAGATTGGCAAGAATAACATAGTCCAGCTTCCTAGTAACCATATCCCTAAGGGTCTAATTCCTCTTGAGAGATTGTTTGACCACAATGATGTGCCTTACAAAGCTGCCCAAAAAAAGATCAATCTGCAGTTGCAAGCATGATATAGGAGGTCCAAGTCAGCCCAAATTCATAAATCTGTCCACTAATATATCTGCTGATCAGAGTGCTGAATATTGCAAATTGATGAGGCAATTTTCTGATGTGTTTGCTTGGGAGTACAGTGATCTAAAAAAATATGACAGGAATATAATTCAGCAAAAAACTCCACTTGAGAAAGACACTATTCCTTTCAAACAGAAGCTGAGACCAATGAATCCTATGCTCCTTCCTCCAGTTGAGAAAGAAATTAAAAATTTGTTGGCTGCTAAGATTATAGTGCCTCTCAGATATTCTAAATGGGTGGCTAATCTGGTTGTTGTGAGGAAGAAGAATGGAGAAATCAGACTGTGCATTGATTTCAGGAATCTAAATAAATGCTCTAAAAAGGATAATTATCCCCTGCCTAAAATGGAGCATTTGCTGTAGCAGGTATGAGGTGCCAAAGTAATGTCTTTTATAGATGGATTTTCAGGCTTTAATCAAATCGTTGTGCATCCAGATGATCAAGAGAGGACAACATTTACCACTCCTTGGGGCACATTCATGTATGCCAAAATTCCATTTGGGCTGATGAATGTTGGATCCACCTTTCAGCGCGCTATGGATATTGCTTTTGTGGGTGTTATAGCCATTTTTGTGCCTTGCAGCTCCAAGCATGAAATGTCCATAAACCAAGGGCTCCTAAGTCCCTAAATGTGTTGTTCTAACCCCTAAAGGAACAAGGTCAAAAAATTACATCTTCTCCCAGAAGTTCTCCACCAGAAACTGCTCAGAATAAGTCAAAACAGGATCATTTCAGCTGCTACACTGGCTAGGTGCGTTGCATAGCACCTAAACACACTAGCTGGGTGCATTGCAATGCACCTAAATGCACTATGAGGGTGCACTGGGCGAGAAATGACAAATGGCAGTGTCATTCTGCGAGGTGGAAAGACAATGGAAGCTTCCAGAATCTTCTCCTATGACACTTGCCTCACTGAATTCAACCAAGGATGAGTAAGAGGCTTTCAGTCTCCAAGTGGAAGCAAGAACTGATAGAGAGAAGACACTAATCAAATCACAAGCTGACTCATCCTCCTTGCATACATCTATATATGGATCCCTCATCCCAAAGATCCGGAGGCTGGAATTTTGCACATTGTAAGGAATTGCTGTTGGTTTTGAGACAGAGATCAGAGTATTGGGTGATTTATGCTTTGTTGGAGGTGAAGAGGGGCTTCTTTGCTGGGAGGTTCATGCTGGATCAGGAACCATCGGTTGTAATTCCTCCTAGATCTTCTTGTTATATCAATAAAAACTATTTGAGTTTTTCCTCCATGCTTGTGTATCATTGATGCTTGTTATATTTGTATGGTTAGCTTAAATCTGATCCTAAGTTGTTTATGAATATAGATCCATGTCTTTGTATAGTGTTCTTCTTCTGTGATCTTACAGGTACTTGGTGAAGCTAGGCAAGTAAGGGAGCAGGTAGCTGGAAGCTGTCAAAGGAGAGAGGGATTGGATCAAAGGATTAGCGCAAGACACAGGTCGGTTCTTTCTATCCCCCTCTATCTATAGTTCATAAAGGAAATACAAAAGTAGTTTTCTCTGTTTGTTTCTAAGGCAGCTATCACACCTTAGTGGGATAGAGCAGTTCTAAATAGACACTTTTCCTGGTAACAAAATGGTGACTCTGCTGGGGACGATTGTCTAATTAGTTTGTTTGTGTATCTTTTGTTGTTTGTTTCATAAACTTATAAGTAGCATTCGAACTGCATTTGCCATAACAAATACAAAGTAGACATCTGCTGCTTCAATCCATTCACTAGATCTGTTTATGATTTGAACAGCTGATTCACAAACGATCTGATTGCCCTTGTGATAGCTCTTAGACCCTCCTTAGATCTACCCCTGATTGTGCATTACTGATTGCTTTTACTCGGCCAAAAAACCAAAGACTGAACTGCAAACCGTGACCCAGAACCCGGACAAATTCGCGTTTCTGGCCTAGCGCAGGTACTGTTAAGAGTTCCTGCATTTCAGCGCACTTCCCGAAAGGGCAAGCTGCGCTGCAATTCAGTTTCTCTGTGTTACAGGTGCGCTGATCAGACTAGCCCTGTGCAGCTGAGGTTCTTGTGCTTCATTCTTTCCAGTTTTGTCTCTGATTTTTTGCAGCCTGTGATCAGTATATGTCTGTTTAAAACCCCTTTTCCTTGCTGATATTTCGCCTCCTTTGTACAAAAGAACTGTAGATGTTTTTTTGTGTTTGTTGAGTCGTTTACAATTTTCCATTGCAAAAGTAGAATAGTCGTACTGTCATCCTTTGATTTAGATCTGTCACAAGTGTTGATTTCGATCATAGGAGAAAGTTTGATTACTGTTGATAGTCGATTACACTTTTACTATTGCCTTTGGTCTGCATTTGTGTTTTTCTAGTGTGAAAAGCGAGTGTTCATTTCAAAATCGTAAAGTGTCGTAATCGTCTTTATCTTTTGATTTCGAAAAGAAGCTTGTTTGTGTTTGTCGCTTGAAAGCAAATTCAGATTTGTACATCAACTTTCTTTTTAGCATCAATACTAAGAAAGTCGAAAACAAATACATGCATGTGCATTTGCATATTGACAGTCTGTTTGGCTTGATTTAGGAAAGTGCATTTACAGTGTGCTCTTTTCTCTTTGTGAAAAGATTGTGTCTTTCTTTTCCTCTAGTAGCTAGGATTTTCATTGCACAAAAGAGATAAAAGTTTGTTTATCATCTTTAGATTGCATTTTAGGAATTACATCTACATCTCGTGGTGAACCCAAAAGGCAAACTTCATAAGCAAGATCAACTTAAAATAAATTCAATGAATCTAACAACGCTTTGGAACTTAACGCACAACATTTAGAGGTCTAGGCTAGAGACGTATTCCAGCGTCGTAAAGCCTGGTAACTGTTGTCCTCACTGATGGTTGGGTGATTCCTCCACTTTGAGACGATAAGTGCCAGTACGGACTTGTGCTCCCACGTACCGTCGAGTATATTTTGGGAGACCCCTATAGGCTTAAATCCTTTATCCATAGGAAGCCGTGTCTGCCGCCCTATCGATCGCAATGCACTGAACACAGCATTCGGGAAGATTGATTGCCGTACCGTAAAAAGTATTCTGCAGTTTTGCGATTGGTTTGGTACTCCCTCTACCTAGATCTCCAGAGCAGTCCCTTTCGTTCCTTTTCAGACTCCTTAATGGAAAAGGTCCATCTGAGCACTTGTCACTTCAGGATCATTAAAAATCGAAGGAGACTAGAGTCATCTTTTGTTTTTTCTCGACTCTTAAAAACTGAAAAAACACGTTGTGTGAAAGCGTGCTAAAATTTATTTTAAACGGAATATTCATTACCCCTTACCTACGTTGATCTTGGGTTGAGAAAATGGAGTCTACCAACCAAGGAATTCCCCTTGGAGGAAATCCTAGTCCCTTCTCCTCTTGGGGAGATGTTGGTGCACCCCACATGGCCACATTGTCGCTTCCAGGACTGACAATTGGTTTGCCTGTATGGCTCTTCTCAACCTCTGTCGTTCAGAACACCACTATTCCTGAATAATCGAATCAGCAATTAGACGAGTCCGGAGTTGCCCACCAACCTTCTACTTCCTCTAATTCTTCCTCTCCTCCTTCCTCTTCGCTTGATGGGGCTGGTAAAGCCAAAAGTCAAGTTCCTAAGGAGAAGAAGGAAAAGAAGAAGAAAGAGAAGAAGAATAAGGAGCTAAAGGCGAATGGGGGAAAACGAGTGTCGTCTAACGAAAATCCACACAGTGCACCGACCAGGCCTAAATCACCATGTGTCATTTGCAAAGGAGACCACTTTCACAGAGATTGTCCTTGCATCCCTCGGATATTAAGGGATTGGTCTCCTAGATTGAACAACCCGGTGTCGTCAACCTCTGATGACCATGTTGAAAGCACACTGTCAACTAGTGAAAGTGAAGCCCCAGGACAAAAAGGAAAATATAGATATCCTTGTAAGCTGTGTGAAGGCGATCATGTCGTTCACCGTTGTCCCTTCTTAGACGAAGCTAAAAGAGTTTTGGATGATCGTCCAGTTTCACCGTTACGACTTCCTCCTGGATATAAAAAACTTTTGCCGAGTCCGTCACTAGTTGAAAATTCGGCTGGCCCACTCAGGTGGTCGGCTGAAGCACCTATCATTGAAGATAAACCATCTAGATCCATACCAGACGAAAGTCAAAAGGTCGAGGCGGCAGTTGACCCGGTCTTGCCTCCAGAGGTTTCATCTTCAAATGATACGATCACTGAAGAGAACAAGGATGACACCATCCAAATTATTTTCATAAGCACAGACTCCAACGAACATGGGGGCAATTTACCCATTCCTTTACCGCAGGAAGGAAGTTCGTCAGAGTCGCACCCGGCCGTCTATTCGGTCCCACCTCCAAGCAACCTAGTTGTCTCCTTCGACTGGAATCAACTAGGCAGACCCCGTTTACCAGCAAGCATACCATTCCGAATTATCGTCCAAATATATAGAATGGTTATGGCTGGTACCATCATAGATGAGGGAGCTTCTGTGAGTATCCTTTCCTCAACTGCTTGGAAAGTGCTTGGTTCGCCATCACTTTTGCCTGAGATGAGAAATCTGACAGGCTTTGATAAAGGAACCAGTCAACCTTTAGGGATCCTTCCCGATATACCCATAAAATTGAGAGGGAAAACCATTTGCATGAACATAATGGTAGTTCAAGGACCCCTAGATTACAATCTACTCCTTGGACGAGACTATATTTATTGCATGGGAGCCATTGTCTCCTCACTCTTTAGAGTAATGTGTTTTCCGCACGAAGGAAGAGTGGTCAAGCTCGTGGACCAGCTTTCATTTCCCGGATCATACAGAGCAAATAGTCATATACCATCCCTGAATGGTCTTTTCATGCAAGAAATGTCTCAATCTCCAGTCTGTCCTCCCGATGAGCGCGAGTAATTCGGAGGGATATGACTGAAACCCAGGGGGCATGCATCCTGGTCTGCTTCGGCAGGAAAACTTCGGGTATAGAGTAGGTTTCCGCGGGAGAATATGCCTAGTCTATACCCCCATCCATGATTGGAAGAGGGGGTTATTCTAGTACAGGATTCTCTTGTCAAAGTTATGTAAGTTGGCGAGTGCCACCACTCACCTTTGTTTATCTCGGTAGACATCGCCGAAGAAGTGTTTTGTTTGCGCCGTGAATAGAACAATCTTTGGGTAACTTGTAAGAGGTAGTCCTCTCTCGGTAAAACAAATGTTTTAATGGACTAAAGAAGGGGTAACCTTGAAACTCTGTTTTATACCTGGGGGCATGCAAACCTTTTAGAGTGCAAGCAAAGAGTGATTATTTATCTGTTTTTTGGATTAGTCGTTTCCTAACTTGCATAAAGAAAGGATGTGGGGCAAAACTCTAAAAGTTGTCGTTTTTATATGATACATTCTTATCATACAATTGGATTAATCGAGCAGTTTTAGCACATAGTTCAAGCTCGTTAAAAAATAAACATAAGACATGAGCAAATGTTTCCACCCGCGTTTAAGCTCATTAAAAAATGAACTATTCCCCAGTAAATAACCACTGTGAATGTAGTACTTCAGCCATTAAAGCCTTGGTCGTGTTTGCACTGTCACCTCCATTTTTACATTTGCCAATCATTCACCTCCATTTGATTGTTTACCCATTTTGAGGAACAGCTACGAAGAGTGATTTCACTAGCCATCCTTGTGACACTGCCGTGATTAGAAAATTCCAAACCTTACCTGGAATCAGCTGCTACCCATTTTATCACTCGTTCCTCAAAAGACGAGTCTCCTTTAAGCTCTTTTCAACTGACTCGTAAAATATGAAAAGATTGCCGAGCCATTGGCCTCTTCAACTCGTTAAAGGGACAGGAAGTGGTATCCCTCATTTAGATTTTAATCTTTTTGAACCTGAGGGATTATTGCACAAGAAGATCGAGCGCTTGTTTTGTTCGGCTCGTTAAAACTATCGAAAATTCATCCCTTCTGTATTGTTTTATACTTTTTCGGACTTAAGGGATTAGATGACGAAAAAGGAATTTTGGAGTTACCTTTACGTACCTTTTCAGACTCTCTAAAAATGAAAAGGACCGAGTTATCTTTGTCGTTAAACTCGTTAAAAATATTAATAGCGACAAACTTGTCTTTAGACGAGAACGAGTTTCACTATCGCTAGGCTCGTTAAAACATAGCGATGGGTTTTCCCGAAGGGAAAATTATAGAACAAGCATATGTTATCCTCCTCAAGCTTGACAAAAATAAAGAGGTACTGGTCAGCAATGACTGGGGAAAAATTGGGAAGAGAACTCAAAGAATCTTTATTGGTAGCAAGTCGCTCTTGAACATGACACTTCCACTCCGTGTCCGAGTCGGGTTGGGTTGTTTCATTCACCGGTCACATCGCCATGGTCACGCCATACCATCCACATTTGGGGTTAATGCTACCAATCCATCACATCAGTGTCGCTGATATGTTCAAGAGAAGTCATCCAGAGAAGTCACCTGTGTCCCACCCACTACCATACATTATACTCCATACTTTCATGACCACCACCCTAAACCATATATCATCAGATCGTTTTCACCTCCATCAAAATCATTTGCTCTGTTCCATGTCATTGATGTGGGATTCATTAAGGCCCTCCTTTGATGGATCACTTCTTGTCGACATCAGCTCATTATCCAAGAAGTTGGTCTAGGAACACCCCATTCAGTACTTTGAAGCTTGCATGCCTCAATGGAAAGTTTCTCACTTTCGGCGATAGGTTTACATCAATGACCTTCGACCGAAAGAGTTTGCGTGGTGTTCGACGCCAAGTCCTTTATTCACACCACATGAATTGTACTGCAGTACCTTGAGGATCATTATCATTATCAGTGATTCCTCTCGCGCTTGTTAATAGTTTACATCATTGACTGGTAATCAAGCGATGTCTTTCCATGTTCGACTTCAAAACATTTCTCACATGGATCGACTTGTACTACGAGTGAAGATCGGACGAGATTGAAGACCCCGGATCTAGTTTCATCCATCCGGGCTACGATATATATTCAGGGAAATAAAGACATTAAGATGTACAGCATTGCAGCATAGATAATCATCCTACCAAAAGGATGATGGAAACGCACCTAAATGCACTATGAGGGTGCGTTGAGCGGGAAATGACAAATGGCAGTGTCATTCCGCGAGGTGGAGAGACAATGGAAGCTTCCAGAATCTTCTCCTATGACACTTGCCTCACTGAATTCGACAAAGGATCAGTAAGAGGCCTTCAGTCTCCAAGTGGAAGCAAGAACTGACAGAGAGAAGACACTAATCAAATCACAAGCTGACTCATCCTCCTTGCATACATCTATATATGGATCCCTCATCCCAGAGATCCAGAGGCTGGAATTTTGCACATTGTAAGGAATTGTTGTTGGTTTTGAGACAGAGATTAGAGTATTGGGTGATTTATGCTTTGTTGGAGGTGAAGAGGGGCTTCTTTGCTGGGAGGTTGATGCTGGGTCAGGAACCATCGGTTGTAACTCCTCCTGGATTTTCTTGTTTATCAATAAAAACTATTTGAGTTTTTCCTCCATGCTTTTGTATCATTGATGCTTGTTATATTTGTATGGTTAGCTTAAATCTGATCCTAAGCTGTTTATGAATATAGATCCATGTCTTTGTATAGTGTTCTTCTTCTGTGATCTTATAGGTACTTGGTGAAGCTGGGCAAGTAAGGGAGTAGGTAGCTGGAAGCTGTCAAAGGAGAGAGGGATCGGATCAAAGTATTAGCGCAAGACACAGGTCGGTTCTTTCTATCCCCTCTCTGTCTATAATTCATAAAGGAAATACAAAAGTAGTTTTTCTCTGTTTGTTTCTAAGGAAGCTATGACACCTTAGTGGGATAGAGCAGTTCTAAATAGACACTTTTCCCGTAACAGTGGGTGAAAAGGATAAATTCGTGCTGATATATTTTGATGACGTAACTGTTTATTCTGGCAGCCATCATAATCATCTACATCATTTAAAAAAGGTGTTTTCAAGGTGCAGGAAATTTGGAATTTCACTCAATCCCAAAAGGTCCCAATTTTCTTTGGAAGAAGGGAAATTGTTGGGGCATGTAGTGTCTGTTGCAGGTGTTCAGATTGACCCAAAAAGAGTCAAAGCAATTTAGGCCTTGACTCTTCCAAGATCAAAGAAAGACATACAGTCTTTTCTTGGCAAAAATAACTTTGTAAGGAGGTTCATTCCTAATTTTGCTGAGCTAGTTAAGCACATAACCTCCATGTGAAAAAGGGAGCGAGGTGAAGTGGACTGATGCGGCTAGAAGATCTTTTGAGTGCATTAAGATGGCTATTGTGGAAGCTCCTACTTTAATAAGCCCTGATTATAGCAAGGAGTTTCATCTATTCTCATTTTCCTCTAAGGATACCATTGCAGCTATCCTGTTGCAGCAAGATGAAACAGGTCAAGAGCATCCAGTGGCTTTTTTCAGCAAGAATATGAGGGATGCTGAACTAAGGTATGATATTATTGAAAAGCAGGCTTATGCCCTTATCAAATCTTTGAAAGCTTTCAGAGTATACATCTTGCATTCCAAAATATTTGCATATGTGCCTTCTTCTGCAATAAAGGATGTCTTAACGTAGCCTGATGCTGATGGAAAAAGCACGAAATGGATTGCCAAAATGATAGAATTCAACAT